>CM070586.1:52213009-53463009 GCA_036346355.1 Rhipidocladum racemiflorum
GACAAGAAGCTACAGCTTGTATAGGAAGGAAGAAGTCGGTAGCTCCATTCCACCACTGCTTTTGAAATTCGAATTTGAAATTTCAAGATCTTGAGATGAAGCACTCCTACCAGCTAGTGGCCTAGTACTGTGTTTCTCTGTGTTCGTATCATTGCATGTAGGAGCCTGACCTCCTCTCTGCAATTTGAAGTTTGAACTGGCTAGGGGTGAAAACGGGTCGGTTACGGATCGGATAGGGGTCATCCCATATCCTACCCTAATTTATTTTGTCGGATATCGGATCGGATACGGTTAAACTAAAATACGGTCGGATAGTCGGAACGGATACGGATATTAACGGTCGGGTAGAAAACGGTAATCGGATATCATACGGACGGATAGTGAACGGATAACGGATACTATATCGGGTAGCATATAAAATACATAAATTAAAGCATACGATAAAAAAAACCTAACTAACACATAGTCCTTTTTATCTTTCATCTTTTAAGCCTGCTGACCAATCATCCATAATTTAAAGTCTTGACAGAGATAATTTGTCTGCTAACTTAGAAGACATTGACAGATGGTAGATGTGGGTTTACTGGAAAGTGGAGTGGAGACATACTGAAGCAAGCTAAGATAGCTAGAATATGGAAACATGTAGTTTTGCTCAGCTTGGATTCTACGTCAGATCTCCTGTTCAGGCTTTAATCCTTTCAACCTTCAGCACAGTGACAACACAGATTTTTTTTTCTTCGTAATTTATTGTGGTGAATGATCCTGACTAATTTGTCTGAGAGAGAGAGAGAGAGATTGTGAACTCACATTCTCAAGCTAATTTATGGTACTACTACAAACTAACAGTTACCATCGTCACTATATCTACACTCAGTAGGAACTAGAATTAAACTTGTTTATCTTCCAAGAGCCCAAGAAACATTACTAGCAGTAAACACTAGAATTGGGTGGAAAAGCCACTAAAATACTACTTCCATTGGAAAAAAAGGAAGCATGACTTAAAGCCTTTGACAAGGCATTCTCCTACTTGAAGTAGAAAAGTGCAGTCAGAATAATATGGCAAAGTCTTGACAGAGCAATACTCAGTTTATTACCAAAATCTGATTGCTCTGGGTTTCTTTATATGAATGCAAACACGGCATAGTACATGAAGCCAAAATAGACAAGCCAAGAATGCAACTCAAAGAAAGCGTCCTAAACTCTCATTACCTTATATGGAGACTCTTTCATCCCTTGAATAAAAGTATAAAACTCAGCGAAGTTTCTCCTTCACAGAATACTTCTTGGCAGCGTCCCGTACGTTTTCAATATACCCTTCAATTGGTGGTGTGAGTGTTGCCATGTACTGGTTTGCTAACACATAGTCCCACATCATCCATAATTTAAAGTCCGAACATAACAACAATGTAGCTAACATAATCCAAATCTCCAAGACATAGTAACTTTGTTCAAGACATAGTCCACAAATACAAATTAAAGTCCAACATACATGATAGATTATGATATAGTCCAACACAAACATAGATAATTTGTCTTTGTCTTCATAGCATCCACACACATATCAAGCTTCAACATTGCATACATCTTCTATTGCTTCATTTTCATTAATGTTCAAACCATTTAATTGATCACACAAAGCTTCTACTCCACGTTTATTTGAACCTAAATGCAATAAATAACAAATTAGAAGGGCACAAATAAAGGCGTACATAATACATGAAGGAAGCTATAACTTGTAAGAACAAATTTACCTTTACGCGAAGCAATCATCCAATCCTTTGTGCAAACTAAGGCCTCGACAATATCATCATCTAGTCGACTACGGAATGGATCAATAACGCGTCCACCGGCACTAAACGCCGACTCAGAAGCAACCGTAGACACTTGAATAGATAGAACATCACGAGCAAGCATAGAAAGGATAAGATAAGTTGTTATTTGCCCCTTCCACCATGACAGTATGTCAAAAATACCACCATCATCATCAAACTTCAATAGATCATCAGTCATGTACATATCCAATTCAGACTTCTTGTTTGCATTATTTGTAGGATGATACAAGTCATCTATGTAAATCTCATCATCATCCTCATCCAATATGCAATGCTTTGATTTTGAAGCCACATCATGCTTTTTCGAAGTGGATGGTGTACTTGACAAAGATGCATTGTAATAGTAGAGATATTCAGAATTAATTAATACCAGATCAAACATCTATCTTTAACGTTTCGTTTCTTGCGAAAGCTGGCTAATTAAAGCAACGCTTCGTTTTTTGCGTAGGGCAATTAAGCAGGGCAATTAAGTAGGGCAATTAAGCAGGGCAATTAATGACGTGGGTAGAACTCACCACTGCCACCAACTGCTGCTTTATAATAGTAGAGATATTCAGAATTAATTAATACCAGAGTGTGTTCGAAGCAACGCAATATTTGGCATCCCTTGCAAGTGTGTGTGTATGCATGACTGATGACTTGTGGCTAGCTTCTTCCTGGAAAGAGGCCGTTTGTATGGTCTGTACATTTCCGATCAAATTTCACACTTCCTAGAGGAATTTCCTGTCAAATTTCAGCACAAATAAGCACCTTATGTTGGGGAAAGTTTGAAGAGGGAGGCAGTACGTACTCCACCATTGTCAAAAATCGCACTGTCCATGAATGCCCAAGCTGTAGGTTAGAGAAACGATGAGAGCTTAATTTCTTACCACTGTATGATGGTCATGCATGTATTGATTTCTCAAGAAAAAAAAATATTTTCCTTGCGTGCACATATACCCATGTTCGTGCTGTGTTGAAGATCTAGGTATTATTTTAATTCCAGATTTGAATATGAAACATAATTCAAAAATAATCAAACACAACAGGCTAGACAAAAGATACCACATATATCTGAAAAGTAGATCTAGAAATGATGTGTACGAGATAAACAGAGGGAAAATAGGAGAATTCTTACGATGGACTTAATGACGAAAAGTATGCAGCGCAGTAGCGACCGGCCGTAGAGGAAGTAGTCGACGCAGAGGAAGTTCGAGCGGCCGCGCAGTTGCGCTGCCCAGAAACCTTATTGCCGCCCCCGTGCAGGTTCTCGTTGCGGCAACGGTTCGGAGATCCCGCTCTCCTTGCCTCGCGGTGCACGCCGAGAGGAAGGTCGGTGAAGAACGAGCGCAACACGAAGACGCAACACAGATCAGTGGATGAACGTGAGTGCCAGAGGAAAACAACATTTCTGCCTGGACGTCTCCAGATTTTATAGCCTAGCACCAGTAACGGTCAATAAATTGATCATTACAACACCATTAAACGCTAGTAACTGTTGTCATCAAATATTCATTCAAACGGACTGTTTCAATTGAAACTGATGCCATAACGCTGTTTGAATGCTTAGTTAATGACCATGGTATTGAAGAGAAACCGAAGATTAAAAAGGACTTAAACGCGCCAGGAATTTAATCCATGGCACGACGACCCGTGACGTTGTAAGCCACAAGTCACGCGGAAAAACACGCAAAAATACGCGGTAATTCGCGAAATATGCGCGCGCGTGTGTGTGACTTTAGATGTTCTCCTTACCCTCCATATGCCTCATTACAAGGCATGGTGGGAGCTCTCCCTTTTAAGTTGGTATTCTCCTCTCTCAATTAGCAATATGGTACAGTTCTTTGTAGCTTTGGCATTAGAGATAAATGGGCCACTTGGGCCTTATTTCTAACAGTGCGCACTTACTTCGGTAATAAATATAAGGTGTATTTTGATTTTACATAGAAATTTAGGATACGCTGATATTAAGAAAGGTATAAAAAAATGACTTGCATACCCTCTTAATTATCTCGGAAGATGAGATATAATACTCCCTCCGTTGATAAATATAAGGTATATTTTGACTTTGCGCAAGGATTAAGGTTACAGTGAAATTGAGAAAGATGTGAGAGAAAATGACTTTGTGTGGGTAGTAACGAATAAATGCATATGGTTAAGAGAGAATAAATAGGGGTATAGTAGGTAAGGGTTATTAAATCTACATGCAAACTTTGTATTTCTTGAAGGACCATATGGAGGTCCATCCATGTTTGTGATGAGTATTTGACTTTATTTGAGCTTGGCTTACTTAGGTTTGAGTTTGGATTTGAATTGGACTTCAAAATGAAGCAATTTATGTTCTGTCAACAAAAGCGGTAGTATCGGCCTGAGATGAGCAAAATGCAATATATGAATTTTTCCTTCCATATCCATCTCAAATACTTCCACAATTATCTGGTGTAACCTCTCCTCAAAACTATTTTTAGAAAATATTTTTATTAGAAAAGTTGTTGATTTTAATTATCCAAAAATGCTACTAGCACTCATATATGAGGTAGACTTAGCTTCCGTAGCCTCCAATCCAGGAGACAGACATAAATTCATGATTTTACCCTGTGTAGTTTTTACCACTTTACCCATAGTGAACTTAGCCGATCGGGAACCTGAATGTTTATCACTAATCAGGTATTAGATCTCCAACCCTGCTAACTCGAGCCGAGGGTACATTCCCAGGTAATTCCACTGACTCGCAACTAACAATTGTACTCTGACTCCCCGTCAACGGTACTCATCTCATGGCTTAGATATAGCGCTTAGGTACATTAACCTGCGCTGGTTGACGACTACAAAGGTTATCCATTGATGGTCTACGTTGGCTATAAATCTTGTTCCTCACTGGGCCTCCAACATACTCAGCTTCACAACTCTAGTTAACTACTATTACCCAATATGGAGATCAAATACCTTCATAGGACAACCTTTTCTGGTCGTTTCCATACACTATGGTTGATACGATTAATACAGCTCATTACTCAAGCATAGTTTTTTTTATCCTTATATCGTAGACTATGTAGAGGGTCCCATCGATATGATAATCCTTCAATGGCACCCTCTACTCACCTCATATATATACCACACCGACTTCATCTGTCAGGTGAACCAAACTCATACACTCACAAATTCACCGACTGCACCAGCAGTCTATTAACAAACTCTCAGACTGTATCGACAATCTATCAACAAACTCGCAAACTGCATCGGCAGTCTATCAATACCCATTTTCCAAATAGACCTGATTTAGAGTTTTATTTTGAAGATACTTTTCCCATGCAGTGAAGATTTTGGAAAACATTCAAAAGCAATTTCTCAAATATAACCAAAGGAACTTGCCTAGATTTTAGGTGGAAATATACGTGTCTTTTCACGTCTCTTGAGATTACAAACTGATGAATTGGGAATGGAATACTAACATTAATCTTGTTCTTCTCCTATGTTCTCCTGTGCATGTCTTCTCTTCTTTTTAAATCCTTGCGCAGGATTCCTATTTATACTTGACAAAGGGATAACAATTGTCATCTTCTAAAAGATATTTTCTCACCAAAAGATGTTTTTCTCGTCGGGAGGTGTCTTTTAATAAAAATGCGTCTCGTCATACGGATTAACTTTCAACTGCTACATGTATCTGTCATGAAGAATCCTCTGCACGCTAGTCCTATGCGGGGGTAACTGCCTCTCTGACCAGTTTCAGGTTAGGGTGGAGGCTATTCAATCCCAGACCAGTTCGCTGGTCGGAGCAACTGAGTAAGTTATTCTCGACAAGCGCATGCCTTACTGGTCGGGGTAATTGAATAAACTATCCCCAACCAGTATATATATAGCTGGTCGAGGTAAATAGGACATACCTTATCTCTGACCAGTTTAAGAAATTGATCAGGAATTTTTTTTTTCACGTGACTAAATCTGACTCTGATCAAAGTCGTAACCAGGTAATAGGGAAGAGACGGGAGTGACAGATAGGATGAAATTTGAGTTCGAATGGCACTAAAGGGAGAGGAAAATTCCCAATGATATATCAAGGATCGATCGTGCCAACTTCTAACGGCAAATAAGAAATTTCCTCTATTAGATTCACTGTAACCCATGCATACAGGATTCATTGACTTGAGTATGCATGGTTGGTGCGCTTGGTATGGCGGCCTGGAATCCTATATGTACCGGTGTACCTATGAGTGTGAGGAGCGGCCCAAACCAAATAGGTTTCGGATGGAGTCGATCACTAGGCAAGTCACACCTACTAGAAACGCAAGCGCGGCGCACGCCGCGCGCGCGACCGAAAAATATTTTTTGTTTTTTTTTGGAGAAAAAACAGACAACGAAAACATTTTTCCTATGCTCCGGAGAGCAAACGGACCACGAAAATATTTTTTCCTATGCTCCGGAGAGCAAACGGACTACGAAAATATTTTTCTCGGGAAAAACGCCGCGCGCGTGAACGAAAAATATTTTTTGTTTTTTTTTCGGAGAAAAAACAGACAACGGAAACATTTTTCCTATGTTCCGGAGAGCAAACGGATCACGAAAACATTTTTTTCAGGAAAAATGGAGAAATGACCTGAATGAAAAGTGCAGGGACCTATTTGTTATAATTTTGGACTTGTTCGCTATTTCGAATAAGTAAGAAAGGGCTCGTTCGCAATTTGTATTTAATGTGAAACTCTTTGTGTAAAACGGCGAACGAAGGACCTAAACGAGAATCGGGAAAAAAAAAATTACACTCACAGGAAATTACAAAGGACTTATTCGTAAATAGAAAGGACCTATCCGCAATTCCAAAGAACCGGAAGACTTCTTTGCAAAAAAGGGAGAGAGAGTGGATGGGGGTGAGGTGGCACTGTGAGCTTTGAGGGATTCTCCCAGATATAAGTGAAGGATAATAAGAGAACGAAACCAAGCTTAAAACTCAACCTTGATAACTCAAGACAATTAACGTAGGATCATGCAATATCTTTGAAAAGATATAAAAGCACATTGCTAAAAATGTGACAACCGAACAAAGACGTACTGGGTTTGGACTCATTTGGTCACTAAGAATCTGAACTCCAAAATTCAACTTTGATAATTGAAGACGAAATAAAAGTTCACACACTAACTTCGAAAGGTATGGACAATGATGTCAACTTCGAAAGAGTATCTACCATGCCTTGATGTTGAAAATGTCAACCGATCCAAGCCAAATAAATATGAGGCCGATTTGACCACCAAGAATCCAATCTACTGTTGGAAACATGCGCAATATTTTTATTCCAGATTTTATATTGAAGCAAATACTACAGATAAATAGTGATGCATACAGTAAATCTAACAGCAGGCTACCCATTGTACTTCCAAACACACACACACACTCAAGAAACAGAATAAGATTGAGTCGAACTATCAGAACGACTTACAGTTGGGTTTGATGTAGAACAGAACGATGCGCAGAAGTGGTCGTGGAAGAAGTCGAAGTCGAAGAAGCAGTGCAGGAGCGGTCGCTTAGATGCGCTGCCCAGAAACCTTATTGCCGCCCCGTGCAGGTGAACTCTGCGGCAACGGCTCGGAGATACCGCTCACCTTCCTTCACGGTGCACGTCGAGGAGGAAGGCCGACGTGGTTCAACAGCTCAACACACCAGTACAGAGTTCAGGGAAGAGCAGTGTAAGACCCTCACTTTTATGCTACAGTGCAAACATAAAAGCAAGGTTCTAATGTGCATACTGTGCCAGTCCCATGATCAGTAGCTAGCACGCACAAACACAATTTGGAAATCACAACCATACAACAGTTTCATATTTTATTACAGCGGAAGTATTGATACAATATGACCGAGAAGGTCGACTAAACATAGCCAAAAGAATCAGATGTCTTGTAGTTTGCCACATAATCCACAGGCAACTGACAAGGTAAAGCCTTAGAAAGAAATGTCGTTAATAATCCCGCAATCCTGCGTCAAAGTAAAATTCATCGAGATACCTGCATCTTCACCTAAAATCAACAATGATAGCAAGGGTGAGTACATTTCGTACTCAGCAAGACTTGAGTTGTGTGTTTGGAATGCAGGCTGATCCTAGAATAAAGCTTCTACGGTTAACTTTTGCTTGGAGCCAAATTGAATTATAAATACTGAATAGTAGAGTGAAAGCGAAAATTTGTAAAAGTAAATAAATAAGTAGAGTAACAAGTATGTACTTAATGGTAATGCGAAGAGATAGATAACTCACAGCCCTTCGCGAATAATATATAACAAAATACCCACAACCCTTCGTGAGTGATAAAACGTTCAGTCCCATCATATGAAATATTATCTGAAGATTAAAGTTTTGTCCACACAGGGCACAATAGCTGAATTCAACCTTGCCAACGTAATGTCAAGTATTGAATCATCTGTAAGGGTAAACTCACCAATTCCAAATTATCTGGTCCAGTTTTATAAAAGTACAGAAAATGTCTAGCTATGTGATGACTTTACCAAGTGCTCATGATCATGAGCGGCTAATCGATTAGGTTTAGACTCTGCAGAGTTTGTACAGCTTTACCCACAAGATATGTCCTCCCTTTGTGGCAAGCGCATTTGACACACTTCCTTTGGTGTGCCGCCAGAGAGTTCATAACGAAACTGTTCGTTACTTGGACCTTAACTTTGCACTAGCCCAATGACGTTACCCCTGACTATGATGAAAGCAAACAAACAGTGAAGCAATAGTATTCAGGAGCCCGCGGCTCAAATGGTACAACAACAGCCCCAAATTCATAGCCAGCGTGACACCGTTACAACGGCAGATGCCAACACCTCGGTGATGACACCTCCTCGAGCAAACCTATATACGGAATGCCCGTGCTACAACCGCCTACCAATGTGCAAAGCTAATTCCCAAATAATTTAATAAGTTAAGACTGTCCCACTCAAAGATTTGTGGATGTACGGTTATCTTGGCCTGAAAACAACACATCATTTCGGTTCTTATACGACACGGCGATAGATCTCCCCTATCTACGTGCATCATCAATTGCACTTCCGGCTATTGCCAATAATCACCCGCATCAAAATCATAGTTTTGTTTTCAGAAAAGAAAGTTTCAATAATCACAATATTTCAACATGTTCAAGATTAATGTTCATCATGTCCAACAATTTTAGTTCATCACGAACAGTATAACCATCCGCTCGTGTTCCCGCCTAAAGCAGTGGCTAAGCATATGCAAATAATAATCGAATATACCCATTTTCTCGTGTCCATCAACAATCTAGGGTTTCATCTATCACTACCGATTAAGGAAAGCCATCAACGAAGGTTATATCTACCATTCTTCCCATAATATAGCAGTGTATACAAAATATAGCATATGCATGCAAGTTTTAATCAAATTATTCTTGTTAAAGAAAATTGGGATCTACATGAGTGCTTTCCTTGCTATCCATTGCTTTTAGTGACGAAGTCGAAGACATGATCTTGAAGTCGTTGACGATTTAAGTCCGAGACGTCAGACTCTACACGTCGTAAGGCGGAAAAGATAGCAAATAGCAAATAACACTTTCAATAGAGGCAAAAGGAAATCAGATGGAAAAACCAAATATAAAACATACATGAAACAAGCATGGTTGTAGTTAGGGTTTTGTGATTGCGTAAGCAATTGTATTATTTCTTCGTTTATAGTCTTTATTCTTGATTAATCGGTTTGAGGGCTGTATCGCATTACGACACCTATTCCTAACGATTCATTCTATTTTATTTTACGAATTCAAGAAGCTAAAATTGTATATATTAATATAATTTATTACATAAAACAACAGGGGTGATTGTAAGTATAAATTGCATTGTTAAATTTAAGTGAATACTAGACACTAATGCTCCAACACTAATGTATGTGAGGCTTAAGGTATTAGTTATAAGTTTATGATCTTAGAGAGGTGTTTATATGAGTAGTACTTAGTCTTAAGTATGTTTTATACAGATAAATGATTTATACAAGTCGGGTTTACCGAATGAGACTATTGGTTGTATTTGCATGGTTACACCATCATTCTTATGGTGCAAGTATTTTAACTAAAGTTCCCTTGTGCGAAACTATTCAATAAATGTCTTTGTTTAACCATAACACTTAAGGTTATTACACTAACGGGATTCAGATGCAAAGCAAGATTAAACTTAAATATTTTTCTGTAATGTGGTAGTCCATATACCAAAGAGTGGTTCTGAGTCATTCCTTCTAAAATTTGCATTTAGACGAGTTATTCTATGGGCTACCGAAAAGGCTTAAGTGTTATTAAAGTTTACGCGATAACAATTCAGTTTTCGTTTTATGTTTACGGCTGCAACTTAAAGAATTATTTAACCATTTTTCAGGAACTAGCTGGGGGTATCACTAAGTGTGTTTTAAAGTTATTTTCGCAACATTTCACTTTTGTCCGCGATGTTTTTCAATTAAAAGAGCATTACGGCTTTATACAAAATGTCTATTATAAGAAAACATATGTTAACTAACGGCCAAAAGTACGTTAGGTTTAATTTATACATGAGATCCGACATGGCTAGGGTTAAGTATAATCATTCTTGTAAGATTAAATGGTCCCGTACTATGAATCATACTAATCAAATTTTATATGCATTACCGTCTATATTTATGCAACATATTCTAAGCATATGTCATACAAGTATGGTTATTTATTGATTTAGTTCAATCTTAACTAATCATGATATATTTTTATATCCTAGAAATATTTATATGACCCTAAGAACATTTTAGGAGTCATTTTTATGATTCCAAGAGCTATGGTTTATATTAATTATAATTGGACATAAAGCATCATGATTGGATTCAGTATTGCATGATACACCCTAAGTACTTTTGTAGAATCATGTTCTATATCGTCTAAATATCATAAAGAAACTAGTTTCGTATTATTCGGACATCCAATGAACAAGTTATGAATTATTGTTTATCTAACACATAGAAAACAACCCTAATCAGAAAATAATGCAAACTAAGTTGATATCTAAATTAATTTGCATAATCAGAGAGCTTATGACATAAGAATTCCTACAATAGTAGTTTTATTCAATTTGGACAAGTTTGCAAGATTTATACATGCAACCTATTTGAAATCTTCCCTTTTAAATTTAAATTACTAAACAAGTTTCACATATTTTTGTATATTATGAAACTAGATGATTTAACATGAATTTTACAAATTTATTTGGTTGGATTTGGAGTTATAATACAAAAGATATGAATAGATAAAATAAAAGAGCAAAATGGAAAAATATTATGGCTCAGCTAGGATTCGAACACAGGATCAATTGGTCTACACGGCTGGGCACTTCCACTGAGCTACGATGTTACTTATGTAAAGGATGCATATCCCAGTATTTAAGCTTACCTTCTCCTCTTTATTTATTCTCGTTAGAACCGTTCAGCTTATACTGTTCTCAGTGTACATAGAGTTTAAGCTTACCTAGGATTTTATATTACTATCTACGTTTATTTCATGATGGTCTCTACTGATAGCCGTGCCATTCAAAATGTCTCACTAACTGCAAACTCAGGTGAAGGTTTTATACAGACATATAGGCGAAACTGAGATGAAGGCCTGAATGAACTAATTAGTGATTTACTTGCTATGCAAAATCTATAAGGACTGCACTTAAGTATAGAAGTCTATAACTTAAAGGTCTGCTCAAAGAGCCTTTTTACCTTGCTACTGGACCTTGGTCAGTTTAATTTTCAAGCATATAAGAAGCTGGCTCCACCTCAAGAAAGGAAGCAGAGTACTGATCCCATGATGGCACCATGGGTGAGCATCGCCGGCGGCAAGACAGGGTTGAGGCTGGCCGACCGGCGGGCTGGAGAGCTGGAGGGCATTTGGTCAAGCTTCAGTGGTGGCGGTGGTTCGGCCGGTTGGGGAAAATGCAAGGGTTCTAGTGAAGTACCGTAGCACTGAATATTGAGATGCAGGCTCTCCTTAAATAGCCGATCAAGGCGGTGGTTACAGGGTTTGAATGGAGAAATTGAGTGGCGGCCAGTCAAGATAAGGTCGAAGCAGGGTATGGCGAATAGAGACTGGGGTCTTCCACTAGGATCCAGAGATGCCGGTCTATGGTCTTGCACATGGACGAGGTGGACACAGGGTTTGAGTGCATGAGGAGTTTTGCGGCCGGTTTTGCTTCTTGCGGCTGGGGAGGAGGACAGCGTAGCATCCTTGCGGGGTTTGGCGAGGTATGCAGGTGGTAGTGTACAGGTTTTGAACAAGAGAAGCAAAGGCGGCTGGTCTTGCGGCTTGGCCAAAAGGCATGGAGCAACCCGGCAAGGAGAGTCCAGGGCTTCGGCTGGGTTCCAGAGTAGAGGAAAAGAAGAGCGTACAGACTTGGTTGTGAGGAGGCTGGAGAAAAAGGAGTAGAGGCTACTCTGATTAGTGGGTCTCACGTGGGTTGGGGTCCACCTGAAAGTTGCAATGAAGGCTAATTCGTTTTTCTCCTCTTAGTTCGCAAGAGACAATGCAAGTTGATCATCTATCCGAAGGACCAACTCACTTCTAGAATTTTTGAGACTTTTTACCAAGGTTTCTGTACGAGTCATCTACTGACCGTAAAAATTTGAGGTTAATATATTGGGTATATATTTTATTAAAATTCTGACAATGGCTGCTGCACAGTTTCTCAAATTCGGAATTTGATTTATTTGAGAGCCTAAATGAACTTAATAATTTTTGATATTTTTACAAAAGGTCTAAATTAGTGTCAGTGAGCTACCATAAAATTTTCAGAACTATAAAGTTAGTATTTATTTTATTAAAATTATTTAACTGCGTTTTGCAGAATTTTAGATTGGAAAAGATTAAATAAGAAGAAATAGTAAATTCAAGTATTAATTTTTGTAAATTTTCGTGGATAAATATAAGGTTACTGAGAGCTCATGATAAAAGTTTTTGATGCTGGAAAGGTCTAGGGTTCTCTCAAGAATTCTGACAAGGTCTTGTCTAGAATAAAGTTTCACAATTAATTGATCATATCAACTTGCAAATCATTTCATACCTTACTTTTGACCAGCCAAGGATAATTTCTAGGGCATTCTAAGGTTATCCAAAATTTACTATGGTAATTTTAATCTTTTACCATTTTACCATTTACAATATCTCTTTTCTTAATTCCAATATTCATTTCTAATCAAGCAATAATTCACTAAATGCTCATAAAATCAAGAAATGCATCATAAAAGTAATTTCACATTTTAATATTTGATTTTATCCTTTTATAAATTTTGAGGATGTTACAGACTACCCCCCTTACAAAAATCTCGTCCTCGAGATTTGCGAGGTTAGAAGAGGTTTGGATATTCTTAGGAGGATATAGATTAGGTGCGTGTGCGTTGCTAAGATAGATCATCTTGCAGATCAAAGATTTTCTGATTTGGTAAGATTTGAGTGTACACAAGATTTTGCTTGAATGTAATAAAGATAGTACAGAATTCAGAGAGTTGAGGTAGCAGTTTAGCTTATTTGCTATTCCAGCTATCTTTTGATAATTGGTTACCATTCAATAGGTCAAAGGAACAATTATTTGCAGATTTGAAAATGACAACCTCCGTGAAGTTGTGAAATCCTTAGGTTTACATGATTACTGAGTTCATATCAACGATGGTTGACACAACTCGGTTGGGATTAATTTTTTTTTTTTTTTTTAAATTGACTTCTGATCATGTCAACTTGCTTTTGGGTTTCCTGAATAGAATTTGATCTAAAGAACTTTTATTTACTTCAGACCAATGAAAAGGATTACGCACTTTTATTTTGTAAAGTGCTTCAAAAGGCAAAATTTTGAAGGCTTGGTCGAAAACTATTTTGTAGAAGATGAAAGCATAGCTTCTCCTTGTTAGTGCTATATGATAGCACACAAGTTTTCAACATGTCCTCCAATACTTCGGTTTACTTTATTTGCTTGTCTATTAGAGGGTGATAAGTTGTTCTGGGATTCAGCTTAGCCCCTAAAAATTTTCGCAAACTTTTCCGAAGTTATGTTATGAATTAGAAATAATTGTCTATGGAAATCCTAAGAAGACGGGCAATATTTTCTAGATAAGGTTCTGAAAACTTTGTCATTTTGATGCATGGTTTTGATCGGTATAAAATAAACTTTATTTATCCGATCAGCGATAACTAATATGGAATTATGCCTTTTTCTGACCCTGGAAGGCCAGTAATAAAATCCATATAAGTATCATTCCACTTCTATTTAGAAACCTAAAGGAGTTGTAAAATATTAGCAGTAAATTGATGTTTGACTTTAATTTGCTGATATATGTTACATCTTGCAACATAGTTAGCAATATCCTTTGTTATGTCGGATCACCAATTTACCTGCAATAGGCTTTCTGTGCAGAAATGTCTTATCTAGACTTTTGTCATCCCGGATTCAACTTTCTGCTTAGGCTCTTCAAATTTTTGGATATTGATCCATCCTTAAGCTTGCTTTAATTGGACTTTTAGGATTTAGCTACACCTAATGGTTAGTAGCAAATCCTCCTTTGGCTACTCCCAAATTAAGCTTCTGGAATTCTTTTATCAATTCAGACTGATCGGTAGGAGTTGATACGAAAATGCAATGAGATTTACGGTTTAGAGCATTAGTTACGACATTAACCTTACCAGATAGTGATAACCATTAAGGCCGTAACCTTTTATTTGCTCCAACTACCCTTGCTTGAGATTGAGGTCTAATTTAGCGAAGGATTGTTTCAGGCTCTTATGATCTGTTTAAATACTGTATCAATTACTGACAAGGTAATGATGCCAGATTTTAAGAGCGTGAACAATTGCAACTAGTTCCAGATCATGAGTAGGATGGTCGAGCTCATGAAGTCAGGGTTGACAAAAAGCGTTCGTAAGCTCGAATGGCATTACGATCGAACAAGTTGTCAATGCTAGGGAAGAAGTATTTGATAGCGACGTTATTCAGAGTATGATAATTCACGCATAAGCGTTAACTACCATTCTTTTCATTGACAAAAAGAATAGGGATATCTCAAGGAGATAGTTGAGACGAACAAACTTTGTTGTCCAATTGTTCCTTAAGTTACTTCTGGTGTACAATGAGTTTACCAGGTTTGGATAAAATAAGTTTAGGAACTCGATGCCCTTTTAAATTCATGGAAATGACTTTGGGGATTGTGGTAAAATTTCTTGAAGTTGAGGATAGTGTAGAGCATGAGTCCACCTAGGGTAGGTAATGCTATTTTTTTATAATTGATGTAAATGAAACTGGTTAGCATGTTTGAAATAGCAAGAGGTTGCTTGTCAAACTTATTGATCTAATGAGCAAAGAATGACTATGTTTGAGATGCTTGTTCATTAGAACTATTGAGGAATGGGTGGATAGTTAGGGTAGAAAGGTTAAGACAAGATTTGGTGTGGTTATATGGCAACATTTCGTCCCCTAAAAATTTTATTAAATAAGATTTCTACAATTTAGAAGGAATGAGGTAGTTATAAGGAGTGACTTAATTTAGGGCCTACTCTCCATTTGTTAACATTGTCATTATTTATTGAGATCGTCTCGTCGTGAATTTTCAACCCAAGAGTTTAATATTCGCGAGAGCAATCCTTACACAAAATTTCATCACAATGAATAACAATACAAAAGATTACATTCAAAATTAACACACAAAGAAATATTCAGGTTACCCACTCATCATTCTATTTTAAGTACTTTTATTAGACCAAATAACATCTAGTCTATATGAGGTGACTTCACATTGTGGTTCCTTTCCGAAGTAAGGTGACAATGTGGAGATTCTTTAGTTCAGAGACTGGGGTAATGCCTAGCTTATAGCAACTTAAATATTTTCCTATGGTTACCAGTACAGTCAAGTCTTGATTTTAATTCTTCTATAAGTAGCATAGGTTCAAGCATAGTTGGGGTGATGACAAAGATTGGGGTATTAATTATTTTGGGGTTATGCTCTTACTGTCTAATGTGAGTAACATAGGAATAATAAGGTATTATTGTATATGCAGTGGAGTTTGCACGTGGTAAGACAATTTTTGGCACACTCCTATGACTATACTATGATTATGGGGGTCACAACATTTTGCTAGATATTGGCTTTGTTTATAAGAATAAGAGAAGATTAGTATCTAGAATAATATAGAGGTGGGAAGTTCTACAAAAAGAAGAGGTAAGTTATATGAGAATATTTTATCCCAAAGTTGCTTGTCTAAAAGTTCAGGTTACCATATTTTAGACAACATTACTTTCCTCAATGGTTTTATTTAGAATGTCTATACGAGGGAAGAGACATCTTATTAGAGGTAATTTAAATTCTAAAACTATCCTTTATTTAGTAAAAGATGACATTATTGTTCAAAGCTTCTTATTTATAACTTCTTATCAATTTAAGGGGTTGCGACATCGTGAAATTTTTAACTTTATGTTAAACATTCACGAGTGCATCCCGAGAAGCAATACAAAAGTGAACAAGGAAACTTCAACAAGAAAAACGCGTACTTAAATCATGACGCATGGAAGTGCTAGGTTTTTCTTACTAACTTAGTCCTACGAAATTTTATTATGAGAGTTTTGCCATATCAGCAAAGCTACTCATAGTCTAAATGATACTACATCTTAATATAGGTTTCTTGGTAACGAGTTTCTTCAAACTCTAGCACCTCTTGTTGACAGTGATAATTCAAAGCTTCCATAAAGTTGGAAACGTTGCGGAATGTCATATCTGTCTTTCTGAGGTTATCGGTGAGGAAAGAATAATGATATATCACCGACATCCTAAAGTTAACGGTAGCGGTGCACTATGTGTGTTAACAGTCAACAGAGACTGCTAAATCATTTTCAAAAGGATTCATTAGCAGTATTTAATATGAACATAGATAAGAGGAAGAATCCTTACTGAAGGGTAAGAATATGGAAGTGAGGGAAAGAAAGTCCTACAGAAAGGAAAAGCATGTAGAGATAGGAAAAGTAATTTCCTATGGAAGGAAAAAAAAATATTTAGAGATTCCAATTGGAGAGGAAATAATCGTTAACAGATAATATGAGAAAAGAGAAGGTTAATAACAGATATAGCAAATTTTCATTCCTAAATATAGAATTGTCTATTTTAAATTTTAAAATTTCAACTAACGACCATTCTAACTAAGGTTTGCTCAATAAGATGGCTCGATAATAAATCAGAAGACCCTCACTTTTATGCTACAAAGGCAAACATAAAAGCAAGGTTCTAATGTGCATACTGTGCGACCCCATGATCGAGCTAGCACGCACAAACACAATTTGGAAATCACAACCATACAACAGCTTTCATATTTTATTACAAATGAAGTATTGATACAATATGACCGAGAAGGTCGACTAAACATAGCCAAAAGAATCAGATGTCTTGTAGTTTGCCACATAATCCACAGGCAATTGACAAGGTAAAGCCTTAGAAAGAACTGTCGTTAATAATCCCGCAATCCTGCGTCAAAGTAAAATTCATAGAGATACTGCATCTTCACCTAAAATCAACAATGATAGCAAGGGTGAGTACATTTCGTACTCAAAGAAGACTTGAGTTGTGTGTTTGGAATGCAGGCTGATCCTAGAATAAAGCTTCTACGGTTAACTTTTGCTTGGAGCCAAATTGAATTATAAATACTGAATAGTAGAGTGAAAGCGAAAATTTGTAAAAGTAAATAAATAAGTAGAGTAACAAGTATGTACTTAATGGTAATGCGAAGAGATAGATAACTCACAGCCCTTCGCGAATAATATATAACAAAATACCCACAACCCTTCGTGAGTGATAAAACGTTCAGTCCCATCATATGAAATATTATCTGAAGATTAAAGTTTTGTCCACACAGGGCACAATAGCTGAATTCAACCTTGCCAACGTAATGTCAAGTATTGAATCATCTGTAAGGGTAAACTCACCAATTCCAAATTATCTGGTCCAGCTTTTATAAAAGTACGTAAAATGTCTAGCTATGTGATGACTTTACCAAGTGCTCATGATCATGAGCGCTAATCGATTAGGTTTAGACTCTGCAGAGTTTGTACAGCTTTACCCACAAGATATGTCCTCCCTTTGTGGCAAGCGCATTTGACACACTTCCTTTGGTGTGCCGCCAGAGAGTTCATAACTAAACTGTTCGTTACTTGGACCTTAACTTTTCACTAGCCCAATGACGTTACCACTGACTATGATGAAAGCAAACAAACAGTGAAGCAATAGTATTCAGGAGCCCGCGGCTCAAATGGTACAACACCAGCCCCAAATTCATAGCCAGCGTGACACCGTTACAACGGCAGATGCCAACACCTCGGTGATGACACCTCCTCGAGCAAACCTATATACGGAATGCCCGTGCTACAATCGCCTACCAATGTGCAAAGCTAATTCCCAAATAATTTAATAAGTTAAGACTGTCCCACTCAAGATTTGTGGATGTACGGTTATCTTGGCCTGAAAACAACACATCACTTCGGTTCTTATACGACACGGCGATAGATCTCCCCTATCTACGTGCATCATCAATTGCACTTCCTGGCTATTGCCAATAATCACCCGCATCAAAATCATAGTTTTGTTTTCGTAAAAGAAAGTTTCAATAATCACAATATTTCAACATGTTCAAGATTAATGTTCATCATGTCCAACAATTTTAGTTCATCACAACAGTATAACCATCCGCTCGTGTTCCCGCCTAAAGCAGGCTAAGCATATGCAAATAATAATCGAATATACCCATTTTCTCGTGTCCATCAACAATCTAGGGTTTCATCTATCACTACTGATTAAGGAAAGCCATCAACGAAGGTTATATCTACCATTCTTCCCATAATATAGCAGTGTATACAAAATATAGCATATGCATGCAAGTTTTAATCAAATTCTTCTTGTTAAAGAAAATTGGGATCTACATGAGTGCTTGCCTTGCTATCCATTGCTTTTAGTGACGAAGTCGAAGACATGATCTTGAAGTCATTGACGACGAAGTCCGAGACGTCGTACTCTACACGTCGTAAGGCGAAAAAGATAGCAAATAGCAAATAACACTTTCAATAGAGGCAAAAGGAAATCGATGGAAAAACCAAATATAAAACATACATGAAACAAGCATGGTTGTAGTTAGGGTTTTGTGATTGCGTAAGCAATTGTATTATTTCTTCGCTTATAGTCTTTATTATCGATTAATCGGTTTGAGGGCTGTATCGCATACGACACCTATTCCTAACGATTCATTCTATTTTATTTTACGAATTCAAGAAGCTAAAATTGTATATATTAATATAATTTATTACATAAAACAACAGGGGTGATTGTAAGTATAAATTGCATTGTTAAATTTAAGTGAATACTAGACACTAATGCTCCAACACTAATGTATGTGAGGCTTAAGGTATTAGTTATAAGTTTATGATCTTAGAGAGGTGTTTATATGAGTAGTACTTAGTCTTAAGTATGTTTTATACAGATAAATGATTTATACAAGTCGGGTTTACGAATGAGACTATTGGTTGTATTTGCATGGTTACACCATCATTCTTATGGTGCAAGTATTTTAACTAAAGTTCCCTTGTGCGAAACTATTCAATAAATGTCTTTGTTTAACCATAACACTTAAGGTTATTACACTAACGGGATTCAGATGCAAAGCAAGATTAAACTTAAATATTTTTACGTAATGTGGTAGTCCATATACCAAAGAGTGGTTCTGAGTCATTCCTTCTAAAATTTGCATTTAGACGAGTTATTCTATGGGCTACCGAAAAGGCTTAAGTGTTATTAAAGTTTACGCGATAACAATTCAGTTTTCGTTTTATGTTTATTTGCAACTTAAAGAATTATTTAACCATTTTTCAGGAACTAGCTGGGGGTATCACTAAGTGTGTTTTAAAGTTATTTTCGCAACATTTCACTTTTGTCCGCGATGTTTTTCAATTAAAAGAGCATTACGGCTTTATACAAAATGTCTATTATAAGAAAACATATGTTAACTAACGGCCAAAAGTACGTTAGGTTTAATTTATACATGAGATCCGACATGGCTAGGGTTAAGTATAATCATTCTTGTAAGATTAAATGGTCCCGTACTATGAATCATACTAATCAAATTTTATATGCATTACCGTCTATATTTATGCAACATATTCTAAGCATATGTCATACAAGTATGGTTATTTATTGATTTAGTTCAATCTTAACTAATCATGATATATTTTTATATCCTAGAAATATTTATATGACCCTAAGAACATTTTAGGAGTCATTTTTATGATTCCAAGAGCTATGGTTTATATTAATTATAATTGGACATAAAGCATCATGATTGGATTCAGATTGCATGATACACCCTAAGTACTTTTGTAGAATCATGTTCTATATCGTCTAAATATCATAAAGAAACTAGTTTCGTATTATTCGGACATCCAATGAACAAGTTATGAATTATTGTTTATCTAACACATAGAAAACAACCCTAATCAGAAAATAATGCAAACTAAGTTGATATCTAAATTAATTTGCATAATCAGAGAGCTTATGACATAAGAATTCCTACAATAGTAGTTTTATTCAATTTGGACAAGTTTGCAAGATTTATACATGCAACCTATTTGAAATCTTCCCTTTTAAATTTAAATTACTAAACAAGTTTCACATATTTTTGTATATTATGAAACTAGATGATTTAACATGAATTTTACAAATTTATTTGGTTGGATTTGGAGTTATAATACAAAAGATATGAATAGATAAAATAAAAGAGCAAAATGGAAAAATATTATGGCTCAGCTAGGATTCGAACACAGGATCAATTGGTCTACACGGCTGGGCACTTCCACTGAGCTACGATGTTACTTATGTAAAGGATGCATATCCCAGTATTTAAGCTTACCTTCTCCTCTTTATTATTCTCGTTAGAACCGTTCAGCTTATACTGTTCTCAGTGTACATAGAGTTTAAGCTTACCTAGGATTTTATATTACTATCTACGTTTATTTCATGATGGTCTCTACTGATAGCCGTGCCATTCAAAATGTCTCACTAACTGCAAACTCAGGTGAAGGTTTTATACAGACATATAGGCGAAACTGAGATGAAGGCCTGAATGAACTAATTAGTGATTTACTTGCTATGCAAAATCTATAAGGACTGCACTTAAGTATAGAAGTCTATAACTTAAAGGTCTGCTCAAAGAGCCTTTTTACCTTGCTACTGGACCTTGGTCAGTTTAATTTTCAAGCATATAAGAAGCTGGCTCCACCTCAAGAAAGGAAGCAGAGTACTGATCCCATGATGGCACCATGGGTGAGCATCGCCGGCGGCAAGACAGGGTTGAGGCTGGCCGACCGGCGGGCTGGAGAGCTGGAGGGCATTTGGTCAAGCTTCAGTGGTGGCGGTGGTTCGGCCGGTTGGGGAAAATGCAAGGGTTCTAGTGAAGTACCGTAGCACTGAATATTGAGATGCAGGCTCTCCTTAAATAGCCGATCAAGGCGGTGGTTACAGGGTTTGAATGGAGAAATTGAGTGGCGGCCAGTCAAGATAAGGTCGAAGCAGGGTATGGCGAATAGAGACTGGGGTCTTCCACTAGGATCCAGAGATGCCGGTCTATGGTCTTGCACATGGACGAGGTGGACACAGGGTTTGAGTGCATGAGGAGTTTTGCGGCCGGTTTTGCTTCTTGCGGCTGGGGAGGAGGACAGCGTAGCATCCTTGCGGGGTTTGGCGAGGTATGCAGGTGGTAGTGTACAGGTTTTGAACAAGAGAAGCAAAGGCGGCTGGTCTTGCGGCTTGGCCAAAAGGCATGGAGCAACCCGGCAAGGAGAGTCCAGGGGCTTCGGCTGGGTTCCAGAGTAGAGGAAAAAGAAGAGCGTACAGACTTGGTTGTGAGGAGGCTGGAGAAAAAGGAGTAGAGGCTACTCTGATTAGTGGGTCTCACGTGGGTTGGGGTCCACCTGAAAGTTGCAATGAAGGCTAATTCGTTTTTCTCCTCTTAGTTCGCAAGAGACAATGCAAGTTGATCATCTATCCGAAGGACCAACTCACTTCTAGAATTTTTGAGACTTTTTACCAAGGTTTCTGTACGAGTCATCTACTGACCGTAAAAATTTGAGGTTAATATATTGGGTATATATTTTATTAAAATTCTGACAATGGCTGCTGCACAGTTTCTCAAATTCGGAATTTGATTTATTTGAGAGCCTAAATGAACTTAATAATTTTTGATATTTTTACACAAGGTCTAAATTAGTGTCAGTGAGCTACCATAAAATTTTCAGAACTATAAAGTTAGTATTTATTTTATTAAAATTATTTAACTGCATTTTGCAGAATTTTAGATTGGAAAAGATTAAATAAGAAGAAATAGTAAATTCAAGTATTAATTTTTGTAAATTTTTGTGGATAAATATAAGGTTACTGAGAGCTCATGATAAAAGTTTTTGATGCTGGAAAGGTCTAGGGTTCTCTCAAGAATTCTGACAAGGTCTTGTCTAGAATAAAGTTTCACAATTAATTGATCATATCAACTTGCAAATCATTTCATACCTTACTTTTGACCAGCCAAGGATAATTTCTAGGGCATTCTAAGGTTATCCAAAATTTACTATGGTAATTTTAATCTTTTACCATTTTACCATTTACAATATCTCTTTTCTTAATTCCAATATTCATTTCTAATCAAGCAATAATTCACTAAATGCTCATAAAATCAAGAAATGCATCATAAAAGTAATTTCACATTTTAATATTTGATTTTATCCTTTTATAAATTTTGAGGATGTTACAAGCAGGAAGAATGGAGGAGAAATTCAATGTATCAAACTTGGACGTCTCCAGGTGTTTATATACACGCACACTAGTAACTGACGAAGCAATATGACAGTTACTTAGTAATCGATCGCATAATGTCGATAGCATTAGTAATCGATCGCGTAATGCTCGGCACTACTAAAATGTTTAAATCGCATTTAAGCGAGAATGAATAGAGAGATAATTGCAAGATTCAGCAAAATAAAAGGTAAAATGTGTAAATCGCATTTAAACAGAATGAATAGAGAGATAATTGCAAGATTCAGCAAAATAAAAGGTAAAATGTTTAAATCGCATTTAAACAGAATGAATAGAGAGATAATTGCAAGATTCAGCAAAATAAAAGGTGAATTTAAAGTGCTAGGAGACACACTATGACGCAGCGCGGTCACAAGTTACAAGTCACGCGGATTTTCACGCGAAAATACGCGAATACGCGCGCATGCTTGCGTGTGTGTGTTTAGCTGGTATTCACCCTATGCCATCCTCATGCCAAGTGTCACATTAATCAAGAGGTGGCAAGGACTCCACCTTTTAAATTGCCCTTCCTCCACTTGGCTAGGCAATATGGTACTAAATCATGCATGCTATGGAATTAAATGAAATGGGCCACCCATGGGCCAATTTCTAACATCTACACCCTTTCATAAAAATGTGCAAACCATTAATCCAAATCGGTTTCAGAAATATAATTAAGAATTTGAAAAAAAAATCAAATCTTGGTAATTCAAAATAGTTAATGTAAGTTAAAAAAGGAAACTTATAAAATATAACTATTCTCTTGGGGAGGTCAACGGTGGGCGAGTCCACTTGAAAAAGGTTTTTACTATTTATTAACAGGGGAATGAGTACAACACACATGATATTAAGGATTTAAGAGCAGAGGGTTAGAGGTAAAGGATTACATAACCCTCGTTCGTAATTAATTACGCCAAGTATATATATAATATTGGCTCTTTGCGAAGAGTAGTTGGTAGACGAGCTAGTCAGAGGTCCATGCGTTCCACCATTTGTAGGATGATCGATCTGTCGATGATTGAGGATGGTGTCATCAAAGGCTTTGCGATTCCTATTCTTCCAAATTACCCAGAGAATGAGAAGAACAATGGTGCTGCGCTGCTCTTTCCTACATGTTTCGTTCTAAGAGAAGTACAATAGTAAAGCCCGCTGCAGGCTAATAGTAAGCTAAAAGCCAGCTTATACAATAACTGTCTCTAAAAGTTGTCTCTAAATGTTGTGCAATAACTACTATCTCTTCTCTCTTGTACATAAATGATTCACCTATGCATCCGTGCAAAGCTGGCTACTAAATAAGAGCCAGCTATCTTCTCTCTTATCGTTTCTCACTCTTCCACATAGACAAATGCTAACATGTACAAACTAAGAACCAGCTGACGTGATCTTATTGTACTTGCTCTAAAAGATAATTGTTTCGTTTCAAAAGATAAGTATGACCATCCATGAACGTCTTACGAAAAGGGTAACCATAGTTATTGACCATGAACATCTTACTAAAAGCTAACCATGCATAGTTATTGAATTCACTGTAACACCTGTACGTACTAGATTCAACGACCAGATACAATTATAGCGTACCATGTATCATGACCTGAACAGAGCACTAACTACGAGCGTAACAATTGGACTAAACCAAATCAATTTTGCGCTGAGTTGATCGATCTCTAAGAATCGGAACTTCCAAAATTCATGCTTGATAATTCAAGACCAATAATAAAGTTTACACACTAACTTCGAACAGTATGTACGAATATGTTAACCTTGAAAGTGTATATACCATTCTCACTCTTTAGGGCATGTACACTAATACAGATAACAATTATCTGTAATCTATCTTCATATCATTTACGGACATCACTAAAAATAACTAATATAATGGATTGTCTATATAGTTGTTTGTAATGGTCTCTCTCATATAATTAATAGACTGTATATACAATGGTACACGAAATATAAAACCATATATTAGACCGTTTGTTAACTAGTAGACAATAGCTTTCTCTCTCATTTTCTCTACCCCATATAATCTAAAATCCTATATAGCATAATCTTATAGAAAGCTCACATGCACCACTGTAAATATCCTTAGTGTCGAAAAATGTGATAATGGATCCAAGCCAAATCAATTTGAGGTCGATTTGATCATCGAGAATCCAAGCTACAAAATTTAATAAAAATGTGCAAACCGGCCGAATCTAAATCAGTTTTAGAAATATAATTAAAAGTTTGAATAAAAAAAAACAAATATGGGTAATTCACAATAGTTAATGTAAGTTAAAAATAGCGACTTCTAAAAGACAAATGATCAAGAATCCAAGCTACAAAATTTAATAAAAATGTGCAAACCGATCGCATCTAAATCGGTTTCAGAAATATAATTAAGCGTTTGAATAAAAAAAATCAAATATGTGTAATCCACAATAGTTAATGTGAGTTAAAAATAGCGACATCTAAAAGACAAATGATCAAGAATCCAAGCTACAAAATTTAATAAAAAATGTGCAAACCATCGAATCCAGATCGGTTTCAGAAATATAATTAAACGTTTGAACAAAAAAAATTCAAATATGGGTAATTCACAATAGTTAATGTAAGTTAAAAATAATGACTTCTAAAAGATAAATATTTGTTTTTTTAATCCGTAGGACATCAACCTGATGCCCCGGTTCCGTTAATGAATATATAAGTAGGCGAGACCACATGAAAAAGATAAATATTTGTTTGCGAGGTCAATATATAGTAGGCGAGCCCACACATGAAAAAGGGTTTTTTTTTTTTTTTTTTTTTTTTTACGGAGAGGGGAATTATTACGACCCATTAATTAGGGAAAGGATTTAAGAAGAGCAAAGGATCAGGGGTAAAGGGTTACGTAGCTCTCGTTCGCAACCGATCGATTACGTACACCAAGTGTATATTGGCTCCCTGCGAGGAGTATTAGGCAGACGGGCTAGCTAGCCGGAGGTTCAATTCATGCGTTCCACCGTTTGTGGGATGAGCTAGCTGTTGAAGATTGAGGATGTGTTGTCATCAGAAACTTTGTGATTCGTACGTATAGCCTTCCAAATCACCCATAGAACGAATAACGATCGAGGAGAACAATCGTATTTGATGTTTTTTTTTTCCTGCGTATTTTGGTCTAAAAGATAAGTACGAGCACGAACGCCTTACTAAAAGCGTAAACATATATAGTTATTGGATTAATGACTGTAACGTAGGCATGCACGTCTTAGCTAGATTCGACGGCCGGATACAATTAGCGAGAGTACGTACGTGTATGATGCATCACGTAGCGGTAAACACGTGTGACAATGGGAGCAAATTAACAAAATCGTCGATTAATTCCGGGGTGAGTTGATCTCCACGGTAGAAGAGAAGAAGTTTTAACCGAGCCTAAAAAGCAAGGGGAGGAAAAGGAAGCCGAAGAAAGAAAAAGAGTGAGAGAGGAGGCAAAATTAGCCAACGCGCGTCCACGGCAACCCATCCCGGACCAATCGCCCATGAAAACCCTACAGCACCAGGCGCAGCCGGAGAAGGCGAAGGTGGAGCCGGAGCCCAAGGAGACGGCCGAAGCACCGGGGGCCTTCACGGCGCGCGAGCTCGACGCGGCCAAGCAACTCATCCACCTCAGCGAGAGCAGCACGTCCACGGGCACCCCGACGGCCGGGCGCGCCCCCTCCGCCGCCTCCGCGGCCTCGGTCTCCACCTCCCCGCGCTCCGTGAACGCCCCGCCGGCGCCGGGGACGAGGGACTTGCCCCGTGCCGTGGAGGGTCGCGTCGACGAGGAGGTAGAGGACGAGCAGGAGGTGGCCGGGAGCCAGCGGAGGACGAAGCGCTACCGCCCGATCGCCGAGATCTACCGGGCCACGGAGCGAATTCGAGGGTGCAGCCTGAAGAACAAGAAGGAATAGACGAGATAGAGAGAGAGAGGAGAGAGAGAGAGAAGGGAGGGGCCTGCTTGTAATTACCCATAACTCCTAGGGGGTAGCTTGGAGTTCGAGCAGGCCGTGCTTGTGCTTGCAGAGTTGCAGTCCTCTCTCGCTGGGGGACTCGTAATCTGGAGCCCGATCAACTGTAAAAACTGTATCTTTGCAATAAGACTTGGGGCTTGCTTGCTTGTGTTCATCCTTGGCTTCTGATCTATCTCGGTAGTTCTTGGTTCTAATCTCTAGGTAATTCTCTGTACGTAGAAGCTGGATCTCTTGCCTTTGTTGATCATCTCTGGGGTGAAGAGGACTTGATGGGATGATCTCCATGGATATCAAACTGATTAGCTCCATGGATTTTGTTAGCTACCTGTGATTTTCTGCAGTGTGCGCAGCTAGCCGATGCACATGCAATTTTTACAATTAATAATTCCGGTGCGCATGCAAATACGATTCATCGACGGAGAACAAGTAGATCATGAGGATCGGAAATCTGGAATTGTGTTGATTTGATTTGGGTTAGGAATTATGCATGCTTTGGGAGTATAATTTCCAGCGTGCACTGGTCATGAACTCATGATGGGAGGAAATGCTTCATGTATATATTGAGCAGAAATGGTGCAGGAAGATGGGCAATTATAGAATATTCCATGCGCATCCGACTTCCGAGGGACAGCTAGCTTCTTGCATCTGTGAGTTCTTATTCCTAGCTATAAAAGCACTAGCTTGTCGTGTTGATTTGATTTAGGCAAGCAATTACACTTTCTTGCATGGACCGTGATGGGAGGAAGTGGAGCAGAAACAATGGTGGTTGAAGATAGAATAGTCTAGAAGCTTCCATGCGCACCCGAGAGAGATGCACAACAAGTCAGCCATCCCAGTCTGTTGCACGTGTGATGTGAGGTATCCTACGTAAGCACTAGCTTGTCATTTGGTCGGTCATCAAGGTGATTTTGCAGATTAATTTCTTTCCGCAGGTTGAGCGGATCAAATCGATGCATTTGCTGCTAGTTTCCTGATACGAGTTCGGTGAGTTCACCGGGTCTTTGATTTTTCTTGTTGCGAGACAATGATCTAATTGATCAATGATCACTACCGTGCGTGGTCACTGCCAATCGATTTCAAAGTTCATGCCTGCAAGAGCTAGCTAGCACCGACGACGATGCATGCATGTTTTCAGTGCCAGCTGCCAGTATATATAATGAGAAATTTTACTGTGTATTATACTGGTAGTAGGAATCAGATTTAACCGTTGATTTATTAAGGGTGGTATTTCTACTGCCCTACTACCTTATAAAATATAAATAGATTCTAGTTAATCCGATCTATTGGACTAAAAAGAATGAACGATTCATATTGAATTTAGTATACTGTTTAAAAACTCTATATAATATACGATGGAGAAGGTCGAGCTAGCACTGCAGGCATGTACCTATGATCACAAGGAGGTCAGAAAAGAGGATGACTTTGGGCAACTGGTTATGCTACTGGGCTTTTCTGATGTTAACAATGAAGGAATTAGCTTAATTTGCTGGTTAATTTGCTGGCCTGTGCTTATATAGGATCACTGTCAACTGCAGGTTTTGGTACGTAGTTCTGTAGTTGGGTAGCGGCTAAGCAGCTGTTTTTGAGTATCAGCAAGTTAACAAACTGGAGTACTAAATGCTCGAATGTTGTATGTGCCTCCACATAAATAGGCTGTCTAATCCTGAATGATTTGCCTCACCCAATTAAACATATCATGTGGCCGAGCTGAACTGCCCAAGTTTGCATGGATCCCACCTCAAAACCAAAGCCCAGAGCGTGACCGAATGCATATGTGTAGCACGGGCCCCTCTATAGATTTCACTATTTCAGAATAAAAAAAAAAAAAGAGTGTGCGGTTGTGACTTGTGAGATTCAGCAGCAGTAAAAGGAAAAAGAATTTTGGTATGGTTTGGAAAGAGGCAGCTCTGAGATTCAGGAGCAGTAAAAAAAAAAAAATTTGATATGGTTTGGAAATTAAAGATTCGGTTCTGGGATTGTAAAAAAAAAAAGAGAAAGGAATTTGAGATGGTTGCAGATGCAATTCTTAGATTCGGTAGTAGTAAAAAAAAAGAAATTTATATGGTTTGGAAGAAAGAAAGATAGGCCAAGGATATACAATATAGCCGGTAAAATGTCCACAACGCAGTAACTGGCAAGCGGTTAATAGATGGTAGAGCTAAGTATAATTACAGCTGGGCGCCGGCCTGTCGGCACAACGGGAGCTGGCTCGGCTACTGGCTTACAGTCCGACACAGCAGTAACGCGCATTATTGGTTAGTACAATATGGCGTTTCAGATGGGCATCTGTCCCCAGGCAGTGAAGCAGCATGTGGCTACAATCCTCGTCAGTGGCTGAATGGACATGTCACATACTCGCATATAGATATCGGTGCCACCTTACCTTACCTTATGCTGGTGCCTGTGTGTGAACCAACTGTGAAGTCCAAGTCCAGCTCCATGCACAGAACGTCACGCTTTCAGATCCACTCCATCATCGATGACGATATGCAAGTTTTAGGATAATCATCTGGCCGTCTCACTTTCGTCTCTAACTTGTTGAAGGGAATGCAGGACAACTGCGTCCTATTTTCATTAAGAGAGAGGAGCACAACTGGGCATGCAGAACCGTTACTTTCACCCAAGAGAAATTGAAAACAACGCACCTTATGGGATTGCGTAGTTGACCGACTAATTTGACCAGGATAAGTCAAGTCTAACTCAAACTGACAAGACCTTTTTTTTTTCGCTGAAGGGAAAGAAGAGCAGCCCATGGATCCTAGAGACAGGGATCCCATGCAGTTGATAATATAACTACAACTTAAGCAGTTGCGTGACAGCCGTTGGATTGGAAAGCGATGGCTCAGATCGACTCCGAGCACTGTAGCGGAACCGTTCGATTGCTCGATCGAAACGATCTGAACCGTTCGATTGCTCGATCGAACGAGGCCGGCTTACGTTTTAGTCCCTTGTCCCTGTGCGAAGGATCCCTCTCCGGATCCCAGATTACGGGGGTAGGTAGGTACGTGAAAATTCTTGTCGGCTCTACCTGATGAAAGGCAACGGAGCTAGCTCCTTATCGGTATTTACTTGTTGATGCATATATGCAGGGAAACTTTGCAGTGCTGCTGCTGGCATGCCATTCATTGAACTTGCACTGGAATTCATCCATAGTCTGCTGCTAAGAGGACAGCCCACACAAAGAGACAAAGGAAGTAACATCACGGAATGGAGAATCGGTGCAATGAATGAAGGAAAAAAAAGGCACAATCTTTGAATGAGGAACCATCTTTTCTTCCTTAGGTATCAAACTAGCATCTTGTTCAACATACAAGCGCTACACAAATGGAGAAATAAGTCGTCCGTGAAAGAGGGGAAAAATACAATGTTTGATTGCCGGGACCTTAGACAGAAGTGGCATTCAACCAGTTGTTCCTGAACCGAAGGATTTCACTATGGTGCTTACTCTTGCACCAAAGCTTCTTGAGGCGATCTTCTTTCCTGGAACATGGAAGGGGTTTGAAACAGCATCGACATATGCGGCATGGAACTTCCTGAAAAACTGAGAAAATAGGGATGAAGATGAGAAGGTATTCTTTTTTCCACAAAGTAGAGCAAGCATGAGCTACAAATCATATGTAGATCCAGAGATAGTTACACCATTTTATTTCAGTGAATATAGGCTTTGTGTCGCAGGGAATACTACTTTCGAAAGCGAAAATGTATCATATGGAACTGTAAGATATGGACTTATTCAAACGCTAGACTGAGAAAAACTACGCTTTACGTATTCAAAGGTATGAATAAGCATGAACAACAAACCCTTCAGAGCATTCAAGAGACAGGGACAATGTATTCTTATGCAAAAATCTTGTTGCTTGCTTTTTACAACCCGATGCAGTAAGAGATATATATATCAGATACTCACTGTGACCATTTCTATTTTAAAGACAATTAGACAGTTTAAGAGCTTACATTTCGGGCATCTGCATCTTTGACATCAAGATCAGTTGTGACCATGATAAATTTGACCTTCGTGTTTGTCAAATAGCCATACCTGTAGATAATAGATCATCATAGCTTATCAATTTATTACCAATAAACAGCAGAATATCAAGAAATGCAGAAAGTGCTTCCAGCAGCAATAATAACTTAAGTTGGCAATGAGGGAGCATATTAAAATCAACTAGCACCTCTCAGAATCAGTTTTATAACTATTGGATTCTTTCTCAGTTAAGAAAACCATATTATACAGCTGGACATGACATCTCCTTTCTGAAATTTGATGTCCTCTGTCTTCACTTTGTTATAAAGAATTCAGGTACAAGAACTATAAAGGGAAGTGATCAAACTTCAATAACTACTGGAGGAAGATGGTGGTAAAGGATTAGGCAATAACAGAAAACTTGGAAAAGACTTACACTTTGTAGTTCTCAGTCGGATATAGAAGGCCCAAAAATGTCTCATTCAGTGTAGGCGCACTTCTTTTAGGATTGTTTACTGTCAAAGAAAATGAATGCAAAGAAAGTAAGAAAACATATTCTAGGGGTGTCTTAGATCACAAATAATATAGGAGTAGCACTTGCAAGAAATTTTGACGGTTGCAATCTACACGATTAGTCAAAGAACCATATGAATTAAGCAGTGTGGTGATAGACGCTAGTCGGGCGGCAAACCAGCGCCTAGCGCCCAATCACCGATTAGGTAGGCTAGGCTGGATAAATCGGCCTAAGTAGATAGGTCGGAGGGTGAAGCCTAGCGCCTTGGCGCCACCTGGGCGAGCTAGGCAACCATCTAGACGAACAGAGGAATTAAGGAAACTGCAAGGTAGATCCTTTCTGCGATCTACACTTATCGGCTAATACTCATTTGGATCCTTGCAAAGCAAGAGTGCGAAAGCTGACTGCAAGTTTTGTACTCATATACCATAGGTTTTGACGCTGCTCCTTTTTGCCCAAGATGGATCACTTGTGTAGTCTGACATTTAATCCATTCATTAGACAATTACAAAATTAGATTTTAATGCCTCTAACCTAGGGCTCGTGATGCGGCTTCCTCTCTTGTATCAGTGGACGGGAGGTGAGTAGGATTCGACATATTTCCAGTGCATTAGACTTAAAAAAACATATAGATCTGGATCATGGTGGGTGGTAAGGCAGGCACCTCGCTCGTCGATGACGTCGAGGGAGCAGTGGACGACGTGGTGGAGCTTGAGGGCGTCGTCCGCCTCCGTGAAGCTCTGCAGGTACAGCGGGTTGTTCTGCAGCGGCAACAGAGGAGACAGAAAGATCAAAGCTTTAGTCTCGCCGGCGAAGGGGTAAGAGATGGGATAGGATTTTGGGATCTGACGCTACGAGCGAGTGGACTGTGAGAGTTCCTGACCTGGTGGCCGACGACGGCGACGCAGACGATCATCTTTCCGCCGGGGAACGGGGGGCGGCCGGGCGAGTTGGTAGGAGTCAGCGGCCGCTGGCCGGTGGCGTCGTTCCCGCGAAATTCAGGCGGCGACCGCGAGACGATGCAGGGTTCCGGCTGGACTGCCCGGTTTGGTGCGGGAGGACGACGTCAGAGCCTCAGAGGCCTATACTACTACTCACGGGGTGGATCGGTCATTCAATGATAACCTGCGCCCGAACCGCACCAATCGTGATGCACTGACCACCCTGTTCATTTCGGGATTTTGGTTGTGCAGTTTCATATACGAGGTGGTTCAAGAAAAAAAAAGCCATTTATACATTTAGTTGTTTGAATGAAATTATTCTATCTTGAATCAAGTAATACAAATTTAAAGAATATTCTCTCTAGATGCTGAACCATGTCATCCACCTAAAATAATCTATATATATATTTCTATACTAATATAAAAAGTAACAGTTTGGTTGATACATTTCATCTAAACCACACACTAAGATTGATCTAATGCCTGAGATTAAAAGTTGGATCCTTCCTGCAATTACTCACGTCATTATTGTCAAATCCAGTCACAGGTCCAACTCCCTTCGCCTTCCTCACCTGTTTGAGTAATTTATGAGCAATTAACATAAATGATCCTAGATCCATGTGTATCATCAAATCCATGCTTTTTACATTATCAGGAACTCAAATTATTTTGGTTTCATAGTATATAATTTATGTTATCACCTGTTTGAGATACGTTGCAATACATGTGTGCTTGAGGTACCGATTGATAATATATATTATCCTTTTTTGAGAAACCGTTGCAACGCACGGGTACTATACTACTAAAACCAAATGATACAGGATCATTCTATCCTATTTAACCTTATCACATCAACCAAACACACCTACTCTCCCACGGTCCCACCCACGTCTCCCACAGCATTAAAAAATAACTCTTTTCTGTGAAGTTCCAAACTAGGCCAGGGAGTTTGTTCGCGCAAAAAACGTGAAGGAGGGTTTTCGGCCTCGAACACACAAGACAAACGCCGGGTTTGCAGAGCGTGCCAGTCAATTTGACCTGAAATTGACAAGGTAGAGTTTGTAATTCGATCAAAGCCGATAAACAAGGATCTATCGGCTTTTCGCTAGTCGGCTAGAACCGATTAGGAGATAACTAGATCAACCGGTTACGATTGATCCGGATACAAGGCAAAAATCGGCTTCGGGAAGGCGATGCGCAACAAAACGAAGCAGATCAAACCTGGGTGAAATCGGCAAAAACCAACAATCGGCGATGCGCAACTATGTTGATTCCGTCGACTTGCAGAGGGATCTATGAAGCTAAAACAATGTAAAAGAAAAGCTTGTAAAAAGTAGATGTGTGTGGTTGGATTGATTGATGTCCTCTTTTCGCTTGACGTCTACCCCTTTTTATAACACACTTGGCCGATCCGAGTTGTATATGGATACGGTGCGTTTACCCGTATCGGCTTCCGATCTGATTTCCTTTCCTTTTTAGAAACAGATACCTTTTCCGACTCGTTTACCGATTTCTTTCCATACGTACATTTTCTTTCCGTCTCAGACCGATTCCAATACGTGCCGAATTTTGGTGCAAACATATGCCCCCCATTTTTGAAAGGTAGCTTGCTATCTTTCAAAAATTCTTCGCCTTTTTTCCGTGATCGGCTTGTCGTTTAGGATTCACCTCGGTAACTTCCCCATTAATGGCGCCGCAATGCCCTCGGTGCGTTTTTAATGCAAAGAATCTGCTCTCGCTTTTCACCTTTTTCACCGAGGTATAAATATGAGGTCCCCCCTTGTGGTCATTTTCACCCTGGCGTGCTCTCGCTCATCTTGAAATCGGCTTTCCTCCGCATCAACCTCTTCTTCCTGTTGCATCGGCTGAAATGGATGCATCCCAGGTACTTATTCCGATCCCAGATAGCGACCATCAGTATTTCCTAGGCCCAATAGGAACTATAGAAACCGATACGGTCGTTGGAGATGAGATCCCTAGACTCCCTTTGTCGGCTCCTGGCTACAACATCAATGAGTGGACCAAAAGCTTTAGGGCTTGGCCGACAGCTCTCAAGGGTTGGAGGTCCTGGTATATTAGAGTATCGGCCCAAAAGAAGGCGGAATAGGAAGGAATGGGTATTGCTGAGTGTATTCCCATGTCCTTAGCCGCTCCAGAGCCTAATGAATCTTTAGTAGCCGCCGCTTGCTATTTTTGGTCGGACTCCTTTAACGCCTTCTTTTTCCCAACTGGTCCTATCGGCCCAACCCTTCTAGACATGGCCGAATTGTGCTGCCTTAGGCCTGATGGAGACCAAATATCGGCTTTTAGCGGGAAACCTCAGTACAAACTGACCAGAAAAAAGGGAGAAGGTTGGTCCAGATATATTCAAAATAACAACAAAGTAACCGGCCCTGTATCGGATGAGGAACACGTAGCTTTCATCAACTTATGGCTAGACCGATTCCTCTTCTGTGGCGCTTCCTTAGGACCAACTCAGGTCTATCAATTTATGTCGGAGCAACTAGTCATGGGTCATCGGCTAGCTTTAGGGAAATCCTTGTTGGGAGCCGTATACCATATGATGCATATCATCCGGAGTCGGCTTTTTACTGGCAATGGTTCCTATGTCGTAGGTAATGCTCGGCCCACTTTGGTTTATCCAGATCTGGCTTTACTGCGTTTTGGCCGCCTCATTATCCGGACCCTTCGGAAGAATCGGCTTTCCCAACGAAAGATTTTCTTGAGGGTGCCATCCTGAATTTCAACCTAGCCGATCCCAGTGCGAAAAATTCATCATGTGTCTGCCTGATGAACCCAAAATCTCCTCACGGCTTTCACAAGTACTTGTCCTTTTTCTGAACCTTAACCAAGCCACTTTTAATCGTAGAGACTTCTTCTCGTATAGCCAATTAGCCGATCTCCCGTGGCCTTCTTTTCTTCGTTTAAATTCTGATAGCTCTCTAATGCCCCAGTCTACTCTTGATCTGCTTCCTCTGCTGATTTCTCCTTGCATTCTTCACGTCGGCTTGAGTACTCGAAATAGAACATTTCAGCCGACCTATGAGTTCTATCACCCTTCAGTGTATGCTCGCCAGCTGGGTTTTGGACAAACAATTCCTTGCTTTCCTTTGCTCAACATGATCAAGCCACGAAATAAAGTCACTAACATTACTGCGGTGGAGCTTATTATTGAGCTAGCCGATGAGTTCCATGTGGTAGACTTGCCATTCCTCGTGCTAAACACACGTCGATCGGGCCAATTTACCACATGGTGGGCTTCCATAGCTGAGGCGCTCTTGCGGGGGCGCACTATCCATGAGGTCTTGTCCTCTTTTCTCCCTGGCTTCCAAGAGCCGACGGAGACCGCCGCTGGGTTTAGCTCGAGTTCAAGCCACGCTAACTCGTCTTTAGAGGTATTTTCATTTTGACGTTTATTGAAATAAGATTTTCATCGGCTTAATCATATCTTTTGTCCTTTTTCAGACTAGCAAAAGGTCGACTCCAGCGCAAACTGCATCGGCCGACGATCGCTCGAAACGGCAAAGGCCGTCGACCCCTCTTGCCGGTTTATCTTCCGCACGCGTTGGGGTCAATAGCCCATCACTGTCCGATCTTGCCGATCAGCGCACTAAAAGTACGTCCAGTTCCATTTTTGCTTAGATTTCTTTTGTAGGCGAAGTTTCATGCTTGCTGTCGGCTAACCCCATGTTTGTCATTTTTAGAGAAAAAGACGTCCAGTTCCATTTTTGCTTAGATTTCTTTTGTAGGCGAAGTTTCATGCTTGCTGTCGGCTAACCCCATGTTTGTCATTTTTAGAGAAAAAGAAGAACCGTAGAGTCGTTATCAAACGATCTCCAAAACCTGCGTCGTGATGCAAAGATCATCCCCAAGCTGGATCGCCACTGCGGTTAGCCGACCCTTATCTTGATTTTTGTCTTTGTTTTCCTTATCTTACCGTAAAGTATTCCTCAGAAACCCCTTCCGGCCCGGTTGTTAGAAGCCGATGCAGAGAAGACTCAGACAGATGTGCTTGTCTTGCCGGCTCTGGCTCCTGCTCCGCAATCCGCTTCCTCACCTCCAAAACCTGCTTCTGACCAGCTCCGTTGATGGACCTAGCCGATCTTTTAGGCTGTTCTTTGGGACGAGCTCGACGACCGGAAGTGTTGGCCATCGACGACTACCCGGCCGACATTCAACGCATAATTGCTGCCTGCGCCGGCGTCATTTCAGAATCATGAGCCGGGCATGCAGGAGCGGCTCAACCGCCTCCTGGACGAAGTGATGCAACCGGAGGCGGCTCTTCTGCCAACACTCAACCTCTGAGGAATGCGATGGCGGCCGTCCAAGCCGATCTTCCCCCTGCTGCTATGAACGCACTACTAGAGGTATGCCACTTGGACGCTCGTCGGCAGGATGTAGAGTCAGCCAAGCAAAGGGTTGAACAATGGAAGTCCCAACAAGCCGACTCAAGAGATCTTGGACAAGCTCATAGCGGATGCCAAATCTCGAAAGAGTGCATTTGATCAGGGTGCTGCCGTGCTGAAATCGGCTAAGACTAAGGCCCAAGAGCTGGAGTTATCCAAGAAGAAACTTGAAGAACGGTGGCCTTGGTTACAAAAGAACTTTCAGATTGCGGATCGGCATTACGGATGCGACGTCTTCACTGGCGGCCCAGACAAAGAATCGGTGAAGTCTTCACCAAAGTCGAGAATCATTCAGCTAAAATGATCCCAATTCCGGTGATGCAAAAGCCGATGAGCAACTAATAGATAGTGTTCAAGCTACTATTGGTAGGTAATGCAGCACTATCGGCTTTGGGGCCCATCCGCCGATTCAGGACTTCACCGATTTGAAAGCATCGACTTCTAATGAATCGATTTGTAGCACCGGGTCAGATAGCCGATTTTTGTAAACTATCTTCGCCTTGAGATGACATCTTTAGAAAACTTGCTTGATCGGTTATGTAACCGATCTTTATAAACTGTTTAATCCGTGGATGTTTGCTTAACTGACTCGGTCGGCTGGATGACCGATTTTATGTGCATGTGCTTCTGTAATTGATCCTGTTTTTCTCTTCCTGTAGTTAGGACCCAACCCATATGCTTGGGTGATAAGCTTTTAAATATTTTCCATTGATCGCTTTAGGTAGGACGAACCCGCCTAAGGACTCCAAAGATATACGAATTCCCGTTAATCGGCCGATTGATCTTATAAGGCCCTTCCCATGTTGGAGACCATTTGCCGAATCGATTATCCTTAGACCCAATCGGCAACACGGTTTTCCATACCAAATCGGCTTGATTGAACGATTTTAAAATCACTTTTTTATTATACGACCTGGCAACCTTCTCTTTATTCCTTTTAAGCCGATCTAGCGTGATCAGCCTTAGTTCAGCCAAATCATCCAGATTGTCGAGCATTGCCTGTTTGTATTCATCGGTTGGTACCCTATCTTGCTCATTTAGCCTTACTGAGCCGATGTTGATTTCCACGGGCAAAACGGCTTCTTGTCCGTATACCAACTGAAAAGGTGATAATTTAGTTAATCCGTGATGAGATAGCCGATAAGCCCATAAAGCCTCCGATAGCGTTGAATGCCATTTCCTCGGCTCTTCCTCAATTTTTCTTTTTATCAGCTTTATCAATGTCTTGTTTGACGACTCGGCTTGTCCATTGGCCTGAGCGTAGTAAGGGGAAGAGTTGAGTAATTTTATCCCAAGACTTTCCGCATAAAACCTTTGAACTTCGTTGGACATGAACACAGTCCCTTGATCAGTAGTAATTGTCTGTGGAATTCCAAACCGATGGATTATGTGTTCATTTACAAAGTCGATCAGTTCTTTGCTAGTAACCTTCTTAAGTGGTACAGCCTCAACCCATTTTGAGAAATAATCCGTGGCTGCAAGGATGAATTTATGCCCTTTGCTGGATGACGAAAATATTTGGCCGATTATGTCTATACCCCATCCTCTAAATGGCCATGGCTTGATGATCGGATGCAAAGCCGATCTTGGCCGATTGTATGTTACCAAACTTTTGGCACGTTTGGCATCCTTTATAATATTTGAAGCAGTCTTCCAACATTGTTGGCCAAAAATATCCTGTTCGTCTTAGTATCCACTTCATCTTATGGGCTGATTGATGTGATCCACAGATGCCTTCATGGACTTCACCCATCGCTACTTTGGCTTCTTCGGTTCCCAGGCATCTTAACAACAAACCTTCCATAGTCCGAAAGTATAATACATCTTCTAGTAGAACATATTTGAGTGCTTTGCGCCTGACCTTCTGCTCGGTCGGCTTGGTTGGATCTGACAAATAATCCCTTATCTCTGTTCTCCAGTCGACAGGGTGAACACATAAAATCGGCCAAACGTTTAGCCCGATTGGTCCCTGTCGGCTTTCAATCTTGTACCCTGATGCATATTGCGCTAATCGGTTTGCTTTATCATTAGCTTCTCTAGGGATATGTTCTATGGCAAATGTAGTAAATGTCTCGATAATCTGGAGGCATTGCTGCAAATAGTGGGTTAGCGCATCATCATTGCATCGGTATTCACCTTTGACTTGCTGTACGACTAACATCGAGTCTCCAAAAGCTTCGACGTCTTTCACCCCGATGCTATCTAACAATTGTAGACCCCTTAGTAATGCTTCGTATTCTGCTTGATTATTTGAACATCGGCTATTTAGCCGATACATGAAGTCATACTTCTGTTTTCTAGGTGAAATCAATATCACGCCGATGCCTTCGCCTTCCTGGCAAATGGATCCATCAAAATACAGCTGCCAAGGAGTCACATCAGCTGCTCCTGTCAATGTTTCACTTCCTGTGATAAAATCGGCCACAGCTTGTCCTTTCACAGATTTGGCCGACTCATAGGTTAACTCGAACTCTGTTAAGGCGTATGCCCATTTACCGAGCCGACCCTGTAGGATTGGCGCCGATAGTATGTACTTGACTACATCGGTTTTGCATATTATGACGCATTTGGAAGCCAGCATGTAATGTCTTAATTTGGTGCAAGCAAAATACAATGATAAGCATAATTTTTCTACTAGGGGATACCTGGTTTCTGCATCTAAAAGACGCCGGCTTAAGTAAAATATTGCTCGTTCCTTCCTATCGGCTTCTTGTGTTAAAACTGCCCCAATCGAATCACCTTCAGCCGATATATATAGTCTAAAAGGTATACCATGTTTTGGTGCGGTCAATACTGGTGGACTCATCAGATAACCTTTTATGTCGTCGAAGGCTTTTTGTTGATCGGCTTCCCATTTGAACTCTTGGTTGTCTTTAATTTTCAGCGGTGTGAAGGCCCGAATTCGCACTGAAAATTTTGAGATGAAACGTCGCAAGTAGTTTATTTTCCCATTCAATACCTGCAACTCCTTTTTGCTTGTCGGCGGTTTAGTATCGGCTATGGCTTTTACTTTGGCTTGGTTTACTTCAATTCCTCCCTCATGCACCGTAAACCCAAGAAATTGTCCAGCCGATACCCCGAAAGCACATTTAAGCGGGTTCATCTTTAACCCATGTAGCCTTGTGCTTTCGAACATCTTTTCCAGATCGGCTAAATGTTGCCAATCTTCTTTGGATTTTACCACTACGTCGTCAATGTATATTTCCACGGTATTGCCGATTAAATCATGGAAAATATGGTTCATAGCACGCTGATAAGTAGCACCGGCATTCTTTAAACCGAAGGTCATAACTTTCCACTCATACAGCCCTAAAGCCCCCGGGCATCTGAAAGCCGTTTTGGGTATATCGGCCGCCATGAATATCTGATTATATCTGGCGTTCCGTCAAAAAACTTATGATTTTGTTCCCAGATGCAGCATCGATAAGCATATCGGCTATAGGCATCGGTACTCGTCTTTGGTGTAGCTTTGTTTAAATCTCTAAAATCGACACATACCCTAAGTTTGCCATTTTTCTTCTTCACAGGGACGATGTTTGAGACCCACTCAGCGTATCGGCAAGGCCGGATAAACTTTGCCTCTAGCAATCGTCCTACTTCTTCCTTTATAGCGTCATACAACGTAGGATTAAACCGCCTAGGGTACTGTTTGAATGGCCGATACCCAGGTTTTATGGGTAGCCGATGTTCAACTAGCTGTCGGTTTAAACCTGGCATCTCATAATACTCCCACGCAAAGCAATCCTTATATTTCTTGAGTATTTCGACCATCTTTGCTTTATAACTGGGTTCTAATTTAGCACTTACAAACGTTGGTCTTTTGCTATCACCTTCCCCAATATCGATCTCTTCGAGCAAATCGGCAGAAGTAAATCCTAACCCTTTTCTTTCTTCTTCAAAGTCCTCAACAGCTTCTTCGTATTCTTCTTGCCGATAGCTCCTTGCCTTTTCCTGCAGCTTTGCTAGTGTCTTGTGCTCCATCTTCTTATTACCTCGTTTGTCCGATCAAACGTGTTGGGTTTAACGCTGATCGGCTTGAATCCTGATTTCTCAACGCAGATAAAATCGCAATTGTCCAAGGCTTTTCCTGATATACATTCGGCTTCTTCGTGTGGCCAATTGGTGTCAGGGCTAGCCATGGCGATATGAGCCGATGTGTCGGCAGATGCGACTTCTCTTGTATCATCGTTCCACGCGCACCAATTTTTGGTGCATAGTTGATGGTATACTGACAATTGGCATGGATCGATCCGCCCAAGGAGCACGCTGTAATTGCCTTTGGCTTCAATCACAAAAATGCAATCGGCAGAGTTTTATTACCGATCAATTCGACACCATTACGCCTTTAGCCTCGGTTGGGTCTCCGTGAAGTCATTTAGCACCATATTGGTCTTGATCAAGTCTTCATCGGCTTTACCCAATTTTCTGAAAGTGCTTAACGGCATTAGATTAACTGTCGCCCCGCCATCGACCAACATGCGAGATATTGGTCGGCCATTAATGTATCCTTTTAGATATAGTGGTTTTAGATGCCGATGCGTGTCTTGTGGTTTTTCGAACACAGCGTCTGGTGCTCCGAGGCACAATTGGGCGAACACCTCTTCAGCCGATTCTTCGGTTTTGAACTCGGCAGGTAGAGTGAATACCATGTTTATATCCATTGGTGGCGTATCGTCTCGGATCATCGGAGAACCGGATTCGATCGATTGATCTGAATCACTATCGATCTGTTCCTTCTTTCTCCACTCCTTTTTCAAAACCGGTACTGGTCTTAACTTATTGAACATCCGATCCCTCTCGCTCTCCTTTTCAGCTTCCCTTTCTTCTTGTGTCTTCAATCGCTGAAGCCTCCTGCGTTGTGACTTGCTGAGACCCGAGGGGCACCACCTAGGCTTAGGTTCTATCGGCTTTCTTATTTTTCCAGCTAAACTGCTCATCTCGCTGTCAGGCTCCATTCTTCTTGTGTTAGCCGATAGTTCCTGATTTCGGGAGGACTCGCCTTGCTCTGATGTTGACAACCTCTCATGGATTGGCCTCTTGCTCCCTACATTTGGATGATTGTATATCGGTCCAGACAACCTATCTTTTACAGATTGGTTTGGCCGATATGCAGACGAGTGTTGCATAGGACAAGATGTAACTGTTGGTAAGGTCATCCCTCTCTCCCAGCAAAACTGCCAAAAGGGACATCGCCGATGTTTCTCTTCTTCAGTAGTTGGCCGACATGGCATATATGGCCGCCACCGTTCGTCCCTCTTTTGCCCTGGTCGATGAAAACTTTGAGTGTTACACCTTCGACTTATCCTCTCATACTTCCCCAGGAGCTGTGAGAAAGTCGGCTTTGGTTTGAAATCGATTTTTCTTGGAGCCCTCTCAGCCCGATACCATCTTCCGACTTCCAGGTCTCCTCTTGGTTTTACCGTCCTTGAGTTCTGTCCGTTTTTGTCGGCCTCTATTTGTATGGAGCCGATAGTAATCTGTACCGTTTCATCTTTTGATTGTGCTTCAAATCTTTTAGTCGGCTTAACATCTTTGATAGGTCCCTTCCCTTTCTATGAGCACTGCACCATGTTGACCTGGAAAGGATTCATATCTATTTGCATAGCCGATTCTTCCGCAAACTTTAACCTGCCATCGGCGATGGCCGATTGAATCTGTTGTCGAAAAATATTGCAATCGTTAGTGTTATGTGAGAATGAATGGTGCCATTTACAATACCTTCGCTTTTTAATTTCCTCGGCCGATGGGATGACGTGTCCTTCTGGTAACCTTATGAGTTTTTCTTGTAGTAATAAATCAAATATCTTGTCACATTTTGACACATCATATGAGTACTTGACTTCCGCCTTATTTTTCGTTGGCTTAAGTAGAGAGCATACGAGTGGCTTTTTAGGACCTTTGGTCCACTCGGCTATGTTTACCTCTGCTTCGTCCTCAGAGGTATCGCTTGAATTGTACTCTATCATGTTTATTTTGGCCTTTTCATTGCTGTTCGGTTTAAATCTATCTTTAAACCCTTTGATCTCTGCGTATCGGCTTTCATGTGCCGATACGCGATGGAGTAGGTGGCCCAAGTCGGGGAACTCCTGGTCCGATAGTTTTTCTTTTAATGGAGGGATTAACCCTTGGAACGCTAGATCGGCCAATTGATCATCGGGTAATGTTACATTATAGCACCTATTCCGTACGCCCTGAAATCTCTTGATATAATCAGAGACCGATTCGCCGTACTTCTGTCGGACTGAACTAAGATCAGAAATCCTAAGCTCCATAGTCCCCGAAAAGTACTCATGGAATCGGCTTTCTAAATCGTTCCATATATGAACTGAATTTGGGGGTAGATTCGTGAACCAAGTGAATGCAGTGCCAGACAATGATAAAGGGAACAATCTAATTTTTAATCCATCGGACTGTGCAGCCTCCCCGCATTGAGCCATAAACCGTCCGATATGCTCAATTGTGGTAATGTAATCATCACACGAGAATTTAGCAAAGTCCGGTATCCTAAAGTTGTGGGGTATGGCATTCGGTCTATGTAATCGGGATACGGCTTCTGTAGCCGATCACTCTTCCTCCGGGTGTAAGCCGAATCGTTCTCTCAAAACATTGGCAATTTGTTACGCCCAATTAACATTGTCGGCTTGTGGTGCGGTAGGACATTGCCAATTCTCATTGTTCGTGCCACGCCTCGAGTGCAAACTCGGGTCTTTGTCCAAATCGCACCTCAGGAGGTCTTGGCACTGTGTCATAATCATGATTAAAACCCAATGCATCGGGTATGTGCGTGAAAGGTTCGACGTGCGGCACCACCCTATATGGCGCTTGTTTTATGGTTGTGGCTCCTCGTGACTGCGGAACCTAACCCGTTTCGATCGGCTGATAAGCCGATAACCCGATGCTATTGGAGGGCCCATTTGACTGATTTGATGCACTTATCTTGGCCCCATCCGTGTGCCCATGGTAGTGTGTGAATCCATCTCTCTGTATGCTTGGTTTCAAAACAGTAGGTTGAGTTGGCATCATAACAGGTGTTTGAGCCGACACATTTACTGTATTGGTGTTAGGTGTTATGGAATATACTGGGTACGTAGGGATGGTTTGTGGTGGATCTAGCAGGCTTCCGGACGCAGCTAATTCCTGAGCGATTGTTTTCACGCTATTTTCTATCATCGGCTTTAATGTGGATACTAAAGCCGATGACTGGTTAATTAAAGCGTGATGAACAGATTGCTCGATCATACTTGATAAATCGGCTTGAGCGGGTGCGTATCGGCTTACCGATTCAGATGACGAATCTCCGATAGGATTGATGCTTGGGAGTGCAGTCTTTTGAGTAACGCCACGGCGTGTTTTCCGAAGCACCGTAGCATCATTTCCTCGAGTCGCCTTCGGTCCTCGATTTCTTTTATTGCTCCAGGGGTTAAATCGGCCATTTGAGGCGCGATTATAGCATCGATGTTGATATCGGCGGTGACCGCAGCTTGTCGATTGGCGACATTCTTTTGTTGGTCCCACTCGTGCCCAAAATATGTTCGCGCAAAAAGCGTGAAGGAGGGTTTTCGCCTCGAACACACAAGACAAACGCCGGGTTTGCAGAGCGTGCCAGTCAATTTGACCTGAAATTGACAAGGTAGAGTTTGTAATTCGATCAAAGCCGATAAACAAGGATCTATCGGCTTTTCGCTAGTCGGCTAGAACCGATTAGGAGATAACTAGATCAACCGGTTACGATTGATCCGGATACAAGGCAAAAATCGGCTTCGGGAAGGCGATGCGCACCAAAGCAAGGCAGATCAAACCTGGGTGAAATCGGCAAAAACCAACAATCGGCGATGCGCAACTATGTTGATTCCGTCGACTTGCAGAGGGATCTATGAAGCTAAAACAATGTAAAAGAAAAGCTTGTAAAAAGTAGATGTGTGTGGTTGGATTGATTGATGTCCTCTTTTCGCTTGACGTCTACCCCTTTTTATAACACACTTGGCCGATCCGAGTTGTATATGGATACGGTGCGTTTACCCGTATCGGCTTCCGGTCTGATTTCCTTTCCTTTTTAGAAACGGATACCTTTTCCGACTCGTTTACCGATTTCTTTCCATACATACATTTTCTTTCCGTCTCAGACCGATTCCAATACGTGCCGAATTTTGGTGCAAACAGAGTTTTACATTGATTTCATTCGCATGAATACATTATAACAAAGCAATCTTTTTTTCGAGAACAAACAAACAAAGCAAACAACAATCATCAGCATGCCAACTCACAAATAGCAGTACGCAAAGCCTGACAAATAAATGTTGTTCTTGCATTAATCATAGTGCTTATTATGTTCTCAACCTATTTGTAGATGTTACAAAATCAGATAATGGCGCAACAAAATCAGATAATGGCGTACTGCCATAAGTTCACAGAATAACAAGAGTTCCAGGTCCGAAACTTTGTCGTTGCGAGGTATTCACCCGTGAGGCCGTGACCTGATATACAAACGCATCGGCACCAAAAGGCAGAATGGGGTAATTTACCGATCTCCCAGAACACTTGCGATGAAACACCTGAAGAAAAATGAACAGATGTTGGATAAATTCCATCTCAGATTATGACACTCAACGACAAGCAATATATTAAGTACAAGGGCCAAATGGAACTATGAATTATGTAGAAGCAATATTTAGTGCTCCTGCATGTAAATATGTAAACTTTCACATGTATTCAAGCAATATTTGATATTTAAAACGACAAGGGCAAATAAAACTAAAGTTCTGGATATGGTAGGGTTCACAAAACCAGTCGATTTTTCACGGTTTTTGACCTTACCGAGCCGGTTCGACATATAAAACCGGTCGGTAAACTAGCAAAATTTAAAAAAATTAAAAAAAAATAAAAATTTCAGAAAATTTATGCCACGCAAAACCGACCAGTTTTCGATCAAAACCGATAGGTTTTGTGTCAAAATTGTGTGGTAATGCGTCAAGCTTCAGCACACGGTCAAAACCGGTTGGTTTTTTATTTTTTTCAAAAAAATTGAATTCTTAACCCTTCGGTTTCTGACGATTTTCCAGAGATTTTCGGCTCAATATTTTCGAATTTCGGTTTTCCATCGGTTTTTTCGATATCGATATTGTTAACCTTGGATATGGTACAGCATGTGGCATTCTATGCAGAATAGACTTTCAAAATTAGAAAATACATATGTTCACTATCATTTAAGTATGACAAAAACAAAAGGTGGATCACTACTCATTTCTTGATTAGAAAAGTTACACTCTTAGTTTCAGTACTCATTTCCCACAATATGACTAGCTTGAAAAGTAAGTTCTTGCATAGCAACAAACCAACAAGTAAGCTCAAGCGCACTACACAGTAACAAGACTAAAAGAGACAATAACTGAACAAAAAAGAGCATATGTCGAGCAACCTCTGGTACACAGTTAGCACTTACCTGGATATTTACACTCATATATATACACCTTACGAGTTGTTTAAACCTATGTCGCCTACCCAACCACAACCAGCTCAGTTATTTAACTGGCCACTAGGGCAGCCATAGAAAAATTCCATATCAGCTTTTAATTAAAAGTATATTAGCACTAGTGTCAAGAATCACTCACTAAAACAGATTGATTTAGCCACAGCATACAAGGGGTAAAATGAGCGCCGCACATGGTTGAGGTTGATGGATCTAAACAACATTTTAGTTTTAAGGTCCTACAAAAAAAAGGAAGACAACTTCTGTAGTGCTACAGCATTGCTGCCACTCAAGAGAGAAGAGTTATACTGTAATCAACTCAATCTTGTACAAGAGAACTAGATAAGCAAATATAGATAATCTTGCTGACAAGCCAAATCAGTTTATTTTTTTCCCCTGATTCCTGTTTCCAAAATAGTGGAACCAAGTCTCCCAATTCCATCCATTGCAAAGTTATCAATCACAATACTGAAGATTAAATGCGCTATAACCCAGAAATCCTCTAAAAAATAAGAGTTAGAGGCTAAATCATCGGTTCCATTGAATTTTCCCTCCAATCAAGCGACACTAAATTTGCAGAGAGGAGTACAAAGTGATGGGGGCTGACGGGCTCACAGCTCAGGTCTTGACGAGCTTGCAGCGGGCGAGGAACCTGGAGACGGGCGGCGTGAGCGCGATGGTGATGGGGACCCTCACGGGGAACAGGGCCTTATTGCACATGAGGGCCAGGGCGAGTGCGCCGCCGCTGGACGCGACAAGCTCCCTCGTCCGGTTGCGCGGCCGCTCCTGTGCCTCCTCGCCGAAGCTAACGGTGTCGAAGGAGGGGATTTCGTCGGGGGAGGGCGGGGCCGGGGGCGGAGGGGCCTCGTTGCGGACGTGCATGCCGAACCTGCTGAAGATGGCGTCGACGTCGACGTTGTTGTTGATGGCGACGTAGAGGCCGGCGATGGAGGCGCAGGAAACGGAGACGTGGACACCGACGGCCACCTTGCCGTACTTCCTCATGAGCTCCTTCATGCGGGCGGTGAACGCCATGGTCGCCGCAGCCGCCGGCGAGGCTGGGATTTAAGATTTACGGCTGGGGTGTGACGGCTAGGGTTTTTTGTCTTCCGGATCGGTGACGGCCAAAACCACTGCCGACCCGCGAGTCTTCTCTTTCTTTCTTCGAAAACCAGGCAATGCACGTATCGGACAAGAAATACGCTTTCCGAATTCGTATGTGCATAGCTGACGCAACTAAGCTTGAAGACGCCTTGGAGTATCTTCAACTTAGCCGAAAGTGCAAATGGCATGGATACTAACACTAGTGATATCACGTAGAAGTAATTTTAGAGTGTATTTGGTTGTTTGGATTAAGTGATATGTGTGTGTGGTTTGAAAAAAAGTTATTCATGTGTTTAGTTACTTGAATGGGATCATTCCATTCTGAATTAAGTCGTGTCGTTGGATTGCAGGATTGTTCACGTGGCATCAATCAGCGTCAGGTATGCACGAGAAGAAGTTTGCATACAAGCTCCACGGAATTTATTTCCACTATACAGATTAAGGTAGTGCGATAATTTTGGAAACAGATCATCCAAACTTGGTTGGATAAACAAAAGATACTGTTGATCAAGCCGAAAATAGTAAGACACGAATCAAGTACTTATGCTTGGCATATAGCCTAACAACTTCGTACTGGACAAAAGAGATGAACAAGTGGACGGGAACCATTTTTTATCATGCTAAAAGAGATGAACAAGTTGACGGGAACCATTTTTAGGACCTCTTTAATTCATACGAATGGGAAAATGTAGGATTACAATAAACAGATAAAGAGGAGGAGAGAGGAATTTGCTTTGTTTTTTGGTAGATTGTTCTTTTGCTACCGTATAAATCAAGGTAGTGTGTGAATTTTGTCCCTTTTTATGTGCATAAAGCGATGAAAGGTAGTAGAAGGGAAAAAGTGAGATACATATCATCTAAACAAACAATCAGACAAAAAAATGTCGATTGGGCAGAAAAGCAGTACTCAGATAAGATACAGATCATCTAAGCAAATTAATAAGAACAAAAAAAAAGGATTGAAAAACTGATCAGGAACAGAAAAGAATGAGAAAAAAAATAATGAAAAAACTTATCCATCCAGTTCCAGACTAGCCGTCCAGTGGGCCACCCCCAACCCCGGTATACATAGTACTGGTACATACACCACCTGTCCCTAACTCACTCCGTCCCCGTCTCCTTCAGAGAGGGAGAGAGACTCCGTCCTCTTTCCACGCCATTCCAGAAGCCACCACCCGCCTCCTCGCCGCCGATTCCGCGCCACTCCGCGGCCGCCACTGCAATCCAATCCTCCATGGCCTTCGTCAGCTCGCTCCTCCCGGCCCCGGCCTCCCGCGTCTGCGCGAAGCCCGCCCAGGAGCTCGCCTTCTCGCCGGCCAAGAAGGGCGGCGTCTCGGCCGCCACCGCGCGGCGCCTGGGAGCCCGGCGCGGAGGTATGTCATAGTCCGCACAGCTCGTACCTAACCTCCTCTGACTCAGTCATCTTATACTTCATTAGCTTCGTTGCACTGTCGAAATGCCGGGACGAGGAGATGGTCAGGGCCGTCAGGCTGTCTGTCGAGCTTAATTAGCTATCATAGAGCCTCTCGAAATTGAGTTCGACATAAAATCATTTTATTTAGAGAGATGCTTATATACTTTTTTTTAATTATATAAATATTAAAGCATAAATAAAGGTCAACCTCTTCGCTTGTTCCAACGTTTAAATGGTTATTTCTCTCCATAACCTTTTTCTCACGAAATAGACTGATTTCAATTTTGAGCCCATTAACTAATGTAGTCGAATCAATTTTGATTTGAGCCCTATACGTTCTTTTTTGCCAGCCCTCTTGGCTCGTGCGATGGGGATAGGAATGGTATTGGTATTGGTATTGGTATTGATAGGCACGAGTTTGGCAGGCTTCTAGTTGGTCCGGAGTCCCGATACTAATTGGTAGGCTTTGGCTGGGTTTGTTTGCTTTGTGCTGGGTTTGTTTGCTTTGTGCTGTGACTACACCACTCAAGGGTCAAGGTTACTTGTTTTGCTTAAATTTGAGGCGTGGGATGGATTCACGTCGTGACTGTCAGACTGAATCTGCTGCTGCAATGTTCTTGTTTAGCTTATCCGGCGAGATTATAATGTTTGCATATGTGACCAAGTGCAGATACGCTTCTGCCGGTTCCCAACAGTGCAGTTAGTAAATTGTTCAGCCTGTTCTGTTTCCTTTGCTGCACCCAAGTTAGTAAGTAGATTGTTGAACCTGTTGACTCTGGACTTTGCAGGGAGGAATATATTGATTCCAGTTCAAATTGCAAGCTAACAGCACCTGTAGAAAGAATTTAAGAACAACACTTTTTTGTTTATGTTATTTACCATGATCGAGCTAAGGACCTTTTCTTTAATGTTTGTTTGCCTATTTGTGTGAAATCAGTTAGAGCTGAAGTGAATGAATCTGGAAGTGCTTTGGCTGTTGATGCTCTCTCCCAAGTTAAACACGTTCTGCTTCCAGTCACCGACTACAACCCGTACCTTTCAGAAGGCACAAGACAGGTCTGTTCTCTTTTTCAGATATTTTAACTTGTTAATTTGTGTGTTGGGTTCATTGCTTAAGGAGCGTATTAAATATATGTACTAAATAGATCCTACGGAAGACTCAAAATCTTGTGGCCATTTGCCAGGGTAGTTTGATTCTGGCCATTACTCACCCTAGTAAGGAAGACTTTTTTTTTTGAAAGATTGGCAGGAGCTCTGCCTTTCATTCAAGAGAGAGAGAGAGAGAGAAACTATATCGTTTTACAACCAGCTAGTGACATCAATAAACACAGAGGAAAACCAGCTAGGGAGCTTTCGAACGCTTAGGACAGTGAAAAAAATTAGAACGCTTCCTATTAAAAATTAGAAGATTATCCACACAAGCAACTGGAGCACGGGGTCCTGGTATTTCGTCCTCCCTGTTCATTATGCAAACAAAGAGATGTTTTGGTCTCCCTGCTCAGTGTCCGCTTCTGTGAGTTTCTGATCGACTCTTACTCCTACTTCCTGCTGGAACTGTCGAATCTATTCTCTTCCTTGCATTTAGGCCTGTATATGACATTGTTCCCCTGAGATAAAAATTGATCTTCAGTTTGACAACTTTCGGCCTGAAGTTGTAGCATAGAGTGTGTTTGTAGTTGTCGTTCTGCTGTAGGTGTCAAGCATGTTGGTTCCTGTGAAGCTCAGGCGATTAGGCAAAAATGCAAGTCGGATAAGAGATCTCCAGGTGTCAAGCATGTGTTAGTAAGGAAGACTTTTAGCTGATCCTTTTTCTTGATGGAGTGGAACCTTTTGTCTTGTTAACTTCCTTTGTACGAACATCTTGCTGCACCATAACTAGCAATAGTGGCTCATCCATAACGGTTGTATGATATATCAGGCTGCAGCAACAACCGCTTCTCTAGCAAAGAAGTACGGAGCAAACATTACTGTGGTTGGTACGATCTCAATTGCTTTGAAAAAATTGCTTGCTTTGCTTCTGGTAGTGCACACTTTTCTCTTCCTCGTTTGCTTAAAAGTACTGCGTTGTAAATCTGCTCTTCATTTCAGTTATTGATGAAAAGCCGAAGGAGTCAGTCCCAGATCATGATACTCAGATGTCAAGCATTAGATGGCATCTATCAGAAGGTTGCACCATTTCAGTCATCAATGCTTTCTTTTGTTTGTGATATTTTCTCTCTTTCTTATCGTTGTGCTAACAACCATGTTTCTGTATATGCAGGTGGATTTACAGAGTTTGGGTTGATGGAGCGCCTTGGGGAAGGGAAGAAACCAACAGCTATCATTGGAGAAGTCGCCGACGAGTTGGAGCTAGACCTGGTTGTCCTAAGCATGGAGGCAATCCACTCCAAGCATGTTGATGGGAATTTGCTGGCTGAATTCATCCCGTGCCCCGTTTTACTGCTTCCCCTTTAACGTGCCCATAGAGGTTGTTAATTATGGTGACTCGTATATAGTATTTTAAGATTGAAAAATGTGTGCGAGATGAATCCTAGTATTTTAAGATTGAAAAATGTGTGCAAGATGAATCCTAGTATTTCTATTTTCTTTTATAGTAGGATTCTTATTTGTTTTGGAGGAGTACTAAGGGAGCTATATAAACTCATGAGGTGGTCATGAGAACCCAAGCAACCATGAAGTCACAAGCTAACTCATCCAAAACAAGAGATGCATTAGAGGATTAGAGGTTAGATTATTTTTTAGCACTAGATCCTTGTATAGGGTAAGGATCTAAAGTTCTAAAAAGTTTGAGAGGTTGTGAGAGTAACAATACTATGCACTCTTTTGAGGTTGTTCTTAAAGAATTTGTGGTCCTCTTTGCCAAATATTTTCTCTTGTTGTTTCAACGTTATTATTTTAGTGCTCTATAAGATTAACTTCTTTATTCTTTAGATCGTGTACACTCATTATCATCTCATAAAATTCTGATCTGAGCTGCTGCGTATAAGAATGGGTATCAGACTGTAATAGCGCTGAACTTTTACCGGTTATGATTTTGTGGCAAATTGCCCATTTTTCTCTTTTCAGATGAAATTCCTGACCTTTGCGTGGTTGTCCCTTCTGAACGCTGTTCTTTTAGAGTTGTGATTATGTGAATATTGGTAAGAACATGGAAGTCTGCTGTTGTTTTTGTATGAGCGCTAACTATGTTGCGCACGTCTCAGGTTATTGTTTCGGTGAGTCTCACGAGATATCCTGCTGATATGGCTGGAATAAGATGTAGTATGTAAAACGACAGAAATAAATGAGCATGTAAAAAACACAGCGAAAGACTTTTTTTGACTTTGGAGATGCGGGGTATCGATCCCCGTACCTCTCGCATGCTAAGCGAGCGCTCTACCATCTGAGCTACATCCCCGTGATGAAATTGTTTTGCAATCTTTAAATTTGTCCTGACTCCTTGAGGTAAACCGGCCCATCGACTGTCTGCATATCATATACCTCTAGACCCACTCGACAGATACTCTATTAGAAACGGGAGCCAAGTGACTTTTCCTTCATGTTTGTGTTCGGGGAGCATATCCTGTGCACATAGAGGCTTTATGCACATATGCAAACATTAAATCTGGGCCGTCCAAATCCCATCTAACGGTGGCTTGAAATCACATGTGTAAATATTTTGCAATTACCCCCCTAATCGAGTCACCATTGGATGAGATTTGGACGACCCAGAATTAATGTTTGCATATGTGCACAAGACCTCCATGTGCACGGGATATGTTCCCTTGTGTTCGTGCAGCGCAGCACAGCGGGGACGCTGCTTAGGTCCCAGCCTCCGACTACTCGGCCGCACCAGCGACGTGAGCAAAATAACATCCCCACCGTAGGAATCACCAAAGCGAGTTGGCCCCAACATGCGTTCGCCGCGAAGCGAGCAAAACGCACCGTAAAACAAGGCAAAGACATGTTTCGGCCATCAAGTACCCGAAGGGACTGACTATGAACGCAGGAAAGCAGGGCATACTGTTAGGAAACTGAATTCGTATCCTATATGGACTCTTCCTTATCTCTAAGCAGAACCGCTATATATAGGAGGCAGGGGGTCACCCCATTGTACACAAGCATACAGAATAATAAAGCAGACCTGTTCCTCCTCATATTGTGTCTCTCGCCCTCTCTCTCTGTTCTCCAGTTTAGATCTATTAGGCAACCCCGGACTATTCGATAGCGAGGTTGTCTAACACGTTATCAGCACGAAGCTCTTGCGGAGAAAGATTGAAAGGTGAGAAAAAGGCAAGAAGTGAAGGATCGTCGACGACAACGAACGACTACTACCGGCGATTGATCGCCCGATCCGATCTGCAATCAACTCGTCACCACGCCGGCATCCGCTCGGATTGCCGAAAAAGTCCTACGCGATAGTCTACGAAGAATAGATTGAAAAGGTGAAATACAGGATTGACCTAATCTTGTATGAATCTATGCATGTATCTAACCTAATGTGGCACGAAGCCACTGTTTGATTCTGGCCAAGCGCCCGCAACGCCGTCGCTCGGCCCGAAACTCTGTCGACCGATGTCGACACGGAAGAAGCCGCCCCCTGCGCGAAGTCGCTGGCCTGACCCGGGCCGAAGGCTGCTGTCCCCTTGGCAAAGAACTTTAGATCTGCATGCACATGAAACGGCCAGCCGCCTAGACCCTCGCGCCGCGTAAGCGGCGCCGCTAGCCACCATTTCTTGGCGATTTCCGCACGCTGCGAAGCGGCTAAGCCTGGCCGCGCCAGGCCGCAGCGCCAGCCGCTGCCGACTCCCGTCGACTCGACCGAGCCTCCGCCTCCACGTTTTGCTGTTGCATAGCGCCCACGGCACGAAACAAAGAACCCTTCGCATAAATCTACATGCATTCTTGAGTAGCATGCATTCTTGCGTATAAGCTACATCTACAAGGGTCCTCCATCTACGTAGGCATGTTCTGTATGCACCAACACACTGCTGCATGCAAACTCTTGCATTAGTGCATGCACTTCAAGCATGCAATTGTTTTGCATTAGAAAGTGCGTTGCATGCATGTGCGTATGTTTTGCATTAACTAAGACTTATAAATTCAATGCTACGTCTGTACTGAAATTACATTTTACCCCTTGTAATTTAGGAAATAAATGAATGATTCTAGAAAACAGTGGTTAATACTAGAAAATTAGTTTTCTAGTTAAATGGACTTCCGAATTTTTTGAAAAAAATATTTTTAGGACATATTGGAAACTCCATACCCTGGGTTTTGATTTTCTAGCTTTTAGCTATGTTTAATATGTGGTAAATTGATTTTCTGTTTCTCAAGTAATTCTGAAAATTGCTCGAATATTAACAGAAAATTGCATAATTTGCTAGAAACTTATGAGAATATTTTGTTCATGCCTTGAATCTGGTTTTATCTTCCTTAGCATTATGTCATTTGCTTGGAAATTAGCAGAAATTACGAAAAATGCTAGGAAAATTCCAGAATTTCTCATACAACAGTTTATGAGAACCTGTGTGGTTGGGATTTGATTTTGGTAATGAATAAACAGATATGAGACAATTGGTGTCTAGGAAAACACACATGAGGCTTGGTTCTTTAATTGGCACCCGGAAACGGGAAGTGCTCCCTCCCTCATGTGAGCCCTAGGGGCGGGTTGACCTGGCCATGAGTCAAATTGACGGAGATATTCATTACTTGTTTTCGCTCCCAAACCAATAAATAATTACATGAGTTGAAATTAGACTTATGCCAAGTCTAATTGATGTTGAAATTTATTTTCTGTTATCAAGTGATGTTGGAAAATTGCTGTATAATTCACAGAAAATTGCCAAATACTAAGAAAAATTCTGGAAATTCATGAGAATTTACTTTCCGCATTTTATGAATTATGCAATCACACTTTATTAGATTACACGCAGTAATCTAATGTAGGAATCTTGTAAAATGCAGATGTCTGGCATTGTGAACCGTGAGTTTGAAGAATTGGCCCAGCACGGTCAAAACTACCTCACTTGGGCATCCGATGTAAAGATCGCATTTCGGCGGCAAGAAGCTCAGAGCTGCTATTGGCTTAGGGTCCTCGAAGGACGCACCACCCATCGCCGAAAGCGAGCGATCAAGCATTGCACTTCCTCAGGCACCATCTCTCAGCCACCCTGAAAAATGAATACATGGCTGAAGAAAGTGCAATTGAGCTATGGACTGCACTCCAGAAGCGGTTCGAGAAGCTCAAATACACAATCTTGCCCCAAGCACAGCAAGATTGGGTGCGTCTGAGGTTTGCGGACTACAAAACAGTGGCCGAGTACAATTCTGCCTTGCACAGAATTTGTACTAATCTCTCCCTATGTGGCAAGAAGATCACTGAAGAAGAGAAGATTGAGAAAACTCTTTCCACTTTTCACCCCAATGCTATCCAGAGTGCCCATGACTATCGTCGTGACGCATACAAGGAGTATAGCGAATCGATTGATGTTATGCAAGTTATGGAGTCACAAGATGAAGTTCTCCAAAAGAACTTCGTCTCACGACCACTGGAAGGGGCATTGTACCGTAAATCAATGCCAACTATAAGGTGAAAAAGCCCGCCACATGAAGTGGGTCAAGAAGGGTGGAAAAGAGAAACATCGTGCCAAAGGAAAGTCCATAGCCCAAAAGAAGAAGAATGACAAGGAAAAGCCGCAGGCAAGCCGTATGGACAGCAGAACCAAACGTGCTTCAAATGCGGCACTTGGGGCATTGGTCAAAAATATGCCGAATCCAAGGAAGTGATCAATGCATATCAGGCCAAGAAGAAGGCCAAAGGAAATGCACTGGCAGAGGCACATTTTGCCGAAGTAGGCAATGATGATGTCATGGAAGTTGACACCCCACATGCTTCATCCTCGCAGCCCGGCCTAGACATCAATGATGCAGCCAAGCCCTTGGCCAATGAAGAAAACACTTCTGTGGATGACATAGAAGCAGAAGTGAATGCATACTTTACAGATTCTGTTTAGTGCATGAATAGCATTGTCAGCATTTTCTTTTAGATTGTGGTTGATTAGTTAATATTGAATAATTGTAAGCTCTCGAAGAGCATACTTTTACTTTCTCATGAATAAGAATTGTTATTTATTCTTTATTCCAGTATTCTTTACTTGCAAGCAATGTTTGAATTACTTTGCCACTGTCAGATTAGAATTATATTTCTTTTCATCTAGAAATCGTGTAGCACCCAATGGAGGAAATATGCATTGTTGATAGTGGCACAACAAATACCATCTTAAGAGAGTCGAAATACTTCCAGACGATCACGAAGAACGCTGGAAGGATTACGACAATCGCAGGAAGCGATACGCATATAATAGGCTCAGGAAGAGCCACAATTATATTGCCAATGGGTACAACTTTGGTAATTGAAGAAGCCCTCTTGTACCCTGAATCAACTCGCACTCTCTTAAGTTTCAAGGATATCCGCGCCAATGGGTTTCACGTAGAAACCAATGAAGAAAATGGCAAAGAACACTTGTGCATTGTGAAGCACGCGTAATATGGAAAGATGGTACTAGAAAAATGTCCCTCATATGAATCAGGTTGTACTACACGAGAATCAATGCACACGCAGGTATATTTTTTTAGAAGCTCTGAATTATTTCTTTATGGCATTGTATATTTAGGTCATCCTGGTCTTAGATTGATGAATATAGTTAACAACTCACAAGGTCATGGCATTAATGTTAAAAATTTCCCGAATCACGAAGATTTTGGGTGCCATGCATGTGCCACCGGGAAATTAATAACAAGACCCTCTGTTATGAAAGTGCAACATGAAATCCCTGCATTCCTGGAACGCATTCAGGGGGATATTTGCGGCCCGATTCAGCCCTTGTCAGGGTCGTTTCGATACTTTATGGTGCTCATTGATGCTTCCTCGAAATGGTCGCATACATGTTTGCTGTCAACAAGGAATCATGCATTCGCAAAGTTGATCTCGCAGATCATCAGAATTAAGAATGCTTTTCCTGATCATCGCGTGAAGTCCATTCGAATGGACAATGCCGGCGAATTTACTTCCAAGGCATTTGATGATTATTGCACAGCAACTGGAATAACTATTGAGCACCCTGTACCGCACATTCATACGCAAAATGGACTAGCTGAAGCACTAATAAAGAGGATTAAGTTCATAGCCCGACCGCTCTTGCAGAGTTGTAACTTGCCCAACACTTGTTGGGGACACGCAGTCCTGCACGCAGCAGCACTCATCAATTATAGACCGTCGGCCTACAACATCCATTCAACTATGCAACTAGTGCAATGGGCCCTCTCCGCAAGTCTGGGATATACGTTGGTTATGAGAATGCATCCATAATCAGATATTTGGAACCCACGACTGGAGATTTGCATACAGCCCGATTCGCTCATTGCATTTTTTTACGAGAATCGCTTTCCCGTCATTAGGGGGAGGAAATGAACCATTGGATGAAAATACCGAAAAATCATATGGCATTCCTTTGGGATCCCCGTGCATGACCCTCGCACTAAGGAAGCAAATCATGAAGTCAAGAAGACAATCGATTTGCAGAATTTAGCAAATGAACTGCCTGATCATTTTTGTGATCTGAAGAGCGTGGTTAAGTCGCATATACCAGCAAGAAATGCACCAGAGAGGGTGGAAATACCAAAGAAAGCAGAAGGTATCCCTCATCCTGTTCAGAGGCCTCAAAGAAAAAAGAACAGGAAATCTGGCTTCTCAAACCCAAAGTACCCGGAGACGTCTGGGGAAAAATGGGCAAGAGGACTTACCATAGCCAATCACAAAAATACCCCAAAGCAAGAAGGGGAGCCAGTTGAGACCTGGCACTGGAAAGAAGCTCATGGAAAAGGCAATTCCAGATTTGAATCTTCAATTGGAAGAAACCGCTTGAGAAATAATGTGTGCGCACACATTGGCGGAGAAAAACTAAAGGAATTTGCTCTGGAATGGGAAATAGCAATGAAGAGCAAGTAGAAGTGCATGAAGCACACCATGACGAAATGGCCATAAATTTTGTAATAATAGGAGAATCTATGAAAAGAGCAACAACCATTGCAAGGCTTGTTGTTCAAGGTTTCACTCAACGTCCTAGGGTTGATTATGAAGAAACCTATTCTCCGGTCATGGGTGGAATTACCTTTAGATACTTGATCTCAATGGCAGTCAACTTGAAGTTGAGAATGAAGCTAATGGATGTTGTCACAAAGATATTTGTATGGAAACTTGGATTCAGAGATATACATGAAAGTACCGGAAGGTATCCCTATCCCGAACCAAGACAGAGCAAACAGAAACCTATACAGTGTGAGATTGGAGAAATCACTGTATGGACTGAAGCAGTCGGGAAGAATGTGGTACAATCGCTTGAGTGATTTTCTTTGCAAGAAAGGCTACTCGAACAGCGAAGATTGTCCATGTGTGTTTATACAACGATCCCAGAATGGATTTTGTATAATCTTCGTCTATGTAGATGACTTGAACATCATTGGGACGGATGAAGAAATTGAAGAAGCATGCACATACTTGAAATCTGAGTTTGAAATGAAAGACTTGGGAAAAACCAAGTTCTGTTTAGGCTTGTAGCTTGAACATGTCCAAGGCGGAATCTTGGTACACCAATCATCCTACACGCAGAAAGTGTTGGAGAGATTTGGTTTTGAGAAGGCATACCCCGCAAAGACCCCAATGGTCAGAAGGTCACTCCAAGCAGACCTAGACCCATACAAGCCTAGAGAAGAGGGGGAGGAAGTCCTGGGAGCAGAATTCCCATATTTGAGTGCAATTGGAGCACTCATGTACCTTGCGAATAGCACTAGGCCGGACATTGCGTTCGCCGTGAATTTGCTAGCACGGTACAGTGCAGAACCCACCAAAAGGCATTGGAAAGGGGTTAAGGACGTCTTCCGTTACCTCCAAGGAAGCAAAGATCTCGGTTTGTTCTATAGAAAGAACAATGAATTGAATTTGGTGGGCTATGCCGATGCTGGGTACCTATCGGACCCGCATACTGGAAAGTCACAAACCGGGTATGTTTTCCTTTGCGGTGGAACAGCAATTTCGTGGAAGTCATCAAAGCAGACTCTTGTCTCGACGTCGACAAACCACTCAGAAATAATTGCCTTGTATGAAGCCTCTCGAGAATGTGCATGGCTTCGAAGAATGGTTCACCACATCCAGAAGTCATGTGGTTTGAACATGGAACAAACCCCCACCATTATCTATGAAGATAATGCAGCTTGTGTTGCTCAAGTGCAAATGGGATATGTGAAAAGTAACCTCACAAAGCATATCAACCCTAAGTTCTTTTATGCTCATGAATTGCATAAGATGAACGAGATAAAAATATCACATACTAAGTCGTGTGAAAATCTCGCAGATTTATTCACTAAGTCACTCCCAGCATCTTCCTTTGGAAGATGTGTTAGAGGAATCGGGATGATGAGGCTTAGAGAAGTGCAGATTTCAGGGGGAGAATTTTCACACACTCCTACATAAATCTTGAACATGAAGTTTGAGTACCCAACGTGAATCTTGAAGATTAACATTGAAGTTTGGGTGGATTGTACTCTTTTCCTTAAGTAAGTTTTTCATTGAAGTTTTCTTACATAAGGTTTTTGATGAGGCAATCCGTGCAACACAGCAAGCGTATGCTATGTACTCTTTCTCCAATTATTTTTCCCACTGGGTTTTTATGGAGTTTTAATGAGGCATATGCATCTCGCAGTGAAGAGTCCAAGGGGGAGTGTTAGGAAACCGAATTCGTATCCTATATGGACTCTTCCTTATCTCTAAGCAGAACCGCTATATATAGGAGGCAGGGGGTCACCCCATTGTACACAAGCATACAGAATAATAAAGCAGACCTGTTCCTCCTCATATTGTGTGTCTCGCCCTCTCTCTCTGTTCTCCAGTTTAGATCTATTAGGCAACCCCGGACTATTCGATAGCGAGGTTGTCTAACACATACCAGCGCATACGAATTCACAAAACGAAACAAAATAACGCGCTGGGCATGTCATTGTCCTCACACCAGCTTCTAGTTTTCAAGGCCCGGAAAGGGCAAAAAAAGGATGCAATGCAAAATACAGTACTGCCGCGGCTCTCGCTTCCTCGAATACAGTATTTCAGGGGAAATAAGGTGCTTTCTAAGCAACTAGCCAGAATGTGCGGCGCACACCACACCGTGTAAAATTTACTCTATTTTTTTCTTTAAAAACTGTAGGAGAAACTAAACATATTTTTTTTTCGGAGCGATCTTAACACTATACGTTCACCGGTGAATAATACATTTTTCGAAAAATACTATAGATCGAGTTGCAAAAAAAAATCTAGAAATAGAGCTGCACACATATTTCTATTGACGAAGACATTTTTTTTAAGGAAAAACGGAGAAAGGACTTGGACGTAAAGAACGAGGATATGTTTGTTATATTTTTGGACCTAATCGCTATTACAAAAAATTAGAAAAGAGTTCGTTCGAGATTCGTATTTAGCGGGGGGTTTCCGTAAAGTAACGAACCACAAAAAATCGCAAAGGACCTCTTTGTAATTTACAGGAACCTATCCGTAATTTAGAGAAAAAGGAGTAGGGATGTGATCGGATCGGATACGGTCGAATATCGTCCTATTCATATCCGTATCTGTATTTTTTATCGAATACAGAATCGAACACGAATAGTGTAGAATACAGAATCGAATACGAATTATACAGGATAATATCGGTTACGAATACAGATCGAATATGGATCGAAATCAACATGGATACGAATAATATTAGTCGGATATTTTAAAATCCAATTTCAGTTTTTTTCCAAAATCGGTCCAAATTTAAATTCAAAATTCCAAAAGAAATATATTTGTATGTCTTTTTTTTTTGCCTTTTTATCCCTAGCTTGTCATACATGTGACTCTGTGAGTAACAATGTATCCCATTGCAATAATTGAACCAAATGATTTGCGGTGGCATATCTTCTTTGAATCCTAAGTAGCCCTCCTGAAACGCCACTTGCCAATTTCTGTACCACCTTTACCCAAATATCTCCAAATTAGCATCTAGCACACATGAACACATTATATCTTGTCATCCAATGCAGACCCCAGTTTCTGAAACAGTAAAACGTGTTAAATTGTTAATGTGTTATTCTGAAACGTGTTATTCGGATAATATCCGAATATATCCGTATGTCATATTCGGATATTATCCGAACAAAAACTCGGATATTCCGTATCCATCGGATAATCAGTGTTCCATATCCGTATCCATGTAAATTATCTGTATCCATATCCTTATTCGAGAAATCAACTGGATATCTGTGAAACTATCCAAATCATCATCCAAATCAATTCGGTCGGTCGGTCGGTCGGAAAATATCCGTACCAGTTCCATCCCTAAAAAGGAGGGATCTTTTTGCAAAATGTCATGGGGGGTGAGGTGGATGCCTTGAGAGGGCTCCAAATCTTTCCCATGTAATAGAGTAGATATTTGTAGTGACAAAATTGTTAGCGACATAAATCACACTGGACAATGTTAAACATTGCATGACTCAAGATCTAGTGGCTCTTGAAAATTGACTGAATAGTCCTTACTTGTTCAAAATGAAATCTTTGAGGCAGCAGCTGAAAGCATAACAGGGAACCAGCAATCTAGAAGTCATCATCGTCCTCCTCAGCCATGTGTTTTGCGAGTTCTTCCTCCTGCTGGAGCCTCTCACGCCTCTTATCGGCACTCTCCTTTTCCTTGTGAGAATTTGGGGGGAACCTCAGCGCCTTAACTGCTTCGTTGTGCATGTTCAGGCAAAATGCAATCCTGGAGTTGAATGCGATCTGTGGCTCATTTGTTGAGTAGACGTCTCCAGTCTCTTTCGATACCATCCAACCATTGGCATGATCAATGGTGGCATCAATTGCCCCATCTCTGATGGCCTTGGCTACAATGCTCTCAGCATCAGCGACTGGGTTCTCAGAGTCTAACCTCAGCTTCTTGGCAATGTCAGCAAGGGAGATCCGTGAGTACGAAATGCTAATGTTGCGCAGTCCTGTCCGAATGACATTGTGGCGCAGCCTCACTATCAAATTGCGAGTCCTGTCTGCACTGAAAATGCTCGCAAATTTTTCTGCAACAGCTCTGAACAATTCCAGGTCCCCAACTCGAACAGCCTAGATATTGTAGATAAAAAACAATTAAAAATGTACTACATGGCACTATGAGGTAAATTTTTTTCTGAAAAACAGTGAGAAATTACATTTGTAAGCTCGAAATATGGTGTCAACGCAGCCTTCATTCCTTTCTGCATGAAAACAGTTCTCTCTGGTATCTCCCCTAAAAGTAGCCTCACTATTATAGCCCATTTGTAGCACTGAATCCGAAATCCACGAGCTGTGGTTGGTGCCTTTCTAGCAGCTTGCAAGAGGCTTTCTTTAGCATCAGTATACTCCAATTGAATTGTCCTAATTTTGCCCAAGTAGAACAGATACCTGCAGAACTGTGATAACAGTAGACGTTAGTACATCTGTACACCGATACATCTACATAATCAGATGACAGGACAACAATTTTATAGTTCATTCATCATTAAATCAATAATCAACATCACTACAAATAATCAAGTCAAATTATGACTCTCATCCAAAGCATAACAAATTAGCATAAGACAGGGCAGCAAATGGAATGCTTCATGAATACCTGCTGATTGGAATGTGCTTCAAAACGTGGTGCCTTTGACCTAAGTTTTTCTGCCTGATCGTACAAGTTGTAGTGCAGGTAATTGCGAAGGAGGAGGTTAAGAAGAGTTTCCTGCCATAGAAACCACAAGTCAATTCCCATAGTTTGACAGCATTTAATTCTGGAAGATCGTTAACAACTGAAGAGCAGGGTATCAGAACAACCTGACCAAGCTCATCATGGTGTAAAGTTGCCATCCTGTGCAACACCAGGAGAGTTCTGTAAAGAATCAAAGGTATGATGAGAGGCAAATCAAAGCACAACAAAAAGGGAAAAAGAGCTTATGAGGTACCTAAGAAATTACAAGAAACACAACCGAACAAAGTTGTGTAACTAACAAATTAAGAATCATAATCCATGAAAGTTTAAATTAACTCACCCACGAATTCCGGCAAGGCTATTAGTGAGCTCATGGACATAAGAGTAATAGGAGTACAACCTAGAAGCTAAAACATCAACTGTTCTCCTGTTAAAATTCTTCAGGCGAGCAATGCTAGCGGAGGCACATGCTTTAGCCTGGGGAAAACATCAGATTGGTATGTTTCGCTAATAATAACAAAGTGGAGGCAAATTTCAGGTGTACCTCATCATATTTCTTATGATCAATAAGAAAAATCAACACAAGCAAGTAACAGTATATTTCAGTCTCTGGGAGACCATGCTTAATTGAAACTTGAGCCGCTGGAGCTGCCATATCAACATCCATTTCACCCCCAACTTCCTACAAAATTGTAATACCATAGGAATGTCAAGAACCTCTTAATGCGAAAAGATCGTTTCAAACTTTTAATATGTATAGAATAATGCTGAAATAAGTTTTGTAACTCCTAAGCACCGAGTCCTAGACTACCAAGCAGGGTTCAAAATATCGTCGAAAATCGGCCGAAAATCGCGATTATCGACCTTATCGAGCTGGTACGATGTTATATATCGGTCGGCAAACCGGTTAAATTCAAAAAAATTCGGAAAAATTTATGCGACGCAAATATCGTGATTATCGAGCCATATCGAGCGGTTATTTAGGTTATATCGAGCGAAAATCGCTCAAAAATCGACCGACGAGGAAGTTCGTTTGGTTGGCTGATTTTCGAGCCATATCGAGCGATTATCGAGGAAATATCGCGATTATCGTTTTTTCCGATTTTTTTGTTAAAAAAGTTTGAATTCGAAACTCTTCGATATTTGGCGATTTTCGGCGATTTTTGAGCGATTTTCAACGAAAATCATTACCGGGCTGGGGGCGATTTCGAGCCGATTTCGGTAATGTGAACCCAGCTACCAAGTATCAAACAAGCATAAGAACAGGACCCTAGCTTGACAAGAACTTCAATAGTGAAACCATGTGCACAGTAAGCAATTTCTCAAGGGTCGTAATGCATGACAAATACAGTAACAGTTGCTTTGGAACAATGATCTGGTATGATTACCATTTCCTTATAGCAATGATCTAGATTAGATCATAAGAAATTACTCGAGGCTTGCGTGAATAAGGCAAGCAAATTCCAAACGATTTAGCATGCCACAAATAAAAAAAAACAACCCAAATCCCTTGCTTTGTCAATCTACCCAAATCCCTTGCTTTGTCAATCTATAAATCTAAGATACAAACATACTAACAAAATTATTTCGAATTACACGAGTATCTGAGCAGCAAGCAGTGCTAACATCCTAAACTCCAATGTGCCATTGCATCGCCGCTGAGTAGCTAATAAAATAGTATGGCACACCCAAATCCTTTTCTTTGCCAGTCTTATGTAAATTTCAGACACAAGCACCGTCACTCCTTCATACCCAATCACACGAGTACATCTTCTATCTAGCAAGTAGTGTTTTAACGTACTGGACTCCAGTTGTAGAGTGAAAATACCTTGGGCAGGAGGGAGGAGAGACGGGCAAAAGCATCGGAGGAGGGGAGCAGCGCGAAGTCGAGGAAGGCGGCGACGTCGCGCACGGCGAGGCGGCGGCGGAGGGCGACGGTTAGGCGGACGGCGCGGGAGATTCGGCGGACCTCTTTGGTGAGCGACCCCGCCTCGATCACTGACGCGATCTCCTTCAGATCTGCACGCACGGCGGGGCAAACGAACACGTGAGTCACCGTCGCTCCGACACGACGCCGAAAAACTAAGCTAGGGTTTTGGAGGAGTGAGACAGTGCGGGACGAGGGCCGGCTACTCACTGTGCAAAGTGGAAGGTGCGGACGCGTCGGAGGCGGTGGCAGGAGCGTCCGGCTGGGGCTGGGAGTCGTTCATCTCGACGTCTTCCGGCATTGCTGCGTCGGCGACGAGGTCGAGGAGGACCGCGGCGAAACCCTAACCGCTATGCAGGGGTGGGCGTTCGGTTTAACCGAAAAATTCGGTTTTGGTCTTCGGTTTATTTGAAAATTCGGTTATTCCAAAACTAAAGTCGAATTGTGTATGAAAATTTCGGTAACCAATACTTCGGTTAACCGATAGTTCGGTTTCGGTTTTAAATGAATTAACCGAAATTTGCTTGCATTTGTCAAACTTGAGAAAAGGTCGTTGGCACCGGACATGTAATCGGCGCCATTGCCCGACATGAAAGCCATGATGCCCGGGCGCAGCTGATTTGATTGTGCTGCCGTAGGGACTAGTGTTGACAGAAAGCCTAGCAAGAGCCTTTGTAACGTGATGGTGCAGCAGCCCAGCCCATTACAAGGCCCTTCATTTGGTAGCTTCCCACGGCCGCATCTCATGCAAGAACCAACGAATCATTGGATGGGAGATCTGTATTTGCCTACCTCTTCTTTTTTGGAGGGCATCCAGGGATTTGGATTGGGCCTAAGTTCGGTTAACCGACTGTTAAAACCGAAATAACCGAAAAAAAATTCGGTTATTTCATACAGCTAACCGAATCAACAACCGAACAATTCGGTGTCGGTTTTTTCGGTTTCGGTTTCGGTTTTAACGGTTTCGGTTTTCGGTTTACGGTTTATTTGCCCACCCCTAACTGGAGGAATGCGTGCGCGGTGGTTAAGCGAGGAGGATATTTCTGAGCAAGGCAAAATATCCGGTGCAAATATCGTTTTCGTGCAACCACCGTGCAACCCTATTAAAAAAAGTTCCAAAAAATTCTGAAAAAAATCATGGATGTATATCTCAACTTACCCCATCTACGTATAAAATTTTATGATCAAATACGTCCTATGCTAGAAGTTACAAAAAAGACAAATTTTCATTTGAAATCTTGCTACAATAGACAGCACAAAATTTGTTTTTTTTGTAACTTCTAGCATATGACGTATTTGATCATGAAATTTTATATGTAGATGGGGTAAGTTGAGATGTACATCCATGATTTTTTTCAGAATTTTTTGGAATTTTTTTTAGTAGGGTTGCACGGTGGTTGCACGAAAATGGTGGTTGCACCGGATATTTTGCCCTGAGCCAAAACAAAGCAAAGCTGTGGGCTGCGAGGTGAGTAGGGAATTTTTTTTATTTAATATTTATTTTAAATCTTTTTTCTAAAAATAATTAACTGAATCAATATTTTGCGAAAGTAGGCACCTATCGTCCTAATATAGAGCGATAGGTACCTGGATGCAAAAAATTAATAGTAAAAATGGACACATAAAGGACTAGATTTATCAACATTTTTTGCGAAAAGGTACCCTATCACTCCAATATGGGAGATCGCCCCATATTGGAGCGACGAGTGCTTACATTCGTAAAAAAATTATTCCGTTGATTATTTTTGAAAATAAGATTTAAAATAAATATTAAATAAAAATAAATTCGTGAGTAGGGTACGTCTGGGGTGAACCAAACCCTCATTAAATTGGATTTTTCCATTCGAAGGGGATCGTACAAGGTCGGCAGTACCCCCTGTGAATACTCCACAAGTATGAAAAGTTCTTAATGTTAGTTGAGTCCCTGGCTCCCCAATTGATTGACCCGCAATAATACCTACGGCTTCCCCTAATTCAACCATATCGCCATGAGTGGGACTCTGACTATAACATAATTGACAGATCCAAGATGTGCTCCGGCAAGTAAAGGGGGTTTGAGACTTTTTACACCAAAAAAATTCTTTTAAATGAGGGTATTCGTGCGTGGATGGCAGCTCAGGATCAGCCTCATGAAAATCTTATATTATTTTCCCTGAGGAGGTTCTACCACGTGGAAACGCTCTTTAATGGAACTTTCGTTTTAGCTGATCGTGACCAAGAAACCACCGGCTTTGCTTGGTGGGTTGGGAATGCCAGACTTATTTAAAATAAATATTAAATAAAAATAAATTCGTGAGTAGGGCCTAGTGTGTTTTTTCTTGTTTCTTTTTCTTATACGAAGCTTTTCCTTTTAAAAAAAACTATTTTCTTGTGCTTAGGCTACTCACGTGTTCAATCGGGAATTCCTGTGCTTAGGCTACTCGTGTCCACCTTAAAATTTTGGTTTTGAGGATGAATTCTTGTGGCCAGTGTATAGTCCAAACTCAAATCTGCACATATTGAGTCGGATTTGCTTCAATACTATCCAAATTCTGTATGAGTTTGTCTCGACTTGCCAGGAACACACGAATTTCGCATGAATTTTGTAGGGATTTGTAAGGACCCACTATATTAATTAGTTAAATAATAGTATTAGTTGCTAATGAGGTTATTAATTAGTGTTCTTTGCTAGTGTAAAATTCAAAATGCGAATAGAGCGAATATACATAAAATAGGGGATTGCCGTCAGACCCGCAGGCGAGGTATCGATCACCGAGATACCAGACCGTAGGGGCTGGGTCGACACCTCTCGCTAGACCGATTCATCACTCGGCAATCCGTACTTACCTGTGCGGATTGCGGGTATCCGTAGCAGCCTTTTATCCATCAAATAACCAGTAGCATTGCAATACCCAGAGAACACCCATGGAGCCTTTGCTTTACCCATTGGACACTTCAGTGCCCTTGACCATTCCACAGCCAGTTTCAGCCAGCTAGCAACCAACTCGCAGCCAGCCCAGCGATGCATTCCCCCAGGACATCCTTATCCTTTCTCTTCTTAACCAGAGAGCACAGCAAGCAGCCACTCTTCTATTCTCCGGTGAGGGCAACAACTGAGAGCACAAGCACACCCACACGCCACAGTCCAGAGAGCAAAGCAAAGCTGCCACTCTCCTTTTCTACTTCTCCAGAGCAACCACATTTGCACTCTTTCCCCCAAACGATCAAGAAGAACCAAGAACCGACAGGAGCAAGAAGCAAGAAGGAGCAAGAAGTCAGAAGAGGAGCCGGTCCCGCAGGAGCAAGGACGATCCCCAAGCTCAAGAATCAGGAGAATCCCCAAGCACTGAAGTAGGAGGACCTCAAGGACCATTTAACAGAACAAGGAGCAAGGAGGACTCCAAGAAACGAACCGAACCAGAGGATCCCCAAGATGCATTGAACCGCAACAAGGAAAACGAGCAGGGAGCCAGAAGACTTGAAGAGGAGCCAGAACTGAGCCGGCCATCCCCCACATTCTTCTACTTCGATAACCGATCTCCAAACCCAACCGAACCTCCAGGTGCACAGCCATCCCTTGATCATCCAAGTAGCAGCAGCAGCAGCAGCACTGCTCCCTTTTAGTGCTACCTCAGTAGATCGATTAGGGGATGGTGGTCTCAGTAAAACTCTAGGGTTGCAAAGAGCATAGCCTTGCCGTCCCGCTAGAACCACATCATTGACCCCTCTAAACTTGCAAGCAAAAACTGAAACCAGAGTAGAATGCGAGAACCAAGCAGATTGAAAGGATCGGTAAGGCCTAGAGGGGGGGTGAATAGGCAATTTTAAACAATTTAAACAAGACAAACTAAACAGTTTAAAGATAAGATCTAAGCAGATAAACAGAATAAGCACCAACAGACTAAGAACAACTTAAGCAATAGTGAGAACAAGAAAAAGACAGACTATCACACAGAGACAAGAGATTTTTCACCGAGGTTCAGAGAGAAATCTCCTACGTCCCCGTTAGAGCACTTCCTCAGAAGTATTGCTCCTCCAGTAACTCACAGAGGCGATCTTGGATTTTTCACTATTGTAACTCTTTTTACCACTTTGGTGAGGTGAGTCAAAACCTCTTCACAATAATAGTGGCCTTCCACAAACACGGTTGGACAGGTCGCACTAAAATCACCAGCAAACCGTCTAGGAACAGCTAGTTCCAAGAGTAATAGACCATCCACAAGCCCTGTCTCTTGGTTCACTAGAAACAACTGAAACTAGACTTTACTAGGAGCTGTAAGAGTGTAGGATTTTGTTTTTCAGAGTGGAGCTTGATCTCTTTTTGGAATTTTGGCTTTCGGATGCTAGATGTCAAAGAGATGTCAAAGGTTCTATTTTGGGAGAGCCTCTGAACTGTTTAAATAGGCTACAGGAAGCAAATAGCCGTTATTGGCAACAGGTAGCCGTTTGCCAATGTCAGACTGAAGTGACAAAACGAAATGATTGTATCTGACAAGGGTTGATAAAAATATGCAAGAGGCTCAATGAACTACGGACCCAAACCAGCGAAAAAGGCATCTACGTCGGACCAAGAAAGTTGGTCCGTCGTACACATGCTTTGAGCAAATGCTGGTCCGTTGGGAGAGTTTTAAGAACAAGTTTACAACGGACCCAAAAACTTGGTCCGTCGCAGAAGGAGAGCTTACTGGTTATACATCAACAAAGGAATTGGATTGAACACCGTAAACCAAGAAGTTTTATGTTTACAACGGACCCAAAAGGTGGTGCATTGTAAATGGAAGCTTTTTGGTCCGTTGTAGCTTAAAAGCACTTGAGAGATTTTCAAGGAAAACACAACCGCAATGCACTCCAAAACTTGGTCCGTTGTAAATGGGAAACGCTCGGTTTGAGTTCTGTTAGAATTTGATTTGAAAAGGATATGAACTCAAACAAGGTTTATTAAAGGAATCTGAAATGATTTAGCTTAAGCCCCAAGTTGTTTTTAAAGAAAAATCCTAGGAACCAAGAATTGAACTTGTGCATAATCCCTCTTTATAGTACGGTTGAGACCCGGAAAAACTTATCTAAAAAGACTTGAAAAGACTTATGAGCTAAAGGACTAAGAATAATGAAACCTTAATCTTGATCCTCTTTTCTGATGAAATCGATAAGATCGATTTAGTTGATCATCAAGCACCAAAACCCAACAAATAATTTAAACAAATTATTAGGGGGCCTAGATGCTTTCAATCTCCCCCTTTTTGGTGATTGATGACAACCTTCTTGTTTTCAGATAAAAACTTTCCTTCTTCTGCAAAAGAATGTTAGTCTGACAGAACAAAAGTATAATTTAAAAGAATGAGCTCCCCCTAAAACCGTGCTTAAATTTAACAAGAACTATTTTTCAAAGAGTTTAAGCACACACAATAGAGTAATTATGATTAAGAGAAACTCAGCAAGTAGTCTAAACAGGCAGAAGAAGCAGAAGAAGCAACAGACTTCAACAGACCAAAGTTAAGCAGAAGAAGCAACAGACTTCAACAGACCAAAGTTAAGCATACACAAGTTCACACGTTTACTTCTACTACTCTCTAGACTAATTTCTCCCCCTTTGGCATCAACTCTCCAAAAAGAATATCACTTCTTGCGCCTGGAGAAAGTTCTTTTGAACAAAGTCGAAGCTCTTTGGTGACAACTGCGCCTCGGAGAAGACTGAAATTTGGAGTAGCTTGTTCGATTGTTGTCTTTGTTGAAACCATAGCTTGATCATGCCAACTTGGATAATCTGGATCTCTGGCCGAGACTCAATCGTCGATTCTGAAAGTTTTCTTGAAGATCATGAACTGAGTCAATGATTGGATTTGTCTGATCAAAGATGATGTCACCAAGCTGTTCTTGATTTGATACCAAAGTTGTTATTGAGGTATCAAAGTGATCAATATAGCCTCGAAGAGTGTGTTCTACACCATGGATTGTGTCATCATTGGTTTTAAACATTCGCTCTGAAAAATCAGCAAACTGATGAAACTTGGTGTCTTGAGTATTCACCTTGATATTGAGGTCATCTGACCTATCTTTGAGCAAGTTTTGATTTGAATTTACTTGAGTAAGCCAAGTCCTTAGATCCCATTGATTACTCTTGAGCATATCAAAATTCTTTGAAATCTCATCCTTTAATCCGCCTCGTTCTTGATACATCTTACTCATCAACTCATGAGTTTTACGAACTTGATCATGATATTGTTGAAGAGCGACCATGTGCTCAGTGTGCCTTAACGCAGCCTAACCTCTCGTTCTTCAAAGAAATTTTTCTTGGACATCCTTCAATTCTGAGTTGTATCTTGTTTCAAAAAGGTTGAACCAAGCAGGCTGTTCCTCATTCCAAGCATAATGTTGTCTATCATCTGGATTTTCTCCTATATTTTCATGAGCAGAGTGATGGAAGTGCTGTGGTACTGAAAAATTTTGAGGAACTCTAGAGCCTCCTGCTTCATGATCATGTGCTGCAGGTCTGAATTCCTGATCTTGAACAAATCTTGATGCAGCAGCAAGCTTTCTTAGCTTATCAATTTCTCCAAGTTCATCTCCTTCAACATTTTCATCATGCTGAGAAGGAAAACCCATTACTGAATGTTCTGCTGGAGGTAGGGTGCAATGACTTGAAACTGGAGAAATGTGACTAGGACTGAAATGTCCACCTTGGTTGTGTGCAACATCTGCTTCATGATTGGATTGAGAACTGAGGAAAATCTGAGTTGCTTCATCTTGTGCATCAGATTGTTGCAAAGTTCTCTGAGAACTTCCTCCAAGAATTTCTGTTTCCTCAAGGTTTTCAGGCTGAGGAGGTGCAAAAGACTGAGTAGGATGGCTATGATAGCTAGGTGCATTGACTTTTGGAGAAAGATGACTTATACTGTGATGACCTGAACTGTGATAGCTTGAAGCAGGTTGATCATCTCCATCGTGAGCTGGGTTGTCATCACTGTCTTCTCCATGATCACTTGGATCATTTGATGCAGGCAGTACACAAGGCACTTGGGCAGCAACTTCAGTGGGTAGTTTAAGCAACCTGTATTTCTTTGGTTTACAGGTAAAGGATCTACTACTTTCTTGCTGTGAAATTATCCCTTGGGCTAGCAAAGATTCTGGATATTTCTTGAGCAAAGGTAGTGGACTCCCCATTCGTCTATAAAGTGCTTCCTCCATTTCTCCAAAAATGTAATCTATCAGGTCAATGGGTTGCTTTGAGAGGATTAGATGAAGTAGCCAAGCCAACACTGGAGTGACACCTTCTTTATAACCAGATTTTGGAAAAACTGTATGCCTTAAGATCAAGAGCAGTGTTTTAGCTTCTCCAGACAAACAACTAGCTCGATTTGCATTGAAGTTTTCTTCTGTGATATCTCTATAAATATGAGCTGAAAGCTGAAGATCAGGCATATCTCCAATTTGTCTCCATCTATTTCCAGGAAACATTTTGTCATGAATCCTTGTTCTGTTAACTTGAGGTCCTGCAGCTCCAATTGCTGATTCAAAGTGTGGTGACCTTACTTTTCTTATTTTTCCATCTATAGAGAATAGAATATAGTGTCTTCTTTTGTTTACCAGCAAAGATGAATAGAATTCTAGGATTCTATCTTCATTCCATGAGGAAATGTTGCCTGACACCATTTCTAGTAACCCAGGGGTGGATCTAACACAATCAAGTATGTGATATGACTTGGTTATGGAGCAAATTTGATTCCAATCAACAAACTGATGTTTGCTCAAGGCAGATATCTTCATCCCTTTTTGTCATGTCTATTCTTATATCCCAAAAAGATGTTTTTCTGAAGAAGTGTGATGAACTTCTCATCTAGAGGGGGTTTATCAAAAGGAAACCAACTTCTTTCATTTACTAGCCTGATTGACCTCAGCCTTTTTCCTCCAAGGGTAGCTAGTTCATTTCCACTTAACATATCAATCTCAGGACTTAGGTTTTCTTCTTCAGAACTAAGATCCCTACTTGGCTCATAATCATCATCATCGGATTCAGACTCATAAACACGATCAGATACAGCAGGTTGCTTATCTTTTCTAGGAGGCTTTGATGTTGTGACCTTTGTAACCAAGCCAGGGGTGCGAGTATCCTCTAGATGTACTGTCCCTTGTGAAGACTGGGTGGATTTATGTTTCTTCTTTGACACTATCTCACCAAGTCTATCCATCAAACTTCTTTTATCTGTGTCTTTTCTCCTAGGCATTTCGTCAAACACCTAACAGACCAACTTTGCCTTTAGAACAACAGACAAGCGCAAGAACTAACGCAGTCTACAGGAAAGAAAAGAATGACCCTAAGATCAAGAAAAGTAAGTCTAGAACTGAAGAAAATTGAAGGAGGAAACTTACCAAGTCCTAAAGGTGCTTCTCCAAGCAAACTGGAGCACCGTCGCAGCCACCCGGATAGGGTTTTGCTTCGATGTAGATAGGGAAAGTTGCTCGGGAGATGAAGTACCGAGAGAGTGGTAATTTTCTGAGATGGATTTGAGGACAAGGGAGTGTTGGGAGGAGACAGACCAAAAGTTACTATTTCGAGTAATAGTAACTGCAACGGAAGTGAGAGTGACTTTAAGAGTTTGGTTGACAGGTGAAAAAGACAACTTCCTCACTTTACTCTAGTTGGTGAAACCCAAGAAAGAGGATTCAAGGCAGAGGATGGGTTTCAGAAGCAAAGGGAGATTAGCAAGGATAAGTCCTAAGTTTAGAAAAGATTTTGAATGGGATTTTCAAATATAGATAAGCAAATTTTTCAAAAGAGAGAACAATTTTGAATTAAAGAAAAGAGATAGAAGTTGGCAATTGCAAGAGCACACAAGACTCATTTGCGAGAAAAACAGTAAGTTTTCTATTTACGCCGGACCAGTTTTGCAAGAAGGACATTTACAACGGACTGACTTTCTTTAGTCTGTCGTGAATGCGTTCTGAGCAAGAGTGGTCTGTCGTAGATGGAAAACCCACTGTTGTCACTGAGTCCGTTGTGAATTTGCAAAAAGGAAATTGAAGAACTTTAGAATTCTTAATTTGTATGAGTTCCACTCTTTTAAGCAGGAATATAGACAAACTCAAGCTTGATAAAGAGAACTCATGTGCTGAGTGGCAAAAAAAAAATTTGCGTGAAATTCTTTGAGAAAGAAACTATTTTCATTTTAAAAAAAATTTACTTGCATCAAAGATGACTAATTTTTGTTAACATAAGTGGGTAACAAGAGATGCATTGAGGGACATTCTTGACTCCCCCTTAATGTTAAAAACTCCGAAAACTTGCAAGATAAAACAACAAGTAAATAGTTCAAATAAGAAGTCAAGCATTAAACAACATTTGAAAGATCAATAATATTCAATTCATTTCTCAGTCTTGAAAAACTGGCTTCATCTAAAGGTTTGGTGAAAATATCAGCCAATTGGTCATCAGTTCTAACATAACTAAGCATAATGTCCTTTTTGCCAACATGATCTCTGATGAAGTGATGTCGGATCTCAATATGCTTAGTTCGTGAGTGCTGGACCGGATTGTTTGCTATTTTCACTGCACTTTCATTATCACAAAGAAGAGGTACATTTTCAAACTTAATGCCATAGTCAAGAAAAGTTTGCTTGATAAATAAAATCTGAGCACAACAACTACCGGCAGCCACATATTCAGCCTCGTGATGAATGCGCTCTGAGTTTTGCTTTTTAGAGCACCAAGATACTAAAGACCTTCCAAGCAAGTGACAACCCCCAGAGGTGCTTTTTCGATCTATTTTGCATCCGGCATAATCAGAATCTGAGTAGCCAATTAGATTGAAAGAAGCACCCTTAGGGTACCACAAGCCTATAGTTGAAGTGTGCTTTAAATATCTGAAAATTCTTTTTACGGCACTAAGATGTACTTCTTTAGGAGCAGACTGAAATCTAGCACACATACAGACACTAAACATGATATCAGGCCTAGATGCTGTCAAGTAGAGTAAAGATCCAATCATGGATCTAAAGAGTTTTTGGTCAACAGACTTACCTCCTATATCTTGATCAAGATGTGTGTTTGTTGCCATAGGTGTCTTGAGTGGCTTGCATTCATCCAATTTGAAGCGTTTAAGGAGATCCTTGATGTATTTTTCTTGTGATATGAAAGTTCCCCTTTTTAATTGCTTGATTTGAAATCCAAGGAAGAATGTAAGTTCCCCTATCATTGACATCTCGAATTCCTTTGCCATCAAATCACTGAATTCCTTGCAAAGAGAGTGATTAGTACAACCAAAGATTATATCATCAACATAGATTTGGCAAATCATTAATGCACCATTGAAGTCTTTTAAAAAGAGTGTTGGGTCAACTTTCCCAATTTTGAAATTCTTTTCTAGTAGAAAGTTCCTAAGGCCCTGTTTGTTTGCCCTATAGATTATATAATCCAGCTTATATAAGTTAATGGGGAAACAAACAGCCTAGATTATAATCTAGATTATATAATCTAAAGCATGAGATTATAATAATCTATAAGCAGCCATTAGGGTGCTTATATAATCTCAAACTAATAATCCAATACAGTAATAATCCAGGAAAACAAACAACCCATCGGCTTATTTAAAGGTAACTTATATAATCCAGCTTATATAATCCAACACCAAAAAGCTGGATTATATAAGCTAGAGAAGGAAACAAACAGGGCCTAAGTCTCTCATACCATGCCCTTGGGGCTTGTTTTAAACCATAGAGAGCCTTAGATAACTTAAATACATGATTTGGATATTTTAAGTCTTCAAAACCAGGAGGTTGCTCAACAAAAACAGTTTCTTCAATGATTCCATTAAGAAAAGCACTCTTTACATCCATTTGAAATAAAGTTATATTAAAATGACATGCAAAAGCTAGAAGGAACCGTATAGCTTCAAGTCAAGCAACAGGAGCATAAGTTTCTCCATAATCCAGTCCTTCTACTTGAGTAAAACCTTGTGCCACTAATCTTGCTTTGTTTCGAGTGACAATTCCATTTTCATCTTGCTTGTTTCTGAAAACCCACTTTGTTCCTATGACATTTTGATCTTTTGGACGTTCCACCAAATCCCATACTTTGTTTCTCTTGAAGCTATTAAGCTCTTCTTCCATGGCAATAATCCGATCGACATCATCCAAAGCTTCATCTATAGTTACGGGTTCAACACAAGAAACAAAAGAGTAATGTTCACAAAAGGAAGCTTGTCTAGATCGAGTTTGAACACCCTTACTGAAATCCCCAATTATTTGATCCACGGGGTGGTCTTTGGCAATAGTATGATGACTCTTAATCAAGTTTAATCCTTCTTGATTCTTCTCATCTTCTTCTTGTAGTGATCCATTTTGAGGCATCATGGAAGTTGTTGGTTTCTCATCATTATCTTCTCTAGGTTTTACTTCACCAACTTCCATTTTCTTCATTGCTTCCATCAAGGCATCTTCACTGCATCGCCTAAATTCTCATGCTCACCTTGTGAGCCATTAGATTCATCGAATTTTACATCATAGGTTTCTTCAACCAAACCAGTTGAATTATTAAAAACTCTATAGGCTTTAGATTTAGAAGAATAACCTAACATAATACGAGTCACACCTTTTAAAATTTACCTTGGTGTGTCCTCTTTTTGTAGATGTAGACCTTGCACCCGAACACACGAAAGTAAGTAACATTTGGTTTTCTTCCAACCAGCAGCTCGTAAGAGGTTTTCTTGAGTAGTCGATGTAGATAGAGTCTATTGATTGCATGACAAGCTGTGTTGATTGCTTCAGCCCAAAAAGCGTCTGGTGTTCCATATTCATCCAACATGGTTCTTGCCATTTCAATAAGTGTTCTGTTTTTTCTTTCTACTACACCATTTTGTTGAGGAGTATAAGTAGCTGACAGCTCATGTTTTATTCCTAGCTCAACACAAAAATCAATGACATTAGTATTAACAAACTCAGTTCCATTGTCACTCCTGATTTTCTTGATGGGGCAATCAAATTCATTTTGAGCCCTTTTTGCAAAATTTTTAAAGATTTTTCCAACTTCACTTTTATTAGGTAAAAAGAATACCCAAGTGAACCGAGAGAAGTCATCCACAATGACTAAACAGTATGAGTTACCACCTAGACTGGCATAAGAGGTTGGGCCAAACACATCCATATGCAGCAGCTCTAGAGGTCTAGTGGTGGACAAGATATTTTTAGTAGGATGAGAATTTGCAAGTTGCTTACCGGCTTGACAAGCACTGCACAATCTATCCTTTTCGAATTTTACATCTTTCAAACCCACCACTAACTCATTTTTAAAAAGCTTCTTCAAATTAGACATGCCTACATGCCCAAGACGTCTATGCCAAAGCCAACCAAGAGAGGTTTTTGCCAACAGACAAGTCGAGATGCATGAGGAGTTAGAGTTGAAATCAACTAGATAAAGATTTTGAAATCTAAAACCTTTGAAGATAAGCTTTTCATTTTTGTCAAAAACAGTTACCCCATCAAGAGAAAAGGTACAATGGAAACCAAGATCACACAATTTGAGCAACCGATAAAAGATTGAAATTGTGGAATCAACAAGAAGCACATTATCAATTGAATAATCATTAGAGATGGCAATCTTACCATTTCCCTTTACCTTTCTTCTACTATTATCACCAAAAGTAATTTTGTGACTTGAATTACTTTCTTTTTCAACTGAGGTGAACATTCTTGATGAGCCGGTCATGTGTTGAGTACATCCATCCAATTACCCAGTGATGACCACCACTCTTGTAGTTCACTGAATAAACAGAATCATTTCTTGATTTTAGGTACCCAAATGCTTTTGGGTCCATGGATGTTAGTTTCAACAATTTTGGGGCCAAAAGGATTAATAAGCAAAGATTTGGGCACCCAAACAGCTTTAAGCTTTCTATCAAGATTAGAGGAGCCGACAAATTTCACATTCATTTTTCCTGAAATCTTTAAACAACATGTAGTGAGCATCAACCATGCAGCTTTCTTTTAGCCTTTGTTGGGCGTGCTTGCATACATGCATACATTTGAACTGTGGTCAAATCTATGACAGTAGCAGCACTTAGTGCTTTTCTTGACAAAATTTATCTTGGATTTTGGCAAATAATCCTTCTTGGGCACATTATCTGTTTTATATCCAATGCCTCTTTTGCCCAAGGTGACTTTTTGCTCTCCAAGAATTTTATCAAGAGTGACACTTCCGAGAAAGCATTTTTCAAGACCTTTGTCAAATTTAGCAATTTTTGACCTTAGCTCTTGATTTTCCAACATGAGACTTTCAAGACACAAAGCATTTCTATGATTGTCATTAAGCATGCAGAAGAGCTAGCAATAGGAATTTCATCACAAGTCAAATCACAGGTAATAGATCTATCATGAGCGGAAACATTCTTTGATTTGCTTGTAGTTAATTCCTTACTCATTTCTAGTTCACAGTGTTTGACAAGCAAATCATCATGAGTCTTAATAAGTAATACATGAGTTGCATTCAAGGAATCATGAGCAGCGGTAAGTAAATCATGATTGATGACTAGAGCATTATGAGCAAAAGTAAGATTATCATGAACAACATTGAGCTCATTATGACTAGTCTCCAAACAGTAAAACTTGTCTTTCACTTCTTCATACTTAGATTCAAGAATCTTGACCTTAGAGACAAGCAAGTCATTATCATCATTTAAACTGGCAATAGTTTTCTTAAGAGATTTATCCTTAGAAGTTTTAGCACACAAGGCATCATTAAGCTCTTTAATGATCTCCACTAGCTCATCATAAGAAGGAGAATCATTTACCTTGTCCTCATCACCTCTTGCCATAAGACAAACAGACAGAGAAGGTGAAGGTGGAGTAGATTCATCCAACGCCAGTCCAGCCAACCCCTTAGACCTTGAACCATCTTCATCATCAGAGGAGGAAGAAGAGGATTCATCACTTGAACTTTCTTCATCTGAGACCCATTCACCAATATGTGCCTCCTTCTTTCCCTTTCTCCAATGTTTCTTGGAGAACTTCTTTCTGTGATGAAACTTTTTGCATTGTTGTAGGCATTTTCTTGGTTTCTTCATCTTTGCCCTTGCCCTTGCCCTTCTTCTTGCTCTTGTTTGGACATCGATGCAGCTATGTGTCCCTTTTCATTGCATTCAAAACAGGTAATATTCGAAAAGGGGTTTTTCTTTGAAAACTGATTATATACCTTCCCTCTGTCTCTGGCATTAACTCTTCTCATGATTTTGTTTGCAGATCTCATAAGCAAGGCCAGTTTCCTGACGTCTTCGTCTTCATTACAGCTTGAAACATCATCTTCTTCACTCGATGACTCTTCCACCTTATCTTTGGCTTTGAGAGCAATAGATTTCTTCTTGGGTGCATCTTCTTGACCAAAGTAAGTTCGTGTGCAGAAATCTTTCCTAGTAACTCAGTAGGTGTCAATTTTTTTAGATCTCCACTGTTTGATAGATAAGTTATCAAGCTGTGATAAGCACGAGGCAGCACCCTTATCATTTTCCTGTAAACTTCCACATCATCAACCTTAGTACCAAGACCTTTAAGTTTATTGACAATAGGATTAAGTCTAGAAAACATATCATTGGCATTTTCCTGAGGAAGCATTTTGAACTGATCAAACTTTTCTCTAACAACAAAATATTTTTCTTCTTTCACATCAGAGGTACCTTCATGAATTTCTTGTAGAGTGGTCCAAATATCATAAGCAGTAGACAAATTACTCACTCTATCAAAAACTTCTATGCTAAGACAGGAGAATATAGCATTTCTAGCCTGAGCATCATATTGCATGTTTTTAATTTCTCCAGGAGTGGGTTCTGAGGAAGAGGACTGTCCATCAGGTATGACGCGTGGAGGTAAAGGTTTTTCTGTCACTCTCCAAACGTCATAGCCGATGACCTCAAGATAACATCTCATGCGAATTTTCCAATAAGCATAATTTGAGCCATCGAAAACAGGAACCCTTCCTACACTAACGATGTGCAGACCCATTTCCCTCGGCCATTACCCAAGCTGATTAAGCTTGAACAGGGTAAAACCCGCTCTGATACCACTTGAAAGGATCGGTAAGGCCTAGAGGGGGGGTGAATAGGCAATTTTAAACAATTTAAACAAGACAAACTAAACAGTTTAAAGATAAGATCTAAGCAGATAAACAGAATAAGCACCAACAGACTAAGAACAACTTAAGCAATAGTGAGAACAAGAAAAAGACAGACTATCACACAGAGACAAGAGATTTTTCACCGAGGTTCAGAGAGAAATCTCCTACGTCCCCGTTAGAGCACTTCCTCAGAAGTATTGCTCCTCCAGTAACTCACAGAGGCGATCTTGGATTTTCACTATTGTAACTCTTTTTACCACTTTGGTGAGGTGAGTCAAAACCTCTTCACAATAATAGTGGCCTTCCACAAACACGGTTGGGACAGTCGCACTAAAATCACCAAAGAAACCGTCTAGGAACAGCTAGTTCCAAGAGTAATAGACCATCCACAAGCCCTGTCTCTTGGTTCACTAGAAACAACTGAAACTATACTTTACTAGGAGCTGTAAGAGTGTAGGATTTTGTTTTTCAGTGGAGCTTGATCTCTTTTGGAATTTTGGCTTTTCGGATGCTAGATGTCAAAGAGATGTCAAAGGTTCTATTTTGGGAGAGCCTCTGAACTGCTATTTAAATAGGCTACAGGAAGCAAATAGTCATTATTGGCAATGTAGCCGTTTGCCAATGTCGATCAAGTGACAAAAGCGAAATGATTGTATCGACAAGGGTTGATAAAAATATGCAAGAGGCTCAATGAACTACGGACCCAAACCAAAAAAAGGCATCTACGTCGGACCAAGAAAGTTTGTCCGTCGTACACATGCTTTGAGCAAATGCTGGTCCGTTGGGAGAGTTTTAAGAACAAGTTTACAACGGACCCAAAAACTTGGTCCGTCGCAGAAGGAGAGCTTACTGGTTATACATCAACAAAGGAATTGGATTGAACACCGTAAACCAAGAGTTTTATGTTTACAACGGACCCAAAAGGTGGTCTCGTTGTAAATGGAAGCTTTTGGTCCGTTGTAGCTTAAAAGCACTTGAGAGATTTTCAAGGAAAACACAATCGCAATGCACTCCAAAAACTTGGTCCGTTGTAAATGGGAAACACTCGGTTTGAGTTCTGTTAGAATTTGATTTGAAAAGGATATGAACTCAAACAAGGTTTATTAAAGGAATCTGAAATGATTTAGCTTAAGCCCCAAGTTGTTTTTAAAGAAAAATCCTAGGAACCAAGAATTGAACTTGTGCATAGTCCCTCTTTATAGTACGGTTGAGACCCGGAAAAACTTATCTAAAAAGACTTGAAAAGACTTATGAGCTAAAGGACTAAGAATAATGAAACCTTAATCTTGATCCTCTTTTCTGATGAAATCTGATAAGACTGATTTAGTTGATCATCAAGCACCAAAACCCAACAAATAATTTAAACAAATTATTAGGGGGCCTAGATGCTTTCACAGATCAAGTAGTATACGTTCTTATCATTCACCCAAAATGCCAAATCAAAAGTAAAGCAACCGTAAAAAGAGGCAAACAATTAGAACAAGCAATATATGTTCTTCCTTTGGCCCTTAGGGCAAGTAAGGGAGAGAGGGGAACTAGGGGACTGAGTGTCCTGACGAGGAGCGGCGGCGACCGAGGCGCTGGGGAGGCCAGGGAGCACCTGAGGAGGCGATCTGGAGAAGAACCCGAGGGAGGGAGCCGAAGAGCAGAGGCGTCGGCCGGTGGTATTCGGCTGGGAGGAAGGCAGAGGAGGGAGGAGGATTCGGCAGTGAGGAGCAGAAGTGAGGGTAGGAGGGGAGAGATGAGGGGAGGAGGAGGCAAAGAGAGAGAGGGGGAACCGGCGTGGGAGAAGTCGTGGCCCGGCTTCGGTGTCGGCCGTGGCCTTTCAGCGGAGAGGGAGCAGCGCTGGGGAGGAGAACCCGAGAGGAGAAGGAGCCAGGCCAGAGAGGCCTTCGACCAGAGAAAAGAAAAAGGGAAGGGGTGAGAGAAAAGAAGAAAAGGAGAAAAGAATGAGGGAAAAGAAAAAGAAAAGGAAAGAAAAGAAAAGGAGGAGAAAAAGGAAGAAAAGGAGAAAAATAGGAAATTTCTATCTTCCGTGCATCCGCGCATCCACGTAGGTTAAATCACCGTATTCATATCGTAGGAAAATTGTATTTAAATTTCTAAAATTTGCGAGTTAGTAGTTAATAATTGTGTAAATTGTTAATTGTTGTATTAATTGAATTGCTATGTTCATTGCTGCTAGAATATTATGAATCGGGGTAAGTTAGTGGGTTTAGTTGAGTAAGTGTTGTCTGTAGATTCAGATACCGTAAAGTTGTTGTGGGTTAATTTCCGTAGAGTTGATACATTGTATTTGTCAGATCCAGAACCGAACCAGTCGTACCAACCACCTCTGTGTTCGAGCGAGGCCGTATTTGCAAATCCTACTTCAGGCAAGCTTTCCTTGATCAATTTCCATTAAAATATCTTTAAAATTGATTTTAGTATAATTATCTGTATCACTCATGCATCAAAAAGTTCTATATATATAAACTGCAAAAACTTAAATTGAGATCAGTTGGATTCAAAGCAAAGTAACTAAGTTGAAAAGTGAAAGTGGTTTAAGATGAGGAAGTGGGCAGTTCTGTTTTTTTTTACTTGTGGAAGTCAGTGTTGTTGATATCAAAAGCTTAATACTGTTTTCATTATGGCGTAAAGTTATATTCTATTGTGGTGGGTAGAGGACGCCGAGGAAAAGGTGAAAAGGCCGGGGGTCCTCTACATAAGTTATTATATAAGGATAAACAACTAATACTCAGGCAATGAGCCGTAAATCCAGTATCAACCATATTGTGAATAATCATACAGAAAAGGTTGTACTATGAACGTATTGTGATCTTTGCATGGTGGTTAATTAGTAAATAGGCACCTAATCTGGGGGTGCCGGAAACCCCAGAGAGATGGTGGCAGATGGAAACCCAGCATGTGTCTGAGGTTCTCCATATGGCGCTATATTTGAAGCCAGGAAAGCATCGCCACATTAGGGTGGAGTACAACTGTTAGCTGCGAGTGTGGTGGGATGGCCTTGAGAGGATCCCCCACTCGAGTAACAGGGTAAAGATCACAACTACTGGATTAGTGATAAACATTCTGGAGCCTCACTCGTGGAGGTCACTATGGGTAAAGTGGTACAAACCTGCGCAGGGTCAAATCATGAATTCATGCCTGTCTCCTGGATTGGAGGCTACGGAAGCTAAGTCTGCATCATATACGGGTGTTAGTAGTTTTTAAAATTAAAATGTGCAAGTCTTAAAGAAAATCAAAACCTATTTCCAATAAAAATCAGATTTTGGGAAGAAGGTAAGCTGGATTTGGAAAAGAGAGGAAAAAACTCATGTATTGCATTCTATACTATTACTTGCTGAGTACTCTGTACTCACTCTTGCTAACTCTCCCCCTGCTAGATATTTGTTCTGTCGATCAAGCTTCTGGTTGGGATGTGGATCCCAATTGGTCCAACCACGAGACTTGGGTTGAGGATCACCCGCAGAATCAGACCTACGGGGACTACCCGGAAGAATAGAGTGCTGAGTAGCTATGTTATGACTTCGTCGGTCTTTTGTGTAATTAGTGGTTGTCTTATGTTTTCGCTGTACTTGGATCCTATGTCTAATTGTGTATTGGACCTGTAGCCCTGCGTGGCTTGGTTTGTAATATATTTACATTCAGTCTCTAATTATTGTTCTGTTGCAACACTCTGAACACGGTATAGTAGTTAATAAAGTATCGGGGTGCCCGATATTTTGTTAGCCACTATGCCGAGATCCGCTTAATTAATCTGGGGTAATGCCAGTTGTTGCTAATTACCCCGAGCTAATTGGGTGGGTCGCTACAGGATTGGTGTAATCCAAAATTAATCCTCCATTCAAAGTGGGATTTTTCGGGCGCACGGAAAACATATGTAGCACCCTTCAGGTGTGTAGTTAACATGTACGGCCGCATATCAATTCGCACGATGTAAAAAGATGTAACAAGAGAACCCAATTGTAAAACAGATCTTACATTTCGAAGACAGCAACAGCCGAAATCTGACACATTGTAACAGAGAACAGCACTTCATTTACGTAAAAATTGAAAGAATGCCCTGCTCTAAACCTTTAACAATTGAACACTACAATTAGTTTTTAGCATCTACTGGTGAAAGAAATAACAATTATAAAGTCACAATCCTACAAACCTGGTCAAATATCAAAATCCAGCTACATTCCAACGGAATGTAAAGCTTATACAAAGTATATGTCAACCGATAAACAACACAGATGATACATCTTCATACTTGGAGCAGGCATCCAACTAACAACAGCTTCAAAGAAGATGCAAACGGCTTATGCACCGGCTGCAGCAGCGTGCACCATGCCGTTAGAGTTGCCACCGCGTCCTCGGCCTCTAGCTGGGCCCCTCCCATGGCCACGACCTCGACCACGACCTGCTTCACAACATATATACACCTGATTAACGAGGGTAATATGCATATAAATCAATTGATTAAAAAAAAGCCACACGCACCTCGGGTTGGTGCAGGAACATGTGCCTCATCATAATACCCTCCATCCTGCTGATAATCAGGCTGACCGCCATAGCCACCTCTTCTACCACGGCCCCTGAATCCACGACCTCTTCCACGGGTGTACCCATTGCCAGCATGCACAGGAGCATGGTCATCCTCCCATCCACCATCAGCATAGTCAATGTATCCATTTCCTGAAAACTGTTATGTAAGCAACAGTAGCAGATTTTTTCTGGTGATGATTTACTCAGCAGCAATTAGCCTCACCACGTGCACCTCGACCTCTTCCCCTTACACGGCCTCGACCACCACGGCCTCTCCCTCGGCCAGCAGGTGAGGGTTCATCTACAATAACAGTGAAATATGAGGCCATAAAGAATAAATGAAATGCGAAAAAGAAAACTGCAAATGAATCTTGCACGATACCTTCTTCATTATCATATTCAACCAAAGGCTTCACCTTGTCGGCGGGCAAAGGAGATTGATATCTGCCCATGTAAACCATTAAACTTATCATAAGCAAGGAAGAAAATCTATTGCTAATGTGCTATTTTACAACTTCAAGCATTGTATAGCACTAGTGAAAAAATTCGAATGGGCCAAGGTAATGCCGAAAACTATGTCAAGTAATCAAATTACCAACACCAAACAAAGAATACAAAATTACATATGCGAGCTAAATTTATGTTTACAGTGAACAATGGATAACAAGCAATTCAAAATAGAAATGAAGAGGCTAGTGTAAAAGCTACCAGCAAAAACCTATAGCTTAGCAATCAACTAAACCACCTAAATGATGGAATAATTAGAATTGGAATTTTTTTTCCTCGACAGAAATACAGTTCATGAAAACAGCATCATACCCGACAGCGGACATGTCCAACTCGTTCTTTGAAAGGGTTATAGTAATCATAGACACATGCCTTGTTGTCTCAAGCCTGCAGAGAAAAAAGATCAGACAGCATATCACAAGACCCAAACTTGCATTGTTTATGTAGAACAGTAAGACAAAACCATTCTCTAAAATATTGTCTAATAGTTCTATATATCCTTAAAAAAGGAGTCACTTCTTACGGAAGTAAGCCTTCCTCCAGTGGCTCCCACATATCGGTGATATCAGTAGATCCAGTTGTGGTGCTTTGATGGAGACCCACAATCCTCCTCTGCACAACAGAAGAGTGACCACCAATTAGAAGAGAAGTCAAAAGTAGTGTTTACAAGTGCAGCAGCCATCAAAAGTACCTTGATCAATTCCGCAATCATGACAGTTTTGTTGATTGCCCTTCCCATAGCCTTGAATACAACTTCATCGGAGCCTTTATCCTTTTTAGGTAAACAATTAAATATATTGTAAAGCATCAGCCACAGGAATAAGCGTGCAAAAAAGAAATATTGCCATGTGAAATTTGATCGTCCAATAGTATTTTAGGACACTCCTTGCATGTTGGAATATTACAATAAAGCCAACACTTGATGAATAGGCAACTGGTCAGGCAATTATTTTAAGAAAATAAAGCATCATGCGTCCTTGTCAATACGGACTTTGCAAAATAGACATAACATAAGTCCCTAAGAGACGTTGCATTGTTTTAAATACCCAAAAATCCAGTTAACGCAACCGAAGGAAACATACGATTACAAGGTAGTGGTGACCAAAAAGAAACGCAAAATGAGCAACTGACCAAATTAGAGAAACATGGACGTGATGTAACGGTGTGGCCTCTATCAATTACACAACAGACAAAGGAAGGCAACAGTGTACCATGTACCACAATTGCAGCAACTAAAGTGGAAATGTGATTGAACAGTGATGAAAAGAACATCTACATAAAAAGTGGCATCTAAACTTCATTAGTCATTTTGACTTTTCCCACCATACATTTTCTCCAAAATATAGGCCTATTCTAAACAGATTTTTCACACTACATTTTGAGTTTACAACCACTTTAAGAAGCGCTTGCCTACAATGCTGCAGAAAGTTGGCAGGCACCGCACAATGATACATCACACAGCTCCCATACCAAAATCTGGAAACCATGCAGCCACTACCTTGTATTGATACTAATATACAAAACCTTACGAAATACATAAAAAAAAAAGGATAGCCTTGTCATCCTACCAAACAAACCATTACGAAAAAAACCACAATTTTCTCCTCGCCTCACTTGGTTTGCATTAAAAAGAACCCCAAGTTTTAGTGCAGTACAACAATTTGTACGGCCCAATCATTCGGCAATCGGCCTACCTTTTAATCACTCCCCTAAACCCCACAGTTATCACCGACCACGCCACAAGCCTACCACCAAACTTTATGGCGCTAAAACGAAAATTCAAACCACGGGACGGCAGCACGAAGCTTTTCCACTGGGGAGCGACCCGAACGAGCGAGTGGCGGCACTACCTGGAGCAAGGTGGTGGCATAGGTGATGTAGTTGCGCATCCTCCCCTGCGTGGTGATGCGGATCTCGTTCTCCTTGATGGGCACCTCCTCCCTCGGCTTCTCCACCCTCTGGTACCGATCCATCCCTTCCCTTCCCTTTCCCCTTGGCTGCAACCACAACACGGAGCGCTCTCAGATCCACGGAACGCGAGTGCGAGAGAGAGAGAGAGAGAGAGAGAGAGAGAGATCCACGGAGCGGCGACAACGGCGCGGAACGCGCGGTTGCGAGAGGTTAAATGGTGGGAGGAGCGAGGGAGTGGTTGCGCGGCGGTTACCTGCGCAGCGGTTGCCTTGTCCTGACGTCGATGCGGCCGTGCCGGGCGGTGGTGAGGTAACCGGCGGGTGGGGGTGGGCAGAGAGATCTTTATACGGCCGCCTCCGTTCGAGCCGGGAAGGGGAGCGACCGGGTCGGCCCTCGCGCGCGTCTAGGGTTTTGAGGGGTGCAGTTACCGGACTGCCCCTGAGCGCTGCGGGGTTCCGCGGGCTTGGGGATCCTCTTTCGACGGACGGATCTGTGGTGGCGGTGTTGCAGTGTACGGCTGGGATTGGTTTGTGGCGGAGGTTGGGATGCGTGGGCCTCTCGTACAGACCTGTCCCGTTTGGGCTTCATGGGCTTCTTGTGCATATGTTCGGGCCTAATGCGTATGTTCCGTTTCGTCAAACCAACTCCGACAAAATGTGCTCATATTCAACACGAATGCATTACAATTTACAATGCGAAAACGGAATATAGACGACATCACACCGTTGAACAGCACGGCGTGTGTAATGCAACCTCCGGATCTTGGAAGGAAACCATGGGCAAGAGCACAGAAAACGCGCGTGTAGCAAACGCCAGTGCCATCATTATTATACGACTCAAATACATCCAAGAGTTCTCTACATACGTACATCCACCTCGACACAAACCCTGGGCGGAGTGCATTATTGTGGGCTATATGAACATGTAAAAAAGATCGAACAAAAATGACCTATGACTCGTAATGTGTTATATTCTGTAGTCCTACTGCAACTACAAAAAAACAAGCAAAAAGAAGGTCATCTTATGTGTGCTCAAATCAACACAAGGCAATGGTTGTTTAACTATCTTGTGTGTATGTGTGTGTGTGGAATCGAGCTGATCAAAGAATCGCGAGGAGTAGCAGAGCAATGGCCGTGAAGGCGTTTCTGCTCAAATGCAACTGCAGCCACGAGCTTGCCGAAGGCTGCAACACGTTGATCTGGGTGCCATCCGGTGAAGCACCCTTTGCGGCTTCAGGAGTGTAGCCGCTCGGTCCCAATGCGGGTTTCGGAGCAACAGCAGAAGGATTGGGGCTCACCGGAACGTTGGTTGAACTGTCGACGCTGTAGCCTGATAACAACCATAGATAATATATAAGGGCATTGCTCCAGATTAGTGGCGAACTGCAACCAAAACCAAAGATCCATTTCAAAGGATATGGAGGTACTCACAGTTAAAATCTTTCCAACCCAAGACCAACCTCTCTCGGTCAAACACAAGCTTTAGTCCAGACATAAAATTCTCTGCACCCAAAGTTACCAGACAGGGTAAGAATGCTGAGGCGGATTGTCATTATTGATATCATTCAACAAGTAATTTGGAAGATGACATTTATTTTTAGCCAAATACATGTATCACTTCGTAAACTGTAGTAGGGGCAAACAAACATCAAGGCATTAGCTCGAATTGTTTTGGCAATAAAATGATACCAAACGGCAGCATGCAGAAATTGCTGAAATATCTGGGGTTTTGACATAAAAAGGTACAAAACCTCCTGTACAGCCATACAGGCTAGCAAAGCTAGTCTGACAATGAACATGACAGATTCAAAAAATGGTAGTGTACCTGCTGTTTCATTAATCTCTACTATATAAAGTGAGAGTTTCTTCCCACGTCACATTAATTGCCCTGCTTAATTGCCCTACTTAATTGCTTTGCTTAATTGTCCTACGCAAGAAACGAAGCGTTGCTTTAATTAGCCAGCTTTTGCAAGAAACGAAGCGTTAAAGATAGATATTTGATTTTATGAAATAGTATTTTTTTATTTTTTAATCTTTATTTTTCGTTATCAATTTTGTTTTTCGTAGCAACGCACGGGCATATAACTAGTTAAATACATAAAAATCTTAACAGTCATGCATTTATTCTTCCTAACTCTATCATATGATACCGACTCCATCAGGGAACTCAAATGAAGAATAGAGACTCGAGGGCTAACCCTCTTGCACACCACACACATCAATACTGTGATTTACACAGAATCAATGTTTTGTGGTTTATTTCAACCAAAACACAACAACATTTGCAGCATTTTCAGACCATCAGGCATCTTTAAATAGTGCAACAGTGCGGGAAGTACAGAGCTTACCCCCTATTAAGTTAACACCCTCACTCTTCATAATAGCCAAGCAATAGCTAGTTGAATTCTGTTACATCCAAGAGCAGAAAGATATAAATTACCAAGCTCACTTACATGGCTGGAAGAAAGTGTAGAATATCAATTCTATCTTACCGAAGCAGTATCTGTTATGGTAATTATTGGATCATTAACAGGAAATATGCTTCCACCTTTTGCTGTCAGGCTTATGTTTGGAATACTACCATCTTTGTTACTGGAAAAAGCGCAGACAATATATACATCAGGTATAGGTAGACAGCGGTGTGTGAATATGTAATATATTAAGGCTTGTGACTAGATAAAACTTGCCTTATGTAGTAGCAATATTCAAACGGGCTGGAAGAGTTAAGCTGGTTTCGGCTCTCTTGGACTTGTGCATTGAACTGCATAAGGATGAGGATGTAAAGGAACCACCGTGAAATATAAACCATGGTCAAATCACAGCTGCTATGGCAATGCTACTTACACTGCTAGTGATTTGAGAGTACATTGGATCGGACAGAGCCGTGAAAGAGGTACCAGAGTCAACAATAGCGCTGAACTGGGTGTCGATCGATTTATTGCCCACCATAATTCCTGTGATACTTATGTTGTAATATGGACTGCAGAAAGAAAGTACACCAGCGTGAGGTTGAAGACCTGTTTCTTGTTTCTGATAGTGGAGTCCAAACAAACATACTTTTCTTTATAAATATTCAATGGAGTTTCCCGCTGGTCAGAGCTTCCCGTGTCGCCAAAATTGATTCTACCATGACCGTCTTCTCCAAAGCACATGGAGAAGGAATCGGCAGCAAGTCCTTTGCTTGCTAGCAAGCTAGGAACTGATTTATTGTCCATGCCAAGCCCAAGCAAACCATTGGGTGCAGCACTGCCTAAAAATGAACCTGTCTGGACCTGTCCACAACTGAACAGTTCACAGAAAATTCAGCATAACAAGGTGAGTCATAAGCATGTTGTAGATCATAAAGGACATACCCGAATGTTATGGGAGCTGGAATAATTTTCGATTCTGCAGACTCGGTTGTCAGGTACAAGACATCCTCAACTAATACCCCAGAGGATGAGGTGTTATCCGATAAATATTGAATACTGTATGGGCAGCTGTTACTTGCAGCACGGCAGGAATTCTGGAGATCACACAAACTGCTACTGCATGGGACCTTTTGGCTAGTAGTGGATTTCTGAGGGCTGTACACGTCGAACTTCAAATCCTGTTTGAATTTGTCGTGTGCAGAAATGCAGTGAGTTGCGTATTAGCAAGAGCATGAATCGCAGGCATGTAGCACTTGCCGGTAGAGTCAATAAAAGCATCATGATGCAGCAACTTTGCATAAACAATCAGCAAGAATTCATCTCGAATCCCAACAATAATACATACAAAGAACCAAAAGACTTGGTTGTTTTTTAAGCACGATAAGGTCCCTGCTCAAGCTTGTCATGCTTGAAGAAAGGTTTCCCAAGAATCAGATGACACACGCCGTGCTTCCATGAATTTCTATCACCAACTTTTGCATCTCTATGAAATAACTCGTAAAATAGGGAAGAACTAATCTGTTGTGCCGTAACAAACAATAGATTCCAATAAGAAGAAGAAGAAGAAGAAGAAGAATACATACGCCGTAGTTGGGCGAGACGAGTGGGGCGCACTTGATGCAGTTGCAGGGCACCCAGAAGAGGTCGCTGCCAGTGTCGAGCGCCACCAGGAACGTCACGTTCGGCGTCCCCAGCGCCACCAACGCGTAATATAAACTGTGCAACCAACCCAACCACCAGCACCATTCTTTGTTAGCCCAGAAGCAAAGAAGAAGAAGAAGAAGAAGAAGAAGAAGAAGATAACTAGGCAGCAACTTTTGACGATTTAATGCCTCTCGACTAGCCGGATTAAACCATGGAGAATTGGAGACGATGATAAGCTCTTACAATCCGAAGTCGTTCAGGCGGTAGGTGTCGTTGCCGTCGGCAAAGGCGAGCTCCCCCCGGGCTGTGGCGAGCGACCGCCGGCGCAGGTCGTGCCCGGCCATCGCGGCGTAGTATTCCACCGTCCCGACCGCCGGCGCGCGGTACCCCTGGCGCCCCGCCGCCTCCGCCCAGCCCCGCACCGCCGCCGAGTACCGGTGGTGGACGTCCAGGCTCAGCGCCTCCGCCGCCGCCGCCGCCACGGCGGCCAAGAGCAGAATCCGCACCAGAGCGGCCATACCGGCAAGGTTTCCAAAGCAAAAGGAAAGAAAGAAAGAAAAAAGCTTGCAGCTTTACAGAGAGATAGAGAGAGAAGGCTCGGTTCTTGGCTGCGGCGTCGGTATTTATCTGGGATTCGGAAAGGAGAAGAATGGAAGGAGCAATGTGTGAATCTGCTGTCTGCGAGGTGGCCGTGGTGACTGGTGGTGGCCGCTCGGTTCCCGCGGGAAGGGTGGGTGGCGGGGACCGCGGGGAAGAGAGTCAAGAGTCTCAAGACTCAAGAGACGCCAGTGCGCTGGAAGTTTCACTTGGACTGTTGCTTCCTGCCCGCCGTCGCTGCTTTTTTGCCCTTTGATTTCGCTGGGTTTTTAAAAGGGAAAGGCTCGGTGGACCGGCACCGGTAGGTACGTTTGGGTTGAAGCGTTGCTGCCGATCTGAGCAAAAGGGTGAGGGTGGAGCTAGGGTTAGCGATCATGGATTTCGATGAGTCGGTGGTATCTAAATTTGTGGAAAATTAAATTATTTTAGAAACTAAAAGATTTAAAATTGGTCAAACCGTAGAGTGAAATTCAAACAAAAAGGTAGAAAATCGCTCGAAAAGCGGCGAATTTCGGACTGTTTTCAGCGCAAATCGGCGGCAGACTGAAAAATTGGGGGAAATTACAAAAAAAAATATTGTAAAATTGCAAACTTTGTTTTTTTTAAAAAAATATTCACACCAGATGTTATAAAGCTATAAATACTCACTTTAGGTAACTTTTGGATAAATTTTTAAAATTGTTTGAATTTTTTAAATTTGAATTTGAATATGAGCGGTAAACCGAACGAAACCTTTTTCCATACCGAAGTGGTATGAGCAAATTTCACGAATTTCGATGAAAAGGGAAACACTGGGTGGAGTCGTTCCTGATGGTGTCTGAATGAGAAATTGGCTTCACACCGTGCGTTAGGATGCTGCGTCATTAACCATCCGATTGAGAATCAACACGTCTAGGTAACTTTCAAGAAGAAAAAAAATAGGTTTTTGCATGCAGTTACCTATATTGTTACTGTCGATACGGACGGAGCGATGCAATTTGAGTACGCTGTTGAGATATTTCTGTTCTGGTTTGTTGCTGCTTCAGAAAGATTTTCATGGGATAGTGGATTATGCAGGTTATATTTTGTTGCAGTTTCTATACTGATGATGAGTAGATGCGATTCTAATTTGATTCCGGGAAGAAGAAAAAAACGGAAGAGGAGTCAATCTGCCGCAGTAATAAGATCCAAAAAAGTTACTGTCTCCCAGGTCGAGAAGGAGGAGAACTTTTCACGCGTAGACTCGTGGTCAAGGGAGTGAAGCGTGGGCGTGGCCATGCTCGGCACGTTGCTCACGTGATCGTTTCGACACGGTTGTGCTTGCCTGAGGTTGACTAGGCGTAGGAAGGCGTCTGCTTTTGCCTTTACTTTAAAAGTTTCGACCAAACGAAACAGCAGTCAGAGTCAGGACTCCGGACATGACACGGTGAGCGCCGGCCAAATTAAAAGTTCCCGTACTTGGACTTGGTAATGGGCATGGCTTGTCGTTGGAAGGTGTTCGTGCATGACGTGAGAAAGACGATCCCTTTAAATTTCCTGAGGTCATAAAACTATTAATACTAATTTAAGTGAATATTTATAAATTTTTTTCAAATTTTTAAAATTTTAAATTTGAACTTGAACTTGGCTGGTAAACCAAGCGGTTTTATTTTTCGTACGAGAGCGGTAAGAACAGTTTTCGCGGCTTTTAAACGATTTTCGATAGTTTTTGGAACTCTAGCGTTGCACAGCACGCACCGACCGGTGCCACACAAATCGCAGCTCAATTAAAAGTTCCCGAACTTCGACTTGTTCATGGGCTGGCTTCGTCTCGAAGGTGTTAGTGAATGACGTGAGAAAGATTATCCCTTTAAATTTCTAAGCCGATTGATGACGAGGTCATGAAGCTATTAATACTAGATTTTTTTAATAAAAAATTATACATTTTTATAATTTATTTTGCATTTTTTAAATTTGAATTTGAACTTGACCGGTAAACTGAGCCATTCCATCTTTCATATCAGAGCAGTACAAACGATTTTTGCGACATTCCCTTCGGTGGAGGAGACGCGGCTCGTAATAAGGAAGCAGAAAAATTGACATGTAAACGTGGCAGGGAAGAGGACGAGAGAGAGACGAGAACCGGTGAGGTCAGCCGTGAGCCGTGGCGGCTGACGAGGAGGTCGGCAGCAGCCGAGAGAGCGGCCTACTACAGGTACGTACGCGCGTGTGGCTGGGAGCTGCCTCCGTTGCGTTCTAGTTTCGCTTGCTCCTGCCGCTACGAATAGATCTTGTCTAGATAAACCGGGACCGTCCAATTAATTACAGAAAAACTAAAAAACAGTATATCGTTGCAACGGTATACCTCTGAAACTCATGAAACTTATGATTTTTTGCACTGAAACTCATGAAACTTAGCACTAAAAGCGATAAAACACGAGGCGATTTAAACTAAACATCAAACTCATGAACCAAAGATCAAATCGATAAGTTTCATAAGTTTCATGGCTATACCGTTGCAACGGTATACCGTTCCCTAATCACTCTCATTAATTATGGTCCTGTGTTAGGGATCTTGGCTATGATCCCGTTTGAGATGGCTTCAGTTTCTTCTCTGTTAATTATTCAGGTCGACAAGGAGGAGAACGTTTCGCTCGTAGACTCGTGGTGAAGGGAGTGAGAAGCGTAGGCGTAGGCGCGTAGCCATGCACGGCACGTTGCCCGCGTGATCGTTTCGACACGACACGGTTCTGCTTGCCTGAGTTTGGCTTAGGAGCAGGAAGGCTTCTGCTTTCCCCTTCAGTTCAGAAGTTTCGACCAAACGAAACAAAGACAGTCAGAGTCAGGACATGACACGATGAGCGCCGGTCCGGTTAAAAGTTCCCGGACTTCGACTTGGTCATGGGCATGGCCTGTCGTCTAGAAGGTGTACGTGCGTGGGGTGGTGAGAAAGATGGCCCCTTTAAATTTCTAAGCCGGTTGATCATCATCAGCCATCGCACAGCAAGAATCTGGAACCGGTAACAACTCAGGGAGGCATTGGCTCAGCGAATTACACGCGGGAGAGATGGCATCTATACCCTGCTAACATGGATTGGCCGGGAAAATAACCGGTTTGAATACGTACTTTCAAATACACGTATACCCCTCTAGTCAAAAATAGTTGTCGTTTTAGATATCGATACAGCCTCCAAAATACAACATTGACCATTGATTTCTATTCTAATATATTTATAAACTCAATAAAATTATTGTAATATTGTGAAAGTATTTTCCAAGACAAATCTACACACATGATTTTTATTTATATAATTTAAATATTTTAAAGATATTGACATTCAATATTTTAAAATTTTGATTGGATTTATGTCCAGATGATGACTACTCGTAACTGGATGGAGTACTTTATTGCCTCTGATGATTATCAATCAAAGATCAAGATATTCAAGTACACGTCGGACAGAGCATATACGGTGTAGAGATGACTATTGTTTATATACTCATCAATACTATCTAAAGATAAAACTAAAGATAACTTCTATAATATATAACATCTTAATGTTGTCTCTATAAGATCTCATAATTTTTTAATTATGGTATGGAAAAAAAATGTTTATTGTAGATATAATCGTCGCCTATTCATCAAAAGATAACTATACTCTCTCTCATTCATATCTACAAAAATCTTACATTACGAAACATATAGACGACTAACATCACACCATATTACATACCATTATTATCCAACTACTAGTTAAACAACCATATCTTACAGATCTCTCTCTTTGTTGAAGAATTTAGCCACATCGCACGGGTCAAGTGACACTCCACGGGTAGTACCAGCGGAAGAATGCCAGGTATCAACCTAACAAGGTCACGTCTCACATGATAACAACATATAAGTATAATATAAGAGCAGATATGACGGAATTTGATTTGAGAACCACCAAATCAGTGATCACTCACCGATGATATAAGCCGCAGGTATACAGCGCCAACACGACAAGTAAACCACGCGAAAAAAACGATGGTGTGCTTGCATATAAAAATGCTAGTTATTATGGGGATATTATCACGATGAATAAATATTTACTTCTTTTGAAAGGTTGGTGAACCATGTGTTCTTCGCGTTTCCAATTTCCATCCATCTCTCGTCAAATCTCTCTTTCACCTAAAAAAATCTATAAATAAACAAAATTATTCTATAACAAATAAATTAACTACTAAAAAAATATAATGTGATATAAGTCAAACTCGACAACAAAGCTATAGTACAGATCACGACGGATATTGATTATGTACTAGAGCAAAGACAAAAGCATCACATAGACTAAATCTAACAATAACAGTTTAACCTATTAAGTAATATTATTTTTATCCGTAGCCCTTCGCTACGTGCCCTATTCGCTCTTCGGTGGAGGAGACGCGGCTCGTAATAAGGAAGCAGAAAAAAAATGACATGTAAACGTGACAACTGACTAGAGGTGGGCACTTGGGCCGGCCCGAAGCACGATGGTATGGCACGGTGCAAAGCACGGCACTAAGACGGTTCCGACCGGCCGCAAGACGCGAATCAGAGACGCGGCGTGCCCGGAACTGTGCACGACGGCGGCACGGCACGGCAAGACGACGCTTGATTTGGGCCAGGTTTCGCAGACGGCATTAACAGCACGAAATCACGGATTAAGGCTTAAAAGTTGGCAGATGTTGATTCAGGGCATCTTCAAGCATTTGCATTTATGTTTGACATTTTGTTGATATGATTAGTCTCTTATGTAATTAAAATAGGTAGTTTAGTAGTAGTAATTTGTTTTATTTCTTTGTTCGTCACAATAGTAAAAATGGGTCGGGCTTGGGCCGGCACGGCACGAAGCGCAAATGGGCCGGGCTTGGACTTGCCAAAAGTGAGTCGGGCCGGCACGGCCCGGCATGGTGGGCACGATGGACCGTCGTGGCACGGCACGGTTTTAGCCCGAAGCACGATGGACTCGGGCCGGGCCGGCACGGCACGGCACGACGCCCACCTCTACAACTGACAGGGAAGAGGACGAGAGAGAGAGAGGAGAACCGGTGAAGTCAGCCGTGAGCCGTGGCGGCTGACGAGGAGGCCGGCAGCCGGAGAGAGAGAGAGGAGAACCGGTGAAGTCAGCCGTGAGCCGTGGCGGCTGACGAGGAGGCCGGCAGCCGTCGAGAGAGCGGCCTACAGGTACGTACGCGCGTGTGGCTGGGAGCTGCCTCCGTTGCGTTCTAGTTCCGCTTGCTCCTGCCGTTACGAATGGATATTGGCTACATAAACCTGGGACCGTGTAATTATGGTCCTGTTTAGGCATCTTGACTAGATAAACTTGGGCCATCAAACTATGTTTCTATTTAGGAATAATCTGATATATGCCACTCCTCAATCTGAAAATTCGATGGCATGTGTAAAAAATGCCACTCAATGGCATGATTTTCAACATGCCATCGAATTTCCAATTCCTAGAGTGGCAAATATCCAAATTTCCCTTCTATTTAAGATAGGTTCTGTTTCTTTTCTCTGGAAGTTGAAAACTGTTCCAAATGATTAGTTTCTTTGCGGCCGAAAGCTAAAAATTAGTAGTCTATTTGTACTACGAGAACCTAAAAGGTAAAAACTGGTTTGGATAGCTTCCTATGGCTTCGGTGTGTTGAAGTTATAACTTTACCACTAGAGTTAGAAGAAAATTACCCTATCTTACCGAGTATAAAATCGTAACCCTCACCTCTTTCACCCTAATTCCCAACCTACACCACTCATACCTAAAAGCCAGGTTGCCGAAAACCAAACTTCTTCAATTCAACCATTCAGCCGTACAACCATGCATCCTGAAATAACTCGATCAATCAAGCAATTCAAATGAGACAGTAAAGTAAAATAAATCTCATAATTAAATTAAATTAACTATTAAATAATTAATATTACAATAATTTTTTTACAAATTGAGTACAAGAGATTAAATTACAACACTTGAGTATTTAATTATAATTCGGATCGCAAATTACATCTGAATTACAAAAATGAATAATTATATTCCAAAAATAAAAATTACAATAATATGAATTACAAAACACCAGTGTTCTTCTGAACTTCAATTGTATGCATTGCATTTCAGTTGCACTCACATAAGAATAAAAATAAAATGAATGCAGCAAATTAAATAAAAGAGAATAAAGACTAGAAATTGCCGTTAGTCTCGTATGATTTGGTATCGTGCACTGATATACCAGATTCGTTCAGGGCCGAATCGACACCTCTCACGAAAATAGGATTCATCACTCGGCAATTAACAAACTTGTAATTATCCGTAGATGCGTGTATATAAAATTATATCGCACAGTAAAAAAATAAAAAAATTACCATAAAAATGTAAAGCCACAGTAGAAAGAGATAAACATGAATCACTGTAACTTAGGATAGAGCTACTCCAGTGCATTTGGTTTTAAGGCAAGCCAAGCCATCCAAGCTCTCCAAGCTAGGGATGGCAATCTTACCCGATTACCAGTGTACTCACGGGTAAAAATCCAAATAGAGATGGGTATGTTCCTCTTTTATTGCCCGCGTATATTTTTATGGGGGCTAAACTTTACCCGAGGGTAAATGGGTATGGGTTTGGGGGAGCTCCACCCGTACCTGTTTCGCCCGATTACCCGCCACCTTCTACTGACATGTGGGCTACAATAGACGTCTAGTTGGCCCATTGATCCCCAACTTTGTGGTACCTTATATTAGTAATTTGTGATTGGTGATGTCGTGATACACGATTTGTAATGCGTGTGATGATTGATGAATTATTTCTATTTTAATTATTGAACTTGAGCATGTGTGATGACTAATGAATTATTTTAATTTTAATTATTAAACTTGAGCATCCGTGCATCATTTGTCTGCATGTGTTATTTTTATTCTTATCTCTATGGTTTGAGGAAGGTTGAGATGATTTTGTGAGGAGAAATTCATATATATTGCATTTTTTTAACTAACGTTTGCTGAGTACATTCTTGTACTCACCCTTGTATAACTCCCTCTTTGCCTACACTCTGAGAATGTTGAATTCACTGAGGAGGATTGGTTGGCGAGTCAGTCACAGGACCAAGGTGGTGAGGAGGCGGAAGACTACCCAGAGGATTGGGTGGAATAGCGGCTCTTATGGCAAAGACCACATATCACTAGGGTATAATATCGTGTAAATATTATATCTAAGCTTTTGTTGTAAGTACTCTGGTAGACATGTGAACTTTAAGATGGTATCCTGCGTAGCAGTAAATGTAATAAAGTTCCATTTCTAGTCTCTAATTATTATTCTGTTGCAACACTCTGAATTCGGTATATTAACTGATATAGTGTCGGGTCCGCTCAATGTTTTGTTAGCTAATATGCCCAAATTAACGTAATTACCTCAGAGTTAATGACGGGATATTGTCGTTTTCTTGGGTTAATTATGTGGGTCACCACAGATGGTATCAGAGCAATGGTTACGAGAACCACACAATTAATTAATTAGAGACTTTTAAGAAACTTAAGAGAAAAGATTTCACTGCTATATGTCACTAAGTATATTATAACTCTTGTATGTCAAAATGCTCTAGTAAGTATTTTTTTGTTATTCTTAATTATATTAATTATATTTCCAATACTAATTAGAGCCCTTTTAAGAGGGATAACCGGGTCTCGAGGAGATGACTAGAGTGGGGGTTGGTCATAATGTATAATTGCTGTATCACGTGATGTATAATATGACTTGAGATGGTTGTAGGAACTATTGTATAATTAATGCTCTTATGTGAACTATGGATGTATGTTACCTTTGTCTCTTGTGTTGCATTTTAATTGTCTTTGTGTTAGTTCTTGCATTAATTGCCCTTAATTGTTTAGACTGGAAGGATTGATTACTATGCTAGAAAATAGGGTGTTGTTTATATACTGTACTAATGCTTGCTGGTGTGTATATAAATAGCTGAATATAGCCAATAGGTATAGGAGTTACAGTTAGGATATACTCCTAAGTAGTAATAATATTAGGTGATTTTAAAAGAAGTAACGAAATAGAGCGAATCGGTCTTGATTCTTTCCTATTCTAGAGATAAAAGAACTTATTTAGAACTATAATCCTGTCAATAAATAAAAGACCTCATATCTTATGAATGAAGTGCTGCTCTAGTCCAACCTGGTCCAAAACTAATCTAATAAAATAGTCAGTCAAATAGTAATGAATAAAACACTGCATTAATGTATAAAATTAATTGATCTCTTTTGCATGATGTATGACAACGGCAGTGACGAGAGAGGTCTGATCAATCAAGCCGGTATGTCTGATCATAGGCAGCAAACACAGCCAGTAGGAGCTACCAGCGTCCTCATATACCTCAATTATCAAAATCTGTTTCTTGCAAATCTGATTGGTAAGATTGTCATAAATTAGTCTATGCTCTTATCCTTAGTGGCGAGGAGATCTTTTAATTAAGGCGGCCCAACATGTAAGAACAAATTAATCAACTTGAGCTTTTTATTGCTAGCTGAATGCCACTGTACTGTTCATTATCATATCTTTGTACATGCATAGATACATGATAACGAGTACTTATGCTATGATATTATCCAATATCATGTTTAGGTATCAATGGATATGCTTGTATGATAGTGTTATCCCGTGGTTATTAATCATGCCTGGAGTTAAGGTACCAAAAAATTTATTGTTAATACCGCAATATTTCCAGCAGTAATATGGTATGAAACATCAGTGATCAGGCGGGCCCACCTGACAAGCGTCGGGCCCTCGGTTAGGGTTGCCTAGGAACTAAACCGCACACGTGCTAGCGAGGTCCATACGACTGTACATGCAAGCCGCACCTCTCACGTAGCTCCAGGAGACGCAACACATCACTCTAATCTTTCCGGAGACGATGGCCAAAAGGGCATGGTTAGGCCCAGGTCCGATCCCACAATCTCACCAGAATTTGCTGATCGAATCAGAGCGAGCCAGCACTCGTGTTCTAAGAAACAAAGGTCCAAGGCAAATCAATCGCCCATTCACCAGCTTAGGTGTCAGGCAAATTAGTGCAGGGGCTCCGCACCTGACCGGCTTCTGAGTTCGGCCGACGGTGATCGCCCACCTAACCAAAACCCCAAGCTCCAGTGGGCTTGACATTTGTCGACAGGCATCGAACTCGAAGGCCATGTAGCAGCACAAGCTACCTTACCAACCCATCAGTCCATCCGATCAAGAGAGTACATGGAACCTGGGAAATAAATCCAAAGTTCAGACATAGAGCTTGGACTTGTGTCACTGTTCATCAATTCACCCTAAATTCCCCGCGGATGGTGAAACAGACCAAATCATCAGAGGCTCCTCCTTCCAACGAGCGGGCAGCGTTGCAAAAATTATCAGACCAACTTGTGGAACGACAAAATTACTTGTTACTGACTACACAAGATTGTTTAGTCTTAACACAGGGTATTGTCAGACAAATACCACCGAGGCACAACCAAGGGAAAATACTATTTGATCAGCGCGAAGCTTACACACAACGGCTGTTAATACTTAGTACATTAGCCAAGCACCGGTATCCTTCACAAGACACTTCCAAGTACTTACATCGAAGTAAACATTTCGATTCTATCACCATGCTGCGCAACAAGGGGATCCAGGATGCTGACCCATGTGCTGTAGTCAATAGGCGATCCACCTCCAGGCTGAAGGAAGCCGTTCACAAAGAAGAACGGCGCACCAGCTACCCCTCTCGTGCACCCATACTAAAGCAGAACGAATCCATAATTTAGAGACATGTTGTCAATGACACCAACAATAAACAAGTCAAGAAAGATGCTTCAAAGTTCTAACAATGTACTTCATGCAATAAGTAAAGCTGACCTTGAAAGAAACCCTCGTTGCCAAGTCAGTCCTCACATTGCTAAAGCTGGATTGGAACTCGGACACTGAATTACCAACAGCCTGTGCAGCCATCTTGGACATCTCACCAGTTATAGCAGTTCTCGACAGTGATGATGTCACAGAGTTGGAGAATTTGTCCTGCTTGTGTTAAATCCAAAATATATTAGCAAAACATTTATGACCGAGCATTAGGAAAAAGGGCTGCAGTAGATAATTGTTTCGCACAAGAAAGCTCTGTGGCTACAACTCATTTGAGCAGACGTAGTGTTCCTTATGAGGATACTGAAAGATAAAAACATTTAGAAGAATTTCAAAAACAGGAAAATTTTATCCTGCTACATGGCTATATTACTAATAAATTTCTGAAATCATGGTAAAGTATTCTTCAGTCACGCCCCCATGGAGCAACATTAACCAATTATATGAATGGAAACCACAACTTGCATATGTAAAGGATAAGCCAACATATTGGCTGAAATGGTGACAGATATCAAAAGGGTTATGAAACACCCTAGAATATTAGCTTAGCAAATAAGAGTATTAAAGTAGCTAATTAGTAGTAATCAAAGTATTTTGCGTATTGAAAAATTGAAAATGCAAGTAGAACGAATATAATTAGAAGTGGGGATTGCCGTTAGACCCGCAGGCAAGGGTATCAATCACCGAGATACCAGACCCGTTGGGGCCAGGTCGGCACCTCTCGTTAGTTTCGGGGTTCATCACACGGCAACGGATACAAACCTGGTAAGGATTGCAGTATCCTTAGTATTTAGAGCCCAATAGCCATGTCACCGTTTAGTAAATCAGTAAGAGCCAAAAGGAAGCATGGTAGTTTTGACCAGCGATCAATGACCAGCCAGCCAAGCCCTCAAATGCATCCCCCTTAGCTCATTGTGATCGAGGCAAGGGACAAGGGAGCCATGCCCCTTTACAACCGAGGCAACCAAGCAGCAGCAAGCACTTATTTTTCTACAGTCTAGTCGAGAGGGGCAAAGCACCACTCTCATTTCCTCAGTTCCCGCTGAACACACCTCCATTCCCGAGCAAGCAAACCGAGAGAAAGGAAGGAGCTCCCAGGAAAGAACCATCAAGGGCAAGAAGGGGAGCTGGCCAAGAAGACAAGACCCAAATGAGAACAAGAAGAGAAGCCGAACAAGCACAAACCAGGAGAAGGAGCCCCAAGCTGGAGCAAGCACGGCAAGGAGGAGGAGGAGAAGACCCTAAGCGAGAGGACCTCCACCAGTGCAATAACCACCTCAACTCCAATCACCAACCACCTCAACTCCAATCACCATCTCCTTCCCCGAGCCCACGACCATCAAGTGCAAAGCCTTAAGAGTACTAGCACAAAGTTGTGTAGCACTTAGATGAAGTCACTCAGTAGGGCCGTGAGTAGATCGGGGTATTTCCCTAGTGGTCTCAGTTGTAGCCGTAGGAGGGGCGGCCTTGCGCGTGCTCATGTACCATCTCGCACTCCCCGGCGTGCGATTGCCCATGAGTATCGTTGCAATACCGTCAAACCGCCACTAGCATCAGCATCAAATCATCATCGACCGTTAAGCATCTCAGAAATAAAATCTTGTAGAGTAAATCAAAAATTGAAAATGTTTGTAATGAGGGAATCAGGGGTGATGGCGGCGAGATGGGGCCAGTAGAGGGGGTGAGGGTAGAGAGTAGAGGGAGGAGGAGAGGGCAGAGGCCAGCAGTAGGGAAGAAGGCCGATGGGCCAGGGGGAGAAGAGGAGAGGGAGAGGGAGGCCACAGTAGAGAGGGAAGGAGAGGGGACAGCCATGGCTAGGTGCGGCCAGAGTAGAGGCCGGCGAGCTAGGGGCCATTCGGTTAAAGGAGAAGGGAGGCAGAGGGAGAAGGGGAGAAGGCCGGCATGGGAAGAGGACCCAGATCGGGTAGGGTAGAGAAAAGAGAAGGGAGAAGTAGAGAGAGGGATTGGGGGGGGGGGGGGGAAGGGAGGTGGCCGTAGAGAGTGGCGGCAGCCGGGCTAGGGTACGGCCGGAGTGAAGGAGCAGCCGAAGTAGAAGAAGCACCCGACGGCGCTAGGGCCGGTCAGGTTGGGTAGAGAGTAGAGGGAGTTCGGATGGAATGAAGCCAACAATAGAGGGAGAGGGTGCAGCTAGTCGAGAGGAGGCCGGTGAGCATGGGTAGGTTCGGCCAGGGTAAGGCCTTAGAGGAGAGGAGAAGCGGTGGTGCCGGGTCGAAGGCCGGCGGGAGGAGCGGCCTGGGGGGCGACTGGAGTAGGGAGGAGGAGTAGAGGAGTCAATGGGAAGGAGTTTGGCCATAGGAGAGGAGAAGCCGAGAGAGGAAGATGGCCAGAGGCTTTGGCCAAAGGAAAAGAAAGGAAGAGAAGGAGTGAGGAAAGAAAAGAAAAGGGGAAAAAGAAAGGGGGGGGATTTGGAAAATTTGTTCCCCATTAAAAACCGCGGTAGATTAAATTAAACATCTTTTAATCATAGGAAAATTCGATAGAACACAAATAGCTGCGATTAAATAGGTAACAAGTATTTAAAATTGCAGATTTAGTAGTAATTAAATTTGCGGATTTTGATGCTTCGTGAAAATGAAATTGTGCTAAATTAGTGGTTTTAGTTAAGTGGGCAGTAGCCCTGTAGTGACCTTTAGCCACCCATAGATGGTTAGACTCCATACAAACTTGATATAAATTAATTGCCATAGTTTAAGACTTTCTATTATCAGGGTCTGAATTGAACCTGCCAGACCACTCACCTAAAATTTGGCATTTCTAGTAATTTCAAGAACCTTGATAAGTTGCATAAAATTATACAGCACTAAAATTTGAAATAAAGACGGCGAGACTACGTTCATTTAAAATATGCCATATTAAAAATGTAATAAGTTCATAAATCTTAATTTTGTGGCAAGCAAACTGTCCGCACTAATTTTCAACCCGTTAAGAGAAGGTTGGATGCCTTAAAAACACACCATAATTTAATTGCTCTTGAATTTTAATACTCCATAATTCCAGGAGTTGAATTGAACCCATCAAGAGACCACCTTCAGACTCCGGGTGAGGTCGAGTATTACAATCCTTATTCAGGCAAGTTTCTTTTGATCATATTTATCAAAGTTCTCAACTGATTTCATATACACATTTTATTATCAATGCATGGAAAAGTATGTCGCAAATGAAAGCATTAACTCGGTCTCGGATGAAAAGGGTATGAGAAATGAATCGTTGAGGTAATAAGTGGATAATGGGTATGTACTGGATGACTAGGGTGGTAAGACTAGTATGGACCTAGTGAGGCATATTGGTAAGACCAACTGGTAAGAACGGTAAGCCCGTTGAGGCAAAACCAATAAAACCAGAGACATTGGTAAGACTGGTAAGGCCTGTTGAGGCCAAACCAATAAGACCAAGGGAAACTGGTAAGACTGGTAAGGCCGTTGAGGCCAAACCAGTAAGACCAAGGTAAACTGGTAAGAATGGTAAGGCCCGTTGAGGCAAAACCAGTAAGACCAAGGGAAACTGGTAAGACCCGTTGAGGCAAAACCAGTAAGACCAAGGGAAACTGGTAAGACTGGCAAGGCCCGTTGAGGCAAAACCAGTAAGACCAAGGGAAACTAGGTGGTACAAACATGCGTAGGGTTAAAATCTTGAAATTGGGTCTGTCTCCTGAACTGTGGGCTACGGAAGCTAGTCTATCTCATATACTAGTGTTAGTAGTCTTTCCTTTGAACTTAATCTTGCATCGTTTTCATTTCAATATAACCTATTTTGAGAATAAGATTGAGAATGAGATAGAGATGTTCCGGTCAAAGTGAAATTAGTTTCTCATTATTGCATATTGCTATTAATGCTTGCTGAGTACTTTGTACTCACCTTGCTTAATTCTCCCTTTGCTTAGAAAATTACTTCGGTGGTCAAGCGGCGGGTTTGGACTTGGATCCCAAGGGTGTCTACGAGGCAAGGGATGAGGGTCACCTGTAGAATCAAGTGTACAAGGGTGTCGGTTACCATGAGGGTTAGGATGTGGGGCAGATCATACACCCACTTTTGTTGGACCTTGGGTGATTAGCACGTTTGTATTATATTATTGTTGTACTTGAATCGTATGTATAATTATTGTACCGGACTTGTAGCCTCCGCGGCACTAGAATGAAATAAAGTTTCCATTTCAGTCTTTAATTATTGTTCTGTTGCAACACTCTGAACACGATATCCTAACTGATAAAATATCAGGTACGCTCGATGCTTTAATTAGCTAGTATGTCGGGATTCATGGGATTATCTTAGAGTAATGGCGGTGGTTACCCTGGGCTAATTATGCGGGTCGCAACATGTTAACTCTTAAAAGAAAATGCTACGGACCTGGTTCTTGAAGAACAGCTCCAGCAACGGATACGTTGATGACGAGTTGAACATGTTAGCTATATAAAGTGCACGGCAGGCATGGAATGCATTGTTGTGGTATCTGCAGTTTTGTAATACAGTAAAAATGTTAGAAGTGAGGTGTATGGCACCTTCTGATACAACAATCATAGCTAATGCTTTTGTAGTTTACAGTTTACACAACTGAAAATGCAAGCTAACCCTGTGAAAATCTACTCTAGAACAATGAGAAACAATGTCTGCAGTCTAGCACTGATAAGCAACTCTGATACCAAGAACCATGTATGGGCTAAGTGTTACCTAAATTGAAAACAGCTAACATGCTCAGATTAGGGAAGTACAACTAATTGTTTGAAATACCCTAAACTTTATTGAGAATTTCCGCATTCACCTGATCCTTCAATAACTAGGCTCTGTTTTAGCAAATATCATCCTTGATTATGAACCTCATTCTGCACCATTTGATTCACTGTTCTGTGATGGAAAATTTCCTCAAATAAACCAGAAACTCCAACAGTTTCTCGGATGTTCATTCCAAAGATAACCGGTTAAAAAGAGCCCCTACCACAATCCTATGCCATTAATTGCTGCCAGCCAATCTAACAGCACATGTTGAAATTCAGTACAAATCACACAACAGTGCAACACCAACCAGGAACAACTGAGCCAAATAATATACATATGAATCCCTTTGTCAACAAAGGGCACATCCAAGGAAATATCCAGTCCAATTCTTAAATATCTGACTCCCAATGACAGAGCAATTGGCTTGTCATCAAGTACTATCCATCTTGTACTGACACAAAGCTCCGAAAAATCTGACCATTCACAACCCCTGTCCAATGACACCTAATCCGTGACACCATACCTGTTTGTAATGTTACTGAAACTCTAGCCATTTCTTTGATCAATTTCAATTCAATACTGCAGTGTGCATGTGAGGACCCTCCCCAAGTTCGTCATTCTCCAAATTTGCCAAATTAATTACTGAATTACTTAGTGAGACTACTCAGACTTGCCACGTTATTATGCTAATCTATCCAGATTTACCGAGTTAATCTGACAATCACTAAAGTGAGACTACTCCGACTTGCCAAAATTACACCGTTACAAGATGTCAGCCACTTCAATAGGAGTCTTAGAATCAATTAGCTACTCATAAGACACTCCCATGTAACTGTGCAGTTGTGTAGTGCTCCAAAACCACTAAAAATTTCACATTTGTGACAAATTCTACTGGAACTGGAGCACCACTAATACGATCCCCAGACCCTGGAAGACAGATCAGTGTAACTACGGCGATTGATCAGATCGAGAAACCATCAGGAGAGGAGAGGAGATCAAATAAGCAGTGGTGGCGCGGTCTTACGGGAGTGGGAAGGGGTGGACGATGAGGGAGACGCGCGGCGCGTAGCGGTCCACGGCCAGCTTGAGTGGCTGCCAGGCGTCGCGGCTGTCGGGGCAGAGCGGGTCGAGGAAGGCCTCGACGAGTACGGCGTCCTTCCAGGCGGCGGCGGCGGCGCTCCCGTAGGCGAAGCCGTCATAGCGCGGCGGCACGGAGGCCTGCGCCTGGAGGACGAGGAGGTAGTAGGAGCATGAAGCGGCGAGCGCGCCCAGGAGGAGGAGCCGCCGGAGCAGCGGCGCGCGCGGCGGCCTCGCCATGGCTAGCTGCTGGTGGTGCCAGCTCCTGCCTGCGCTCCCGAGTGGTCTCGGTCCTCTCGGAGCCGATCGCGTTTTGCTCCTGCAAATGGGGAGTGCGAGAGGACGAAACGATGTGATCGTCATCGTGGAATTAATCGAATTTTTCTTTCTTTTTTTTCTCTCCGTTTCTTCTTCTTCTCTTTGACTGACGTGCCGATCCAACTATCTAGGCCCAAAGCCTCTAAAAGGACAAACTATCTAGGCCCAAAACCGGTACGGCGTCCACATGGACCAGCATTCCAGGCTTTCCCTTGGGACATAAACGAAGGCTAGGTCTCTTGGGCCATAATGGAGTGGAGAGGCAGCACAATTTCCTTTGGTCTTTGGTGTATGATGATGCGACTTTTCTGGGACCGCTAATTTGAGGTTACATTAGAGATGGCAAGAGTGTTAGGGTTATGCCCTTGAGGCAATCATATGGATGATTGTAACATGACTATGTTTTATGAATAATAATATGATTATTGATCCAATGAATGTATATCATTGTTTTGATCAACAAGTGTGTGACTTGTTTATGAAGCTCTTTACTTATTGATATAATTTGATAAATATCTCTGATCGGATATCATCGTATAGGACAACGATGAATAGATCAGCACATGTATTATTCGATGATCATGTTTCATAGATCATGGGATATGGAGATATCATCAATACATTGTGGACGCATGTTGAGAACATGTGTTAGATAGACCCACAATGGGACACTGCGAGAATGTTACATTCTTATGTGTCATCAGTGTATCTTATACATAGTAGATGTATGATCCTTAGACCTGAGATTGTCATATTTCATATATGTGTAATAGTTTACCTTGGGGTTACCAAACACTATTTCCTAACCGGATAGTTATAAAGGTAGCTTTCATGTTTACTATGAAACATGTAGAGGGAAATGAGCAGTCAAGATGGAATTTGCCACTCCAATGTAACGGAGATATATGTCTAGGCCACTCGTGTGATATGATTAAGGAAGTGCATGGCCATGCCGTGATTGAGAAGTCAATCACAACTTATTAATATATCACGGATACGAGAGATGGATTGAATCACAAAGGATGACATGCTTCTCGCCTTGAGTTCGATCTTCATATAGTTTGGCAAAGGGATTATTACATCAAGATTTTTAATCATATGCATTTGGGAGTTGGCATGCTCTGCAAGGAGCCGCTACCGACTATTGGATTAGAAAAGGGGTTTTCCGAATCCATGTCCAAATGCGCATGAACCTACAGGGTCACACACTTAACGGGCTGGGACGCATTAATTCGGATTGGGTCCGTAATTAATGGACCTCGTGGGCTTAGCGCGTAGATGGGCCCTGACTGCCTAGGGTTTCACCTCGTGGCTATATAAGGAGGGGAGGAGGCTGGGCGCAACACACACTTTTTCGTGCGGTTTAGAGGTGTTTCGCCAGAAACCCTAGCCACCTCCTCTCGTTGCCCCTGCCGAGCGACCTGGTGCTTGCACACCGACGCACGACGTTCCATCCCCAGACGTGTGGACTGCTGTGGTGACGCTGCTGCTATTGCGGCGTGGAGAGGACGATCCGCGGCGAGGACGATCCATGGCGAGGACGATCTGCGGCGAGGACGATCCGCGGCGAGGACGATCCACGCCGAGAACGATTCACTACAACGACGTGCGAAGGATTCCGCAACTGCGCGTCTAGTGGTAATAGATCTATGATCCCCTTCTTGCGAGTAGCTTTTCTGGTTTGCGGTAGAAATTTTAATTTGTGCTAGTGTAGCATACCGCGTTCCCCAACAAAGAGATGGCAACGGATCCGAAACCCGATGGGTATTTACTTCATTAGAGATTGGATATGAATAATTTTACATACACACGGGTCTATTAACGGGCAAAAGCTACTATTCAGTTGGTAGAGCGGGTACGGGTACGGTCCGTTCTGCTGTTACCCGTACCTGTTCACCCGTGGGTTTGATCCACTAACAATTTGGCCCCAAATGCCAAGGCCCAACTGTCCTGCCAGCCCATCAAAACAACTCAAGTCTCAACCCTAACTCCCTTCAGTTGCTCTCTACCCTCCGAATCACCGATCCGCGATCCCTGCCCCCAGCTGGCCAGCCGCTACCCGCGCGCCTCACCCGCCCTCCCGCCCAACAAAGCATGTAATGCCGCTGCGCGTCTATGTCCCTCACCGTCCCCCCCGCGGCACCGCGCCCCCGGCCCCCCACTGCCCCACACGACCTCTGCCCACCTACGGCCCGCCCAGCAACGCGTAGCCACCCTGTGCCCCTGGCCCCCACAGCCCCACCCGACCTCTGCCTGTTGCCTCCCATGTGGGTGTTACTCCATGGCTTTGCTCTCCGGTACCACCGACAACGACGGCCGATGATGATCCTTCATTCCTTCTCCCTCCTACTCATTAACCCTTGTAGCAGCTTGCCTAAAGGCCTAAACTGAAGGGACGCCGCCACCACTGAACGGCCACCACCGGATCTGAAGGATAAGGAAAAAGACGTCAGTGAAGGAGAGCCGTCGGCCACTGCTTCACCCACTCTTCTAGCGGTGCTCAATCTGAAACTACTATGTACCAGCTACATGTGCTGCTTCCACCTTTTCGGGTTTGTTGAAGAGAGATGGACCATGGTCATTGCCTTCGATGTCACATCTCTTGCTGCGGCATTTGTTGAGTCACTGCCGATTAGCACACACCTCGACGACAATATGATGGTTCCTCTCACCTATGTGCTCGTTGGTTCCCTGGCTTTCAATTATATTGGCGCTAGAAACCTATGCTACATAAGCGGTGACAGAAGCAACATTTTTGCAATTGTTTAGATGGACTTCGCAGGCACTGCTAAGTAGCCACCAGAAGAGTTTAGCAGCACAGATACTCCCAGATTCAGAAAAATGCATTTCAGTAAGTTTACCCTAAGTAGCCACCAATAGAGTTTAGCACCGCAGATACTCCCAGTTTCAGAAAAGTGCATTTCATCATGGCGCCATAAGAATTACTCAAAAGATGATGAATTGATGAAAATAGGACAATAATTTTACATGAATACGAACTCGCGAGTTGGCTCGACTTATCATTTCTTGATGTTTTGCATTCCCTAATGCTTCCACAATAACATTGGTCTGAAGAACCTTAGACTTCATTTTATTAGCACCCCCTAGTGTAGCCAAATATTGCATTGCAATTTTAGCCATCTTAGTTTTTCTTGCTCCACTTTCTAACCATTGGTTTATGTCATCTGCAAAGAATCAACAGTTGCATTATAAGATAATTCTTGCAAAACAATCCAATAAAATCTGCTACACTTTTTTAACAACTACCTCTTAGCATTTCATTAAATGTCAAATCAGCAATTGCATACACATGTGGATCGTCCCTGAACCAAGTCTCCATCTAGGCTTACCCATAATACGGGTGCGAGTTACCCGTTGGGTCCCCGTTACCCGCACGGGTATGGGTAAATTTTGTACCCCTGTGCGGGTATGGGTATTGTAGCGGGTGAATTATACTAACATGTGTACTGGTGCAGGATGGTGATACCCGTTGGGTACAGACCCGTTGCCATCTCTAGGTTACATTTGCCAATTCTTTGGTGATCACACATCTGAGTGTTGCCAATGGTGTCTCTCTCTTCCTTCTCCGTTCTTTTCCCCTTTCACATTCCTTTTTTCTCCTCTAATACAAAAATTTAGATTTGAAACATTTAAATCAATTCAAGTGAAAACTTTTGGTTCAGAAATGTTATATTCAAAAAAGTTTCGGTTCGAAAACATTCGACTCAAAAACTTTTGGTTCAAAAAGTTTCGTTGAAAAAAACTTTTGAAATGGTTAAAAATACTTCCTATTTAAAAACTTAGGGAAAATTTGGAAACAAACTTTTTAAAATTTAAGAGGAAAGAAATAGGAGAGGAAAGGGGGATGAAGACGATGCCACCAAATGTAGTGACTCGTGGCGGGTGAGCCTTTGAGAGGAAAGGAAAGTAGGGGACGGAAGGAGGTACCATCACATGTCACAACTAGAGGGTGCCTCTTTAGTAAGGGCACTCTCAATTTAGTAATTTTGTTTTTTTAGTAAATTTAAGAAAACCACATATTTTTTTTTTATAACACATAACCCTAGCTTTTGTGATTACCAAGTTTCACAAAACCTCACCCCATCTAAATCCATGCTATAACACATGTTTGGGCCCACCCACAACTCCTCTCTTGTCCGTCTTGGCTTGTCGAGATGTATCGATGCAACACATTAAAAGGCATCCCTAAATAAAAAATGGGTTCTGTCTATGCGTTATTGAAACAATTTGACTGATTTTATCCTATAAAACCATTCGTTTTTTGAATTGCTGGATCATATATGGATCTAGATTCAACGGTCCACATTCCCTTCCCAAAACTACTAATACTTTCCTTCCCCAATCACATCGCTCTGCGTGTCGATTGATCCCATCTCACAGCGTCGCCCACCACTTGCCTCCTAAGTAGGGGTGCAATCGGATCAGGTAGATGCCGACCTATCGACCGACCGAATCTATTCTGATTGAATTCAGAGTCGTGTCGGATAGTTGTTGGATTCAACATCGATTTCGGATAGTTGGTTTCAGATTCAGCATCGGATTCAGAAGATCACTATTCGTCAAATCAAAATATTCCGATTATATTTTCAAATAATTTCATATAACCATATTCGGATTCAGATATTTACAGCCTATATTCTAGCAACTTCAATTGGACCCAACCAAATAGCCTAAGTTAGGCCCTTCCTCCATGGCTCCACCCTCTGCCGCCATCCCATACGTCATCCCGCTGTCTGGTGCAGGCCACCGACAGAACTTGATATGCAAGAATATGGTTTCACTTGCCTATGTGAATACCTGGTATTCTTTTGCGAAACATAAAGGAATATTTGATACTTTTGCAATTGTATTGGACTACCTGATAAAATAACATGTTAAATCGCGATAATCATGTTGCATATTGAACTTATACGGTTGATTGATCATTGTTATATGCAATATCTATTTTTGCATGATATCTGACAAAAAATATTCGATACCATATCGATTCCGCTCCATATTTGCTTCGAATTCATGACCGATATTCATATCTGGCACTATCCATATCAGACTATAAACCCAACAAAAAAATATCATTTATGATATGGAAAGAATGATATCCCACCGGATCCGAGTCAATTGCACCACTACTCCCGAGCACTAGCCCAGCCGCCTCGCCAACGTTGAAGCGACGCCAAGGAGGACCGCCGGCTAGCTCCGCCCCCTATGCTACCCCCACCTCCTCCTCCCCCGTCTCTACCGCTATCACCGTGTTCGCTTCTTCTCCCTCACTGATGCCGTTTGTCAGCCTCCATCTCTTCTGCCCCCACCGTTCTTCCTCATCTTTGACGGCTACCACCGTCGGATCCACCACCTCCTCCCTATGTCTCCTAATATTCTTTTTATCTTATCGTCCCTGTCGACATCCACTGTCATCCCCCACCCATGGCTAGTGGGCCCACCCACCCCACTGCCACCCACAGTCAGTCCTCCCACTGCCATGACCTCCCTCTAAGCCTAAATCTGGGCTGCGATAAACTCTAAATCCTAACCCAAGTGAATCTCAACCCTAAATAAGCTCACCGAAACCTCGCTAGAGGCAGAGGTAGGCGATAAGGCGAATGCATGAATCATGATTCAACTGATATCATAAAAAAATCATTCCGTAGAATTCTAGCAATTCCGATAAAAAAAAATTGTTTGCCAGTTGACGCCTTCGCCTAGTGTCCATTAGCATTGCATCGACATAGCTGCCTTGCACTGTTGCACAGCTCCACGCCCTCCTCACCGACTTGCTCGCTGCACCAATCGGCACCCCCTCATCACCCTCCTCGCTGTCGTCCGTCAGCCCGCACCAAAGAGCCACCGCGTCGCATCACCTAATCGGCCATGAATTATTGTGGTTACGAGGAATTATGAAGTGATGAACCAACTTATTGTGTTTCTCAAATCAAACACGATGGCGAGAAATAAGTTAGAACCTCGTCCATTTCTCAAAACAAACACCCATTAGACGCCGAAAATGTGTTAGACGGTATATATGAAACACAATAAGTTACGGGGTTGTGACGTTACCTGGGAATATATACCTGACGGTATAGATACCTGGAATATAAAACGGTATATATATATATATATATATATATATATATATATATATATATATATATATAGGCAGCATATTTGGTGCAAACCCCATCTACCGTGAAAACCACGTGTAAAAATTTTGAAAAATTCTCAAAAAATTACCATGTATAGGGAAGGTGTGGTTCTACAACCCTGTAAAATTTGAAGACAAAACTCAATTGCATTTGGAAGATATAAAAAAGACAAATTCAGTATGAATAGTGTTTTTCCTTTGCTTAGCACTATTCATTTTGCAATTTGTCTTTTTCATATCTTTCAAATGCAATTGAGTTTTGTCTTCAAATTTTACAGGGTTGTAGAACCACACCTCCCCTATGTATGGTAATTTTTTGAGAATTTTGCAAAATTTTTACACGTGGTTTTCACGGAGTTTTCAGGGTAAAGAGAGTTTGCACCAAATATGCTGCCATATATATATATATATATATATATATATATATATATATATATATATATATATATGTTGGCACTACATATGTTGGCGCTAAAAAATTGACGACGGGTTCATCGCAATCAACATACGGAAATACTGGGTTTAATTCTTTGGGTGTGGACGTGCCAGCCAATTTTTGATCCTACAATCAGCAAGAGAATAAGGTAATTAAATCAACTTCTCCTATTGTCGTTTTTGCCTCTTCAGCATCAAGGCACCTCAGTAAGAAACCCTCAAGAGTCTGGTATTAAAGTGTATTATCAAGCATGACATATTTTAGGGGTTGTCTTTTGATCTTCTTGTCCATCGGTTTTGATAGGTCCAATAAATAGCTTCGAACGCCAATCTGTTATATCCATACATAACACCATTTTTTCGATCGGCTTACACTCGATCAACCGCTCAAAACCTTATACCCCGAGACCTATTGTGCTAATGAGTTAATCCTAGCATTCTGCTCACGCGGGATATTGTCGATTGAGAAAGTACCGAATGAATCAATGAGCTCTTGACATTGTGCTAGATACCTAGCCAAAATCTCATCATAACAATTGTGTTCTCCCCTCACTTATTGTACTACGAGATGAGAATACTCATATGCTTCAACAGAGTCGATTTCAATAATGTTAAGCATATGTATACCCCTAAGCCACGTCTCATACTCTACCTGATTATTTGAGCATAGACAATCAAGGCTCAATGCAAACTAAAAATTATTCCCCTCTAAAAATATCAGTACTATTCTGATATAATTACCCTCTTTGTAAACGAATCCATCAAAATATAGCTATAAGGGCAACAGTTACTAGTCCACAGGTAGCAGACAGCGGTCGCGGTCTCGTGTACACAGCAACGGCAACACCAACACCCCAGCGTGGCACATTATAAAGTCTAAAAAAAATATAGTACAGTTGCAGCAGCAGTGTGACTGGAACTTCGATTTTCTCGCGAAGTTGCAGCCTTTACGGGGACGCATGCGGCGTGTCACGCATCCTCCTCCCGTTCTCTCTCTCTCTCTATCTCCACCTCTCGCCGTCCCTCTCTCCTCTTCACTTCACTTCACTTCTGTGAGCTAGAAGAGTATTTTATACGCCCATAAAGTGAGTACCGGAATAAACAAAGTTACTAGTGTTTCATTAATTAACGAATCAACTGTACCGATAGTTCTTCACTAACCAGAGGGGAAAAAGGAGAGGAGCCTCGCTAAATTGGTCTCTTTGCATCTTTCCCCCCATATTTAGTCCTTAACGGAAGTGTAAGGTCCCGTTCGTTTCAGCTTCTGAACAGTTTCTGTTTAAAAAAAAACGGATTATTTGCCGAACGGGAGGATTCTGTACAGCTTCTCTGAGAATCAGAAGTTGATTTCTATATAGGGGGTGTTTGGCAGAGCTCCAGCTCCACCAAATTCTTGGAGTTGGTGGAGCTAGCTATTCCTAGCTCCACCAAATTCGTGGAGCTGGAGCTATGGGTATATTAAGAATGTTTAGGTAAGTCATCTTGTTTATATTTTAGAATAAAATTATAAACTTAAGTCACTTTATATCAGTCTACAAGTTTCAAATTTCCGAGGTGGAGCTGGATCTGAGCTACGCCAAGCAGGGCCATAGAATCGGAAGTCGTCAAAACTCCGATTCTCACTGATTCTTGCTGATTTTCACCGGTTTGGCCCGGAATCTAGAAGTTGTAGCCGGCTTGACCCGATTCTCCCATAATCAGAAGCAGCTTCTCCTATCATCCAGAATCCATAATCAAGAAGCTGAAACGAACTGGGCCTAAATATCATATTTTCCCCCTTCTGCGACAGGGGAATGTAACAGTGCATACTGCTACTTCCACAGTAAAAAAATGCCATATTTAAAATTTCCATGGAACATAACTAAACTTGCAAAAAAAATTAGACCACAGACAAAAAAAAAAAAGCCAAGCTTCAGAAAGAGGCAAAAGGGTATCAACGAAACTCGTTAATACCATATCAGATGCTATACTAATTTGTCTATTGGAATAGTATATTCCGGTACTGGTCTATATCGACGTATCATTTTGGGTTAAATATGATAATATATTTATAAGTATACAAATGTATAATTATATGTATACCAAATTTTACTTATAATATTACTCTAAATACACAGTTATACTATCAAATATAATATATAATTTAATAGATGATATTACCAATTTCACCGGTATAACTGGCATCAAAGCCGATATTGTTTGGTATCAAAATCAATATGATCAATACTAACCGGTATCAACTAGGACGTAACAAAATACTACTTTGTATTGATTTTAGGTGATGAAATAACGCATACCATCTTTACCGATTGGTACCGGTGGGGTATTCAAACCTACGGTACCAACCACCCATGCAGCGAGTGTATTGCCCAGTCTGACTGGCGATCAGATACAGTATGGGATATGTACAGATCACATATCCGGTCCTCGAGAGAGATACAGATGCAGTACATGACCAGGATCGAGTAGTTTTTGAAACTTTTTTCTTGACAGCGTGTAACTACCTGTACCAACGTTCATGAAATCTTCCTGAATACTGACTTGTTTGAACACATGTTGCACCGTGGGTTTGTGGAAATTTTTACCAATACCCTCAGTCTTTTGCAGTGACGTAGTAGTACTACTCAGGGTTCACAAAACCGTAACCGCAAAAACCAACCGGTTTTCGCGGTACTGTTTTCGCAAAAACCGAGCGAAAAACCGCTAAAAAACCGTCAAAAATCGAAGAGTTGGAAAATCCAAAAAAATTGAAAAAATTTGAAATCCGTTCGGTTTTTCACGGTAAACCGCTCGGTTTTTACGAAAAACCGTTAGGGTTTCACGAAAAACTAACCCGACCTCTTCGAAAACGGTTTTACGCGAAAAAACGAACATACAAATTTTTTCGAATTTTTTTAAATTTTTTTAAATTTTTTTAAATTTTTTTTAATTAGACCGGTTTACCGAGCGGTTTTGCATCTCGAACCGGAGCGGTACGCTCGAAAACCGCGGTTTTCGAGCGGTTTTCGCCGGTTTTGTGAACCCTGGTACTACTGTCCATTTTGCTCTAGGGGAAATTTTCGTATTTGATACCAGATTTGACCTGTATTTATAAAATGATATAACACTTTCGCGTATTTACAGAAAAACCAGGCATACCAGAAATTTGAAAATCCGTTTTTGAATACCTGGAAATCCAAATTCCGGTTATCCTTTTTCCGGTTTTAACGTATTCAAAATTTGAAATACCGGATAAGGGGTAGAACCCATACCCGCCGCGCATGGAACTGACCGCGCCGCGCGCATGATGCCGCGCTACGCCGATCGCGCATATGAAACCGATCGTGCGCATGAATCCGATCGCACGCATGAATCTGATCGCATGCATGAAGCCGATCACATACAAGCACGGAGCTGTATTTACGAATCTTGCATTTATGAATCTTGTATTTATGAATCTTGTATTTATGAATCTTACATTTATCTTGTATTTATGAATCTTGCAATTGTTGCTTTCTTTTAGTTTGCTGAAAATTCATGAGAATTTAATTATGCATTTTATTGAATCTAGCAGCTACTTTCTATTAGATTGCACACAGTAATCTAATGGAAGAACCTTGTGAATGTACAAAGGTCTGACATTGTCAAACGTGAGTTTTGAAGAACTGGCCTCGAATGGTTAGAACTATCTCACATAGACATCAGATTGTATAATGAATTGCAAGCTCTACAAGAACAATTTTTTTTTCTCATGAATGAATATGCAGTTTATTCTTTATTCTAGTATTCTATATTTGCAAGCAATGTTTGAATTATTTTGCCACTGTCTGATTAGAATTATATTTTCTTTCATATAGAAATCGTGTAGCGTCAAATGGAGGAAATATGCATTGTTGATAGTGACACAACAAATACCATCTTAAAAGAGTCGAAATACTTCCAAACATTCACGAAGAATGCTGGAAGGATTACGATAATCGCAGGCAGCAATACACATATAATAGGCTCAGGAAGAGCCACAATTATATTGCTAATGGGTACAACTTTGGTAATTGAAAAAGTCCTTTTGTATCCTGAATCAAAACGCACTCTCTTAAGTTTTAAAGATATCCGCGCCAATGGGTTTCACGTAGAAACCAATGAAGAAAATGGCAAATAGCATTTGTGCATTGTGAAGCACGCGGAATATGGAGAAATGGTATTAGAAAAATATCCCTCATATGAATCAGTGTATACTTCTTTGAAGACTGTCTTTCAAAGCTCTGAATTATTTTCTTTATGGTATTGTAGATTAGGTCATCCTGGTCTTATGATGAGAAATATAGTTAACAACTCACAAGGTCTTAGCATTGATGTTAAAAATTTTCCGAATCATGAATATTTTGTGTGACATGCATCTGCCACCGGGAAATTAATAACTAGACCCACTATTATGAAAGTGCAAAATAAAATCTCTGCATTCCTGGAACGCATTCGGGGGGATATTTTCAGCCCGATTCAGCCCTTGTTAGGGCCATTTCGGTACTTCATGGTGCTCATTGATGTTTTATCGAAATGGTCGAAATGGTCACTTGTTGGGGCACGCAGCAGCACTCATCAATTTTCGACCATCAGCCTACAACATCCATTCACCTATGCAATTAGTGTAAGGGGTCATCCCGAAGATTTTCTATCTTAGAAAATTTGGTTGTATGGTATATGTACATATACCACCCCCACAGCGGACTGCAATGGGCCCTCTCCGAAAGCATGAGATATACGTTGGTTATGAGAGTGCATTCATAATCAGGTATTTGAAACCCACGACAGGAAACTTGCATGCAGCCCGCTTCGCTGATTGCATCTTTGACGATGACCGTTTCCCGTCATTAGGGGAGAGAATCAACGATGAAAAATACCGAGAAATAATATGGCATTCCGCGCATGACCCCCGCACTAATGAAGCAAATCAAGAAGTCCAGAAGATAATTGATTTGCAAAATTTAGCAAGTGAACTGCCTGATAATTTTTGTGATCTGAAGAGCGTGGTTAAGTCGCATGTACCAGCAAGAAATGCACTAGAGAGGGTTGAAATACCAAAGAAAGCAGAAGGTATCCCTCATCCTGTTCAGAGGCCTCAAACAAAAAGAACAAAAAATCTGGCTTCTCAAACCCAAAGTACCCGGAGACGTCTAGGGAAAATTGGGCAAAAGGACTTATCACAGCCAATCACGAAAATGCCCCAAAGCAAGAAGGGGAGCCAGTTGTGACCTGGCACTGGAAAGAAGCATGTGGAAAAGGCAATTCCATATCTGAATCTTCCATTGGAAGAAGCCGCCGGAAATAATGTGTGCGCACACATTGGCGATGAAAAACTAAAAGAACTTGCTCCTGCAATGGAAAACAGAAGAGAAAAGCAAGTAGAACTGCATGAAGCACTCTATGACGAAATGGCCATAAACTTAGTAATAACGGGAGAATCCGTGAGTAGAGCAACAACCAATGTCGATGCATACTTTGCAAAAAAGATTAACACGATCATTGATCATGATCCCAAGCCTGCATCTCTCGCAGAGTGCAAGAAAAGGTCCGATTGGGAAGAATGGAAGAAGGCAATCACTATAGAGTTAGTTTCTCTGAATAAAAGAAAGGTGTTTGGGCATGTGTGCCGCACGCCTCCCAATATAAATCCCGTAGGTCACAAATGGGTTTTTGTTCGGAAGAGGAATGAAAACAATGAAGTTGTAAGTTACAAGGTGTAACGCCCTGTGTTTGTAATTACCTTGCTAAGTGCTAATTAGTGCCTTGAGTGTCATTTGTATCTCAATTTGGAGTTAATTTTGGTTGGGTTAAATCGTTCGAGCCATTTTGATCGATTTTGCCCCGGTTTTCCCGTTTGCGTTTCGTCTAGAATTTCTTAGTAACCTTAGCTCCTAAACCTTCCTTTGTTATCCCAGAACTCATCTCAAGATTCCCCCGGAAGAAATTTCGAGTTTTGTAGCTTTTCGTGGAAATTCGGGGATTTTCCAGCCTGGGCTGTAGTACCGCCGGCCCCTGGCCGGTACTGCCGGCCGAGGCGACCAGGCAGAGGCAGAGCGCCTCGTTGCTGCCCTGCCACCTCTCCTTCTTCTGGGAGCTTCTCCCCACCCTCCCTCACTCCCTCACACTCCTCCCTCATTCTCACACGCTCTCCCCCTCACTCACACTCTCACTCTCACTCCCTCTCCCTCTTGGAGCTCTGTCTCCCCCTCTCTCTAGTGTTCTCCCTCTCCACTCCCTTCCCCGGAGTTCTCGAGCTCGAAGGGAAGCACACTGAGGTGGTGGACGTCATTTTCAAGCCCTAGCAGCATCCTGTGGTGACTGGATCAAGTCCCAATTCATTTCACTACAGATTTGAGCTCAAACACTAGCTACTTTCTCTTTTCCTTTTTCCTTTCTTTTAGTTTGAACCCTAGAGAACTTAGATGCTAAGGTTAACTCTTGGTTATTTGAGTTCCTAGACCTAGGTTAGGTGTTAGAGATTTAGTTAGTGCAAAAACCGAGCTCAAAAACCCTAAATTACTACTTTGTCAAATTTATTCGGTTAAAAGTCGTTTTCATGACTTTTGGGGACAACTCTTGAAACCCTAGCTCCAAAAGTTGGGAAAATGGCCTCAAAATATATTCGATGCTGCTAAAGTCTGATTCTCATGAAAAAAAATAGAGTTTAAACTCGATTCAAGTCAAAATTCAGAATTTGACGTAATTTAGGACTTTCGAGTTCCTCGGGTGGGAAATTAGGTCAAACGAAGTCGAAACCTTGAGTGGATCACGTGAATCGGTCCTTATCGTCGTCAAGAACCCATCCATGCAATCGCCGTGAAGTTTCGAGTCCGTTTGTGCAAAATCCCATTTTAGCCAATCCTATTTTTCCCTGCAGCTGGCACTACCGACGTGGTGAGGCGATATTGCCGCTCAGGCCGGCACTACCGCCCCCACGCCATCGGTAGTTAAATTCCAGTAAACATCCTTCTCGGATTTTGGCCTTCGGCACTACCGCCGTGGAGAGGCCGGTACTGCCGCTCGGCTGGTACTACCGGGCCTCTACCGCCGGTAGTTTTTTTTTCCAGAGAGCCCCCTCTCTAGGTTTTTCGATCTCCGGCACTACAGGCTTCAGTGACTGGTACTGCCGCCCTCAGAGCGGTACTACCGGAATGTTGCCGTCGGTACTGCCAGGTCCGTTAGAAAAACTGAGTTTCGCCTATTGTTCTTTCTCGTGTTCTTTATACGGTGTTGTTTAACTTTGAGAACTTTATTTGTTTCGCTTTTGATTGATCTTATTCGTTTTCTTGTTGTTTCTTTTGCCTTGTCTTGATTAGACGTTGACGCGTCGAAAGCGGTCGACGAGGATCCGGATTACGACCCTGAGAACACGCACAACACAGCAAACAGGCAAGCACCTCCTTTGACCATATTAAACCTATAATTGCAAATATATTTTGATTGTTTAAAAACTATTACGCATGCATGTGAAATTGGTATGAATATTAAATTGTGGGTAATGGTAGTTAAACCTAAAAGTTGGATGGTTTTCCTTAAATTTCTCAATTGTCACGAGAACCTTGTATAACCCTAGGATAAGGGTAGGCACCGTCTAAAGTGTCAATCGGGATTATATGCTTAATAATTGCACACGCTTAGCCCCGCAATAGAAAGATTGTTTGATCGGAGGACCCAGTCAATTAAAATCATTTCAAAATGTTAATGGAGTTCTAAAATGGTGGTTTCGGTGGAAAAAGGGTATTTTGATAAAAATGGAAAAGGAAAAGGTGGTTGGTGGTTTTGTGCCGGGCAGACGTTGGAAGGTCTCGTTTGTGCAAGTCTAAGAACTGAACTTGACGTTATTAACTGAGTCGTATCGTATAACCACATGTGCTAGTATGGAATAGCCTGAACTTAGTATAGGAGTGGGTGTTTGGTCTTGCGCCGTGGTAGGTCGAAGTAGTTGGACAGACACCGAAGGTATTGGTGTTGTTCTAGGTACTCCCTCGCTGCGCGTCTGGGTCGGAGTAGTCCAAAACAACGGTGGATGCTTTGCTATGGGTAAAAGGCACGATGGAGCGCTAGCCATTGTTGGAACTGTGTGTGAAGCGGGTTGGAGGAAGGGTACCTGTGCCGTGTGTACGTGTGGTACTTCCACCCGATCCGGGAGTGTACTGTGTGTGTGGAACTCTCACCCATAGCAAAGGGCGCACATCACCGGGGCTGACGCAAGACTAAATCCCTACAAATGGAATAGTTTTGTCACAGTCTAGCAAAACGGATCAAGCGGGTATCGCATGACATGGCTGGCATGGTTGCTAGAATGTGTCATGTGGGTAAGGTGTACAATCTCTGCAGAGAACAAATCTAATCGATTAGCCGTGCTCACGGTCATAAGCAACTTGGGAAATTTCCGTCAAGTATAGTGTTTCGGTTTTGGTTTCGGAAAGAGTTTGGGTTATGGTAAATCTTTTGGGCTTTGGTTCAGATTAAGTCTGGTGGCGAGTTCATTGAACTCGAAGAGCTGTTTTGGTTCGGTGGCTTCGACCATCGGTTTGTTGGTTCTTAGTTTGATTGGCGATTATATTGGTAAGGTGGTGGAATCTGGAAGGTGTGCGTAAATTTTGAAATTATGTATTGTAAATACTTTCTTTAGCAACTGCTTTTGATAAACCGTGCAATGTTTTGAAGCTATTACTCTATTGCAAATAAATTTGGCTTCATTCAACGCTGAGTTAGACTATAAGCCTACTTTATTGACGCAACCTGCATTATTATTATACTTGCAAACACTAAAGTCTTGCGAGTACATACGTGTACTCATCGTTTGCTCTAATCCCTGAGTGAGGAGCAGAAGATGCAGGAGAAGATGAAGACGAACATGAGACTGGGTTTAGCAATCCGGACGCGGGTGGAGCGTTTGACGGCTAGCTGAGTATCACACTCACCGGTTGCCTTTGGGTGGGAAGGCATACCGTGGCCACTTTTGTTCTTCTCAGCTTTCTTTAACCGGATGGCCTTTTGTAATGTGAATCAGATATATTAATTTATACCCTCTGTAATATATTACCTTTGGTCAGTTTTCGCATGGAATGATACAACTTAATTTTAATATATGGTGCTAGCCTACTGATCCAGGGACTAGCACAGAAGCGCATATTTGTGGGAAGCTCGGTTTGAAATCAAATGGATGGCATAAGACCTCAAGCGTCGAGGGTCATGCCGACCAATTGGTCTCAACCCGAGTACGGTCGTGGTGCCATGATCGGAAACCTTACGGGTTGCGCTAATATCCAGGTCAGCGCTGTGACACTACGGTATGGTGTGACATTATAGAATGTGAAATTAGAGAATAAAACCTTTCGGCTTGAGGTTTACTCGTGTTTTTGGGCCGTTTGAAGTGATGTGTCACCACGGAGTGTCGTAACCTTTTAAATGGTGCATGTTAAGGTCAAAAACTTTATGAAATATGGTATGGCAGGTTAAAACCATAAGGTATGGAGGTTAATAACGTTTCCGGGCCGTTTTCGGGGTTTTGGGCCTTCCCGGGGGAGTTTGGGCCTTAAGTGGGCTTTGGTGGGATGGAGTAGGTCTCTGTAACGGACTAGGATTGGGTGTGGGGGCTGGTAAAAGGGCTCCCCACCAGCCCTTGGACGTTCACCCCTGCCCCTTGTGTGCCCTTCCCCCCACTTGCCATTTTCCTAGCCGCCTCCCTCCTCCCTTGGCCGTGCGCCTCCCCCTCCCTTTGCCCCATTGCTCCCCAACTCTCCACTACCTCTCCTCCACCCCCTTGATTCCCTAGGGTGGTCTCCACACCTCTGCACCTTGTGGATCCATCCGTTGGAGCGAGGAGCGTGGAGCGAGGAGCGATCCGCGAGGAGATCTATTGGAGATTCGTTCGTTGGGCAAAGGTATGATCATGGGGATCCTTGGGTTTGATCTAGGTACTGTTCTTAGGGTGTTTATGAAGTTTTTAGATCAATTGGTGGTGCTGGGTTGGAGTTCTTTGGGTTAGATCTAGACGTTGCCACGTTTCTGTTTTCGGGCAGATTGAGCAGTCGGGCTAGGGTTCGAGTTTTCGTCGATTTAGAATCCGAATCTGTCCGTACGGACTTAAAAGAAGTTGTAGATAATTTAATTATCTTTCCGTGGACATAAAGCACGTTAAAATCCGATCAGCCGTTTGAAAGTTATGCCGTTTTACCGAGCGTGTTAAAATCTGTGACGCGATTGGAACAGATCGTAGTAATCTGTAGATTAAACAATTTTAGAGTCCGAATCAGTCTTTCCGTATAACTATAAAAAGGTAGGAAATTTCCTAAGCTTCGCGACGGTGTACTCGTTTAATCGATTTGGAGTCCCAGAACTCAAGTTATGGCCTTTGCAAGGCTGCTGTCCCGCCGGGACAGAACCTCTGTTTTTAGGTTTGCAAGTAGTGGGCAATGTCGGGTTAGATGGGGATTTGTGTACTGTTTTGCGGGCATTATTGTGAGTGTGTGATGCCTATGTGCAGGTGGTGTGACACCGGGAGTGCCCTCTACGTCCCACAAATCCGTCGCATGATTGAGGCAAGTGTGTTGTAATGTATAGCGGATTGTAGGTTGTTTGTTGATATTGGGTGAAAGATTGAACACTTGCTATGCTCACTTGCCATGCTTGCTGTTTTCCAATGAAATATTGAGTATGATTATCATGGTTCGATGCCATGTGTTTATATTTGTCATGATGAGTTGCCATATGTTTATGTACATGTGAAATATGATAATTGGCATAGTTGCATGCATGACATGTTACATGGTCCGGGCGGTGAGAAAGTCATTAACTAATCCGGGAAGGTCGGTGAGAAAGTTATGACTAATCCAGAGAGCCATTAGAGTAAGTCCTACATCGTGATTCCATCTACCGTGGGTTGTGGAAGCGAGGAGTAGGCACCCTCCATCTTCGGGATGGAAGGGGGGAGAGGGTGCACACCGACGGGTGTGTACTCAACCATACCGGTATGAGTTTCCATGGAGATATGAGCATAACATTGCATTGCATTGCATTGCAACACATTTTTTTTTAATGATGATGATGTTGTTATGTGCTCAAGTATGAGATGTTATATGTGATGTGAGGTATTATTGTCTTGTAAATGATCTTGTTGTCCATTATAATATGCTTGCTGAGTTTTCGAACTCACGCTTGTGTTTTATGTTGTTTTTAGGTACTTTGAGATCGGCATGCGGGAAAAAGGGATCTAGCTACACTTCTACACGTAGCTCCACCATCATAGTCCATAATTAATCACTTGGAGACATGATATTAAGAGTTGTGCCCTAAACTTAATGTATGGTTTAATCTAGCATGCTTGTGAATCCTTATTTGCTTCGTTATAGTTTATGAAGTGGTTAAGCGTGGTATTATTGGCGTAACTTGATGTTATGTCCATTTATGTTGTTGTTTTAGATGTCGTGTGCTATGATATATATATACCTTGCCATGATATTGAGATTGTGTTAATTCATGGAAAAACAAAGGAGATGCTGCCGAAATATCGGTTTTTAGCATATGAACCTTTGCTGGAATTTATGTTTAATTGTGGTACTTAGATGTTGCTTAGCTTATGTTTGGTAGCATTCGGGCATATTAAATGCCGGGGTGTTACAAGCGCAACAGTAATGGCATTAATCACTGTACCAGGACCGGAACCCCCTCACACAAGGCAAGGCTTGTCGCTCAAGGTTTCACTCAACGTCCTAGGGTTGATTATGAAGAAACCTATTCTCCGGTCATGGGAGGAATTACCTTGAGATATTTGATCTCAATGGCAGTCAACTTGAAGTTGAGAATGAAGCTAATGGATGTTGTCACATCATATTTGTATGGAAACTTGGATTCGGAGATATACATGAAAGTACCGGAAGATATCTCTATCCCGAACCAAGACAGAGGAAACATAAACATATACAGTGTGAAGTTGGAGAAATCACTGTATGGACTGAAGCAGTCAGGAAGAATGTGGTACAATCGCTTGAGTGACTTTTTCTACAAGAAAGGCTGCACGAATAGCGAAGATTGTCCATGTGTGTTTATACAACGATCCCCGAATGGATTTTGTATAATCTCCGTCTATGTAGATAACTTGAACATCATTGGGAAGGGTGAAGAAATTGAAGAAACATGTTCATACTTGACGTCTGAGTTTGAAATGAAAGACTTGGGTAAAATCAAGTTCTGTTTAGTCTTGCAACTTGAATATGCCCAAGGTGGAATCTTGGTACACTAATCATCTTACACGAAAAAAGTGTTGGAGAGATTTGGTTTTAAAAAGGCATACCCTGCAAATACCCCAATGGTCAGAAGGTCACTCCAAGCAGACCTAGATCCATACAGGCTTAGAGAAGAGGGGGAGGAAGTCCTGTGAGCGGAATTCCCATATTTGAGTGCAGTTGAAGCGCTCACGTACCTTGCGAATAGCACGAGGCCGCACATTGCGTTCGCCGTAAATTTGCTTGCTCGGTACAGTGCAGAACAATGAAGTTTGGGTGGATTGTACTCTTTTTCCTTAGTAAGTTTTTCGTTGAAGTTTTATTACACAAGGTTTTGATGAGGCAATCCGTGCAAAACAGCAAGCGTATGCTATGTACTCTTTCTTTAAGTATTTTTCCTACTGGATTTTTCTAGAGTTTTAATGAGGCATATGCATCTCGTCGCGGTAAAGGGTCTAAGGGGGGATGTTAGGAAACTCTGCCCGTTGTGGCCCATATGGACTCTTACCGAAACCCTGACTGTAGCTTATAAATAGGAGGCATGGTCTCCTCATTGTACACGTGCAATCAGTAATAAAGCAGAACAATTCCTCTTCATATTATGTGTCTCTCTCTGCTTGTTCTCTGCTTTAAATCTATTAGGTAATCTCGGACTATTCGATAGCGAGGTTGTCTGACAGTTAGATGAGATGCCGGTGACTTCGTCTCATCCAAGTCCCATGAATTCGTCGTCCCCACCACCTCACGCCGACAAAAATGATTTCTTCGGGCCCGAGAACGCGTCGTGCTCGTGTCTTCGCCGGAGCTCCACCGTTGCAGCTTGCCGCCACCCTCGCCCTTGCCTCCTCTTAGCCTTTTCTATTAGCAAACGGTCAAATGAACTTGCGGTGCAAATTGGGACAAGCTCGGGGAAAGGGGCAAGTCTGAGAAAGTAAAATACAAGTCTAGGGTCTAAGTGATACAACGTTAGAGGGTTGCAGTGCAATTTTCTCTTTTAATGTTGAGCCGTGGTCCAGAGAAAGCCAATCCGAGTCTTCCCTGTGGGTGTGTTGTGTTTGGTGTACCACGCAAATTTTGGTTTAGTTTCATGAATTTGATTCCTGTTTAGTTGGAATCCAACATTTGTATTTTTGGTGTGAAATAATAACACCATTATGCCTGAAAGGTTTGGAGGCCAGCCAGCCTCTCCACGTCACCTCCCCGGCGTTCTCAAAAAAAGTTTCTCAATTTTCTTTAAATTACGGATAGACCCCTGTAAAGTTACAAAACGCCCCCCCCCCCCGATTTTTTGTGAGTGTAAGAAAAATACTTTCAAATAGCGTTCAGGTCCCTTGGTTCGTTACTTTACAAAAAAACCTCCCGTTAAATACAAATCTCGAACGAACCCTTTTCTAATTTTTGAAGGTAGCGCTCAGGTCCAAAAAAATAATAAACAGGTCCCCGTCCCTTACATCCAGGTCCTTTCTCCGTTTTTCCCGGAAAAATTTTCGTCAACAGAAATATGTGTGGAGCTCTATCTCTAGACTCTTTTTTTTCAACTCGATCTCTAATCTCTAGAATTTTTTTTCCAACTCAATCTCTAATATTTTTCGAAACATGTATTATTACTCGGTGAACGCATATAGTATTAGACTCGACAAAAGAAGTTTGGCATCTCTAATATTTTTTGCAACCTGTATTATTACCCGGTTAACACATAGAGTGCTAAACTCGACAGAAGAAGGTTAACTGGGTAATAATAAAGTGTTAAATAAATTCGTCAAAAGAAATATTTGTGCAACTCTATCTCTCTATTTTTTTTTTGTAACTCGATTTCTAATATTTTCTGGAATAAGAAATATATGTGTACAGTTGTATCTCTATAGTTTTTTTTGCAACTCGATGTATAATATTTTTCGAAACATGTATTATTCACCGGTGAAAGTATAGGGTGTTAAACTCGGTAAAAGAAGATCATTTCTGTTTTTCCCGAGTGATCACGTAAATTCGTAGATGGCTCCTACCCATCATATTCTTAGAGATCACTCCGAAAAAAATGAACCCATGGTTACGCAAATTCGTAGACGACTTCTACCCATTTAGTTTTTTTGAAATCGCTCTGAAAAATATGTTAAAATCCTCCTACAACCTTTTTTTAGAAAAAAAACAGAGCAAATTTTACATGGTGCGATGTGCGCTGCACATTCTACCTAGTTGTATTCATTCTTGATTAAAACTTTATCCTATGGCTTCGTGCCTTTGGACAACCGATGGCTAATCTAATAAGTGTGGCACCTGTTTTTTTTCCAGAAAGTAAAGTGCATACGCATACACTCAATATACACCACACTCACATCACTACAAGCACACGCAGGGTTCAAAATATTGTAAAAAATCGACTGAAAATCATGATTATCGACCTTATCGAGCCGGTACGATATTATATACCGGTTGGCAAACATGTTAAATTCAAAAAAATTCAAAAATTCTAAAAAATTTATGCGACGCAAATATAGCAATTATCGAGCCATATCGAACGATTATCGAGATATATCGAGCGAAAATTGCTCAAAAATCGACCGACGATGAAGTTCGTTTGATCGGCTGATTTTCAAGGTAAATATCGAGATTATCGAGGAAATATCGCGATTATCGTTTTTTCCTGATTTATTGTTTGAAAAGTTTGAATGACGAAAACCGTTACCGGGCTGAGGACGATATCCAAACCGATTTTGATAAGGTGAAAACTTGCGCACGCCTGTGTTCTCCCAAACACGCTACCCGTTTCTTATAGATGATGTATACGCGAATCCCCCAAACAAAGCAGCGCATAGGGTTATATATGTAGAATTTTGAGTCCCATAGAATAGAATTTCTGAGGCCTAAGACTAGCAGTCATAATCAGCTGCTCGCCCCTTTGAAAAAAGTCAATGCATTATATAGTCCCCGGCCCCGCTCACCTTCTAGCATTTCTTTTGTTGGATGATCTAGATATACAATGGCACGGTGATATTGCCATTTTTCTATATTAACAGTATAGAGTGCAGACTTGTGGAGCTCATGTCCTTGCTAACAACATACATACTGAAATGACAAGTGGTTTTTAGTTGCGCCAGCCGTTAGCATAGGTGGACAGAGTTTTGGTGCAGTTTCTGTGGAGACTGCAACTTACACGGTCTCTATATACCCATATCTATTGCTACAGTGAAAAACTAAACAGTGCTTCAAGCAGATCCGATCCATCTGGTTCAAATCAAACGGTCCTATGGGATTGCTTAACTGCACCAGAACTCTGTCCAGCATAGGCGGGGTGAAACCAAAGCCAAACAAAATAGTAGGATCGAAGATACAAGGATTTTACATGAGTATTGAAATACAAAAATGTACTACTCCGTAAAGCCTTACTCCTTCCGTTCATTTTTTAAGACATATTTTAATTTTGCATAAAGATTAAGATTGCGTTGGAAGTTAAGAAAAGAACGAGAGAAAGTAACTTAGATGGTCTCACTTGATTATCTTAAAAGATAAAAGATATATACTTTATATGGATGGTAATAAATAAATACATATAGTAGAAAGAGAATAAACAAAGATACGGAAGAAACCTTATTAAATCTTGCATGCAAATTTTATATTTACAAATAAAATTATTTAAAAAATAAATCTTATAAAAATAAAGATAGGTCTTTTCCAAACGTGCTTACCGTACCCGGGACAGTAATACGGCATCCATTCTTCCATGTTTGGGCAGGCTACTTCCAGCCGCCATAATGGCTCATCACTCCTCCCAAATCTTCAGCCCCACATAAACAAATCACACAAAGATTCCCTCGCCATTATCATCAGAATTTAATTTAGGAGGACCTCCTCCCACGTTTGCCCCCAGCCCAGCCGTCTCGCCCACACCCACACACCAACAAAATTTCACCGCTCCCCACCACCACCTGACACCCCTCTCCTCCTCTCCTCTCCTTTCCCCCCTTCTCTCTCTCTCTCTCTCTCTCTCTCTGACAATCTCACTCACACACCCCCACTTTGACTTTGACTCCGCCGCACCTCCAATCCCTCTCCTCGCTCCCTCCCCACTGCTCTACTCTACTCTAAACCCTGCTCTAAACCCTGACTAGGTAGGGTAGTGTAGCGTCCGATGGGGAACTGCGCCGCCTCCCGCCTTGCCGGCGGTGACGGCGGCGGCGCGGGTGGGGACCCCGTGGCAGTGTGTCGCGACCGGAAGCGCCTCATCAAGGCGGCGGCGGAGCGGAGGTTCGCGCTGGCGGTGGCGCACGCGGCGTACGCGGCCGCGCTGCGCTCTGTCGCCGACGCGCTAGATGTCTTCGTCGCGCGCCACACCGCGCCGGCGCCGATACTCATCACGCTCCCCACCCCGACCGCCTCGCCTCCCGGGTCCCCCAAGCCGGCGCCGTCGCTCCCCTCGCCGCCCACGACGCCGCAGCAGCAGCAGTCGGAGCCGCCGGGGAATGCTGCGCCGGCGGCGGGCGACAGCGTTGCGCAGACGCCGGAGATGGCATGTCCGTACTACTACCCGCCGCCCGTGACGCCGCCGCCTCCTGCGGCGCCGGCGGTCGGTGGGTGGGACTTCTTTAACCCGTTCTACGGGGCGGAGGAGGTGACAGCGGCCGCGGCTATCAGCGACGAGGAGATGCGCGCGGTGAGGGAGCGGGAGGGGATCCCGGAGCTGGAGGAGGCGGAGGAGGAAGAGGACGAGGGGTCGAAGGTGGCGGAGGCCAAGACCTCAAAAGCGGATGCTTCGCTTGGAGTAGCCAAGCAAGAAGAGGCTAAAGAGGTGGGCGATGTGACTGGGAATAATGGCGCATTGGAGGTGGCAGTCGCGCAGCCGGGGCGCGAGCTGCTCGCGGCGCTGAAGGATGTCGAGGAGCTCTTCGCGCGCGCCGCCGAGGCCGGCAAGGAGCTGTCCGGCATGCTCGAGGCGGCCGCCCGTGTCCCAGAGCTCAAAGGTCCGGCCTTTACTGCGTTCCTTAACTTTTCTTGCCTCGATCGCTCTATCTCACTGCAGCTGGCTCGATCCTTGTCACGACTGTGGTGCTGGGATGGTCAAATCCCTTTTGCTGTTTGTGGAAATTGCAAGATTTGGGTGTAAAGCTGCGTGTTTTGATTGGTTTGGACAAATCTTTTATCCAAGAAAGGTCTTTTCTTTTGAGTTGGACACCTTTTTATACTCGGGGTCGTATGGAATTTAGATGGTACTACTGTTCTTTGTTTAGGACCGCCTGCCTGTGCCCCCTGGAGATTAGACAGAGCATATTTCTTTAAAAAGTGCCTTTAAATGTTATTGGCTGATGTAATAGCCGCCCACTGTCAATTTGTTATCACCTTTTCTACTTTGCAGTCATTTCATGGACCATTTTTCGTAGCCCTTTTGATGCTACTATTTGTTGTGCTTGATTGCCAATGCGATCCCTTTGAGCTGCAAAAGGCTAAAGGCGCCTGCTTGATGATTAGTATCATGAATCTGCACTTCCAATTCTGTTAGAGCAATGCTAGACGAACTTGGTTTTGTTTTGTGTTCACACCCTTACTGATTTGTAGTTATCAGTCGCTAATATTTTTGGTGTGCCTTTGATCGATGGTATTAACTTCGATATTTCTTTCTTGGTGCAGAAAATTCATCAAAAATAATTCATGCCATCACATGGCATCGGTCTCCATCATCTGTTTCCTCATCCTATAGGAGTGAGCTGGGAGCAAGCTCGAATAGTTTGTCATGGACAGATAAGAGTGAAACTAAGAGTGATATATTCGATGATTATGGTGGGATGAAGTCGGGAAGTCACTCACAGACTTTAGGAAGGTTGTTTGCCTGGGAGAAGAAACTTTATGAAGAAGTTAAGGTGGGTTTTGTATGATGTTCTTGAAATTTCCTGAGATTTTAATTCTTCTGTATCTGGTGGAGCCTGTTGACCTTTCATGTGGCTGCATGTATACAGAAAAGACTGCATCACTTTGCAAGTGATTTGCTATTGTTCTATCGATGGTTAGAACAACTAATTATTTGAGCAAGAGTGGCTCCACCTTGTAATCAAATTACATGTTATTTTTGTATTCACATGTCTTTTGTGAACGAGGCTAGGTTTGAACCCTGCAAGCTCTCCACATGTTGATCGTATTGATAGTGTTATCTATTATTTTTAAAATTGGAAGGGATGTGCTAATTTTTACATGCATCATGGTCAATTTGTGTTGCTTGTTGTGCCATGGATTAATTAGTCTATTTCATAGTCTCTCGACATGTTCAAACAAGATGTTTTTGTTGTGTCAGGTATTGCATATTTGTGCATCTATGTTAAAATGATTTTGGTTCTGTGCAGGCTATCGATCAAATCCGTCAAATTTATGAGAAGAAATAACAAGATGTTTTTGTTGTGTCAGGTATTGCATATTTGTGCATCTATGTTAAAATGATTTTGGTTCTGTGCAGGCTATCGATCAAATCCGTCAAATTTATGAGAAGAAATGTGTGCAGCTGAGGAACCAAGACGCCAAAGGTTCAGAGCTGCGTTGCGCTGAAAAAACTAGGACGACTGTTAGAGACCTGTACACAAGGATCTGGGTTTCTCTTCGAGCAGCAGAATCAATATCTGATAGAATACAGAAATTACGGGATGAGGAACTTCAGCCACAACTTGTTGAGCTGTTGCAGGGGTAAGCTGACCTCCTTACCTGTAGGGTTTTTGTATTCACATTTCAACGAATATTGACGCTTTGCCTGCTCCTTGGCAGCTTCATGAGAACTTTCAAAATAATGATGGACTCCCATGAAACCCAGAGACAGATAATGTTTGAGGTGAACTCCTTCACCTGCCCTGCTTATGGTAAATTCTGCAACGACGCCCAGCGGCATGCTACTCTGAAGCTGGAGGCTGAACTGAGGAATTGGAGGTCCTGCTTTGTGAGCTATGTCGGTGCTCAGAAGGCATACATTGAAGCTCTTAATGGCTGGCTGTCCAAGTTTATCATAACGGATACCATACGGTATTCTCGAGGGATATCATCAACTGTGCCCAGCAGGGCCAGCGCACCACCTTTAGTTGTGATCTGCCATGATTGGTACACTGCACTGTCGAAGTTTCCCAACAGGCGGGTAGCATTCACCATGAGGAATCTCATCAGAAGCGTGAGAGTGCTGTGGCTCAAGCAAGGGGAAGAGCAGCAGCAGAAGAGAAAGGTGGACAGCCTAGCGAAAGAGATGGACAGAAGGATCACCGCTTACAAGCGAGCGGAGAACAAGGTCATCGAGACGAAGCTTCTGGAGCACAAGCCGGAGCAGGACGCTAAGCAGCGCATGGAGCACCTGTCGGAGAGGAAAGAGACGCTGAACGCTCTGAGGAAGAGGGTGGAGGCGGAGAAGGCGAAGCATCACGCCTGCATGCGCGACACCCACGACGTCACCCTCAACGGCTTCAAGATCGGCCTGGCCGGCATATTCGAGTCGCTGACGGAGTTCTCCAAGGATTCCGTCGAGCTCTACGAGGACCTCCTCACGCATGCCGGTCCCAGAGATTCAGAGAAGGCTACCGGGATGAGGCCCTCCGACTCCGACTCCGTCGAGGGGCCGTACTCGCGCGTAGCGGTGGATGCCACATGAACATGGCTGTCAGTGTGCTCCAGTTCAGGACCTCGTTGCATTGCCCCAGCTTTTGGACCCCTGGAATCTCTGTATTGTTAGCCTGCCTCGTGGAGTAGTACCGTCGTGTTGGTTGCCGGAGGTGTGCTAGGGTCATTCGTGTGGGCATCTACCTGCCTGTAATTATTCTTGTAGTGTGATGTCAGGGAGGATTCGCTTCGTTGCTTGTGTTGCCGTTTTTTTTTGGTACCGTTTAGTTACCCTGCCAAGCGTATGGTGTTGATAGCGGCACTATATGGGTTTGTCTATACAACATGTCGCTGTATTTTCCTTTCAAAACAGCCATATTTCTTAAACGTCGGATGGAGATCCTACGCCCCGAATCAACCCACCAAATCATAATCTCCTATCCCTAACCCAACCTAATCCCTCCCTCTCTCAGATTGTTACGATTGGCGGTTGACCAAGCATCCAACGGCAGATTGTGAGGTTCCTTAGCGAGTGACAATTTACAAGATAGGGAACAGTAATTTCCGGCAATGCAAACACTGTAAGAGGGTAATTAGTTTGTTGGAAAGTTAAACTGTATTACCGAGTAGTTGGTTGTAAGGAGTAGAAAATCATTGTACCGGTGAAGGGAGAAAACAAGATTTAGAAATGGAATGAATCCCCTGCTTCGTCTATGCTTTGTTCTTCTTCTTCTTTTCCTTGTTGCTTTCTTCCAGATTTCACTTCTCTTCTGTGTTCCTCGATCTCACACACTGAGAGAGACTCAAGTGCCAAGGGATATTAAATGTGGTATCAGATCCGGGTTCGATTGGGGGGCTTTGATCTGTATGATCCCAGGGAAGGGTTAGGGAACTCAGATCAATTCCAAAGATCTCTGTAAAATTCCTGTACCCTGGTTAGCTTGGCCTGAACAGATCATCGCGGCTCTTCCAAAACCATCGGTGTAAACCCAATTCGTCCTAGAGGCAATGGAAGAATCGGAAGGGCGTGCGGAGGAGAAGTTGACAATGATCAAAGAGAGCCTCGACCTCCTGTTCGCAAGAGTTGAGATAATCGATACCACACAACAACAGTTGATGACAAGAACAGATATCGTGGCTAAATCAGTGGAGCAAAGCTCGAAGGGACATCAATTACTTACCAAACAAATGGAGGCCACTGCTCAAGCAGTTGCGCGTCTCACTGCCGAGAGGGTTGCAGAAGGGAATCGACACGGCGAGGGGCCTTCATCGGCCAGGGGAAAAGTTTTGTTCATGTCGGCACCGCAGGAGCCTTGGGAGAAGACAATATTTGAGCAAACTCCGTCATATGGAGGCTCGCACAACAGGTGTTCGACTGTGGTTCAACATGATTCAATGGGGCTAAATAATCGACCGCCAAGAGATATTGGAGCACCAACCAGAACATAAATCATTTCCCAAATTATCACTTCTGAACTTTGATGGGGGAGAGTCCCCGACCTTGGCGAGATGAATGTATGGATTACTTTAGATTGTTCAATATCAAGGAAGCACTGTGGGTGACATTAGCGACAATGCATATGGAAGCAATGTGGACTACCATAGATTGAATGATTTGACTATCAAGAATAAGCACTCATCATGGAGATTCTGTGTGGACTACCATAGATTGGATGATTTGACTATCAAGAATAAGTTTTCAATGCCAGTGATTGATGAGTTGTTAGACGAGTTGGCGGGTACCAAATATTTTACAAAATTGGATCTCAGATCAGGGTATCATCAAATTTGTATGAGGGAAGAAGACGAGATGAAAACGGCATTCAAAACTTACCATGGACACTATCAGTTTAAGGTCATGCCCTTCGGCCTCACTAATGCTCCTGCAACGTTCCAATGTGTGATGAATTCAGTCCTGGCGCCATTCCTCATGAAGTTTGTGTTAGTTTTCATGGATGATATTCTGATATACATCCCCAATCTCACTGCTTATGCTAAACATTTGACTGCGGTGTTACAAGCTTTAAAGGCAAATCGATTTTTTGTGAAAATGTCCAAATGCACTTTTGCTTAGACGCAAATTGAGTACTTGGGTCATATAATTTCAGACAAAGGTGTCACCACAGATCCTAGGAAGACTCGTGCAATGTTGGACTGGCCAAGACCAATGAATGTGATAGATTTGAGAGGGTTTCTAGGGCTGACCGGTTATTATCGAAAGTTTGTATGAAATTATGGAATACTAGCAAAGCCCTTGACCAACTTGTTGAAGAAGAAGAAGGCATTTGAGTGGGAGGAGCAGGCGGAAGAAGCATTCATTGAATTGAAACAGGCCATGTCATCCGCACCAGTATTACAGCTTCCCAGCTTTGAACAAGGTTTTGAGGTAGAGGCTGATGCATGTGACCATGGAGTTGGGGTTGTTTTACTGCAACAAGGACACCTAGTAGTTTTTTTTTAGCAAGGCATTAGGGCCCGCTCATAGACAATTATCCATCTATGAAAAGTAATTCATGGCATTAATGTTGGCAGTCGAGAGATGGGGACCCTATTTGCAATGCAATGAGTTCATTATAAAAACCGACTACCGTAGTCCATGCTATCTCGATGAGCAACAACTACAATCGGAAATGCAAAGGAAAGCCATGACATGCCTCATGGATTTGCAATTTCAAATTATCTACAAAAAGGGCAAGAGAATGTGGTGGCAGATGCATTGTCGCGTGCAGGGAAACTGATGACTTTATAGCCATATAGGTAGTGTCGAAAGTACAACTGGTGTGGATACAGGAAGTAATACACTCTTATACCACTGATAAGGAGGCACAACAACTCTTGGCTAGCCTAGCAATCCACGGTCCTAACAAGAAAGGGTTTGAGTTGCAACAAGGATTAATCCGGCACCAAGGTAGAGTTTGGATCGGAGAGAATTCGGCATTACAAACCAAGTTAATTTCAGTGTTTCATTCTAGTGCCGTCGGTGGTCATTCTGGAATTTAGGTACATACCAATGGCTGAAGAAACTATTTTGCTGGAATAGAGTGAAGCAAGGAGTAGAAGATTTTGTCAAACAAAACCAAGTGTGTTAAATGGCAAAAGGGGAAAGATCTAAATCTGTCGGGTTATTGCAGCCTCTGCCAATTCCTATCGCAGCATGGCAAGAGTTGACAATGGATTTTATTGAAGGTCTACCAATGTCTGAAGGTTACAATGTGATTATGACAGTTGTGGACCGGTTCTCAAAATATAGTCATTTCATTGCGCTCAAACATCCTTTTACATCTTACAAAGTTGCTAAGTTGTTCCTGGAACAAATCGTGAAGCTTCATGGAGTACCACAATCCATTACCTTGGACCACGACAAGGTCTTCACTAGCAGTTTTGGCGAGAACTGTTCAAAGCTTTGGATACTAAATTGCAGTTCAGTACTGCGTACCATCCCCAAACGGACAGGTAGAGTGAGAGAGTAAACCAATGTCTAGAGATGTACTTGAGATGTGCGGTACATGCTTCACTGGGAAAATGGAAATCATGGCTAGCTTTGGCTGAATTTTGGTATAATACTATTTTCCACAATTCATTAGGATGTTCTCCATTCAAGGCATTATATAGAAGGGAGCCAAGTTACGGGGCCATACCAAATGTAACTGACATTGGATTGGAAGAGGTAAGGGATGTTTTAGAGAACTGAGAGGTGCATCAAGAAATGCTTAAACAACAACTCCCTAGAACTCATAATAGGATAAAGCTTCAGGCTGATAAGAACAGGCAAGAGATGCATTTTCAGGTAGGAGAAAGGTGCTGCTCAACTTGTAGCCATACGCTCAGACGTCACTTATGAACATACCATATCCTAAATTAGCATATAAGTTCTTTGGACCTTATATTGTACTGGAGAAGATCGGCCCAGTAGCTTATCGCTTGAACATATCACCTGAAAGCCAAATTCATCCCGTCTTCCATGTTTCGCAATTAAAAGTTTTTACTCCTGATTACTCTTCGGTTTTTATTGAACTACCGAAAATCGCTAAGTTGGATGTCAGTGCCTCAAAATCGGAAGAAGTGTTAGAGAGGATATTGGTGAAGAAAGGGAATGTGGCAGTCGCTCAAGGACTAATCAAATGGACGGGTATTCTAAGAGAGGCAGCGACGTGGGAGAATCTTGATGTGTTGCGCGATAGATTTCCATCAGCTGTTGCTTGGGGTCAAGCAAGTTTTCAGGGATGGAGTGATGTTATGATTGTCGGTTGATCAATCATCCAATGACATATTGTGAAGTTCCTTAGCGAGTGATAATTTACAGATAGGGAACAGTAATTTCTGACAATGCAAACACTGTATGCAGGTAATTAATTTGTTGGGAAGTTAAATTGTATTACCGAGTAGTTGGTTGTAAGGATTATAAAATCATTGTACTGGTGAAGGGAGAAAACAAGATTAAGAAATGGAATGAATCCCCTCCTTCGTCTATGCTCTGTTCTTCTTTTCCTCGTTGCTTTCTTCTAGATTTTACTTCTCTTATGTGTTCCTCGATCTCACACACTGAGAGAGAGACTCAAGTGCCAAGGGATATTACACAGATGATGCTGTCACCCCCACATCGTACCCTTTGTGCTGCTGCCTGTGCACCCTCACTGGCGCGTCATCATCCCTTGTCTCGTTCGATGCCACTCTTTCACCAATGAGGCCTGTTGACTATACCACTTACTGTTGTATTTTCCTCTTGAAGGGGCCATTGGTGCTGACGCCACCCCTCCTCGTCCTTTGCCCTACCTTTCTTTTGCTCCAGCGGCGGTGGTGCCAATGGATCCATCGCCATCTTCCACCTCCCCTGCCTCCTAACTTGTCGGTTCTTGGTGCCTCCACTGCCTACTGCTCTCCTTCGACTTGTGGCCATTGCCACCCACCGCCGCTCATTCCTCTCTCTAAATCCAGGTCCAAGTGAACCCAAACCCCTAACCCGACGAATCTTAACCCTAATACGGTGAACCACCAGCCTAGCTTGTTGTCGCCACCGAAGAGGATGAACCTGTCGGCCAGAGTATTAGGGGTTGTTTGGTTTGCTTCAAATGGTTATCAATGCTTGTTTTACTAAATTTTGGTAGCGTTGACCAAATTTGGCAAAAATTTGGTTTGCTACCAAACTTTGGCAAGATTTCCTTCTCCCTTGGCTCTCTAGTTCATTTTCGTGCCAATCTTTGGCCAAAACATTGGTAACCAATTTTGTGACCAAATTTTGGCAATGCCTAATTTTGGTAAGGTTTGGTGAGGCAAAATTGTCATCAAACCAAACAGCCCCTTAATCTCCATGTAAAATCCTAGTGCTAGAAATTTGACCATTTTCCTTACAAAAATTGTTGATAGTGTTTTAGCAAATCCATTTGAAAATGTAAGACATAGTTTAAATGGTCTTGTTTAGAAATATAAGGTTTGCATGTAGATTTAATGAGATTTTCCCTACCATAGCCTTATTTATTCTCTATCGACCATATGCATTTATTCGTTACCACCCACACAAAGTATTATTATCTCCCATCTTTCAAGATTATTAAATAGGGGTATCTAAGCTATTTTTTTGTATAAATTGTTTTATTTTACCGTAACTTTAATTTTTAAGATGTGATTCTATGTTTTTCTTTTCTAAAGTTGCACAAATATTAAAGCATGAACGAAGGGTAGACAGTGATTACTTGCCTGTTCGTTTGCTTCAAGATTTGTACAACTTGTATTAGGAGGAAAAACATAGAAACACTGTTCTTAATTTTTATATAAAGTCAAAATACATATTGTATTTCTAAACGGAGGGAGTATTAACCACGGAAAAGACTGCTGATGTCGGCAGCACAAGAACAATATATCCATCTGGCCCATGTGAAAGGGCTGGAGATGTGTCACACTGTTACGTTGACGTATTTTACACTAGTATATACACAAGAATGGATACGAGCTCCTAGGCATGTGAGTGACTGAGTGTTGTGAATATAGACAGGAACATAAAGCAACGGTCTAGACGGCGAGTGAGCGCAATGGGCAGGAGGCGTGCCGGAGTAACCAGCTGTCGATGCACGGCAGATGGAACGTGTGACGGCGCACCGGCAGGCTCCTCGCGCTTTCGCCGGCCCCAAAATCCTGCGAACAATCATGGGCTCATGGCAAGCATCAATCGTCATTTACTCACTGACGCTGGCTGGACACAGTATCGATAACCACATACAGTAGCAAGCAGCAGCAAGAGAGCTTCCCGGAGCAGTAGTATTTTACAGGCTGCTAGCACATACCTGATTCGAAGGCTAAATGAGAAGCCGAACTGATCGCCACGGTTTACAAAACCGAATTAGTAAAATCGGCTCGGTTTTTATGGTACGGTTTTCGCAAAAAACGTACGAAAAAGCGCCAAAAATCGAAGAGTTGAAAAATCCAAAAAAAATTGAAAAATTTTGAAATCCGTTCGGGTTTTCGCGGTAAACCGCTCGGTTTTTACGAAAAACCGCTAGGGTTTCACGAAAAACTAACCCGATCTCTTCGAAAACGGTTTTCAGCGGTTTTACGCGAAAAACCGCGTTTTTCACGAAAAATCGGACATACAAATTTTTTCAATTTTTTCAAATTTGTTTTTTAATTAGACCGGTTTACCGAGCGGTTTTGCATCTCGAACCGGAGCGGTTTTCGGCGGTTTTTGTGAACCCTGCTGGTCGCTGCTGCTGGCGTCCGCCACGTTGCCGCGCGTTGCGAACTTCACCACGGGGAAGCACGTCGATGGTGGCGGCCCTTGGCATGCCGCTGGCGCCGCCCGACTTCATTTGAATCGATTGGAACAATATGCGTGCTGGCGTAGTAGCACGTACCTGAGTTGGCTGGATGAGAGGATGCCGCAGAGCTCGGTGACGGCGTGGTTGCAGCCGGTGTCCTGTGCCATCCCGGATGAGGCATTCGTTGAGAGCCGTGGCCACAGAGACGGTCTCCGGTACGCATGAGGAGGAAGTTGAAGAGGGCGCGGTCCTCGATCCAGGGTTAATCAAATTGAAACAGAAAAAACTAGAAAATTAAAATAGAAATTTGAAAATATCGAACCAAAAGTCTCTAGAAAATCATTAGAAACCGAAGGGTAAAGAATTCAAATTTTTTTAAAAAAATTTAAAAAAAATCGAAAACCGGCCTTGACCGATTTCTGACCATTCGATTGAACGTCGCAACGTTGCGACATGATTTTGACCCAAAACCGGTCGGTTTGTACCGAAAAACGCTCGATTTTACATCGTATAAATTTTCAAATTTTTTAATTTTTTAATTAGACCAATTTAACGATCGGTTTTAGATGCCGAACCGGCCTGATACGGTCAAAAACCGCGGTTTCCGAGTGGTTTTCATCGGTTTTGTTAACCATGCTAATCCCCTGGCCCCGCATGCGCGGGGGAGGCACGAAGCGGATAGGGGAGGGTATTTTTAGATCCAAATTGAACTGTTTAACTAATTATTTCAGTTTTTTTGTTCACAATTTTTTGTTCATTTTTTATTCTGATATAATTCGATATTCAGTAATCGGCTCTGTTTTTTAATTTCAAAAACCAAAATAACCGAATAACCTATGTACAATACTATTTTTATAATGTTTTTTCTAAACTTACCAAACAATTCTTATGTTCTAACATCTTATGCATATGCGTGGTATGTTCATATGTTCTACTATTTTTATATTATAATGACCTAAAAATATTGTGTTGATTTACCTCTACTATGTATTGCGACATGGGAAGAATAAAATCTAATGTACGTAGTGCTTATTTATATTTCGGTTAACAAAAAAAAAAATCAAATTAATCGAATCGAAATATTTCAATTAATTTGGTGTGATTTTTTATTTTGACCTGGGAAATTCGGTAGCTAGTTTCTAAAGACAGAATTATTTTAAAATAAAAAACGAACCGATTAACAAAAAAAATCTAATGCCCCTATAAGCGAGAGAGGTGCTAGATGGATGGTCTCGTTCCACAGACCCTCTACGAAAAATTTCATCAAAGTCCACCCTTTATAGCATAATTTTTTTATATACTTTTTCACATACGAAAAAGGGTATATAGCAAAAAATAAATGGTTTTAATGAATTTTTTCAACAATGTCATATTGTAATATCTTAGAGTTATTATTAGAGTATACTGAAAGTGATAAAGGAGTATAACATATTCATTTAAGTGGTATACTGGAGGTGGGAGTATGTACTCCCAGGGGTACGGCCCCTGGGAGTACGTACTCCCACTCTCAATATACAACTTAAATGATATTGTTATATTTCTTTATCATTTTGAGTATACTCTAATACTCATTATAAGATACTCTAAAGTGAGTTCCGCAAAAAAATTCATCAAAGTCCACCCTTTGTAGCAAAATTTGTTTATAAACTCTTTTTACATATGAAAAATGACATATAGCAAAAAAAAAAAAGGCTCTGATGAATTTTTTCAACAATATCGCATTGTAGTATCTTAGAATTATTATTGAAGTATACTGAAATTGATAAAGGAGTATAACACATTCGTTTAAGTGGTATACTGGAGGTGGGATTATGTACTCCTAGGAGTACGGAAAATGCTTTATATATATATATAATTCCTTCACTGCCATCCGGTGGTAAGGAGGAGATGCAGTATAGAGCTCTTTTACAGTGGATTATACTTGTAGTATATTATGGTAGTATAAATTAGATCTAATCATTAATTTGGTGGTGTATTATGGACTTTTACAAATAAAAATATTACATTTTAAAAAGGTATTAACGTAATTTTAACGAGTCGTCGAGGTCCTCCAACGCGCGATGCACTAACGGAGAGAGGGTATCCGGTGGGGATGAAGAAATGGGCTTCGAGTGGTTGAAAAAAATTCATTTACCGTTTTACCAATCCGCTGTATTGAAATTTTTGACCATTCTACCCCTCCTCACATTCTACTACACATACTACACATAGTAGTATAACTTGATCTAATCTATTTTTAACCTTTGGATTAAAGACAATGAACGATCCATATTCGTTATTGTGCACCGTAGAAGAACTCGCTTAGTGTGAACCTTAACGTCTTTGCCAATTGTCCTGTCTAGTGACGAGGAGACAAACTGAATTGGCATTTCTCGTCAAGTTCTGCAACAATCAGAATTTTCTTTTCGCAGTACTTACGCATTAACCCGTGAACCGAACCTGAGTGCACGTCGGATCCGGTAGAACAGGTTCATCCAGAAGCTGAGCCCCTTCAACAATTTAGGGTGCGTTTAGTTGCCTGTACCACTTGGTACATGTATGAGATGGTTCAAGAAGAAATTCATCCTTGCATTTGGTTGCTTGAATGGAGCAATCTCATCTTAGATCAAGTGGTACAAATTTGAGGAAAAACCATCACAATGCGGTTGATGGGAAGCGCCGGTGGTTGCGTTGGGTTACGAGCAAGGATGCCATGTCTAGTTTTTTATGTCTCCTTTTTCTTCGTCCAATATTACTTTACCTTTCATCTATATTATCTAAAGTTAGCTAAAAATTAATTTGTACAATAACTATCTCTAAAGATTATCTCTAGATACTATACAATAATTAACTTTTATCTCTTGTACATAAATAATCTACTTATGTTCCCGTACAAAGCTAACTAAATAAAAGCCAGCTCTCTTCTCTCTTCTTTTCTCTATTTTGCTAGACAATATGATACTAAAATATAGCTACTTTAAAATTAAAAGAAATGTGCCAATTTCTAACAAGGATTTGTGTGGAAGTGGAAACGTATGACTACAGGAGGATAGAGTTTTTAGTATCTTGGAAGGCATCACCAAATCACTTTAAAGTTCTTAATATCCTTCTTTAAGCTTTTGATACTAATTTGATGGAAAGCTTGGTACCTCCAGACATGATAAAATGTCTCATCGGAGAAAGAGTAAGACAAGCAATTTTTTTTTGGTACCACACCCGGTTTGCTTTGGCCCATTAGATCAAGGGGCAGGTTATTCGGCGACCCTCGCGTGTGGGATACCGCTGCCGCCTGCGCTGAGTGTGCCGCCGCCGCCGCCGCCGGACTGCGTGGCCGACGGCCTATGTCGCAAGCAGCAGCTGGCCTGGATACCTAAGCCGCGAGCTCGTGCCCGGCCGGGGATCCCGCTTCCTTGGGCTAGTAAGGCAGACATGGGAGCCTACGAGGGCACTAGGCTTTGTTAATACTAGTAATCGTGGTCATCGTGCATGCCGCTCTGCTCGTCGCCTCGCGCCGTGGCGATCGAGGGACACGGAGAATCTGTTGCCGCGCACGAAGTGCTTCATACTAGCGATCTGCTCCGTAATACGAGGAGCTGAGGCGATATATCGAGACAGGGAAGTTTCTTTAAAATCATTTAAAATCATCGGAACCCTTTATTTTTTTTATTATATATCTTTTTTTATATGTAAAAAGAAAAGAGTGAACTTCGATGAAATTTTTCGTGAAATCCATTTTGAAGTATCTTATAATCAGTACTAGAATATACTCAAAAGAATGAAGAGACATAACAACATCATTTAAACGATATATTGAGAGTTGAAGTATATATATGTGTGTGTGTGTGAAGCCCGTTCTGTAGTCCCAAGTGTATGTACTCTCTAGTCTCTACCCCTATTTGGTTAAAAACAACTTTATAATTAAAATGAACCTTTAACAACTTCTATTTATAGAATATATTTTAATTTGCGTAACACATCAGTTAATATACAAGAAAGTAGGGGGTGGTGTGTGTATATGTATGTACGTATGTATGAGTCTGGAGATGCTGGCAGGAGGACGTACCTGGGCAGAAAACGCTGGTGAGGCGGTGTATCTTCATGGATGCAAGGGAGCACATCGTGCTTGATTGGGCGTCGGGGACATGCATGGAAATGGAACGGATCAGAGAACAACGCTCACCTTTAGGATAAAAAGAAGGATACTTTTCGATTAATTCAAATAATTTTTGAATACAGATTTTGTTGGCTCAGATATTTGCCGAATAGTATTGGATCGAAAATAGATACGGATTTTTTTTCTCGATCGAATTCTGATACAGATTCAGTAGCTTACTATCCGTCGAATAGAAGTACGGATTCAAATAATATGAATATTTATGGACCAGATTATCCGGATATGCACGCGAGCCGGACAAGTACTACTCTTTTGGCCCAAAAAAAGTCTGAATTTCAAAATTGTTTTCAAATTTAATTAATCCATAAATCAAGTATCAATTATTAAAATTGGTGAACTAGCTCCAAAAATTATAAGTTTTTACAAAAAAAATTCATGAAATAACCTATCATTTTAAAAAAAATTATTTTCATGATTTTATTAGCTTTTAAATTTTCTCAAAAATTCAAACACTGATGTTTTTAATATGGAAATATTTTAAACAAGTAGCTAAAAATGCATAAAAACTCATACATATATAATTTATTATTTTAAACATAATTCAATAAAGAATACAAATCTTGGGTCATTACATGTTCTTCTTGAATGTTTGAATCAAATAAACAAGTTATGCTTTTTTGTTTATTCTGTGTGTACAATTTAAAGAGTTTTCATATTCTGATAAATATCCGTGACCGTATTCATTTTGATTCGTATTCGCTCTATATCTATATTCGATATTATTCGTATTTATATTTACATATGAGTTATCCGTATTCGTATCTATATCAAAAAAATTATAGAGTAAATATAATAAAATCATTATCCATCCCTATTCATCTGTTTTCACCCTAATCACCTTGGTCCGCCCTTGATCTGCCTCTGGGAGAGTGTTAAAGTGATCTGCCCCTTGGAGAGTGTAGAGTGTTAAAGTTTCTCAACCTACCAACTGTCTCTTGTTGATCCATATGCGCATTCAATCTCAGGGTGATAGGGACACCAGATGCACCTATATTCCTATGCAATCTACCCCCTTCGGTAATAAACATAAGATATATTTTAACTTTACATAAAAATTAAGGTTACAGTAAAATTAAAAAATGTATAAGAAAAAATGATTTATATACCTCTCTTAGACTCTTAGATTCAATAGGGTAATTAATTCCATGCTTGAGTTGGGTAGTTGGCTACACATTCAATAGTAGTAGTGCAGTATGCGCGTATGAACATATGGATGGAGGTGTAGTTATTGTCCTTTGGGCCTGTGCACCTTTAAAATAATCCTAATTATCTTGGTAAGGTAAATTTTAGATACAATGATACTCCATCTTGACATGGATATATTGTTTTGAGATATATACATTTAAAATTTCAAAACTTTGACTATGAATTTTTTTTAAAATATTTAGATTATATACATATAAACCATACGTATAGATTTACGTTGAAAAGTTTTTTTTGTAATATTATAATTTTATTAAGTGTTTTAATTAACTATATCATAATAGAAATTAGTGATCATTATAACCCACATAAAGTATATCTTTCATCTTCCAAGATAATTAAGTGGGGCATCTAAGTCATTTTGTATTTTTTTTAATTTCAATGCAACTTTAATCTCTATACAAAATTAAAATAAACCTTATAAAAATAAACAAAGGGAGTAACGAATACGAAGATGAGATGCTGTAAGATACGAATTCGAACCAAATATCTACTCAATTCGAAGCAGGTCGCGCATGAACTAGTTCCATACCTGCATTAATTCCATCACCACATGCATTTGCCTATTTCGTATCGATCGGATCTATACTAACAAGACGGGGATCACAACACAAAGGAGGAGATCGATAGCGAACGGCTGAAGGCAACTACGCAGGAACAGTCGAACAGATGGTATCCTCGGGAAGCCACCGCAAAATTTCTCGCGTGATATTCGTCTGGTGTTACCGGACGGTGTGTATAGTAGCTGGTCGGCGGCCGGGGGGATGACGCCGCAGCGGCCGACGGGCGGCTGCAGCGGCGGGCAATGGGTCTCCGCGACGGCCGACAAATGGCAAACATTTGGATGGGAGGTTAAAAACATTTGGATGGCACGAAATCTTCACCACTTTTTCTAGAATTTTCGTTGCTTTTACATTCAGGTACCATGTGAAAAAAAAAGGGTGAGAAGAACGCTTCATGTTGTCGGTAACAACCGCACGATAATAGCCATCTCTATTCGCATTCATCCTCCCGCTGCAGTCTTGGTTCTTGCGACTAGTAGACAGCGCGGCGGCACAGCGGACACTCGGCGTGCCACAGGAGCCAGCTGTCGATGCACATCAAATGGAAAACGTGGCAGCAATCGGGTAATCTCCTGGCGCACTCACCGGTTTGGAAATCCTAAGAATGATCGAGCAGAGCATCTTGTCAGTTGTACCAATGTGTTTGGAGTTACGTGTGCAGCAGAAAGGAAGAAGCTAGCTAGCTAGCTAGCTCAAGTGGCGTAGCTGCTGGAGTGCTGACATGGAGGCAAATGGGGCAGGTGGTTTGCCCTGCGGTGGCGTCGCCGTCGTCCATGCCGAACTCCATCACCGGAAGGTTCTCCACGGCGGCCCTCCGCATACGCACCGCGGGATAACTCGGTTCGAACATGTCCCCGCTCTCTCCTCGACCCAAGTGCGGCTGCGTCGCATTAGCATTCACCTCAATGGCACAAAAGGGTGTAACCTTCGTTAGCGCATTTCAATTCTAAACACAAGATAAATAGAAATAATTGATGATTTGTCCTAGTTACTTGTGATATTGATCATTTGCCCCGTAGTAACTTATTTACTTTTACATCTAGCTTTCGACATAATTTGCGCTGCTCTATTGTTTCCTCTTTTCCGCATGCCCAAGACGAAGATCTACGGCATGGTAGATTGTTTTTGTTCAACATTCAGAAATTGCTTTGAGATTTCAGAATCAAGTACCTGGCTATCCAACACTCTGGTTAAGGTGGGGAACACCGAAGCGCGCAGGAAGCGGCTGACCACAAGGTTACGGAACACAAGAAGCTGAGGAACATGGTTAGTTTACAGTACACACACGGCGAATTGGCAAGAATTACTGCAGTTGAAAACGAGCACTTAGTTGCGTGCTAACCGTGCGTTGTATTCGCGAAGCCATGGAATATTCCTGGCAGCACCATATCTTAACGATCGAGTCGGCAACCTCCATGGAGATGAGAGCTCCAGATATTGCTCCGACCAACGTCCCCTGGATCAAGCCGTTATCGTTGACGAAGCCTGACAGGAAACCAACCATGGTTCCAAGGATTGTACCAGCTGCATGCACGCATCAAAGTAAGAAAACGCAACGCAAGCAGTAAACATACGCGGCTGCACCTGTCCCGAAGATGACGGCGACGAGGCAGCGCATTATCCTGCCGGCGAGTTCAGTGGCCTCTAAGCACATCTTACTTCCCTGCAGGCTCCTGCGTACGTGCGCGCCCCAGTTTGAAGGGAAGGGATCGACGATGGAGCAGCAGAGAGAGCTTGATTTCTATTCTGTGATCGGCTCCGAAGCCGCTGTGCCTACTAATACTGACATAACCAGGCTTCAGCATTCATATCAACCCGACACAACAGACAAAGTCGCGATCATATTAAGGCAGAAAGCATGATACTTTTATTAAGTTATGAATACGAATCCTCCTCTTTTAAAAAAGTTCTATATATAGGTTGAAAGTGTAATCTTGTTCGTGTTAAGGGGAGAGAGTATTTAGCCCTCGTACAACACATAGTGGCTGGCGGCTGGTCATTAGGCCCAAATATACAGAGCCGATCAAGACGGTGGTCTTGAGATGGAACACGTCCATTCATGGATGAAGTTTCATCCTCGAATTTAAAATTAGAGCTCTTTTACGGTACATAATATTAAACATTAGTCATCTATTTTATTTGATCTAACATATCAGATCAGTCAGGATCAGGATTTAATTATACTTCCTATGGTAGTATTGGTAGTAGAATTCGTATGAGGAGTAGTAGTGTAATTATCTATTTTTTATTTTGAACGCAGGAGGGAGTGGTGGAGTCCACTCAGCGCAAGTGGTGGGCGGCCTTCTTCCTCGTCTCCGTCGGGCTCGTGCTCTCCTGCAGCCTATATTTGTATGTCTTCGGGTACCACTATTTACTACCCATATTAGCTTCCGTAAAATTAAATATGAGTTGTCAATGGTGAAACTAGAAAATTTTCAAGGACGGTGCATACTTCACAAGTATAACACTATAGTCATATACAATGGTTTTGTAACATCGTAAATTCAATACATATATTTATAATTTGCTAAAAGTACAATACAAATAGTTTTGAAGTCTTACAAGTTCAAAATTACCAAAATCAAAACCAATTCGATCAATAAATTTGATCTTCTAACATTTTTTTTAAAAAAATAGAATGCCGGTACATACCCCGTACTCCTGTACACACCTATATAAGGCCATGTTTGGATCCATGGACTAATTGTTAGCTGACTAAAAATTAGCTCTAGTCTATCCAAACAGGAAGACTAATAGGTGGGCTAATTTTTAGCCAACCCCTTAGCTAACAATTAGTCCATTAGCTGGTGGGGAGGAGCTAATTTGGGCTAATAGCATGTAACACGCTGAGAAAAGTCTCAAAATCTCATGTGGCCTTATCCTCATTTCCTTACCCATTATGAGGGGGCAGACATGACTTTTCTAAGAAATTAGCCCAACCATTAGTCATGTATCCAAACAGCCCTGGACTAATTTTAGATGGACTAATTATTAGCTGACTAACAATTAGCTCTAGCCATTAGCCAGCTAACAATTAGTTTTAGCCCATCCAAACATGGCCTAAGTAGTTCTTCCGTGCTTTCGCCCAATAAAAATATCACAGAAGGAAGCTTGGAATATGTCAAGGGACAAGGGGTGTAAGGAGGGATCTAATTTTCCTTTTTGACGCAACCCGTCTTTAATTACGGTGTTGACGTGCCATCACGTCATACAATGCAACATCGAAATGAGACTACTTGAGAAATTGTAGGATCCTGCGACAACGAAATGTGGTTGGCTGTTATATTACTGGAGTTGTCTGGCGAGGTGGTGAATGAATAATCTTATCATCTTCCACCTCCTATTAAATTTGCTAGATGGGTGCACCTCCCAATCATTTCTTTTATGTAGGTGGAGAGATATCTCAAAATGAATTGTGCTAACTAAGTATGAAGTCAAATACCCTAAATGTATTTTGTATGTGAAATAGGATATCAATATTCAAAGTTTGTCAAAAAAAAAATGTATACACAATACTACCATATATACTACGTCGTGCAATTGCACACCTATTTCTTTTTACATCAAAAAATCAGTTTTTTTTCTTGCACCATCAATTTATCATTTTATTAAAGCAATAGAAAAACATGCCACTATGTTCACTCTCTAAGCCTAGAAATTCTAACGTTAACCGGTGAAAAGAAAATCTACACTATTGATTGTGATAGATCCAAATTATAATAGTTTAGGTTAAAAGAAAAAGTCCATAGTTTCACTTTCTCAATTTGCAAAGATGGGAACCAATCTATTCTTATATCCTTAAAAAAAATGTTAAGTCTCTTAAGTATGATTATCATTAATTACTAAAACCAAATATTAAGGCCTACATGCTGCATCGGGGCTGTGCACTGTGGACCCGGTGCACAATGTCGGCAAGCACGGGCACGGTGGCGGGCTCGACCACGGCGTGGAAGGGCGCCGCGGTGGCCCTCCAGTCGGGCGGAGGTGAGCGCGGTGATGAACGGCACAGCGTCAGAGGCGGAGGCCAGAAGGGGGGGAAACCAAAATTCGACGTAAGAAATGAGGGACAAGGGAAAATTGAGAGAGGGGTAATGGAGAGGAGTACCGAGTGCTTCTTTTGACGTGAACGGTGAGGACATTGGAGCACAAGGGCGCCGGTTACTTCACTAGGGCGTGGTGTCGGTGTTGGGGAAGAAGCTTCGTGTGCAATGGCATTGCGGGCAAGGGAGAGGGAGTGTGGCGAGGGGGGAAATGGAGCGAGGGCTAGAAGGGGAATTCGGGGGGATCGCTTTATAGGAAACTTAGGGAGGCGTGCAGATGGGGTAATGGCGGCAGCGAAGTGGTGTGGTTGAGCGGGAATGGTAGTGCTTAAGGTGAGTCACAAGCGAGAAAGGGGTGTCATGATGGCGATGGAGATGGTGGGGTTTCAATGGCCCTGATGGCTCACCAAAACCAAAAGGGGAAGAAAATGGCCGGCTTGAGAAGCTCCAGAACTCGATCATGGCGGCTACGCGCGGGAGGAAGAAGGCCTAACGGCCGAACCCACACGCAGTGAGAGAGAGAGAGAGAGAGAGAGAGAGAGAGAGAGAGAGAGAGAGAGAGAGAGAGAGAGGGGTAGAAGATAACTCTGTAGTAGAATATTGCATTGAAAGGGTAGAAGCAGAGAGGGATCGATTACAAATTGTGTTTTCTGTTGGAGCTATGACAAAATATCTGATACACTCAGTTTAGCAAGAAATTGCACCTTAAGCTCACTACTAAAAGACATACAAAGAGGCAAACTCCAATCAACTCACACCATTCAACCTGATACAACGCAAATGTGATACAAAAGCTTATCTAGCTCATTTTACTACACAATTTTGGCACAGCCACAATCTGCAGCTTATCTGGCTCATCTTAATTACTAGCTAAATTCGGCCAAATCCGGCCATCAAGCACACTAATCCGCCACCTACAAGCATCAAGCCGGGGCAAAATGCCGAAATCTCAGACCAAACCGACAAAATTTCAGATCAAACTGATGAGATTTTGGCTCCGGCGAAATCTCGGCTCAAACCATCGAGATCTCAGTCAATCTCACCGAGTTGGCTCTTCCTCCTGATTGGAGCTAGGCCAGCCAGGCCGGATCTGAACCGAAGAAGGCCGGTCGATAGTGAGCTCGAGGGTGCAATGAGGGAGTGAGACTGCGAGAGTTGTGCAGCGTTTCCCGGAGCCAGCCGGCCATGAACCTTGTAGGCTGTCAGTAAATGCTTGGAAGGTCCCCAAAACTTAAGAATCCCATGGCCTTTCCCTATGCTGAGTCCATGCTTAAATTTGGATGATATGCTCGTCCCCACAATCACATTAGCAGAGCACAGCTCGAGTTACATCTGTTGCCATGGGTCTTGGACCACCGTGAGAGGAAGGGGTACATCGTAATGGCTCCTGAGAAATGGTTTCATGTGTCAACTTGAACAGGACCTTGCCACCATGAACAGTGAACAGTGAACTCTAATAATCTATATATTTTGGCTCCCTGCAACCTGCAAATTACCGCATCATAATGCATAAAGTTATTGTGAACTCGGCAGCAACAGCACCTGCATCGTCATTCTCGCTACACCTCCTTGTGCACCGTAGCGTGTGTAGGGTTACATAATTTGTGTGCGTATATACTCCATACATATAGTTTACTGATGATAATTAAGAGGACCGATCGACCTGGAAGCTAGCTGCCTCGACCAGAAATTTTACTTCCTCTCGTGTCTCCGTGCCACGATGAAAGTGAAACATCTTGGTCCAAATTCACTCATGTCCAGTTCATTAATAGGGTTAGTTTGCACACATAGCACATCACATCGCTTACATTTTTATCATCGTTTCATATAAAAAGGTTAATCTAGATATGCTATATATATTTGGACCCAACATACGTTTTATACTACTGCAAAGGGGACTAATCCCAGGATCGCTTCAATAAGTTATATGAGCCTTAACATTGCAGAGGTTGCTTGAAAGTCGAAACCTGCTCGTTAATTCTGTCTCTAAAAAAGTACAATAGAACCCAACCCACTGCTCTTGGAATCTAGGAGCCTAGGACCGGCACTTACAGTCTGTGCCTGGGTAAAAAATACATCGACCTGCTGGTTTGCTGGGACTTCGGAGTGAGAAGGGACCGGCGGCTCACCTGGCCGGCCGATTGGCGTCACCGGCGTCTGGAGCAAATCGAGGAAAGAAAAACAGCAAGTGCGACAGGCCCAAAGGCCGAAACTGGGGATCAAATGGCGTCGCGTTACGCACGTACGCGCGCGGCACGCCACGTGACCCGGACCTCGCAGTCGCCTCCAAACCAGGCCCGTGACAGGCATCGATCGTCACATGCCGCAGCTGGCCACGGTCGGCTCCGGGGCTTGCCAAACTCCTACGAACGTACAACAGTAAAAATTTCAAAAGAATTTTATGGTCATAGGATGGAGTTGAATGGGATCGAATTGTCTTGTACCATTTGGTTCTATTTTTTGGGGTGAACTAAAGAGAATATTTCTTAAATTTGTATCACTTAATCCAGGACGGGATGGTTCCATTCAAGTAACCAAACGCATGGATGATTTTTTTTCTTGACCATTTGGTACAGGCAACCAAACGCAACCAGACGGTTCGGTTTCAATAGAAAAAGGTTCGGTTTAAATGACACTATGTGTGTGTTTTTATTTGTGAGCATTCGAATTTTTTTATCTATTGTATAATGATTTTTTTATTTATGAGCACTCAATTTTGTTGTCAGGTGTATATTACTTTGTGATCTACGTTGTGTTTTATTATTTTGCTTTTGTGATATGCGTTTTTGTTTGTTGTGTTCCTTATAGTTTATTTTCTCTCTTCTTTTCTTTTTTACAAATTGTCACATTATTTTCTACATAATTTAATTTGTGTAAAACTAGTTGATGCCATAAAAAAACGTGGAGAAGGGTTAATCGACAATCACCATACGCAAACACTGGGTTTATTTCTGGGTGTGGGCTTGCCAGCTGATTTGATCCTGTAATCGGCAAAAGGAAGATTTAATATCAATCGGCAAGAGGAAGATTTTGCATGTGTTGCAATTGTTGGACTTCATGCTTTTGTTTTTAAAATAAATCCTTATTTGAATTGGTATTGCTTGGAGCTAAGTTTTACTTATGTTGTGAAAGGAGAGAGCTCTAGCAATCATGTTTAAGTGGTTTGCATGGAGCTAAAGAATCGCATGTGTTGCAATTAGAGAGCTCATCCATTTGAGTTTATTTGGCATTGCTTGGAGCTAGGTTTTGGCATGTATTGCAAAATGATGATGCTCAAGCAATTTGAGTTGATTTGGTGTTGCATGAGGCTCAGTTTGCATGTGTTGCAAAAGGAAGCTCATGCTTTGGGGTTTAATTATTTGTTTGCAAATTTGTTGTGCAAATAAACAGGACTTATGGGTTTCGATCCTGAGAGCATGTGATTCTTGCACCGTAGTTTTTGCAAGACCAATTTGGTCGTGATTTGACCATCACATGGCTAATAGGATCAAACTCATAGACTTGTGCATTATTTTATTAATGTGTTTTTGCAAATATATCTTTGAAGTGTTTGCGAAATATGTTTTTGCAAACTTGTTTTGAGTTTGGTTGAAATTCTTTGAGCATGAGTTGAGTTGTTGCAAATGTGTTTTGCAAGGTCATGTGTTGATCAACATATGGCTTAAAGAATAGTTGTTAAGTTTTTAGAGAAAAGATTTTAGTTGAAAATCTGAATTTTCTCCTATGGCTGGAGCTACCGCCCTTGTGGGGCTGGTAGTACCATTGGCCGGCACTACCGCTTATGGGAGTGGTAGTGCCGCTCTAAGCGGTGTTACTGGGAGTTTAACTCTGGTAGCTATTTTCCAGAGAGCTGCGTGCTCTGAGCTAAAGTACGATACTACCGAAGTAGAAAGGCGATACTACAAGAGGAGCAGTAGTACCGTGCGCAAGCCTTCGGTAGTTATATTCCAGCAGGGGGTGCTTCTGGAACCCTAAGGCTGATAGTACCACCCAGTGGGGCCAGTACTGCCAGAGGTGCGGTACTATCGGACGTTAGCTTGCGCTAGTACCAGGAATATAGCCGTTAGCTGACCGTTGAAGGTCGGGGCGGCACTACCGGCCCAGTGAGGGCGGTAGTGCCGACCGAGCTATTTTTTTCCCAGTTTTGCCCCCAACGGCTAGTTCTCTTGTGTGGGCTATAAAAGAACCTCTTGGGGGTGTGGGCTATATGATGCTTTAGTGCTTAAGGCTCTTGGCTCTTATGTGAGTATTTGGGAGGCTTGTGATTGTGTTGCACTCATCAAATTAATTTTTGAGCTCAAGAGTGAGACTAATTGCATGTGTTGCAATTAGGAGTGGATTGAGAGCCTTCTTGTTCATGTGTTGCACTTGAGGAGGAGCCTAGTGCATGTGTAGCACTTAGATGGTCACTGAAAGCGTATGTGTCGCGCTAGTTGAAGTTCGAGCCGGAAACTCGACTTGTTACTCTTGGTGGTTGTTGCCAGCTAAACGACGTAGGAGCGTCGTGCTCGGGAGCTCTCAAGGTATGTGAGAAGGCCTAGTGAAGTTTGTGAGGGTTGGAGCTTAGCCTACCCGGAGAGGTAAAAAGCTATTGTGAGTGGATTCGAGGTGGGTGCTCAAGTGCGGAGTCGGACCCAAGTGAGTTGGGCTTACCTCGACGTGGATTAGGGGAGATCGGTAAGTCTCCGAACACCACGGTAAAAAGTATTGTGTCTTTTATCTCTTTACACTCAAGCATTTACTTTATTATTTATTTATCAAATTGCTTGATTGTATCTAGAATTTCTTAGTCTCGTTTGTTAGTTCAATATAGCAATTCTTGATTAGAGACTTAATTAGTTAATGCACTAGTGAGCCTAGTTGATTTAGGCTTTAATTGTTAAACCTAAGTTTATCGCTTCCGTATTTTTATTTGTTAGGTTTTGACATAGGGGTTGATTAGAGCGTATTTGTAATCATCGAGTAGAATTTTGAAAGATGCATATTCATCCCCTCTAATCGTATCCTTGACCCTACAACGGTCGGTCTCAATCTTAATGGACCTGACCGTGATCTTAATAGCTTCTTCCCCCTTTGCAGTATCTTTACATCGGCCTATCGAGCTGATTTAGTTGATGCTGACAATGGGCGGATCTCGTCGCCCCACACCAATTCTTTCCCTTTCACCAAATAGCTAACCATGTTGATTGGGAAAGGATTGGCATCCAACTGCATTGCTGGTTCTTCAGCGAATTTCAGTCGGTCGTCTTCAATAGCCGATTGAATCTGCTGATGAAAGATATTGCAATCATTAGTATTGTGCGAAAAAGAATGATGCCACTTACAATATCTTCGTTTCTTGATTTCTTAAGATGATGGCAAAGTGTGACTCTCAGGCAATCGTATAACCTTTTCTTGCAATAATAAATCGAAGATATGATCATACTTAGTCACATCAAAAGTGTATTTGATTTTCAACTTAGATTTAGTCGGCTTGAGTCAAGAACAAACCAGGGATTTCTTGCTTCGCTTAACCCATTCATGATATTTATCTCAGTTTCGTCTTCTTCGGATGTACTGTCAGATTCATACTCGAAAAGGTTAACTTTGGACTTTTCTTTGTCTTTGTTTGTTTTGAACCTATTCTTAAAACCTTTGTTTTCAAAGAATTGGCTTTCTTGAGTTGATACTCTATGCAACAAGTTACTTAAGTCAATAAACTTTTGGCCACCAAATTTCTCTTTCAAGAGCGGGATTAACACTTGAAAACCTAAATAGGCCAACTGATTATCACGCAATGTGACACTAAAGCATCAATTCCTAAGCTCCCGAAATCTTTTAATATAACCAGTTACCGATTCCACAAACTTTTGTTTGACTGAGCTTAAATCTGATATTTTTAACTCTAAGCTTCCACAAAAAAAGTACTCATGGAATCAGCTTTCCAAATCGGCCCAAGTGTTGACCGAATTTGGGGGCAATGTTGTGAACCAAGTAAAGGTTGTCCTAGATAGTGACAATGAGAATAATTTCACTCTCAACCCATTGGACTAGGCCGTTTCGCTGCATTGTGCCATAAAGAATTTGGTGTGTTCTAATATTGTTGTAGAATCATTCCCTAAAAATTTTGCTAAGTTGGGGACTCTATACCCATTGGGGTACGAAATCCGAACGATATAATCGGGATACGACTTTCTGTAACTGATAGTTTGCCCTTTTGGTTGGATGCCAAACTGATCTCTTAGCACAATACTAATAGCCTCGGCCCAATTGGTTTCTTTAGCCGACGCTACCCGTGCTTGAGGCGCCTGCCAATATGGAGCAAGATTGGCATGCTGCCCCCCGAGTGCAAACTCGGGCTGGCGTTGTAGTGGGGGTTGTATCGGCACACATGGTTGCTCATAGTTGACACTCTGCTGTCTAAACGTTGGCTTAGGAAGTAGAACAAATGGCTCTGAGTACGATACAACCCTATAAGGGGTAGGATCCCTAGTAGGAACCATCTCAAAATTTTGTCGACGCACCTGAGTTCCAATCGGCTGAACAACTTGAAAGGACCGATGATGTCGCCTAGAGGGGGGTGAATAGGCGAATTAAAAATTAGCAGCGGAATTAAACTTTCCCGAGATGGTCAATCCGGAGTCTCCGGGTTTTGGTCCGGATACTCCGGCTTGTCCGGAGTGTCCGGTATTTTATACCGGAGTCTCCGGGATGGGTGGCTCGGGAGCACAATACTAGTTCTTCAAACTTGCACAAAATACTACTAAAAGTAGATGACAATAACAACCTAAAACAAGTGCTAGTATGGATTTGAATTAAAGCTAGACAAAGAGCTAGATCTACGCTTTACGGAGACAAATCCACACAAGCAACACAAGAAAGAGCGAGAGAGAAGTGATTTTTTCACCGAAGTTCGGATTCTTGAAGGGAGTCCTACGTCTCCGTTGAGGTGGCTCGGTCACACTTGAGCCGGGGTCTCTTTCAACCCGCTTTCCTCCCGGTGTTGCACAAATGCACTCGCCGGCTTCACTCCTTGTCTCTTTCCTTTCGGAGGCGAGACTCGCCTTCACAAACGACCGGGGCTCACCACACAAGTTGGTAGCTCCCGGTGACTCCTAGCCGTCTAGGAGACCTTCAACCTCCAAGAGTAATAGCACCATGAAGTCGCTTGGAGGATGAACTAGTGCTCAACAACTCGAAATGAATGCACCTAGCACTTTTCTTCTTCCTCTCCTCACCAAAAGGGATCAACAACCAAATCAAATGGTGGGAGGAAGTGAGGGCTCTATTGAATGCTTTGGAAGTGTTAGAGAGGGCTTGAATGCTGCAATGAATGAGCTCAAAAGCAGTCCTAGCCGTTGGAGAAGAAAGGGTGGCTTTAAATACATTTTTGAAAACTAGCCGTTTTTTCCCTTTTGAGCAGTAGGAGACTCGGACATAAAACCGGAGACTCGGGTTGTAGAACTCTCGGACTAAATGTCCGGATACTCCGGACTCTCGGAAATCACAATTTTGGCCGAGTGGGTTAACCGGAGACTCGGATCGAGTCCGGATACTTGGATCAGTATGGCCGGACTCTCCGAGTTGACTGGCTCGGTTGGAATTCAGATTTTTGGAAAATGCAAGTTTTGAGTGCTAGTTTTGGATGCAAGTTTTGATTTTGAGCACATGCACATCCTAAAAGCGATTTTCCGTAGTACCCTCTTCATAGTACGGTTATCCTTAAGACTCAATTAAAAAGGAAAATTACAAGTCTTCGTCTTGATGCCGTTTTTGGTTGAAATTTGATACTCGTGGAGACGTCCAAAGTCATTTCAAACTTGATGTAATCTCGAGATCTGCATTATACTTGATTGAAATATTAGATCTCTTTAATTGTGTCATCATTAATCACCAAAATAAAATGAGGGGCCTAGATGCACTTTCAATCTCCCCCTTTTTGGTGAATTGATGACAACACAATTAAACTCAAAGGAGTAAGGTGTGAAAATGACTTAGTACATCAAAATAAAGAGTGGAGCTCCCCCTAAATGTGTGCATTAGAGTAAATGAGTGGAAACGAATGCACATATTTAAAGAGATACAACGAAGAGCTCCCCCTAAAGCATTGTATCAATTAAATTTGCGTCACAAATAATTGAAAAAGAACCATGCAAAAGGTAAACTCAATGACATAACAAGGATAAAGAAGATAACAGAGTTTTAGGACAAACAAAACAAAGATAAGCGACAATAAACAGCAACAAAAGCAAGTCCACACGCGACAGACGGAAAGGTAAACAACAAAAGACGAGCCCACGACAATGACAACTAGACAAACGACGCTAAAGATCACTCCCCCTTTGGCATCAAGACACCAAAAAGGGAGACACAGGAAATCACTCGTCGTCTCCGCCGTCGGAGGCCTCGTACTCGGAGCCCTATTTAAATGCGTCGTCATCGGTATTTGGAGGAGCAGAGGAGGATGCAATCCCAAACAAGGCATCAGCAGAAGTCACACTGCCCTCCTTTGATGAACCTGAAGAGTCGCTGGCAGACAAAGCCTCACCCAAGTGACGACGTATGTCTCGAATGCCCTTGCCATTCTCCTTGATCTGCTTCTTCATCTCCTTCTGCTGGGTGGAGATATCACGGCAAAGGCAGAAGATATGCTTGAGCATCTTCTGGAGAGTGCCACTAGGAGCCTCGGACTGCCCCGAAGAACTGGCAGGAGGCACGGACGAGGTAGAGGTAGAGCCCGAAGCACGACCTCGGCGAAGCTTAGCAGCAGGACCAGGAGGAGCTGGAGTAGACTGAGGACGGACCTTGTAAGCAAGATGCTCCTCATCTCTGACAAACTTCAGACCACTCACTGAAGAGATCAAGGTCATCACAAAGGGTGCATAGCTGCAACTGGCCATGTTGCTCTGCGCATTCTGTCTCATCGTCTCCCACATGAAATCGACAATATCAAACGAGTGGGTGCGCTCAACGAGGTGAAAGCGACAAGTTCCTTCCATAGGAACTGATGGCAGAAGCATCTCCCTCCTTGGGCCAAAGAGTGACCCTTAACATTCTGTTGAGCATAGCTGGTACATCCTTTAGACCCTTGATGGTCCCAACTGTGAAGCTCTTAGAAGTGTCATACAAAGCCTCAATCTGCTCAGGAGTCATCACCTTCTTCGCATGAAGCTTTGGACTGTCATTGTACCTGAGGTTGAGGACTCTGGCAAACCTCTTCTTGCTAGCCACATACCAAACCACATCGAGTCATCCACCATATGGCCTCATCATTCTTGTCAAAGTACAAGGTGGCATAGAAGCGCATGAGAACCTCATTGTTCCAGTCAAACTTGTATGCCATGATATTCTTGACTTGATGCAGCTCGCAAATCTGAATAATCTCAGTGAAGACTGGATTGCCAGCAGCGGCCATGTATTCCCAGTCAATGGTCTTCATGCGAGCCACTGGGTGCTCAAGTGGGTATAGGACCGTCTCATAATAATCTGACTGAAACCGGTTCCAAAACCGGCGGTCCACATACTCATCCTGGTGGAGCTCCAGAGGATCTTTCTTTCTGTGCTCAACAATGGTTTTCCCTTTTCCAGATCCTGTCCGGTAATCAATTATCCTCATTGGGTTCACGGACATAGGATAGTTCCACACGGGCTTGGCCTTGGCCAGAGGACCAATGAAGCGCCCAGAAGCACGAAACTCGCTCCTCTTCTGATCACGAAGTCTGGCATGAGTATCTGCTGGATGCTCATCTGGATCGAGAGTTGTGAGTGGAGGAGACAGACAGTCTTGGGCGGCGCTAGCTGGCCTCGAGGTGCAGGCGTGGGTCTTTTGGCCACTCCAATTCTCTGCTTTTTCTGCGGAGGCAGCGGAGGAGAATTGGTGGGAGACGAGCCCTGAGCGGGATCACCGCCACCAGATGGCTGCTGAAGAGGATCGCTGCCACCGGAAGTTCCCTGAGAAGGATCCATCTGACCAGACAGAGCGAAAGAATAGAATTAGCCGAGAGGCGACATGAAAAACAGCGAAGATTAGAATCTGGCCGAGGCACCCAACCCGGAGAGTCCGGACAAAAAGTCCGGATACTCTGGATTGCATCCGGAGACTCCGGACAAAATGTCCGGACACTCCGGATCGACCCGGAGACTCCGGACCCAGAGTCCGGACACTCCGGATGTGCCAGAATTTGCGCACGGGCGGCCAAGGAAAGAGCAGTCCAACCCGCACAACTCAACAAATTGACTCTAGATTGCCACAAGAAGATTGGAATGAGGTCTAGGGCACAATCTAGTACAAGTTTTCGCGAAATTAGGGCACGGATTGGAACTCACCTCAACGGGTTTGAAACCGAGGAAATGCGGGAGAAGAAGGAGATCGATTCTTCGATCTTGAGAACCTCCACGAGACAAATCACACCCCAGATGAGATGAAGCATGAGGAGAGGCCCTAAGAACCGCAAGAAATTGATCCAAACCCGGAAGAAACAAGATTAGGGCATGATAATCCTTACCACGATCTCCAATCCAAGGATGAGGAGGAGTCCAAGATCCCTAGGAGAGAGAGAGGAGCACGGGAGAGGGAGAGGGAGAGGGAGAGGCGCCCGGTGCAAAAGGAATGGAAAAAGAAACCGCGCGGGATTGGGGGAACTTAAACCGTCCGCCCCAACCCGGAGACTCCGGATTTTCAGTCCGGAGACTCCGGCCCAACCCGGAGAGTCCGGACAAATAGTCCGGAGACTCCGGATGATTCGGAGACTCCAGATTAAATACCGGACAGTCCGGGTTGCCCAGCTCGGTTAGGAAATTGACAAATTTAAGGATAGCTCAAGGAATTTGGCGGAGCGAGAGGGAGAAAGATTCCTAAGATGTCAACTTGATATATGACCAGCGAACAATAAAGCAAACAAGCCATGGTCACATATCAATGACAAGATCAGAGGATCAAGAGCCAACAACATTGGATAAATTCAAAGAAAAAGATGAATAAGGTTTTGAAAATTATTTTTCATTCAACAAACAATATGTGAGCACATGTCAAGCCACGTTACGAGAGTCTAAGATATTTAGTCCACTTCTCAATTCACAGAACCTTTTCTCGTCAAGGGGCTTGGTAAAAATATCGGCTAATTGATCATTTGTACTCACATGTTGGATATCAATTTCGCCTTTAGTTGCGTGGTCTCTTAGGAAATGATGGCGAATATCAATGTGTTTTGTTTGGGAGTGTTGGACAGGATTGTTGGCAATTTTTATGGCACTCTCATTGTCACACAAAAGTGGAACGCTTTTGTAGGATAGGCCATAATCACTCAAGGTTTGTCTCATCCAAAGTAATTAGGCACAACAACTCCCGGCAGCTATGTATTCGGCTTCGGCAGTGGATAAGGCTACAGAATTTTGTTTCTTGGAAGACCACGAGACTAGGGACCTACCCAAGAATTGGCAGGTTCCCGAGGTACTCTTCCTATCCACTTTGCAACCGGCATAATCCGCATCGGAATAGCCAATAAGTTCAAAGGAGGATCCTTTCGGATACCAAAGTCTAAAATGAGGAGTGTGCACTAAGTATCTCAAGATTCTCTTAACGGCCACCATGTGGCACTCTTTTGGAGCGGCTTGAAAACGTGCACACATACAAACGCTAAGCATGATATCGGGCCTAGATGCACAAAGATAAAGAAGAGAACCGATCATCGAACGATATACCTTTTGGATGACCGGTTTACCTTCTTTATCGAGGTCTAGATGGCCGTTGGCTTGCATAGGCGTCTTTATAGGCTTGGCGTCCTCCATTCCGAACTTCTTGAGCATGTCCTTGATGTATTTGGTTTGGCAAATAAAAGTTCCTTCCTTGAGTTGTTTGACTTGAAATCCGAAAGAACTTCAACTCTCCCATCATGGACATCTCGAATCTTTTAGTCATCAACTTGCTAAATTCTTTACACAAGTGTTCATTAGTAGATCCAAATATAATGTCATCGACATATATTTGGCACACAAACAAATAATTATCAATATGCTTAGTAAAGAGAGTAGGGTCGGCCTTTCCGACTACAAAACCTTGTTCCAGAAGAAAGTCTCGTAGACATTCGAACCATGCCCTTGGAGCTTGCTTAAGTCCATAAAGTGCCTTGTGAAGGTAGTAGACGTGGTCCGGATGTCTTGGATCTTCAAATCCGGGTGGTTGCTCAACGTAGACCATCTCGGATAGTGGTCCATTTAGGAAGGCGCTTTTCACGTCCATTTGATACAGCTTAAAATCATGGTGAGTAGCAAAGGCAAGTAATATTCTAATAGATTCAAGCCTAGCTCTTTGGAGCATATGTTTCATCGTAATCCAAACCTTCGATTTGAGTGTACCCTTGAGCAACCAAACGAGCTTTGTTCCTTGTCACGATCCGTTTTATCTTGCTTGTTTGGAAGACCCACTTAGTGCCGATGACGTTTTGCTTAGGTCTTTTGACAAGCTCCCAGACTTGATTGCGCTTGAAGTTGTTCAGTTCCTCTTGCATAGCCATCACCCAATCTGGGTCTTCAAGCGCTTCATCTACTTTAAGAGGTTCAAGAGAGGAAACGAACGAGTAAAATTCACAAAAATTTGCAACTCGAGATCGAGTGGATACTCCCTTGTTGATGTCTCCAAGTATGTTGTCGACTGGATGATCTCTTTGAATGCTTTGATGAACTCTCGGATGAGGTACGGTTGAGTCCAAGGCTTGAATAGGGCCTTCATCATCTTGTGTGGCATTAGAACCATCTTGAGCCTGCTTGGACGAGGAGTGAATATCGCCCGAGCCTGACCCATCCGGAGACTCCGGTATTTGACCCGGAGACTCCGGACCAGTCCGGACACTCCGGGTTTCAGGCCGGAGACTCCGGGTTGGGGTGCTCGGGTGAGATTCCAAATTTTGAGGTCTTACCTCCCCGATTGCCATTTTCTTGATAGCTTCACAAGGAGGTTCTTCCCTGTCAATCACAACACGATCAACTTGTTCTACTTGAGAACCATTAGTCTCATCAAATGTTACATCACGCGAGATTTCAACGACACCGGTGGTATTGTTGAAAACTCGGTACGCATAAGCATTTGTTCCATAACCGAGTAAGAAACCTTCATCTACTTTAGGAGCGAATTTAGATGACTTAGCCTTTTTGTTAAGGATATAGCATTTACTCCCAAAGACTCGAAAATAGGAGATATTTGGTTTCTTCCCAGTGAGCAACTCGTACGCCGTCTTCTTCAAGATCTTGTGGAGGTAGAGGCGGTTGGTGCTGTGGCATGCGGTATTGATGGCTTCCGCCCAAAAGCTATCGGAAACCTTGTACTCGTCAAGCATCGTCCGCGCCATCTCGATGAGGGTTCGATTCTTCCTCTCGGCCACCCCATTTTGTTGAGGAGAATAGGGAGCCGAGAATTTGTGCTTGATTCCTTCTTCATCGAGAAACTCCTCCACACCAATATTCTTGAACTCGGTGCCGTTGTCGCTTCGGATTCTCTTGATTTTCACTTCAAATTCATTTTGTGCTCTTCTCATGAACTTCTTTAGTGTTGCTTGGACTTCACCTTTGTCATGTAAGAAAAACACCCAAGTGAAGCGAGAAAAGTCATCGACAATTACTAGACCATACTTACTTCCCCCGATGCTTATGTAGGCGACCGGACCAAAAAGATCCATATGAAGCATTTCCAACGGTCTTGTGGTCGTCATTACATTCTTGGCGGGATGGGAGGCACCAACTTGCTTGCCGGCTTGACAAGCGCTACAAATCCTATCTTTCTCAAAGACAACATTGGTTAGTCCGAGAATGTGGTTGCCTTTAACGAGTTTGTGAAGATTCCTCATACCAACATGGGCTAACCGGCGATGCCAAAGCCAACCCATGCTAGATTTAGCCATTAAGCACGTTTCAAGATTAAGTCTATCCGTATTAAAGTCTACGAGATAGAGCTTACCCTTCAAACGCCCTTTAAAGGCTATTGAACCATCAAGCCTCTTAATGACATCCACACCCTTTTCATTAAACAAACAATTATAGCCCGCTTCACATAATTATGCAACGGACAATAAATTGTAGCTTAATGACTCAACAAGCAAAACATTATTTAATTGAAAATTGCTTGAGATAGAAATTTTACCCAATCCAATTACTTCTCCTTTTCCATTGTCTCCAAAGACAATGCTTTCACTATTTGATCCATTTGCGTCCAAGTGTGTGAACATTGCCTTTTCTCCGGTCATGTGGTGCGTACATCCGCTATCCAAAATCCAACTTGTTCCACCGGAGATATAGGCCTACAAAACGACATTTAGTTTTTGCTCTTTGGTACCCAAACTTGGTTAGGTCCGCGCACGTTAGTCACAAGCGATTTTGGGACCCAAATAGAACGAACACAAGGAGTATTTTTCGGCTTACGCCCAACATGATAAGCAACTACACGACCGAGGTTAGTCCTTTTAAGCACATAAGAAGCAAAGAACTCGGAGTGAGCTTTGTGTTTGGATGTTCCTTCGCCTTTTACAAAGTGAATGGGCTTGCTTAAAGGAGCAACAACAATGTTGCTCTTTTTGCCCTTTGGCGGAACATACCCAAGCCCTTGCCTCTTAGGATTACCTTGGCGCTTACCGAGATACTCCTCTAAACCCTTGCTTGCCTTGTAGGACTTTTGAAGTCCATCTTCAAGCATCACCTTAAGCTTCTCATTCTCATGAGCCAAGACTTTCAAAGTCTCACGGTTAGTAGCACAAGTAGCAACATCAACATTATAACATCTAGCGCATCCATTGCTAGTTGAGGGTATTGAAACATTGGAGTAGTTAATTGAGGTGGAAGCGTTATTCGAGAGATCAACAAGCTTCATTTCAAGAGCTTTGCAAGCATCCATTGCTTGAGCAAGTTGCTCTACGAGTGAAGCATTGGTGATCTCAAGACTAACCACTTCACTCTTAGTCAAATTTGAATTTTTGACTAAGTCCTCATTCCTTTTTCTTTCAAAAGATAGGCTCTTCTCTAGCTCAATATTCTTCTCCTTTTCAAAAATAAGGAGATCCTCTTGAGCCTCAAGAATAGCCTCCTTTTGTTCAACCACTTCCTCCAATTTTTCAATGTCTTTAAGTAGCAAGTCTAGTTTTTCAATATCAAAATCATTCATAGACTTAAATGCTACTTCCTCATCATCACTAGCATCATCACAATCATCTAAGCCATAATCAACAATAGAAGGAGTGGAGCTCTTAGATGATACCTTGTGCCCCTTTGCCATGAGGCAAATTGGAGCATCTCCTTCGCCATCGCTTAAGTTGTCAAAGAGACTCTTTGACTTTGTCGGTGGAGTGGCAATGGCGACGGTGGCAAGTCCATCTTCATTGTCGGAGTTGGAATCGGACTCGGACTCGGAGTCAGAGTCGGAGTTCCACTCCTTGCCGATGTATGCATGACCCTTGCCCTTGTACTTTTTGTTCTTGTCTTTGTCCTTCTTCTTGAACTTGTCTTTCTTGTAGGGCTTTTCTTCCTTCTTTTCTTTGTGTGGGCACTCGGCAATGAAATGACCGGGTTCCCCACACTCATAGCACTTTCTTGAGGAGTGACGCCCTCTTGACTTGTTGCCATAGCTCTTGGAGTGACTACCCGGCTTGTAGCCCTTCTTCTTCAAGAACTTGTTGAATCTTCTTACGAGCAAGGCCATATCTTCATTTGTCAAGGGGCCGCTCGACTCTTCTTCATCGCTTGAGCTCTCTTCTGGCTTCTTGTGCAACCTTGACGGCCTTCAAGGCTACACCCTTCTTCTTCGCAGGACTTGAGCTCCTCCACCACTTCCGCTTCCTTAACCATCATCTCATCCATCATCAACCGGCCAATCACGTCATGAGGAGTGAGTGTATCGAAGTTTGGCCGGTCGCGGATGAGTTGCACAAGATTGCGGTTGGTGGGGGTGATCACTCTAAGGATGATCTTGACAATTGCTTTGTCGGTGAGCTCGGTGCTTCCAAGTCCTTTAGCTTGATTTACTAGCACCATCAAGCGATCAAACATTTTGGTGTAGGATTCTCCTTCTTCTAGCGTGAATCGGCTCAATTCTCCAATGATGAGCTCTATCTTAGATTCACGGACACTTGACACACCTTCATGAGATATCATCAATCTCTCCCAAATGTCCTTGGCATTGTCAAGGCCATCGACCAGTTGAACTTCGGAGTCGCTCAATGCATTGAACAAGGCATTGACGGCCAAGTCGTTGAAGTGTTGAGCTTTGTCTTCTTGAGGTGAGATTGTTGGGGTTTGCGGGCTTGAAACCTGTTTCAACAATCTTCCAAATACACGGATGAAGTGATCTCAAATGCATCTTCATCTTATGTTTCCATGCCGCATATCGAGTGCCATCGAAGTGAGGCGCTCGACCGGACGAGACGGAGACATAGGATGAGGAGTTTGAGACTCCAAAAGAGGAATAATCTAAAGGAATTGCAACCCCTATACCGGAACCCGAGGCTTTCTCTTGGCCATGGGTTTCGGTAACCTTCTCTATTTCCGACATCTTTGATTCTCCAAGCGGTTAAGCCAAAATAAAGGAGATTTGGCTCTGATACCAATTGAAAGGACCGATGATGTCGCCTAGAGGGGGGGGTGAATAGGCGAATTAAAAATTAGCAGCGGAATTAAACTTTCCCGAGATGGTCAATCCGGAGTCTCCGGGTTTTGGTCCGGATACTCCGGCTTGTCCGGAGTGTCCGGTATTTTATACCGGAGTCTCCGGGATGGGTGGCTCGGGAGCACAATACTAGTTCTTCAAACTTGCACAAAATACTACTAAAAGTAAATGACAATAACAACCTAAAATAAGTGCTAGTATGGATTTGAATTAAAGCTAGACAAAGAGCTAGATCTACGCTTTACGGAGACAAATCCACACAAGCAACACAAGAAAGAGCGAGAGAGAAGTGATTTTTCACCGAAGTTCGGATTCTTGAAGGGAATCCTACGTCTCCGTTGAGGTGGCTCGGTCACACTTGAGCCGGGGTCTCTTTCAACCCGCTTTCCTCCCGGTGTTGCACAAATGCACTCGCCGGCTTCACTCCTTGTCTCTTTCCTTTCGGAGGCGAGACTCGCCTTCACAAACGACCGGGGCTCACCACACAAGTTGGTAGCTCCCGGTGACTCCTAGCCGTCTAGGAGACCTTCAACCTCCAAGAGTAATAGCACCGCGGAAGTCGCTTGGAGGATGAACTAGTGCTCAACAACTCGAAATGAATGCACCTAGCACTTTTCTTCTTCCTCTCCTCACCAAAAGGGATCAACAACCAAATCAAATGGTGGGAGGAAGTGAGGGCTCTATTGAATGCTTTGGAAGTGTTAGAGAGGGCTTGAATGCTGCAATGAATGAGCTCAAAAGCAGTCCTAGCCGTTGGAGAAGAAGGGGTGGCTTTAAATACATTTTTGAAAACTAGCCGTTTTTCCCCTTTTTCGAACAGGCCGGAGACTCCGGACATAAAACCCGGAGACTCCGGGTTGTCCGGACTCTCCGGACTAAATGTTCGGATACTCCGGACTCTCCGGAAATCACAATTTTGGCCGAGTGGGTTAACCCGGAGAGTCCGGATACTTCGGACTGTATGTCCGGACTCTCCGAGTTGACTGGCTCGGTTGGAATTCAGATTTTTGGAAAATGCAAGTTTTGAGTGCTAGTTTTGGATGCAAGTTTTGATTTTGAGCACATGCACATCCTAAAAGCGATTTTCCGTAGTACCCTCTTAATAGTACGGCTATCCTTAAGACTCAATTAAAAAGGAAAATTACAAGTCTTCGTCTTGATGCCGTTTTTGGTTGAAATTTGATACTCGTGGAGACGTCCAAAGTCATTTCAAACTTGATGTAATCTCGAGATCTGCATTATACTTGATTGAAATATTAGATCTCTTTAATTGTGTCATCATTAATCACCAAAATAAAATGAGGGGCCTAGATGCACTTTCACAACTGATTTAGGGTAGACATAAAACAGAAAAGACAGACGTAAACTAGGTTCAGAATCCAATTTAGATCCATCGTTGTACTTCTGATAATGGGTAACCCCACTTGCGCCAGGATCTCACGGCAAAATCATGGCCGGCTGAGCCGGTGCAATGGTAGGAATAGTAGCTGACGGTTTTAAATCAACCACTGGCTTTACAGTCTGGGCGTTCCGGGGAATGGAGTAGACTGGGTAGTTTGGCAGAGATTATGCAGGTTCAAGCAGAGTCCTAGCCGTCACCAGCTCTTTGTGACTTTTTCATGCTATTAGCTATCATCGGTTTGAGCGTAGTTACTAAAGCCAATGGCTGATTAACAAGAGCATGATGTATGGACTGATTTATCATATCCGATAATTCCACCTTCGTGGGTATGTATCGGCTTACTTGTTGATTTCTAGTAGCACCCAAAGCCTCATTGTCACCGAAGTTGACCATCGGTAGCGTGTGTTTTTTTTTTTTTTGCATGATTCCACATCAGGTCTTTTGATGGCAACTGAGCATCATCTGCTTGAACGCAGCCTTTTGGTCTTCAATCTCCTTCCGCTGCTCAGGCGTCAAATCATCCATTGTTGGGACGATTATTGCTTTGGGATTGACATTGGATGGGGAGACTTATTTTTCGATTGAAGACATTGTTGACGATCAGGGTCCCATCCGGCATGCCAAAAGTGTGTTGAAGCTAAAAAACGTGAAGAAGGGCTAATTGGCAATCATCACACGCAAACACAGGGTTTATTTCTGGGTGCGGGCGTGCCATCTGATTTGATCCTGTAATCGGTAAGAGGCAGATTTAATATCAATCGACACTTGAGCCGATATATTTTTAGTAGTAATCCGATCTAATCAGCTGCTCAAGCCGATTAGATGAAAGTAACCGATAAATCTAACCAACTTGATTTAGCTATTTAGATAAAAATAAAGGTAGATTTTTCTTGAAAAGGGCGATGCACAATAAGATCGGAGAAAAACACACACACTTGGATGGCGTAAGTCGACAAAATTAATAATCGGTGATGTGCAACTTTATTGATTAGGCGAATTACAAAGGAAGGATTACAAGTCTAAAATACTACTCCTAGTCGACCAAAAAGTGAAGGTATAGCGAGTTGATTGATTGGCCGTCTCCTCTCTCTTGCCCGCTGATCTTGTTTATAGCGTTTAAGCCGATCGTATCCTCTTCCAACTGATAGAAACACATATCAGTCTCAAAGCTCTAATAAGTTCCTTACCTAAACCGATTGTCAACTTCGACCTTACATCCATGTTTAACCTTACCCTTCCAAATCGACTACAACTACCTTAATCGGTCATGTCTCCCCGATTGGCTAAGTACCAAATTTTGGTATCAACAATAGTATATAATTGATGTAGAAAAGGCCATGCAAAAAAAGAATAATGTTTTTTTACGAATTGTCACATTATTTTTTTATGTTATTTAATTTGCGTAAAACTAGTATATAATTGATACTAGTTACATGCCCGTGCGTTGCTACGAAAAACAAAATTGATAACGAAAAATAAAGATTAAAAAATAAAAAAAATTATTTCACAAGATCAAACATCTATCTTTAACGCTTCGTTTCTTGCAAAAGCTAGCTAATTAAAGCAACGCTTCGTTTCTTGCGTAGGGCAATTAAGTAGGGCAATTAAGTAGAGCAATTAAGCAGAGCAATTAAACGGCAATTAATGATGTGGGAAGAACGGACCACTGCCACCAAGTGCTGCTTTAGAATAGTAGAGATAAGAATGCCATACAAAAAATTAAGCTCGGATTCTCGCTAGACAGCCCCCGGAAATTTTGTGTATCAAACGGAGCCTAAAAGCGTAAGTCAATGATACTGTATATGTGCTCGCAACATGTACGGGAGTATCGGCTATGGAGGTGCTTACTGGCTGCGATCTGTGCTGCTTTGCCCGTGAAAATTCTGGCTTTCCTTCCTGTTCGTGATCTTACCGAAAATGACAAGCAAATTCACGCGCTCCAGTACTCGTGCAACGACGTACTCGCATCGCAGATCCAGCGACATCCATCGAAGCCTCTGATTCACACACGCTTGGTTTGCACAACATGGTCACGGAGTCATATAGCTGCGTCGTCGCTAACCAAAATGACACCTCGCCAACGACGCCGTGCCATTAATCGTGAGCTCCAACATGCATGTGCAAATACAACCAGACCCAACCCAGCTAGCATCACGTAGCGATATCATCCGAGCAAAACGGTGCGGCGCGCGCTACTTGCCGGCGACGCCCATCTCCAGCCGCCGCCACCGCGCGTCCCGCACGGCGGCCTCCATCTCCGCCTCCGACCGCCTCGCGGCGAGGTCGTCGGCGCACCGGGCGTACAGCTCCGGCGCCACCTGCTCGAGCAGGCCCTTGACGCTGGCCGTCACCTGCTGCACGCACTTGCTCCAGTGCAGCTCCAGGTTGCTCTCCATGCTCGCCACGAACGCCGGCAGGATGCTCTCCATCACCCCGGACCCTGCGGACGCCATCTCCAGGAACCGCTCGTTGTTCCACACGTACAGCGCCCTCTCGGCAACCTGAAAGGGAGTCGTTAGCGTAAGTTGATGCAGGCTTCACTTGTTTCCATGTCACGCACGAGCAGGGTTCGTGCGGTCTTCTTAATTCATGGAGGACAGAATTATGGCTACCACTACTAAGAAAGAAAAAAGAAGAAGACCCCTCTAAGACTGGATTACACGACAAGAAAAGAGCAAGTGGAAATGGAATCATCACATTATAAAGCTGCTTTACTGGAACCCTGAATCAGTTGGTAGTATATTCAGATGCAGGGCAGAGCAAAGTTCTCCATACCAAGGTCACCAGTCACCACATTTGTCCCCCCAAGATTCGGTGAATGGATGCACATTTAACATTGGCAATTCGAATGCTTTGGAATTGGAAGATGAAATGGGTTGAACTTGAAGGAAAGTGGAGTTTTGAAACTGAATTGCACGAACCCTGTACATGAACGCAGTCGACAAACCAAAGTGACATCACTTTATGAAGCCACTTTATCGGAACGTGTGGATCAACTGCTGTTCACTGGCAGGAAACTTTTTTTTCCCACATGTACCCAAACCAACAGTCGGGCAGAAGTTGATCACTGATGATGAATCTACCCAAAAAATTAAGCAAAGCGATATGTTTAACGGTACGTTCTGTGACCACATATCTAAAAGCGAACCCTCTTGAATTGCAAAAAGATTATCTCGGGTGCAGAGGAATTTCTGAACCTGAACATCACAAGCTAGACAGAAAACCACTTCACTAAAATTTTGATCGTATAGTTAGTGTAAGCAAATCCAGGAAACAATATTTGTCTACATCTACCGAATTATATGCTAAAAAGGAAGAGGAATTACAGCGAAAATTGAGCAAGTTGTGTTGCGAGTTGCGACAAACACAAACCTGAGAGCTGCAGCTCCTGACGCAGCGGGCAATCCGCGAGCAGATGGGCACGGCGAGCTTGTCGAACTGCTGCTGGTCGAGGATCTCAACGATCTCCTCGAGCTCTTCGATGAGCAGCACCTCCTTTTGGCAGCTGGTTGCCGGCCAGTGGCGCAGTATCCCCTTGACCACGGCGTCGGCGAGCGCGGGCTCCTTGTGCACGAACTGTAGCACGCAGTAGGCGAGCTGGCGGTGGTACGTGTGCACCCACCTGGTCCGGTGCAGCGGCAGCAGCACGCGCAACAGGAACGCCCGGTGCTCCTCCTTGAGCGGCACGGCGAAGCCGTTGATGATGCTGCCGCAGATCTCCAGCAGCTCGCCGACGCCGCAGTGCCGTTCCGCCGGGGACGTCTCGTAGATGACCTGGAGGAGGCCGGCGCTCATGGACCGCCGCATGAAGGCGCGCTCGGTTGTGAGCTTGGAGTAGAGCTGGTGGTAGATGTTCTTGAGCCGGTCGCGTTCCCGGGGGTCCTCGGAGCTGAACAGCGCGACGAGGCCCGAGAGGAAGGCGCGGTCGACGTGGTTGCGGAGGGTCTTGGCGTCGGCCGCGGTGACCACGGCGAGGACGTCGTACACAACCTGGAGGTGCGGCCACGACGGGAGCAGCACCATCACCGGCACCTCGTCGTCGACCACGTCGGAGGGCAGGGTCGGGTAGGCGGACGGCGGCATTGTCCGGAACAGGTTGGCGGCGACCATCTTCAGAAGCGCCACCATGACCCGGTGGTCCAGCCCCAGCGGGTGCTTCCCGCTCGACCGGACGGCGGCGAGCACCTCAGCGAGCCTCTCCCGCTTCGCGTCCCGCTCCTCCGCGCACTCGTTGGCGGCGTCGACGAACGTAAACAGCCGATTGCAGGAGTCGATCTTGCCGATGAGGCTGTCGGCCTCGGGTTCCGGGGATGGCGGCGGCAGCTTTGCCGCGCCGGGGAGCACACCGTCCGGCTTCTCGAGCTGGAAGAGGTGCCTCAGCGTGGTCGACCTCTTCTTGGCGGACGGCGCCTTCGGTACCTCCTCGGCCGCCGCGCCCATGCCACCTTTCCTAGATACCTTCTCTCCCTCTCGCTCTCACGTCTCAATGAACAGTGGCTGCACTCGCAGAGGGGTCACGGGAGGAGCTAGAACAAGGCGGGCGAACCTTAAGAGGAGACGACGAGGAAGGAAGCGGCCAAACGGGGCGATGGTTTCCCTGCGCGCGACGCGAGTAGGGCCTGGAAACGCCGATCGAGCTGCGCGTTGGAGGGGACGTCGTCACGTATGGGCGTTGCTGCCTCTGCGTTGGTCGCAGCTGCACACATCTAATCTAGGCTCGGCTCGTCAGCTTTGCTTTGCACTGCACCGAGAAGAGTGTAACATCCCAAAATTTGCTTTTAATATATTTAGTGTGTTTTTGGGATTATTTGTATTTTCCGAATTCACTTGGAAGCCTCACGAGTAATTCGGGGTCAAGTTTATGGAAATAATCGCGTTAAATAAAGATCATGCATTTTCGGATAGGCGTAAAATCTAAAATTTTGTTGATAATTAAGATAGTTGGTAGACGAGAGTGTTCGCTTCAAATATTTTCGAAAAATATGTTAGATAACCTAAGTCGTTGATTTTACAAAAATCGGTACAGGTGTCTGAGTCACGAAAAGAATTTCTACGGAAAATCTATACTTCGAAAAATCACGAAACCAACTTCGTTAAGTCCTAAATAGTTCCTAGTATTTTAGGGAAATTTTTCGGATTTTAGAACCCCTGTGCTATTTTTTTTCCTAAACATATTGGAACGTATATGTATATATATAAAAAAAAACAACGTGCATGAAGAGCAATACTAGTAACAGCCAAGGTAGTAATTGCCTTGAAGCATGCACCACGTTCCTACCAGCCGTTACTACTTCATAGCATGGTGAATACCACTAGTAACTAGTAACCTTTCCCATTTACTAGCCATGCAATTTTGCAACGCATGCACCCTCTAGCCCATTTTCCATTACCAGCAATATAGGAAAGTGGATGTCGTGGACGTCCTTCATTCCCCAGTAGCGCATGCAGCCTCGACGAGTAACCTTCCAGCCGTTCCAAGTCGTTCCAGCTACTGCCTTCATGACTTTAATTTTCTGCCGTTCTCCATCCCGAGCATGGCGATCCAGTACCTAGATACCCCTTCCTCCACCTCTATACTGCTACCTCTATTTCTCCAGTTGTGGCTATTCCTCCTCCCATCTCCACGTTTCTCTGTTTTCCTTTCCTGGTTTGGTGCGCCATCGTTCGTCATTGGTCGCCGCCGTTGGCGTCTCGTCGCCGCCCGCCCGTCGTCGTCATCGCTGCCGCCGTGGGCGTCGCCACGGTCGTCCCTCAGCCTCGCCGTCCCCTGCGTTTTTGCCGTGGCCGTCGCCGTTTACATCTCCGTCATCGCACTCTCTGATCTCGCATCCACTGCGACGAAAGTTATCCCTGTTTTTCTTTTCCTTCGTGCGCGCGCTCTATCTTTATCAATCGGATGATCTTGTCACGTGTATTATGCATGTATAGGCTTATTAGCGTTATATATGCTAGTGTGTGTATACGTATATGTTAGGCAGTTGGCTTGCATGTATACAAAAATATACTCATTGTACACGTGAATACATGTTTAAGTTGATTGTATAATGCGCCGCTTGTTTGTATAACGGCCGTAGTAGCAAATTTTCGAGCCCACCGATCAAGTGATTATGCGTACAGAGGAACAAAGTGACATGCGAAGGAAACTAGAAATGAGTATACGTGCATATATGTTTGAATATAAATATCTTCATATGTATTAAGCCCAAGCAGTACATGCGTGAATCCTAGCCCACGCCAAACAGTACCATGCAAGGCTAGTAAAGGTTGAGTTAGATGTGCTCATTTCGAAATTGTGAGATTTGTCTTTTCGTTACAAATTCATTTTAAGTCCGAATAGCATGCGAGTAATTTTATTAATTAGTAAATATTGAAACCTAGCTACGCTAATTTTACTGAAATTATATAATCAAATCTATATTGTTAAATTATTCGCGGAAAGTATAAACTTGTGAGTTTTGTAGCTCTTAGACTATACGCTCGAAAATTCCAAATAAATTTTATAAATCGTATAAAATGCTAAACTAATTATTCGGAAGTTTTCATGTGGTTGAGAATTTATTTGTTTCTTCGTATTTTCCGAATGGTTGTTTATTATTTGTTTTTAGTTTAATAGAAACGCTAGGCGTCGACTCCGTCGCAGAACCGCAGGAAGACAACCCTCTCCTCACCGACCAAGGCAAGTCCCTTGACGCATTTTGATCCCATTTTATGAAATGCTTTTTATCTGTTTATAAAGTTGCATGGCTACTTTTAAATAAAATATGTCAAATATAAGTGATAGTTAATCCGAATTTGGTGATTCCTCCTTGACATTGTTAATCATATCCGTTGTAACCCTAGAACATTGATTATACCATGTTTATGCTTATATGGTATCCGTTGTAACCTAGTGCAATAGAATTGCTTAGGACCTTTTCCGATAAAAGAAACCCATGGGTGGGGTTATTCAGAAATGATGATTTCAAATGTGATTTGAAAGCTATTATTATGATTATGGTACTATTTTCTAAAATGAAAGAAAAGGAAAAATGCTTTCGACTTGGGCGGCATGGAAAGTCGGGTGGGAGCGGATCAAGTCTTGATCCTTTTGTGCAAGTACCGCCCCAAGTCATATAAGGACCGACGCTTATGATTGCCATTTTAAGCATAACCGTACTACCACATGTCTATAATGGTACGACCTGGCCAACTAATTTGTAGAAGCCTAGCTTAGACTCACCACTCGGTTGAATGTGAATGCCGGACGGAGGCAATTGTTGTTTTTCTCACACGGGCGCAAGAGGGGCTTCATCTTTGGCGGATGGAACCCTAACAATGGTGAAACCTCGGCGGGTGGGTCTAGTTAGGTAGATACATTGTAACGGCCTTGTCATGATCTCTCTGTAGGCACACCAAAGGAAGTGTGCTAATAGCTTGGCATTAAGAGATGATCGTGTCTTGTGGGTAAAGTTGTACACCTCTGCAGAGTAAAACTATTCGAATAGCCGTGTTTACGGTCAAAGGCAAAGCAAGGAATGCTTTCATATTGGTAGATTTTGATTTTGGTTTCAAACCGAAAAGTGTTTTGTTTTGGGGTTCGGGAGTGGTTAGAACTCTCGGATGTTATTTGGCGGATAGAGCCAACCAGGTGGAAAGAACCTGTGTTTGTATTTGACGGATGGAGTCACATGATTAACCACGATTCTTTAAAATCTGGCGGATAGAGCCTTTTATATCGGTGATGGTGGATAGAACCTCACTCACGATATTACATAATTCAATGATTAAAAGAATTGTGAAAAGTTGCTTTGTGAAATGCTATTACCTAAGTATGGTTTAATAAAATTTGGCTTTATGCAAATAAACCCTACTAAGCTTCCTTTGGAAAGCCCACATAAGCATACTTTCCCGGACTTGCCGAGCACGTTTGTACTCACGGGCTACATCAATGTTGTCACCATCGAGGTTTATCAAGACGCCGCAGAGGAGGGCGAGTTCTACGCGGAGGAGTACGAGGAGGGTCGCCAGGAGGACTAGTCGCGTTTCTAGTAAATGCTTTGTGGCGTTTGGCGTCTGCTGTTTCGCTTTTGTTTCATTGTTTTGGTTAGGTCTTTAGACCGAGTATTGTAATAAGTGGCCATGTGGCCCGTACTTGAATATTTATATTGCAAGTTTCGTTTTGTCTGGCAATGATGTATCACTGTGACTGTGTGTACTAGCTACTGATCTGGGACTAGTACGGAAATGCACAGGAGATTTCGGATAGCCGATCCGGGGTCTCACAAAGAGGCTCGCGTCAGTCAGGCCGGGCCTTAGGCCATTGGGAGTTTTATTTTCATTAAATGATGTGACACATCATCATGTTTGGTGACATGGCAATATAATTATGAAGTGAGAGATAGAAAGAGTTTCATGGGAGGTGAGTGAGTTTCATCAGGATGAAACCTGAGATACACAGTTACCTAGACAAAAGCTGATATGACACTCTTGGAAACCGTGTAATGAAACTCTCCATTGTGAATGGCCTTATAGGCGGGGGCAAAACCAATGTGGAATTTTTCAACGTTCTGGCCCGTAATTTTTTTTTTCCGGAACTAGCATCCGCACGAAGGTATTAGCAAAAGGGATTCGATAAACATTATCCGGATGTTTTTATTGATGAAATCACCCAAATCTAGGATCATCGGAACATTGTTGAGATCCGGGAGTATTGATTACATCCGATCCTATGATTTGATCTAACGGTCTGATAATATCGGAGTGAGATATCCAACGTCCAAAATTTGAATGTTAGCTAAAACAAAAAACATTCGAATGATACCTATACACTCCCTTAGCAAAAATAGCCTTTGCTGTAGAGCCAAGGCGCTGCACTGACCAGTGCAGCGGCGGGGGAGGAGCGCTGTTTTTTGCGGTGCTACAGTACCATGTGGTACTATAGTATCGAGCAATTTTTTTTTGTTGAACGGCTTGTTTTGATAAAAACACGTTAGTAATTCTGAGAATTTTTCAACGTTTTAGCCCTGTAAAAAATATTTTGTGCAGAATTAGCACCTGCACGAACGTATTAGTAAAAATAATCTTTGCCGTGAGACCAAGGTGCTACACCGGCCAGTGTAGCGGCTGGAGCACTTTGCACTGGCCGGTGCAGCGGCGGCAGCTCTTGAGAGCGCTGTTTTTCACGGTGCTACAGTAGTACCACGTGGTGCTGTAGCGCCGAGCATTTTTTTTTTTTTTTTTTTTTTTTTTTTTGCTGAGCAGGTTGTTTTGAAAGATGTAAATCATTATTAGGTTTTTAAAATATCTAGCTGCTTGCCTAAGTACCGTGCGGTAAAGCATTGTTAGCCATAAACTGTTCCTCCTGATCCAGCTAGCTGTTGTTTGTGTCTGGTTCTAAAAGCTGTCTAGTATAAGAGGATAAGGAGATGAACAAACAAGTAAGAAATGTTTAAATCCACTATTCTCCCTGTGAAAGGTAAACGTATGTTTGTTCTCGTGCAGAGTTTTTGTACTAGGAGAAGCAGTAGCATAGATAACAAATTACACTATACAACTATTAGAAGAAATTACAAATGGTTTCTCCGACGAGCGAAGACTTGGTAGTGGTGCATATAGAAAGGTGTATAAGGTAACGGCACTTTGGCTCTATCATATTACCTTGAATACACACTGTGTGCTTAAGCATAAAGACGTTCACAACACTTTTTTGTTTGTAATGGTGGAGCCGACGAGTGGACCGGCTTGCCTCAAATTTTTTTACCATACGTTTTTTAGAAACAAACAGATTGTTTCGTCAGTACCTAGGAGCGTTAGATTCCAGCTTAGACAAGCAATCAGATATTTCAGTTTGAAAACTTAATAATGCTTTACATCTTTCAGAATTAGGACACGATTGGAGCCCAGCGCTTGGACCCGTCCCTTTAGGTTTTCGGGGCGCTGGAAAGCAACGCGAAGATTGGTGTGCTCTGAAATTGTGAGTCATTTGCTTTCTAGACTCCCCCACCAATAGTTTTTCAGAATCTCTCTCTCTCTCTCTTTAAAACCCTCTTGCTACCTGATACTATCGTCTTCTTCATCTCTCTTTTCTCCCCATTCCCTTTCCCTCAAATATTTTGTTTTTCAAATTTCTTCTTAAGTTTTTCAATAAGAGGTATTGTTAACACTTTCGAAATTTTTTTGAATCGAAAGTTTTTTAAATCAAAAGTTTTCAAACAAAAAATTCTTGAATTGAAAGTTTTCGAAGTTAAAACTTTTTAATTTGAAATTTTTCGAGTTGGAACTTTATGAGTTAAAATTTTTTATTTAAATTCTCTTTCCGAGTTAAAACTTCCTATTTAAATTTTTTAATTTTTAATTTTTGTGTTTGAGAGGAAGAAAGGGAGGTGGGGAAATGAGTAGGAAAGAGGAAAAGATGAAGGTAGGTAGAGAAGATGACTCATGACATTAGGAGGTTGTCCTTAAATTTTTTAGTTCGAATGTAATCTCAAATTAGTCGTACCCATAGTCTTTTCTTTTCTTTTTCTTTTTGCAAATCTGCCCCTTTCAAATAGATTTTGCAAAAAATAGTATTATCCCTGAGCGCGGAAGGCTCGGCAGGTGATACGTGTTACCTACCGCGCCTGGGGAGCTCAGTATATTTCCAGGCAGCTACACAACATCGGGAGTTAGGTAGGAAGCCTGTCGAGTGCAGGGGCAAGAGCATGGGCTCCTTCCGAGCTGGGAGAGTACGGCAGCGAGGTGGGCCTAGCACTGCTACTGCAGTCGGCCAGCCTGCTATGGAAACATAAAGCTACCGAGCTTCCCAAGCGCAGTGTTATGAAAAAATAGTATGTGCTCGATGAACGAACGTGGTACCGCTAAGCAATTAATCGCAATACGGCTGATTAATCAAAATTTAACGGATGATTATGCGTTCTTACTAATATATTTATTTGTATTTAGAATTAATTAGAAAAATCTTAGTTATCCAAAGTTATTGTAAATTATCACTCTGCAAAATATATTTTACATTTCATTGTTTATACTTCATCCAAAATGTACATACTATAAATACTATGACACAATATTATAAACTAATTTATCGTACTTAGTGAATAAAAATATGTTATTTTCATGATTAAATGGGGAAAACGAATTATGCGCTCAATTAATCGGATTATGCGGTCAATTAATCATTCGACTGTGTTAATTGCACTCCGATTAAACTATTCTCGACGGTTTAGTTACAGTCACCAATTAATCGGTGAGTTAGCCATTTTTCACAGCAGTGCCCCGGCGTGGCATGTGAGATGTGTCACTGTTGCGCCTTTCGCAATCGAACAGAGTCTATTTTTGCAAATTTATTTGAAACAGCGTTAGATTTGCCAAAAAAAACTTGTGATGGGTAGAAAAGCTAAGGCGAAATTGATCTAGACAGAAATCCACTAGAGGTTTGGATTTAGCTGGATGGAATCGTTGTCAGCTGCTAGTGTTATTACCTGGTGAGTGACAGCGTGAGGCTGTGTGGGCATGTGGCCCTTGGGTTCACAGGTGAATCGATCGGTGAGACCGTGAATCTGTGAGTGAAACAGAGGATAATGCATATCCAGCGTTGACCGCGTTGACTGAATGCTAAGCGCCTAAGCCCACTGAAGACGGGTAAGCAAAAGCAAACAACAGAAGGCATGTGCCGATGCTGTCATCAGGACACCTAGCTTGGTGCCTACACACTTGTAATCAAACAAAGTGGCGAGTGAGTGAGTAGACAAAGAGGAGGGAGGTGGTGGCAAACATAAAAGACGATTGTACCAACCGACTCCCAGGTTAATCTAATGGAGACAGTGAATCAACCGGGCAATGGGATCTGACATCTGAGAAGAAGCTTGCTGCTCTCCTCTCACAATGGCTCACCGGAGAGAGGAAAACAGAGCTGGAGAAAAGGTTCACATGTAGCCCATAGAATGATAGAAGCATTCATACACATACAAGGTTATTATTCTAACCTATGTGCTCCTATTTCATTTCATGCAAAACATCTCCTGGTGTCGGGTTGCGGCTCATGCCTGACGGTATCCAGGGGGGGGTGCTTCCAAGCAAAAGATGCCCTGCCTGCGGCCATGTGCTGCTCGCAAACCAGGAAGCTTAGGCAAGGCTAGGAATCGATAGGTGAATCGAATCAGAGGGCGTACCAGTCAAACCGAGATCCACAGTGGTAACTTTGGCAGAATTGAGGTATCAACGATTGGATTAAAAAGTGACGGTGCAGATCTTCTATCGCACTATTAGACAATTACTGTTGTAAATAAGAATATGTTTGGCTGTTTTGATTGAACGGTGCTGATAGTTGGTAACTGCTTAAGTTACCGTTGCCCTTGTGACTGCACATGAACCCCACCCCGTACGAGTGCATGCACCGGCCGAACAAAATGCGCCGACCATCTGGTGAGGCAGCGAATAATAACAGCAACACGAAAGCTCCTCGTCATGCATTATATGGAAAAACAAAGAACCAAAAGGGAAATGCTAGATAAATGACGCATCTTAAGCGGCACAAGCAGGGCGGTGCCTACTGACTTGTGAGTTTAATTTGTCCTATGTTGATCATAATTATTTGTTGTGCTAGTGATTGGACGTCCGATACTTTGCTTTTTATCAGACGCATCGTTGCAATATTTTTTAATAATACATGCATTATTTGTAATTGGGCAGTACTAGCAGCCGGACGTCTGATTTTTAAAAAAATTTCGGACGCCCGCGCAACATTTTTTTTACTGTTTGCAACATTTTTTTTCAATGTTTGCAACATTTTTTTCGCTTTTGAAACATTTACTGTTTGTCGAAGAAAAATGTTGCATGCGTAGGAGAAAAATGTTGCATGCGTAGAAAAAAAATGTTTCATGCATAGAAAAAAAATGTTACGGTAAAAAACAGACGTCCGAACTGTAGCATTAAGGTATTTGTAATCACCGTTTGCAATAAAACACAATAAATCACTGCACAACACAATATGTGTAAAAAAATCTCATTGTACCTGTAACATTTTTTTTTTTTGCAATGTATGCAACAATCTAATTGTAGCTGCAACAAAAAGAATTTAACCTCGCAACAAAGTCATAGCACAACGCAGCAACCGATTGCTACCTGTGCAACAAAATCCCACTCTGAGTGCAACAAACCCATTGTAGCAATTAAAATGATTCAAAGACATTACAATAAACAATCAAAACACATAGGATATGAGGCTGCAACATTTTTGATTTAACTTGTGCAATAAATTAATTGAATGCATGCAACAAATCCAGCAAACGCAATCAGAAGCATACGAAAGTTTCTGCTGCTTGTACTGGTATGACTTCCTATGCACAAGTAGCTAAGGAATCTTCGTCAGCACACTTCAATGCTTCCAAAAACTAATCGGATCATGACTAGCACAGCCATTGTAGCGCGAGGATGCTTGTAATTTAGAATATCAGATCACGCAATTTAACAATTTATTAATTTTGATTCGGCTGTATCTATACTGCGTATGCGCAGTCATAACTTGTAACAAGGATGTCACAGGAATTTCATAGAAATTCTGTAGGATTTGGAGCGGTTCCTTAGAAATTCAAAATTAGTGGCCCATATGTCGGTGAAAAGTACACGATTTAAGAGTAGCATGTCGGCCAAAATTCCTCGAATTAAGACTATGACAGGCAGACTCGTGTGTCGCAAAATATTTTTCTACACAAAATGTATCCAACGTTAAGACTCATTTGGAACTTGGAAGAGTTGGTCGTAAGGAAACCTGAGATTAAAACAGATCACAAATCTGATTCACAGTTTAAAAGAAATAAGCTCTGGAAGTTATTGATCTGCAAGTGCAAAGTAAGAATGTAATTTTTTTTACGTTAGCACGTGAATGTACATGCATGCAGCCGTGCTCTCAAAGAGCGTCAATGTTTTGTCGATGTGATCATATGGGACTAAGAGAGGTGTCCGATTTAAATCATTTCTATGGTACCTACGTGGCATAGCAATTCCGTTATTTGCTTGCATATTGTTCGTGGATATTTTAACTATACACAGGACACAAGGAGATTATTGGCTATTGACAGATGAAGTAAATACAAGCGTCCTTCAATGGTAGTACTGTATGCAGATGCGACTACAAGGTTCTATTATATTACGGTTTCAGAAAGTTGGGATAATAACTCGGATAAGCATCACTTATATGTGGATAATACATGGAAACAAGGACGCCTATGATCAGCTCGTGACTGACAAGAGTGATAACAGTGTTTGATTCTCTGAGTTCGACATTCTGTCAAACCGGCAGGTATTCCAGATGCAAATGCCTGGCAAGAAAACAGACACAAAACATGTTGCACCTAGTTAATTTTGCAAGCGAGAAAATGTAATGCAGAATTCACTATTACAAGGACAAATGGCTCTGCAGGCAAATACACTTCACTGGACACTGCTGGTTCATTCGGTCAGGTGAATCCAGAGAATACAAACTTTTCAAGCTGAAGTGAGACTACTGCTAGAGGGAATGTATGCAGTTACAGACCTACAGAAAGAAATTAGTTTGCACGACTAACTCATAATCATAGGGCATATGTAATGCCCCGATGCTATTAAAGTAGGCATTGAGTTTAACGCAGTTCAAATTATGTGAAGCAAGGACTAGTGGTTTCTGCATGGTACGTTCCAGCACGTCTGTTTAAATGAATGCCAAACCGTGAATCCTCCAAATACTAACTACTAAATGATTGGTGCATCCTAACCTAAAATCTTCCGTAAAATTCATACAATTCGGATGGTACAAGGTACTGCTTCCTTCACCAAATTAGTGCGGTACAACTTTCTGAAACATGACTGAAGAAAGAAGAATACAGTCGATCAGATACAGTTGAGTGATTGAAATCGAGAACATTTTCAGAATTGGCAGTATCAGAAATGCAATGCTAGTTTGGTCACCGAAATCTAAAAGAGACAAGATCTGATTATATTTGATTACCAGATCGAAGGCCAACTCTGTACCACTGATGGACATACAAAGGCCAACACCCTATCATGCTTCCTGCCCATAAGGACCGTGACCACATTAGCGGACCAACAAAATTCTTGCTAAAAAATTACATTTGCTTCCAACATTTTGGAAAATTTCGCCTTGTTTACCTCTCACCCCATCAATTTTAGCAAAGAAATATTTTTCCTTCATGAAATAGGGTACAACAGAACGCACACAGTACTTTTATTGTGAGATTGCGCATCAATACGACAATAACAGTACAACACATAAAGATCAGGAAGCAGATAGTACCCTCCACAAGGCATCATTAGCTGGTCGGCTGATGAAACCCCGGTCGGCCATCAATTCCACAAGCTCTTCGTGCTTCTTGAGCTGGCCGGCCTTCCTCAACAGGATCAATACCATATCGTAAACCGGTTTTGTGGGTTTAAGGGCTTTCTCTTCAACCATTTCCCTCAGCGTTGCGTGCGCACGTCTCCAGTTTCCCCTCCCGCAGAATGCCTCAATTAGAGCTGCATAGGAGTTCACGTTTGGCTCCACCCCTTGTGCATCCATGTCCTTCTTTATCCTCAGCACCATGTCCATTGACTTCTCCTTGTTGAACAACCTCATAAGCAAATTATATGTCACGACATTCGGCTTGCACTGCAGTTCCTGCATTCGTTCATATAGTTTCCGTGCAGCGTTTACATTGCCAAGCACAAGCACCAGCTTCAACATGGGGTTGAACGTGTGGCAGTCAGGAATACACCCCTTGGCAATCATCTTTGTGAGCAGCTTCATCGCTGCATCAAGGTTGCTCTGCCCCTTCCCGCAATGCGTCTCGATCAAGAAGTTGTATGTGATAATATCCGGCTCACACCCGAGCTGCCGCATCTGGTTGTGCACCTGCAGCACCTGCTCAGAACGCCCGGCCTTGACATGAGCCCGCATGATGGCATTGAATGTCGCCGTACTTGGTGGGCATCCAGAATCAATCATCTGGCATAGGAGCTCCTGCGCACGGGGCACCTGCCCTGCACGGTACATTGCATCAATCACAGCAGTGTAGGTATACACGTTCGGTGTGATCCCCGACTGCTGCATCTCGGCGAACACCCGCTCCGCCTCATCGAGCCGCCCGGCGCGGCACCAGGCGTGCACCAGAGCCGTGTAGATCACAACATCCGGTGTGAAGACAGACTTGTAGCTATCGAACAGCGCCTGGGCATCACAGGCAAGGCGCTTCTTAGAGAGTGCGCCAAGGAAAGAAGCAAGCTTGGCAGGGTCAGGAGCCCCAGCGCCGTACTCCTCCATGCGGCGGAACAGCTCGGTAGCCTCTGACGACATCCCCGCCCGGACGCACCGGCGGATCAAGGCGAGGATGACCTGCGACGAGATGGGGACGGAGCGCTCGCGCATTTCGTCGAGCAGGTGTCGGGCGAGTGGGAGGTGGTGGTGCTTGGCTAGCAGGTCTATCATATCGGCGTAGAATTCGGGGAGTATGTTGGTGGGAAGAGACGGGAGGATGTGGTGGAAGAAGGCGAGGGCCTCGGGGAGTGGGACGCCGCGGCGGAGAATGAGGAGGCGGCGGAGGAGGTGGAGCGGGAGGTGCGGATTAGGCGGGGAAGGGACGAGGCCATGGAGGGCGCACGAGAGGGAGGGGAGGGGTTCGAATGGCGGGGAGGCGGGGAGCGGCGTGGATGGGTGGGCGCGGTGGTGGTCGAGGAGGGCCGTGTGGAGGGCATCCAGGAGCTTGGTTTCGGCGGACGTTAGGGGCGGAGGCGAGGCCGGCGCCGGCGCTGTGGTTTGCTCCATAGCGCATAGGCGGCGGAGGAGGAGGAGGGAGGTGGGGGAGAGGTGATGTCTCGGCTTGAGGAGGAGAGCCATGGCGCGGCGGAGGCTGGGGTAGCTGCTCGCTTGCGGTTGCCGGCGAGTACGTTGGAGCAGTAGGGTTTTGGTTTGTAGTGCGTTTACTCTTGTGTTTGGAGTTTTAGGAATGGAAAGCCATAGAACACTTTCGGCCCGTTTAGCCCATGAACGAGATATCGGGTTCCATTTTCGGGCCTCAGGACAGCGTGGGCTAACCGTGACGTGACTCGTAACTTGACGCTTGTGCGGGGACCGATCCATGGTTTAAAATCTTGCCCAGATTTTGATCATCATAATGGAAATTTCGTTTTTCTGTAGGGACTAAGATTAGAGATGATAATAGGGACCTGAAATTAGATGACTATTTACTTCATTAAAGCCCCGGTTTGAACTATTTTTCATACCCGCGGGTCTATTAACGGGCAAAAGTTACTACCAAACGGATAGAGTGGATACAGGTTTGTTCTACTATTATCCATACATGTTCACCCGTAAGTCTGATCCACTAGCGATATGGCCCAACTGCTCAAGGGCCAACTGTGCAGCCCAGTCGGTCAGCCCATCTAAATCTCTAAACCCTAATTGCCTTATAAGATATGTTGCCCAAAGCCCAACTGTGCACTCTAGTATAATGTTTAATTTTTAATATGGATATCCATTGCATTTTCATTAAATTGCCTTATAAGATATACTAATGTAGTATGCAGGAGCATTTGTCTATAATACGGGTGCGGGTTACCCGTCGGGTCCCTATTACCCGTACGGATACGGGTAAATTTGTACCCACGTGCATGTATGGGTATTGTAGCGGGTGAATTTTACTAACACGAGTATGGATACGAGGTGGTGATACCCATCGAGTACATACCCATTGCTATCTGTAGCCGAGATCCTAAATCTGGATCTAATAAAAAATTTAAAGAAATTCAAAATGCTACAGTTACTTTGGACGAATACCACCAATAGATAAAGCCCTTCCATATTTGGACTATGATTCTATCTATATCATAACACTCCCCTTTGAACGAATACCGCGTAATGCACATGTCTCGCTAAAAACTCATCCCAAAAAACCAATGGGAAAAAATGTACGGAGAAAAGAGTACATTGCACTTGCACTCCGTGTTGCACTAGTTGCCTCATTAAAAACTTTTATGTCAAAAATTTCAGGAAAACCCACTAAGAGAAAAATAGCATAACTTACAATCTTCAAGATATAAAATATGATCTTCAAAATCATGCAAAAAGTGTCATGGTTCAGGGATGTACCCCCCTGAACTCTGCAAATCTTTAAGTCGTCTCATTCCAACGCCATTAACATATATTTGAAAAATAGATTTTTGCAAGGGCTTAGTAAACAAATCTACAAAATGTGTATATAACTTAGTTTGTAATATCCTTACCTCACCACTCTTCGGGAGTTTGTGAGGATAGAAATTTTTTGGGCCAATATGCTTTGTGATATTCATCATGGATTGACTGCGAAGACCATGATGATGATGTCAGTGACGACCATAGCACTGTGACACCTCGGTTTCTGCACGACACATGGCGGCTTCTTGTCGCTCGGTGCGCAGTGCAATCATGACCACCCATTTCGAAACCGACGGCTGAGATTCATCATGGATTGACTACGAAGACCATGATGATGATCAGTGGAGGAGCCAGGATTCTACTAAACCCCGGGCCGAAAACTAAGCGGCAATAACTAACGTCAAATATTATCCACATCGAAGTACAATAAAAAGCAAGATATCGAACAAAAGAATCGAAATTCAGATTTTTTACTGTAACAAAAAGCAAGACATCTCCTGCACACATTTGATAGTGTATTTAGGCATAAAAAGGTTTTTACCGTAATACAATTTCTTCATTGAGCCATACAAGTGTTACATTTATGCATCTATTTAACATATTTGTTAGCAGGAGCTGCTGAACTGATAAGTTGTAAGCTGACATATGTAAAACTTTACTTTAGCTTTAGGTAGTCATTGTGTGTGTGCTTATTTCAGTTTAGTGGAATGGAAGGCCCAAATCTAAAGCACAATATTAGAAAGTCCAAGTTTGTGACTTTGTGTAAAGTATTATCCTTTACTTTCTTGGAAGACCGTGAAAGAATTTTACCTGCTAATTGTTGTAGATTATCAACATGTTCCTTGTACAATTTGAACTCTTTCTGTTCACTGGGTGATATGGATGCTTCGTCGGTCAGATTTTGGCATGCAAAGAACAATGTCTGCAGAAACCCAAGAATGACGTATATCAACTTATCAAGGATACAAGATGATAGACAATTGACAATGAGACGAAGCATGAATGAGCGCACCACCTATAAATTTTTCTTAGGGTTGATGTTCAGTGACAATGGAATATAAACCGCAAGGTTAAACGAAACACATATAAGTGAGAATTTATGCTCAAAGGTACAGACTGGCATGTGTAATAATACCTAATGTTTGATCTAAAAATTCTATACCACTCAGTGAAGACTTAGTGTGTGTATAATGACATCACTATATATACATGAGTATGCAATCAGCGTTGGTTTTTGGTTTTTCAGACATGTGGTTGTAGAATTTCCTTCTCAGGCAACACTAGATCATGTGGTTCAGTGGTTGTCTTCTTGTGCATATGGGTTCCATTTCAAGTCTGAAATTCTACAATTAGTGAAGGCCAATGTGCAATTTAGTGCAGTATTCATTTCAGAGTTGGCCTTCACTATATATATACATGAGCATGCAAGCAATCAGTTCTGATTGAAACCAATGTGCAATTTTGCATACAAGCTTGTGTGGGGACTAGGGTCTGGGGAGACAACGCCTCTGGGGTCTAGGGAGATGACGCTGAGCACCTGAGCCGAATGGCTAGGGTTGTCTCATGTGTGGGCTGATTGAAACGATCTCGGGCCCAATTAAAAATACTGATGTTTTTGCTTTGCAATTTGGGCTGGGCCTCGGGCCAAGGCCCCATTGGCCCGAGGCCTAGCTCCGCCCCTGATGATGATGGTTCTCGGCAGCGAGGTCTCACCAGCCGAGAAGACGACGATGAGCTCAACGGCATTCTAGGGTCCCTCCGATGATCTCCGATAGTACATCCGACGTGGCTCCACACGACGGACTCAACTCCAGTCACAAACGCGGTAGCAACAGATTAACAGCAATGGAAAACACGTAGAACAACGGCGGTGGCGGCAAAACTATGGTGACAAATCGCGGCTAAAAGATGGCGGCTCGGATGCAAGGACCTAGGGCAAAACACGAAGCGCAAGGCGACGAGCATAGGCGGGTATTTATTGCGCCTTGATGAGCATGTTCGACGCGGATTCCGTGGCACGAATAATTGTTACGGCAGAGTCCGACGATGACACAGCCATGTGACATGGCACGATTGCAAGCATCTGTGTGGCACAGATCTGACGGCTTCCGTGGTGCGGCAACGTGGCAGAATACCAACCGTCCGATCGAAATTTGACGGCGCGAAAATTAGGGTTAGGGTTTATGTCAGAGCGGGCTGGCATGCGAGTCGGGTTGAGCTGGCCTCACTACAGTTTGGCCCAAAACTATTAAAACATTTTCCTAATTTTTTTATTTAAAATAATTCTAGAAAATCAATTAAGTAAAATAAATAGTAAATTTCAAAAAAATATCTAAAAAAATATCTTGAGATATTTTGAACTCAAATAAAATATTTTCAATAAAACTTTAGTTGAACTTTTTAGATATTTAAATAACAACAAAGGTGTAACTCAAATAAATCCAAAAAATTCTCAAAAATTCAAAAGGCACAATAAATTCAAGAAAAGTAAAAAATTGGGATGTTACAAACATCATGCGTGAGGATGACCAGCGGCGAGCGGGTCTAGAGGAAGACGCCGGTGACTGCGAGAACTCAATGTGAGGAGTGTCAAAGTGCAATGAATGTGTTCGAAGCTTCACAGAACGGGGTGTATAGCGTGTGAACTTTAAGTGGGTCAGATCGGGCCTAATGGGCTAGTAATGTTTTCTATTTTTTTCCCTTTCAATTATATAAATTCGGTTTTGCGTTAAAAACATCTCAAAATTTTGTTTTTGAAATCATTTTGATGTCAGACATCATAAATATATTAATACTAATTTTAGAAAAATTTATCACAAAATTTTGCGAAATTTGTTTGAATTTTGTCAGTTTCGTCAACCTTGCTTGAAGGCCTCGTGCGCGGAGCACGCGTCTAGGGGTGGCAACGGGGGCATTCCCCTCCGGGGAGTGCCACCCCGTCCCCGTCCCCGCGACCTGAAATTTTCCCCATCTCCGTCCCCGTCTCGAGGGAGAAAATCCCCCCGTCCTCATCCCCATTCGGGTATCGGGTCCCCGTCGGGAACCCATCCCCGCGAAAATTTCACATAAGAGAAGAGCTCCTATAGCCATTTTAACTATAAAATCATATCAACAGGTAAGGAAAAAAAAAGAATGCATGCATTCATTGAAGATTATGTTGTCCCGTTTATGAAAATGTGAATATGATGGGCTAGAGAATATGTTTGCAATATAACAACTAAATTAGACTAAACTAAATTTGGATATCCAACCGGGTCCCCGCGGGGAAAAAAATTCCCCGTCCCCGTCCCCGCCATCCTCGACGGAGGAATAATTTTCTCCGTTTTCATCCCCGCAGGGGACGATTTCTTCCCATACCCATCCCCAAACCGTGTTGCATTCAGCATGCATATTTGGGACGCTCACACGCGCAGCTGCTGAATGGCTGGCTGCTCTAAGGCGCCCCGGCAAATCTGTCGTGTACACTTGCAGCACCCAGCCAGTCTAAATCTGCCTCCTGGCACGCACGGATTCCTTGGTCCAACGTCGCATTGACCGGTGCTCTAATCCAATTGTGTGGACTTGATCTCTTGCTTCGACAAGCAAGAACAAGGGATTGTTCAAAGTAGATCGTTGTGCTGTCCTCCGAGGCGACGTCGATATAGTACGTGCTCTAGACTTGAATTGATCTAGGGATTTGGTCTTATAGAGCTTTGTGCTGATAACGTGTTGTAAAATGTAGTCGTTCACCTACGATCAATCAACGATGCATCAATAGAATCACAAGAACAGACAAAGAGCACACTATCTTTTATTAGATCGATTTTCTCTATACAAGGGGGTGCTCAATATATAGCAAAACCAACAAGAGATAGATTCGGATTTGCTCACTAATAGATAGAGTCCGTCCATACTTGGACTGTGATTTTATCATATCATAACAGTGTGAAGAGGAATGGTCGGTCTCAAGAAGGAAGGATGTGTATAGGTGGGGCCATTCCGTGCGTGTCATGGCAAATTATCGAAAGCTATACGGTTTGATTTTTGGAATTGTACATTTCGGTATTAGCCTATACATGCATACCATTTCGTATTTAATATAATATATATATGTATAACTATACATTTGTTTAATTATATATATATATCAAAGTTTACTTATAATATTATTCTAAATACACAGTAGAATTATCAAATATAACATATAATTCAATAGACCATATTATCAATTCTACCAACATAATTGGTATTGGCCGTTGTCAAAGCTGGTATGATCGGTATTGATCGGTATCGGGCTGGTATGACCGGTATCGAGGCTGATACTGCACATAATGCTACTTTGTACCTATTTAGTTGTTGAAATGGTACTGTCGACGATTGGGGAGCAGGCCCTCGCCGAGCTTACTTAGTTGACTGAGGGATCAACTTTGTCCCCTTCTTGCGTGAAGGGTTGCTCTGATGGACGCTTGACTTCACCAGGCCCAAACGCACTCAGAGAACGACATGGGGATTTATCCTGGTTCGGGCCTCTCTGTCGGGACCCCGAATTTGCAAATCCGGACCCTCTGTGTATTCAGCACTAGTCCAGGAACACGCTAGTGCACACAGTCTTAACATTGGTAAATATCACAATCATACCACTCGATACTAATAAAGTACTTTATTTAAATAGTCAAACTGGTTACTCGACCTTATGGTCAAGTTACAAATGTATGCCTCGCAGGGCGAAACTTATTAAGAGAGAAATAGTAGCAGCGGAAAATCAAATAACTTCGTGGCGCCATCCAGTATACCACAGGCAACTGACTGGGCTCGCTCCCTAAGTAGACGGATCCTCTTGGAGCTCCTCCTCCAAAGCTGGTGTAGTCTCCTCTTCAACTGGTGTTGTATTGTGGCAAGGGTGAGTACTTGGTACTCAGCAAGTCATGCACAGAATGCAGGCTAATATACTATATGCATGGCTTGGTACAAAGGAATAGCTCAAGGTATATTTGCGATAAACAGCATTTGACAAGTAGCATAAGTAGATTCGAAAGCAGTAGAAACAAGTATAGCATAGATAACTTTTCAAGGAGTTTAGTAAACATCTTTCCCATCCTAATCCACATTTCCATCAACATCATTATTAATCCAACCCAACCTTTCAAATCCAAGTTATTTTTGAGAAAATCTAACCCTTGACTGTAATTCGGCGATGTCCAATACATGACACGGCTATTCGAATAGATTGTACACTCTGCAGAGGTTATGCACTTTACCCACAAGATACAGTCAAACACCACAAAGGCGAGTTCCCGTAACAAAGTCTTTCGGAAACTTCTAACAATACAAGTGGTCCTCCCCGGTTATTGCACACTAACCCTTCCCTTAGCTAAGGCGAAGTTTAGGCCAATCAACCGTTAGATGGGTACCCGGCCTCAGCCCCGGTACGCTCCCCCGTACAACTTACACAAAGGGTGTAGTTGACCTCCTGAGGTCCCACAGGTACGTTATTAGCAACTTAGTCAACTAGGTCCGTCCCATTACAGACATGTGGTTTCACGTTAGACCCAGTTCAAAGGCTTGCAAGGTGAAGTCCTTAGGGTGACCAGGGCAAGACTACCCGAAGAACCAAATCAACATCCCCAGTGCCACAACTGGCCCACCTGATCATTCTTGCCACATGCCCCGGTCGAAAAACTATTTATCAAACCCCAGTTGATTACCATGCACCACGTGCCATCAACATCACATGAAACCTTTCCAAAACAGGTTCAATATATCATTAGGTCAATATTAACATTTGATTGTCCAAAATCATGTCATGAGCACGAAAGGTGTCTAAGCAGTATACTACAACGGTCTAAAACCCATGTTGGCAATTTAATAATGTCCAACTAGTAAACCACAACTAGGGTGACAAGGGGTCATGGCACATACTTAAATAATCAAGGTGTCATACAGCAAATTGGAATTTATCTAACCCCCGGATTTAAATAAAGTATTTTCTAATTGAACTAGCATGCAATAGGTTAAATCAAAATAGATTTCAAAATAGGATCAACATGGTCAAAGCACAACTTGCCTTCAAAAAGTACTTGTTCTTGGTCTTGAGTTGGATCCTGAGTCAATACTTCTCCTTCAAATCCTTCCGGCACTTCAACGTCTACTCGTAAAGTGTGCAAATAGCAAATACACGAATAAACAATAGGAAAAAAGTATCCAATCATCCAAATAAAATCCATAAACAGAGAGAACACAATTTTATGAATTTTTAGAAACTAGAATCGTCAAATTTGGAGTTAAAATGCAAAAGTTATGATTATTTAAAGTTCAAATAATCAATTAAATAATTTTACAGAGAAAAACTTTAGTCCAAAAATTAATTAAAATTCATATTTAGGTAGGTCTCAATTTTATACAAATTTAGAAATTTGAATCACTCAAATCGGAGTTGAAACGCAAAAGTTATAAGCGTTTGAAGTTTGAAACAAAATTTGAAATCATTATTTCGAATTAATAAATCATTTTCTTTTTCGAAAATTAATTATTGCGTAAGCCTGGACACGTGGCAACCACTAATTGGTTGGCTGACGTCAGCCGGTCCATGGACTTGGTCCACGCTCGGCTCGGGTCTACCGTGGAAACGGTCCACGGCCACTGGCCATCAGCGGTGGCGGGCCTCGATGCTGGAGCTCACGCCGCGCGGCGGTGACACGAGGCCCCACACGCGTCGGTGACGTGCTCCCAGCGCCAAGACAGTCGCGGCGGCTGAAACCACGTGGCATGATCAGGGCCGTTGGATCTAGATCCAACGGTCTAGATCTACCCTAAATTAACGCAGTTTCCAGCACGTGGCGATCGTGGGCCGTTGGATCTTGATCCAACGGTCCAGATCCGATCTAAGTTCCGGGGTTTTGGAAAGAACGTGGGCTCACCGTGTGCGTTCGATCTTGATCGGACGGCGCACAGAGCTCGCGAGGTCGATGGCGACGCGGCGGCGCTGGCCTGGCCGGAGACGAAGACGGCAACCTCCCGAACGGCGTTCGGACGCGATTCCGGCGAGGTGAGATGGCTCCGCAGTGCGCCTGGCCGGGCTTCCGGATCCGATCTCGGTTGCGGCGGAGACGGCTTGCCGACGGTGACACGAGCAACAAACCGATGCTAACCCTAGAACTAACTTCGGTGAGCTATTCCGGAAAGATGGCGGCGACTGGGGCGCTAGGACCTTAGGGCTTCGGTGCGACGCGGAGAGGAGAACCTCAGAGGACAACCCGGTCATTAAATAGCCTCGACGTTTGCGCGGAATTCGGAACCCTAGCCGTGTCCCGCTCGGTCACGGCGGAGCTCTCCGGCTTGGATTCGGACGAGGACGACGACTGGATGCCGTCCACGTGTCCCGCATCGGACGGTCCACGCGCTCACGCGACGCGGCGCACGCACGGCCGTTGGATCTAGATCCAACGGTCGGGGTCCAGGGTTAGGGTTGGGTTCGGGGACGCGGTTAAACCAAGTCACGTGGCCCGGGTCGGACTCGAGTCGGACTCGGACTCGGGTCCGGTCGGATGAACAGTACTTGGCCCAACTCGAATTTCCAGTGATTTAATATTTAAAATAATTCCCAGAAATTCATTTAATTCATTAAAAATATCAAAAGACTCAGAAAAATTCCAGAAAAATTCTGGAAAATACTTTGGATCATTTTGGACTCAAATAAAATATTTCCAACAAAATTTTATTTGCAAAGTTTAATTCTTTAATTATTTCAAAATGGAATAAATTCAAATAAATTCCAAATAAATCCAAATAAATTCCAGAAAATTCCAAAAATTCACCAAAGTGCCAATTCACACATGAATTTAAGAAAAGCAAAATTTTGGGGTGTTACAAACCTCCCCTTAATGTAATCTCGTCCCCAGAGATTCGTGGCTTACTAAAGGAATAGGTTCGGAAACTCTTTCTTCAAATCCTCTTCGCGTTCCCAAGTAAACCGCTTTCTTCATGATTGCTCCTTGAACTCTCTGAGAAGCGGGTTGACTTATTTCTGGTCTCTCGATCCATAGTGTCCAAAATCTTCACAGGATGCTCCTTGTAAGTCAAATCTTCTTGCAACTCAATTGACTCTAGCGGTGTCTGTTCCTCAGGTACTCGGAGACACTTTTTCAACTGGGACACATGGAATACGTCATGTACTCCTGCTAACGACTGTGGCAACTCCAGCTAATAAGCAACTTCGCCTCTGCGGCTCAAAATCTTAAATGGTCCTACATAACGGGGTGCGAGTTTCCCTTTGGCATGGAACCTCTTAACTCCCCTGAGAGGTGTAACTCTGAGGTATACAAAGTCTTCTGGTTCAAAACTCAAGTCCCGGCGACGATTGTCAAGATAACTCTTCTGTCGTGATTGGGCGATCTTCAACCTTTCCTAATCATGGCAATCTGCTTCTTGACCTCTTGAAGAATATCAGGCCGAAGACACGGCGCCACGGTCTCATTCCAATTCAATGGCGTCCGACAGGTCGACCATCTGATGCCTCAAAAGGTGATATCTGTAAACTAGCTTGGTAACTATTATTGTAACTGAACTCGGCATACGGCAAACTCTTATCCCAAGAGGTAGCATAAGCCAATGCACATGCTCTTAACATATCCTCCAGAATCTGGTTGACTCTTTCGGTCTGTCCATCCGTCTGTGGATGATAGGTTGTACTAAAGTTCAAACGGGTTCCCATGGCTTCATGCAACTTATTCCAAAACCTTGAGGTAAATTGGGTACCTCTGTCCGATACAATCCTCTTTGGCACTCCGTGCAAACAGGCGATCCTGATCATGTACAACTCTGCTAACTTATCTCCCGAGTAGGTGGTCTTCACGGGGATAAAATGGGCTACTTTGGTCAAGCGATCCACTATAACCCATATGGAGTCATAACCTCCTTGAGTCTTAGGCAAACCGGTAATGAAATCCATTCCGATTTCCTCCCACTTCCACTCAGGTATTTTCAGCGGCTGTAGCAATCCTGCTGGTCTCTAATGCATTGCCTTGACTCTCTGGCATACGTCGCACAATGCAACATGCTCGGCAACTTCACGCTTCATGCTCGGCCACCAGAATCTTTCCTTCAAATCCTGATACATTTTGGCGCTTCCAGGATGAATTGAGTACTTGGAGTCATGGGCTTCTTCTAAAATCAGTTGCTTTAATTCCTTCTTGTTGGGCACACAAATGCGATCCGTCATCCATAACGTGCCTTGCTCATCCAACTTGAAGTCCTCTGCCTTGCCTTCTTCCTTGATGGACTTAATCCTGCGGATCTTGTCATCATCCTTCTGTCCTTCCCGGATCTGATCCTCTAGGATAGGCTTCACTTCCAATGCGGCCAAGAATCCGCTAGGTACCACCTCAATCTTCATTCTCTGAAAATCCTCACATAACTCACCCTGACTTGTGGCTAGCAACATACTCACGGTATGGCTTTTCCGACTCAAGGCATCGGCAACTACGTTGGCCTTCCCGGGATGGTAATGGATTCCAACATTGTAGTCCTTGATCAACTCTAACCATCTCCTTTGCCTCATGTTCAGATCCGACTGGGTGAATATGTATTTAAGGCTCTTATGATCCGTATACACTTCACATCTGTTCCCGATCAGATAGTGACGCCATATCTTCAAGGCATGCACTATGGCAGCTAACTCTAGGTCATGCGTCGGATAATTTTTCTCATGCGGCCTCAACTGCCTTGATGCATAAGCGATGACCTTTCCATTCTGCATCAGCACACATCCAAGTCCTTGGCGCGATGCATCACAATAAATATCAAAGCTTTGATTAACATCCGGTAGAACTAACACCGGTGCTGATGTCAATCGCTTCTTCAGCTCCTGAAATCCTTTCTCACATTCTGACGTCCATGCAAACTTCTTCTCCTTTTTCAGCAATTGCGTAAGAGGTTTCGCAATTGTTGAAAAGCCTTCAATGAAACGGCGATAGTATCCTGCCATTCCAAGGAAACTCCGGATCTGGGTCACGGTCTTCGGTTGCTCCCAATGTAACACGGCTTCTACTTTGCTTGGATCAACGGCGACTCCTTCTGCGGTCATTACATGTCCAAGAAACTCCACCTTGTCCTTCCAAAAATCACACTTACTGAACTTGGCGAAGAGTTGCTGTTCCCTCAGCTTTTCCAAAACTCGCCTCAAGTGTTCGGCATGTTCATCCTCTGTCTTGGAGTAGATTAGGATATCATCTATGAACACAACAACAAACTTGTCCAAATATTCCATGAACACCTTATTCATCATATTCATGAAATATGCTGGCGCATTCGTCAGTCCAAAGGACATAACTGTAAACTCGTAATGTCCATATCTTGACGAGAATGCAGTTTTCGGAATATCTTCGGATCGGATCTTCAGCTGATGGTATCCCGATCTCAGATCAATCTTGGAGAAAACTCCGGCTCCTCTCAGCTGATCAAACAAATCATCAATCCTGGGTAACGGGTACTTATTCTTTACGGTGACTTCATTGAGTGCACGGTAGTCAATGCACATCCTGAAACTCCCGTCCTTCTTCTTGACAAACAAAACTGGTGCTCCCCACGGCGACGAACTCGGTCTGATAAATCCTTTCTCCATTAACTCCTCTAGCTGTTTCTTCATCTCTACCAACTCCTCGGTGGACATCCGATAAGGTCTCTTCGCTATCGGCTGTGCAGTACAAGCTCTATCACAAACTCTATGTCCTGTCGCGGCATACCAGGTAGATCTTCGGGAAAAACATCTGGGTACTCATTCACTACGGAGACATCCTCTATGCTGATTGTTTTGGTACTGTTAACCAACATCTGTCCATCTCTAACTGCAGTGGCTTGAAATTCCACTTTCTTTCCACACGGGCTCTCAACTGAGATAGTCCTTCGTCCACAATCCAATACGGCCTTGTGCTTGGATAACCAGTCCATTCCCAAAATAACGTCTAAGGTCTGGGTCTCCAAAATTATAAGGTTCGCTAGGAACTCTATTCCATCTATTAGTATTCTCACCCCGGAACATCCTACTTTCGTTCGGAGTTCGGAACCAGGGGTTTGAACTAGAAGCATGCACTTAAGTCTTGCAATCCCCAAATCGTTTCTAGCAGCAAAGCCTTGCGAAACAAACGAATGCGAAGCTCCAGAGTCAAACAAAATCGCAGGTGTGCATCGAGTTAACAAGTAACTTACCCAAGACGGCGTCAGTAGCATTCTGCAGGTGCATCTGCGGTGACATGGTTGACTCGGCCTCTCACCTGATGCAGGGTGTGGCTCTGTCTTTGGCGTCCTAGCTGGGTGGATCCTAGATTGAAGCGAAGGGGTCACTCCTGCTTTGTCTTCTTTGGGCATTTGTTGGCAAAGTGTCCTGGCTCGTTGCGATTGTAGCGGCGTCTCACTTGTTCCTTCCGATCGCTGAAGCGGCGTTTCTAAGCGAAGTGGGGTGCAGTAGTTCGATTGACGGGTCTTGGTCGGTGACGGTGTCCTTGTAGCATTCGTGGCTGGAATCAAAACTTGATTTGGTGCAACTCTCGGTATTGCGTTCCTGGCGGGATCCTCGCTTGTTGCATCCTGCGCTTCTGTTCTCATCCAGTTCCTTGCGCTTGTCCTCAAGAATAAGCGCCTTATTCACCGATTCTTGGAAATCTGGAAAGGTGTGGGTGATCAGTCCTACTTGTAGTCTGAGTTAAGTCCCTTCATGAAACGAGACTGCGGCTTTATCCGCCGCTACATCCTCAGTGCGTGGCGTGCTAGCTGTGTGAACTTGTTCGTAGTCGGCCACCGGGTGATTACCTTGCTTGATGCTCTGAACTCCTCCTTCTTAAGGTCCATGATTCCTTCAGCACGTGATACCGATTAAACGCAATTTGTGAACTCTTCCCACGTGATGTCCTGAGGGTTCTCTTGCGTGGCACAGAAGCTCTCCCACCATTCGGCGGCTGTTCCTTCCAACTGATGAGAAGCGTAGAGTACCTTCTCATTTCCTATGCATTGAGCAATGTGTAGCTTCCTCTCAATTGACCTTAACCAATCATCGGCCTCCAATGGATTGGCATTCCCAGAGAAAGTGGGTGGATGAGTCCTCATAAACTCTGACAGTCTTGTATTCTGGCGTTGTCCCTGATTAACTTGATTAGCAGTGGCCTGAGCAGTGACGTGTTGCATTTGTTGCATCATAGCATGCATCAACTGAGTCTGAGCAGCAAGAAAAGCTCCAAAATTCTGCATATCCAGTGGCGGTGCTGGTGCTCCATCATTGGGGTTTTCTGCTGGGCGAGAACCACTTCCATTGCTTCCAAAGTTTTCGCGGGTGTTCACCATCTGTCGATTTGTTCTAGGTTTTAGAGATGAGAGGGAAACAAGAATAGACAAGTAATATGGAACTTATGCGGGGCGAAAGGTGTAACTTTAAGGTCCAACTTTATTATTGATATCAATAACTTGGTATGGTTGCTTAGAATGCCTAGGGGCCTTGCAACACATACTGCACACTCAGCAAACAATGAAAATCCAAATCGAACTAACACTGGAGTCTAACGCCTAAAGGGTGACTCTTTATTCTATGACGCGACTCGGCGAAGGAGTCTCACTATAAAACCTACGCTCACTCATCGAGAAGACCTCCACGGCCTGGGTACGGATGCTGCGGCATAGGCGCAAAACGATTGCCATGTCCAGCAACTGTGTCATCTGTGGTAGTCGAAGAAGCAGTGTCCTCATCGAGATCTGACTCCTCCGGATCTGGCTCGTGTAGCTCAATCTTGGCTCCGTTCCGTCCGTATAATGCCGTCTCTAACTCTCCAATCCTTTGCGGAAGGTGGGACACATACTCTTGAGCTTCCCGCCATCTATTCTTCTCTGTCGTGATCTCCTTGCGGGCCTTACGTAGCTCCTTGCTTGTATCATCGAGTACATCCTCCTGGCGACAACAAGTCGTGCCAAGCTGTGTAACCATGGCATCCTCATCTGAATCGCCGGGTCAAGAAGGTTATTCTTTGCGGTGATAACGGAACACCGTGCTCTCCAACTCTCTGGCGTAGATACGGGTAATGTGCCGCATTGCTCGTCGTGATACTTCTTGGATACCCATCTGCATTGTAGACCTCCTGGCGGTCAAAGGTATCGGGCGATTGCCTGGGCCCTTCTTCCTAGCAGGTACCACAATCTTCACGTCACAAGCCTTGATCAATCCTGCTTGTCTGATCACTTCCACTTGGTATTGGGGCTTCTCAAAATCTCCGAGAGTCTGTAGCATATGCCAAAGTTCTGCGGCGTGACCAACCTCCAGATCGACGTAGTTGAACTCTCCCTCCATCTGTCACAAGAGTGCTCACGTAAGAACTAGAAATTTTTAAATCATGACAAGGTAAGGAAAAATTCAGCAAGAGACAAGAAAGAGAGAAGGGGATAAGTCGAGATGTCATCTCTTATCTTGACAAATTTTATTCTTTTAGAAAATAGGTTTTATCCTCACTACGACCATTTTAGCTAGGGTTGAGCCTACGGTCAGTATGGCTCTGATACCACCTCTGTCGGGACCCCGAATTTGCAAATCCGGACCCTCTGTGTATTCAGCACTAGTCCAGGAACACGCTAGTGCACACAGTCTTAACATTGGTAAATATCACAATCATACCACTCGATACTAATAAAGTACTTTATTTAAATAGTCAAACTGGTTACTCGACCTTATGGTCAAGTTACAAATGTATGCCTCGCAGGGCGAAACTTATTAAGAGAGAAATAGTAGCAGCGGAAAATCAAATAACCCGTGGCGCCATCCAAGATACCACAGGCAACTGACTGGGCTCGCTCCCTAAGTAGACGGTTCTTCTTGGAGCTCCTCCTCCAAAGCTGGTGTAGTCTCCTCTTCAACTGGTGTTGTATTGTGGCAAGGGTGAGTACTTGGTACTCAGCAAGTCATGCACAGAATGCAGGCTAATATACTATATGCATGGCTTGGTACAAAGGAATAGCTCAAGGTATATTTGCGAAATAAAGATTTGACAAGTAGCATAAGTAGATTCAAAGCGGTAGAAACAAGTATAGCATAGATAACTTTTCAAGGAGTTTAGTAAACATCTTTCCCATCCTAATCCACATTTCCATCAACATCATTATTAATCCAACCCAACCTTTCAAATCCAAGTTATTTTTGAGAAAATCTAACCTTTGACTGTAATTCCCGAGCGATGTCCAATACCGCGGACACGGCTATTCGAATAGATTGTACACTCTGCAGAGGTTATGCACTTTACCCACAAGATACAGTCAAACACCACAAAGGCGAGTTCAGTAACAAAGTCTTTCGGAAACTTCTAACAATACAAGTGGTCCTCCCCGGTTATTGCACACTAACCCTTCCCTTAGCTAAGGCGAAGTTTAGGCCAATCAACCGTTAGATGGGTACCCGGCCTCAGCCCCGGTACGCTCCCCCGTACAACTTACACAAAGGGTGTAGTTGACCTCCGAGGTCCCAGTGCGTTATTAGCAACTTAGTCAACTAGGTCCGTCCCATTACAGACATGTGGTTTCACGTTAGACCGGTTCAAAGGCTTGCAAGGTGAAGTCCTTAGGGTGACCAGGGCAAGACTACCCAAGAACCAAATCAACATCCCTGCCACAACCGGCCCACCTGATCATTCTTGCCACATGCCCCGGTCGAAAAACTATTTATCAAACCCCAGTTGATTACCATGCACCACGTGCCATCAACATCACATGATACCTTTCCAAAACAGGTTCAATATATCATTAGGTCAATATTAACATTTGATTGTCCAAAATCATGTCATGAGCACGAAAGGTGTCTAAGCAAAGATACTACAACGGTCTAAAACCCATGTTGGCAATTTAATAATGTCCAACTAGTAAACCACAACTAGGGTGACAAGGGGTCATGGCACATACTTAAATAATCAAGGTGTCATACAGCAAATTGGAATTTATCTAACCCCCGGATTTAAATAAAGTATTTTCTAATTGAACTAGCATGCAATAGGTTAAATCAAAATAGATTTCAAAATAGGATCAACATGGTCAAAGCACAACTTGCCTTCAAAAAGTACTTGTTCTTGGTCTTGAGTTGGATCTGAGTCAATACTTCTCCTTCAAATCCTTCCGGCACTTCAACGTCTACTCGTAAAGTGTGCAAATAGCAAATACACGAATAAACAATAGGAAAAAAGTATCCAATCATCCAAATAAAATCCATAAACAGAGAGAACACAATTTTATGAATTTTTAGAAACTAGAATCGTCAAATTTGGAGTTAAAATGCAAAAGTTATGATTATTTAAAGTTCAAATAATCAATTAAATAATTTTACAGAGAAAAACTTTAGTCCAAAAATTAATTAAAATTCATATTTAGGTAGGTCTCAATTTTATACAAATTTAGAAATTTGAATCACTCAAATCGGAGTTGAAACGCAAAAGTTATAAGCGTTTGAAGTTTGAAACAAAATTTGAAATCATTATTTCGAATTAATAAATCATTTTCTTTTTCGAAAATTAATTATTGCGTAAGCCTGGACACGTGGCAACCACTGATTGGTTGGCTGACGTCAGCCGATCCATGGACTTGGTCCACGCTCGGCTCGGGTCTACCGTGGAAACGGTCCACGGCTCACGGTCGCTGACAGGCGGGCCCGCCCTGTCAGTGGCTCGGGCTCACGCCGGCACGGCGCGGCTGACACGGGGGCCCCACACGTCAGTGACGTGCTCCCACGCGCACAGTGCGGCGGCTAGAGCCACGTGGCATGATCAGGGCCGTTGGATCTAGATCCAACGGTCTAGATCTACCCTAAATTAACGCAGTTTCCAGCACGTGGCGATCGTGGGCCGTTGGATCTTGATCCAACGGTCCAGATCCGATCTAAGTTCCGGGGTTTGGGAAAGAACGTGGGCTCACCGTGTGCGTTCGATCTTGATCGGACGGCGCACAGAGCTCGCGAGGTCGATGGCGACGCGGCGGCGCTGGCCTGGCCGGAGACGAAGACGGCAACCTCCCGAACGGCGTTCGGACGCGATTTCGGCGAGGTGAGATGGCTCCACGGGTGCGCCTGGCTTCGGGGCTTCCAGATCCGATCTCGGTTGCGGCGGAGACGGCTTGCCGACGGTGACACGAGCAACAAACCGATGCTAACCCTAGAACTAACTTCGGTGAGCTATTCCGGAAAGATGGCGGCGGCTGGGGCGCTAGGACCTTAGGGCTTCGGTGCGACGCGGAGAGGAGAACCTCAGAGGACAACCCGGTCATTAAATAGCCTCGACGTTTGCGCGGAATTCGGAACCCTAGCCGTGTCCCGCTCGGTCACGGCGGAGCTCTCCGGCTTGGATTCGGACGAGGACGACGACTGGATGCCGTCCACGTGTCCCGCATCGGACGGTCCACGCGCTCACGCGACGCGGCGGATGCTTGGCCGTTGGATCTAGATCCACCGGTGGAGTCGAGTTAGGGTTGGGTTCGGGGACGCGGTTGAACCAAGTCACGTGGCCCGGGTCGGACTCGAGTCGGATTCGGACTCGGGTCCGGTCGGATGAACAGTACTTGGCCCAACTCGAATTTCCAGCGATTTAATATTTAAAATAATTCCCAGAAATTCATTTAATTCATTAAAAATATCAAAAGACTCCGAAAAATTCCAGAAAAATTCTGGAAAATACTTTGGATCATTTTGGACTCAAATAAAATATTTCCAACAAAATTTTATTTGCAAAGTTTAATTCTTTAATTATTTCAAAATGGAATAAATTCAAATAAATTCCAAATAAATCCAAATAAATTCCAGAAAATTCCAAAAATTCACCAAAGTGCCAATTCACACATGAATTTAAGAAAAGCAAAATTTTGGGGTGTTACACTCTCACAGGGGAGATAATAACCCTACTCCAGCGTGGTGTGTATTGTGTATGTGTAATTTTTCTCTTTTTCTGTGTCTCTCCCTCCCTCCAATGTCCGGGAGGTATTTATAATTTACAAGGGTATTGCGTCGGTTGCGGCCCACTTCGTGCACGTCTGACCGTGTCCAACGTGGTTGCAACCGAATCCTACTTCTCTGCCACCCCCGCGTCCTGGGCGCAACGACCCTTCGAGGTGGCATGATTATCGCCTTGACCGTTAGTCTTAACCCCCGACCACGCAGCCAGAGCTCGAGGTCGGGTCGAGCTAATTTGACACCAACCCGAGCAGGTGTGCCCGAGCAACATGCTCGGGCACTAGCCGAGCAACGAGCTTGCGCCGGACGGGCAAGGAGCTCGTACCAAACTGGCAAGCCAAGCAGCGATGCTCGACCCTTCCTAGTTTATCTTCGGGGACGACCTCCGAGGTGCACGGGGCCGGGACAAGCTCGACCGTCGTGGCATTATGGTAATTAGGGGAATCACCCAATCCCCGACAGGTACATACCGATCAGTACGTACCATATTGATAAATGATAACTATGTGTCATAGTGTATCTAAAGTAGATCTATGCTTTCTATGTCATGTATAATGGTGTGATGCCAGTTGTCTATATATTTTGCCACATAAGGGTTATGTTGATACGGAGGAGAGAGAATATAGGACAATATAAAACACTATTGTATATGTTATTGTCTATAATAATACTTTTTTATAGGATAATTAAAATATTGTAGGATCTCATAGAGACAAACTTAAGATATCATATATTGTAGAAGTTGTGTTTTATTTTGTCTTTAGATGATATGGATGAGTATAAGCGTATAGACAACAGTTGTCTCTGCTATTGTACATGCTCTTATGAGAACTAATGGTTGCTTCGTGAGGTGAGGCACTGTCGAGCGCCCTGGTCGTCTGTGTTTAACTATGGGTTGACGCATATTCACTAAAAATAAAAGAGGATGCACACGTGCGTGTTTAGTGCGACAACACATTTTTAGGCTCCGAAGGTTGTTGAGCTTCCGATTAATTTCTTATCATGTTAGGAGATACACACAGGGGCAGAGTTGGGCCTCGGGCCGGTGGGGCAATGCCCCGAGACTTGGCCCAACCAGCCGTAGAGCTTTCAAGCCTGAGGGAAGATGGCACGTGAGCCTGTGACAGTCACACTCACATATATAGAAGCCTGTGCTCACCCTAGCCACCAACCCATGCGCTTGCCCAGGCCGCCGGCCCTGCACTCGCCCCTGCGGAATTGCGCCTAGAAGCCGCCGCCGACGCAGCGCCTAGAAGCTGTTCGTTAACCCTGGTTGTAGCTTCGGAACGATTGGTTGTTTTATATTTCGTTCATTAAAAGTATCTGGAGATATGCAATGATTTTTGCGACCCACCTTTCAGGTTTTCAAGGTTATGCTGTAATGTTGCATTGACTGTTTGGCATTGATTGTTTGCATTTGGTTGCGAGTATTGATGGTTAATTGATCATTGAAGCATCTTTGTTGCTAGGAGCTTTTGACTGATTGCTTTCCAGGGTTCTATGGAGGCGGAATTTTTCACGGAGTATGACGATGCAAGTCATTACAAGATTCAGGAAGTTTGCTCTATTCAGAAGAAGGTAGTGCTACCACATTCCTATGTAAGAATTCAAACGCAAGTTTGCTCTTGTTGGTTTAACTTAGTGTTTTATACTTTAATGTTTATAGTCTTTGATATTTAGTATTAGCTATTTAATTTTTGTGTGAGGTTTACCGAAATCTTAACTCCGCCACTGAATACATATGCATATGTATGTATTGGCTGTATACGTCTGTCATAAAAAAAACCTCTTATCGTCATTTTCATCTGTTCCGTATAGACGGTCAATGCGATTCGACGATCAAATCAGACAATCAGTAGTACATCAAAAGGTCTGCACGACTAACTAGTCTACTACTAGTCTTGTTCTACATGTATATTGGTTGTACCAGAATATTCAGACGTATGTATATACTCATTCAAACTAGACCGGAGGAAAATAACATAGGAACCCCGACTCCCCCTTTATTCAGTCAGCGACGGCAAATAGATCTGTGCTGACGGTTAATTTAACACCAGGGGATCGATCGAGTGCGCATAAAAGTTCAACAAAAACGTTTTCATTGCCCTCAATCCGACATTCATTACTTAAGAAAAGTATTGACCGGTAAATCCACCATTCATTACTTAAGAAGTATTCTACTGTTACACTCCCTTTTTATGCGCAGCAGTCTTTGGATCGGATCAGAATTTTGTAAGATACAGCACGAGGTGTACAGTCTCAAAAATGAGAAGATGAATCTTACAGAGAGAACCAAAATTACGACTTTGAAGTAACCACGACGAGAGAAAAGATTTGACGAAACCGACCGAAAATTCTTTAATCTCAACCTCAAAAGGGTATAATTGGTTGTTTTTCTTTAACAAGCTCTCAAAACTTTTTAGGATCTTTGGATCCTTACCCTTTAAAAGAATGCAGTGCTAAAGAATAACTAGCCTATAATACTCTCATGCACATTTTGCTTTGGATCAGTTAGCTTGTGACTTGATGGTTGATTCGATTCTCTATGACCACCGCATAGGTTAATATAGCTCCCTTAGTTCTCCAAAACAAATAGAAATTATATTATAAAAACAAGAAAAAATTCTAATCCTATTATGAGTGCTTCGAAATTTTGAACTCTACACGCACCTCGTCCGTCCAATTAATTTCCCATCAGGATGAACCAATATACAGCAAGCATAGGAATCTAAACGTAAGACACTGTTTGCTGCATCACATATTAGGACTCTGCAGAGTAGGTGCCAGGTCACCGTACCTTACCAGGGGGTTCACAAAATCAGTCCACCGATTTTCTATACATACATACATATATATATATATATATATATATATATATATATACATATATATATACGTACGTATATATATACATATATATATATACAGGAAGCCTCGTTTCTACTCCTGGGAGTAATTACTCCCTATGTCGTATCTCACAACGTAGGGAGTATCTCGCGCAACAGAGGGTATGTACGTGTAGTATACAAGTATATAAGATCATCTATGTGGTATTTACATTTTTTTAGAGGTGGTATGTACGCTTTTTAGAGATACTTCTTTTTATATGCGTATATGAGGACGATTGGAGGGAGCGTCTGCGTGTGGAAACCTAGGACCAGCAGGTGTGTGCGGTGGGATGGCGTTCGGCTGGGTGCAGCGGGCGCAGCGGTGCCAGGCGTGGCAGCGGGCTGTGCTGCATTAGCTGAAGCGACGAGCGGCAGCGCGCAGGAGCGGCACGACAGTGCATGGGAGCAATAGCGAGCAGGCGCATGATGGTATAAATTATAGATTGAATTTTATGTGATGAAATTGATTTAATGCAAAAGTGTGAATTTCAGTTTAATTTATTGTGATTGATTTTCTTGTTTTAGTCTTGTGGTTTAGTACTGTTTTAATTATTTCTTCCACTGTTTAGTGTCGATTAGCGTATCTAGACACTGTTAAGGTGTATTTAGCGCCAACGATCCTTCAAAAATTTTACATAATCATTATCATTGTCTCATGACCTCATACAAAAAATTTCAAAAATATTATACTTTATTTAGTGCCCTTAGAAAATAAAAAATAGAAGAGCATATACAAATATAGTAGCATTCTCAGAATTTTTTTAAAAAAAATACACAAGTCTGATAATAATCTAAAATTTTTGTAACATCATTAGCATTGCCTCAGGACACCACACAAAAAATTTAACACTTTTTTTATATAAATTTTCTCAATTTTTTGAATTTAGATTTTATTGATTTATCGAATGGTTTCAAAAATCGAATCCTGTCGATATAGACAATAATCATATAAACCGCTCGATTATTAACGATTTTTGGAACCTGAACTTGGTGGCAAGTCGGCGGTCACAGTCTAACACACACCCACATGCGTGCCAAGGAAGCGTTGTGCCCCCAGCGCACCAACCACTGCTCGCCCGTGGTCGTACCACCAAACCACGTCGGTATGATATCCAGGCATCCAGCCAGGGTTACTGCCCGTGCACAAGGTGACCATACAATTAAGACTCTTATGTTTTGAAGACCGTATCAATGTTCAAAACGATAACTACTATTTTTATTATAATATATTTATAAAACTCTATAAAATTATAATATTATAAAAGTACCTCTCGAGATAAATTTACATATATAATTTTTTATATATCCAAGTTAAATATTTAATTATCGGGAGCATCAATTTATCTATTAACCTAGCACTAAGATGTAGTAAAAGGACTTTTAAACACCAACCTTTCGTGCCGGCCGGTGTGGTACATAAACTCCTCTTGTGGACAAGAAGGAACAAGCTGAAAAGCAAAAGGCGAGTGAGGCAAGAAGCTAGCTATAGCGTGGTCGGTCGAGCACGTGTGATTACATGTAGATGGAGAAGAAGCAGAAACACGCGAGGTCCAGGAGCAGCACCGGCGACGTGCTCGCGTCGTTCCTCAGGTGCACCGCCGCCTCATTCTCCTCCTTTCCGTCCCACGGCAAGTCGTCGTTCAACCACCGCAACGCCTTCTCTGGGCCCATCGTCTCCATCGTCCCGACGGAGGCGCGCGGCAGGAGGAAGGGCAGCAGCCGCGGGGAGCACTCGGGGTACCGGACGCCAGAGCCGTCGTCGCCCAAGGTGTCGTGCATCGGGCAGATCAAGAAGAGCAAGTCGAAGGCGAAGAAGATAAACCCGTGCGGCAAGAACAGCGGCGCCTGCCCGCTGCCGCCGAGGCCGACGGAGGGCCGCAGGCCGGAGAGCTCGTTCGTGAAGAGGATGTTCTTCCGGCGCAGCAGGTCGCGGTCGAGGTCGAGGGACGTCGGGTTCAAGGGAAGGGTGACCACAGCCGTCGCGGCGGCTCCTGCGGGGCTGGGGCAGATGAAGCGGTTCGCGAGCGGTCGCGCGGCGTCCCTGCAGGACTTTGACTGGAGGGAGGCAGAGAGGAGGGGCTGTGATGACGATGAATATGACGAGGACGAAGGATTCGTGGCGCATTCGGCGCCGCTGGTGCTCGGCGGCGGGGTGGTGGCGTCTGAGCCGAGGAAAGAGGTGAACCTGTGGGGGCGGCGCCCCATGGCTCCTCTCAATCCGCTTCGACTTACCTAGCTACTAGCAGTAAACTACCATACCATTCAAGTTGCATACTTGCATGCATGTTCATGACAAGGGAGTGCGTATGCCAATGTCTGTTCTTCAGTTTGTACAGTCATACACTTCTCTGTGTAGTCACACAGAATATAATTTGCTTCTGTAAATGTGGTGCTTGTCTCTGGAAGTTACTAAAAGATGGAACGAACAAAGCAATCTGTTACTGTTTGGCCAGGGAAATTGCATTTTTTTGCTTCATCTATTCATCTTCTTTCCCATTTTGATCTTAATTTCATGCAAATTGGAGTATGTACTACGATAGGGATACCGGATACGGCTGGCCCGCAGTAATCATGACACCGGTGTCGTTCGTCCCCCATGTGAGTGCCTCCACCTCAACGGCCTCCACGCAGGTGTCGAAGAGTTCCCCTTAGCCGACCACCTCATCCTAGAACACCGCTTGAGCACCTCGACCCCCACAAGCCGCACCAAGCGCCACGCCTTCTATGCCGTGACCTTTGCCTCGGCTGGCCGGGGGTGCGGCGGCGTGAAGACTCGGAGGCGCTGAAGAGTGCATGTCGCGGTGGGAGACCGCGAGCGAAGGAGAAGGATGCGGAGGCGGCTGTGTGCCACATGGGCATGGGAAATAAATTCTATGCAACGGTGTTGTATACCATGGTCTGTGCAACACCGTGCGGATTGACTCCACATATCTCGTTTCCTCAATCCCCAAGCAGCCAGCTCGGGAGACGAAACGTTAGGCTCCATAGATTGAGGAAGCGGGACGCGTAGCGTCAATCCGCACGGTGTTGGACAGGCCCTGATATACAACACTGTTGCATAGAATTTATTTTCATGGGCATGTGGTGGGGGAACCCTATAGTGCACATCTCGCCGATGAGATCCATAGTGGCTCTAACTTTTCTAAAATTTGATGTTTCCTTCAAAACTTGGATGAAACTTACAAAATCCCCTATAAAACATGTTAAAACTCTCTACAAGTGTAAAGTTTTTGTCTGAATAAGGCACCCAAAATCCGTTGGACAACTTTCTCTTTAACTCTATCTTGTTTTTCTTGCTTACAAAACTCAGCCCCACCTCTATATTTGTACTAAAACTATAGCTCAAATAATAGAATAGGACTCTACTTTCTTGTCCTAATCCATCTCCTATTTTCTCATCCTACTCTACCTCTTCCTATTCGGACTCTTAGCTAATTATAAGATTATTTTCTAACAATTTTGTCATTTGAAACTTGATTGAAATTTTTCTTAAACTTGTTTTTAATCAAGTTTCACATTTGAAACCAAACGAAACTTACAGTTTCAGATTTGAAATCCATTTAAATTTGTTGAAATTTTATTAAACCCATTTTGAAACTTTTGAAATATGTTAAATGTGCTTTGAAAATTTGAAACTTGTCTTTTGAAACATAGTTGAAATTTTTCTGACTCATTTCTTTAATCAAGGTTCAGATCTGAAACTGTATGAAAGTTATAGTTTCATATTTGAAACCCAATGAATTTGTTGAAATACACTGAAACCTTGTGAAACTCATTTGATTTTTTCTTTGAAACATGTGAAACATGCTCTAAAACTTTTAAATATTATCTTTTGAAATTCTTCCAAAACTCATCTTTAATCAAGGTTTAGATTTGAAACCGAAAGAAACATATAGTTCGCCTTTGAAATCTATTGAAATTTCTTGAAACACATTTGGATCGCTTTTGAATCCCAAGGAACATGAATGAAAGCTATTGAAACTAGGTGGAACAATCCCAAGGAACATGAATGAAAGCTATTGAAACTAGGTGGAACGAGTCTATACCATTAGAAACGATTCTAGCGGTATAGCGCAGGGCAGCATCTCCCATAATTAATACTAGTAGCATATGTCTCCGGTCGTTCGTATTCACTTTAATCATAGATAGTTATTATTTTGAATATATGTATAGTCAAACTTTGGAAAGTTTGATCGTTAATATCTTTTAAATATTTAAATTGAATATAAAAACATCATATGTATAAATTTATCTCAAAAAGTATATTCGTAATATTATAATTTTATTAGATCTTGTAATTATATTATAATAAAAATTAATGGTTAAAGTTATGTGTTAAAGATCATATGCCGATATTTAAAATAATAATTATTTGTGACCAAATGCGTAGCGTTGTTAATTTTTTTCAAAACGAGAAAATTAGTCTCCTCTTTTGAGAAGATTCTGATTCGATCGCGGAAATAGTAAAGATAATGGCGTTACTAGTTCTAGTATGGCATGCTCTCGTGCTGTTCTAGCCGAGAGTTTTTATTTTTGGTACATATTTTAGAGGAGGCTAAATTTCAAAACTTTAAATAAAATTTGGATGAAATTCAAAAAATAAATTTTAAATTCAGTTTTTTTCAACCGCAAAATCCGAGATTTCGACCGAAATCATTAAGATTTCAGTCGAAATTTTCGAGATTTTAGTCTACTTAAACCGACCGAAAATGGTCAAAAACACGTCGATTTTTTTTTGATTTTTTGTTGATGATCTTGACCCTAAATCTAATTAAATCCGACCCATAAAAATGAAAATTTGATCAAAATCATTGAGATTTTGGTTGAAATCACCAATATCTCATCGAGATTTATTAGACGAATACTATAGTATTTTAAAAAATTTAAATTATTTTATTGAACAAAGATTTAAAATCACAAGAGATCTAAAATCTAAAATCTGAACCAAAATTTTTAAGATCTGATCGGGATTTGGATCTTTGATCCTAGCTAGCAGTTAAATTTCTCTGCACGTTTTCTCTGGAAGCCTCCGGCGTGGAGCTCTGGGAAGTTTGGTCAGCAGAAGTTACCACTGAAAACTAGGTACGGACGGATACAATTGATCTGGACAGAGATCCAATTCTGCACACGCTACCCATCTTGATTTGTGCACCACAATGCTCGTCTAGGTTGCATCAGAAAGTCAGCATGATTCGCCATCATGATTTGTGCACCACAATGCTCGTCTAGGTTGCATCAGAAAGTCAGCATGATTCGTCAAGTTTACCCATCAAGATTTGTGCACCACAATGCTCGTCTAGGATGCATAAGAAAGTCAGCATGATTCGTCAAGTTTTCGATGCATGAACATGCGCGGCGTGCACCTGAATACTGCCGCCTCTGCTCTCTACAATACCACTGCTATTTCCTTTTGAACGTGTTTCAATCAAATTAATTAATTAGAACTGGTGATGTTGAGTTAATCCATATATACTTCTATTGCATGGCTCATATATAATGCTAACCATCTACGTCTATTAAATAATATAAAAGCTTATGACAGCCGTTTTACAATAGTTAATAAAGATTAATATTTCAGAAATTCTAACAAAGAAGAAAAACATCCGATCTTTGATTATACAATGGAAGTTTCTCGAGTGCCTCCCCTTTTTTTTGCGAGGTACCGATGGGGTTCGAGGGCGCGCGTACGGGCGGATCTGCATCGACACGGAAATGAACGGCCATGGCCAATCTGGAGCGGCACGCTGTTACTGAGAAACCGAAGGGCTTCTTTGCGAACACGGCGACATGGACACCTTCCGGAGGCACGAAACCTCCGGATTGTAATATAGGCATAATATGGGCCATAATTAAAGCTAAAGTACAACGACCATTCGAGGTTGTTAAAAATAAAGAGAAAGAAATATGATAGAAATTCTCATAGTAAAGCAAAATATTTAGTCCTCAATTTGATAGGACCTTAAATAGGGTCATTGGATGTCATGTTAGCACTTAGAGATATATACTACTTTTCAATTCTTAAAAAAATTAATTAAACTAAAAGAATAGACAACACTTGCTCAAAGGGAAAAAAAAATATACCGTAGAGAAGAAGAAAAAAGGCATGCCTCTCTTTCTTGTTGAATAAAAATTGATCGCCGTAGATTAATTCTAATGTCGATCAAGAATATTGAGAATACCCAAATAACAATCACAGAATAGATGAATACAAGATCTAGAGGATCTCAACTCTTTTCTCTTCTATTGATTGTAGATTGATTCTCTTGTATAATAGGTGCTACTCTTATAGCAAAAACTCCTCAGTGGTAATTTCGGAATTCGTCCAGTAAAATCAGGAGTCTGGTTATATCTCAACAAAATCAAGAGTCCAATTATATATCAACACCCCCCCCTGGGCAAATATGGCGTCATACATATGCCTCATCAAAAACACCTTCCAAAAACCCGGTGGGAAAAAAGATGAAGAAAAGAGTAAATTACATCCACATATTGTGTTACACTTATTGCCCTAATAAAAACCTTCATGTGAGAAAACTTCAAAAAAAATTGCTAAGGAAACAAGAGTGCAACTTATAATTTTCTTGATTAGGGTAGTATCTCCAGGATAGTACTAAGGGTTGTGGTTCAAAGATTTACCACCCCTCTGAACTCTGCAACTCTGCATATCTCTAAGTCATATCATTTCAATGCCATAAACACATCTTTGAAAACTGGTTGTTGCAAAGACTTGGTAAATAAATCAGCTAGATTTTCACATCACTTAGTTTGCAAGATTTTTTACCTCACCATTCTTCTGGAGTTCATGAGGATAGAAAAGTTTAGAAGCAATATGCTTTATAATATTGCTCTTTATATAACACATTTGCATTTATACAACACAAGCAGCATTATCTCCGTAGATAATTGTGGGGTATCGATAGTGTTAATGCCACATAACTTTTGGAAATGTCTAACCAGACGTCTTAAACAAACACATTCATGTGAGGCTTTATATAACATTATTATCTCTGAGTGGTTGATAAAGGTAGCTATCAAGGTCTGCTTAAAATACCGCCAAGAAATGGATGTACCACTGCAGAAAAACACAAACCCAATATGATACTTGGCACTGGAGAGATCAAACAGAAGGCCAACATCTGTATATCTGTTGGGTCAAGGACATGACTAGAGGGGTGAATAGGTGTTTATAAAATCTTCTCACTAACTAGGTACGCTCTAATCAACCCTATGCCAAAACCTAAACAATATGCGAAAGCGAATAACTAAGGTTTTGATAATTAAGGCCTAAAACAACTAGGCCCACTAGTGCAGTAACTAATTATGTCTCTAAACAAGAATTGCTATACTAATCAATTAAGCAAGAATAAGCACTTCTAAATACAATCGGGCAATTGATAAAAGTACAATAAAGTAAATGCTTGAAAGTAAAAGAGATAAGTTACTTTTTCTGTGGTCTCGGAGACTTGCCGGTCTCCCACAATCCACGCTGAGGCAAGCCCAACTCTTTGGATTGGCTCCACACTTGAGCACCCGCCTCGATTCCACTAGTGGTGGCACTTTCACCCCTCCAGATAGGCGTTCTCCGGTCTTCACAAAGATCGGCGGGCTTCTCACAACCTTCATTGAGAGCTGTTCACTCGACTCTCCTGCGTTGTTTAGGAGACGGCAACCTCCAAGAGTAAAAAGTCGAGTTCTTCACTCAAGCTTCACCTAGGGCAACACAAGCGCTTTCGGTGACCACCTAAGTGCAACACATGCAGTTAAGATCCTCCTCAAGTGCAACACATGCACAATAAGGACTCAACCAACTCCTAATTGTAACACATGCAATTAAAGCTCACTCTTTAGCTCAAATGTCAAATTAGAGAGTGCAACACATGCACTTCACTCCCAAGAACACCCAAATAAACTCATCAACCAACCAATGCTTCCCAAGGGGTTCTTTTATACCTCCCACACTAGGTCTAGCCGTTGGAGGCCAAAATTGGAAAATTTTAGCAAATACAGCACTACTGCCCTTTGAGGCTTGGTAGTGCCGGCCTCGACCTAACGGTTGGCTCAATGGCTAGTTTTCAAATACTACTGTCCTCTGGGGTTCGGTAGTACCACTCGAATGGCAGTACCGACCCCACTGGGCGGTACTGCCGGCCTCAGCAACTCATCTAGAGCAACCTCTTTGGAAAATAACTACCGGCCTCTTAGCTAGGGCCGATAGTACCGGTCGAGCGACAGTAACGCTCCCATAAGCGGTACTGTCGGTCTCATTGGTACTACCGCTCCTAGCACGTTGGTAGTGCCAGCCTCAGGAGAAAATCCAGATTTTTGATAAAATCATTTCTCCAAACTTCTAAAGATTGATTCTTTGAGCCATGTGATGATCAACATATGATCAAGCCAGTTTGCAAACACATTGCAAACCCTATTCATGTGCTTAAAAAGAATCAAAATTAAATTCTTCAACTTTATTTGCAAAAATACATTTCGCAAATAGACCAAGAACCTATGGATTCAATCCTCTTAGCCATGAGGTGATCAACATATGATCACGGCACTTTGCAAACACATTGCAAATGCCCTTAGTTCTATGCAAAAGCCAAGCAACCAATTTTGCTTGAGCATCCTCTTTTTGCAACACATGTAAATCATTACTCCAAGCAAAAAACAAATAACAAGTGCATGAGCTCTCTATTTGCAACACGGACAAATCTCTAGCTCCATACAACCAATTAAGCCAAAGTGCATAAGCTATATACTTTTTGCTACACTTGCAAATCCATAGCTTCATGTAACAACCAAATAAACTCAAGTGCTTGGGCTCTCTATTTGCAACACATGCCAATCTCTAGCTCCAAGCAACCATAAATCAAACTCAAGTGCATGAGCTCTCTAATTGTAACACATGCAATTCTCTAACTCCATGCAAATAATAAAATCCAAATTGCTTGTGCTCTCTCCTTTTGCAACACATACAAAACTTAGCCCCAAGAAATACCGCTTCAAATAAGATTCGAAAGCAACCATGAGTTACTATATTTGCAACACATGCAATCTCTTAGCTCATGCAAGAACCAAGAATGACTACCACATTTGCAACATATGCAAATATGAACTTCATGCAAAAACCGATGCATTAGCCTATCCCATTTGCAACACATGAAAATTAAATCATTATGTTAAAACCAAAGCATTAGCTTCACCTATTCGCAACGCATGCCAAATGGTTAACTCCATGCAAAAACCAAACAAGAAGGTTGAGCTTGAGTGGACCGGGTTGAGTTTGTCAACACATAATGAAGCTCATGCAAAACAACTCGATCCCTCCTAATAGTATGGCGATCTACCTATAACTAGATATTCTATCTAGTTACCTTTGCCGCCACACGTGATTCTCTCTGGGGCTTTAAAGATTTTTAATCTTTTCGCTTCTCCCCGAGATCGTCACCCATCTTCTCTTCTTATTCATCAACTCTTGATGAACCTTTTCTTCAGGATCTTCTCTTGTCACCCATCAACACATGATGACGCCTATGTCCCGTTTCATCATCTCAACCATCTTTGGACTCAACCAACTTTCACAACCCATTTGAAAGCGTTAGTCCAACACACATGGTTGTCTCAATCATCTATTGCACTCCATTAACACATAATGGATACCTCTAAGATCGATTGAGCACAACCCTAATCAATTCGAATGAATTAATTGTGTCTTGAGTATATCGATGCAACTAACGCTTCGTTATACTTAAGAACTATCGATTATCCTTAATCGATCAAAGGAACACTATTGACGAGTACCCATGCCGTGGGTACCCCCATCAGCCCGGAAGCACGAACGGGCTGACCAACCACGGCGAAGGCCCAGCACCGTCGAAAGGTACTTGGGCTGCGGGGAGCGAGCCCCGACCTGTGCAGGGCCGACCCCGAACGGTCGGCGGGCTCCGGCCGCCTAATATTGAAGCTCAAGCTCCACTGCAAGACGGGCGGCATGGCGCCCGATGTCAGACGGCTGCCTTGTGCGCAGCATCCCCTGGCGTCCGTACCGGGGTAGGCGGCCCTCTCCCAAGACTGTCAGAAGAGCCACGGAAGGAGTCAAGCCCCCGTCCCATCGCCTGGCACACCGCAGAGGAGTGCGCCCACTCCCGAGGCCAAGGTAAAAGTCAAGCGCCATTAAAGCCGCCGAGGCAGACAGGAGCACCACGCGAGGCGTCATCCAGACATCATCACGCAAGACCACACATCGCAGAGCCACCAACCCTGCCTCGGGACGGGCAGGGGACGGTCGGAAAAGACAGGAGCCAGACTCCGAGACACGCACGCTCCCTTTCTAGTGGATTTCCCAAACACCCGTGTAACCTGCCTCCTCCGTCTATATAAAGAGAGGCGGGGCCCGAAAGGGAAAAAGACAGAGAAAAAGGCCCTCTAAGAAGCCACGACTCCCTAGCCAAAGCACGAAGGGGATCGGACAGCCGACCCCCCGCCTCGCTTGTACACCCCTTGTTCATCGCCCAAAGATCAATACATCCGCACCGAACGAACTGGAGTAGGGACATTCAGCCCGAACCAGTATACATCATCTGACTCCTTGAGTCGACCATTCAGGGAGAGGGAGCGCGCGACCCCATCCGACCATAAATTCGTATTGCCGGTGCACGAAACACCGACAACTATCAACACATGATGAAATGTTCTTTGATGATTAAAAGATAATCAACCTTAATTTAAATTTTCATTTAAATTGATGCGAGTATATATGAAACTACACAAGTTTTCATATATTCATTTTGATGGAAAGTAATGATCCATTATATGTGAAATATATGAAAATGATCATTACTCTAAACCATCAACTATAGAATAAACTCCACAAGACTTTGTGCATACAAATGATTAACATTTAAACAATATGCACAATTTCTAATTTAGAAGGCATTGGAGTTTATCCTAGGCAAGTTAAAAATATACTCAAGATTGTGTCTCAAAGTCTTGATCCTTTATATGTGGCAATAAGAAATAGATCAATACAATGAAACATCAAATTACAGTATGAACTCCCCCCTCGACATGTGTATCCATGTAATATATATGGATTGAGAGACATGATGCACATTTTGAGGTTAAAACAATGGAAGAGTTCATTCTGTAACTTGAATCCAAAGTGTGCGATAGAGAATAAAATGAATACGAGTGCATACCTTGATTTTCCATTTTCCATCCAAATATGAGACTACTAACAATAAACTCAATAAGCATGTTAGTCTTATTAAGAACTAGATTTGTCATTAAACAATGATTAAGCATTAATGTTAAACCAATCAGCAAAACTAATAGGGCTTGAACTTATAATATCCCACCATGGTTGGGTTTCACTCCTTCCGGTAAAATAAGCTTAGATATTGTGCGCCTTGGAGCTATCTGAGTAAAGTCTTGACACCAGCCCAATACCTTCTGGTTGGAGCTGCAATGTGTCTAGCTAGAAAATCTACTGTGAATGCAATGTCAGGTCTGGTGCAATTCACAAGATACATAAGTGTTCCTATGGCGCTTAAGTATGGAACTTTAGGTCCTAAGACTCACTCATTTTCCATCTTTAGTCTAAATAGGTCTTTATCCACATCAAGGGATCTTCCTACCTTGGAGCCTATAAAGGATGAGATTTATCCGTATTAAATATTTTTAATACCTTCATTGTTTAGGTAGACTGATGTACAAATATTTCTTCTGGGAAATGCTCTAGTTGAAGGCTTAAGCAATATTTGGTTTTACCTAAGTCTTTCATCTCAAACTTTGTCATAAGGTAATAACTTGCTCCTGTACTATTTTAATCCGTACAACAACCTATGCAGTTTGACGATATGCATGTTGCGATTACTTGTATTAGAATCTGAAATTTTAACTCCTTCAGGGACTCATATGAATATTCGTATGCAATTACCCATATAAATATGTGGACACTACATCCATCAACTACAGTGATAAGTTTATGCAAGCTGCCATTGATATAAGATATCAGAACGCTATTCCACTCATTAGAGCAGAGTAAGTTTTATCGCAATCGATGCTGGGTCTCTGCATCAACCCTTGTGCTACAAGTCTCGTTTTGTATCTCACAACCCAGTTGCTCTCATTTCTCTTCCAAAATGAAAACCCATTTGGATCCTATAGGTAGCACTTTATGAAGGATCAGCCAACAAGACCGAATAGTTTCCTTTTGTTAAGTGGGTGCAATTATGTCTCAATTTCTTCTTTCTATTTGACCTAATCTAAGCTTTTTTGGCACTCTGCTATGGACTTTAGTTCTAGATCAATCCTTTCATCTGGAAATGATGCTTAGTACTTGAATGCCTTTGAGGTAAACTCGTCGGTATTGTCCATTCGGATGGACTTAATCTTTTCATTTGGAAATTAGGTTTAGATTTTAATAATTTGGGCAATTAATTTAGCAAAAATATGGTTCCAAGTAGATAAGAGACATACATGGGACCATCTAGTAGAAGCATCTATCAGTACCATAAAATATATGAAGGGGCAAGACAAGGGCAGTATAAATCAACAAATATGACATTGAATTTTCTCAAAGAAATTAAGTGATTATTTCCTAACTTTTAGATAAGAGGGTCTAATTATGAGTTTTTCTTTAGCACAAGCAGGGCATAAGAAGTCGTCAGATCTAGAGAAGTCGATATTTTTTATGCTATAGTTAGCATAATTATTGATGGTTTTTCTCATCATATTTAACCCAAAATGACCCAATCGATCATGCCAGACCTTAAATATTTTTGTATTTTTAAGTATTGTCTTTAGTGCACCAAAAACTTCAACTTTTATTTATGTATAGTATAAACCTGAGGAGAAGAAAGGAAGTTTTTAAACCACTCATTTATTTCACCTGTTAAAGTTAGCTGTGAATAGGTATTTTGTACTATCCTTATTTTCTGTCACCATATGAAAACCATTCAGATGGATGTCTTTGAAACTTAAAAGAGTACGACTAAACTCAGGGTACAATAGAGCATCCTTTATTAATATATAAGTACATATAGTGAGAACTATGATGGCTCTTCCGATGCCAACAATAAGGGCATTTATTCTGGTGATGAACATAATATTTCAATTTTCTTAGTCAAAGTCTCAAAATATTTAGTTTCTTTAAGAATTGAATATTTGGTGCAACTATCTACAAGATAGTTTTTCTCCTCCGCCATTGAATTACACATTATTTTATATTAGAAGTATGATTTAGCAATTAAACAACTGTTGCATTAGGAACATATTATAAAATATAGCATAATAAATGAATCAAATATCCTAAGAAATAGCAATTTGTTTAACTTTAAATGATAATCGCTCAATAGAAGTGTAAATCAATGTTCATTCAGGAACTATGACTAAACTGATAAGGAGACTCATAAGGAATGTGTGACATCGACTAGCAAATCGAATGAATATTTAGGAGGTTAATTCAGGTCTCTATATAAGTCGCGGGTGCCCTTCTGGAAAACCTCAAGCTTAGTAAGATCAAGAACAATATCATCACAATTTTGAGCTTCCATGTCAACAACATATTGAACAATGAAGTGTGCCTCAACATTGTTCCCTGGGTCTTTTTAAATTTTACAGTAGATTGCATGTAAAGGTATGCCAAATGCTTCAGGGTGCGATAGTTGCACGACCATTGATCAGTGCATCCACACCTAAAACAAGGTTGTGTAGAGTTTGCAACATTATTGGCTGAGTCTTGCTTCTGGAAAGTCCATGACCCTTTACCTTTACTTCTCCACTTGGTTTTGCCTCCTCTTATGTATTCTACCATTCTTCTATCTCCCCTTTATGTCTTTGACCTTTTTTTGCGGTCGTGGCTATTTCTAGGTTGTTGAGCATTGGCATGCACTTCGGGCATTGTCTGAGTCCCATTGGAAAGAAATATGATGATTCTTCATCAAGAGTTTAGCATGCTTCTCTACTTCTAGCAAAGTGTAGATAACCTCATAATGCTTCTATATTTGGCATGACGATCCTGTTGCTTAATATCCTCATATTAGTTTGGAAGGTACATGATGTCATGTATACGATAACTTTTTGTTACAAAAATGAAGTTTGAAGATAAGCTTGTGCATGACGAAATTGTATGCTATCACAGTTTATATTCATGAAAACGTAGGAGCGTCTATTAGTGTTGTGCTTCTAACAGCAGAACTAATCTTTGCTGGTCATAGTGTTCATACAGGTAATTCTATAGTGCCAGCGGGCCCTCTTCCATTAAATACTCGGCCTTTTGGTCCACATGGAGATGGTGCTTTAGGACGTATAGAGCCGCACACCTGGTGGCTTCTGGAAGAGCAAAGGTGCCAGCTTCAAATTGGGTAAAATCAATTCCAAGAGATCGATCTATCAAGTTAATCTTGGCATCCATTGCTCATGTTAGGTAATTGCTGCCATTCAGGGCATCATCAACAAATTTTCTCTGTGCGATGTCCGATATATCCTATGTTATATTCATGCAAAAAATGAATTTTACTGCTGGTATAATCAATATATTGCATGCTCACCCTTGTATCAGTAAAGTTTGATCTATATCTATTCAATAGATAATTATCTAAAATTTCTTAGAATTTTCCTATAATTTTTTGCTAATTATCGACCAATTTTTAGAATGACCAAAATAATATAACAATAAATTCAGCATATATATAAATATGAAATTATGGTAGAAAAAATAAACCCAGAGATATAGAGCTTTCAATGTTTGCGAAGTCTAGGGTTCAACAAATTTATAGAAGCCCATATATCTAAATTTTTAATTTCTAGTATTTAATTTAAAATTTAAGAATGTAGTAACTTTTTGGGATCACTGGAAATTTTAGGGTCCAAAAAGTAAATTTTCTTTATCCCAATAAATTTCTGTCATTAAGTGGAACGTCAGGGTCATTTTCACAAAAAATTACCGTAGCCACAAAATATTGCATAATTAACCACAACTTCACAGGTTAAAATGTAAAATTTACCATAGCACACAATATTACGTAATTAACTGCAACTTTAGGGGTTAAAACATAATATTCACCTTGGCTTAATACATTACATAATTAATCGCAAATTCATTGGTTAAAACACAAAATTTATGGCAACCCAAAACAATTTGTTTATTTTCATGGGCCTTTTATGTTTACGCTTTTCGGCTCTCTCCCTGGTCCAAAGTCTCACGGCCGGCCAGCCTGTGAGGACTCAAGCTTGGGCCGCAACGGTCCATAGGGCCGGCTTGGCCCATGAGTGGTGCGACGGCCGCACGGCTAATCCTCACTATTTGGGCGGCAGCAGCGCGCCACACTCAAGGGGTGCGGGCGGTGCGTTGCGGGCATGCGGCTGGCGTTGGCACGGCTTAAAGTGCTTGATTTCTTTTGTTAATTGATTGTATAAGCAGTAGCATCGAGAATGAATTAAAACTCAATTAATCTAGGTAATTAGGGTAATTAATGTGTAGAATTAAAGAATATTTAGATGAGATTAACCCACATGTACTTTAATCGTGTGTGCGGCTTGTAGTTGCTTGATGATAGAAATCTGATACGGTATAGATGGACGCGGAGAGCTTCGTGGCCCAGACGGCAGAAGTACATGACGGTGTACGCGTCACACCAGATTCACGTGCCGCTCCTGCTATCAGGGTCAGGCGCCTCGCAGGGCCACCCACGCAGCCACGCCGTGCCACACGTATGCACCTCACAGTAACTGCTACGCGTGTCTGCGTCTGCGTCGTTGCCACCGGACGCAGTTTGCACGTGCTACCCGGCTAACCCGCTGGGCTGGCAGCGGCATGCAGTGCGAACCGACGAACCGGCTAACATCTGACAAGGATCCTGCGACCCTGTCGACTTGGACCCAAGCTCAACAATGTTGAGGCACACCATACACCTTCCGACCGAATGCTTTCCCTCCGCCGACAGCGACGGTGCTCGATGATCCAACGGCATCTCCATCGATCGAAATCGATCGCTTGGAACAAAGTTTAGTCTACCAAATTAATCTAATAGTATGAGCATTGATAACACACCATTTAGCTTTGAAGAGTAGTCGTGCTCACAACATATTGTAAAACGTCAAACAACAATCACAAATAGATGAATACAAGATATAAAGTGATGAACTCTTTTATCTCTTTATCGAATGTAGATTGATTTTTTTATATATAATGTTGTGCTATATTTATACTAATAATTCCCCGTATGTAGTTTCAAAAATTGCTCATCAAAACTAAGAGTCTAAATATATCTCCACAATTGAAATCAACAACTAAAATCAAAAAAAGTCCGGTTACATATCAACAGCGTGCATGCTTTTACAAATGAATTATGAACGAATAGAAAAACAATCAAATGTGACGCGCAATTGGCGAACTTGCAAAACTGTGGGACAGCGCGCCCAAAAGAGAACGAAACCATGGGCCAAAGAGCTCGGGCCCATCTAGAATACTAAATGTAGAGCTAAGGGGCAAAGTCGATCCTTCCCTATGTGCACCGAACTATGCATGGAAATTGACAACCGAAGGTCTACAGCTCCTGTCCTTGCTGATCAGTGATTGATACGAAAAATCTTCTTGCACGGAGATTAAAATGTCCCATATATACATATATCTTACCTCTTAGAGCGCAATAAACACGTCACACATTTGGCGAAAAGGTCGGTGAGTTTCGAAATTACATGGAGACCTTTTCATTAACTCTTTAAAAAAATCTCGTGAATTTATACCCAAATCTGGATTAAGCCTTTTTACAAATAAATCATCGTGCTTTCGAAACATTTTATCTGCCCGGACAGACCACTTTTGAAAAAAAAAAAAAACACCGTGGCTACTGAAAATTGTATCCCTGCTTTTGCAAGAAAAAACATAAATTCTTCGATATCGTGTTCTCATACGCCGTTTCGAGGGACCACCCGCTAATTTTAAAATCATGATTATTTCAGTTTTCTTTAGATTTTTTTGTATTTCGCCAACCAATAAATGTCATCAAAAAAATTACGATCAACCCCAAATAGACCCTTTTTGCCAAAAAAAAAAAACATGGTTCCCGAAAAATGCATCCCCTCTTTAGTGAAAAAATCCATAAATTTTTTGATGTCTTATTCTTATCCACCTTTTCTGCGAGAAGGCCCGCTAATTCTAAATTCATAATTATTTTGGTTCCCTTTAGATTTCTTTGCGTTTCACCGATCATATCCATTGTTAAGGTTGTCCTTACTATTTGAGTACTTTATTAAAATTCAACCAGTGCAGTGCAGCTAGCGCGTACCTCTGCCTGCCTAGTATATCCATGGGAGGGAGGGACTATCTTGCAATGTCTAGATCTCGTCAGATTTGCCACAAAGCTAATTAAGCACCATTTCCTTCTTTAAAAGAAAGGAGCTAATTAATTAACCACCCTTTTTTTTCAAGATGCACACAGCACTGCTTGGCGTGTTCTTTGTTCTGTAACTTCTGTTACGAATTTCTGAAGAATCGTAGTCCTGGTTCCAAAAACGAGGCCGTAATCAAGAGAACCACACGGAGCAAGTTGGCGATGTGATAGAAGGCGCCATTTCACCTCTAAATTCGTCGAGTCCCAACTCCCAAGGGGTCCCTGATTGTTCGACAAAGACTGCTCCGGAATGTACAATGGTGTTGGGGCCGACTGTCGACGCTGACGGAGTGACGGCCAGCACGGCCACTGCTCTTGCCGGCAAGGGATGAGAATCGTGGGCAACGCACGCGTTGCTGCGCTGCTTGGTCCTCGATTCCGGTCCTGGTACTGAGTAGTGTGTTTCCATCCTTGCGAAGGATCAAAATAGTGATAGGAAGGGATGAATGATCATAAATAAATTTTTCCCTAAAGAAACTAATCAAAACCTCTTACGATTGAAAAGCAATAGAGAAAACAAATTTTAGAGCACTTACTTCACAATTGACACTACCACAGTCGACAATCGGTGGTGCCGCCCAATCGACATGATGGCGGTGGTGCCGGTTGTCTTTGCACACAAAAATCAGCACGACTTCCAAAACGAAAAATGATAGATCTTTTGATCTATTGGTTCAAAACCCATGAAACTTGGTAGACACCTTTTTATGGAGGTTAGGATCCTATTCCAACTTTCAATCCAAGGGATTGACATCAAAGTTTTGACTTTTCTCCAATTGAAGGAACTGTGCACCAAGTTTGAGCAAAAGCAAAAAAATTTGGTCTTGGACTTACTCGTGGCGTTTTGATGATCAAGATGATCTTAAGTAACTTTCCACATGTCAAGGCAAGCAAGAACACAAGAGAAGAACCCCAGAAACACAATCTATCTAGATTTCTTCATTTCATACAAAAAGATCGATTTCTTGCAAAGTTCAAGAAAAGATTTGCCTAGATGATTGGGATATGATCTGAAATAGACTCATCCATCAATCATATGTCCTCGACACAAAATGTACGAGCAAGTAGAAGGATAGGAGGCAAATCGAACTTACGAGAATGTAAATTGCGGAATTTAACACATAATGTAAATGCGAAAAGTAAATTTAGAATTGAAGGAAATAAGATTTTTATTTCATAAGATAAAAGTTTACAAAGCCTCATAACAAAGTGGACAAAACTCAAAGGAGCATCAAAACCTTCAAAAAGGGAGAGCTACCCTTACCTATCTATTTTATAGCCGTCATGAATCATCCTCCACCCTTGGATGAGTTGCTTCAATCCTAAGCAACCCCTCCAAAGGCTAGGATTGACTCAACTACTCATACATGGGATGATCTGAAATCTACTAACATAACGGGTTTTGCACGCTTCTCAAAGCTAGCCAACTTGACCGCTACTCTACCCTCTAAACCGTGATCCAACGGCTCTCCTTGATCTAAGCAGCTCCAAGTTAGCATCCAGCGGTTCCCTTGTCTCCCCGACTCGCAGCGACTCCATCTCTGATCATCCTCTGACGATCCCGACCGTCTGAACCTCCGGCGCACCCTGCTTAGTCTTGGTCATCCTCCGTCTCCCCATGTCCTAGCATTGGCGTCCTGCAACCATCAAAAATAAGGAAACCCATCACATAGCAATGCCCAACACATATATGCAATAATGATCCCAAATTAAAATTCAAAAGTCACTTCACAGATGAAATCGGCACTACCACCAACTAGGGGCCAGTAGTGCCGATTGCTCAGTAAACTCAGCGAAGAACCATTTGGAAAATAACAACCAGCCTTTGGGATCAGCGGTGTCGATTGACCGGCACTACCTCAAACTGCTTCATTTTCAAAATCCAATTCAAACCCAAACTCGAAGTTGAGCACTCCTACCTCAAATATAGTCAAATACTTATCACAAACACGGATAGACCTCCACATGGTCTTTCGCCTTGAAGCTCCTGTCTTTGTGAGCTTTGGGGGTTCTATGCGTGTGCATTTGGTGTTTTCTGTTGAAAAGCAGTGAAGGAAGGAGGAAGGTGAGTTGGGGATCGATCTTGTGCAATTGAATTTGATGCAAGATTCCATACTTGGTGTGTCACATGTTGTAGCGCCCATGTAATTTTTTTAAAAAAATCTTTTCCCTCCTTTTGGGCTGAGCCTAACTCGCTGGCCCAGTTCCTCTCCCCTTCGGCCTAGACTGACCTGTTCGGCCCCTCCTCCTTCCTCCTCCCACCCTATCTCTCCTCTCCATGCCCAGTCGCATGTCGCCACCTCCTTCTCACCCTTCCCGCGTCGGCTCTGACATTTTTGTGCGGATAAGGTCGTTGCCGCCCTGCACCTTATCCCCCCTCCTCTGGCGCCCCTATCCCCTTATCCCGCCACCTTGCCCTTTTCGCGCGCGACCACCGCCCGTGCGCCACCATAAATAGCCCCCCTGAATTCCCTTCTCCCTCACTCCCTCCCCCATCTCTCTCCCTCACTCTCTCCTCCCTCTCCGGCGACACCTGCCACCTCCCTCTCCCGCTCCGGCGCTACCCCGTCTGCCCCCGGCTCCGCACTGCGTCATAAATTGGGTTTATTTTTAAAATTATTTCAAAATCCAAAAATCTGATTGTTGACATCAGCATGCGCAATAATCCAGATTTTTCTTTATAAAAATAATTACAAAAATCAGAAAATCATGTTTTCTCCTTTTTTATTTGTTTTTAAACTTCTGGGAGCCCGTTTTCGCCCATTTGAACTCCATTTGGCTCTATTTTTCTTTCTAAATTCATCTAAAATCCTAAATTTCTATTTTATGCTAGTTTTGTATTTTATTTGAATTTATTTGGATTTTATTTGAATTTAGTTGATTTTCGCATGTAGATTTCGGAGGCTCCATTTGTATTTTAGTTGAAGCAGCAACTCATCGAAGCAGGTAAGTCACACCTTCTTGATCACGTTGATCCTAATTTTTAAGTTTATATTTTGAATTTAAATTATTTCATGCTTAATTGTTGTAAATGTTATTTTTGTCCAGTTTTAAATTGCTAGTTATATCCAGAATTGTTATGCCACCTTTGAAATTTGAATTTCGATACCATTGTAACCTTAAGAAAAGCTTGAATTATTATATGTTAATAATTAGAGATTGCTTAGACATTCTTAGAACTGAACTTAGCAAATTTTGGGAGATTTGTGCCCAAATAATGTTCTATTAAAAAGAGAATCATGATTTTAGTATTATTCTTGGAATTAGATCGGGTGAGAAATGGTTGGGTGGTGGTGTGGTTATGGTTCTGGGTTTATGGAAAGTCTTGTCTAGTCAATTAAGGACTGGTCTGAGTTTCACATAATGTAAAGCCTAACCGTACTACCACAAGTATGAAATGGGACAGACCTGGCTAACCGTATTAAAACATACCATGGACAGTCATACCATTTGGTAGTAGTGGTGTGGTGAAAGCGTGAGGCTGCCACTCTAGTCCAAGAGGGGGCTTCTAACTAGAGGAATTCTTTTAGCGGTGAAACTTCAGTAGGCATGACTACATGGATGGGTTTTTATAGGGTCTTGGCATGATTTTTCTTTGACGCACACCAAAAGAAGTGTGCTGACGCAAGGAGACTATCATATCTTTTGGGTGAAGTTGTGCAACCTCTGCAGAGGGTAAAACTAATCGATTAGCCGTGCCCACAGTTATGGGCATGCTGAGCAAGCCATTCACACATTGAAATTTATTAAGTTTGAGTTTATAAAAATGGAGTTGGAATGGAGAGAGTCCATCAAGGCAAAATTTGGATACTTTCAGCAGTGATTCCTGAGTTGAAAAATATTTTAAAATAAATTTTTTCTTAAAATATTACAATTTTAAATTACTTAGAATATTTAGAAAGTTGCTGCTTTATGCTAAAATCAACCATATAACCTTCTTTTGTCACCTGTACATCACTATTGCTTAACTTGCTGCTTAGAGGAGTTCCACGGCCACTTCCCTAGTCGATTGTCTGTGGCAATTCAATTGGGTTTTTTTTCTATTGTTCTTCATTTTTGCTGCTTTTATTTAATTGTTTATTTATTTATTGGCCTGCGTGCCATTTCATTTGTAACTCTAGATAATTATTCATAAAGTACGATACATATGCTATTATTTCACTTCTACTGTGTATACTAGCTTTTCCTAAACTAGTACAGGATACACTAAGAATTTCAAAGGTATTTTTTTTGGTCCGACACATGTGCGGAAGGGTCTCTGTATATCCGTGATCCAAGCCGACTAAACTACGGCACAAGCAGCGATAATTGGATTTCTAGGATAGCGACGTGATTGTCGTGCCTTGCCTTGTCTTTTGAACAAACTTGGAGTGTTTGTTCCTTTGTGAGTATAGTCTGAATTATTCTCAATAATTGTTGCCTTATTGAATTCTTTATGATGCAATTGGGTCAATTAATGAATTAAATAATTTAACTTGTAAATCTGGCCTTGAACTGTTGGTTGTGCTTCCTGCTATTGCTAGAAAGTATTGGTAGTCATTCACTATTTTAGAGCTTGATAATATTCAGTACATACTGTTATCTTCAAATGATTAATGTACATGTCACTTTAATGCTCTTTTGATCACTGTCGAGTACTTGTTGGTTGCTCTAGTCATAGCTATGTTGGTGGTTGACATTAGAACTTGCTGGCCGAACTGATTCTAATCTGAATTTTGATCAGTTGAATAATGAATTTGGTTCATTAAATACTTTATTGTGCATGATTAGAAAGGTTATGGTTCAAGATCTTATTTGCTTAGTGAAGAACCAAAATGGCGATCAGATGGGGGTGAATGATCTCAAATAAAATTTTCTCCACCTACTGGACAAGAAGAGCTCACTAAAAACTTCAAAAAACTAGCCGAGACAAAAAAAAATGCTCTTGAACCTCGATATATGCCTCCTTATGAATGTCAAGAACCTATTCCAACCATCAATCGTGAAGACTGATGTCAAAATTTTGACCTTTTCCAAATCGAAGGAGAAGTGCACTAAAGGAAAGCAAAAATCAAAATCATGGTCTTAGACTTGCTTGTATGATTTTGATGATTAAATTGATCTTAGATATCCTCCCACTTGTCACAGCAAACAAGAACACAAGAAGCAAAAGATACAAACATGATTTACAAGAATGTTTTCATTTTAAACAGAAGACCGGTTTCTTGCAAATTTCAAGAAGAAATGTGCCTAGATGGTTGGGATATGATCTAAAAAAATTCATCTAACAATCAATCATCCTCGGCATAAAATCCACAAGCATTTAGAAGGATGGGAGGCAAATCCAAATGTGCAGAATGTAAATTGCAAGAATTTAAATTACAAAAATTAAATTGTGGATTGTAAGTATTGAATTTAAGACATAATGAAAATGCTGAAAGTAAATTCAGAATAGTAAAGAAATAAATTTTTTATTTTTTAGATAGAAGGTTTACAAAGCCTCACAATAAGGTGTGCAAAGCTCAAAGAAGCATAAAAATCTTCAAGGGAGAAACGCCCCTCTTCCCCTCTATTTATAGCAACCTCAGAGTAATCTCCGCCCTTGGATGATCTTCTTGGCTCTCAAGAAACCTCGTAGGAGCAATCTCCACTTTTGGATGACTTTCTTGGCCCTCAAGAAATCTCATCAAGGTTGATATTTACTTACTCATACATGGCTAACCCAAAACCCACTAGCAAACCGGCTTTATCCACTAAGCTAACTTGATCGCTACTCCATCCTATAAACCGTAATTTAATGGCTCTCCTTGATCCGAGTAGCTCCAAGTTAGCATCTCAGCCATTCTCTTATCTTCTAGACTCACTGCGATTCTGTCTTTGGTCATCCTCCGCGATCCCCAATCGTCTGGACATCGACGCACCTCGGCTAGTCCCGTTCATCCTCCGCCTCACCATGACCTCGCACCATCGTCCTGCAACCATCGAAGACAAAAAACACACCACATAGCATTACATGATAAAATATATAATTAATCATCATAACTCAATTTGCAGTAAAACTCTGGTACCGCCCTGAACCTGTCAGCACACCAAATTGCTCTAAATTCAAATCAAAGGAGAAAAAGTGGATTTCCAGTCACAGGCTGCAAAATTCAGAACAAATTGGAACCAAATCAAACTCAAACATGAGCACCACATGCTCAAACATAATCAATTACTCATCACCAATAAGGATAGACTTTCACATGGTGTTTCACTTAGTTAATTGTTTAGTTCAATTGTGATTAATTTTATCCTGGTATAGTGGAGGTAGGAGATTAATCTCTAGCAGCCCTAAACGCTGTGGCAATGAGACTAAAGATTAATCTTTAGTAGCCCGACACCTGAGAGCATTTTATCTTTCAATCATTCATTTATGTGCTTTAGTAGACATGATTCATTGAGTATTATATGCTTGCTCTTAATATCGCAGTGTTTACAACATCTCTTAGCTATACCATGTCAGTAAAATCCTACGTGGATGAGAGAAGAGGTGAGGGAAGAGAATATGATGTCTTTTATGCAAGTGACAACCTAATCACATAAACCAATGCAAAAAGTGATAGAATGTGAGAGGAACAATGTGATGTAAATAATATAAATAGTTAGGAATGACTTTAGGGATAAACTACGGGAGATATTATCTCTGATGCTGTCTCTAGATGAGTTTAAATTTTTAGAGACAATCTTAAGAGATGGACTATTGTACATTCTTTTAAGACTCCTGAAGAAAAGAGTCTGGTTGCTGCCCTTCTTGCCATCTGCATGCCTCGGAGATAGAGACAGGGTTAACCAAATCGTTTTCGGGTTGAAAATCGAGGTCCCAGTTTACCGCAAAATCAAGCGAAAATCGTCAAGAATTGAATGGTTTTGAAACAGAACGTTTGAAAAAAATTAAAAAAAAAATTAAAAATCAATCGGTTTTCTCGAAAATCGTCTAGTGAGCTGAACCTTTTGGGTGGCCAATTTTTTGAGCGATTTTTGTCAAAAATCGAGCGATTTTCATCGGTTTATGTCACATAAATTTTTCTGATTTTTTTATTAAAATTGAATCAATTTGTCGATCGATATAAAATTTTGAACTGATTTAATACAGTCGATTTTCGTAAAAATCAACTAAAATCTATCTGTTTTGTGAGCACCGATAGAGACAGAGATATCAAAGCATACCCGCTCTTGCTGGTCCATGCCGACCTGCTCCAATCGAGATCGATCTCTCGCTGTCCCATGGCTTAGCTGGAAATTGAAAAAAAAAGGTGCAGTCTGATTTTGTCAGTCCATGGGAACTGTGGCGTGTACTCCAATCACAGGTGCCTAACTGCCAGCGAGACGAAAAGCTTCGTTGCTTTCGAGGACAGCCCATCGTATTGGCCGGAGCAGAAGTAAACAGCTGCTTAGTTTTGAAATCTTTCTGTAAGCAAGCAAAGTGGATGTTTAGCGCTAATTTTCTGGCCAGGAAAAAGATGCTTCTTGTCCAGTGCGCAGCAGCGTGAAGGAAAAAGCTAATGAGCATATCCAAGAGAGAGCTCTAAAAATGAGCTTTAAATTTTAATTTAGAGTCCTAACTAATTAGATTTAGGGTTCCAACGAAATATTCACTTCAGCAATTAGGCCCTAAAACTCAACAAAGATACTCCCTCCATCCTGAAATAGTGGACGTTTTAGAGAATTGTAAAAGTGGTGGCAAAAGTAGACGTTTCAGATTTGTTGGCCAGATTACCCTTCCATTAATGATGTTTATTGTCTTTTACATTTTCCATTAGCCCTTGGAACCTGTAATACATTAATTACTATCGTCCCTTCCCCTTCCTGGAGTGCAGTTAACTTGCGCAAATGAGGAGGATTTACCATTTTCTTCTTCTGGTTCCATGTTTATATCTATTCCATGGCTACGTGTATCTTCTTCAGGAGGTTCTATATTCAAATCTATACGAGTACTAACATCTAGAGATTGAAACATTTCAATACTCAAAAAACTGATGAATGAGAAGTCAATAAATATCTAAAAATAACCAAGTAAATAAGAAGGACTTACCATTTTCTTCATGTGACATCATGTCAGTATTGTTTATCTATGAATACAGCTCACGTATGAAAAAAATTATTGTGATAGCAAGAATCGACGTGAAAAAAATTATTGTGATAGCAAGAATCGAACCTGTGAGCTCACGTATGAAGTAAAAGAATCCTTACCACTGAGCCATGCAGCCTTACTACACAAGATTCAGTTCCGTATTTATTAAGGGCAAACAAGGAATTAGGACCCTTCATTAACCACTCCTTGGTATCCCCATTGCACTCTAAAACGTCCACTATTTCAGGATGGAGGGAGTAGGACCCAATCACAGAGTTGCTAAATATAGCTACTCTCCTAGGGGCCCTAAAACAATTTGCTAAATTTTAACAATTTAGGGTCCTTGCTGGAGTTAATCTTTTCCCCAAAAGACCTATAATTCAAGTTAGGACCATATTTAGGACCTCTCTTGAAGATGCTCTAATAATGGCGGGCCACATCAGCATAACGAAGTCGTGACTTAAAGTTGCTAATTGTATTGGTCTGATGCACGTCGCTTAGAAGGGAAGCTACTGCCTTGCTCGGTTGCAGCAAAAGCGGATCGTGTCACGCTGCTGGCCAAGCAATCTCGCGTCGTTAGTTTACTTCCATGGACTTGAGCCGTATGCTTGTGATCATATTATACATAAGTACATATAAGAGGATTTTAGTAAAAGGAGGCTCCGTTCTGATCTGTTTGCTCATGTCAACCTGGCGTAGCTGTATTCTTGTCAGTGGATTGAACGCGCTGGTGTCGATAGATTCACACACTCAGCAATACATGGTTAGGCTCGGTACCACTTTCAAGATACTTTTTACCATCCTTCGTGGCAAACTTTACGTTAAGTAGTAATAAGATAAACTGAAAACTAGTATCTCTATCTTTTAGTTTTTTCATATCTCTTAATAATACTAGTTAATAATGTAAATTTCAGAAAACCCGTGCCAAGTTGCAACTGACCGTGAAGCTAAGCTCCCTTCTGCAGTTCAGTTATAACCAACCAGCCTTACCGTACATGCGTGCTTTCTCTGCGCGATCTCACTTTGCAGTGCTTGGCGGTAGAAGGAAAATAAGACACCAAACTTGCGCAAAGCAATCAACTTTTGCACTGTCCTGAAATTGACTACGTCTTCAGTTGCCAATCTGATGGTTACCAAAAGTTGCAGAAACAAGTGGCAATTTGAGATGCAGGACCAACCCTTACCACACGTCCACACATGCTTTCTCTGCCTACCCTCACTTTGCAGCGGTTGGCAGTTGGAGGAAAAGGAAATCAAGCTTACGCAAAAAAAAAGATCACCTTTGCCCTGCAGTAGCAGGATCTTCTACTCTTTAGTTTTTTATCCACACACAAGTGTTGGAGAAGTTGACCTTGGGAAGCAGAAACAGATAGCTTCGGAGGTCCGTGCGAAGAAGCCAAAGACGTCAACTCATGGGCCGGCTCTCTCTCTCTATAGTACATTTGTTTTGTTTTTTTAAATCTAGCCTTTATACATTTTTTTTTACAAAAATAACCCCTTTTTTACAAGAAGATGTTGCTTACCACGCCTCCGTACCACGGCAAGTCATCAATACTGCAGAAGCATTGGGCTTCACGACATGTGGACGTGCCCACCACGGCAAAGCCAGGTACAACAGACCTATGATGCGACAGGAAGCTTTGCGCACCACCAGCATGGCATGCTAGGATCTACCGCAATGCAATAGTGCATCAGCGATCTATTGCGTGCTATTGTTGCTGCTGCCACGGTCGGTCGGAGTGCCACTGGGCAGTTCACTTGCAATCAGAGGCAGAGCAAGGCCCAGGAGGCCAGGCATCAAAAGCCTCACCGTCAGCCTGCACATACGCACACGATCACGACTTGCACATACACACATACTACATCAAAGGCCCATCATTAGCAGCTCTACCCGAGGCCTAGGCCCAATCTAGCTTCGCCCCTACCTACCATGGTACACAGGGTCTTACATATAACATGTGTCACATATTATTACTTTTCGCGATAAAAAATGAGTCTATTTTTGTAATTTTATTCATATATAGCTGGAAATTGCAAAACAACTGTGTAACAGAGCCGATTAAGCGTAATGTCCCCTTTGGCATAGCTAGAGCTTGTGCAGAAATTCACTTTGGCCGTCTGCCCTGAGAAGCAGCTGGCAAATACGTGGCGGTTGATTGGTGAAGGATCGGACTGGCGATCATATGGGGGTGAATGATCTCAAATAAAATTTTCTCGACCTGTTGGACAAGAAGAGCCTACTAAAAACTTCAAAGAACTAGTCGAGATTAAAGTTGCTCTTGAACCTCGATATACACCTCCTTATGGATGTCATAAACCTATTCCAACCATCAATCGTGAAGACTGATGTCAAACTTCTTACTTTTTCCAAATTGAAGGAGAAGTGTACTAAAGGGAAGCAAAAATAAAAATCATTGTCTTAGACTTGCTTGTATGATTTTGATGATCAAGTTGATCTTGGATATCCTCCCACTTGTCACAACAAGCAAGAACACAAGAAGCAAAAACCACAAACACGATCTATAAGAATATCTTCGTTTCAAGCAAAAGATCGGTTTCTTGCAAAGTTCAATAAGAGATGCGCCTAGACGATTAGGATATGATCTGAAAAAGATTCATCCAATAGTCATTCATTCTCGGCATAAAATCTACAAGTATTTAGAAGGAGAGGATGCAAATCCAAAAATGCGGGATAATAAATTGCAAGAAAGTAAATTGTGAAATTTAAATACTGAATTTAAGACATAATGTAAATGCGAAAAGTAAATTCTACTTTTATTGATTTGAGAGGAATGGTTTGCAAAGCCTCACAATAAGGTGAGCAAAACTCAAAGGAGCACAATCAAAATTCTTTTCTAAAGACTTGAGTAAAGAGGCATACTCCTACCCCTCTATTTATAGCAATCTCAGGGCAATCTCGACCCTTGACAACTTTCTTGGCGCTCAAGAAAGCTCATCAAAAGTTGAGATTCAATCACTCATACATGGGCTAACCCGCAACCCAATAACATAATGGGTTTTGCACGCTTCTCAAAGCTAGCTAACTTGACCGCTACTCTATCCTCTAAACCGCGATCCAACGACTCTCCTTGATCCAAGCAGCTCCAAACTAGCATCTCAGTCATTCCCTTGTCTTCTTGGTTCGCAATGACTCCACTCCGGTCATCCTCTGGCGATCCTCGATTGTCTGGACCTCCGACGCACATCGCCAATCTGGTCCTTCAATTGGGGAACTACTGCGGTCTTAATTTTTTGAGAGGAGTCTCAAATTTATAGCAATGGAAATTTATGAAATGACCCCAAAATTTCAAAAGAATTTAAATTTGAGTTTTATTTAAATTTCATTTGAATTTTTGGATTTAAATTTATTGGATTTTCTTTCGGGCCATTTTTCCTTTGCTTTGGGCCTCCTGCCTGTTTTCTTTCTTCGGGCCAGTCGCCGCCGCGGCCCAGCCGGCCCACCTGGCCGACCGCCTCCTCCTCCGGCTCTCAAGCCTGCGTCGCCGTCGCCTTTGTCGTCCGCTGCAGCCGCCCATCGCCAAGACGTCGCTTCGCTGTGCCGCGCCCGTGAGCTCACCGCTCTCTCTCCTCGCCCCGGCGCTATAAAAGCCGAGCCTCGCGCCTCATTTTTCCTCGCCTCGCCTCACCCTTTGCAGCGAGCTCCCCTTCCTTCCCCGTCTCTGGCCGACGCCGCCCCATCCCACCGCCGCCGCATTACGCGCCATCGCCGCCCCCGGGGAAGAACCCTAAGGTTCCCCACCCTGCTCGCTCGGCTGGGCCTGGCCCAAGCCAGCCTCGCTCGGCCTCCCATGCAGCTGGGCCGTGCATCCCAGCACTATTCAACCCACGACCGAATTCTTTTTTTTCGAATTTCAGATTTTTAATTAATTTATAAATCCGAAAATTCGTTAAAAATTCCAAAAAAAAGCCTGGAAAATTCTCGAAAAATTCTGAGAACCCCAGAGACCCACAAATATACTTTTTCCGAACTGTTTCGCACCACTGAGTCCAAAATTGACCTCCGCTTTGCAATCCGAAGAATCCAAAATTCTCGAAATGTTCGTTTTGCCCTCCGTGCTCTCTCAAATCGGTTTCGGTTTCCGTTTTCAGTTTCGTTTCCGTTTTCCGTTTCGTTTTCCGTTTATTTATTTATCGTTCGTCCTTTTCATGCTAGATCCGGCCGTTGGACAGTTCAAAGAGCACCAGCAGTACCCAGAGCAGGAGCCGCCCGACAGAAGCTAAGTACGACTACGCCGACTTCGATTCAGCCGTTTCCGCCGCCGAGCAAGGCAAGCCGTACCCCTTTGATCATGTTGAACCCAATTATGCAGTTATAATTAGTAATTAATTTCTATCGCATTATTTTACTAGTATATTTGAATTATTGGAAACCGCTATATTAGAATGATAATGTTGAGCCTTATTGACACCCTTGTTAACCCTAGACTTTAATTATGCCTTCATTAGTAATTATTAATCCTGTTAGGATCACTTCAAATGTCTTAAAATGAAAATAAAATGCTGCCGAGTCGCTGGCTCGGATGTTTATAAAAGTGCTACAGTCAGGGGGACAGTATTGGGCTAACCATGAGGTGGATGCTAGCCCGATCCCCGGCTGATGATTAATGCCATGGTTGGTTTGGTAGCCAGTACGTGTTGGTACCAGATGGGCTTGTGAATGTGAGGGCTTGATCTTTGGCAATATAAAGTTGATAACCCCCTTGAGCAAAGTAAATAACTTAAAATTTCGCTCAACCACGAGTCGGATCAGTTAGTTGAACCGTTTTCCGACATAGCTCTGTAACATTAATCGTCCCCAGGGAATACTTACACTTGGAGGATACCATTCTAAGTGAGGAGAATGGGAGCGGCATTCCCAGAGTGGAATGACCAAAGGGTTTGGTGGAATGGGGATGAGGTGTCATTCGTCGGTTCTCCCAACGTAGGTTGCCTACTTAGTCTTGGAACACGGCTCCTGCGTTGGCCGGTGGGGTCCCAATGACGGTGGGCTCGAGTACCTATCGGGTAGGAGCTACTAGGGGGATGTTCAATCAAAAGGCTATGATGGTCTCAGCTTGGCCGCATGCATTTAAGTTGCATGTAATTTAGCGTTTGGCATTAACGGTCGTTGACATCTTGTGGGTAAAGCTGAGCAACTCTACAGAGTCTTTAATTGAATGGTATTCAAATACGTCGTACTTCCAGTTAATGAAGTTAAGTTTGATTTGGGGTGACACCCGTAACCTAGCTCAAGTAATTTTGGTGAATTTGTGAATATGGCTAAGTGTTGTTCAACTTTGGAACCCCCCATTTACTACTTATTTATGGTTTGTGTTTCAAATCTAAAATGAATTTAGAAATAAAACTTGCATCCAAATACTTAAACCTGTTCCCTCCGCTTGTTATTCCCCAGCATATAGTATTCAGTAATTTCCTGTGCGACTTGTTGAGTACTCCCGTACTCACCCATGCAAACCCCCGACCCTTTCAAAGTTTCCAGAAGCTGGAGCATACCAAGAATACGTAGATGGCGCTTTGGTTTAGTTTTGAGGTCTTAGTTTTTTGCTCAAGCCTTGCCTTTGCGGTGTTTTGGTTGTACTATATTTAGGGCCCCGCTGCACCCTCTTTTGTAAAACTTGGCCGCTAGGCCCTATATTCAATAAAAATAGTTGGAGTTAACTCTTTGTCTGGCAATGAAATGCTTGGTTCCCAACAGCTAATCATCCTGGCTAGCTGTCGAGGTATTCACACTTGCCCCTAAAAAGGCGGTCCGTCACAAATTACGAGTAAATAACTTCAATTTCAGGGGCAATGTTGTAACATCCACCTACAAAAGCCAAGGCTTCCCACGGGGTGCAGCTATCGGTCAGTTTTCGCTTCTATGTTATGGCCCTGTTTGGCAGAGCTCCAGCTCCACCAGATTTGTGGATCTGGGACAGATCTGGTGGAGCTGGGTATTTCTAGCTCCACCAGATCCGTAAAACTGGAGCTGTGGGTATATTAAGAGTGTCTAGATTGGTCATATTGTTTACATTTTAGAATAAAAATATATACTCAATTTACTTTATTTTAGCCTACAAGTTTCAGATCTGAGGTGGAGCTAGGATCTGAAGCTTTGCCAAATAGGGCCTATCGCACAACTTTATCTTGGAAAGAAGCCGCTCCTTTGGCACAATTTGTAGCTTCTAGCTGATAGAAGCCGAAGCCAAAGCTATGCCAAAGGGGGGCTAAGGCCCTGTTTGGGGGCTATGGCTGGGGTGAAAAGCTGCTTTTAGCTTGCTGGGTTGTGGCTTTGATTGAGATACCGTTTGGCAAACCGGCTTTTTGCTGGCTTTCTGGAGATGTCGAAGGGGAAAGAGACCAAGCCAAGGAGGAGGCCAGCCAGGGTAGAGGCGACCAGGAAGGAGGCGGGCCGAGAGGAGTGCGATGAGGTGGGAGGGTGACGATTGGGAAGATGATCGAGAGGAGGGCAACGACCAGGATGAGGGCAAGGGTCGGGAGGGTGACAAGGCGGCAGGCAACCAAGAGGGAGGAGCGCGATGGCCAGGATTAGCGAGGGGGCACAACCGAAGCATAGCTGTGAAGCTTGGGAGAAGGGCTGCAGCTTCAAGTGGGCTTTTGGGGGTGGCTGTGGCAGCTGGTTGTTTGGGGGGCAGCCGCGGCACCACCCCCCTTCGCTTTCCATGGTGCCACGCCAACGCCATCCCGATTCATCCATCAGGATGAATGTGGGATGGTTTTTGGGCACCACAGGACTTGCCTGCATAGCCCGCCAATGGTTATGACACGCGAAGCAGCACCCACAACTCACAATCTAGCATACTCTTGAGAAGCAACCAGCTAAAACTTAATACTAACATAGTGCTAAAACTTATGCTTGTACTTGCAATCGAGTTGTACTAGCAATCAACTACAACAGAGGCTTAACAACAAACATTGAGAAGCAATTTTTAATACTAGTAGGACTAGCTTTTGTTTGCGATTGCTTTTGATTGATGACGTTAAGAACAACCGAGAATGAGCTAGCAGTTTGTTGGCGTGATGGTGTGTTGACGCCGCTTGCATGTTTTCAAATCGTGAGGTAAAGCTGAAAACAAGTGACTTACTGACTTCCTCCACTGAATCATCCAAGAAATTAAACAGTGAAAAGAAATCGGCTCAAAATATCATGACTCGGGTGGATGTGTACCAGCCGGCAGGGTTTCACTTTTCGTTGAAATCCGATCGGATTTCGCGAAATTCGCCCGTACCACTCGAAGCCGAAAAGAGAAACCGTTCTGAAATTCGCTCAAATTTAAATTTGAATTCAAAAAATATAAAAAATTTGGAAAAATTTATCCAAAATTTCTCTATAATTAGTATTAATAGCCCTGTGACCATTGGTGTGAATATTTTTTGAAAATACGGATTTTAGAGATGTATTTGAGCAATTGAAAATGTAGATAATAGAAAAAAAAAGAAGAAAAACTCGGCCTGCAGGCTTGAATTTATTTAGTAGCAATATTTGTTGAAGTATATTTAGTATAAATATTTGTTGAAATATATTTAATTGTCATATTTATTGAAGTATATTTAATTCCAATATTTTTTTGTAAAAACCAACAGCATGAGACAAGAAGAGCACTATCCATAAAATCATGACCTGTATTTAGAACGTACATCTGAGTTTTTCTTAAAATCACATATAAACTGCTAAGAGATCATTATACTAAATCAAAATCCCCAGTTTAACTTGTTAACAATCAATATAGAATTATATGAGATCTATAGTAATAAACCGTCTATCATTTTTTCCTATTATTTTGAGAGAGAGCCATATCATAACTAAATATTCAACACGAATGCAAGTATTAAACTATCAACTATAGTGCATAAAAAATAAATGGAAATACATTGTTGATCAAATAAATGCAACATTTGAATCAGAATTTTAGACTACACCTTCACAACACACTGCATGTTTCAATATTTATTCAATTATATTTAGTAGTTATATTTGTTGAAATAATTTTTAAAATATTATTTTTGGCATTTAATGGTTTTTTTTTCCAAATTTTACAATATTTTTTTTACAATTTTTCCTAGTTTTTCTACATTTTCCCTCTTTTTTCAACTACCATCGGTTTTCAAGTCTTTTCGAGCGAATTTCGAGCCTTTTCGAGCGGTTTTCGAACCCAGTGGTTTTTTGAGCTCTTCGAGCGAATTTCGAACCTTTTCGAACGAATTTCGAGCCGTTTCGAGCGAATTTCGCTCGGAGATTTCGAGACTTTTTGACTAAATTTCAAATTCATTTGACTTCGAACCAAACGGTTTTTAACGAATTTCGAACCGAATTTCGCGAATTTCGGTACCGCTCGGACCTCGAAAAGTAGTCTCGAAACGAAAAGTGAAACCCTGCCAGCCGGCGACATAGAGCCACGCAAGGCAGAGAGGAAGGCCATGACGAGCGGTGCTTGGAGAGTCCACGAGAGTCGACGGTGAGACCTGAGAAGACGGTGGAGGCTAGAGAAGACGGCGTCATGGCGGAGGCGGGAGAAGACGGTGTCACGGCGAAGGCCAGAGAAGATGGTGGAGATCGCACGAGATGGAGCTTCACACGAAAGGAGGAAAACCCTAGTGGAGGACTGGAGGAGGCGGACTTGATGCGCCGAGGAGACACTAATAGCCTAGGACCATCCGTTCATCCGCTCATCGTTTTTGCGTCTACTCAACTACCCTGCGCAAGACCGCAAGTGGGCTACATGGGTTGTATGGGAGACGGACTCAATGCTACATAGGCTAAGTGAGTTGTGTGGGCTGTTCGCAAACACTACATAATTTATCAACTCTATTATAGATGTTCACTTAATATTTTATACAAACTAAATTAAATAGGTTAGTGAACAGTCCACTTTCACACATATCCATCCATGGATGTATCCTTCACACCATGCCCGCGACGTGCCCGCCCACCAGCTAAGCTTCAAGGTTTCAGATCGACTCACCAGAGTTAGCGACGAAACCGGCACGTGGGACCAGCTACGTGAGCTGGGATTCACGCAACGCATATCCCTCTCCGACTCCCGCACGACCCTGACGCTGGGCCTGGCCGCCTGATCCGATCGCGCGGGCCCCACGCGTCAGCCTAGTGTTTCGTTTAGTGTTTATTTTCTCTCTTCTTCGTGTCCATGGGTGGGCCTCGGAGCCGTACTGGCGACCGTTGCGTCCCACCACCGCGAAAGGAAGCGAAGTGGTTTAATCCTTTTTCACATTTCACCCCCTCCGCTTCAAACTAAATGGTAGTACAGCCCATACTATTTTAGGCTAAATTGCCAAATCCGAGATCCACCACCGCTGCACGCCTGCACGGCTGCACCTCGCCTCATCCGCTACGCTTTGCCGTTTCCGAGTGCTCCCCACGCCCACCTGCCGCCCGCCGGAATCCGCGCCCAGGAGGGGGGGTTGCGAGTTGCGACGCGTAAGAGGAGGCGGCCTCCCGGATTTGGAGGCCCCTGCTCTAAATAGACCCTGGCCGCAGCCCCTCCCGAGGCCTCGTCGCCGCCGCCGATGGCGTCGTCGGCCGGCGGCGAGTCTCCGGCGAACCCCGTGCTCCTGCACGGCGACCTCGACCTGTGGATCATCGAGGCGCGCCTGCTCCCCAACATGGACATGTTCTCCGAGCAGGTTCGCCGCTGCTTCGCCGCCTGCCGCCCGCCCACCTCCTGCGCGACCAGCAAGCAGCCCCGCGCTGTGAAACGTGGGGGAGGAGGGGTGCACCATCATCACCACCGGAAGATCATCACCAGCGACCCCTACGTGACGTTGTCCGTGGCCGGCGCGGTGGTGGCGCGCACGGCCGTCATACCCAACACCCAGGACCCGCTCTGGGAGGAGCAGTTCGCCGTGCCGCTCGCTCACCGGGCCACCGCGCTCGAGTTCCACGTCAAGGACAACGACATGTTCGGCGCGCAGCTCATCGGCACGGCCACCGTCCCTGCTGACACCGTCGCTTCAGGCGAGGAGGTCGAGGGCTGGTTCCCCGTCATCGGCACCAACGGCAAGCCGTACAAGCCCGACACCGCGCTCCATCTCCGCTTCCGGTTCCGACCCATCGCCACCAACCCGATCTACCAGCACGGCATCCCCGGCGACCCCGAGCACCAGGGCATCCGGGACTCCTACTTCCCGCTCCGCCACGGCGGCCGCGTGACGCTGTACCAGGACGCGCACGTCAAGGAAGGGGACCTGCCGAACATCGAGCTCGAGAAAGGGAAGCTATTCGAGCACAACCCGTGCTGGGAGGACATCTGCCACGCCATCCTCGAGGCGCACCATATGATATATATTGTCGGTTGGTCGGTGTACGACAAGGTGCGGCTCGTGCGCGAGCCGTCCAGGCCGCTGCCAGAGGGTGGCAACCTCACGCTCGGAAATCTGCTCAAGTTCAAGTCGCAGGAGGGTGTGAGAGTGTGCCTGCTCGTCTGGGACGACAAGACGTCGCACGACAAGTTGTTCATCAAAACGGTGAGGCATATTAATCTAGTTTTATGTCTAACTTTACTGCTTAGTTTGGCGACTTTGGAATGTTACCGTCTGCATTTGATGTTGGCTTAATGGCTAGGAATTCGTTGATGTTGGTCCATAGATATGAATTTAGTAATTCACAAGTTGGTGGATTTGAGTGAATCTATACGTCAAGCCAATCTGTGCTTCTTCATAAATAATTGCCACATTCGTATCGATAGAATTGGGAAATGGGGGTAATGATGAATTTTCTAGGCTTAAAACATTTCTCATAACCTGGATATTTGGCTTGCAAGAGTTCTCTCTGTTTTCTATTTGCCATAAACGGTGACCATGCATCTTATACAAACTCACACCTCGGCTGTGTTTCTGATTCTACTAAACAGGGTGCACAGTTTATCATCCCCATCATAATTCATAAGTGCTGTTCCTTTCGGTGTGTGGTTCTGCAAGGGGTTCTGTAGTAGTCTCTAACAAAAAATTCTTCCTTTCTGTGGTTCTGTAGGGTGGTGTGATGGCAACACATGATGAAGAAACTCGAAAGTTTTTCAAGCATTCCTCAGTCATTTGTGTTCTTTCACCTCGGTATGCCAGCGATAAGCTGAGCATTTTCAAACAACAGGCAAGTTTCAGGCAGGATGTTTGTAGCTATTATTCTTTCGATAGGCTGCAAAACCATAAGCAAGTTTACTCCTGCGTGCTCCTTTTAGATGAACTTGAATATTCTCAAAAATCATAATGTGTTGGTGTCATACGGATGGCACATGATCCAACCAAGTTGACAGATAGCCTTATTTTCTAACTAACATCAGGAGGTTGTCATCATCTCGAGTTTCAAATAAGCACCATTTCCAACTTATGAATATTTGAGGATTTTGCAAAACTGTTTTCATTTCATATAGGAACTCACACTATATTCACATTGTACCTGGGCCCTAATGGGCTGAGCCCAGCTCAACACTCCCTCTCAAGATGGGCGATAGATATCTATCATCCCCATCTTGTCACATACTGATACACTCATTAGTCCCTAACCCTTTTGTTAGACAATCAGCTAATTGTCTTCATGAGGATACATGACTCAACTTTAAGGTTTCATCATCCAGTGTCTCCTTGATGAAGAAACGGTCAATCTCCACATGCTTAGTTCGGTCGTGCTGAACTAGATTGTTTGTGATATTGATAGCTAACTTGTTGTCGAACCAAAGTTGTAGTGGTCCTGTTAATAGTCTCAACTCTGATAGGAGACCTCTTATCCATAGCATCTCGCTCAAGCACACTGACATGGTTCTATATTCTACTTCCGCGGTTGATCGGGGGACCACTGGTTGCTTCTTGCTACTCCAAGATACCAAGTTCCCTCCTACAAAGACACAAAACCCTGATGCAGATCTTCTATCATCAAGACAGTTGGCCCAGTCAGCATCACAATAGCCATCAACCTTTAGATGATCATTCCTTTTTAACCATATGCCCTTTCTTGAACTTCCCTTCAAATATCGCAGAATGTGATGAGCTGCCTCCAGATGTTCACTCCTCGGATCATGCATATAGCGGCTTACAATGCTCACTGCATATGACATGTCGGGTCTTATATGACACAAGTAAATGAGACGACCAACCAGTCTCTGATAGCTTTCTTTATCAGTTGGGTCTCCTGATTGAGCACACAATGTGGTTTTGCTCTATTGGGGTCGTTGCAGTCCGGCAACCAAGCATTCCTGTATCACTAAGGAGGTCCAAGACGTACTTCCGTTGTGAGAGAACTATCCCTTTGGGGTTCCTTGCAATCTCAATTCCCAAGAAATATCTCAACTAACCAAGGTCCTTAACCTCAAATTTCTTGCCCAACCTCTGCTTGAGTTGCGACATTTCAGTGGCATCATCTCCTGTAATAATGATGTCATGCACATAAACTGTAAGGATTGTGGTGTGACCCCTTGAGTGACGATAGAACACAGTGTGATCCCCATTACATTGCTTCTATCCCATTCCACATATGGCATGACTAAATCGATCAAACCATGCTCTTGGAGACTGTTTGAGCCCATACAATGACTTCCTCAACCCAAGGACCTTTCCATTGGTTTGAGACATACCAAAGCTAGGTGGAATCTCCATATAGATCTCCTCTTGAAGATCTCCATGCAAGAATGCATTCTTCACATCTAGCTAACATAATGGCCAATCAAGGTTTGCTGCGCAGGATATCAATGATCTCACTGTACTCATCTTTGCCACCGGTGCAAAGGTTTCATCATAATCAATTCCATAGGTAGTTTATTCACAGGACATGGAATAGAACCAATTACCACTGTTGACCTCCTTGCTTGCTCATCTTCCTTGACACTTGATGCACCCTTTCCCTCTCGACCACTAAATCAATATTAGGAGATTCAAGATAAAACAACGATCTGAGGTCAAGTCTTCTGTATCCTATGCAGATGCATTTCACTGTGTATGGATCTAGCTTTCCCACTGAGGGTCTGTGATCCCTGACAAAGCAAGTACATCCAAAAACCTTGCGTGGAACCACAAACTTGTTCTCTCCTAGTAGCATTTCGCACGGAGTCTTCATCCCAATTACTCTTGATGGCATGCGATTAATGAAATATGTGGCTGTCATTACAGCTTCACTCCACAAAAACTTGAGTACATTCATTGTGTACATCAGTGATCGAGCCACCTCTAGGATATGGCGATTTTTCGTTTTTTCCACTCCATTCTGAGGAGGTGTGTCTGGGCAGGAGGATTGACGTAATATACCTTGTGCTGGCAGGAAGGCACCAAATTCCTTATTCATGTACTCGGTTCCATTGTCTATCCTGATCATCTGAACCTTTGTATTGAATTGAGTTTTTACAAGAGCATAGAAGTCCTGGAAACATCGGAATACCTCATCATTGTGCCTCATAAGGTACACCCATGTCATTCGAGAGTAACAATCAATGAATGTAACAAAGTACTTCATTCCACTAACAGAGATTACAAGACATGTCCACACATCTGAATGAACAAGCACAAAAGGAGATATACTCTTGATTCCCCTACTCACATAAGATGTCCTTGTGTGTTTTCCAAACTCACAAGCATCACAAAGAAGCTTGGTTTTATCCACCCCACACATTACATCAGGAAGAACTTTGCTCATTTTAGCAAGACATATGCCCCATTCTACAGTGCTGAAGCATCACCGTAGTTTCCTTCTCTCCCATTTCTCCTGCTAACACAGTACATACTATATTGGTTAGCACCTCACGATCCATGTACCACAGCCGTTCCAATCCCAAGCCTCCTTCCTGTTTTTCTCTCCTGAATTAAACATATTTCCTGATCAAATGCTACTCAACAATCCAGATGATCAATTAAAGCATTTAATGAAACAGAGTTGACTAGAAAAGCAGGAGCATGAAGAACTGATGACAGCTTAATAGTTGATGTGCATTGAATTGTGCCAACACCTTTAATGGGTTGTGGTGTACCATCAGCTATTTGGATAGTTTCTTTGCGTGTGGATGGATATTGAGTATATGACTCACTCTTTGGATGTGCCTGTGACATGCTTTGATGCCCTTGAATCTAGGATCCAAGTTTAGTCTGACACTTGGAAGAATGTAGATGTATGAGCACAATTACCTTCATTAGCATAAGCAAAATGAGCGAAAGCCCCAAAGGTGGAGTCCCCTTGGTCTTGATCATTAGTACTCTCCATCTTCTTCAATTTCCTCAACTCTTCTAATTCTACCGTAGAGACCTCAACTTTTTCAGCGGATCCTTCTTCCTGGACTACCACATTTGCTCTGTGGTCACTCCTATATCCATTTTTTCTACCTCCTCTTGGTCCACCTCGGTCATTTCCTCTTCCACGATTTGACTTTCGCCGGGCACGGCAATCACGACTCAAGTATCCATTACCACAGTTGAAACAATCTCTGGTCTTTATTCCCAGTCACGGTGAAGGCATGACGAGGTGGAGTCGTCGTATTGCTCTTCATTACTTTCAGCTTGACCTCCTCCTATGCCACTGCTGCTATAGCTTCCTCGAAAGTAGGAAGAGTAGACTGATGGAACATAGTGGCCCGCCTTCCCTCAAATTCTGAGTTCAGGCCCTTGAGGAATTGTACTACTCGCCTGCGTTCAGTCCACTTCTTAACAGTGGGTATGCAGTCTGCATGAGGCAACTCAAGAGGATCATAATGATCTAGATCAGCCCACAATTGTTGCAGTTCAGCAACATACTCCATCACAGAATACTCCCCCTGTGTCAGATCACTAACTCTTTCCTGGGCCTCTACCATTAGCATCACATTACCTTCCCCTAGGTACAACTTCGCCAAAGTTTTCCATGCCTCAACTGCCTTTGAGATGGTCTTGATAGTTGTAGCAATACTTGGAGACACCGAACTCAACAGCCAGGCCACCACTAGTGAGTTGGTAGTACTCCAAGTTCGCCATTCTGCACCCATCTTGTCCATTGGCTCAATTGATTCTCCTTCGACAAAGCTCTCTAGCCCCTTTCTCTTGAGAATCAACAATGCCCTCCATGACCAATTCAATTAATTTTTCACACCCTCCAACTTAACATCATTTGGCATCAATTCTATCTTCTGCATTGTCTCGGCATAAGGAGCAACTGTTCTACCCGAGGACGATGCTGCACCCGTCTTCTCCGTAAGGAGTTGAGCCAATTTCTCAAGCACTTGTTCAATTCCCTGGTTCTCCCCCATCTCCCAATCTGCTTCTTGCCGAGGGCTCGTCCTAGCAATAGCTGCTTCTGCTCACATGCAAATCCAGCCCGCCGTAGCTCCTCTCCTCACACCTCCTCCTTTGCTGGAGGAAACCACACGAGATGCCCTCTGGATCAAATCGTCGAACACCTCAGAGTGCCTCTTGAGCTCGACTACGTGTGCAAACTCCTTCCACTGCTGCAGCGTGTAGCCTCCCACACGAGGTTCACCTCCCTGAGCTCCGGTGCCCAGCACCTACACCTCCAATAACACTGATGTCGGCCCCTTTCAAGGGTTCAGGCAATCGGGCTACACTTCTCAATGTTGTTGTGTAATCCTAATCTGATCTGAGAACTATGGGGAGCAGCTGATGGCCTCAAGTACTATGATCTCATTGAAGGGAAGGGTCTAACTGCTGAAAAAAAGGGCTCAACTGTGCTGGTAAACTACTCCCATCAACACACTGCCCTTCCTTCTTAACTGAAACTAATGGCAAATTTGCAGGACCTCATCATTTCAAATGTTGCAACAATCTTCTGAAGGTTCACTTTGACTGCATATACCGTGTCATCGCTGCAGTGTCTAGTCATGAATCTAAGCTTCTAACAGGGAACCGAAGTATTGCACAGGTTATCTGGCAAACTACTACTGATCTTTGTATCCTGGTACTACTGATCTAGGACAACAAGAACTAAGATGTTTGTGTGTGTGTGCGCCTCATCACACTGCCACCTCTGCGGTTTCCTCCGTCTCCAATCTCCTCAAAACCCAAGTACCAAATCAATCCCCCCAAGCAGGAGAACCTGGAGTTCGTGCAGCAGGCGGTGGCGCAGGCACTGGTTTTGGTAGTGGCGACGTACGTGTACGCCAAGCAGGGCGCCGGCCCGCTCCGCCCCGGCGTCGGCCGCTTCCACGCCGTGCCCCTCGACCTCCTCAATTCGCCGCCCCACCTTCCAGGACCAGCCCATGCAGCCACAACTGGTGGACGCGGCTTCTACCCGCCGCTGTAGCATGCGCCGGTCGCCACAGCGGTGTCGGCGAAGGGGCCCCCCGGTGCAGGAGGAGGCCGCCGATGGAGCTCCTCCAGCACGGCGACCAGCACTAGCACACCACATCCTTCCCTCCGGCTCCTCCTAGTTGGCCCGCCTTCCGCCTCGCTGGAGATCGCCCTCGCAGCCGCTTCACAGTCCATCTATGGTTTTGCCAGCTCTGTTACCTTGAGGATTTTGCAAAACTGTGTTCATTTTATAGAGGAACTCACACTATATTCACATTGTACATGGGCCCTAATGGGCTGAGCCCAGCTCAACAATATCTTTTGCATTCTGCAGCTTAATATCTTGATTTTTGCCACGTTTGATAATCTTGAATTAGTAGCTTGCAGGTTGTTGGGACCTTGTTTACGCACCATCAAAAATGTGTGCTGGTTGATACACAAGCTTGGGGAAACAAGCGCAAAATTACCGCTTTCATCGGGGGGCTAGATCTTTGTGATGGGCGTTATGACACACCTGAACATAGGCTTTTGAAAGATCTTGACACAGTATTCGAAAATGATTTTCATAACCCTACATTTCCGGTGAGTCTTTGCCATTATGTTGTACATAACTTCTCTATGTGTCACCCAAATGGAGTTAAGCTTCTGGCAGGTGGTGCAATGCTGCAATGCCTGACTGCCAGTGCTTGAATATTTCCTGTACATCATTAATTACATTTAGCTTTTGATCTTTCTATCATCATATGGATTCTTGTGATGCAGGAAGGTGCAAAGGGACCCAGACAACCATGGCATGATTTGCACTGTAGGATCGACGGTCCAGCTGCCTATGATGTCTTGAAAAATTTTGAGCAACGTTGGAGACAGGCAACAAAATGGCGTGACAGATTCAGAAAAGTATCTCATTGGAAAGATGATGCGCTAATAAAGCTAGAGCGTATCTCATGGATACTTAGCCCCTCATCTACTGTCCCAAATGATCATATTAGTTTGCAGGTGTCAAAAGAAGATGATCCTGAAAATTGGCATGTCCAGGTCCTAGCACTGCTCTTTTTAAGTTCTGCTTTATGTTTAAATACTTTTTAAATTTTGGCAAGTGGTTAATATATGTTAATTCTTCAGGTATTCCGGTCAATAGACTCTGGCTCTCTAAAAGGATTTCCTAGTGATTGCAAAGAAGCTTCAAAGCAGGTTAGTCTGATATGTATATCTTCATTTATTAACTTCTATGGTGGCAGCATTGAGAATATACTCATTGGCAATGCTCCACAAATCTACAGCTCTGCTGATGTTTGTGGTGCTGTTTTTTTCCCCCTTTCCTTGTCCTGTACCTTTTGAAAATATTCTCTGGTATAAAATATCAACTATTTAATGAACTTCCGCAGAAGCTTGTGTGCCGAAAGAACCTGGTAATCGATAAGAGCATCCACACTGCATATGTCCAGGCAATCAGATCTGCGCAGCATTTCATTTATATAGAAAATCAATATTTTCTTGGTTCTTCGTACGGTTGGCCATCATATGTGAATTCAGGTTTGAGGTTTTCTTCTTTTGTATCCTGTCTGTAACTTGGCATTACGCCCAAGTTGCCTACAGATTCTACAAACAACATATATTTCTTTTTCTTTTCTACTTTTAGATAGGTCACATTCTTTTTGTTTCTTTCATGCTGTTTTTGCTGATTGTACTGTTGTGCGACTTCAACGTGAGTGTCTAATGATACTACATTATTTGCACAGACTGGCATTGATCCCTTGGGCTGTTGCAGGTGCTGACAATCTGATACCAATGGAATTGGCCCTCAAAATTGCAAGCAAGATTAGAGCTGGTGAACGATTTGCTGTTTATGTAGTCATACCAATGTGGCCTGAAGGAGTCCCTACCACAGCCTCTGTACAAGAAATACTTTTCTTTCAGGTATCCTTTTTTTTTAAAAAAAAAAAAAAAAAAAAAATTTCTTGCAGCTGTTAGGAAACCCTACACCTAAAATTTACTGGGATCTGGAATCCCCTGCCAAGATATCCTGCCATGCAACTTTGATCTCTACCCTACAAATATATTTACCATTTGAGTTCACATTGCCATATTCCCCAATGTTGGCTGTTTTTCTTGCTTTTTTCTAATACAGTGTTCCTGTACATATGTTTATTTTTCTCTTTTCTTTTAGTTCAAGTCATGCTATGCTTGTGTTTGATAATACATAGATGAAATATTATTTTCATTGGATTTTTCTTGTTTGGTAAATTTTTACTCTTATCTTGAAATGTGTTCTCTCTTGTAGTTATTATCCTTAGTAGCGGTAAAACATGCAGAGCAGCAGAGCAATGTAATGTTAGCAATGTACTATTTTAATGTGGTCGTAGCCCTTAAGTTGAAGCAGCCTGATGCTAGTTGTTTTGGAATAGCAATAGCCATATAGACCTAACATATTATAAATCCTAGCTTACTTGTCCCCTCGTGTGATCTTCAGGCTGGCCTCCTTTACAAACTTTCAATGGTCTATGCTGCTGAAGGCAGGAAATAGTTGTGCGAAATATAATGAATAGATATTCAATTGTTACAGCAACTTTAGTTAGTACTCATGGATATTGAATTGGGATTTGGGGCTTGGGGAGTATTACGCCGGGAAACACTTCGCTCATGATTCATCAAAATCTATAATCTGAACTCAGAAGTGTCAAGGCCATTTTGATATGCTTGATTTTGCAAGATTATTTGCAATAACAATTAGGATTATAATTGTATTTGTCAGGTGTAATAGACTGGTAGCTTCCTTGTAAGTTTGAAGCAAGTCTTCTCACCTTCTTCTGAAAGCAAAAGTATTGTGGGATGTTATGAAATTGGAGTTTAGCAACTAACTATTCATGATTTGTTTGTCTCCCAGGCTCAGACAATGGAGATGATGTATAGAGTTATTGCACAAGAGCTCAAGGCCCTGAATATTGAGGATGCACACCCTCAAGATTACTTGAACTTCTACTGTCTTGGAAATCGGGAAGAATCATCGTCAAATGGCAGCCCTGAGTCAGAAAAATCTACAGATAAAAGTGCAGCGGTAGTATATTATTGTGCTATTTGTCTTTCTAAGAAAAATCATTGTCTCAAGTTAATCACTAGTATCAGTGTTGTCTTACTGGTCATCATCTTTATATGGTCTACCATACTCCATGTGTGCGTAGTAAGATTAGTCTTTTCAACTTACCTAAGAAAATCAATAGAGTTGGTTAAGGTGTTTTTGAATACCAAATCATAAGGATAGCTTGCTAGAATAATAACGAAACATTGCTTTTGAAAGTTACCTTCTTACAGAGGGCTATTGGGCTAATTGTTTGGTGCTGTCTTTTGATGAAAATGAAGTTGTCAGTAATCTTATGATTAGGATTACACCTTATATTACAAAAGTTGATTTAGGTCACTGTGGTTTAGTAGCCTCTTTATGGTTACCTTGTGAATTTTCTACATTGTTCCCAATGTCTGAAGTATTTACTGTCATATTGGTTGACTTTTGTGTTGATTCTGGCCTTGATTGTTGTAATTTATGATATCAATACTCAGGAGTTTTTTTTGTTGGTGTAAATTAAGCCTATTTCCATCTTCATTCTATAGTGAAGACATCAGTGGCATATAGTGAAGATTCGAAGTTTTTCAGTGGCATGTAAAGCATTAGTAAAAATGACATTGAGCTTGTGTCACTATACCTACTTTTGTTGTCTGAACATATGGCTATGCAAAACTGGCAAACATAATCTACTCGTCATGAGCATAATTACACTCTTTCCTTTTCTATAAGTCTAATATGAATTCACGTACTTATTTTAATTCCCCTGTTCTTCAAACAATAGGCCCTGGCTAGAAAATATCGGCGGTTCATGATCTATGTTCATGCAAAAGGGATGATTGTAGATGATGCATACGTCATTTTGGGCTCAGCAAATATCAATCAAAGATCCTTGTCTGGTTCCAGAGATACTGAAATTGCAATGGGCGCCTACCAGCCTCATCATGCATGGTCTACAAAGGGGAGTCATCCTCACGGCCAGGTTCGTTGATCAAGTTCCTCCAACTTCTATGGATATTGCTTAACTTTTTTTATGAGATCAACAGGCAACAGCAAAGGCCTGCTTAAAAATATCGTTACAGCTTTCATATTAAGCTAAATAATACATATCCCCCTTTTCCACAGATATATGGATATAGAACGTCTCTCTGGGCAGAGCACCTTGGGATGGTTGATGAACGCTTCAAGGATCCTTCAAGTTTGGACTGTGTAAGATTTGTGAATCAAATAGCAGTAGACAACTGGTACAGTTTCACAGCAACAGAAATGAGAACATTACAAGGGCACCTCCTCAAATACCCAATGAAGGTGGAGGCTGATGGTAAGATTGGTCCACTGCCGGACCAGGAATGCTTTCCTGATGTTGGCGGTAAGATCTGCGGGGCACCAACTTCACTTCCTGATACGCTGACAATGTAGCATTGCATTACGCTTAATATTGACCTTTTCAGAGTTGAAGCTGGTTTTCCTTCCACCTGTAAACTTTGTAATTGTCTTAGGCTGGCGCTGGAGGAGAATTTGTACCATAATTTGTAATCATCAATAGTGTGGCGTAGGGAAAGCTCAATTTGATAATGGTGTTTGTAGAGTTGTGCCTTTTTGAGTTTTTCTTCAGTTGGAAATGAAACATGTGAAAGTCCTGATGGTGCTGTCATGAGTGTCATCCTGTGTGTTGTTAGCCGTAAAGCCGCATAAAACAAAAGGAGAAGGACTCCTCTCGGCGGCGTGTGTGCACGAAAAAAGAGCAGGGGAGGCGGCGCTGTTTGGGCAAGTCGCGCAGCAGGAGGCGAGTGCGACGTCGCCACCCAAGCAGTTCACGCGGTTGTTGTCGATCAGGTGGCCGAAGAAAAGAAGAGCATTGTAGATCCGCAGGAGTTCTGGGTGGCTACGTGCGGAGGCCGGCCGAGAGTACGATCTGGAACTTCGAGTTCCTCCCAGTCGAAGATGCGCAGCTCGGGGTCGGGAGACGTGCAGTAGCAGCCGATTCACGTGGAGGCCAACATCTGAAGCTTGGTTATTTCTGTCATTAAATTGCATGCATGCATTGCATTTACTAATCTCCAAAGAAGAACCGTGCCAGACAATAGTAACAATATTATATTGATGCCGTGATTCTATCTTTATGCATGTGTTAATTATAGTTGTTTATTTAATCTAGTATTCTTTTATGGTCTTCGATTAATTGCACTAGATTGATTCATTGTTTTGTCGTGGTAATTTTGATTTGATCCATTCACAACCTTTCTAGGGCATCAATTGATTGATCTAAAAAAATTTATTTGTTAATTCCTCATAGATCTTAATTAATTTCGTAATTAGAGCTGGATCAATTTCCATCATTATCTGATACAGTCAACTTGCAAAAATCATAACTATAGATCCGTAGGTCCGATTAAGATGATTCTTGTTGGGTTAGTTTATAAATTAAATCTAGTTTCTCAGTTCAAATTTCACGTCAATCCGACGGTTGAGTCTTCGGGAATTAATGTTTTAGTGAACGTATATCAATCTGTTTTTATTGAAAACCGAAGCAATCTTTTATAATTTGTTTAGGGGTGTTTTGAGAATCAATAAAAATTTGTTTTAGCTTCCGCGCAATCATTCACTCCTCTCTGATTGCTACATTAGCCTATATCGATCCTACAACATCCCAGAGGAAGGTGTCCAAGCGGTCAGACCGGCTATGGTCTTGAGCTGAGTCCGAAAGGTTTGATTGGCCTTTGGACCGTTGATGGTCCAAAGGTCCGACTGGCATCGTGGTGCGTGCGGTCAGACTGGTGTCCTGTTTCTAGTACTAGGTAGGAGCACTACAAGGATCACGCGTCACCCCGTGCGAAATTTAGTTTTTTTTTTGTAAAAAAGGTAGGAGGAGAAACCACGTGTCTTTTTTTTTACAAAAAAAGGTGAAGGACCCGTTGGTAAATTTGCGGAACCGCGGGGACTTTATGCAAAAAACGGTGTAATGACATGTCCACAATTTCGGGATACTCGAGGGGCTTTTAAAAAATAGGCTGGCTAGAGCCACCGGCGAATTTGCAGAACCACGGATCCTTTTTGTAGAAAAAAAAAACAGCGGAGGGCCTGTTCGCGAATCAACGGTGTCGGTGTTTCGAGTACCGGCAATACGATTTGTAAGTCTAGGGGGTCGCGCGTTCCCTCTCCTTGATGGTTGACTCAGGGAGCCCATGATGTATATTGGTTCGGGCCGAATGTCCCTACTCCAGTTTGTGTGAGGTTCTATATTGCTTTCGGTCGTGAGATTTACAAGTGTTTCTTGCCTTGAGAGGAAGAAGAATTCAACGGTCGATCCTTCTAGCTCTCTTTGCTTGGATCGATCGATCTCCCCCTTCTTACAAGGGTCCTACCTCCCTTTATATAGTCGGAGGGGGCAGGCGACATGGGAGTCTTAGAAAATGAAAAGAAGAGGGGGTCCTTCACGCCCGGGAGCTGTGGTTTTCGATGAAAAGACCGGTGCTTGCTCTCCATGCGCCGGGTTGGTAGGCACAAAGGACCGCATGGTTGTCTGTCTTGCGTTGGGAAAGTGGCGTATCTTCCTTCCGTGCGTCTGTCAGGTGTTGACGTAGTGCTCCTGACTTCGGCGTTGTCTCGGGAGGAGCGCGTCCTTCTGCTTGTATGGGCCAGATCGATGGGACTGGCGCCTTAACTTTGGCAACCTCCTTGCTCCCCTGGGACGACGACCTCCCAGGGTGAAGATTTCCTTGTGTCGGTCGGGAACGGCGGGAGCGCCCGACTCGTCCCTTTGTCGGAACGTGGTGGGACGTCCGACCAAGGGGGTCGGGTCGCCACCTGGTCGATCAGTCGAGGCCGTGCACCCAATGTGGCCCCGCGAGGCCTTCGTCCGAAGCTGGGCCTGGGGCGGCCCATTCGCCTTCCTGGGCCGCTGGGGGTACCCATGGTATAGGTACTCGTCAAGCGGAATCGTAAGTTTCTTTCAAAAAAAAGATGGTGGAGGATCTCAATGCAATTTTGGTTTTCTCTAGGTTTTTTGTTAAAAATGGCTAGCTAGGAGTCGTCGGTGAATCTGCGAAAACACTGGTCCTTTTGCAAAAAAAAAATGGTGGATGACCCGTTCGCGAATCTACGAAAACATGGGGTCCTTTTGACGAAAAACTTGTGGAAGGACTTGTTCACGATTGTGGGATTTTTGGGGTGTTTTCGCAAAAAAAAAGTTGATGTAGGTGGCCTGGTTCGCCACTTCGCCTGAATTCTTTGCCGCATAAGTGTATGTGTAGGTTACTTAGGGATTAAACTGAGAATTGGTCATGGGAGTTTGGGTTTAGTGCATATGAGTTACATTGTGTATTTATGGATTGGAGAGGGTTGGTTTGGAATGAACTTGTAACCAAAAAATGATTCGTTTGACCTATTGTTGTGGAGGTGGTTCCAGTGTCAACTATGGTCAACAACGATGGACTAGGACTTGGTTGATTGAACTAATGTTTAAAGCAACCATGGAGGCTGGGTGAGATAGTTAGACACGGATAAGGTGTAAGATGGATAAGAGCTATGGAAGGCACAAGTGGTCAAGGTTAAGCGGGGCATGTCGTGTGCCAAGTAACTTAGGTTCGTTTGCAAGCAAGAACATTTCGGTTGGATCTGGACAAGTGAGAGCTTAGCGGGAAGTCATTGAGGCCACATGGAAGGTGACGAGGCATGGACGATGCTTCGAGAAGAAGGAATAGGGAGAAGTCAGTTGAAGGCCAATGTGATCATTTGCCCTAAAATCGAAAAAGTGAGTAGTTTACAAAACAACTAAGGTGGACTAACTGGATTAGGTTAAGGAGACTTCACGGAAGACAAGATACGATGAATTCGCACTATTGAAGCCATGGTTGAAGACGGCACTTTGAAAAGCATGCATGAGTGTGTTGAGTGAAAAACCTGTTTGTGTAATCGGTTAACATAGGTGTGTAGTAGATGTGATCCACTTTGTGACCAGGTTAGGGTTTCTTGTGAGCCTTCGCTATATAAGATGGTATTAGAGGTGGTTGTGCACTCAAACCTCCAAGAGAGAAACTAGGCTTTTGTTGAGAGAGCTAGGTGCTGCACTGATGGTTTTGTCCTCCTCATGGAGTGACTATAATCCTTCATCTCCAAGTGGTAATAGAAGATGAAACTTCTTACTTGTCTTATTTGCATTCTTGTTTGATTTTCTTGCATTCTTGGTTTCACCTTGCTTTAGCATGATTTGTGCTTAGATTTTGCTTGCTAGGACATGTAGGAACTCATCAAGTGTGATCTTTGCTACCTAGATCTTACTAGCTTGAGTAGATCTCATTTTTCCTCTTTTGACCGGTTCTTGACCACTCTTCCCTAAAATGAATAAAGGTGGGAACTTTAACAACAATCCCTGAAATTTTGGGGTGAAATAGGTTCCTAATATCATAGGGTACTTGTGTTCCAAATTTAGTGTAGAAATTAGCTATATGAAATCGTGCAATTTTTGGTCTCTCAGCAAGGGAACAGTCAGACCACTTGGTCCTTGCCGGTCAGACCGGTCTGGTAGGGTGATTTGTTGTGTTATTTGATTTTTACTTGTGGGTGTTATCTCTCATTGGTTGCAAGTTTAATTTTGATCTTCACAACTAATTATGGCTAGTAAAGTGAAAAAATTGCTAAATCCTAGAGAAAAAATTGTCAAAGTCATTCATCCTCTCTAACTGTCCTAGCAGATCCTACAAATTGTTTACAGTAATATGGGTGTGCGTAAGGGGAGGCAATGTTAGCATAACTTTAAAAATGTGTAAAAAAATTATTCATTTGTATGCGGTGACATTTTATATTCTGTACCTGACTTGAAATAGTCAAAAGCTCATTGTTAGGATAATTAGGTATTAAAGCCATCTGCACAGTGTGTGAGTGAGATGACCAACCTTAAGTATTGTTTGGATAATTTTAATTCCATTTGCAATATAGTTTACTAGATATGAATGCGTGGCAACACACCGCGCAAGGGTAACGCCTTCTGAAATGCTATCTAGAGATGATTAGCAGTCCAAGTATACAATCCTACAGTTCTAGGCCAAGAGGTTCCATTTTTAGGTGTTCGCAGTTTTGATAATTTAGACTAATTTGCTTATCAAGAGTAGTAAGTCTATAGCACAGATGAGAAAACTCTAATGGAAGCATTGTATGACTTCGCAGTTCGATAAACATGTATCATCTTAATTCAACATAGAAATAAGATAAAACTAGTAAAATTCTAGAAGCTATTTTATATGCATGAATTATGATGCAAGGGGGCTAACCAGCACATTATCAGATATAATACAAACGTTATTTTTTATCTATAAAATTCTCGGTAGATGGTAAATATGGTATTCTCGTTTCATAGGTCCATTAATATTACATCTATTATGTGGGAAGGATTTGGAGAGAGCTCAGGCCATCCACCTCACCTCCATGCCAATTTGCAAAAAAGTCCCTCCCTTTTATTTGAATTACAGATAGGTCCCTGTAAATTACAAAGGGGTCCTTTGCGATTTTTTGTGAGGGTAAAAAAATGTTTTCAAATTGCGTTTAGGTCCCTAGTTCGTTACTTTATGGAAAACTCCCGCTAAATACAAATCTCGAACGAGCCCTTTTCTAATTTTTTGGGATAGCGATCAAGTCCAAAAATATAACAAACATGTACACGGCTCTTACGTCCAGGTCATTTCTCCGTTTTTCCCATAAAAAATATTTTTGTTAACAGAAATATGTGCACAGCTCTATTTCTAGAATTTTTTTTCAACTCGATCTCTAATCTCTAGATTTTTTTTCCCAACTCAATCTCTAATATTTTTCGAAACGTGTATTATTACTCGATGAACGCATAGAGTGTTAAACTCGATAAACCAAGGTTGTCATCTCTAATAGTTTTCGGAACATGTATTATTACTCGGTTAACACATAGAGTGTTAAACTCGACAAAAGAAGGTTGACTGGGTAATAATAAAGTGTTAACCAAATTCGTCAAAAGAAATATGTGTACTACTCTATCTCTCTGTTTTTTTTTTGTAACTCGATTTCTGATATTTTCCGGAATAAGAAATATATGTATACAGCAGTATCTCTATTGTTTTTTTTGCAACTCGATCTATAATATTTTTTAGAAAATGTATTATTCACCGGTGAACGTATAGAGTGTTAAGATCGTTAGAGCAGCACCGACGAATCCAATTCGTTAGAGCAGCAACCGAGACCCAATTGGAACTGTGGATTTGGTATAACTCTGAAATGCTTAAGTTCATAAACAAATGTTCTTACTAAATAGGTGTAAAATGGTTATTAGTTCTAGTAAGGTAACATCATATGTCACCATATAAGAAATTTTGGCCCATATTAAAGAAAGAGGAATTGTCGGTAAAGGAAGGGTCTGGAGAATTAGAACAAATTCCATTAAAATTACATAGGTAACCTTAGGCTTAGCTTGGGAAATATACTGTATCAGCCAATAGAGAAACCAACAAACCGGGCTAAAAGTACTATGTTCAGTAGGTCTAACAATCAACCATTCAAGGAAGTTAGGATCAACTCAATACAAATGACCGGTACGTCCGGATTTTTCATCACATACTCAAGGAGGGAACTCTGCTGGTGTTGAGACCTAAGCATAACGCAATCCTTCCGTCAGAGCTATTCCATGAGCATGATGCGCGTCGGCGGCAGTGTACTGTGTGACAGTGTGAGTGGATTGGGAGACCTTCGAGCGCGAGCGAGATGCGGTGCGGGCCTGGGCTCACACGAAGGATGCCAGGATGGGCTCACACGAAGGATGCCAGGATGGGGTTGTGGGGCTGAGGCTATGGACCGCTTTTCTTGGACTGGAACAAGATTTCGAGGGGGGCTGGGCCATTGATGACTGTGATCCTTTGGAAATGGGGGCGAGCATCGGGCTCGGCCAGTAGCTCACAATGTATGTCTATATATATCTTTTCTACTCCTGGGAGTAATTACTCCCTATGTCGTATCTCACAATGTAGGGAGTATCTCATGTAACAGAAAGTAGTATCTCACGCAACAGAAAGTATGTACGTGTAGTATACAAGTATATAAAACCATCTATGTGGTATTTAGATTTTTTTCAGAGGTGGTATGTACACTTTTAGATATACTCCTTTTATGTGCGTATATAAAGGTATTTGTAAAATACGCTAAAAACTATGTACTCCCTTGCAATTTTTTTCTTGTGGATCTCATTGGGATATCTTATAATTAGTATATGAGTGTATCCAAAGTAATAAAGGAGTATTTCGAGTTCGTTTATGCTCAAAAGGATAAAGAAGTATAACTTGTTTGTTTAAGCGGTGCATAATAAGTGGAGTACGTACTGACATGAGTATAAAACCATTTTCCTCTCTCTCTCTCTCTCTCTCTCTCTCTCTCTCTCTCTCTCTCTCTTGTGTGTGTATATGTACTATAGGAGTATGTACTTCCACTTTCAACATACCATTTAAACGATGTTGTTATAGCTCTTTTTCATTTTGAGTGTACTCTGATATTGATTATAAAATACTTTAAAATAATTTCCATTAAAAATTTCATCGAAGTTTACTCTTTATAACAAAAAAAAATCAATAAATTTTTTTCAATCATATCATATTAAAGTACACTGAAAATGATATCGGAACATAGCACGTTCGTTGGACGTGGCAGTGCGTACAACCGACCAGCCGCGAAAGCTCTCGTGCCGTCACGACGCTCTCCCGCCTCCCACGTCGTCGCGCCGGATCTTCTGGGCCGCGGCCGGCACAGATGACACTTCCTTCTGGCCTTCCCAGAAATGTGTGTAAACTCTAAAGAGCAGGGCCGTGACCTGGGCATGCCATCACGGTGATAACATACAGATGTCAGATGTCGTTTTGAATATTACTGGGATCCTTGAAGGCTCCACGTATGGTATGGGCTTTTCCTCCAATGTTGGAATTAGGATATCTGACGGCAGAGCTACGAAACGAAACGTACAAGTGTTAATATATTGTCCTTAACCGGCTGGTGTTTACCCTGAAAGCGATATTATATATGCTCCTCAAAGTTCATACCTACTTAACTTGGCCATACCAACAGACTCGAACAAAAAAGATATACAACTTCAACAATTCCAGTCCTTTCCCTTAATCTGCAACAAATCCAAATGAAACATCTACACGCAAGTATTTCCTCTTGTCACAAAAAAAAATGACGATTTAGAGTACATACAGTCGAACTTGCCGTACTTCGGCTATCTATAGGATAATTTTATTATATTTTATAAATCTACAATAATAAAAATTAGTGATCAAAGTTGCATTTTACATACGTTAGACACGAGAAGCTGATCTGTGGCCAGGTGTCTATAATGCGGTGCCACTCCATTAGGGTTTAAGTGTTAAGACTTAATGTTGGTGTTTACTGATTTTAGGGTACACACGGTTCACTGGAAATGTATGTATCCTTGCTTTGTGAGGCTTCAGATGACTCCGATAAATTTTAAATGCATGTGTGTAAAAGACATGCAAGTATGTATGACCAGTGTGTATCGAGTTTGTACGTCTGGCTTGTACTGGGCTAAAAAAGGCTAGGTTAATTAGTGCTGATTGTATTCCAACATTTTAAAGCAAGGCTAGGTTCATTTATCGGCAGGAATCAAAACAGTAACAGTACTGCGCATGTATATTTAGATCATGTTAATATAATATATGTTAAGTGTATAGGTCTGCCTTGTGTACTTGTTCTCTAAGAAAAAAAAAGCTTATTCCAACGTTTCTGGGGCTAGCTCCATCGATCGATCGGCGAGAATCAGAAGCAGTAACAGTGCTTACCTGACCTCTTGGCCCTGGCATGTATATTGTATTTGTATGGTCAGGGAGGGTTAGCTGATTACTAATCGTTTCTAGCTAGGAAGATACTAGCTGCTAGCTTGTCCCATTAGGTACGACTTGGAAGGCTAAATTGTTGTTTCTCTTGTGACAAATAATTATCATTTTAAACATTCATATATTTTAAACATTCATATGATGTCTAAAAAATAACTTTAACTATTAATTTTTATTATAATATATTTATAGAATCCAGTAAAATTATAATACTGTGAAGTACTTTTGAAGACAAATCTACATACATAATTTTTATATATCTAATTTAAATAATTAAAAAAGATATTGGTATTCAAAGTTTTGAAATTTTAAAGCATTAATGAAGGGTATTCGTGACTGAAGTGAGCAGTAACAACTATGTGAGACTCGATCTTGTCGGACGAGCCTATGCTTGTGAGTTGTTAGGTCTCGTGGATATTCTTACGAGCTTATTTTGTTTACTCACGTTTATGTTCTAGCTACTCCCTCGCTCTCTCGTTTAATCGAATTCTTCTTCTGAAGTTCAATCTTGACCAAAAAGAAAATGCAAAAAAAAAAAGAAGCAAGATGCTATAAAATTGAGTAGTACATGTGTGCAAGTGTGCAATAAGATTTGAGCTCTTTTACAGTACACTAAATTAAATATAAACGATTCATTCTTTTCGATCTAATGAATTAGATTAGATAGAGTTTTATTATACTTCATCTGTTAATATAGTAATAGAAACACCCTTAACAAATCAATGGTTAGATCTAATTTCTACTACACACTATAATGTACCATAAAATTTCTCTAAAGTTTGTATGTACACGTCTCTGATTGATCTCGTTCTCCATAATCTTCGACCAAGGAAAGAGTTGGTACGTCCCAACATATAACATCTTGCTTCTCCCTTTCACCGATTCCCATCGAGGATGTGCCCTATCAGCTGAAAATTAAACTGATATGCCAAGTGAAAGTATGCGAACTGCCACGAAAACGATGCAAAAACTTATTTAATTAATTGGTAAGGGTAGTTAGGGTGTGCGTGAGGAGCAAGGTTTATAGAATTAATGTTAGCAAATCTTTTAAAATATTTTTTTTTTAAAAATGATGCATTTGAAATACCAGAACCTCTTCTAATTAGATGGCATTTCGGCTGGTATGCAGAGATTAGGGTTCAACTATATAGATCGATCAGATTGGCTAGTAATATCTGGCCATTTTTTGTGTGTGAGTAATTGACCATCATAGATGGCATTTCGGCTGGTATGCAGAGATTAGGGTTCAACTATATAGATGCAGAGATTAGGACTTAACCATACAAAAGATCGTAATATCATACTCTAGGAAACAAATCCCCAAAAGGGATTTTTTGGCAGAAACCCACCTGCAATCAAGGATGTTTATAAAAAAAAATCATATATATTTCAAAGTTCGTCAAAAATCCATCCGCAAGTTTTGCATTCCGCTCCCCCATCCTAACAACCGATTTACTCACTGAAGATAGGCTTGCTGTGGTAATCTCAATAGTTAAGTCTTGTGAACTATGAGTAGGAAAGATGTGTCAACTTAGGGTAGGGCATAAGCCAAACGCAAAAGGCGGAAGAACAGAGGAACAAGGAAGAAGAAGGATCAGGGGATTGCCAATGTTGCGGTCACATGGCACATGGGAGATTCTCACTGCCTGGATAGACTTGAACGCAATAAAAGACAAACATGTTAGTAGTTCTTAATTTCTAGAAGCTTTAACTAGTAAATTAGTAGTGTGAGGTGACTTGGAATCACCCCAAAGGGCAAGAGCAGAAACCAGTAACAGCTAGTGGCAGGTTCAACTGGTGACCTATGTTGTGTGGTTAAAGAATCATTGGTTAATGCCTTTTAATCTAATAATGAGGCTGTTAGGTAGATCAGGATTTTTTACATCCTTCACAACCAAGTTGTGGGCCTTGCGTGGAAGAGACATGGATGTCCTATGCATTTGACGTTTGACACCATAAAGCTGTACGTGTCTCTGTTACCGTTGAAGAGACATGAATGTCGTATGCGTTTGATGTTTGTGGCCGCATGGTCAAGATCATTTTTTTTTTGTGTGTGTGCAAATTTAATCATCCATCTTCGCCCCTAATTAATGATGTTTACGTGGTACTTTCTCTGTTTATTTTTATAAAGTATATTTTAATTTTACATAAAGATTAAGGTTACATTAAAATTGAAAAAGTTATAAAAGAAAACGATTTAGATGCCCCCACTTAATTGCCTTAAAAAATAAAAGATATAGTACTTTGTATGGGTGGTAATGAATAAATGCATACGATTGAGAGAGAATAAATAGGTGTATAGAAGGAAAGGTCTTATTAAATCTACATGTAAACATTATATTTGAAAATAAGAGTATTTAAAAAATAAACCTTATAAAAGTGAATGGAGGGAGTACTAACCACACGAGGATGCTACCTCAAGTCACCGATTGATGAAGTAAAACTCGTATTGTCTTTTTTCTTGCTCATGCAGTAAGATATATACCGATACATGAGTAGAGGTTGGAGGACCGAACCTAGCTCGGTTGGAACCACACTTGTTGAACTTCGGGCCGATGAGAGTTTGATCGCCGGATCAAACTTTTCGTGCATCATTTGAATATTTAAAACAAATTCATATATGTATATGTGTTCAGTATGATAGCGTACTCCCGTGCTACGAATATTATAAGCCTCTAATTACTCCCTCCAGTTTGATAATAGATGTCGTTTTGGACATCGACACGGTCTTCAAAACACAACTTTGACCGCTAATTTTTATTATAATATATTTATAAAACCCAATAAAATTATAATATTATGAAAGTACTTCTCGAGACAAATCTACACATATATTTTTCATATATCCAATTTAAATATTTAAAAATATATCAATAGTCAAAGTTTTAGAAGTTTGACCATTACGATATCCAAAACGATATCTATTATCAAACTGGAGGGAGTACTTCTTTAACGTATGTAACTGATGCACATACATATGTGTGTGGTGCGTGAAAATAGCGTGTATAGGTTATGTTCAAAAGTGATGCGAGGTTGCTGTCACAGGTCACACGTGTCTCCGAATATAAACTGGTGCAATTACATTTAATTGTGAGGTGAACTAACAACTACGCTATCTAATCTTGTGACGCGCTACAGCATGACGTGAATGGAAAATGGTAGCTTAACGTATATAGTTTTCGTACACCTTCAATTAAGATAAGTTCTTAGCTAAACTTCAGAAAATCAAGGTGGTGACAGCTGACAATACACAAAATGAAACTAACTATATATAGCTTATGTCAGAGAGACGACCAAGCTTAAGTATTGTCCGGATAATTGTCTTTATTTGTATAATATATATATATACATATATATATATATATATATGTACATATATATATATATGTACATATATATGTACATATATATATATATATATATATTGCAAATAAAGTACACTTTTATGTGTGTGTATATATAGACACACGATAACGCTATTCTACACGTGCGGGCAAAGCTGGCTATTTTACGTGCGCGCGCAGAGCTGGCTATTCTACGCACGTCCAAATCATCCACATCACTGCTTTTACATATGTGGGGATGTTCGAGTGTTACACTACCTTTTACTATAGCCAAATTTGAGTACATTTTAAAAAAAATTTAGTTTTAGGCTATATACCCATCTAGAACAATTCAAATGGAATGCATATTGTTGAAAAAATATACTCGATATATAGGTCTGAAGCTTGTTCTCTCTTTTTTTCATATTTTTAATATGAATTTAAAAATCATAAAAAACTTCAATAGTAATGTAACAAGTTGCATTTTGATGCTTCCAACAACTAATTTATTTTTTTGCAAGATGCGGCTTGAGCTGAATAACTACTATACTGAATCTTCAAATTGAAATAAAGAAAAAAAAATGGATTATGCATATCGTTTGTACTTGGAGTAGTTAGTGTCAGATACAAATTAAACTTCAGAAGGACAGCTTAAATACAAGTTATGCAAGCCCAATAAACACAAGTTAAACTTCCTAAAGACAGTTTATATACAAGTTATGCAAGCCCGATGCGTTTGGATTTAGCACGTACTCAAAAAGGGAACTTGATGGTGCTGTGGCCTAAAAATGATGCAATACTTTTCGGTGAATTAAAGAATAGATATTAGAAGGCACGGGACATATTTTGTGTATATGTGACTCTCTCTCTCTCTCTATCTATCTATCTCTATCTTTATATATAGACACACTCCTCTTCTTCTTTTTTCCTTTTTTTGTTTTGAGGGGACATTAAATCACTGATTTCACATTGACAGGCCGGGCATGGGGCATGTCATGTGTCATGGACTCATGGTTGATGGTCCATCTAGGCTCTTTAACTTTGTTGTGCTAGGACATGCACATTGGCATATAGTCTATAATATACTTTCAAATCATCTATTAGCAAACTTAAAAACAATTTATACAATAAGTTGTCTATATGGTCGTTTATAATAATCTCTCATGCAAATAATAGCTAGACTGTCTATACAATAATACAAATAGTCTAAAATCGTCTATAAGATCGTCTGTTAAATAATAAACAATATTTTTCTCTCTCCCCATTCTCTCTCTTTCATATCACTAAAATCCTACGTAATATTATCTTGCAAACAGATGATGTGTATCATTGTATATGCTTAGAGAGAAATTAATTAGATATTGTGTCAACTGTCAAGTCGTCGTAACAGAGAGTGACCGTTACCAAAGAAGTTAGACGCGGCAGACCTTGCCTTTTTGTATAGTTTACACATGAATTTAGTGATATATGCTGACCAAAATGTCTCAAGCGATGCATGCCACATTACGGTTTTCTCGGGGAAAAAAAACATGTGGATATAAGGTGTAATGGTGACAACACATTAATGAAGCTTGGAGTTCCGGTGTATAAATCAAAAGCACTAGCTAGCTGAAGCAATCTGTAGGTGTACCAAATGCTAATAGGTCAGATATTGTGTTATATACTAAAAATCGATGACAGTTCTTTTACGGCTGCTAAGAAAAAGAAAAATATCAGAAAATTCTGACAAAAATATCTAATTTTTAAATTGATGAACCCTAATTTTAAAAGCTTAGATTCGATAATTATCTTAGAGATATATTAATTTAAAAAAGATAAACAAAAATATAACCTGTCGACGATTGGGGAGCAGGCCCCCGCCGAGCTTACTTGTTGAATGGGGGATCAACCAAAACCCCTTTCTACCGAAGGTGTAGCATCGAAGACGTGGGAGACGGTCAATTAGAACAGACAGAAACACAAGGATTTTATCCTGGTTCAGGCCTCTCATGATCGAGATAATGACCCTACTCCAGCGTAGTGTGTATTGTATATGTATTAATTTCGTCCCCCCTCTCCCTCCAATATTTGGGGGTATTTATAGTTTACAAGGGTATCGTGTCGGTTACGGCCCACGCCATGCACGTTTGACCGTGCCCGACATGGTCGTAACCGAATCCTACATTTACGCCACGTCCGAGTCATGAGCGCAACGGTCCTTCGTGGTGGCGCGATTATCGCCGTAACCGTTAGTCGCAACCCTCCGACCACGCAGCCAGAGCTCGAGCTTGGGCCGAGCTCATTTGACTCCGACCCGAGCAAGTTCACCCGAGCAACGTGCTTGGGCATTAACCGAGCAAGGAGCTCGCACCGAACGGGGAAGCCGAGCAGCGGTGCTCGACCATCCTTGGGTCATCCTCGGGAACAACCTCCGAGGTGCCCGAGGTCGGGACGAGCTCGACCGTCGTGGCATTATGGTAATTAGGGGAATTATCCAATCCCCGACAGCTAGTCCCCGAGGCTCAAGTGAGATGGGTCATCTTCTTGAGACTGAGAAGTCCAAGGAGGGATTGAATTCTTGATGGTGAAGCACTTACCTCATCATCTGGGCTCGCAATTACCAGGAAAAGAAATTGATAGATGAGGCAGGCTCACACTATCACATCACGAGCGAACCATGCTCGGGGAAAAAAGGTCGGCACGAGCTGCACCGAACGAGAAAATAAAACGCGGTCGAACCTCGTCCTGAGTATGGATCAGATGCCCAGGGAAACTAGGCATGGATCAGATGCCTAACATAAATATAACTAGCAGACTGTGAACAAACACATGCTGCCGCATCCCATGCATAGATCAGATACACAGGGGAACTAGGCATGGATCAGACGCCTAGGATAAAGGTAACTAGCAGACTGTGAACAAACACATGCTGCCGCATCCCATGCATGGATCAGATGCACAGGGGAACTAGGCATGGATCAGATGCCTAGGCTACTAGCGGATTGCGAGCGGACTCACATAGCCACATCCCGAGCATGGATCTAATGCTCGAGGAACTGACAGACGAGCCAGGCTCGAGCTGCCGCATCCTGGACATGGACCAGACATCCAGGGAAACTAAACTGGAAGGACCTGTGCTCAAACACAGAGCGTGTTCGGCGCGGAATACCAACCGTCTCCGAGCGTAACGCGTGCTCGAAGGAAGAGACTCGCGCCGAGCGCAGCTGCGCCCGTGCGCGAACAGGAAGAGTCCCCGAGCGAAAAACATGCTCGGAGGAAGACACTCGCGCCCGAGCGAAGTGCGTGCTCGGCGCGGAACACGAACAGTCCCCGAGCGAAAAACATGCTCGGAGGAAGACAGACACTCGCGCCCAAGCGAAGTACGTGCTCGGGGCGGAAAACAAACAGTCCCCGAGAGAATAACATGCTGGGAGGAAGACAGACACTCGCGCCCGGCGAAATGCGTGTTTCGGGCGGAAAACAAGCGATCCCGGCGAAGAACATGCTCGGAGGAAGACAGACACTCGCGCCGAGCCGGCACGTGCTCGGGCGGAAAACAAGCGATCCCTCGAGCGAAAAACATGCTCGGAGGAAGACACTCGCGCCCGGCGAAACGTGCTTTCGGCGCGGAAAACAAGCGATCTGGCGAAAAACATGCTCGGAGGAAGACAGACACTTTCGCGCCCGAGCCGGCACGTGCTCGGGCGGAAAACAAAGCGATCCGAGCGAAGAACATGCTCGGAGGAAGACACTCGCGCCGGCGAAATGCGTGCTCGGCGCGGAAAACAAAGCGATCCGAGCGAAAAACATGCTCGGAGGAAGACACTCGCGCCCGAGCGGCACGTGCTCGGCGCGGAAAACAAAGCGATCCCAGCGAAAGCGCGTGCTCGGAGGAAGGGACTCGCGCGAGCCGAAGTGCGTGCTCGGCGCGGAACACGCGATCCCCCGAGCGAAAAACATGCTCGAGGATAAGAGCAATTTCCAAGATATAACAAGATCAATTCCCGAGCACAATGCCCGCTCGATGTGAAAAACACGCGTCCGAGCTAAAAATTTACTCTGCACAGATCCGAGCGAAAAGCCTGCTCGGGCAAAGGGATGAAACTTGCTCCTGAGCGAAGAACTTGCTCGGCAAGAAAACGTAAAACAATTCAGCTAAGCACAGTTTTGTTTGAGGCAAATAACTCTTTTCACATATCTCACATCATCATAAATTGTGTAGTATCGGTCATCGGATGTGGAAGATAACGCCTTCGGGATTCCTTTGGCAAAGAATCCGTCGATCCCCACGGACGGCGCCAACTGTCGACGATTGGGGAGCAGGCCCCCGTCGAGCTTACTTGTTGAATGGGGGATCAACCAAAACACCTTTCTACCGAAGGTGTAGCATCGAAGACGTGGGAGACGGTCAATTAGAACAGACAGAAACACAATGATTTTATCCTGGTTCAGGCCTCTCATGATCGAGATAATGACTCTACTCCAGCGTAGTGTGTATTGTATATGTATTAATTTCGTCCCCCTCTCCCTCCAATATTTGGGGGTATTTATAGTTTATAAGGGTATCGTGTCGGTTACGGCCCACGCCATGCACGTTTGACCGTGTTCGACATGGTCGTAACCGAATCCTACATTTACGCCACGTCCGAGTCATGAGCGCAACGGTCCTTCGTGGTGGCGCGATTATCGCCGTAACCGTTAGTCGCAACCCTCCGACCACGCAGCCAGAGCTCGAGCTTGGGCCGAGCTCATTTGACTCCGACCCGAGCAAGTTCACCCGAGCAACGTGCTTGGGCATTAACCGAGCAAGGAGCTCGCACCGAACGGGGAAGCCGAGCGGCGGTGCTCGACCATCCTTGGGTCATCCTCGAACAACCTCCGAGGTGCCCGAGGTCGGACGAGCTCGACCGCCGTGGCATTATGGTAATTAGGGGAATTATCCAATCCCCATACTAGTCCCCGAGGCTCAAGTGAGATGGGTCATCTTCTTGAGACTGAGAAGTCCAAGGAGGGATTGAATTCTTGATGGTGAAGCACTTACCTCATCATCTGGGCTCGCAATTACCAGGAAAAGAAATTGATAGATGAGGCAGGCTCACACTATCACATCACGAGCGAACCATGCTCGGGAAAAAGGTCGGCACGAGCCGCACCGAACGAGAAAATAAAACGCGGTCGAACCTCGTCCCGAGTATGGATCGGATGCTCAGGAAACTAGGCATGGATCAGATGCCTAACATAAATATAACTAGCGATCGTGAACAAACACATGTCGCCGCATCCCATGCATAGATCGATACACAGGGAACTAGGCATGGATCGACGCCTAGGATAAAGGTAACTAGCAGACTGTGAACAAACACATGCTGCCGCATCCCATGCATGGATCAGATGCACAGGGGAACTAGGCATGGATCAGATGCCTAGGCTACTAGCGGATTGCGAGCGGACTCACATAGCCACATCCCGAGCATGGATCTAATGCTCGAGGAATCGATGCGAGCCAGGCTCGAGCCGCCGCATCCTGGACATGGACCAGACATCCAGGGAAACTAAATCGAAGGACCTGCGTGCTCAAACACAGAGCGTGTTCGGGCGCGAATACCAACCGCCTCCGAGCGTAACGCTGCGTGCTCGAAGGAAGAGACTTCGCGCCGAGCGCAGCTCGTGCCCGGCGCGAACAGGAAGAGTCCAGGCGAAAAACATGCTCGGAGGAAGACACTCGCGCCGGCGAAGTGCGTGCAGCGCGGAACACGAACAGATCCGGCGAAAAACATGCTCGGAGGAAGACAGACACTCGCGCCTGCCGAAATGCGTGCTCGGGGCGGAAAACAAACAGATCCCCGAGCGAAAAACATGCTCGGAGGAAGACAGACACTCGCGCCCCGAGCCGGCAAATGCGTGCTCGGGCGGAAAACAAAGCGATCCGAGCGAAGAACATGCTCGGAGGAAGACAGACACTCGCGCCCGAGCCGGCACGTGCTCGGGCGGAAAACAAATCCCCCGAGCGAAAAACATGCTCGGAGGAAGACACTCGCGCCGAGCCGGCACGTGCTCGGCGGAAAACAAAGCGATCCCCGAGCGAAAAACATGCTCGGAGGAAGACAGACACTCGCGCCGAGCCGGCACGTGCTCGGGCGGAAAACAAAGCGATCCGAGCGAAGAACATGCTCGGAGGAAGACACTCGCGCCGAGCGGCACGTGCTCGGCGCTGAAAACAAGCGATCCCGAGCGAAAAACATGCTCGGAGGAAGACACTCGCGCCCGAGCGAAGTACGTGCTCGGCGCGGAAAACAAACAGTCCCCGAGCGAAACGCGTGCTCGGAGGAAGGGAGTCGCTCGCGCGGCGAGCCGGCGTGCTCGGCGCTGAACACGAAACGATCCCGAGCGAAAAACATGCTCAGGGGATAAGAGCAATTTCCAAGATATAACAAGATCAATTCCCGAGCGCAATGCCCGCCCGATGTGAAAAACACGCGTCCGAGCTAAAAATTTACTCTTCACAGATCCGAGCGAAAAGCCTGCTCGGGCAAAGGGATGAAACTTGCTCCCGAAGCGAAGAACTTGCTCGGCAAGAAAAGCGTAAAACAATTACGCTAAGCACGCTTTTGTTTGAGGTAAATAACTCTTTTCACATATCTCACATCATCATAAATTGTGTAGTATCGGTCATCGGATGTGGAAGATGACGCCGGGATTCCTTTGGCAAAGAATCCGTCGATCCCCACGACGGCGCCGGTATCGGCGATTGGGGAGCAGGCCCCGCCGAGCTTACTTGTTGAATGGGGATCAACCAAAACCCCTTTCTACCGAAGGTGTAGCATCGAAGACGTGGGAGACGGTCAATTAGAATGCATAAACACAAGGATTTTATCCTGGTTCAGGCCTCTCATGATCGAGATAATGACCCTACTCCAAACAGAGTGTGTATTGTATATGTATTAATTTCGTCCCCCTCTCCCTCCAATATTTGGGGTATTTATAGTTTACAAAGGGTATCGTATCGATTGGCCCACGCCATGCACGCTTGACCGTGTTCGACATGGTCGTGAATCGAATCCTACATTTACGCCACGTCCGAGTCATGAGCGCAACGGTCCTTCGTGGTGGCGCGATTATCGCCGTAACCGTTAGTCGCAACCCTCCGACCACGCAGCCAGAGCTCGAGCTTGGGCCGAGCTCATTTGACTCCGACCCGAGCAAGTTCACCCGAGCAACGTGCTTGGGCATTAACCGAGCAAGGAGCTCGCACCGAACGGGGAAGCCGAGCAGCGGTGCTCGACCATCCTTGGGTCATCCTCGGGAACAACCTCCGAGGTGCCCGAGGTCGGGACGAGCTCGACCGTCGTGGCATTATGGTAATTAGGGGAATTATCCAATCCCCGACATAACCCTATGGTGGATCCTAATTTTAATGGCTTAAAATCAATAATTAATTTAGATATATTTTAATTTGCAAAAAAGAAATAGGTAGCAATACATTTAATCCAAAGATTAAGAGTGTAAATTAGCTCGATGGACCTATCTCTCAATCTTCCCTTTGGCACATAAGGAGAGAGATCTCAAATAAAATACTCATTGAAAATGAAATCAAATATCTCACATTCAGATTTAGATTACAAAATATAATTTTTAATATTTAAAATTACATAAAGTTATACTGTACTATGCAACCACGCAATTACGTGGCCAGTTTCACCTAAAAGTATATAATAAAATTTGTCACTTTACTCCTATTACAACTTTTCCTCTGGTTTCTAGGCCTGACCAGACTTACGACATGGTTGGCGTATGCAATTCTATTGTTACCAAGGGGCGGTTGGTCATCCAATCTAGCGATCGAGCGTGTAACAAAGTTGGTCATCAAAGTTATTGTGAAAGTTCATCTAACGTGTAGTTATCAGAACTCGAACTATGGGCCATTAAGCATAAGACATGAACGCCATAACGATTGGAATAGACGCCGGTTGGCAATATACTCCGTCCGTCTAAATTTATAATACGTATTTTCTGGCATATAAATTAATAAAATATTAAAAATAACTAGATTACTCATAATTATTATCACTAAGCACTGTATTCAATGCATATTGTAGAAGAATATAAAGTAAAGATAGATATTTATTAAGGAATAAAAAAATACGTCTTATATTTATGGAGGGAGTGGCTATTTTGCTTAAAATCAAGGCCTCCCTACTTTCAGTTTCAGATATATATTGTGCATTGCGGAATGCTCAAGCTATTGGCAAATGTCGTTCGTTGTACTCGTATTAGATCATCTATCATAATTAATACTTGTACAACTGGAAACCTTATCTTAGATTCTTGGATGTTTTCGGTCTGCTTGAAGTGCAATCCAGTGTATATATATGGACTGCAGTTCAGGTGTCACTTGCAGGATAGCTTACGCAGGGGGGTAAAAATTGTCAAAAGCTGTTTATTTGCGTATCTTTGTGTTTAGACGTGTTGTACGAAGTACCATCTCTGAAACTCCCGGAAGCGTCAACCAAAACTCACCGAAACTAGTGGATGAACCTAGACACTGAAATAAAGAAGAAATCGTCCAAAAAGGAAATAAATAAGAAATAAGTTTATTAGCAATATATAACGCTGAATGTCATTGTCTTGATCAGTCGTATGTACGTAATGATGAAAGTAAAGTATTAATTAAGAATCGGTCGGATAACGAACTGTGCCAGCCGGTTGCCGAATTTTATTTTCGTAATTCGTCAATGGGTTAACTATGATGTCATCTCTTCTCAGTGGCTACACTACACGATTCATGAGGTCAATGCATATACGAATGTCAAGCTGGAACTTTAGAACTATAGTGTATCTGTACCTACACCGGTGCATGCAATCATACAGCCAGCATCTGAATTTTTGAACCAGTTAAAGTTCAACCTAAACTAAAAGTTCTTTTTGAATAAACTAGTGTACGCGGCTAAGTTTTTTTTTTTTTTTTTTTTTGTTTTCAACGCAACGGTTTATAGAGTTTTAAGTTCCTTGACGCGACACGTATGTGTAGATTATGTGAGTGTGACGTGCGTTGAGTATGTCTATGGCTTGTAATCTCCGAAAAAAAAAAATAATGTCCCTTAATGAATTAGTAATGTTTCTGAATTCTGGACCTAAAGCTGTGGACTGGATCAGCAGAGGCAGATTGTTAGAGGTCTCGGCTGGGTTGCATTGCAAGCCTGTGTGGCGCATCAACATATATAGGCCCACTGGCCGCAGTTAGGACTTGTGTCTGCGTCTCGAGTGATTGGTATGTAATCGTTCGTGAGTTATGTGTAACCATCGACCTTGCATTGCCCTGCTAGCTACTGTGGGTTTAGTGGCAGGAAATAAATTCTATGGTGTCGTGCCGCACAAAGAGATCTGTGCAGCACCACTTGGATAGGCGTCACGTGTTATGCCAGTGAATCTGTACCGTCTGCATGCAATTAATGCGTCAGTTAATTAATCCCCTTAATTAATGCAATTAATCCCCTTAATTAATGCAACAGTGGAGATTCACTGACGTAACACGTGGCGTCCATTCGAGTGGTGCTGCACAGGTCCCTTTGTGTAGCACGACACCATAGAATTTATTTCCTTAGTGGCATATATGTAGGAGAGGCTGTTTGTGGCTTGTAGAGACGAATTATACGTCTTATTTTAATTAAGATAAGAGTGGAGCTTGAACTCGTAACATTAATTGCCATAGTTGAGTGCTTTAGCAATATGGGTAGATGCGGGGCTGGTTATTGAGCTTAACAAGTTATTATTAAGCTTCTTTAAAAATTGATATAGTTTAGCATAAGATTAATTTATTTATCAGTTAAGTGGTTTTTTCAAATTCGAACTAATGAGTCACTATCAAGCTAAGTCTTGTTAACATATTTTCGTTTGAAATTAATGGATTCATTTCGGTTTGAATCTATGAACCACTGTAATCAACGCGATTTTAATTCTAACCGTAACGAGTTTTTTTTGCCGGCCCAGGTAGATGGTCTTTCCCACGGTTTACAATAGAGATTATAGAATATACCACACTGTGGTATTGGCAAGCTAATTATCACAAGATCATTACAATTTAGAACTTATCGTTTCAGGAAACTAAATTTATGTTTACTTGACATTTGATACATAAGAATCAGTTACACTTAAATTAACCAACTTCTCAAAAAAACAAGTTAACAATGTACTTATAAATATATATGTTCCTTGCAAAAAAAATGAACGTGTATTTGTATAAGAGCTTAATCACAACTCTCTGCATACGTACATACAACAATCAACCAGTCCATATACGATGATAAACCAGACGGTCGTCTCAGCTGGAGTACGCCAAGTAGATCTTTATGTCCGACGTGGCGAAACCGTTGAAGTTGGAGCCGGACCCGGTGGTGTAGGCGCCCATGTCGTCGAACACGAGCCAGTCCCCCACGCTCATCTCCGGCAGCTGGTACCCGGTAACCACCGTGTCGAGGGAGTCGCACGTCGGCCCGAACACCGTCGAGGTGTACGTCTCCTCGCCGGCGCGCGGGGTGGCGAGCGGCCTCGGGCGGGGCATGTAACTGTCCATGAGGATGCAGTTGAGGGAGCCGTAGACGCCGTCGTCGATCCAGTACTCGCGCACCTCGCCGCGCGTGCGCTTCCCGATGACGCGCGCGGCGAGCGTGAACGCCGTCTCGGCGAAGTACCGCCCCGGTTCGCCGATCACCTCCACGCATGGCAGGTCGCCGAAGTACTGCCCGAGGGCCGCGTTGATCACCACCGCTGCCTCGTCGAACGTGGCGCCGGCCATGAAGCCGCCGCCGATGTCGAGGACACGCATTGGCGGCATGCCGAGCGCGGCGGCCGTGTCGAAGGCCGCGCGCGCTGTCTCGATGGCCCCGCGGTAGACGTCGGTGCGGGACGCGCCGCTGCCGACGTGGAAGGAGACGCCGGCCACGTTGAGGCCCGCGCGCTGGGCAGCGCGCAGTAGCGGTATCACCTCCTCGGGATGCGCGCCGTATTTGGTGCCGAGGTCGACCTTGGCCTCGCCGTTGTCGGGGGCCTTGAGGCGGAGCAGGAGCTCGCACTTGGGGTGGCAGCGCTTGACCTTGGCCACCTCCTCCTCGGAGTCGTAGGTGGTGAGGTTGACGCCGACCTCCGCGGCGTACTCGATGTGCGCCTCGGGCTTGCATGGGTTGGCGTACACGATGCTGCCGGGCTTGACACCGAGCGCGAGGACGGACTCGATCTCGGCGCGGCTGGCGCAGTCGAAGCCGGCGCCGACCGCGGCCAGCGCGCCGAGCATTGCCTGCTCGGGGTTGCACTTGACGGCGTAGTAGGGGCGCACGTCGGGGAGGGCACGGCGCCACACCATGAAGAGGTCGACGACCTTGGCGAGGTCGACGACGTAGAAGGCGCTCCGCGAGGCGCCGGAGGAGGCGATGGAGCGTATGAAGCGGGTGACGGCGTCCTTCTCCTTGAGCACGTCGCGCTTGAACGAGAGCACCTTCCTGTCCTTCACGCCGGGAGCCACGAGCACCGCCTGCATGGGGCTGCCTCCAACCATGATGCACTCAAACAATGCAAAGCTAGCTAGCTGCAGCAGAGCTAGCTCCAGGCTCTAGCCTGTAGCTTGTTACCTACAGGCTGCAGGCAAGACAGAAACATTTTGCATACAGTTCGTTAGGTGCTCACTTCACTAGCCCGTAAAAAAAACGATATAGACAGGCGCCAATTCCGCTATGCACGCACGGGGAAAATGGAAGATCCAGCTGGGAACGCGAAGCATATAGCTTGAGCTAGCACTTTGCAGTTAGGTCAGTTCGTTTTGCATCAATGTACTCACCACGTTGTTAGGGGCTTAGGGCTTCTGGAGAGATCGAGGCACGCTGATCGATCAGGTCTACAGGTGAAATCGTTGCCAGGTGAAGCAAGAAGACCGGTTGGTCGATCGGTGCTTCTCGGCGTGTGTGCGGCTTGGTTGCGATGAACTTGGCGCCATTATATAGTGCTAGATGGCCGGGAAGCTAATCCAGGGGGTTAGGTGGGTGTACAGCGAGAGCCGAGAGGTTGCTGTGGTTTGGTGTCGTTGTGGCCGCGCTGCGCGGTCAAATCGACCATGCCGATCGTACGTGCTTTGCAAAAGCAGCCACACGGACGTGAATACGAGGCGTAGCACGCTGCGATAGGCCTGCGCTGCACGGCAGGTAGGTTAGGTAGACACACATCGAGGGCGTTCAATTCTCGTTCCCCAATTCCCTTCCTCTTTGAACCGGCCGGTACCTTCGCCGCTGGTCGATGTGGTAGGCACATCAGAAGACTAGCTCAACGTATGCGTGCGCTTCGTCCTTTCCCGGTTCATTCCGAGATCAAAACCTCCCTTCCTTTCGGAGCAGCCACCATGAGAGGTCCGGTCAAAGCAAAAGAAGAGAGATATACATGATTGATGCCCTTGATTAATTATTTGAGTGCACTTTCAATGGCTTTATAATATTATCGGCACGTTTGTATACCAGTTTAATTTGCTAGAAAAACTCAATGTCTTCCAGCATTTCGGAAGCGTTGGAACGGTAAAGCCGTAAACGGCACATTAGCCCATCTATCAGCTTGTGGGAAGTGGGAACTTACTTGTTTCCAGCTGGCTCGAGCAAATTCCGGGCCGGGCCGAGGCTCAGGCGCTCAGCCCTGGTCCTTTCGGGACTACGGCCCTGCCCGGACCCAGGCCCAGGCCTTGTCCGTTGAACTTGTCAGGTCTAGTTCCTACTTCCTAGTAGCAGGGATTCGAGTCGTAACTCGTAACTCGTAAGTATTCATTCTGTTGGCTTCCATGTCTGAATCAGGCCATGTCAAAACTTGTTTACAATGGCATAATGCACACCTGTTTGAGATGTATTCCATTCCATCAACATGCATGAAGAGGTTTGTCAAAAACGTACGCACGCTCGACGAACTATGAGTGCAGAGTACTGCTTGGAAAAACAGAGCAACGCTTAGCAGCGTCATTTTCGCTCCATGCAAAGCATGCAGGGGATGTCGCTGAAGCAATTAAATTTGGGCAAACATGCATGTTTTTCTTGATCATTATTCATCGAGAAAAAAAAAATTCCTGTAGCAGCAGATGCTAGGCATGCTATATGACACCCCTCATATATACTTGACACGTGAGCAACACAGATCTTCAAGCAAGATTGGCTTCGTATTCATCCTACAGAAACAACCTCTGAGAAAAATACAGAGCAGCTATTGAGGACCCTTGGGTCTGCCGCAACTTCAGCGCTGGTCTGACATGTTACATCATTCGGAGGCGACGAAAAGGAGGTCGCCATAAACACTGTGGTGGTGAGGCGAGGCGCCTTGGGCGTTGGCCGCAATCGTGGCATGAGGTTGGCCGGCTGGTGATAGTGTACTGTGGCGACGCCAGCGGTCACCATGGCAGGGTGAGGGGTGAAGACGCATCACGACCAAGTGACGAGGCAACAACACTGGGATCATGGTCATGGCGGCCAGGGCGGCAGCTTAGTGGTTGCGGCGATTGCTCACATTTCGACGCTGATCGCATGGGCGGTGTTGCGTCAGTAGGAGAGTGCCATCCATGTTGTGATGTCTTTTTTTTTTTTTCGACGTCGGTTTCTCTGGGAGGAACGAAAGGAAGGAGACAACCTCTATGCTTTAAGATCTGTGTTGCCCACGTGTCAAATATTTATGACTGTGGCGTATAGACTGTCGATCACCAGGTGCTACGGAAGTTTTTTCCTTATTTGTCGCCATCTTTCCTTGATCTTCAGTTCGGTACGGAGAGGTGACACCGTACCAGTTGTCTGAACTCTGAAAGCCCTAATGGCCTAATTCAGGTCTAGCATGCACTACAAACAGAGCCGCACGCCCGCAATTTCCTCCACAAACTTAGGGAGGTGAGACGGTGATTTATCCTAAGCCGAAAGCCCGAAATCCAAAAGCCAAAAAATCTAAGCCGAAATAAACAGGGTCTCAGTTGAAAATATTTACGAGCGTGGTGCCGCAAATAACCACGGAAGAACCCGTCGGGGAGGTCTAAGAGACGGTGATTTATCCTGTGGCAAATGTCAGCAGTTCGAGTTTGCTTATCTCTAGCCTGTGAATTTAGCGGATACTATGATTTCTAATCGGTGCGGACGGCGTTTAATTTGAGGCCTCAAAATTGTCGGTCGTAATTGGGGCAACTAGATAGAGTCATAGAGACCATCTCGGACTTGAACAAACGCTATGAATAGGGGCGGATACAGGCCCCGGGCTGCCCGTGCTGCAGCCCGGGGCCTAGTACCGAAAGCCCATTAAATTTTTTTTTAAAACTATTGAAAAATGATTAAAAATAGAGATTTAATTTAAGATCAGTTAGCCCAGCCCGGGGCTTGGGCTGGCTCCGCCCCTGGCTATGAATGAGTTGAAAAAAAAAAAACGTGCATGTTTCAACCATCAACCTACTGCTCCTACATGCTGTATACACATGTATATATTAAGTTGTTAAGATTCCTAATTGGGAAAAAATAAGCTGGCGTATATACTTACGCAGCAAAAGTTAGGTATTCGGCTTTGTACTATTTTACTAGCTAGTAATGGAAAAATAAGCAAGCAGTCGTGTTCTACATCTTGTGAATTATAACACGTAATAACAAGCTTAGTAATGAGCCAGTGCCCAGTAGTATATGTTGTATGGACATTAATTTGGAGAAGTAACCGTACTTTACATATCAAGGAGATGCTATGTATAGAATTAATCAATATTGGGTGAATGCAGGGGACAAAGATAAATTCATAACCTCGTGGAGCGTAGGCACATGTTTTCTCACTAAAGCGCACTGCCATAGAGCCATGTGTGTGAAGTTGGATGCTAGGATCCACCACCCGATATTAAAAAAATATTTTTCATGATAAATACATGGTATTATTTCACATGACCGGTTGAAATATTTAGTCCTTTATATTTTAATCGATACTCCCAAGTTAGAAAATATAAATTCACGATCTGGAACTTGTTTTATTTATTTATTTATTGAACGGCGGGGACCTCTTCCTTAATTCTATATATCCTTTTGTCTTGGTCATAATTCCCATATGTCCCTTGCTTTATTTTTTTTTTCCCCGGTGGAACGAAAAGCCGAAAAGGACCTTTCACCGATGAGGAAGAAAAGAACCGGTACGTGTAATAACAATTCAAGGCCAGGGGGGTAGGTGGTGCCGGCCGCCCGGCGCAGCTAGCTAGCCGCCTGATGGAGTGATGGTGCATGTGCAGTCTCAACATGCACGACGCTTAATCCTAGATCGGCCTGCAGCAGGCTCGATCGCCAGGTCGGGGTAGGTGAATTTGAACAAGCTAATACGTACCATGGTCTCGTCTTTTGAAACGAAACGAAAAGGGATGGAGAAACATATATAACCGCGCGCCGGAATTGAAATGCATGTCTGGTCGATACATCGACAGTGAAAGCGAGTATCGATTTCGCGGCTCGTTGAAGGAATGGAAAGTCAGAGTCGTTTGCTTGTGAATCTTCGCTGCGACTTCATGCGTCGTTACAGTCGAGAGAAGCGTACGAAAGTTCGTTAATTTGACTGTCGACGCTGCCCGTGATTAGGTGGAGAAAGTTAGATGATCTACTGGCGAACGACAGGACTCGATTGAATTCAACCACCAATTGAAAACGGAGAATGGACAATGCGGTAGTTAAACGTGAAGCATCGATCATACGCAGCAGTACAGCGCAGCAGCATGTTCTCTTAATCTATTACTCTCTCCTCTCGCAAACACATATAATTTTGGATATTGATGGGGTCATAGTTTTGAAATTTTGATCTAGCGATCGAGCCTGCTGCAGGCCGATCTAGGATTAAGCATCATGCATGCATGTTGAGACTGCACATGCATTAACCTAGCTACCTACCTAGTTTCATGCATTGATCCTGTCCAATTATACCATGTCTCAACTTGCGGATGCATGTTCCGGTTCTTGAACAACGTACCGCACATGCATTGTGACATTACATAATCAGCGATAGCAGCCTGCAATCAAGGCCCTGTTGAGCTAGCTCTGGCCAATTGTTGGGCAACAATGCATGCATGCAAGTACGCATGCAGCAGGCAGCGCCTTATGGGAATAGTGTTGATGCATGTCTCGAATCTGCTGGAGTACGCGCGTATAAAATACTAGCAGAACGCAGTAGTATTTCTGTACAAAACGACATGTACGATGGGCACGTACGTACACGGGGGTCAGTGGTGCGCGCTCAATATCTCGTACTAGCTAGCGAATCCTCAACCGTTGAATCGACGTGCACCATCAGGCGGCCGGCTAGCTGCGACTTGGTGGAACGGAACGTGCGTGATATATACTACAATTCAAGCCGCGCCGGCCGGCACCACCTACCCCGGCCTGGAATTGTTATTACACGTAGTACTGGATTTTTTTTCTTCCTCATCGGTGAAAGGTCATTTTCGTTCGGCCGAAAAAATAAAACAAGGGGCATATGGGAAGACCAAGACAAAAGGATACATACAAGGAAGAGGTCCCCGCCGGTTTTTTTTTTTTTTTTTTTTTTTAAAAAAAAAAACAAGCTCCAGGTCGTGCATTTAAATTTTTGAACTTTTAACTATCGATTAAAATATAAAAGACTACACATTTCAATCGGTCATGTGAAATAATATCACGTATTTATCATGAAAAATATTTTTTAATATCGGGAGGTGAATCTTAATTAGCATCCAACTTTATTCGCACACTAGTACGCTTCAGTGAGAAAACGTGTACTCATACTCTATTTGATTGTGAATTTCTGCAATTCTAGACGTATTAGATAATGCATTCTTGCGGGGTGTGTACATGCGTCGTCACTTGTAAGGTCCTTGATGTGTAAACTGTAAAGTACGATTACTTGTTCGAATTAATGTCCATACAACAACATATACTATACTGCTGGCAACTGACTGATTACTAAGCCTGTAATTACATGTTATAATTCACGAGATGCAGAACACGACTACTTGCATTTTTTTTTCTCCCATTGCTAGCTAGCAGTATACGTCCCTGCTCGAACCGGCGATTCCAAACTTTTTCTTCTTCAAAAATACCGGTAGGTTTCTAGATAGAGGACCGACGGGGAGTAGGAGTTAACTATACATGCATCTTGGCAAGCAGTAAACTCGATCAGTTGGATACCAATTACTGCCACAGTCAATTAAGCAACAGAGGTTCACACGCAACGCAACATTGAGACCCAGACAACTACTGACTTCTGACCGTGGTCTCCCAGGTGAGCGCACTACACTACTGCTAGGAGTTAGTTCTCCAGAATATTCAACGGCTGGAGCCTTTGATCTGACCTTGTGTGACTTGCATGTGTCCGGTTGGGTGAAGGGGAGAGAAGTAGTAGTAGCTCGCATCCCTGATCCATCCCGCCGCCAGCCTGGCAAGTGGCCGCTAAAACCCAAAACCGGTTGAATTTGACTACAGGTTAGAGGTGACGGGGCAAGCCGTATTTCAGCTGCGGCCCGGACTGGCCGACCCGTCTACCTACCCGTGGGATGTTACGGCGATTCGACGCCTACCCAACGGATGGCGATTGTAACAGGAAATGGAAAGCAGAAAAGGAAGCGTCGCCAAAAACACAGCCGGGAAGTTGAGCTGCATCGTGCGTCGTCAAACTGGAATTTCGCGGCAAATTGACCGTACGTGCTGTTCAGAAGGAAAATGAGCCGTGGGAATGGACGGGTCGTGCACACAGAGCCTGGATGCGTGGGATCCTTTGTAGCTGGACAGCCAGAGCCACAGTGTCTACAAGCACGAATACTCGTCCGCTCTGCAAAATAGCCGCCGACCGGGCCGTAGTGAACGGAGAGCTCCCTTGGGTTCGAGCGCACTATCGGTTTGTCGCATCCTAAGTATTCTATTTAGTATCAGCACTCTATTTTTAGCATAGCCATGACGAGTGTGTACACGCTCAACCGCGACTAGAGAAAAAAAGCTTTGTTCGATGGTGAACTGCTTTCTAGGACATGTGACTTGATAGGCCGCTCTTTTTGAAGGTCTAATCTGGTAATTGATAATTTCACTTGTTACCTGCAAAACTGGCCTCAAACCCTAGACGCGCGCAAAGACGTAGAGATGGAGGGGGGTGACTTGACACCTCTCCTTCTTGAGGACATGGCAACCCACGAGTCTGGGGCGCTTGACGCACGTCACGGGGAGTCGGCGATTACGATGGCATAGCGAAGGCGTCGAGTGGATGCCAAGGAGCCGACGAGGACACGGACGTGTGGCGACGGGCAACCTACCGCAGCGACAACAAGCGGTCAGGGAAGACGGCATAACGTCAATTGGCAAGTTTATAACCGGCTGAGTGGACGAACCACGACAACAAATAAGCAATGTGTGCCCCTTTTCTCATATATGATTTTTGTAATCAATGGTAATTATCTCAACGGTTGAATAGAAACAATAGCCGATTGAGTGGTGTGTCTATGCTTTTTCTTTGTAAAAGCTGCATAAATATTAAAGCATAAATGAAGAATAGATGATGATTACATGCTCCTTCGCTTCCTTTAAGATTTACGCAACTTGCCTGACCAGTTTGGAAGTAGCACTAAGCGCTCACCATCCATCGATTTAGAAAAGTTCATTGGACCCCATCGTTTAAAAAAAAAGCACTTCTATGGTATACTAAATTCAATATAAAATATTCATTTTTTCAATTCAATGATCAGATTAGCTAGTATTTATTTATACTTCCTTTAGTTATGGAGTAGTATGGGAATATCCTTAATAAATTAATGGTATACTATTAGTATAATATACTATAAAATTTCTCAATGAAAACTAATTTACAGCAGCAACGAGCAAACAACTGTACAAAACAGAGACATGCAACTATACAAAATAATCGGTACTCCCTCCGTTTCTTTTTATAAGACGTATTTGGTTTCGTTAGGACAAGACTTTGACCAACGATTACTTCATTAATATATCATTTATGCAATACAAAATCATAATTATATATAAGTACTTTTGAATACAAATCTGCTAATATCAATTTTGTGTCATAAAAATTATATGCTAATAGAGTAATTGTTGATCAAAGCCTTGTCCTAACTCCAACAGATTCGTAGAGCTGGAGCTGTGGGTATATTAAAAGTGTTTAAGTGGATCATCTTGTTTACATTTTAGAATAAAACTATAAACTTAAGTCACTTTATTTCAGTCTACAAGTTTCAGCTCTGAGGTGGAGCTGGAATCTGGAGCTCTGCCAAACAGGGCCTTAGTGTCGGCGCTCTATTTTTGGCATAGCGACGACGAGTGCATACACGCTCAACCGCGGCCGGAGAAAGAAAAAATTTTGTTAGATGATGAGCTGTTTCCTGAGACATGTGACTTGATAGGCCGCTCTTTTTGAAGGTCTAATCTGGTAATTGATAATTTTCACTTGCTACCTGCAAAACTGGACTCGAACCCTAGACGCACGCAAATACCGTAGAGATGGAGGGGGTGACTTGACACCTCTCCTTCTTGAGGACATGGCAACCCACCGAGTCTGGGGCGCTTGACGCACGTCATGGGGAGTCGGCGATTACGATGGCATAGCGATTGCGTCGAGTGGATGCCAGGGAGCCGACTAGATCCCTACGAATTTACGCAAAGGTCCTTTACGATTTTTTGTGAGGGCAAGAAAAATTTTTCCGGATCACGTTTAGATCCATAGTTCGTTACTTTACGGAAAGAGGCTCCCGTTAAATACAAATCGCGAACGAGCCCTTTTCTACTTTTTGAGGATAGCGGTGGGGTCCAAAAATATAACAAACAGGTCCCCGGTTTTTACATTCAGGCCCTTTCTCCGTTTTCCCCGGAAAAAATATTTTCGTCGGCAGAAATATGTGTACTTTTTTCAACGCGATCTCTAATATTTCTCGAGCCTCCAAAAATTTGGAAAATACATCTAGATCTATTTTTTCTCGGAAAAAAAACACAAAATCATTTTTCGTTCGCGTGCGCGACATGCGCTGCGTTTATTGGCCTAATAATAATTAGAAGCTTGAACTTATGTTCTGCTGCCATGCCTTATTGTATCCTGAAACCTGAATAAAGTACCACACATCGCGCTAGTGCGCTCTGCTCTGTGGCTGATCCGAACAAACGCTTATTTGGCTTGGAAAAGTCAGCTTATACATAGGATTGCCAATCTCATCCAATCCAATGCCACAAAGGATCAATCATGACGTGCGCCATTGCATTACATCCACCTTACTATATGAACAGCCCTGGGTCAAAAATTCTACGACCGCTGCTCATTTTGTACTCAACAGGAATGCTTAGTTGTGTTCTTACCGGGAAATTAAAGAGTGGCATTAGTCGCTTGAAATTTTGGCAGGCCCTGCTTCACACGTTATTTTTAAAAATAGCTTCCTCTAAAATTATTTACAAATTTAGCGTGCTTTCTCTCTTCTCTACGGGCGACACGTATTCTCTGCCACACTCATAGAGCTCGACTGGTCGCAGGTCCCTCGAAAGACCATCCGAAGCAGTTAATTAGTGATGTAAATAAGTGTAATCAATTAATTAGTGATATTAATTAACTAATCAATTAAATAGTATGGTTAAATTAGTGACTAATTACTCACTTTAATCACTAATCACTTGTCTAATAGCCAAATAGTACACTTGCCGAGCAGCCTAGGCCGATAGTAGGCGATAGATTCCTGCCGATGAGCCATGGCTCAGCAGCGCACTCCTGCCACGTCCTTCCGTGGTCGCCCAATTTTGCCGAGACGTCGATGACCTGTCAAGCTCCACGAGCACAATAGACACGTATCGTCTGTCGCTCATACGTGGTCAAGAAGAGAGCTAAATTTGTAAATGATTTTGGAGAGGCCTATATTTGGAAATTTTTTTATAAATAATCATATTTTAATTGTGTATTACAAAAATATACTGCTATAATTTTTTTTTGCAGAAGTAGTCTCAATTCGCGCCACGTCACTGCGAAATGGAGAACTTCGCGCCACGTCATCGCGACCTGGAGTATTTCGCGCCACGTCATCGCGAACTGGTCCACGTGGCGCCACGGCGGCATATCGCGCCAGGTCACTGCGAAATGGGGCGGCATGTCGCGCCACGTTGGCGCGACGGCGCAGCATTTCTCCGGCAAAGGGCAGGCCGGCAAAGAAGCAGGCGTGGGCGGGCTGCATTATTGCTGCCGAACGGCAGTCGGTCCAAGCCAGAAGGAGCCAAGCCAACCAGAGAGAAGAAGACCAAGGCAACTAGAGAGAAGAAGAAGAGGAAAGAAAGAAGAAGAAAAGAAAAGGAAGAAGAAGAAAAGAGAAGAAGAAAAGAGAAGAAGAAGGAGGAGGAGGAGCCAAGCCAATGGCATTTTTGTGCTAGTTCGTCGTTCGTTCATCGTTCGTTCGTCGTTCGTTCGTCGTTCTTCGGTTAGTAAATTATTTAATTATTTTTTCGTCATGTAATTTATGTATATGTAGGAAAATTATAGGTAGTCTTAAAAAACAATTGTAGTAATCTAAAACAATGTATTATGTAAATAATTTTTTTTTATACATAAGTTATGAAATTATGTGTGAATAATGTTGTATTTGTGCAAATAATGTTGGTACGGAATATAATATTGGTCCAGAAATATATTAGTTGGAATATTTGATTATTAGAGGAAAATTAACATAGTAGTTAGTAATTTTTCATGAGACTTAAAAAGGTAGGTTTAGACAGAAAGAAAGATGGTATGTACAGAAAAAGTAGAAACGGATAGGAAAAATTGATGCGTGCACAGGAAAATTGTTAAGTGAAATGTCGTATGCTATTTGAAAGTTATTATGCGAATATTGTTATGGTATGAACTAAATACTGCAGCACACACGCAAAAATTGTTAGGGTATCAACTAAAACGTAATTTCAATTTTGTCCTCAATTTTTTAAATCGAATATATTGAAGTGGTCATACTAAGTGAAGTGGTCATACATTTTGATCCATATTTTTTTTGCAAAAGTGTCCTATTTTTGCGCCACGTCACCGCGACTTTAGAACCATAAATTTTTCAGTAAAATGTAGTATACTATTTGAAAGTTATTATGCAAATATTGTTATGGTATGAAGCAAATATTGCAGCACACACCAGAAAATTGTTAGGGTATGAACTAAAACGTAATTTCAATTTTCTCCTCAATTATTTAAAACGAATATGTTGAAATGGTGATTACTTTTGATCCATAAGTTCAAATTGAGTGAAACAAGTTTCTAAATTCATGTTAAATCATGTATTTTTGTAAAATCATGGAAAAATGCAAAAAACTGTAGTTCATATCGTTGTAATATGTGTAGTGTGGTAGGGTGCAATGAAATTATTTTGTTTCACAACTCTATTGCAGTTCAAATTATGCAAGAGGTATATCAAATATTACTTGTGCATATCATAAACAATTTTTAATATGCAGTAGCTAAATGGCTATGGATGCATTCAAAGTGTTTTACGGTGACGGAGTGGTTCAGGAGGGGCAATACGGGGTAGATCTGAGTAGCTTTCAACAGTGTATTTTGTACCATCAGAATCCGGATGAAATGAGTTTCGAAGATCTGCATGCGGGTGGCTTTGTCACGATCTTTCATTGAATCCTATAGTGCACGATGTGAGCATTAAATGCTTGTGGCCGAGAGGTACACACGACTCGGTATGGGTGCTTAGACCGTTGGAGCGGGTCGATCTTGGAGGAACTACGTCAATTCATCGAGACGGCGTGGTGGGTTTTGTCCTCTTTGTGCAAAGCGACGGTCAAAACAGACTTGGCAAGTAACGAAACCCGGTCGCGGTGCAAGCGAAAAGTCCGGCGAAAGTTGATGAGAATATTCGATCTAGGGCTGCGCGACGGACAAGCGAGATGAAGGGAGGAGTTGGAAGGGTTAGTGGATGTGCTAGAGCAAGACAATCTGCGGGCGGCGGGGAAGAAGAGGCACTTGTGATGGGCGAACACGAATCATCATCCTCGACGATGATGGCGACGTCCGCACATGTTCCTCGCCGCTGGAATAGGGGCGGCGAAAGACCTAGCAAATGACGATGCCCTTGACTCGACATGTGAGTCTTGACCAACCGAGGTTCGTGTGCACTCAATGTACGCGGAGAAGTCCGCTGCGAGGATGCTATAAAGTGCAGGCGATGAGCTTGCACGGCCGGGCCGGCGAGGGTTGTGAAGTCCAAGTAAAGATTGCTACGGTGAAGTGTGAAACGCCGAATGTGGTTGGCGTGTTCATGCCCACAGGCCCAAGTATGAGTTGAACTGGGTAGTCACGAAGGTGGTGCAGCACAGTTGTGTTCTAAGCAATGTAACATCGAGACATCGTAACCTCACATCAACTTTCATCGCGAACGTGATGTATGGAGAGATTGTCGAGAAGTTTGACATGGAGGCACAGCACATAGTACTTGCCATGAGGAACAGCTATAAATACCAAATCAGCTACGCCAAAGCGTGGAGGCGGCGAAGGCATTGGAGAAACGCCGGTACATTCGAGGCATCCTATGATAATCTTCCCGACTTTTAGATGTCACGAAGGAAAGAAACCCGGGACATATCTGCAATACATGATAGAGAATCTCGTAACCCGCCTGGCTATATGGTTATGGAGCGTGCTTTCATCGCACTTGGACCTTGTGTGGAGGCTTTCAGGCATTGCCGGCCGATTATGTGCGTGGACGGGACTTTCCTCACTGGCAAGTACAAGGGCCAAATTCTGACGGCCATCGGTGTGGACGGAAACAACCAGATACTTCCTATAGCCTTTGCTTTCATGGAAGGTGAAAATTACGAGAGTTGGCTCTGGTTCTTCAGAAATCTGAAGATCGGGGTTGTGAAGGATAGGCCCAATGTGTGCATAATTCACGACCGCCACGCTGGGCTGATGAAAGCGATAAAGAAGATGCAGGAAGATGTGCAAGAGCCTTTTGCGTGGCCGGATTTGCAGAACCGGTGGTGCATGCGACATATGGCGGCTAACCTGTTCAAATATTTCAAAAGTAAGAAGTTGATGAACCTATTCAAGAGGTTGTGGAAGCAAAATCAGCAGAGAAAGTTTGATGCCATCTGGGAGAAGCTTGACGAGCTCACTAGCAAGCAGATACGTGACGGAGAGAGACAAGCGGGGGGCAGTACTTCGGAGGCACCACAGCGTTTGCAGCCCTTACCGGACATTGACCCGCCAAACATCAGAAGGAGGCTTTCGAGAAACATCAAGTGTTTCTCGTGACCGGATCGAGTCCGAACAGGTTGAGAAGTGGGCTTTGTTGTACGACACACTTGGGGCAAGGTATGGGGTTATGACAACCAACCTTGCCGAGGTATACAACCGGGTAATAAGGGTCTTCGTGGCACGCCCCTTGTTGCTATCGTCGAAGGTATGTTATGCAGATGCAGTGAGATATTTCCGAACGGCACGCCGCGGCGATGCTGCATGCAAGTACCATTCGTAGTCCGTCTTTGCCGTCGTTGTGACTTGGATGGCGGAGAAGGTTGAAGGCCCTCCTACATTCGATCGTCGTCATGGGTGCATTGAGTTACGATTTGAGGTCACACTGAGGAATATGGAGGGGTTGGGAATGTCAAGTGGGAGAATCACCCACGAAGTGAGCTTGGGTGGTGGTGTGGATGGCATGTGCACCTGCACTTGCCGAAAGCCGTACCTTCTGCATAAACCTTGTTCGCATGTCTTGGCGGCCTGTGGGCAGATTCAAATGAGTATTGTACAATTTGTTTCTCCGTACTACATGGCGGATACGGTCATTCAAACGTGGTCCGGTGAACTACATGGGTTTCGTGTTGCTGGAAACTTCACTGAAATTGACAATACCACGCGCAGATGGGTCCCTGACATTAACAGAGTGAAGGGCGGGAAAGGTCGTCGCCAAACGCGCCGCATCCGCAACGACATGGATGAGTCCGAGGCTGAAGGCCCTGTCCGGAGGTGTGTCCTGTGTGGAGAGTACGGCCATAGGAAGAACAAATGTCCTGCGAAGAGCGTTTCAGATGGAGGGTCTTGACGTATATGCCTGTGAGGCGTTTGCCTTGTTCGAGGGTTCCCCCCGTTTGTACGGAATGTAATAATCGTACATGTGTACGTTAAATTCTTATGGCTATGACTCCTGAGAACTATTGTGTTCCTTCCTTATGTCATGCTTCGAGGAGTTACTACTTGTAATATGAAAAGAATTGCGTCTGGTTATGTATTGAAGAAAACTACATGTGGGTGTGCGGGGGCACGGAAAATCTTGTGCTCGTTGCATCTGCTAGCTAAGATTGTCATCATCGCTAGTTATGTGAAAATTTCTTAGTTTAATTCCAGCAAACTAGTATGTTTTTATCTATCTCGCGTACGTTTGGTGTTGCTTGTTTATCCTTTTGACATAATGTCTATCTTTGATCTCGTCAACATAAATTATTATTTTGTTTATTGTGCGCAGGTATGGCGGTGGCGAGGGTTGCGATTGGCCAGACGGCCTCCTTGAAATCACTTGACGCGACGCCATCGGCACGCGGTTGCACGCTACTACCAGAGCGGGCACGGATCCTGGTGTCTTGTCCACACGGACTCCAGTACGTGCATGGGGCCTTGACGACCGCTGGATACCCAGGTTTGTAAGCGTACTAAGTTTTGTGGTACTAAATGGGTTTAAACATGTTGTGGTCTAACTTGTAATTCATTGTTGCAGATTGGAGGCGGCGGGACTACTTCCGCTTGCACGGATGGTGGAGGCCACACAGGAGGACCACGTCGAAGGTCTGGATGGTGAGGTCATCGTCGTCGAGCGATCCCGACGCTTCCCCTTCGACCGATCCCTCCTTACTGCCCTCGTGGACCGCTGGCGGCCTGAGACGCATACCTTCCATCTGCCCTGCGGAGAGATGACGCCGACTCTGCAGGATGTTTTGATGCTGACCGGCCTCCCAATCGCTGGCCAGGCGGTTGTGCCACCGGAGGTGGATGACGACTGGCGTGACGACCTTTTTGCTCGGTTTGCAGGAGTCCTCCCGCCTACACAGGGAGGCCAGCCGCAGTACGCCCCGCTACACCCACGACAGCGGCACGGTCCCACTCTCACGTGGCTTCGCCAATTCGAGGTATGTGTCGGCACGGTTCAAAATTGGTCCGATTTATTTTATCTGTGTAACCAAAAACATTTTCTTCTTGCAGGTAACTAGGATGGCTGGGGACGCCACAGAGTACCAGGTGAGCCGGCACCTGGAGGCTTACCTGTTGTGGTTGTTCGGGTGGGTGATGTTCACCACGACCCATGGAGACAGCATCGATGCTAGGCTTGTCCCGATCGCACGGGCCATAGCAGATGCTGCCCCCCATGAGGTTCCCGAGTACAGCTGGGGGTCAGCTGTACTTTGTGCCACCTACCGGGGTCTATGCGATGCGTGCCTCAGGACGCGTCTCGGTTCAATCCTCTCCGGATGCCCACTCCTGCTCATGCTATGGTCGTTCGAGCGCTTCCAGATTGGACGACCATGGGTTGACGACCGGGTGTATGGCCCGGAGTTCTACGGGGACACGGAGGTGGACCGCCCTACGATGGGCTCTCTTTGGTGCCGCAGACGGGTACAAACATGTTTTTTGTGCTACGCAATCTCGCTTTACAGCCTCTTTCGTATTAACTTTGTATCGGTACCTTCTGTAGCCACAATGGGCTGGTCTGCAGGTACGGAGTGTCTACGCCCACTTCACCGAGGCGTTCGACCTTTTGCGGAGCCTTACACCTTATCGGAGGTTAGGAAGCGCGCACCGCACGGTTTATCCATCCTTTGCGCGCGAGATCTGGTGTACTTGCACACACGACGGAAGCTTGTGTACGATGTGTACGTTGAGGATTACTCGGTTCACCGGGTAATGAGGCAGCTGGGACTCCGGCAGGAGGTCCCTGTTCCACGCGGCGTGCCAGTCCCCACAGAGACACACATGTCGGTAACATCACTCCCCCTTACATTTCGAATGCAACTCATTGCACATGCTAACGAGTTTACAACTTCCGTAGGCATTCGAGGAGAGGTGGCCGCCGGACTAACTGGGCCGTGAAGATGGCCCCTTGGGTGGAGCAGTGGACTCAGGCACTACAAGACCGGGTTGCAGATTATGACGTATACGACATACAGGGATACCAGGAGTACCTGCAATGGTACTCCCCACTTACACGAGTACGCCTCTTGCCCCTGGCCGACCGGAGGATATTGTGCCGGCTCGTGCTCACGACACATATCCCACCCATGTTGCATCGGCGATGCACTTTGTGGTACGTAAACTAGGCAATCTACTCAAATTTTTAACGACATGCAAGCATACATATATCTTACGTCATGTCATCACTTTCAGGGCGACATGGGGACAGAGATGGAGCAAGACTTGAGGTCCATGAGAGGCCGTTTGTGCGGGGGTTTGGAGACCTCCCGGGAGGACATCACGGCGTTCATGGATCGAATGATCGCGAAGACGGCGAGGATTGTGCGGGCCGTTTCGTGCCGGCATAGTTTTGACGCCGCTGCTGTGGGGTCGCATACGTCGTGCGTAAGACAGCAGGGGGTCCGGATAAGTACACGACCGCCGCCGACACCACCGCCGTCGAGACCACCGCCGCCGACACCACCGCCGCCGACACCTCCCACGCTGCTGTACCCACCGCAGCCCCCGGCAGCACCCTTCGGACCTCGGACGCTGTCGTACCCGCCGCCGCCACAGGGGCAGCCTGGGAGCTCGTCGTGGCAGCAGCAGGCCCCGCTCTTCGGGGCAGGTAATATTCTCACTTAAACATGCATTGCATTCCATGGTAACTAATAGTCGTGTATGACAGGCCTCCCGTTGGGATACCCTGGCGGCGCGACATGGATGCCTACTCATTTCTTCGTTCCGACCCCAGGTGTGTTCAATATGCTTCGTAAACTGACATTGCAAGGCATTTTACTTTCAAATATATTCGTCACTCGAATCGATCAGAGTAGTTCCAGGTTACCGTCGGAGGGCTGACTACGCCGCACACGCGCGGCGACGACTTCGAGACGGAGTATGCTGGTCCGACGCATCCGGACGTCTGTTGGGAGTCGCACCGAGCGCCCCACGCCTACACACCCTCTGAGACCGAAGTTCTTCGAGCCGCACTCTGTACCACCGTGGTTGGCGCCGGATCGAGAAACCACCAGACCGGTGGACCCCTTCAGGGCCAGGACGTCGGCCGGCAGATGAACGCGTCGACAGAGAGGCGTACTGCACCTCGTGCACAAAGGGTGGAGGTGACCAGGAGAGGGAGGTGACCAGGGAGAGGCCTACGACGATGTCGATGAGTGAGTATTGTCTTGCTACGTTGTATTTACGCGTTGTAATGTTTGTTGTTTATTGTACATTTCATCGACTTTTATCAAATCAAAATCGTGTCATTATTGCTTTTGTCCCATCGCATGCAAAGCGTCAGAAAGAATCCGATGCTCGCGGATTTGATCTTCTCTTAAGTCCGCCACTGTACCCTATGGCTGGCTATTTAAGGCCGAGTGGTCGCCTCCCAATAATCACAGCAAACTTTCCACTCGCCCCAAACCAAGTTCGCCAACCAACCAACCGGTGCCAATGGAGTTTCCCTCGCCCCCACGCCACAGCGTTGCAGTAGCCATCCCCGAAAGAACGCAGGTCCGCATGTGCCTATGCGGGGATCCATGCCGCTTTCGGCAATCTGTAGACAACTCATACACATACGGTATGAGATACTGGAGTTGCCGCAACCGCGACTCCGAGCCAACGATGGGGATGCGAATGCGGCGGAGAAGCCCGGTATGTGTGTACTCGCATTTCATGTTACATCAAACCGTGCAAACCTTCATACGGTAATACTATATGCAATTGCAGCCTCCGTTGTGCGAGTTCGTCGAATTCTACGACGCGGAGCAGACGCCTGACATGGAGAGGATGCGGGATCGGGAGTACTCGCATCGTAGAGCTATGGTAGAGCAGCAGTGGCGTGAGCAGAAGGAGGAGGAGAAGCGCATGAAGGCTGCCGAAGAAATGCGTGCACAGAGGGAGGCCGAACGGCTGCGCCTAGCGGGCCAACTGGAGGCTAAGCGTGAGAGGAAGCGCGAGAGGGCGGCTAGGGCCAGGGCGGCAGGCCCCGATGGTTTGCGCAAGGGGAAATATCCCCGGTGCACTCAGTAGTGTAGCAGAAGGACCCTTATTGTTTCGTTTACCTAAGGCATGTTAACTTTAAGCCATTATTTCTGCATTTCCTATATTGTAATGTTACGTTGTTACCGTTATTTCATTTACCAGAAGGGCTCTGTGTTGTTATGTTATGTTGTTGCTTACGTACTTACGTATTGTATTTTTGCATTTTTTAATTTCTTATCGGAGTACTCGATAATACTTAGGGTTATTAAGCTTGTGCGTTTTAGATGCAAACAATGGCGTAAATCAAAGATTTTCCCATAATATGCCAGTCCATATATCAAACATCAAATCTCATCCATTATTACTAAAAAATAACCCCAAACACGATATCTTACGGCCTGCCGAAAAGGCTTAAGCGCTATGGTTCTAGAGCACTCGATAATACTTACGGTTATTGCGTTGGTGCGTTTTAGATGAAAGCAAAAGTGTAGATCAAAATTTTCCCCATAATATGTCAGTCCAAATATCAAATATCAAATCACATCCATTGATACAAAAAATTTCCCCAAAACACGATTTTTTAGGCCTACCGAAAAGGCTTATTGTAAGTATATTTTTGTAATACACAAATAAAATAAGATTATTTATAAAAAAAATTCCGATAATACTTACGGTTATTAAGCTAGTGCGTTTTAGATGCAAACAATGGTGTAAATCGAAGATTTTCCCATAATTTTTCCATATATCAAATCTCAAATCTCATCCATTGTTACCAAAATTTACCCCCAAACACGATATCTTACGGCCTGCCGAAATAGCTTAAGCGTTCTAATATGGGACTACTCGATAAGACTTAGGGTTATTGCGCTAGTGCATTTTACATACAAACAACGGTATAGATAAAATATTTTTCCATAATATGCTTGCCCAGATATCAAATAGTAAATCTCATCAATTCTTACAAATATTTACCGCTAATACTTTCTGTGAGATATTACGAATACTTTTAGCTTAATAAAAATTTTGAAATTTATTTCGTTTCATTCGGAGGTTCCAAAATAACAAAACCCGCAAACCCTAAATATGTAGTTGTTTTTATCATATAATCTTAATCCTTACATCTTCATACAAATTTATAAAATCATTTCATTATTTAACACTAATCTTTATTTAACATTAATATATTCTTTTCTGCAAATTTTGAAGAAAAAATACTAACGAAAAATTCCAGAAATTAAATCTTATTCTTTTTTCTTTCCCTCTCTTTATTTCTTTCCTTCTTTTTTTTTCCTTTCCTCCTATTTTTCTTTTCCTTTCCTCTTTCCTTTCTTTCTTCCTGTTTTCTTCCTTTCCTCGACGCTGGACGCATGTGACCCTGGCCCGCGCTGCCCGCCCCACGTCGCGCCACGTTGGCGCGAATTGCGCCCAAACTCCTCGCGCCATGTTGGCGCGATAAGCGCCAGCCCATCCACGTCGGCGCCACGTCGGCTAGCCCAGCCGTGACGGGGCATTTCGCGATGACATGGCGCGAAATACTCCAGGTCGCGATGACGTGGCGCAAAGTTCTCCATTTCGCAGTGACGTGGCGCGAATTGAGACTACTTCTACAAAAAAAAATTATAGCAGTATATTTTTGTAATACACAATTAAAATATGATTATTTATAAAAAAAATTCCTATATTTGGATATAACGTGTGCAAGGGGGCAGGGATGCCTTCACTGGCTTAATCTTCTGGTTTCTTGTGGAACACACTAATACTAACTCAACACAAGGTCGAAGTCATGCATGCGTGGGAGAAGCAAGGGAAGACTGATTATGGTTTAGGTAGCTAATAATTTTTATTTCTATTGTCAATAATTGTGTAATCCAGCTTTTATCTGGTCCATGCATGAATCGTGATTAGCTAGAGAAATTAGTGCATGTGCGTCTATTTGGACGTGTTCTGCTCTGCATGGATTAAATCAATTAAATATGGCTACATTTGTGATTGCCGTGACCTAACCGTGGGCGAATTAAAGGCCGGCTCGCCTAATTTGTTGGACTAGAGACACGCACGTATGTGAAGGAAGAAACAGGTTGATAATCTTTACACAATTCCATTCTGAATTAGAGGTGGGTTGATCCTACGGATGTGTGTTTTGATTGTACGGTCCAAAATTTGGATGATTTTTAGAACAAAAACATCCGAATGATGCCTATACACTCCCTTCTTCTTTAGTGCGGGACCCATTGTTGTACAGGGTATGATAATACATGAATGTTGCACTGGTAAAGTACCCATGTGTGGGTCTTAGATCTTGACCACAAGGTATAGGCACATATATTAACGGGAGCATACCAAGTGGAATAAAGGCTTATTGTACAATCCATACAGCATGCAAGATGATCCATCCGATCCGCCTTCGATGGCCAGGATCGAGGTGAGATGGAACCCATCCCAGTAGTGCCGTTTTTTTCTTCTTCTTCAGAAAGCCCTTGTGCCTAGCGTCGTGTTCGAAAAACCAACCATCTCCCAAGTCCCAGCAACCCCCTCCGGAACCCTCCCCATGCAGCGGTGGCAACGACAAGTAAGAGTAACAGAGCAAGTACTATTGACAAACAGGTCAGACCCCCCCCCCACACACACACACAAAAAAAAGGTTTTTTATAACTTTCACCCAGATGTATTCTTTAACAATCATCATCCAAATTCCTGGCTATTGGATTTATTTGCTTCGAGATCGATGCACATCCCTTCTGAATTCGAGGTAGGTTGCTATATTTTGATTGGACGGATGTGCATTTTGATCGTACGGTCTAAAATTTAGATATTTTTTAGGGCAAAGAAATCTACTGCTTTATTGCCTTCCGATGATCAAGACGTACCAACTCTAGCTAGCTAGACCGAGCCCTAGCATCTCCAAGAGGGGCCTTAAATATGGCCCTAATTTGAATTATAGGGCTTTTGAAAAAAAGCTTAACTTCAGCAAGGGCCCTAAATTATTAAAATTTAGCAAATTGTTTTAGGGCCTCTAGGAGAATAGCTATATTTAGCAACTCTGTGATTAAGCCCAATCTTCGTTGGGTTTTAGGGCCTAATTGTTGGAGTGAATATTTTGTTGGAGCCATAAATCTAATTAGTTGGGGGTCCTAAATTAAATTTTAAGGCTTATTTTTAGGGCTTTCTCTTAGAGATGTTCAAGATTGTTTGACGTCCGAAAGTTCCGGGAACCAAGCAAGGCTGTTCTTTTTTTCGGATTCTTTCTAGAGAACAAGCAGGCCGCACACCACAATACCACATGCACACCACCGTGTGTGTGTATATATGTATATGTATATTTGCAACACGTAGTAGAAAATTTTACATACACTCTACGGTATCTCGAAACATAGGCATACACTATTATGTTGAATGTAGACATGTGTACTCTAAATAAATGTAGTACATCACATCCATCCTATTGATTGAATCTAGGTATCGGAGAACAACACCATCGCTCTCGGGCCAGGCCACATGCCCATCCGTGAGGCAATGCTGTTCCAAAAGGGTTATCTCAGGCTAATTGCAATATATATGCCACTATTTAAACATGGAACATTCCAAAAGATAGTGTAAAAGCTGAATTATACGTCCAGTAGCGCAACAATATTTAATTTCAGCTTGGCATTTTCCCCTTTAGATGAGACATTGTAGTTAACATAGGTCCAAAACTTTCACCAACCGCAATCCACGTAGCTCCGTTGGCATTTGACGACTTCACCTGATGATGGACAGATGTATGGCGACTCTTAATTTTCCTGGTCAAACTCGTCGTCATCGAATCTTTCTTCTCATGCATCATGTGCAGAGTTAACCAATTCAAACAAAAAACATAGCTAAAAAACTAAAATTTGAAAATAAAAATAATAGAGCGAAAAATCGTTCAAATATCATCAGAAACTGAAGGATTAAAAATTCAAAAACTTTTAGAAAAAAAAATCAAAAACCAACCAGTTTCGACAAGGTGCTGACCACTACGCACTACCACGCGATTTTGGTTTTGTATCGCATAATTTTTTTTGGATTTTTGAATTTAACCGGTTTACCAATCGATTTTATATGTTGAACCGGCTTGATACGATTAAAAATCATGAAAATCGGCCGATTTATCGTGGTTTTGTGAATCCTGTGCCTGTGCATTTGGGTTTTCCTTCTTCTTTTTTTGCCGCCCTTTTAACTTGGAGAGCTTCCTCTAAAATAACCCTTCGTATGGTTCAGCAACATACCAAAACTCTACTCATCGTGTCAGTGCCTTCTGCAAAAAAGTGTCCATTTCAACTTTTTTGTTCCTAAGCAGCAAAGAACGTCAATAAAATGGACAGAGCATGAGCTCCCAACGAAGGAAGAGGAGATCGATCGATCATCAGGCGAAAGAAAAACGAAGAGGAAAGGCTCGTATATATATATATATTTCGATATTTGGGGAGAAACTATATATTGTGATGGGAAATCGTTCTATTATAAATTTTTAACAAAAATATGCCAGTCCGGACTCCTGCAGACACGTGAACTCGCTCGGTCAAACATGTTTTATAGCATAATGCTAGCTAGAAATCCGATGAGAAAATTGGTTTGATTTGTAGTGCTGCTGGTCTCGAAACATTTGGTTGTTGGCATCTCAACTTTGGATGAGTGTTTTCACGTACAATAGCAGTCGTGTCCCACATGTATTACATGTCTAGATTGACTAAAACAGATTAGCCCGGCCGGGGACTGCGCGAGTGATGCAATGTCGTTCTCGCTAGCTAGCTTTTCAGGCGCTCTTCGCCGCCAAAACAACCAAGGCAGAATTAATTTTTGGCTAACTCGATCTCATCCATGCCTAGCTAGCTAAGCTGGAATCTGGACGCAGAAAATGCTCAACACACGTAAGTGTTCTTCTCACCCCTACTTTCAATGAAGCGCACTAAAGACCCATAATAATAATATATACTAATGTCGACTATACTAGCGACGATGTAACTCGTAACTGCAGTACACAATACTCTTCAATATATATTACACTTCAACATGGATCCAGTTATTATGAAGAAGGTTGAACATGCATGCAAAAATGTTTCTCAACTCATATGCACTTGCACTGTGAAGAGTTTTTCTTTCTTTGACAAATGCACTGTGAAGGGTTGATCCAAGAATATGCATGCATGCAGTTCCATGGTTCTGCACTTTAGCTATTTAGTTAGAATTTACTGACGTAGTCGTAGAGTTAGGACGGACTTCTATATATTTAGCATGCGTGTTTGTAACAACCGAACCAGTCAAACATGCACATGCTCGATCGAGACTCGAGAGGCGGCCAGTTGAAAGTTTCAAATACAATAAGCTGGTCACTACAGCTATATATAGTGCATAGCCTGGAAGGAGCAAATCGTACAGCCCCTGCCCAAGCAAAGCAGCCAGGACTCGTCCGGTCTCTTGTTGCAAACTCTTTTGATCTTTTCTCGATCGCCAAACTTTGATTAACTAACCTGCAACTGCACCTGCACGTACTACGTACTCCGATCCAAGCTCAGCAATGGAGGTTAAGGTGTTGAGCTCCAAGCTCGTCAAGCCCGCCTACAATGCCGGTGCCGCGCCGCCCGCCGCCACCGAGTGCATCCCTCTGTCCATCTTCGACAGGGTCACGTACCAAATGCAGATGGCCATCATCTACGCCTTCCCGCCGCCGGCCCCCTCCACGGCCGCCATTGAGCAGGGCCTCGCCGCGGTCCTCGCCGAGTACCGCGCGTTTGCGGGGCAGCTCGGCGAGTCTCCCGACGGAACACCGGCGGTCGTTCTCAACGACCGCGGAGCGCGTCTCGTCGAGGCGTCCGTGGACGCCGACCTCGTGGACATGGCGCCCGCGAAGCCCACGCCGGAGCTGCTGCGGCTGCACCCCGACCTGGAGGAGGAGCTTGCGGAGGTGGTGTTGCTGCAGCTAACGCGGTTCCGGTGCGGTTCGCTCGCCGTCGGGTTCACGTCCAACCACGTCGTGGCCGACGGCCACGCCACCAGCAACTTCCTCGTCGCGTGGGGGCGCGCCACGAGGGGGCTCCCCATGGGCCTCCCCCCCGTGCACCACCACGAGGAGCTCTTCAAACCGCGGTCCAAGAATCACGTCGAGTATGACCATCGCAGCAGGGAGTACTGCCTGCCGTCGCCCACCGCCACGGCCATCAACAAGCACGGTGATGGCGCCGACAACATCGTCATCCACAAGGCGCACTTAACCAAGGACTTCATCGCCGGGCTCCGTGCCAAGGCGTCGGAAGGGCGCGGCCGCCCGTTCAGCCGGTTCGAGACCATCCTCGCCCACCTGTGGCGCACCATGACGCGCGCGCGCGGCCTAAACCCCGACGAGGCCTCCACGATCCGGCTGTCCGTGGACGGCCGGCACCGCCTGGGCGTGCCGGCCGAGTACTTCGGCAACCTCGTCCTCTGGGCGTTCCCGCGCGCCACCGTGGGCGACCTCCTGAACCGGCCGCTGAAGCACGCCGCGCAGGTGATCCACGACGAGGTGGCGCGGGTGGACGGCGCCTACTTCCGATCGTTCGTGGACTTCGCTTCCTCCGACGCCGCCAAGGAGGAGGGGCTCGCGCCGAGCGCCATTCTCAAGGACGTGCTGTGCCCGAACGTGGAGGTGGACAGCTGGCTCACCTTCCCGTTCTACGAGCTGGACTTCGGCACGGGCAGCCCGAGCTACTTCATGCCGTCCTACTTCCCGACGGAGGGGATGTTGTTCCTCGTGCCGTCGTACGTCGGCGACGGCAGCGTCGACGCCTTCGTGCCCGTGTTCCAGCACAACCTCGAGGCGTTCAAAGAATGCTGCTACTCGATGGAGTAGGAAGGAACAGTAAGGGACAAATTAATTAATGAAAGGTGCTTCTGTATGAGGGCGGGCAAAAAAACAGAGTTACGTGCCAAACTGCATGCCAACACGGTGCGGTTGTAGGCTGTCGGGGATCAATTTGGTGACGGGTGATTGTTTTGTTGCGAGCCTTGCGACGTACGTTAAGCGTCGATTGATTATTTATATTGCGTTTTTATGTAATTTCTACAAATTTTAAAGCAAGTAAAGGGATACGTAATCAATATCCATCCATCAGTTATGTTTTAATATTTATATAGCTTTAAAAGAGAGATGTATTGAAGCGTTTTTTTAAAATCCTTTGATCGTGGTATCCATGTTCGAGAGCATGCATCTCGATCGATCGAATCAGGGATATTTTCGCGTTTAATTCATCAAGTTTTGGACATGTATGTATAAAGCATGAATGGAAATGCTACATGTGTTTTAATTAAATGTAGGGTCAGTGTTCAGTACTGACATGCCACCAATGCTACCTGGAATGGTGAAAAATGTAGGCTTATGATTTTGAAAAAAATCCAGTTAAAACGCCACTCATTTTATGTAGAATAACTTGTATTTGTTTATGTACTTTCTATTAAAAAAGGCACCCTTTATTTAGAAGCCATGACGTATCTGGTTCCCTTATGCATTTTTTTTTTCAAATTTAGCCCACTCCTCGACAGCGGAAGCGGTGGCAATATGCCACCCTCCGATATTGCGGCAAGCCATGGGCAACATGGTAGTGGAACGCACCTTGACAACTGACAAGTCAACCGGTCGCGCAATGGGACTGCGGCAGATTCATGCCGAGCTCTCTTTCTCTGCAAAAAAATTGACGATCAAATCCATTTAATTAATCACACTTGCTTAATTAACCACTTAATTAAATCACTAATTAATTACTTGCTTAATTAACTACTCAATTACTAATCACTAATTAGTTCTTTTCTTCTGAGTCGTTGTTCCTCGGTAGGTGCTTGTCGAGTCAGGAGTGCTCGACAGTTTTGTTACGGTGGTGGCCCAACCACTGCAGCCGCAGTGGGTTGAGCTGACAAGGTGTAGGCAACCTACCGAGTTCCACAGGCATGGCAAGTGATAGGTATCATTTTTTTGTGCCAACCACGGTTAAGAAGGGAGCTAAACCTTCAAATGATTTTGGAGTGGGCTGTATTTGAAAAAAAAAGAGCAGTGTTTCTATGCTTTCCCTCCCAACATAAGTTGCACAGATCTTGAAGCAAATGGAGAGGTAAGTAATCACTATCTACCATTGATTCATGCTTTAATAGTTTTGCAACTTAAAAAAAAGTATAGAAGCACCTCTAAAAAAAATATGCTCAAGAAGACCAGATATACCATGGCTTTCTTTATTAAAACTTTGAATTTTTTTAGCTTTCAAGTTGTAAGAAAAACTCGAATGTGTATAGGCTACCCGGCGGGGTCGTGCGCGTGTACCGTTGTACATCTAGCTTCCCGTTTGATAGCATGAACGCCCGTGGGGCGTGGTACCTTGGCATTGTTGGCTTGTTCCGTCAGGCTCGGTTGTTTGTTTCCGCGTGGGCGTGTATGTCGTATGCGTGAACTGAAGCATTGTCTAACGAGTAGCGAAAATTTTACTGTACTAGCCTCCCTCAATTTTTTTGTGAAAATAGACTTCGTCCGCTAGTATTTGCTCAAATAGCCCTTGGGCCCACAGCCTGCCGCGCTGTGGGGGAGGGGCAGGGGCCTGCCGTGCGGTGGAGGAGGGGCAGTCTCCCTGCCGTGCCTTGATGGGGAGGCAGGCCCCAACGCCCCCCTGTCGTGCCTCCCTGGGGAGGCAGCCCTCCTGTCGCGCCTCTAGGGAGAGGCAGCCCCCTGGCTCCAGCTTCTCCTTTTTTGCGGCATGCTCCTCCTTTTCTGCTACTTTCAGTCGCTCCTACCGCATATTCATCACACGCTGGGGGCCGGCCCCTACCTGAGCTCTTTCCCGTGTAGACGTGCGTCGCCCACTGGAGGCTGGCCCTGGGCTAAGATCTCTCCCACGATGATTTACGTCATTTCATTGTGTCTCATCCGTGCGCTGAAAGCACGATAGACGTCCGATTATCCCGTGAAGGCGCTGAAGCTCTCGCTATAAATAACAAGTGTTGTATTGGTTTGTCAAAGCAAGGGAAACAAATCGGGAAAGAGCAAGGGAAATAAATCAGGAAAGAGCGAGGGAATTCCGCCAATTCTAAAACTAAAGAGCAGAGATGGGAAAAAGAAGTGCAGACAAAAAATTGAAATCGGTCCAGAGGAATTTAGTTGGTGTCTATAATTTGGTGAAATTTATTTGTAGTTAACTTTTTTCGAGTATTTGATTCATGATTCTTATTTTGCAGGTATTCTTCAAGAAAGTTATGTTGTACGTTGATTAAGCTTTAGTGATCTGTAGCACAGCTTCTGAGAGGTTAGATTGAAATCGTCGGAAATATTAGTATAGTATTATTGTAATATTAGTATAATTAGTTGAATATTAGAATAACTAGCAGTACATAAAATCATATTATTAGTACATCAAGCAGTACATGAAATGATGGTAATTATATAACTAGTATTACATTATATGATAGTAGTAGTGTAATGGTAGTGCGTAAAATGGGTATGATTGGTGTAATATTAGTAGAAGTAGTTGTATGTGAAATGACTATGTTGGTATAATAAGTTGTTTATGAAATGAGGATAGAAGGTGTAAATAATGGTATGGACTTAGCATGATTTTAACGCATTTAATAGTAGATGAAATAGTGGTATTAGTACAAGTAATGACAATAATTGTGTAATTAGCAGTACATGAAATGGTGGTATATGGCGTAAATAATAGCATAATTTTAGTAAAACATTAGTATGTACCTTAGCTGTAGTTTTGTATTATGGTGCACATAATTTTTATATTTTGTTCAAAAAAACTATAAAAATTATAACAATTATAAATAGGAAGTTCACGAGTAAGAACAGACGAGACGGGAGAAAAGAGAGGAAAAAAGGAGGTGAAAACAGAAATGTGGAATCGTGGTTATGGACGAATTTGTTTGGTGTTCATATTTTATAGGAATATATTTGGTAGCAGCTATCGTAAGTTTTTCTAGAAATTGATTTGGTTTCTGTATTTCGTAGTTACTATTCAGGAAGGTTATTTTATACATTGGTCAGCCCGTTGTGATCTTCAGTATACATTCAAAAAGGTTAGTTTTTAATCTTCTGAAATATTAGTATAAAATTATTGTAGTATTAGTATAATTAGTAAAATATTAGTATAACTAGCAGTACAAAAAGACACGATATTAGCATAACGAGCAGTAATAATACAGTTTTGTGTCCTCGGTATAATAATTGGTTTGATGTTAGTGTAATTAGTAGTGCGTGAAATGTCTATATTGGTATAAAGAGTAGTTCATCATGAGGATAGAAGGCATGACTAATGGTGAGTACTTAGCATGATTTTAGTGCAATTAATAGTACATAAAATAACGGTACTAGCACATGTAATGATAATAATAGTATAATTAGGAATAGATAAAATGATGATACGTGGCGTAAAAAATGGCATAATGTTAATGAAATATTAGTATGAATATTGTAACATTAGTGTAGTACCAGCACGATATGATAGAACTAATAGTACATAAAATAATAGTAATACTGCAATGTATGAAGTAATACTATAATGTATGTATAACTTTAATAATGTTAGGATAATATTACGATAATATATAAGGTAAGTCTCTTTCATCATTTCGTATTTAATGCGTGTGCATCATTTGCTATGATAGGTAGTATATGGCAGATATTCAAGATTTGTTCGTGTTTTATGGTGATGGTGTCGTTCGAGAGGGTCCATATGGGGTGGACATTTTAAACTGCGAACGGAAGGTGATCTGAGTTTGGGGCCTAACATAGATGGGTCTGCCCGAGCTTTGCAAGTGCGTGAGAAGCGTATTCGATGGGGAGACCGCTCGAAAGAAGCTTATAATCGAGGCCGTACATGCTAGAATTGTCGGAGGTTCGATCGGCTAATCATGGGAGCTGCGCAAGATCGCGGAAGCGCAATGTGGGGGGAATATATGCAAATTGTGATGAACCCCCAGGCGATGATATGCCATCGGCTGATAGTTTATGTGCGCTTCCTGGACAGAGGAAAAACCTCAAGTCCTTCTGGGGGCGGCGACGTCACCATCAAAGCATCCTCTCTGGGCATTCGTGAGGACACTGCTGCAGATGAATTTCAGCCGAACAAAGATATTGGGCAGTGGTGGTTCGCTCGCATTGACTACCACGAGCACCTGAAAGCCCTGGCGAACAAAGCAATATCCGATGATGACGATGAAGTCAACACCAATAGCAGTGAAGATAATGATGCAGCTCCCGTCGGTAGCATTGTGTCCACTGATGTGGAGTACGTGTCTTTGCACCTCAATGATCTGGCATTGCCTTTACTCATATTGCCAGATGAAGCCGGCACTTATTGGGTCTTCGATCATGACACTACTAGTAGGCAACACTTTCCAACAAAGAGTGCCGCCCAGCATGCAATTGAATGATATGTGGTGAACATAAGCTGCACATACCGAGTGTACAGGTCCAACCAGGATACGTACGTTGTGAAGTGCGTGGATTCTAAGTGTCCCAGCAAGATCCGTGCCTAGAAGTTCAAGGGCACGACCTCGGATTTCAGGATAATTGTCCTGATGGATCACACGTGTGCGCTTACTAAGCCGCTGCAAAAACACATAAATATCACGTTAACATACGTGGCTAGCCTGATTTCTCGCTTGGTGACGGCAGATATGATCGTTTCACTAAAGCTACTGATGGATGACGTGGTTAACATGGTGGGATATCCTGTTAGCTACGGCAAAGTGTGGCGAGCGAAGAAGAAAGTGATAGGGGTGATGTACTGCATATATGAAGAGGCGTACAACCTTGTTCCATGGTTGCTTCATCAGATTGCTCAAGCCAACCCTGGGATGTACATCAGCAAGATGGATATACCACACCCCACAAAGGGTTCAAACTCTTTCATCATGGACCGTGTGTTCTGAGCATTCAAACCAGCCATCCAAGGCTTCAAGTACTGCCGACGTGTGCTGACTATGGATGGCACTTTCATGTCCGGCAAGTACAAGAGCGCCATATTGATGGCGGTTGCAGCAGACGCAAATGACCAGCTACTCCTGGTGGCTTATGTAATCGTAGAAAGCGAGAAGACAGAGAGTTGGTTCTGGTTCCTAGTCAATGTCTAGCAAGCTATTATGCAAGATCATCCGAACGTATGCCTCATCACAGACAGGTATGCTGGGTTAATGTCTGCCATCAGCACCTAACTGGAAGGCCAAGTTGGAGCACAGGCTTGGTCATCCCATCCAGGAGAACTCTCGGGGGTTCCACAATCATGGCTTCACTGCTACGTGCGATGCCCAGCAGATGCGCCAGAGTTCATTGTTAGGACTCACCTTATCGCATACCTGCTCTACTTGTTTGGATAGGTGTTATTCCCTTATACATAGGGATATTTCGTGCACCCGAGCTATACCCACATAAGAGAGGTTTTAGCTGACGTCAACCTGAATGATGTGTCATAGTTTAGTTTTATATCAGCCATGCTCGGTGTAACATATCGGGGATTGTGCGTAGCTTGCATGAAAACAACGGCAGAGGAGCCCATGCTTGCAGTGTGCTACTCGTTGCTACATATATGGTCATGGGGGCACTTTACTATCAGACGACCGTACTTCAGGGAGCCCATTCACCCCTATCCATTTGATGCTGCATTCTACCGTGAGGGTGGGGACCCGATCGATGGAACCACCATGGGTACGCGGTGGACGGCCAGCCGATTGTGATGGGCAAGGCAGAGGCCTCATAGAGTCTATCTAGAGTTTCATAACTACTTCGAGACCCTACACGAGGATGACATCATATGGCAACCATGGCATGCTCATTTCTTGGTCACTACGGCATCGTATGGATTGTCAGTGCAATGTGGGCAGGATTTTCAGTATTGGTTGACAACGTGCCACCTCATGTTCTATCACATGATGGAGCCGTATTGCCCAGCACGGGTGATGCGACAGTTCCAACTTCATCAGCAAATCCTCCCTCTAGTAGGCCCACCTCTGCCACAAAAAGTGCATATGTAAGTGTAGTTCGTAAATTTGAAATCTATTTCTCCCAATGAGCCGATACGATGTAATTGTAATTCGTAACTTGTAACTTTATTTCCCGCAGGCAATCTAAGAAGGGCAACATAACGATGACTAGTGCGAGAAATAATTATCATGGTCCACTGTGTGGGAGCAGTCCGCCACAGAGCAAGTAGTGGTCGAGGATCAACCATATGATCTGGACTCATATGTCTCGTACTTGGAGTGGTATTTGCCACGTACACATGCTCGACTTACTAGACTTGCTCCTACGAGGCCCGACGAGGTCACGCACGTAGACAGGTTGGGTCTTAGCCACCCTATACACCACGCAGCACAACAGGACGACATGATACAAGCATTCATTATGTTTCATTCATATTTCCATGACTAACCAACGTTTAGTGTTCTATATGCAGTATGATCATGCAAGCTGTATCGTCAATAAGGCTTCCACTACACTACAACATGTGAGTTGCAACACTATTTTTGGCCTGCTTGGGGTTCTACGCTCCGTGTTGGATGATGCAAAGGGCATAGTAAAGACGCTTACCTACGGCTGTCATAGTGGCGTCGTTTTACGGGGTGCCGACCGAGGCGCCCGTCCTCCATCTCCTAGGTCATCGTGCCTGAGTGCAATCGAAAGACGATCGAGCTTTGCTCGCACGTCTTCATCTCAGCCTGGCCTTTAGGATATGCTGCTATGCGATGTACTTTTAATTCTAAAATTTTGTACTATTTTTGAAATGTAACCTTTTTGGTCATACCATATCCTTTTACAGCACACACCTGAAGATTGTTCTCTCCTTGCATCAATGTCTATGCACCAGCATAAAGCACCTGCTTCGCCGCCAGCATGTACAGCTCCCGAGGTCGACACAGACTCAAAGATGGACTCACCTGGGTGGCACTTGCCGCCTTCAAGTTCCGGTTGGGGTACGTTCGTGTCAGCACACTTACCGCATGAGTTCATATTCGGCCAAACCTACACACCTTACAGCACGCAAGACTTCGGTATAGGCGCATCATCTTTGTAGGCACCACATCAGGTACATTATCTCCATTTGAAGTTATTAACTGCTATTGAATATATCTTTATTTGTGCAACTTCTTAGGAATGGAGTACCTAATATTTTCGTACACGTTAGGTCCCTTTAAAGCACGCACATGGACATGGACCTCTCCTTCCGTCGCCGCCGTCCAGGCATGAACATGAAACACCTGCTTCACCGCCGGCACGTACAGCTCCGGAGGTCAACACAGATTCCGATATGGACACCCCGGACCAGGACTTGCCACCAGGAAGTTCGGCTTGGGGCACATTTGCACCGGCACGCTTATGGCAGCACACACCTAAGGTGACTTCGTTCAGCCAGACCTAAATTCCGTATAGCACACAGGTGCCATGGCAGGTATGTTTTATACAATTGAAGTGATTACCAAGATGGGACTAATCTAACAGTAAATGCGCACAGGTTTCTAGGGACAACTTCATCCAGTGGGCACAACACTCCACAACCCCGCAACCGGCATCAGTAAGTGCTCTGTGTAATTTTTATTACTTATTGAACTCTCTTTTTGTCGGGACCCGGATCTGCAAATCTGGACCCTTTGTGTATTCAGCACTAGTCCAGGATCACACTAGTGCATACAATCTCAACATTGGTAAATATCACAATCATACTCAGCGAAATAATAAAGTACTTTAATTAATAAACAAACTGGATGCTCGACCTTATAGTCAAGTTACAAAAGATACGCCTCGCAGGGCGAGAACATATGAAAAGTAAATAACTGCAGCGGAAATCAAACCAACGATGTGGTGCCATCCAGTGTACCACAGGCAACTAACTGGGCTCACTCCCTAGGTAGACGGCTTGTCCTGAAGTTCTTCCTCCAAAGCTGGCATCGCTTCTTCTTCAACTGGTGTTGTATTTGTTGCAAGGGGTGAGTACTTGGTACTCAACAAGTCATACACAGAATGCAAAGCTAATATTCTACATGCATGGCTTAGTACAAAGGATAGGCTCATGGTTCATTTGCAGTGAAACAGCATTCATGAATACAGTAATAGATTGCAAAGTAGTAAAAGAATAGTAAGGTAATAGCTTTCACAATTATTTCACAAGTAAAGCATTTCACAACCTAAGTCCAATTCTCAGACCCAACCCAGCCATTTACCAAAGCCAAGTTATTTTCATGAAAGTCTAACCCTTGACTGTAATCCCCGAGCAGTGTCCAATACCGCGGACTCGGCTATTCTAATAGATTTTACACTCTGCAGAGGTTATGCACTTTACCCACAAGATACGATCAAACATCGCAAAGGCGAGTGCCCGTAACAAAGTCTTTCGGAAGCCTCTAACTATACAAGTGGACCTCCCCGGTTGTTGCGCACTAGCCCTTCCCTTAGCAAAGACGAAGTCTAGGCCAACCAACCGTTGGACGGGTACCTAGGCACAGCCCCGGCACGCTCCCCCTACAACTACACAAAAGGAGTAGTTGACACCGCGAGGTACCACATGCAAGTTATTAGCATCCTACTCAACTAGGTCCGTCCCATACCGGACATGTGGTCGCACGATTGACTCAGTTCAAAGGCTTGCAAGGTTTAAGTCCTTAGGGTGACCAAGGCAAGACTACCCGAAGAACCAAAACATCTTTCCCTTGAACCAACCGTGGCCCACCTGACCATTCTTGCCACTTGCCCTGGTCTAAAGCATTTTATCAAACCCAGTTGATTACCATGCACCACGTGCCATCAACATCATCATCAACAACACACGACACTTAATCAAAGCATGTTCCATAACTCATTAAGTCATCATTAATATTTGATTATCCAAAATCATGTCAACTACGCGGCAGGGCTAAGCATGATACTCCAGCAATCTAATTATCCATGTTGGCAATTTAATAATGTCCAACTAAATAATCCTCAACTAGGGTGACAAAGGATTCATGGCATACAATTATTTATGTCAAGATAGCATACAGCAAAACTGGCATTTAACTAATTCCCAGAAATAATTAAAGCATTTTCTAATTAAATTAGCATGTAATAAGTTGAATCAAAATAATTTTCGAAAGTGAGGACAATATGATCAAAGCATAACTTGCCTTCAAAAAGTACTTGTTCCTGGTCTTGAGTTGGCTCCTGGGTCAAAACCTCTCCTTCGAAGCCTTTGGTTACTTCAACGTCTACTCGTAACGGATGAAAATAGCAATACATAAATAAAATAAAGAGCAACTCAAGTCCAAAAATCAAATAAAATTCAGAATCAAATAGAGCTTGATTTTACAAAAATTTTAGAAATTGGAATCACTAAAATCGGAGTTAAAACACAAAAGTTATAGACGTTTGAAGTTTGAAAATCAAATAAAAGAATAAACCGAATCAACTCATTTATTTTTGAATTGATAATTCGGAAATATGACGTCAGCGCCGATTTCTATTTCGGCCGGATTATTCTTCCAATGAAAAATTTGTATTATGACGTCAGCATGACGTTAGCAACGAAACGATAAAAATAAAAATATATTTTTCAGAAAATAATGTGTCGTTGACATGTGGACCCACCGATGATGTCATCATGACATTATCGCACGCGTGGCGTTCTATTCCCACGCACGGGACGTGCCATTTAATCCTGACCGTTTATTCTAAATCCAACGGTCCAGATCTAGCCGATATCGGATCGGTCCGAACTTAACTGGTATACGTGGCCTAATCCGAACCGTACGTCTCAATCCTACGGTTACGATCCTACTGAGTTCGGAGCGGTCCAAACTCAACAGGCATACGTGGCGCAATCTGAGCCATTGATCTAGGATCCAATGGCTACGGTTTCATCGAGTTCGGAACGGTCCAACTCAACGCTAGATCTGAGCCGTTCGATCTAAATCCGATGGCCCAACAGCAATGTGCTAAGGCGTGCTATTCTCGTGCTATTGGCGTGCTATAGTGACGTGGCCCAATCTATGCCACCCATTCTAGATCCAACGGTTGGTAATAAATCTAATATCGTGGAATAACAAAACTACGCGATTCAATCTAACCGTACGACCTTGATCCGACGGTCAAAATAAATGTGCTATGGCGTGCTATTCAATTTGACCATTCAACCCAGATCTCACGGTCACGATCAAATTAGGATCGGACCGGTCCGAACTTATCGAGCCTACATGGCCTAATCTGATGCGTTGGATCCGGTCCAGATTGCATCTAATCTCTACAGGGATTAGGGCGATGTGGACTCACCATGGCGGTAAGATCTCGATTGGACGGCTGAGGGAGTTCGTGGGTGACGATGGCGGCGCGGCGGAGCTGTTTGACTGGGGACGAAGATGACGACCAAGCCCGCGACATTTTGGCGCAGTTCCGGCGAAGTGGATGGTCCCCTCGGGCACGGCTCGACGCGAGGACTCGGATCTGGGCACCACTATGGCGGAGGACGACGGACGGCGGCGAAAAATGGCAAAAACCGTGGCGGAGCCCTAGCGCAACTTCGGCAAGCGATTACGGGCGGACGGTGACGACTTGAGCTCGGTGACCTAGGGCAACGTGCGCGCGCGGAAGAGGGGATCACGACACGGGTGGCGGCGCATTAAATAGCCCCCTCGACGTCTATGAAATCCGCGAATAACAAGGCCCACCCGCACGCGACGGTGGAATCCGGCGGCGGCTCGGACTGGGTGACGTGGCCGCACTATTGGCTGTTGGATCAAGATCCAACGGTCGCGGGATTAGGGTTTAGGTCCGGCTAGGGTCCGGTTCGAACGTGGCTCGGTTGGTCTTGAGTCTGACTCGGGTTGAATGAACAGTGAAACCCGTTAGTGTTTTTCAGCGTTTTAATATTTAAAATAATTCTAGAAATTCAAATAAATCGAGAAAAATAGCAAAATGCTCAGAAAAATTCTGGAAAATACTTTGAGACATTTTGGACTTACATAAAATATTTCCAACGAAACGTTATTTAAAACTTTTAATTATTTAATTATCTTTAAAGGGAATAAATTCAAATTAAATCCAAACAAATCCAAATAAATCCCAGAAAATTCCAAAAAATCTCAAAAGTGCAAAACACCATTAAAATACATGAAAAGCAAAAATTGGGGTGTTACACTTTTGTTCACAGCACTAATGGTGCATTTTAATGCAGCCTCCTAGGTGGGTGCAAGATATGTTTCGTGACCAACAACTGGGACCCAGCCAACTTGGCGAGGCCCCTCCCGCTACATAGGACACATGGTATGATTTGCAGAGTGGTACGCATGCACCGGACCGGTTCACGTACCCACATGACCAACTTCATCGTGCGTGAAAGCGACAACCGGATTAGAGTTGAGGTTTCAAGGAGCCAGCGGTTATATGGGTTGTACGTACTTCATATGTGTGTAGGTGTCCTAGTTGTACTTTATACTATAATTGCGAACTAGTTCATTTCTTGAAAAGGATACTAAGTTGCTCATGGATGCCATTTCTAGTGGTGTAAGAATTATGTATCCAGTTGATGTTTATCTACGCCCCCATGCTGTTGAACTAATATATTGTAGTCTGTAACTCATGCGTACCATACTAGCACTTACTCCAAGACCGATGAGACAACATGATGTGACCCGCTTTCTCAGACTGCAGGGACAAATTTATTGCTTTCGTCTGAACTCACTGTGTTTTTAGACCAAATTGAAAATAGGACAACACGCGCACATCAGCTTTGCAGAGCAATTTGACTACACGCTCCAACAAGTTTTCTCATACCGATTTGACAACATGCTGTCAGCAGCTTTGTCAGTCATATTTGACAACACTCTGTGCACCATGGAGTGACAACGCATTGTCTATTTCTCTCACTAAGAGTGGAGTGACAACAGATTGGCTTTTTTAAACCAAAATTGACAATACACTGCCATATACTTTCTCAAACTTATTCGACATAACATCATCGCCCCACTACACTCTACCTATAAAACCAATGGTCACCCCAGCAGCATTTCCTCACTAGGCCAACCTCCACTCAATTGCAATGACAGATAGATGAGTCACCTCAAGCCGTGGGAGGGGTAGACGGGGAAGATGGGGGTCTGGCCGCACCTCGAGGCCCCAACCCTTCATGGTTTCGAGGTCGTGACCCTTCACTCGAGGCCGTTAAAATATAAGGTCCCCAAGACCCCGATCCCCTTAGCCTAGATCTTCCCATTCGAACAAGGGAGAACTACACCCCCAAAAATCCAATCCTATTTGTTTAATTTTGCTTTGGATTCTCTAAAAGTGATTCTGGATTGTGGTTGTTGAGAAGCTGATTCTCCAAAAGCTGGAATCCAAAAGCACATATGAAGTGGATTGTGGATTCTAGTGTATATGGGTGGGCTAGATTATGAGAATCGATTCTTAGAATTAGGCTGTTCGTTTTTTATTCAGCATTTGAGGTCAGAATCCAGAATCAAAACAAAAAACAAACAATGCTAGCATTTTAGGTAGTGATATTTCAAAGATTAGCAAATCTTCTTGCTTCTCGAGAGTGTCCTCTTGCTTTTCTACCGTTTCAAGCAATGCTAGCATTTTAGGTAGTGATATTTCTCTAATATCACCAAACCTACCATCATACTCGGTATCACTATCATCATCACTCTTACCTAAATCATCTATATTTTTAGATTTGGATGAGTGTGATACCTTCTTCTCCTTTACCATGAGGCAAATAGGAGTGTCGTCATTGCTTCAGGCGGAAGAGGAGGTAGATGGTGATGTCGGTTCATCATCACTCGATGTAGAGGTTGAAGAATTATCAACCGACATCCGTTCCTCAATGCAATCCTCACTTGATGATGTGGACACATCATATTTGTCTTGTAGCATTGTCCACATATCATGAGCGCTCTTGAGATTGCATATTTCATCAAATATATCTTCGCTCACAACATTAAATAAAGCATTAGTAGCTTGAGCATCGAGATGTAGGCATTTCATCTCTCCGTTAGTTGGATCAACTTCATTCAATGGAGATGAAAAGCCGACATCTACGATCCACCAAATTTGGGGGCTCATGAATTTAAAATGAGAAATCATGGTTAATTTCCATGAAGCATAATTAGAGCCATCTAGCATACGTAGATCATGTGAATGCACTAAAGCTCTAGTCGCCATCCCTTACTCTCTAGACGGTTAAGTCTAATAAAGTGAGAGAGCTTGGCTCTGATACCAATTGAAAGGACAGGGGATGCGCCTAGAGGGGGGGTGAATAGGCAATTACAAAATTATACCCAATTTAAATTAATCTATCAGAGATAATGCGGAAGCAATTGGGATAATTAAGTTTTGCAATTTAAACAATTCAGCCCGAGACAGGTAACCCGGATACTCCGGATACTTAGTCCGGATACTCCGAACAACTCGGATAGTCCGGACTAAAATACCGAACTCTCCGGATTGCCTTGATCGGCCAAAATAGAGAAGGACAATAAATTGAAGCGCTTCTTTGATTCTAGTGATACAAATTACTCTACTGCAATGAATCAAGTATATAAGCAAGAATAGATGTAGTAGATACAATCTAATTGATCTAATCACAAGAATCAAAAGCAAATTAAGAGGATGAGCAAAAGAGGAAACCGAAGTAAGGAAGGAGACACGAAGATTTTATCCCGAAGTTCGGATCCTTGAGGGGATCCTACGTCTCCATTGAGGCGGCTCGGTCACACTTGAGTCGGGGTCTCTTTCAACCCTCTTCCTCCCGGTGTTGCACAATGCACTCGCCGGTCTTCACTTCTTTGATTCCTTTCCTTGCGGAGGTGGAATCGGACCTTCACAAACCTTCGGTGGCCTTCCACACAAAGCTTGGAAGCTCACCGGCAACTCCTAGCCGTCTAGGAGAACTCAACCTCCAAGAGCAACAAATGCTCCCGAAGAACTCACTTAGAGTCTACCTCAAGTGCTCAACACACTAATCACACTCAATCCGATCACTACTCACTCTCACACCCAAACCTTCACTCAAAAGGGATCACTAAGATCTAGGGTTAGAGGGGCTTTTGGGAGCTAAAGATCACTAAGAAGAACACCTCAAAGCACCAAGGAACCAACTCCCCCAGCCACTCCTCAAATCAATCCTCAATCCAAAACACCTCTCTCCTCTACCCAACACTTCACAAAAAGGGGATCACTAAGATCTAAGGAGTAGGGAGGAGTATTGGGGGCTCAAAAACTCACAAAGAACACCTCTAACACCCAGCAAAAACCTCCCCCAACAGCTCCTTTGAAGTGGGCAAGAAGGGGGCTTTAAATAGAGGAACCCCCAAAAACTAGCCGTTGGGGACCGAACAGGGCAACCCGGAATGTCCGAATCAAACCCCGGAGACTCTGGATCATCCGGATACTCCGGATCTCCCAGGCAGCACGCAACAGTTGGACGAAAACGGGCATAACTTTTGACTCCGGACTCCGATTTCAGTAAACTTGGACTTTTTTGAAAGCTAAGAACGAGGGCTACACAACTAACAAGGTCTCACTACCCAAATCCCAAAGGATAAAATCAGATTGCACAAAGAATCCTAAAGGAGACCTCAAATTCTCACTTTCCGATACTAACAACACTTCTATCCCTCACACCAACCCATCTACACCTAGGTGAACAAAGTGTGACCTGGGTTTCTCAATCTTAGACAAGGATAGACCACTTTGAGCACTTGAGACATGCCTAAGTAATTTCAACGATTGCATCCCTCTTAATAGTACGACAATCCTTAGACTCAAATTTAAACACAAAAATCTAAGTCTTACACTCAGCTTGCATGCCGACTTCTTGGATGCACGGTGCATGATGACGCTTCCACAAAGATTGATGACGCCCTTCGTCTTGTCAACCTCGACACGACTCACCTCATGAGACTCTCGTCCTCTCCGACCTTGACCTCGATCATCATCCAGACGATCCTCACGCCAAGTCACTCTTGACTTAGTCCTCAGCTCTTGGTGACACCGCCGTCTTATTTGACTTTGACTCGCTTGTCATCCTTTAAACCATCTTGGTCATCATACACACAGCTTTGGGACCTAACTCTTATCAAAGCACTCAGCAAACGTGACGCGTACCCATACCATGGGTATCCCCATCAGCCCGGGACCACGAGCGGGCTGACCTGCCTCTACAAAGGCCCAACACCAGCGACAGATACGCAGGCCGCGAAAGTAGGCCGCACCCTATTCGGGGCCGACCTCGAACGGTCAGCAAACCCCGCGGCCCGTCCGAAGCCGACCTCAGTCGGCCTGCCCACTGGCCTTTCGAGCAGCGAGGCCCACGCCGGTGTCGACAATCGCTTGCACTGACATCCCAGGCGTGGCGCCAGGTTAGGTGGCGCTTTCCCAAGACTGTCAGAAGGGCCACCCGAGAAGCCAAGCCCCCGTCCCGTCGACTGACACGCCGCAGAGGGGGGCGTCCTGCCCCGAGGCCAAGCCAAAGTCAAGTGCCATTAAAACCACCGAAGTTGACAGATGCACAGAGCGGGCGTCATCTTGACAACCCAGCGGAAGACCGCTCACCGCATGATTACCAACCCAGCGTGGGGGAAGGAGAGGTCGGACGACAGGACGGAAACCAGACTCCGAGGCGGACAAGTGTCCCTTTTCTCTTTTCTCTTTCTCTCTCCCGAAACTCCCGTGTAAACCGGACATCTCCAGGCATATAAGGAGAGGTAGGACCTTACGCGGGGAGGGGCATTCTAGACGGCAAGTTAGCGACCCACCGAGACCAGCTCTCGCTGTATTCCTGTGGTGATTGTTCGACGCTAAGAGCAATACACCCCAATCGAGCGAACTGGAGTAGGGACGTTCAGCTCGAACCAGTATAATCACCTGGCTCCTTGAGTCAACCATTCGGGGAGAGGGAGCGCGCGACCCTCACTAACCAGAAATTCGTATTGCCGGTGCACGAAACACCGACAAAACGTATTAGTCCCACAAACTTAAAAGATATATTGAATAAATTGATAATAACAAGTGTTTCATATCAAGAAGCACAAAACAAATGGAAACACTTGACAATAGAAATATTCTCTGCTAAGTGCATCATGATGAATATATGATTGATCTAACTGCACTAGAGAGATAATTGCCAATATGAAAAATCAATTAAATCATGGCAAGGACCACAGACTTTGCTTAAATGAAACACATGATAGAATATACACGAATTACACATGTGCAAACAATATTTGGAATGAGAGTAAATAATGTGATCCAATTCTAGATTAAACTTCACTAAGAGAGGTGCATTAGAAGATACACAACCAAGACATGTATGCACCCAAGTCAATATGAAGCAATGAAGTTTAACTCTAGTTAACACAAGCATATTAAAAACAAAGCACATAATGAACTCAAATGAATATATATATGCACAAGCAATTATGACAAGAATCAATGTGCACATATAAAATCAACAAGTTACTTAGAGTTCAATATGCATTTGCTAAGGAGGAATGCAATGACAAATATGGAAGGAATACCGAGATTGCATACCTAATTTTTGCTTAACCATCCCAATTGATTTTCCTCTAAAATAGATGAGACTAATATTCAACTAGGCAATAAACATGTTAGTCTCATAACAATATAAACATATTAGAGGTTTGTCATTTGTTAAGCACTAAGTTAAGCATTTGTACAATTACATTGATTGACATTACATGCGTTTGTCATTAATCGTTTATCATGAATCACCAAAACAACATAAGTGCCTAGATGTACTTTCAATCTCTCTCTTTTTGGTGATTTATGACAAACGATTTAAAAAATTCAAAAAATTTAAAATTAGAAAAATGCAAAATAAAATAAAATTATACGACGTAAAACCAATCGATTTTCGGTACAAACCGACCGGTTTTCTGTAAAAACTGACCGATTTTAGGTCGAAATCGTGTCACAATGTTGAAGTGTTCAATCGGACGGTCAAAACCGGCCAGTTTTCAATGAAAACTGGTCTATTTTTTATTTTTTAAATTTTTTTGAATCTTGAATTCCTAACCCTTTGATTTCTGACAATTTTCGAGCGACTTTCACTTGATTTTTTCAATTTTCTAATTTTAGTTTTTTAATAATTTTTTCGGTTTCCATTTAGTTAACCCTTGTTTGGAGGACCTCTCCATGCACAAGGGGCTAAGGGCTGGTGACATAAGTAGGGGCGAAAATCGAGCCAAAACCTCATTTTTAGCTTTTTTTTAATTGACATAGTTTAATTTAATATTATTTTATTTATAATTTGAAAGTATTATTAGAATCGAGCAAACGAGCCGAGCCAGAGAAAAAAATAATTTTATTCAAAATTGACTCATTCAATATTTAATCAATAAAAAAGTGTAATTGAAGCAATCTTGAACTGAGCCAACAAACCCTACAAATGAGTTTTTTTCCAGCCCTACATATAAAGTCCTTGATCCGGTAGACCCGTACATAGTTTGTTGCGTAAAACAAATGGCAATTCAACACATGGATTTTGACGAGATTGAACGCATGGATCGACCGATCGAGCACCAAACAAGTGATGAACAGATCGATTGAGACATCCACACAAGAAAGCCTCACCTACACACACGGCAAACAAACGATCGGATCAGAACTCAGAAGGATTAGTAGATTTAATTACAACTCCCTCCGGTCTAAAAAAAGATGATATTTTAGATATAGTGATGATCAATTTCTAAAACTCTAACTATGATATATTTTTAAATATTTAAATTGGATACATAAAAATTATATGTGTAGACTTGTCTTCAGAAATACTTTCATAATATTATAATTTTATTAAGTTTTATAAATATATTATAACAAAAATTAGTAGTTAAAGTTATATTTTAAAGATTGTATTAATATCCAAAATATTATTTTTTAAAACTAGAGAGTAATTCGTAAGGATTAGGCCATTCACAATGGAGAGTTTCATTACACAGTTTTCAAGAGTGCCACATCTACTTTTGTCTAGGTAACCGTGTATCTCAGGTTTCATCCTGATGAAACCCTCTCCCTTCCTATGAAACTCTTTCTATCTCTCTCTTCATAATTATCTTGCCATGTCACCAAACATGATGATGTGTCACATCATTTAATGAAAATGAAACTCCCACTGTGAATGGCCTAAGTGGATAACCATCTACCTCGGAGCCATCTATTCGTCCCCTCTCTGCAGCCCCCATTACATGCTTTAGATTAGCTTTAATTTCCAGTCGGTGCCAAGCTTCTCGATAAGCCATGCACCTACCAAAATGGATCCGGTGATCATTACGAGCAACGAGCTAAAGATCTCAAAAAGCAGATAGGTGAGCTTGTTCACGACGTATGTAATCTCACCCGAAAAGGATGTAGAGAACTTTTCGTAGTGGCTGCACTTGGGCACTGGCTCGACGTGTTAACAACTCAGAGAAGCTTCATGAGACTGTACAGCCGAAGAGGTTTAATGTTCGACGGTCTGACTTTTGAGTATAATTTTTATGTGCGTGGGATGCTGATTGGGAATAAGGATGAGAGGGGTGTGGTTTGGGATTTTATACTTGATGGAAATGAGCAATTTTCTTCAAACTCTAATATTAAAGTCATAACCCCAATCCACAGAAGCCATAAGAAGCTACCTCAGACACTCTTTCGACTTTCAGCTTCTTCTAATATAAATAGACCGTTAGTTTCTAGCTATAAAAAAATAACGTTTAAAATAGTTTCTAATTTTCAAAGGACAGAAACTAAAGCTAAAGTCGTTCTAAATAGAGCCGTACAAAGCTTAATAAAGCCTCAAACCGGGCCTATCTGTCTGCCATGTGTACACACAAAGGAAAATAGGGCGACGGAAACGCCCATGCACAGAAGCGTTAGTTCAGACTTCGGAGGTTGTGAACCGCTTACTCAAAAGCATGAAGGAACAATATAATTGGAATATCCGGTAACTAGTATATTCGGTTGAAAAATGCATATCAATGTTTGGGGGCCTCTTACCAACTAGCTTGTACAAATAGATGATTAAACCGAATCAGAAAGAAAACAAAAATAAAGAACCCATTGAATAACCCGAGAATTAAGTTTGTCTTATCGTGCCATATGATGCTTCAACAGTGGCCTTATCTTTAGACCTTAACAGAGGGCCTTAATAGTGTACTACTTGTTCTATTCGAAATGGTTAAGATCTAACTACCACATTCTTGATCTTTATTTTTTTTATCCAGAAAAGGATATACTCCCTCGACAGTGGTGGAACTAGAAGGATATCAGGTATGCCTCGGCACCCCTAAAATTTCGAGAGCGCTACTCTCAGGCGAGCGGCGCAGGTGCGGCAGGCAGGGCCAGGCGAGCGGTGGCACGGCAGGTGGTGGTGGCGACAACATTGCACCTAACGACAACACGTAGGACCCTGACGCCGCGTGACGTGAGCCCGTCGCATAATGCTCTGTTGTCGACATGCTGGGTGGAGAAGGTCACAGCTAACAAGGCACGTCCGGGTGCGCTGCTGCGGTGTCGCGCGCTACTGAGGCTGTGCCCTGTGACGGTGATGCAAACCTCCTTGCCGCAGGAGCAAAAGTGGCGCACCAGCCGCGCGAGCTTACCAGCGACTTGCTCCTGCGCGCTTTGCGCGCCATACTTGATGTCGGCGTTCTTGGACGCGTAAATGCTGTGGAACCCCTTCGAACAACACTAGCGTCGTCTTCATGTCGAACCACTCCACCAGCGACATGATGCCGCACCACACGACGGCAATATATTGGTGCCTGGCGTCGCCGGCGCCGACGTAACTAATCCAACTGGAGTGGCCGTCCCAGGCATCGGCGTGGAGTGGCTGCTCCAGCAAGCGCGAGATGTCCACATCGCATGTGGCGTAGATGAACACGATAGCGACGTACCCGGCGGGCAGCGACGGGTCATGAGGCTTGGGCGGGCGACAGGCGCGGTGCGGGCCGGGCAAACGACGCAACAGTCGGCGTGGCAAGCAACTCAGACGGGCAGCGAGGTGCGCGGGCAAACCCATTAGAAAATTTCTAGTTCTGTCATTACCCTCCGGTCACAAATAGGTGTCGTTTTGGACATCGACATCACTAATTTCTATTATAATATATTTACAAAATACAATAAAATTATAATATTTTTAGACTATTGTTCGTGACAAATCTACACATAAGATTTGCATGTATCAATTTAAATTTTTTTAAAATATTAATAATTAAAGTTTTAAAAATTTGATTGCACTTTTATATAAAACAAAGACTATATATATTTATTTATGCCTCAAGGGAACAATGCACATGCGCACACAACAACAAAATCACTTGCGATCGCAGCCATAGCTAAACCAAGGTTTCAAATTTCGTTTTGGTATATGTCTCGGAGGTGACCGAAATCCAAAATCTTGACGAGATTTTAGAATTTCAAACAAAATTTGAACGGAATCCAAAAACTAAATTTCCTTTATTTTCAACCGGAATTTTCGAGATTTCAGCTGAAATTTTTGAGATATGATCAACTTGAACTAACCGAAAGATGGTCAAAACACGTTGACGAAATTTTAAAATTTTTGCGGATGATCCTAAATTCAATCAAATCCAGTCCCCAAAAAAAATCCGATTAAAATTCTCGGGATTTCGACAGAAATCACTGAGATCCTACTAAAATTTTCAAAATTATTATAATATTTTAAAATTTTGTAGTCCACCAAAATTTAGTATCTCAAAGCGAGATTTGCATCCTTAACTGCGACCACGGGCTGCACGCTGGGAGGTAGCCCTGTGATTGCAGCGGCATTTCAATCGATCTCGATTTGTCTTTTCATCCATCGATTAGTACTTCAAACTTCAGACAATCGATGCAACCCTCCGGATCCATCTATCCTGTCCTACATATTTTATAAGGAAGATGCCGTCCTTCATGTTGCAGGGAATGTGTCCTAATCACTCGACTGTATGCGTATACGGACGACGACTTTTATTTGCCGATAGCTGCTGCCTGCTGCTGCCAGCCGGCTACCAGCCAGCTCTGCCCTACTCTGTTCACCAAACAGTAGGGCCATTTAATTACGAGAAATTTTACTATAGAAAATATAAAGTAGATATTAAACACTAAATATAGCTAATGATTTATTAACGATATTTCTACTACACTACTACCAAAGTAAATATAAATAAATACTTCTTTCATTCTTGACTACATGTTAGTCTAGCTTTAAAATTTTATTTTTAAATACATATCATTCTACAATCTCAACATAACCAACCGTTTTTCCTTTACATACCTCTACTATTTATTATTTCCAATGCTATTTATCACTATGGAATAGAGTAACACTAACGTACATCATCTAAGAACAATAAGTGACCTAATCATTTCTACGCGTGTTTTGGTTGAAACATACAATCCTAAAAAGAAAGTGAACTATTTATATTAAATTTAGTGCACATGGAAGAGCCCTTAAATATTCGTAATCAATGGTCGCATTAGAATTCACGGGAGCCTTCCCGGCCGTACGTGTTATTACCTAGCTGCGGCCTACGATGATGCTGATCGTTGACTACTTAAGTCAAGCTTGATGCAATGCGTATAAATCTGCAAGGACATGTGTCGCTGCGTATAACACTCGCTCGCTCGGTGCTAGGCTGCTAGCTGACGATCGATCCATCAGCAGCTCGCCTTGGTAGAGCGGTGAACCTGATTCGGTGAGCTATGGATGGATGGATGGAGCTAATTGGCGCACGTTTTAGCCTGAAGCGTACGTGCGTGTGGTCGGACCGCATAACCGGACGGAGTTGCGTGCCCCCAAGTCAAACCGTGGCTGTGATGGCCATTGGAACGAGTTCACAGCCAAACACACAAGTTAATTTCCCACACGTGTCTGTAGCAAAACTCCGTCGTCTAATTTCAGCGTCACAGGTGACGCCGGCCGGGCAATCGATCATATCGCCACTACAAGAGGATATGTGCCTACTTCCCGTTTGCTCTCTACCGTCAGAGAGCAGTACAAAGCACGCGGTGAAATGATGCCCTGTATGGGCGTGATACCCTTTTGCTGTCGACGAACAACATGCAAAATCTCTATATATGGAACAATACAACCATATCAATATGTGTAGGGTTCACTCCCTCGTGTGTATAACCAATTTGCAACGAAGCACGTATATATATCTGCTGGTGTGGAGTGTGGTGCTATACATTATGCCGGCAGGGATAGGGCGAAGCAGGAGCGCTCCGTGCTCCTCCAGGCGAATCCGTACGCGGCACGTGTCCGTCTACATTTAGAAGCTGTCGGATCGAAATCTAACGGCCGGAGGTGGGATCAGGGACGGCCCATGCAGCGCCGTGTTTAGTTTAGCTATATAGGGCAAGAATATTTGTGCTTTTGTAGACGCATGCCGGCGTGTTGTATAGGCAAGTGGCCGCGCTGTGCGGAAAAAATCAATGGCTAGTATATAGATTTTCTCTTAAACAAAAGCGAGACAGAGATAGATAAGTGTTTTTGTGTGTGTGTGTCAATGAGTTGGTTGATGACCACGACACCGTAGTTACAATTCAAGATTCCACGAATAAGCTACGCCGAACAAGTCCACCGATCCAGATTAAGCAGGTAACAGGACGACAATAAGTTAGTCGCTGAAATTACCACCGCCCACCTACCCCCGCGTTCGCGCGCTGCTTATTTATAGCGCGCGCGTCGTCACGAGGACAGTGCGCTCGATCGATCTCCAGGCGACCAGCACCTGCAACTGCAAGGCTGCAACAAAACAAAACAGGCAGGGCAGACCCTGCATGTCACTCATGCACTGCCAGTAGAGTCTAGATATAATCCTCAAGACTTGATTCGTAGTTGTCGTACTGCAGAGGCAATTAAGCGAAACAAACAAACAAACAAACGAGTAGTAGTACTGTAGTAGTAGCTGGCCGGCCGCTGCATGCCATGGAGGTGAAAGTGGTGAGCTCCAAGATCGTCAAGCCGTCCTACCCGAGGGACGCGCCGCGCCCGGACACCGCCGAGCACGTGCCCTCCTCGGTGTTCGACAAGGTCACGTACCACATTCAGATGGCCATCATCTACGCTTTCTCGCCGCCGGCGCCATCCACGGCCCACATCGAGCGCAGCCTGGCCGCTGTCCTGGGCGTGTACCGGCCTTTTGCCGGGCAGGTCCGCCCGGGCCCGGACGGCGCCCCGGGAGTGCTGCTGAACGACCACGGCGCGCGGCTCGTTGAGGCGTGCGTGGACGCCAACCTCGCCGACATCGCGCCGGCGAAGCCGTCGCCAGTCGTGCTGCAGCTCCACCCCGGCCTCGAGGGCGAGATCGAGGAGGTGGTGCAGGTGCAGCTCACGCGGTTCGCGTGCGGGTCGCTCGCCGTCGGGTTCACAGCCAACCACGCCGTGGCAGACGGCCATGCCACCAGCGACTTCCTCGTCGCGTGGGGCCGCGCCGCGCGCGGGCTTGCCGTCGGCCCGTCGCCGCCGCACCACCACCCCGACCTCTTCCCGCTGCGCAACCCGCCGCTCGTCGAGTTCGAACACCGCGGCGTGGAGTACTATCGGCCGCAGCCGTCCCACCTCGCGGGCAACGACAACCACGGCGAGGCACACCACAGCATCGTCATCCACAAGGCCCACTTCACCAAGGACTTCATCGCCGGGCTCCGCGCCAAGGCGTCGGAAGGGCGCGGCCGCCCGTTCAGCCGGTTCGAGACCATCCTCGCCCACGTGTGGCGCACCATGACGCGCGCGCGCGGCCTCGGCAACCCGCACCAGACCTCCACCATCCGCATCTCCGTCGACGGGCGGCAGCGCCTGGCGGCGCCGGCGGGATACTTCGGCAACCTGGTCCTCTGGGCGTTCCCGCGCGCCACGGTGGCCGACCTGCTGAACCGGCCGCTGAAGCACGCCGCGCAGGCGATCCACGACGCGGTGGCGCGGGTGGACGGCGCCTACTTCCGGTCGTTCGTGGACTTCGCTTCCTCCGGGGCCGTGGAGAAGGAGGGGCTGGCGACGACGGCCGTGCTCAAGGACGTGCTGTGCCCGGACCTGGAGGTGGACTGCTGGCTGACGTTCCCGTTCTATGAGTTGGACTTCGGCGCCGGCTGCCCGAGCTACTTCATGCCGTCCTACTTCCCGACGGAGGGGATGCTCTTCCTCGTGCCGTCCTACCTCGGCGACGGCAGCGTCGACGCCTTCGTGCCCGTCTTCGAGCACAACCTCGAGGCGTTCAAGCAATGCTGCTACACCATGGAGTAGCTAGCGGCTAGATATACAATCTCCTATAATTAAACTGGCTGATCATGCGTATATTTCTAAATTTTGGATGCATGCAGGTACTTATCTCCGTATGTTGATCGTATGCATACATTCCATTCCAGTACGCCTGTACTGTGTACATGTATTTGTGCATGATTTTCGTGGTATTCTAAGTTAAGCTTTTGTAAGTTTGTCGTGTGCGAATTTTTTTTGTTTTAATTTGGTCTTTTTGTGAGAGAATTTTTATGTACTTCTACTGATAGTAGAGGGTGCTAGTATAAATGAAATCTGGTCATCAATTTACTAAGGCCATTATAGACTTCCGTTCTTAAGCCTTCAATAGCGATCTGAGTTCTACCCGATGATGAATCTTGTTGAACCGCTAGCCTTCAATAGCGCATCAATACTGAAGATCTCGGATCCGGCTCTATGCGATTAACCTCGAACTTTCGTTGAACCATTGGGCCATATTGATACGAATCCTATTGGTTCTGATGAACCCAATTCTATTCCTACATCCTAGTTTCAAGTGCTCGATTCTTCCTTCCATCCTTGTTTCTTAAATTTCGTTTGTCTTTTGCTTTTGTTTCAAGGATTAATAGGCGATCGATCCATGTCGCCATTATTGTCCCAAACGGATCCGTACTGTACGCGAGAGAATGAACTGCATGCCGACCCCAAAAATACTAGGATTAGAGCTATTTTACAACACACTAAATTGAATATGAACCGTTCATTCTTTTTGATCCAATTAATGGATCATATTAACTAGAGTTTACTTATATTTCATCTAGTAGTAAAGCAGTAGAAACATACTTAACAAATCAACGGTTAGATGTGATTTCTACTACATATTATATACTACCAGTATAATGCACCGTAAAATTTCTCATTATCATTATGGATATTTGCCAGTTTTGAAAACTATGTTTCCTTTGGACTAGTAAGCGTAGTTACAATTTTGCCCCTCAGACAATTATACTTCCTAGGGTAGTATAAGCAGATTATAACCAATCTGATTCACTGGATTAAGAAGAATCTACGGCCCGCATAGACGGATAGACGAGCATGTGATCATCAGCAGAGTGCTGTGAACCCTCGCCGTGATTCTTTTTGCTGTGGGACCTACCTTGTATTTTGCGTTTGGTATGGGCCGGTCGGATCCTATAGCCACAGGACGAATCAATCTCGTAGAATAATGTTAGGGTGTTGCACTCGAGTATTTTTTTAAGTTTGTGAGTGCTTTTTTTTTATCTATAGAATATTTAAATAGAAGGAGAGGATACAATTGATTCTATCAATTAGATCTAGATCTAAAGACTTAAAATTTAAGTGTTATTTAGGCCTTGTTTGGTAGCGCTCTAAATTCCAGCTTCATCTTAGATCTGAAACTTGTAGGCTAAAATAAAATAGATTAAGTTTATGTTTTTATTCTAAAACGTAAACAAGATGACTCACCTAAACACTCTTAATATACCCACGGCTCTAGCTCTACGGATCTGATGGAGCTAGAAAGACTAGTTACACCAGATCTATAGACCTAGTGGAGCTGAAGCTCTGCCAAACATAACCTTATCGAGACAGAAAACATTCGGATTCTCTTTAGACACATATGGTTAATGTCACAGTACAATCGACTTTTTCGTCACTGAGCACGGAACAAAGGCATCTTGATCCTGTTTTCTCGTGTTCTCTTCTATGAGATGGGGCCAAGATCGTTTGAATTTTCTCCCTAGCGCGTTTGGGTCTTTCTTGCCGCCACATGCGTTTTGTGATTATTTTCACCAAGAGATTCAGATGAGAACAATAGCATAAGGGCATCTGCAATGGTGTAGTCAACTACTAGCTATAAAAAATGTACATATCATATATAGATAGCTAATAGACAACCTCTCCAATGGACTAGCTATAGCATTGTCTACAAAATTAAATATGGGCTCATATGTAAGAGGTGACTAGTTACATGCCCGTGCGTTGCTACGGAAAACAAAATTGATAACGAAAAATAAAGATTAAAAAATAAAAAAAAATATTTCACAAAATCAAACATCTATCTTTAATGATTCGTTTCTTGCGAAAGCTGGCTAATTAAAGCAACGCTTCGTTTTTTGCGTAGGGCAATTAAGCAGGGCAATTAAGCGGCAATTAATGACGTGGGAAGAACGGACCACTACCACCAAGCGCTGCTTTAGAATAGTAGAGATAAATGCCTTGGAATCAGCTATAGCCTGACTATAAGTTAGTAGTCAGTCTATATTTCTCTTCTTTTTCTCTCATCCACCTAAGCAAAATGCTGAGTTGGCACCCTTATAATAAACTGAAATGGCACCATTGCAGATGCCCCAAATAAAACAGGCAATTAAGCCAATTAGGCTATTCCCAGTGCAAAGTATCATACTCCAATATCCAAGAATGCCACATAGGATGAAAAGTATGATACTGCATTGAAGAAACACTCCCTACAATGCATAGTATCATACTTATATGGTTAAAATAATTAATTGGTGTGATGTTGTGTCTATGAAAGTGGGCCCAATGCGTTAGATTACGTATTCTGACCTAAGATATCGTGCCAAAGCAGTATCTTGCTCAAGATACAGCTTTCTTCTCCCTCCTATTTAATGCTTTGCCACATCAGCAAAAAATCCTATGTGACATCTATTTAATGAGTATGATACTACCCATTGGGAATAGCCTTAGTCGTTTTCTTATCGGAAAGCACGAAATCTACTTACCGCACTGCGTAAAGGAATCGTATCGTGCCATTCAGAAAACACAGAAATTAAGAATGTACTACTGGGACTACGGCAAGACGGTGAATTAGAAAGGCAGCAGCTGTACCTGGAGGAGGAATTAAAGACGGTTTTCATCACAACCAAGAGCTAGCTAGCTAGCTAGCTAGCTGTAGAGAGGTATCCGAGACAAGTAGACAAGCAGCGAGCGCTGCATGCATGTACGTACGTGTGAGAGTCGGGCGATCGAGCCAGCTGCATGCAATGGACCTGGACCGATCGAGCGAGCTAAGCCTAAACCAGAACGGGATGATGAACTCATGCATGCGTGCAGCTCACAGCGCTACGACGTTAAACTCCGGTGTGGTAGGTGATGGATAGGACGAGTGCGCTGCCGGGGAAGGGCAGAAAACGAGGCACGACCGTGCTCTCCCGGCCGAGCCTGGGCTGGGCTGGGATGTTGCGTGCGACCAGGCGAAGGCAGCACACGTCCAGGCCAGCCACTCGCGCATGCCTTCCTTCTCCCATCTCCATCGGTAGGTGGAGCTATCGATGTACTCCACACAATAAAAGCAAACCTAATTTCCTTTCCTTTTCTCTCTCTCTAATCTCGACATGATTGGGAGCAAAACAAAAAAAAAAGTGTGAAGCCAGCCAGCCAACCATGTATTTCCTGCATCTTCCGATGGTTATTAGTACATAGCCGGCGGTATTGTCCTTCGTAATATTTTGTCGACGATTTGTTCTAACCATTGGGGTTAAATTTGGATTACACTAAAAGTACTGTCGATGGATCGTCGGCTACATCGAAAAAAATAATAGCAAATGAGTATAGTAACTAAAATGGCCCATTCACAAATAGCCGTCGTTGAGAATTGTAAATCTAGTAGAATACTGAATCCACAAATTGGTTGCATCCGAATTGGAAATGTGTGCTGAGCCTGCCTTCACGCACACATTGGCTGGGATGGAACAGGACACGCGAATCGACAAATTCCTACCATGATTCCAGGAAAGAGATGACCTGTCGATGTCCAATGGCCAACGGCCAAAGACAAACTGAGGTATACGCGGGTGGTTGGCTTCCAATCTGCAAGACCAAGTATTTCACCGTTGCAGTAAAAAGTAATTATTTCACCGTTGATTAATGCACATGATTAGTATGGTATGATCAACTAATTAGCTTCGTTTTTAATGGGATTTCAATCACTTGGCTATCAGCTGGTCAGATGCAAGAGTGGTGGAATTGCCCGATATACCTAGCTCTGATTCACGGTACGGGGTTGACGTGCAATTATTCATGTTCAATGTTTAAATTTACCGTCAAACTTTGCTAGGTCAGCTAAAGCTAGTACGTAGTATGAGAAAAGGAAAAATAATAACACAAGTTTGTGTCTTCATGTTTAGTCAGTTTCTACCTAGGCCTTTCTAAGCCCATGATGTATACTGGGTAACCCGCATTCTATTGAGCCTGAACCCATGTAGGCTACTACTTTCCTTTTATAGAATATAGGCCATGTTGATCAGTTAGCCCCAGGAGATTACCCAGATTACTGTCTGATGCGCCCAGTCAGCTAGAGCAAGGTTTATGCCCAAAACAAAAGCATAGTCCAAAAGCAGAGAGTAAATAAAGTAAACCTATTACAGTATTACTAGTTATATGCCCGTGCGTTACTACGAAAAACAAAATAGATAACGAAAAATAAAGATTAAAAAATAAAAAAATACTACTCCCTCCGTTTCTTTTTATAAGGCGTATTTAGTTTCGTTAGGACAAGACTTTGACCAACGATTACTTCATTAATATATCATTTATGAAATACAAAATCTTTACTATATAAAGTGAAAGTTTCTTCCCACGTCACATTAATTGCCCTGCTTAATTGCTCTACTTAATTGCCCTGTTTAATTGCCCTACGCAAGAAACGAAGCGTTGCTTTAATTAGCCAGCTTTTGCAAGAAACGAAGCGTTAAAGATAGATGTTTGATCTTATGAAATACTTTTGAATACAAATCTGCTAATATCAAATTTGTGTCATAAAAATTATATGCTAATAGAGTAATTGTTGGTCAAAGTCTTGTCCTAACGAAACCAAATACGCCTTATAAAAAGAAACGGAGGGAGTATTTCATAAGATCAAACATCTATCTTTAACGCTTCGTTTCTTGCAAAAGCTGGCTAATTAAAGCAACGCTTCGTTTCTTGCGTAGGGCAATTAAGCAGGGCAATTAAGTAGAGCAATTAAGCAGGGCAATTAATGTGACGTGGGAAGAAACTCTCACTTTATATATTAAAGATTCATAAACACAAAATAGAGATCACTTTGTCCAGGTACTTCTGTGATCAACGTAAAAATTCCTTCTTTTCCTCTCCATCTTGTTCTATTTTAGATAGCGATCATAGCAACTGTTGGTCTTCATCCCCTGTGCCTTGAGCACCTCAGTAACCACTTGTTCAAGCAATTTGCCCCCTCCCCTCTGTCTTCCTCCTTTCTCTGCAAAACAATCCAAATATTGAGCCACTGTGTTATGTCAAGGATGAGTTTTGTGGTATCAACCGGCTTGATATTTCTAAAGCACGCTGCATTACGCACTTTCCAGATAGTCCACAACAATGTTGAAATTCCCACCAACAATAGCTTCTTGATTGATGCATGAATTGAATCAATCAATTACTGAATAGGTGTTCAATATTAGAAGGTGAACATGTCAAAGCCAAAAGCACATCTCACCACATTCCAAATGAATACTGCCAATGGACATGAGATAAACAAATGATCAATTATCTTATTAGCATCGCAAAACCGATATTTCTTATCCCCTTTCCAATCCCTTCCTATTCTTCCATACAATTTAATCAGCTCGGTGCCCTAGAAAACAAACTTAATGCCAACTGCATCTCAATATTCCAACGTATACACTAGGCGATCCATGATGACATGATCCTTACGTCACACTTAGAGGCACCAACAGATCACGAGAGTGAAACAGGTTTCCTGTCAAACAGATGACCCGGACCGGGAACATGGAAACGTCCATGTTCAATGAACCGCCAGCTTATTCCGACCGTTCAGCGTGTCGCCAGTGTTATTTTGATATGCACAATAGGTCTTATTTTGATTTGTTGTTCTTAGAATGTATATTGCCATTGTTTAACATCAAATGAACCATGCCGGGATCATGGAGATGTTCACTTTCAACGGACCGCATGTTCCAGCATGCCGTTCTTCCCTATGTACTGTCCCTTAGTTGAAAGCTTCCATCTGAATTCATTTTTTGATAAAAAAAAATATGCTAATAGTTCTACATGTTCGGTTAAAAGCTAGTAGTTCTTGGATATATGTACCACACCTCCTAGTAAAAAGGAGGGATGTACTGGGATGTGTGTAATCAAACTATTTTATCTATGACCGACGGTATGTTTGTGAATAATGGTCAAAGTTAGTTCTGGAGACATTCAAAACGACAATCACAGTATTTGATTTAAAACGATAATTACGCTATTTTTTTAGATTAATCAATCACACTGCATCTCTCTCAAGTATCTGCTTAGCAATGTAGCGGAGTAATCTAGAAAAAAAATGCAGTGGAGTAATGTAAAAAAAAATGTAGTGAAGTAGTACCATAAGGGCAATAAGCCATACCCAATGTGCCGATGGGCTGTAGGCCCTCGATATGCATTGGGCCTAACGAATCGCGAAATGGCGGCCGATGCGCATCAGCCTCACGTGGTCGTGCTTCACCATCGCTCCGTGTGACGCCTCGTCTCCATGATATTGAAGCACAGCATATGATAAATGCAGGCCAAATCGTGTATATTACCCTCCTGGTTTTTTTGTGTGTGTTAGTCTAAGCGTGCAGTGTGCACTCCTTTATATATACATATACATATACATATACATATATATACATATATATATACATATATACATATACATATATATACATATATATATACATATATATATACATATATATGTATATATGTATATATATATATATATATATATATATATATATATAGTCAAAGCGATCGAACAGGAACAGGGGTACAGATGGGTGGGTACGATCGAACAGGAACAGGGGTACCGAGAGGGATGGGAGATTGTTGTTTGGCATTAGTTTGTTTTGTTTCCCTAAAAGCACATGTCTCAATGCCAATGCTGGTCGTAATTTAATCAGGGCCTCGGAAGATATTTCTTAACTGTCGTTACGTACTGGAAAACAAGGAAAAGCGCTTGCAAATGGTAGACGTGTCCGGCGCGAAGTCAAAACTACATGAGAGCGCTCGGCGAGGTTACTTACCAAAAAGCCAAAGCAAGTGGTAGCTGCGTGAAAGCAGCTGAGAAAATCACTGTGTGGGAGCAGGAACGGGGAGGAATCTGCTCGTTTGTGGAGGCTCGCGACATCTTCCGGCGTAGAGCGAAAACGACGTGGATATAAGCGTTGCGTGCCTTTGGTTTCCCAAATCCCAAGCACTGCTCCACTTGCACTCGTCCATTTAGAACGTCAGAATTTTTCCCTCGAGGTACGGAGAAAAAACATGGGCGATATCATTTTTAATTTTGAGAGATGTTTCTATGTTTTTTTTTGTAAGTTGTATAATATTTAAAACATGAATAAAAGATAAATGATGATTACTTATCCATTTATTTGCTTTAAGATTTATGCAACTTATATTAGAAGGAAAACAAATAAGAAGAGCTTTTATGTTTTTTTATTTAAAAAAGTTGCACAAATATTAAAGCATAAATAGAGGGTAGATAGTGATAACTTACGCCTTCACTCGTTTCAAGATTTATGCAAATTGTATTGGAAAGAAAAATATAAAAACATTGCTTAAACATAAAAAAACACTGCTCACATCCCCGCTGGAGACATCAGTATCCTCGTTGAAATTTGTCGGTCGAATGCAATCTGGATGCCTTAGTTTGATGCCATTGTTCGTTGTTCACAATCGCAGCAACCATCGTCTCTGTTACCATCTGCTGGTGCTATCACTAGTTCGTTGTCATTCGTCTCAAATGAAGTTGGCATGGGCGTTCCTCCTGAAGTACAGTCAGATAAGTGGAACATCATCTTCGCCAAGAAAAAAAAAAGAGTAATGGAACATCAGGGATTCCTTTTTTAGTTTATTAAAGATTATTTTTTAAAATAAAATTAACCACCTCTATCATATATATATATAGACTGTTTTCAAACAACTTTAAACATAACAAACTGATTTTAAACTGTGAATAAAAATCCAAAACCCGCACTACACGCGAATATTTGGTGCGGTCACCGGATCGCGAGAATGGGAACAGGTGAGCCCTACCGCTTTGGATGGGCCTGACCTGGGAATTGCTACATGCACACGGAGTCATCCGGTGAGGATAAGGCTTTCGTTCGGTCTCGCGGAGTGGGGCCCACGATGCATACAGGGTTGCAGGCACCCCTGGCAAGGCCCACGAGCCACTTCAGTCTGGGGTCCATGGATGAGCGCACAGTGATGCTACGTGTACCAACAGAAGCCAGCAGAGAGCCACTGATGGGTGGGTGGAGCTCAGGCAACCAATTTAAGGTCTATATTTCGGAATTTTCTGGGAAACAGGACAGTCCCGTGGGAATATTAGGGAATTCTGCGTTCCGAATCTGAGACTATCTCCAGCAATTTCCCTTTATTCCATTCCCTTCCCTATTTTCTTCCCCATATTCATTCCTTTTATTTTCTACTATCTCCAGCAGCATCCCATCAAGGGATTTGTGAAGGGATTGGAGAGAGAATCCCTTTCTAAAGGGATTCACTGTTTGAATCTCTTCCGAAGGGAATCGTGAAGAGAATCCGTTAGAGCATTTGGGATCTGTTCGCGAAGGGATTTGGAGGGGAAGGGAAGCTGCTGGAGATAGTTTAATCATGCTCGTTTGGAATAGAGAAGTCTTGCGGCGAAGGAATGGTACTGTTTCTTGTATCTTTCTTAAATCTTACAAGAAACTCCCGTGATGATTGTATTTGATTACTGAGATGAGGTTGAATGTGATATAATGGTTTTGTACCATTTGATTCTATTGTTTTTAGTGAATATGGTTCAATATCTATAGAGAATATTCCACAAATTTATATCTCACCATCTAGTACAAGATGATTCAATTTAAGCGACAAAACACATATGTTTTTATTTTCTTAAATCACTTATACAAATAATCAAACACATCTTAGGTGTGCCTTTGTTGCACTAGAAAAATTGACGAGTGTCATTCCCACTGCATGATTTTCACAGGATTAAGATTCCAAGAGATTGAGCAATTTGTCCAGAATTTCTAGTATATCTCTGTTTAAACAAAGCCTAGGATATTTTTGTCGTGTTTAATCTCACATGTTGACACATATCTGTTGGATGTTCTATAGGGATGAACGTGCAGTAGTTGCCCAAGTTTTTACTGTTATTATCTCTCCGTTTTTTCTTCTTAAAAATAGTCCCCTGGCATTCAAAATTTCAAAAATGGCTCTCTCTACTACCTATGGCAGGTGACACGGGTCATGTGATAGTATGGAAGGAAATGATCAGCGTGAGAACATGGCAAGCGGCTGGGCCCATCAACCTTCCGCTCGGGAGCACGGAAACACGTGACTCGCGGCCACGTGCCCCTGCTCGTACGATCCCACACTTGGCCACAAGCTACCGCAGAGCACAACGCCTCCTACGCTACCATATCATAAGATGTGATACACGTCATCGTCTGGGTCTTTCGCAATGGGAGAGGAAACTATTTTTGAAAATTTTATGGTACGAAAGCTATTTTTTTAAAAAAAAACTATAAGAAAGAGGCTACTACCTTTCTAGTTGCCCATGTTGACATCCGAGGGGGGGTACAACGGCAAAAAAATGGCAGATATCAGGATTCAAGAATAAAAATTTGGGAAAGGAAATGGGAGCCATCTTCTTTCTTTGCTGGGAGAAGCGCGGGGCGTTTTTCTCCCGCTTTTCAGCGCCTTGAGTTGTCGCTGCGTCAGATGCCTCTCTCTCTCTCCCTCTCTCTCTCTCTCTCTCTCTCCCTCCGCCCCACCTACCCCCGGAGATTTTTTCTAGATGCGATCCATTCCATCGATGCAGATAATCCGGAAGTGATCGATGCCCGTCACCCCTCCCACCAGATGCCACAACTCATGCACATTCGCAAGTTGCAGCAGACGCATAGCATGGAAGCAAGCAGTAGCAGTTGCTGTTACTGAACAGTCGCAGGCTCGTAGCTTCCTATGCTGAATGCTCCATTGCATGGTTGAGAGCCTGAGACTGTAGAGTGAATAAGAGATGGTACAGAGGAGCAGGCACCGTGAGTTGGGATTTGGGAATATTGATGTCTTGTTCTTAGGGCGTCATGATTAGAGGAGCTAGGGATTAGGATTAGGTTGAATAGTTTAATCATGTATGAGCTTCCACTGTGTGGAAAATGCGGCGGCCCTTGTGCGGTCTTTGTTTTAACAGCATCCAGCCTCAGCTTTTTGTTGAGGGAAAAAGGAAAATAAATTTTTTTGGGGTCTCCAATCAGAAGTCGAGGGGGTTGGGAAAGGACATCCACTGACTAAAGCGGATCGGAGTATCCTCTCAAATGTACCGCTACTAGAATAGCAGTTTTCGTACTTCATAGCGCCAGATGTGTGCGTTGCTAAATTATTGAATGTCGAGTAGCGCTTCCGTGCATCATTCTTTCGAAACAAGTTACTATACATTAAAACAAATGAAAGATAAATAATTATCATTCATCTTTTATTTATATTTTAATATTTATATAGTTTTTAAATAGTAATACGTAGGTGCACATCTCTTAGATATTGAGGGTGTGTTTGGGGAATCTAAAGTGACCCTCAAAGCTGCAACGGGTAGGGAGGTGCTTCGGCTTCGCCTCTCCGCCTCGCTCGCTTGGCCTCCCTCCTCGCTTGCGCTGCCGCCTCGTCGCCCGTTCATCCTCCTCGGTCATCCTTTTGCCCCGCCTTGCCATCTTCGCGGACTCGCCTAGCCTTCACCGTCAGCCCCCCTCTGCCGCTGGTCTCACCTTGCCGACCCCCGCCGTCATCTCCTAGTCTCGCCCCAGCGCCAGCACCTCTCGATCTCACCCCCTCTGCCCGTCCCGCCGCCGAGCGAGCTCCCCGCACGGTCGCCGCTGAGCCATGCCAACCGGTGGCCTTCTCCTTCCTGTCTGGCCCCTTTTGCACATCTACATACAGCTGCATCAGCCAAAAAATTTACCAAACGACATCTCCAAAAAAATTGTTCTGAGCTTTACAGCCTAGCCGTAGCTCCAAACACCGGCTGAGTAGTGCTTCGAATGTAATACATTTGGTTGCATCTTGTCCTAGAAAAATTCAGATTGTAGACATTGATATGTCGCAGAGCATATCCCATTAGAAAAGCAGAGCAGAGGACAGGCAGAGAGGAGGAGCATGATTGCACGGCAAAATAATGGTGAGGAAGAAAACAAAGTGTTGTACTGAATTGGACAAAATCACTAGCACAGCAGCACAACACATCCTAAGCAGGCTTACAGCGTGCAAGTTTGATTGAGGTAGGTAGTTGGATATGACAATTGCAAATGATACCACATTTTCCCCCCGTCAAGGACGTGGTGTCCTTAGCTTAACCTCTCGTACGTCTTTGCATCAAATCTAACGTTCTAATCATCGTCGTCGTCATTAGCTCCCTCGGCAACATAAACCTCTCAGAATTCTTTCTTCAGAACGAACTTCATTAACGGGGCAAGATGGATGGATCGATCACGGGGTATCATTAGCTATATCGACTCAATTGGCGAATGATGCAAGCATGTGCAGCCATCGGTGCACTCTCATTGCCACCACTAATTAAACATTAGCTAGGTGCTTAAGTTTTTAATCCACTGGCCGGGACTGGGAGCCCTGTGGCTGAGTAGCTCTAGCCTGGTGCTGCGGCATATTCCTCTCCTTTTCTCTGAAGAGTTTACGCCCGCACCCTCGGCTCGTCGCGGTCGGTCGGCCCGGGGCTCCACCACCAACCCTCGTGCTCCGAGGTGGTGTCCTTCCGGGGGCCCACTTGTCTGTGGCTCGATGCGGAGGCTTACTGTGAGATTTGAGAGGTTGGAAGTCTTAACTTTTACTTTGCTCTCGTATTTCATTTTTACAAATCTAGTTTAGATATATAAATATAATTGAACAACCTTTTTTCGATCGTGGTAGCGCCGTAAAGTTACATGTGCTATCTATCATACTTGTGTATCGCGGCAAAAGCCTGAAACCACGGCTATCCAAGTGTCGAGCGCGGTGGCAAGAGCCTGATAGCAGGCGCCGCGGCCTGCCGCGGCGTAGGCAAGACGGTTTACATTCAGCTTAGTGAGGAGTGAGGATGCATTGAGCTCTCTGATTTGCTTTGCCCTTAAGCATGAACTTAGTGGCCTTAAGCCCTTAAGTAACCAACATATGATAGTGTGCTGCCTAAATCATTGTCTGGGCTGCATAAGTCAGGTTTTTAAGCACCTTGTATGGTTGCATGTGCACTCTCCTTTGTTTAGCTTTATTTGTTTGTGGAGTTTTGGCTCCCTAGCTACCCTTGTTGAAGTTTTTTTTTTCGTTTCTCTTCGATCCAACTCTACATTTTGGTCACTTGGTATTTAAAAATAGCCAAAGTCATAATATCTTTGAATTCAGGATGATATAATCAAACTCTAATTTATATATAGGTTTACCCCCAAACTCTTGGAGTTCCCATGATCCGATTGTTGCTTGCTTTGTTATCCCTCTGCTCCAGTGTTTTGTTTACAGTTATGGCCACAGCATTTGACAGCATATTCACTGTAATTTGAATGTAAATTTGGTGATGCACCAAAGATTATATCTCACGATTGCAGCGCTACAAGACGTGGTAATGCAATCTTGCGGGGAAAAAATGATTATAAAATTGATTCAATTCTTTTAAGAAGACTCATAGTTCTTGATACATTTTATGGCCTTAGTATTCCCTCCATTCACAAATATACATATGAGCAGTTAAATTTTTCAAAATCTTGATTGCCAATATTTTAAAAAATATTTAAATTAGATACATAAAAATTACACACGTAGATTTATCTCAAAAAGTACTTTAATAATATTATAATTCTATCAAATTTTATAAATATATTATAATAAAATTATTAGTTAAAATTATGTTTTAGAGATGATATCCTAAACGAAAACTATTTGAGAGGTGCTTCTATGCTCTTCCTTTTTAAAGTTGCACAAATATTAAAGCATAAATGAAAGGTAGATGAGGATTACTTACCCCTTCGTCTGCTTCAAGATTTGTGCAACTTGTATTAGGAGGGAGAGCATAGAAGTACCTCTCAAACTATTTATGACAGGGGGAGTATTATCAGCCCATCACATGGTAGACCGACCAGTGCACCGGGCCAGCCAAATCCAAATGTGAATTGGCCAACCGGCCTGTTTTATTGCAAGCCCGAAATTCCAATATCCACAAAAACTTTGGCCCGTTTTTTTCTTTAAACATCGCAAAATAAACTGCCGCACGCGTATATAAACACTGCTCACCGGTGAGGTGACCACAAGAATTTCTCTACCCTCCACCTCCACCGCCGCTTCACTTTCCAATTTTTTTTCTCCTTTTAAAAATCGCGCTCGATTATTTTCCTTGTTCCGCTTTCCTAATTCGCGAGATCGAGACCTAGAGTGGCGCGCTAATGGCGGTGGAGGAGACGGCGGAGAGCTGCGGCAGCCACGCCGCTGCGGCGACGGCGGCAGCGGCGACGTCGTTGTCGTCGGCCGCGGCGGCGCAGGCGCGGAAGCAGCAGCAGCAGCGCCACAAGCTGGAGGGGTACATGGAGGTGCTCCGGCGCCTCCACGACGCTGGCGTGCCCGAGGCGCAGGCGCCGGGGTTCGACGACGAGCTCTGGAACCACTTCAACCGCCTCCCCGCCCGGTCAGTGCGTGCGCGCGAGCCTCTGATGTGATGCGACGCGCATCGAATGCGCTAGTGTGGATGTGGCGGTTTGAACTGATTTCGATTTGGTGTGGGTTGCAGTTACGCGATGGATGTGAATGTGGAGAGGGCGGAGGACGTGCTGACGCACAAGCGGCTCTTGGAGCAGGCGAGGGATCCGGCGCAGCGGCCGGCTTTCGCCGTGCGGGTCGTTCAGGTGAGGTGTTCCTCACGACGATGTCACTATACGAAGTTTTTGGAATTCAATCCTGAACGCCCCTGATGGAATTACTGTAGATAAACGAAAAGACAATTTCTCAGTTGTTATATGATTTGACTGTTTGCTGATCATATTTGGTTGGTTGGGGCTCGGTTTTTGCAATGGTTTTCCTTTTTATAATCGCTTCCTATCTGTAGTTAAGTCATCAGCACGAAGGCGGCACTGCGTGAGTCAATGGGTTATCCTCGGTGGTAGTATGTATGTTCAATCAGAAAAATGAAAACATTTTTACTCCATTAAATTTTAAACTGAACTGATGTCTATGTAGGATTGGTTCATCGCCTTTTAGTGTACCCCTTCTGATTCGAATAGCTTGCTGATCCAACAGTTGTTTACATTGTCAACAGTAAGAAATAAGAAGAAACCTTATGGGTATTGCATCAACACTTTATTTTTTCTGAGCAATTTCCACGTAAGGGTTTTCAATGGTCTAATGGCAACCTTGTCAGGTAGCCTCGGTATTAGCTTGACTAATGCAAAATTTCACTACGCTATAAGCTGAATCTCTCAGGGATCTTCTTCCACTACAATATCGCAATTCCGGGCTTTGTCCCATAAAACTCCTTAATAATGCACAGTAGATACTAATAATGTCATATACTGGTAGCTTTTGTTGCCTGTTAAGTTGTTCGAATGCTATTGATATGTATTTGATTGTGTCACCTTTTGCTTTTGCTACTTTGAAGTATAGGTGAATACCCGTGTTCTTGTGGGTGGTGATGTGTATTTTGTTTTTCTTTTGGTGTTACAGTAGTATGGACATTTATACCTGTACTTTCTGTTGCAATTTTTTGCTCGAGCATTGACTTGATCAAGCCTATAGCATGCGTCTACACTTTCAATGGTTTTGACCAACTAACTGAACTTAGAAACAGAGAGTTTGAGCTCTTCCATTAACTGACAGTGTCAGTTCTTGCTTTTATTTTTAAATTATCCGTGTTATTCTGTTTAAATTCCAGATATTCCATTTTCATAGAAGTTTCTTTTAACTGTAAAAATAGTAGCAATCCATATGTAAAGACCTACTATTGCCTGCCATTATCCTTATTGGAGAGTCTTGATTCATTAGGTGTCTCCAATTCTTGATGGGAATCAGACTGATGCTGATTCCAACACTGCAGGGGAGGAAGTTGCTTCAAGGCTGTTGAACAGGCAACAAAGGTATCTATGCCTTTCCATCTGTCGTTGAATTTTTTGGCTGACTGGGAAGTGACTAATATCTTGCCTTGCTGCCATGTATTGCGATATATTTATCTCCTGGTGAATCCATTTTCCATGTTATTTAATTTGTATGATTTATATTCAGCATCCACCCTCCTCCTGCCTTTGGTTCATCTACAAATCTTGAGGCCCTAGCTCTTGAAGCTAGCAAGTCTCAAGGTCAAGATCATGATAGCACCTCAGATAATGTCCGATCTCAGTACAGGTAAGTCTTTGCTGCAAGTTTACCTTTGCCCTCTGTTTTATCTTACTCATACAATATTTTCATGTTAAATCATTATGTGACTTGGGAAGTAACATAATATATGATATATGGGAAATTCTAATTACTTCATTTCTCCTTTGGAAGTGCTTGTTTCTCTGCAGCGTGCAATAATTTTCTTATATTTGATGGCCTTACAGACCCATGCATGAAGTTACCTTCTCTACCATTGACAAACCAAAGCTTCTCAGTGAGGTAAGCCTATGTGCATTTGAGGTTTTCATTAGGAATTTTCATATAGTCAGAAGTTGTGTATATACATATCTTTCTCCTTCTGTACATATGTATATATTTCTAGATTTTTACCAATATACTTCATGGTCTTTAACTTGAATAAATACTGGTCATTGGAATTTGTTTTTATCTATTTGTTTGGTTATACTGTATTTCTTGATACTTTCAGCTGACATCTCTGCTTGGTGAACTCGGTCTCAACATTCAAGAAGCACATGCGTTTTCAACCAATGATGGCTACTCACTCGACGTCTTTGTTGTTGTGGGTTGGCATGATGAGGTATTTCAGTCCCTGATTTTGTTTTTGTACCTATGCTAATTACTATTCGCTGCTGACTTGTGAATCCTGTGTTTTCTTTCCTGATATAATGTATATAGCTACAGTATAAGTCTATCTTTCTAGTCAGCATCAACGTCCACTTGTTGTCACTCACCACTGAAGAAAACTATGTCCACAAGCTTGAGTGCCCCTCCACTTGTCTATGATTGAAGTTGGAGGAGAATTCACATAAGCATTTATGTACGTGTTTCACAAGTGATTCAGATAAAGGGTACGGAGCATAGTTACCGGATTCACTGTAAACCCCTGCGAATCGCAAACCAGATTCATCGAACCCAAACCGGTTTAGGGTACACGGTTCGTGTTCACAGTGGAAATTAGAAGAAAAAGTGGCTAACCGCGAACCCAAATCCTGTACTACGACTCGGATGAACTGCATTTACAGTAACTATGGTATAGAGTATTGATTGAGATATTTTGTGATTAGAGACTAGGGAACCCACTATTTTCTTTTTGTACGAATCTAGTTAACTTTATACAACTGCGCTTTTTCTTTGTTATATAGCTCTAGTAGTCAATGTTACTATCGGTAAATATTACTGCATGATGTATTTAACTAGGTATGCGGAACTGCATGAGTTTGCATGTAAGTAGGATAGACATTCATATACGATTAAAAAGGCTCGGGGTGTGTGTGTGTGTGGGGGGGGGGGGGGGGGCGTATTAAGTTTTAGAAAACATGAGCGACATCTCTTTGATGGAATTGCTATTGTAATATTTTGCATGTGCTTGAGAGCCTGTAACTAGTTCCATAAATCATGCTACAAATACCAATCAATAATGAAGTACTATTGGTATCCCATAACATTCCCACAGTTCTGCACTATCTACTTCAAACAATCACAGTACCAACAATGACAGCCAGTGCATGTCTCTGGTTTGCATATTTTGTTTTGTATCTTTTCTCTTTTTCTCTGTTGTTTTAACATTTACTTATCTGTCTATTTATTCAGGAAACAGAGGATTTAGTAAAAGCAGTACAGAAAGAAATTGGCAAAATTGAGGTGGACCACAGACTCATAGTTTATTATGATTTAGTTAGTCTCTAGTTGTCACATGCTTATTTCTCCATGCTCATTTTCTGCTCTGGCTTGAATTTGACAGACACAAGCATGGTCTACATCTCATTCATGGTCTTCTCCAGTTCAAAATATGCAGATTGTGGAGAATTCAGCAGCTGATCATGTTGAGATACCTACAGATGGTGCTAGTGAATGGGAAATCGATGTAAAATTACTAAAATTTGGGAATAAAGTAGCATCCGGATCATATGGTGATCTGTGAGTGTTTGTTGCTGGCTATCATGAAAATCCCTTTCTTCCTCAGAAAAATCATGAACATCCATTTTGAGCTTTGATGTAGTACCTAACTAATCTTTTTCTCTTCCCAGCTACCAGGGTACATACTGCAGTCAAGATGTTGCTATTAAAGTGCTCAAACCCGAGAGGATAAATGCGGACATGCAGCATGAATTTGCCCAGGAAGTATATATTATGAGGTGGGTTACATGATCTGCTCTGTTCTTGCCTGTATTGTAGGAACTTTTTCTTTTTGTGATAATGATATTCTGTCACGTTAATTAAATATACCTTTAAGGGTTTTTTTAAGATAAACCTATGTTATTATTTTTGTTTGTCCGTTTATTTACTTTATCTCACTTAGTCTTGTTTCTTCTGTTCTTCCATGAATATTATCCTAAAATGTTGGTCCCAGATGCTCCTGTCTTCCTGTCGTCATTGCTAAATTCATCTACTTTTAATATGCTCAGATCCCTTGATGGCATTTACCTGCCAACATCTTGTTCTATCCGTCCTTTGTTTGCTTATTAATTGATGCCTCGTACTACTAGCTATGCAAGTATTACTACATGTTAAAGGCATCATCCTTATGGATCAGTGTCTTCCATTAGTGCTGCTCTGTGCTTTTTCCATTTGCTTTTTAAGTTTATGGAGTATATTTTGGATTTTAGGAAGGTTCGTCACAAGAATGTTGTACAATTTATTGGCGCGTGCACTAAACCCCCAACACTATGTATAGTCACAGGTATGGTTTGAAAAGGCTATCCTTTCAAGTTTCCCTTTTTCATATTGTGATAGTAATAGTAATAATGAGTGTACCTATGTGTTCTTCTCTCTTCCAGAATATATGTCCGGTGGGAGCGTGTATGATTACCTCCATAAACATAAAGGTGTCTTCAAGCTTCCTACTTTACTTGGAGTTGCGATGGATGTGTCAAAAGGCATGAGCTACTTACACCAAAATAATATTATTCATCGAGATTTGAAAACTGCCAATCTTCTTATGGATGAAAATGGGGTAAGTAATGTAAGGAAGCTACTCCTGAATTATGTAGTTTCCTTCTCAATTTTCAAATGTGCAAAATGCATTGCACTGGTGGAAATGCATTCCTCGTGCCATCACCGGCTTCATACTAGTTTATGGCCGGGTATAGTTTCTACCATGTGAAATACAGTTCTGATGGTATTGCTCCAGCTACCGACCTGTGTCTGGCAAATCTTGGCTAAACACCCATCTTTGACTTCTGTTCTTCTGATTTTTTAAAATAATTTGATGGGACATTGTGCTTTGAAGAAATATTGATGTGAAAAGTCACCAGAATAGATGTGGATCTCCTATAATGCAGTGTGTTTTAGCTGGAGTTTGGTTGTACCTAGCCAAATCTGGCTGCTGTTGATAACTGGCTGGTTACTGGGAATGTTCTCCTTCCTGGTTACTGCAAATTAAACGTTTGTTTCATTCAATGCATGATTTACAAAGTGGAACTGGATAAATTTGCCTGACCAACTGATTATTTCCTTCTGCAGATTGTTAAGGTTGCTGATTTTGGTGTTGCACGTGTTAAAGCTCAATCTGGAGTAATGACTGCAGAAACTGGGACATATCGTTGGATGGCCCCGGAGGTGATTTCTCTATCATTAACTATGCTACCACTATCACTAACTTGGTTGTTTATGTTAATGCTCATGAGAGTATAAGGTGTGAAGAGTGGATGTGTGCATTAGCGGTTGTGGGTCCGAAACACCCAAGCTCTGAGTTCATTGTTAAGTATGTGTGTCTACATATGTTGACTAGGCCCATACAGTAGTAGAGGTCCATGTGGCCCATGACTCTTGTATACACATATCTATGCTTATTTAATAAAATCTGAAGTTGTGAATAGCTGTAAATCTTCTCACATTCATCTTCATGGTTCATGCTTGACATGTGGACAAAGTTGATACTGTTCCATATATTGAAGAGAAGAGGGAAGACCTTTTTGTTTGTTTATTCATTTTGAACTTAAAGGGGAATTTTTCAATAGTTAAATTTTAGCAGTACTTAATCCCTAGCCAGCAAAATAATTACCAAACAACAGAGATAGTATGCAGGCTAAGATCATTGGCGAAGCAAAATATTTTGAGGACATGCATGCTATGATAGCTTCCTTTTATCTCTCTGTTTTCTATGTATCTTTATGACAAGATGACATTATCTTTCTCTGTATCTTATAGTGCTGTAAATTTGTAAATCTAAATGGGACTGCAACTTTGCAGCGGTTATGAACTCATGAAATCAAGAACTTCAGTGTAATAAATTGCCCACAATTGGTGTATCAGCTTACAAAATTTTACCTGTTGTAGGTCATAGAACACAAGCCCTATGATCACAAGGCTGATGTTTTTAGTTTTGGAATTTTGATGTGGGAATTGCTCACAGGGAAGGTACTTGCATTAGTCTGCTGCTACTATTCATTCATTACATTAACTCAAACTCAATTGTTTTGAAATGAGTTGGTAATTTGTTTATTAATCTATTCTTTGCAGATTCCTTATGAGTACCTGACACCATTACAAGCAGCTGTAGGTGTGGTTCAGAAGGTAAACATTGCCTGTCAAATTTTTTCTCTTGGAGTCTTATTCGTTGTTATTATGTATAGAAGTGGAATTCTTAACTTATCCTATCAACTACATAGTACCATGACAATGATATCTTTATATGTTTTGGACTACTGCATATCGATAATGTAGTTTGTTTTGAGTTTTTTCTTGTTCCATCAAATCATGCGGATGTTTAAACACTGTAAGGAACACATTTTTATACTAGTGCGGCTAATGCACTAGTAAAAACCACGGAATGACATTAGGGATCTCTTACATCAGGGTTTTAATTTGCCACTTTGCCTGATCAAAGACATTATAGTGAAATAATAATACCCATCTGGTCATGTTTATGAATCATATGACCGCAGATGAGACAACTTTTCCTCTCCGCTGGAAAGAGAAAAAAGAAGGTCAAAATACATTATCGAAATCTTCTAATATGGCAAACTTCCTTCTCAGGGATTGCGGCCTACAATACCAAAAAATACTCTTGCAAAGCTTGCTGAGCTTCTTCAGAAGTGTTGGCAGCAGGACCCTGCTCAAAGGCCTGATTTCTCTGAAATATTAGAAACTCTTCAGAGAATAGCAGAGGAGGTTTGTGACTGAGACTTAATACCAACTTACTTAAATGAATGAAAACCTATTTTCCTATCAACCGATGGAACAGGTTGGAGATGAACATGAGGGTAAGCATGAAGGAAAGCACAAGGAGAAAATACTGGGGGGATTCTTTTCAGCTTTGAAGGGGCGGGGGCACTGAAGTGGCGCGAATGTACATGATTGCAATCCATTCGAAAGGGTCTGAGCAAAGTTCCTCGGCACGCCCAGCGCCAGTACATTGAGATATATGCCTGCTGCAGGACTGAAGTGGCAATTTTCAGCTGCAGTCTCGCCCATCAGCTGTCGTCATAGTTTTTCTGTTTATTACTTCCGGATTCCATTACATGATGTAATCAGGGGCGGAGCTAGTCCAAGACCAAGCCCCGGGCTGGACCAGCTGATTTTAGATTAAATATCTGTTTTCAATGATTTTTTAATAATTTTTCGTAGAATTTTAGTGGGCTTTCGGTACCAGGCCCTACTCTGCTCGGGGCCTGGATCCGCGGGGCCTGGATCCGCCCCTGGATGTAACATAGGAAGAGAATGGATGTGAACTGTACATTATCTGATTTTTCTTACAGGTTGTAACGTTTAGTTGGCATAAGAAGCCAAATTTAGGGCGTGCTATGATTCTTTTACTGCCGATCATCGTGTAGTTGCGATTATCTTTCTACATACTGCTTAGAACTTGAGTGTCCTACTTACATACTGTTTCTTAGGACTATGTTTGTTCATAACTTTTTGTTCTTTGAGAATGACTAGTTACATGCCCGTGCGTTGCTACGAAAAACAAAATTAATAATAAAAAATAAAGATTAAAAAATAAAAAAAATTATTTCACAAGATCAAACATCTATCTAAAGCTGGCTAATTAAAGCAACGCTTCGTTTCTTGTGTAGGGCAATTAAGCAGGGCAATTAAGCAAGGCAATTAATGACGTGGGAAGAACTCACCACTGCCACCAACTGCTGCTTTAGAATAAACTAGTTACATGCCTGTGCGTTGCTACGAAAAATAAAATTGATAACAAAAAATAAAGATTAAAAAATAAAAAATTATTTCACAAGATCAAACATCTATCTTTAACGCTTCGTTTCTTGCGAAAGCTGGCTAATTAAAGCAACGCTTCGTTTCTTGCGTAGGGCAATTAAGCAGGGCAATTAAGTAGGGTAATTAAGTAGGGCAATTAAGCGGCAATTAATGACGTGGGAAGAACGGACCACTGCCACCAAGTGCTGCTTTAAAATAGTAGAGAATACCAGCGTAACAATATCCTGATGCTTTATCAATCACGGTGTGTTGCTGCGTGTGAAAATGAAAATGCAGATAGATTGCAAGTTGTGAGCTGAACAAGGCAAATGCATTCCCAACTCTGCTCTGAACAAAGATGGGTTAAAATTGGCAGCTCTCTCGTGCCAAGATTTTGACCCCGCATTGCCGTGAGATAAAATATTCTTAGTGAATCCTCTTCGACAAGACAACCATGTCTCCATAGTCCATATAGCCAAGCAAGAAGTTCAGACGCTGGGTCTGATTTGACACCAACCCGTCGTGACGTTCGTCCTTCAAATGGTTATGAGCCAGCCATAAGAATTATGCCTGAGAAAGGGGCACAGCTACCTGCAACCAGGGTTAACAAAAGCGATGAAAATCGCGCGATTTTCGTCCGTATGGCCGCGGTCCGATATCAAATACCGGTCGATAAACTGGTTCAACTCAAAAAAATTCGAAAATAAAAATTACGTGTTACAAACCGGTCAAAAATCGGTGGAAATCATTCGATTTTCGTCGAAAATCGACAAAAATCGCTCTAAAAAATCGACCACCAAAAAAGTTCACCAAGTTTGTCGATTTTCCACATAATCGACGACTTTTGATTTTTTTCATTTTTTTTAAATTTTGATTTCGCGTGATTTTTAGCGATTTTCGGTGTCGACGCAGTAGCAAAATTCGTTGTCTAAACGGTAAGGTGAACCCTGCCTGCAACAACTCAAGATATATTTGTTAACACCTCGGGTAAGCATAAATCAACTGATCAAGAAACCATGGCACCCAAGGTTTTAAATTTCGTTTTCGGTTTACATATCCTCACCCTCCAAAATTTCGGTAAAATCTTGTTATTTCGGACAAATCTAGACAAAATTCAAATCCGTTTTCTTACCAAGATTTCTGAAAACTTGAAATTTTTTAACTGAACGAAAATTGGTCCAAAATGCGTTTCAAAATTTTTTTTCATGGTCTTGATGTATCACTGATGTTCCCGTAAAAAATTTAAGATAATGATAAAGCTTGAGAAATTTTCAAAAATTCCGACAATGTAAAGTAATGTAAAATAGTCTTCAACGGCTTGAAAAAAAGGGGCGAAATTTTGAAAAAAAATTATGAAAGAATATATGTATATTCTCTTTCTGTTTGAATGTGCATAGGTGACCAACTGCTCAATTAGATATCGTGGTATGAAATTGATATGGGCATGCATCATGTGGGAAAGTACTAATCCTTCTTTAATAATATCCCCCTAAGCTGCGCTATTCTTCTGCTCATCTTCTTGCTAAACAAGTGCCGATACACCAGGAAATGGATAAATATAGGTTGGAAGTGTCATGGGCAGCTGCTCAATATATTGAGCAAGCTTCAGCAAGACATTTTGCAAAGGAAATAAGCATCATGTATACGTCAATATGTAGTTGCAAGAACCTTCACAAGTCAATATATGCTAACAGAAGACACCCTTTCAGATCATTGCTGAAATATTGATGAGTGATGAGACCGAGATCTCGGTTCAAAGCGCCGAGAGTAAGGAGGTGTTTGGCACAGCTCCAACTTCACCAGATTCGTGAATCTGGTGGAGCTGGATATTCTTAGCTCCACCAAATCTGTGAAGCTGAAGCTGTGAGATATTAAAAGTGTTTAGATGAATCATCTTATTTATATTTTAGAATAAAAATATAAACTTAATTTACATTATTTTAGCCTGCAAGTTTCAGATCTGAGATGAAGTTGGAATCTGAAGCCCTGCTAAACAGGACTTAAGCTTCTAATGATCGGAGCTACGCTATAACTGTCGAATCTGGAGTGGAGGTCGGCGGAGGTGAGCTCTGTCAGGGGGTGAGTGAGTGAGTGGACTGACCAAGAGAGGGAGTGAGGCCCCGTTCGTTTCAGCTTCTGGACAGCTTCTGCTTTAGAAAAAAGAGGATTATTTGCCGAACGGGAGGATTCTAGACAGCTTCTCTGAGAATCAGAAGCTGATTTCTGTATAGAATTACAATCTGGCTGAAACCTGATTCTCACTGATTCCTGCTGATTCTTGCCGGCTCGGTCCGAAACCTAGAAGTTGTAGCGTGCTCAGCCCGATTCTTCCATAATCAGAAGCAGCTTCTCTCATAATCCAGAAGCTGAAACGAACTGGGCCTGAGGAAAGTAACCGACAGAGGTGAGCTCTGATTTGGTTTGGTACAGCCTAACACAGTGCGAACTTGGCTTTGGTTATTTTAATTGGGCTTGGATATCTCATAAGATCACGACAGCAAGATGGGTTAGGTAGTCTAAGGCCCCAGGCTTTCAGTTCTCTTGGCCCATAGTAGGGATGAAAACGGAGCGGATTCAGTCGGATAGTGATATTTTTATATCCGCTCACATTTTTTTTCACCCGGATGCGGATACGGATACGGATAATTTAAAAACGGATCGAATATTGAATCGATATCGGATAATAATAAAATGGATAGTAATCGAAGTTGGATCGAAAACGGAAACGAAACTGAATATTTAGTCGGATAATATGTAAACGCCGAAACACAAGTTTCAACACAGGATATTAGGATTTAGAGTATGTAATCCACAAACATAACAAAACTTATATAATAGTGTTCAAAACAAACATAACGTAACGAAATCTTAATATAGGAGCACATTGTTCAATGTTCATAGATAATTTGCATATAAAACATGGGATTTGGCTAGGGTCGGTGCGTGGGCTGCTGCTGCCCGCTACTTGGAGACTTGAAGTCTTCAGTCTTGGACGCTTGGGCCTTGGGATGCCAGGGTGGGCCTGCAGTGCAGGCTGTGCAGCCTGCTACCCTGCTCTGAGTATACGGATATCCGGATATCCGTATCCGTCGGATATCACCCCCATATCCGCTCCGGTATTCGGCTGTCCGATCCGGATAATTATCCGTATCCGTATCCGACGAATATCATATTATTTTACCATTTCCCTAAAAATGGATACCGGATACGGTCCGGATATTATCCGCTCCGTTTTCATCCCTAGCCCAGAGGGCACGGGTTCGAATCCTGGCCTCCTAGATTCAAAATACTCTCTTTTTTTGTCAATCCGGTCCAAATAATTTGATATCCGGTAAAAAAACATTGAAATTTCGGCAACATTTAACAAAATTCTCTAAATTACTATAGCAATTTGATTTTTTTTTTCAAGAAATTCTTATTCCATCGAGATTATGAATCTTGGAGGGGCCGAATTCCAAGATTTTGCTAAAATTTAACAGGATTTTGATCCTTGATGGCACCTACGGTGGGCCTAGCATCAGCTCTGGACACTCTACGTGGTACCCCACGGGGTGAAGCTGCCTCAGCGGAACAGAAATCTACCATATCAGGTAATATTGTAATTGTTTTCTCTTAAGCAGTTAACAAATGATGCACCTATGCCGTATACTCAGAGCAGTGCTGGTAAAGGAGTGCTTTCTGAAGAAACAGTATCATCGTATTCTCAAAAGAACCTCAAAGGAACATCAACTGAGGCAAATCCAAGCTGCAACAGCAAATTGACCAGTCCAACACCCAGTCATCTAAAGATGACAACATAGATGCCAGTGGAACCGTAATCTCTAACATCTTAACAACAAATGGAGACACACTCACTGTCTTCACCACCCAAGGAAAGCATGGAAGCAACTGAAGAATCGAGGAACCAACAACAGCTATTTTTCAATCAACACAGGACAACGAAAAGCAAGTTGACGAAACTGAGTCACAAGACACTGGAACTGATGAGCCTGAAGAAATGAACCCCCATGAAAATACGAATCAGAAGAATAATGGAACATCTCAAGGGGAAGCTTTAGACCAATCAGGAAAACAAGTTTCAGGGGTTCAGCTGCTAAGGAAGAACACAAACAATGGTCTCAAATCAACCAAGGACGCATCAAGTGGCATCCAAACAGACAATAAATCTGAGAGCAGCTTGAGAACTTCTGAAGAATGCAAGCGGCAAATACAGACTGAAGGCAAAACTCAAGGTCATGAAACTGAGGCACCAGCCTCTAAAACTCAGCAGCCTAAAGAACCACTGTATCTGGCAAGGAGCCAAGGACCATGGCATCTAACATTTTCATTTATGATGGAAATAATATCATTCTTATATCACACTTGTGGCTGTGAGATTATATATTCCACTATGTCAAAAGAAAAACCTATAGTGCCAGTATCCTACGTCTAAAAATTTTATTTCTACCTATCATATAGTTGCCGTGCCAAGTGCCAACTCCAGTAGACAACAAACAATTCCCATGGAGAACCACAATCCAAACATATTGCTGCTCAAAGTAAACTGTGTTACTATTGGTGAAGGGTCCTGAATTTCGTGTTCCATCACCTTCTCCGTGAATTTCAGAGTTCACATTGCTAAAACATACGCACAGTGCAGATGTTCATATAGATTAAAAGCAAAACAATCATGCAAGAACCAATTCATTTATATATGTGCAAATACAGAACACAACTGATGTTACATGCATATTACTACGTTTCCATTGAAACCAAAAAAAAAAAACGGCAGAAGTTTCAGTGGAATAAAGCGGACAGAAGACTCTGTACCAACTTCTTTTCACCCATAGGGAAGTCTGCAATAAAATCTAAGGCACCAAATTACCAGCTACAGGTAATTTACATGCACCCTAAGTATTAAGGGGTGTTCTTTGCTGCCACCATGGTTAAATTTGCTGCCAAGCACTTCACTGCAGTTCTGGTACCCATATCATTCAGCTGCAGCAGCAGCAGCTGCTGCAGTTCTGGTCTCAATCGATCCAGCCATTGCCATCCCTTTTGACAGCCTCTCACTGTATTCCTGCATCTCCCTTTTGTACCTCTCCTTGTCCTTTGCACCGTAGCCGTAATATACCTGGCAATAGCAATGCATCAGGATCAGGAGGTGATGGATATGATCACTCAGGAATGCTAGACATTAGTACTAGAGCAATTCATAGCTGCAAGTAATGCATCTGCAGAAACAAACCGTCTTGTCCTCCTCGCTCATCTGGTTCCAAGAGTCCCCAATCATCTTGCTGTACTCTCTCCCCCTGTGGGGGTAGAGTGCTCTCAGCTTGGCATGCTTCTCCTTGAAGAAGAAGTTGTAGGCGCTCCTGTTGGGCTCTGGATGCGCCGGGTCCTGCAGGTGCTTCCATCCTCTCTTGTGCTTGCTCCTTGAGAGCATGCGATCGCCACCGCCATTGCACTTGTTGGATGGCAATGGCACCGCAGCTGCAGCTGAAGAGGAGGCACCACCCGGTCCTTCTGGAGGTGCTGGAGCGACATGGTAGAGCACTCCTCGCAGCGTCTCCATGCCGATCTTCACGGTCACGAAGTAGCCGTGCTCAAACTTGCCGTCGATCGATCCGGTCACACTGAAATTGCAAGGTTCTGTAGGAGTAGAACCATCGAATCTTTAGGAAACATCACATTCACGTGTGTAATACATAACAGGGCAAAAACTCTGAAGAAACGGAGGCCTCTTTGATTTGTTATTACCTCCGCCTTGCCGCTCCGGGAAAGCCGTCTTCCCGGTCTCCGGCGCCTGCACGGCGTGCGCCGTGGCCGGCCGATCGGAGCGGCGGTTCATCTTCCTCAGAGGCGTCTTGGTCAGCGCCGGAGCTGCAGGGGGGACGAGCGGGCCCTGGGCCCTGAAGTAGTAGACCTGCTCGTAGTGGTGCAGCAGGCTGAGGTAGTACCTCCTCAGCACGTAGGATGCGCTCGTGGTGGTTGCCGGGAACCTGAACTGCGCTATCACCTCCCTCCATTTCTTCTCCTCCATCACCTGAGCATAGAGACATGCAGGTATCAAAACCAGCACAACACACTGTTGGAGTAGCATGGCATTAGGGGGCTTTGGTTTTTTTTTTTGTGTTGAAGCATCTGACCTTTGCAAGGCCGCCTCTGTTGGTGACCTCCACATAGAGGACATGCAAGTCAAGGTCCTTCCCTCCAATCACAGGGATCCTACGAAAGCACAAACACCATATGTCACTTGCCTGAAGGTGACATGAGAAATGGACTCCGGGTGAGGTTAGTTAGCTACATGAACTTGGTGCCCATGAGGGAGTGGAAGCGCCTCAGACTGTCCATGAAGGCCTCTCTGTCCTTGACTACTTCCCCATGGCAGAGCAGAGCGGGCGGGTACAGCTTCTCAACCATGGCTGCATTGCCAGCTCCGTCCATCTCCATCTCCATCTCCTTTCCTTGTGATCAACAGGAGCACAAACTACTGTTACTTGTGCTAACTTGCAGCCTTGCTGTGAGTTGTAACTGGCAAGATTGGGGCGAAATATGCGTACTTTGGACGATACTACGATAGTACAAGGGGAGGCTAATCTTTGGCCAAGGGTGGATGCTGGACAGAGTAATAAGCAGGCAGATGGAGACGGATAAGTGAAGAGAATAATGTGAAGTGAAGGGGCGAGTAGCAGTAGATATCAGGATATGGCTTCCCTTAGCATATGGCGATTGCCGAGGCAGTGTTATTGCGTTAAATGTACTACCAGACTACCAGTACAGTACAGTAGTACGAGCAAAAACACGAAATTATGTTATTCTACGCTAATTTTTTTCTTCTGCAAATCTAGTTTGGTACATATGCATTTACAAATTTAATTCTTTCGTTAGGAAGCCGTGGCAAGAGATAGATACCTATCCCCTACGGCACACAAGGTGTGTGATGTGGCCAATACCGCGACAGGACGAGCGATCACAGGAGCTGGCGTTGGAGCGTGGGAGGAGCTACACCGGCGTGCACAACACCTCGTTGCCGCACCCGAGTAGTGCCGAAGAGATCTTGCCACGGTGGATCATGCTGCTCCCGCAGTCGGCCAAGTTCACGATGCTATGGTGACCTTTTGTGCTCCCTGAATACAACATGAGATAAATGTCATATACTGCGCTTTCGCTTTTCACAACTACACCTGTTATGATAGAGAAGTTGATGAAATTTATAAATATATGAATAGATTTTTTTTTAAAAAAATATAGAGCTAGAATCTAGATAATTACTGATTTCCAAAAACACTACCTGGGTCCTGGGCTAGCAAAGAATCGCCTTGCCTCAGCATAGGCCTGCTGCTACGGCTAACGCTAGGCCACAAATGGACACGTTCGGTAGCGCCTGCAAAACATATGGCACATCGCATGTAGGAGCAAGTACAATAAATTTATTTTAGTTTATTATTAATTTGTATACATTAGTTTTATTATATATAAAAAAATGAAAAACGAAGAGAGAGAAAAGAGATATGTCTTATTTAGTAGTCAGCTTTGCACAAAAATATAGATAGATTATTTATGTATAAATGAGAAGAGAGAGTTATTGTACATCGTCTAGAGACAATCTTTAGAGACAGTAATTATACAAACTAGTTTTTAGTTTAATTTAGATGGTATAGATGAGATATAAAGTAAGTAGTAAATTTTGTCCACTATAGACTAATAGTAAGCTAAAAATCAGCTTGCATAATAACTGTCTGTAAAGTTGTCTTTAGATGCAATAACACTGTATCTTTTCTTTTGTACATAGATAATCTACCTATGCTCACTACAAACTTGGCTACTAAATAAGAGTCAGCTCTCTTTTCTCTTTTTTTTCTCTCACTCTTCTGTATAAACTAAAACTGATATATACTCTCTCTGTCCCACAAAGAATGCATTTTTAGTGTTCAAAATTTGTCCCACAAAGAGTGCATCTTTAGTCCGTAGGGCTCACCCAAAGTCCATTAATTCCCATAACTCCACCCCAAGATTTGAAAATGTTTAGCTCCTTTGCATGCTTAGTGATTTAGCGTAGAGTAATATCCCACTAATCTTCTGCATGCAGAGCTGTAAATGTATGCATGCGTATTTAAGTGCCGGTGAAAACTAAAGCACCAGCACGCTTATGCATGAAGTAATGAGGGTCACATTAGTCATTTACCTTGCACACTAATCTGTTTTAAAAAAACTAGAAATACACTCTTTGTGAGAAGGAGGAGGTACCAACTGAAAACTAGTTGAGATAGTATTTCTTATACATGCCTTAAGTATACATGACATCTCATTCATAGTCAAACCCATGAGATTTTAATGGGTGTTAAAGCCAGGCATTGCCCCCATAGAGCTCTCGTGGTTCCCAATAAGGTATTCTCTTTACTCTAAAATAGTTATTATTTTAAATATTGATACGATTTTTAAAACAAAGCTTTATCACTAAATTTTATTATAATATATTTATAAAATTTAATAAAATTATAATATTATTAAAGTATTTTTAAGACAAATGTACACATAATTTTTACGTATCTGATTTAAATATTTAAAAAGATATTAACAATAAAAGTTCCAATAGGTTGACTACATATATATCCAAAACGACAACTACTTATGACCGCAGAGAGTAAAAAGGATGGATCGATCATGGAAGCCTCAACTTTTTAGCCCTACAGCACTTTTCAAATTTAGTCCCTGTCCGAACGTAATTGCAAAAATAATCTCATCTTTAACCGCGGAAGCACCGACAGTGATACATATCTCCTACCATGCCTGTGTACTGTAGGAGGGGCCAGACCAGCGACAGACATGCTGATGTGCTCCCCTAGCTCGACAGCAAGGTGCCAAGCCTTCCTGATGCGGTAGCGTGTCTTGCCGAGCTGTCCTGGCCCTCCTCCTGCCGTGGTCAGTCGAGCTGATACAGGTCTAAGATTATCTCCAGCAATTTTCCTTCATTCCATTCCCTTTCCTATATTCATTCCCTTTATTTTCTACCATCTCCAGCAGCTTCCCCTCGAATGAATTTGTGAAGGGAATGGAGAGAGAATCCCTTTGTAGACAGATTCTCTCTCTATTTCCCGTCCGACGGGAATCGCGAAGGGAATCCGCTGGAACACTTGGGATCTTTTCGCGAAGAGATTTGGAGGTTGAAAAGAAGCTGTTAGAGATAGTCTAACTCCTGATATGGTACATAAACATAGATATGATATATGATATGTTACCTGTTGTTGCTTCCGTGATGAAAGAAAATGCTGCGTTTGTTATTGTATTCGCATGTTCATATTAAAAAAGAAAGGTGCCTACTGCCTACCAGCTTAAAAAAGCAGCCCTTCTCGTTCGAGCTGCGCGTTGGCAGGAGGCGAGCTGCTAGCGATTATATGTACAGTACGTTTGCAGCTAGCTAGCCTACCTACGGACGCCTCTTGCCGCATGCAGGCTTTCTGGTGTCTCCCACGTTGCTACGAGAGAGAGAGAGAGACGGATGTCAGATGTATATGCATTGGGTGTGCTTGTACTTGCGAGGAGATACGAACGAAAAACAGATGGATGTAGCTGGAATCGATCGGCGCCGTACTGCTGCTGATGAGCGCGCAGAGAGGGAGAGAGGACGTATCAGCAAATCACTGCCATATCTTTTGCCTCCAAACAAAACTAGTTTTTCGAAAGAATCTACGCCACACGTACGTACGGCTGCATGTGGCATCCTCAGCGTTAATGCAGCTTTTAAGGTTTGTGCTACCCATGCAAAAGTGATGCGCTGACATCAGTAGCAGACCGTTGTGATTATAGAAGATTAGAGAAAAAAAAAACTACCGACGGTGTACTGTTCTTTGATCTCTCTCGCTCCAATCTCTTACTTGTCTCGGCTCTCTCGAGCAATGGACCGTACCGTTTAACGCTGGCTCTCCGCATGACCGATTTTAATACAACTCAAAGCAGAAACTCGACACCATATAAACGGCACGACACCTGTGACCGACTGGGTCATGTCTCGACCGGTTCGACACAAAAAGTTCCTTTTATAAAAAAATATCGATCCTATCTGCATCTCAATCCATCCAACTAACTTACACCAATCTCAGTCCAAGACTTGACCGGATTTGACCGGATTTAATCGGAGTTTGGTCGGATTGGATTGTTCAAGTTGTTTTCCATGTCTGACCAAAATTTCAAAAAAAAATTGGGAACCAGCCAATCTCAGTCCAAGTGAGTCTAATTACTAAGTCATGGTTGGATCATGTATCGAACGGTATAGCATACGGTGTAGTCGTTCCCTGGTGATTATCATGGCGTGGGCCCCATGCATGCACCGAGATCTCTCTCTTCTCGCTCCATCGGTTACTCCCTTGCTGTCCATTTTCTCTCTCTAACAGTGCCACAGTGGCCACCGAAGAGGGGTTCGGAGCCGAAGGAGGAGCCCCGGTGGCCAGCGACAAGGGCTTCGGATCCAGCCCGACATGGAGAAGACCGTCGGAACACAGCGGAGCACTGCTGGAGTGGAGGAAGAAGAAACCGCGCCGCGCGGATCCAGCAAGATGAAAAAGAAGCCCGTTGGATTCAGCCTGGTGTCTTCCCCGCAATGGAGAAGGCTGCCGGAATAGAGCCGAGCATCGCCGGAAAAAGGAAGAAGAAACTGCGCCTCAGCTTCGCGGTCTCCGGCGCGGATCCAGCAAGATGACGAAGAAGCGCATCAGATCTGGCCGGGCGTCTTGTCGGTGATAGAGAAGACCGCCAGAATGGAGTGGAGGAAGAAGAAACCGTGCCACGACTTCGCAGTCTGCGGTGATAACACATCCTCTCGTGCAAGATATGGCCATTGGGCCAGATCTTTTTGGGCAGGCACCAGGCACGGTCGGACCGGCCCATCCTGCTTGTGAACGGGACGTGCCGGCATGGCATGTCAAGCTGAGCTGTGCTTGGGCTAGTATACATCGCCATAGTGCCAACGTGCCGCGGCACGGCATGGCCAGCGGCAAAGCTCATGATAGCACGCATGTCACACGGTCAGGCACGCGGCGAAGGGGGAAGGGGAAGGCGTACCTAACCGAAGGAAAAAGCGGAGGGTGCCACGTCCATGGTGGTGGTGGGGGGCGTGCCGGTGGGGAAGGCAACGGAGGGGATGAGGAGAAGCCAGAGGGGGAAGAGGAGGGGCACGTAGCAGCAGGTGAACCACTAGACGACCCTAATTTTTATTTGGTTTTAGTAATTAATGACAATCATGCTTAAGAGACTAACATTTTCTTTAAGTGTATAAGAATAGGTTAGTCCTTATCATTGCAACTCAAGAAGGTGAAACTATAAGCAACATGCATGTTCAAAGATAAATCAAGCTCAAGGTCAATGTATGAAAAAAATTAAGGATCTTTTCATAGCTTTTACCGATCTTAGTGTTTGGTGGCAAGATCGGATTGCTAGAATATGTATCATACTATCAAGAGGGACCATTGGCTAGTAGCTTGAAAATGCTTAGAATATATGGCTCAAATTTGTTGGTTGATCTCGCGCCCTGATCGGGGGCGCAACCGACCTTTATGGTTGTGGCCCCCTGTTGCACACGCGCTATAAATAGAAGGGACTAGACAGCCCTGAGAACCAACGTTCTCTGTGCACACGTCCCTAACAAACCAGTGAGAAACCGATCTACTCGTGCGTGTGGAGCAACGGGAAGGCCAGGCATTCGTTCTTCCCCACCGTCGTCCTCACCACTGCCGTCGCGGCTCCATCTTCCACGACAACGGCAATGGCTTCCTCGAGTTCCACTCCCGAAGGTAAACCCCTAAGCATTCATCTAGGTGTTTCATCTAGGCACTAAGATCCATTAGACCTAACAATGGTATCAGAGCATTTGGTCCAGTGTCTAGATCAAACCCTAGTTGTAGATCCCTTCGGTTTAGATGCGCATAGAAGTTAGAAGGAGAAGAAAACCCGAAATCATGTTGAATCGAATCAAAGAAAAGTGGGGATCGAACTCCAGCCCTAATGCATCAAGCACAACACTCATTCCACTGAGCTACGTTGGATCACCTCTCGCCTGCGTGCTGCTAAGTCCATTTATGGATTAAAACAAGCGTCTAGACAGTGGTACATTAAGTTTGATGAAACCATAAGAAATTTTGGGTTCAAAGAGAATGAAGAGGACAACTGCATTTATGCAAAGTTTAGTAGAGGGAAGTATATTTTCCTAGTTTTATATGTGGATGATATCCTATTAGCAAGCAAAGGATCGATCTCGCTAGAGACAAAGAAGTTCTTGTCCTCAAAGTTTGATATGAAAGATCTTGGTGAAGCATCCTATGTATTAGGAATTGAGATACACCGAGATAGAAAAAGAGGGGTGCTAGGGCTATCACAGAAGGCATACATAGAAAGTGTTTTAAAAAGATATAGTATGCATATGTGTAATGCCACGCCTGCTCCAATAGTCAAGGGCGATAAGTTTGGTAATTTTCAGTGTCCAAAGAACAAGTATGAGATCGATCAAATGAAATCAGTACCATATGCTTCAGCTGTCGGAAGCATAATGTATGCTCAAATATGTACTCGCCCTGACTTAGCATTTACAACCGGGATGCTTGGAAGATATCAGATTAATCCAGGAGTTGATCACTGGAAAGCTGTAAAGAAAGCCTTGCGGTATTTGCAAGGGACAAAGAGCCTCATGCTAACATATAGAAAGTCAAGTGCCCTAGAAATTATGGGCTATGCAGATGCAGATTGGGCAGGGTGTAAAGACACTGGAAAGTCCACATCAGGATATGTGTTCACCCTTGCCGGAGGAGCTATATCATGGAAAAGTATAAAACAATCAGTCGTTGCAACGTCGACAATGCACGCTGAGTTTGTGGCATGCTATGAGGCAACCGGGCAGGCAATGTGGTTTAAAAAAGTTTGTACCCGGGTTGAGAGTGGTGGACAGCATAGAAAAACCACTCAAATTATACTGCGACAATGAGCCAGCAGTATTTTACTCCCACAACAACAAGTCAAGTGGTGTTGCCAAACACATAGAGATCAAGTTTTATGTTGTGAAGGAGAAAATCCAGGATCAAACAATAGAACTTGAGCATATAAGCACAAAAGACATGTTAGCGGATCCGCTCACCAAAGGTCTTCCTCCCAACGTGTTTGAGAAGCACGTGGCGGCATGGGTTTAAAGGAAAGACTATGATTACGGATAATAGGGGTCATTGAAAGCAACCGTCTCCCACAAAGACAAAGTTATTACTGCTTTGAAGTAGAGAGGTGTGCTATAGTCATTGAGTTCAAGAAGACGTGAATCGATTGCTAGACGCCTTGGTCTTGGTACACTAATCTATGGAGGAGTGGAATGTTAAGTTAAAAGTGTGAGATATAAAAGGTTAATAGATCAAGATATAAAGTTTCAAAGTTGAATTCGAGATCAAGGGGAGAATGTTGGTTGATCTCGCTACGATCGGGGCGCAACCGACCTTTATGGTTGTGGCCCCTGTTGCACACGCGCTTATAAATAGAAGGGACTAGACAGCCACGAGAACCAACGTTCTCTGTGCACACGTCCCTAACAAACCCGATGAGAAACCGATCTACTCGTGCGTGTGGAGCAACGGGAAGGCCAGGCCGGCTTTGTTCTTCCCCACCGTCGTCCTCACCACTGCCGTCGCGGCTCCATCTTCCACGACAACGGCAATGGCTTCCTCGAGTTCCACTCCCGAAGGTAAACCCCTAAGCATTCATCTAGGTGTTTCATCTAGGCACTAAGATCCATTAGACCTAACAAAATTATGCTCACAGTCACACTTAGCTATGTGCATTGCTTTGAAAAGCTATTGAAAATTCATACTGCCCTGTAAAAGTCGGCACTACCGATAGCTAGAGGCCGGTACGCCACTGGGTCGGCGTAGCGCCCTCTAGTGGCGGTAGTTATTTTATAGAGGGCAATGCTCGAGCCCTCAAACAGGTCGGCACCACTGGGCATGAGGAGCGGTAGTGCTGCTCAGTTGGCAGTACCGCCCCAGAGGGCGGTAGTTATTTTACAAAAGACATTGTGCCTCTATGTGGGGCTAGCACTACCGGGGTCGAGGAGCGGTGCTACTCGAGGTGCGGCAGTATCGGCCCTTTGACAGTAACAGATAAGGCTTTTTTTGCTGGGAATTAGGATGGAAAAGACCCAGTAAATTTCAAAAATTTATCTTCTTCCTGTACTGATCGTATGCATTAGAACCAAAATTTAGAATATGCAAAAAGCACTGTTTGATTTCCTTGACGTAAATCAAGGAATTCCTGCCTTTTAATATCCACCAGACTCGCTAGGATATGAGCCTGACAGAATGTGTCTTTGAATGCATTCCACAAGACCTCTTGTCTGGCGGAAGTATGGCCTGATGATTTCCCACCAAGCGGCTGTAGCACCTTGCAGCTGGTACGATGCATAGAGAACTTTTTCCTGATCATTGCATTGAGAAATGGTCAGTTTGCTCTCTATTGAACGGAACCTATCGTCGGCATCCAATGGGTCAACAGGCGTAGAAAAAGGTTGGAGGCCGAGTTTTCAAAAATCGGTCAGCTTGGATTGTGGGGCGCCACCACCATTTCCACCAATGGCTGCATTGGTGCCAAGGTTGGCAGTATTCTGTACCAACTGTTGGAGAAGAAGGGTATTTGTTTGGCGCCCGTGTTCGATCATCACAAAAACTTGCGCCATCATCGGCGGTTCTGGTAGTTGCTCCTCAGGATCAGTATCACTAGGTTCCTGAGCTGGAGGGGGAGGAGCAGTACGTCGTGAAGAGGACGCTCTTATAGAAGGATGCACTGGATTCGGCTGGGCCGGAGTGGGATATGTTACGCACGGAGGCTGTGGCTCCTGCGTAGCTTTGTTTTCCAAGATTTCATGGAGCGATCTTGTTGCAAACATCCTGAAATGTCACTTTAGGTAAGATGAATAGATCAAGATCATCTGATAAGATTAGCAGTTAAGATAATTTAGATCTTATTCTCTAATAGTTATAAGGCAACATTCCATGCACCACATGGGCGTAAAATCTGCCTTCCTCAACAGTGATCTCAAGGAGGAGGTATACGTTGAGCAACCTCCTGGCTTCATCACCAAAGGTCAAGAAAAGAAAGTGTGCAAGCTATCAAAGGCACTTTACGTGTTGCAGGAAGCACCTAGAGCATGGTACTCGAAGTTGGACACTTGCATGGTATCCCTTGGGTTCGGCCAGAGCACGTTGGAGCATGCCATATACACATGCATAGTGGCACATCGCGTTTGCTTTGTGGGGATATACGTTGATGACCTCGTCATCACTGGTTTAGATCCATAAGAATTCGTCAAGTTCAAAGAGGAGTTGAAGTCTCTTTTCAAGATGAGTGACATCGGGTTACTTAGCTTCTACCTCGGCATCAAAGTACAACAAGGTGATGGCTTCATCACCCTCAACCAAACGGCATACACACAACGAGAATTGGAGAAGAGCAGCATGGAGGACTGTAATCCGTGCCAAGTCCCCATGCAACTGAGGTTCAAGTTAAGCAAGGGAAGCATGGCTCCGTCAACTGATGCAACGTTCCTGAGCATCGTCGGAAGTCTAAGGTACTTGGTGCACACGCGTCTGTTCATCACATACTCGGTGGGGTACGTGAGTTGGTTCATGGTGAAAGTGCATCTAGGCCCCTAAGTGAGTTCTGGATGATTAATGACAAACGATCAAAGGGACTAATGCATTCAATGAGTTAATGAACAGGTGAAAGTCCCAAAGTAAGATCAGCTATGAACGATGGCGACCCTACAAAATGAGAAGGAAGAAAAACGGCATCATTTCGATTTAATCTTTCATTTGTTGTTGAGTCAATAGGTATGCCGTACTATTAAGAGGGATGCAAAGTAGTTGATCAAGGTTATGTCTCTATGCTCAGATGAATACTAGCTTAATTTGTTGAGAGACACGAGTCACAACACATACACTGAGTGGTTTCTTTCTCTGTTCAGATCGGATGTCCCGATCCATCGGATTTTCTGGTGTATTTGTTTTGTGTACTCTCTCTGGATAGATAAGAAACTCTGGTAGATGGATCGGATGTTCCGATGAGGACTTGGAAGTTTTCCCAATATTTCTCTGTTTAGGGTACTCTTTGGACACTTCGGATATTCCGATATTTTTATCGGAAGTTCAGATCAAGGTAAAGTCTGAAAAGGGTATTCTATGGACAGATCGGATATTCTGATCTGTGTATCGGATGTTCCGATCGTGACTTGGAAACTTTTCAAGAAGTCTCTTCAAAAGTAACTCTCTGGACACATCGGACATTCCAATCGTGAAAATCGGATGTTTCGATGTCTGCTTTTTTCGACCGTTGGAACGTGCTATTTTCTGGAAGTTTAGTCATATCGGATGTTCCAATGTCAAGATCGGAAGTTCCGATATGTAGCTGAGTGGAGGCATAACGGTTAGTTTTTGCCGCACCCTATAAATAGCCCTCTACCTCCTCATTAGTGAGGTTAGCTTTTTGGCTGAGTACTTTGAGTATTCAATACACCTTGACGTTATTTTCTCCTCCTCTTTGATCTTAATGATCTATTAGATAGTGAGGTGTTAAAGAGAGATTAAGTGCTAAGAGCAATAGATCGAGTCATTCATCTTGAGCAATCGATTCATCTCCAAAATCAAGTCCATTTTGCATTTATTACTCTTAGAGATTGAGGACTCCTAGATGGCTAGACGTCACTCACAAGCTCCTAAAGATTGTGAGTGGCCATGAGAAGTTTGTGAAGGTCGATTTCACCTCCGAAAGGGAAGAAATCAAAAGTGAAGCCTAATCTCAAGTGTGACCGAGATTGACGAGGAATATGGTTAGAAAAAACCGGACTCAAGTGTGATCGAGCTTTCTCAACGGAGACATAGGATCCCATCAAGAATCCAAACTTCGGGAACAAATTCTCTACGTCTCCCCTTTTGGTTATCTCTTTTATTTGTGAAGTTTACTTTATCTTTGATTGTTAGCCTTGCTTAATTTGTTATCATCTACTTATGCTAGCATTGTATAGGAACCAAATTGCTATTCATTTCAACTTACCTAAGTTCTCCCTTCGTTTTGAACTGATCGGATATTCCAAGCGTATCATTGGAAGTTCCAATTTATAATCGGAAGTTCCGATAATCACATCGGATACTCCGATTTGTTTTTCGTTGCTGTTAATTCTATTTGATTTTTAAAACACCTATTCACCCCTCCTGTAGGTGGTTTGCTCATCTTTCACATGGAGAACCTGACAACTGAGCACCTTGCGGCGGTCAAGAACATACTGCACTACGTCGTCGACACACAATAGTTCAACTGCCACTACACATGGCGGACGAGCGAGCCTCGGCTGATTGGCTACAGGGACGCCGACATGACCGGCAATATCGACATGCGCAAAAACACTACATGTGTGTTGTTTTTTCTTGGGCAAAGCCTTGTTAGTTGCCAATCGCAGAAATAGAAGTTGGTGGCCTTATCTTCATGCGAAGCCGAGTACATCACTACAACAACGACAGCATGCCAAGGCATATGGCTTGGACGGCTTCTCGTTGACGTGAAAAAAGAGGATGTCAGTCCAATAATGCTCAAGGTCGACAACAAATCGGCAATCTCCCTCAACAAGAACATTGTCTTTCATGATCGAAGCAAGCACATTGATACGAGATATCACTTCATTCGAGAGTGCTTTGAATAAGAGAAGATTGAGGTCGAGTATATTAGCACTGATGGGCAACTCGTGAATATCCTGATGAGGTCATTTAGGCATGTCAAATTCCAGAAGTTGTGCGCGAAGATTGGCTTAGCTGAAGTCAAGAAACACTAAGTTTAGGAAGTAATTTGTTAGAAAACTTAGGTGCTTGTAAATAGAAAAGTTATTTGTTAGGAGACTTAGATCCTTATAGATAGAAAGGTCTATATTTGTTAGGAAACTTAGGATCCTTGAGGTAGAGTCTGATTTTTCAGAATTTGAGTTTTCTTCCTTGTTATTAATTTCTAAGTTTATAATACGCTTTGTTGTTTCCAAATTTATAATACGTTTGCCATTTAAATGGCGGAGAGAACCATTAGAAAAGTTACAGTAGTTGTACAATTTTTTTTCTTTTTACTTTTTCAAATACATGTCATTCCAAAGTTCAAGAAGTTCATCCCCACGTTCATTGACAAGACGGTTTTCTCATGATTCTACGCTGTGCCACTACCGGTGATTTTCCAACGCACCTTCGCGCGCCACCCCTCGGCACCATGCGCCTGGCCCGCTGGCCGCGTCCTTGGCGAAGCCACTCCGGAGCACGTTGAAGCGCACGACGCCGCGGCCGTCGTCGCAGGCGTGCTCCACTCGTCGTACCAGCGCCTCCACCTCCTCCTCCCTTACGGCTCGGTAGGCCTGCACCCTCGCGGGGCTGATCAGGAGATGCTGCAGGCTCACCTTGCGTGTGTGGCGCCAGTACGGACCGTACGGCGCGAAGGCGACGTCGGTGCAGCCTTCCTCGGGAGTCGGGACAGCGAGCTACGGGCGCCTGCCGAACACGTGGTCCTGCGTTTGCAGCACCTCGTGCGCCGCGTTCACCGAGGAGACGACGACGGTTGCCACCTGGCTGAGGTAGAGGAGCATGACGGGGCCGTGGGCCGTGGGCCGCGGCGAGCGCGCGAAGCGAGCGGTGCGGGAGCGCGCCCAGCTGGTGGAGCTTGCCGACCAGAGGAGATGACGACGGCGACGGCGAGGAGGAGGAAGAGATCGGCAGTACTGGCTTGCATGATACTTTGTGGGATTACTTGCGACGGCATCATCCCACGTAAATTATCGTGCTAGAGATTTACTACAATATATTTTGCCTTTGAGATGGAGTTCTCAATCAAGATACTGGGCATCAGAATGGGCCGGTGACATATATACATGGCAATGGCTCCACATGCAAAAATGCCAATCTTGGGGGGACAAGTTAAGTACCAGAGAGGAGGGTATTTTTGTTGCATGACAAGAAAGTTAGATATAGAGTAATCAATTGGAACTCTGACTCGTAATTAGGAAACTCATATGAGTTTGTTTAGAAATTATCCATACATATATAGAATAGAATATTTCACAATAAAAAACATTGGAATTTTCTAAGAATCTCGCTAGAATTGAGGCTGCGTTTGTAACACGACGAATTTACCCGAATCCTGTGAGAATTGAATTGTTCCGTGCGAAATTTATGTGACATTCTCGTATCCAAATGGGCGCTGAACCTGTGTTGTTAGTTCCCATTCTCGCCATGATTAAGAGAATCTTGCCATCACGTGAGGCGACGATTGAGGGTAGGAAGAAAGCTTCAAACCAAGCTCTGCAACTCGTCTAATTAATCTCATCGATTGAATGAAAGGCAGATTGGTGATTACCCTTAATTCTGTTCATCAGTAGCCTCAGGGTTTTCCAAAAATAAAAAGAGCTAGCGCTGTCAATTGTGAACAGGTAGATCTAGAAATTAGTGTTCTTCTCCTAACATTTTAGGGAAATTTGACCACTAATTAATATATATAAAAGTATTTTGATTTATTACAGGAGAGCGTACGTATTTGTATATTTATCATCATAGATATTAGAGAACGACTATGTTGTTTGTGCAACCGGCATCTATTTAAGAACTGAGTTACGGCTTAGGCGCCTCTGTTCTTACAAATTATCGATAGCTACCGCTCTCCTCTGCTAATTGCACCACCAACTTTCTGAAGACTGTTCGACGGCGACACCCCGATGCATCCTTCATCCTTCATGTGTAGAGCCTCTAGCTCGCTCAAAGCATATCAATGGAGACGCCCCCGGTGAAGACATCAGTCAATGCCATCTTCGACACCAGCGACGCTTTCAGCAGCATCACGCTCTGTATACGTATCGAAACCCATAAGACACATGCGCATGCAAAAGGTTAGATCTACACACGATCGAAATGGTACAGAGAACTCAACACCTGAGCAAAACGGTACGTAGACAATAAAGACGTGCATGTATTACCTCTTTCGGCCCCAGGTCAACGGTCAACTCCTCCAAGGTGGAGCAGTCCTTGACTTCGAACTTCTTGAGCAGCATGATGGCGGAGATGGTGGACATTGGCTCGACGGTGAGGTCGTCCATGACCAAGTAGGTCACCAGATCCTTCACGTAGCCGCCGTCGCCTTCCCCGGCCGCCTCCTGCGCCTGCGCCTGCGCCAGCTTGCCGTGCGCGTCCCCGGGACTCCACCTCATCTCCACGGTCATCGGCTGCCGGCACGCCGGGCACGGCAGGCCCGACACGTCCGTCACGTTCGTCGGGTTCCCGCGGCATGGCATCGTGTACCCGGGGCACCGGAAGTACCGCTTCGCCGGAGGGGGCGGCGCCGGAGCCGGGAGCGAGTCGGCGAGCAGCAGCGGGAGCGCCTCGGACGGGAGCATGGGGCTGAAGAGCTTGTCGCGGTCGGGGGAGGCGGAGAGGAAGAAGGCGTCGTGGAGGGACCGCGCGCCCGCGTAGAGCGCGCCGAGGGAGCCTGGCGCTTGCTCGTCGTGCTTGCCGAGGACGCGCGCGGCGAGGCCCGTGGGCACGCGCAGGAGGCCGATGAGGAAGTCCACCGCGTCCTTGCGCGCCTCCGCGTACAGCACGCGCCGCGACCCCCTGTCCACCAGCAGCTTCAGCCGCGGGACCGTGGCCGTCGCCGCGGAGGCCGGCGTCGTGTCCTTCCCCGTGGTGGCCATGCCGGTCTGGTCGTGCAGTGCAGGTATTGCTATTATTTTCTCAGGTCACTGTCAAAGTACGTGGATGGCGGTAACTTACAGCAGCATTGCATTTGCATTGCGGTACTTATACCGCAGCGTTTTGGTTGCAACTTGCAAGATCCCATGGAGACTTGAAGTGCAGGGACAAGTAGGATGCTGCCTCCAACTAGATGATCAAGAGAGGAGAAAGGTTTGGTATATTTGCCGGTGACGCATACGTTTACCTGAGGATTTGATCGTTCGCGACGTTGCCGTATGATTCAGGAACAAGGTATTCTTTTCTTCCTCCATGGATAAGCTAAGCTCATTATCTAAAAAAAATGGATAAGCTAAGCTAGTGCCAGAGACGATCGATCCACTTGCAGAGAAGAAAAAGAAAGGCAAGCTTTTCATAGACTAGATAAATTGTTGGTAAAGAAAAATAGCATGATGAACTTGACAAAAGTAGTACAGCAGCTTGGATCAGATTGCTAGCACTAGCAATGTGCAAGCAGTGTGTCCTATGCCAGGCAAGTATCAAGTCACGTTCAGTTCAGCAGTTGTGATCAATAACACTTAATGCAAGCAAAACCTGCAAAAGCGATGAAAAGGGTCACAGATCAATCCATTAGGTGCATATATAAACAGGCATCAGATACCAGAATACATGACCATGTTACAACATTCCACTGCAGGTGCAGTTTAATCGTTAGTAAACCGATGCCTCCAGGGACCAAAAAAAGAAAAGAAAAAAGAAAAGAAAAAAAAGAACAGCAGCAGCATCTGGAGTTCGATCACTTGCTGCTGAACTCAACCTGCTAGTATAAACATGAACAGGTACACAACTGACAGGCACAGCTATGCGAGACTACGAGCTGGTTGGATGGCATCAAGAGTAGTTCCATTACTTGTAAGTACAGATACACAGCCCTTGGCTCGCTAAGAAAGCACAAAAAATGAATCATGTTGCTTCTGTACAGGGAAAATCTAGCTCTACTGACCAGAACAGGATCAGTTGATACCTGCCGACCTTGCCGAGACATGCCTAAAGCCGGACCTCGCTTCACTGACCTTCAATCCCTTTCAGGAGCATCTCCCGTGTCTTTCCTTGCGCTCAGGTTTCCAGTGTACGTCCAGACCTTCTCTAGATCACCAGAAAAAAACTTCTCAACTTTAATTTCTTGTTTTCCTTGCAGATTGCTTTTGCTTACTGGAGGTTGTACTCTTCCAGGGCTGCCTGTAACTGGAGTGGACGAGCAGAAAGTAGGTGTAGCAAATGGAGAGGCATACGGTGTATTCTGAATCGAGAATGGGCTTGGGGAGATTCTCTTCTGAACTGGTATGCCTATGCCACGGTTGAAGATTGAAACAGACTCAGCAACAGCAGACTTCTTTGTCGCATCGTCAACATAAATCACATCATCAATTCTTGCAATTATATTAAATGCCAAGCTCTCCAGAACCCTCGAGTAACTTTCCAGTATGGACTGCCCAACATCCTGGACAAGATATGCAAGAAACAGGGTGAATATTTTGATTAATGGAGTCAGGTAGAAAGTTAAGTGATGTTAAAAAGTGAAGTTCTACCGATACAGCTACTAGAGTGCTTCAGATCAGGTTAGAATCAATTCTAATAGGTCACATAAAAAAATGCAAAAGAACCATAGCAATCAATTGAAGACCATTGTATTCAAATGAGTAGATGAAAAGAACAACCTTGTTATACTGGATCTTGTTCATGTCAAGGGAAGTTTGTGGCAAACCAGGGTATCGCAATCTTAAGCTCTGCAACAGACCATCAGCTCTTTGAGACAAAACATGACTCTTATCTGCATCTCCAACAAGACCCTTCACTTTTCCACCCCAAGATTTTTTTGATTTCGCTTGAGGCGTCGATTTCTTTTGACCTTTTAGTCTCCAAACATGGATGGAAGCCTCTATTCTGTTTGCTACTTCAAGTGTGTGGTGCTCAGATGACAGATCCAAGCAATCAAGGAGGCATTCCGGTGAGAATTGATCAGCTGTTATGTATCGGTAAATAATCTCACCCAAGCAAGATTTACCACTCTGCAGGAAAAGTAATATATTATAATGGATGAAACTCATGAAAATATCCATGATCACTACAATTGGAAACGAGTGTTCTTATGGGCAAACATTAAGTGCACAAAATGCAGCGCAAAATATGTCAGCTGCTACTTCAAGAAGATTCATTTTCCAGAAGATACCAATACAAAGATTTCTATTCAATTACAGAAAAACAACATAAAGATGGTGTGAAAATTTGAAATTCCATGCCTATTCTAAGGTATATTACGCAAATTGCCTAGACAATTAACGCGAAGTGAGTTCCCAGTAACTTATGAATGGAGTCTTAAGGTAATTTGTTTTGGCATTTGTTACAAGAATTACTTCAATGCAATAACACACTTGAATAAGAAAATGCAGCATTGACCTTAGTTTTGAAATTATGGGTGTACCAAGTATTGATAAAAAGGGAAAGAATCAAAATTGAACTTGATGTTGTATAAGCGTTCACAAGGCTATCGGGCCTAAACCTATTTATACATTGAGGTTCTTCGCCTGCTACGAGCAATCAAATTTGAATTGCTCCTGATAATAGGCAGGTATGTATTCAACTCATTCTCTACAATTCTACATATTGATCAAACTAATTTCATTCTCTACAATTCTACATATTGATCAAACTAATTTTCCACCATCTACCATACTCAACTTTCGATTAAAGGAATACTAAATGCAAGATGCCATGATGATAAAGACATCTTGTCAAAAAAACAACAATCATTTAACCAAGAAGGTATTAAAAAATGTGAGTATCCATCCAAAGGGCAAGATATTAGCTTCTTTCCATAACAAGAACAAAGTGATTTGAGCAGCATTCAGGCCTTCAAGAGAAGCATTGATAGTGTCGGGAGTCAAGACACATTACTGAACAAGAGCTATGAAAAAGCATACATAACCGTGGCTGCTTCAGGTTCTTCTCCATCAATGCTCTACTAGACATGAATTGACTCCTCAAAGCAAATAATAAAGGGGGTGTTACGGACTTTTTATTGGAAACAAATTGTGTTCAGAATGAAGATAGTTAGAGCAACAGGACTAGTTCGTGCAAACTGACAAAATTGCTATAACAGGCGCCCAGCACTTTCAGAAATCAGTACACATCTTGTACTAAGTACTAGCAGACACGTTAATTGAGCTGTTGCATTTACAAGCACGTACGATGCAAAGTAATTCACAGCAATTTCACAACTTATGTACGCTGCACATAAGTCCTAACAATCTTCACCGTCTCCATGTATAACTAGAAATACAATTACTATAAGTACATTATTACCGGTCAATCACTAACATAAGTGTTTACCTTTGGCAATGTCTCCAAGTACACTTCCGGGATATCCATCTCGGCAAGCACATCACTGTTAATTGCCATGGCCGCCTTCAGTATCTGGTTTGCGCAATCCCTGCTCTGCTGCAGCTTCCTCCTTGCATCCTCCGACAGTCCCTTGGGCGGTACTTGTGGGCATGGCAGCCACCACTTCTCCTCCTGCCGCACCGACGGCCGCCCGCAGGATGACGACGACGGGAACGGCCCTCCTCTGTCCTCCACCAGAATCCCCCTATCCACATACCAGAACTCCGTCTCCTTGAACCCGTCGATCATCACGAGGAGCATGGCGTCGAGCTTCTTGAGCGCAGGAAGGTTCATGTACAGGTCGCTGCGGGGCCGCGGCACCATGACCTCGAACTGTCCTCCACCGTCGGGAAGCTCCTGGATGGACGGGGTGAGCTCCACGATGGAGTCGGCCACGGAGAGCAGCCACTCCATCTCCCGCGTCCACATAGCCTTCCTCGCCGGCGCGAGGGGCTCCAGCCTCCACAGCTCGCCGAACACAGTAGCTGGATTTGGAAACAAATACCCATTTCCATCTTTTGGTCAAAAATCACCGAAATGTAGGTTAATAGCAGGCCGTCCGGGCGCGAGCGTACCGGAGAGGTTGGTGATGGCGTTGGAGATGGCGAGCGCGGTGCAGACGCCCTTGCCGCTGCCGGACATGTCCTCGCCGAGCAGAAGCTTGGCGAAGCGCTCCTTCATCATGTCGATCTCTGGTTAAACACACAAGAAAGGAAAGAGCACGTGAGAGGAGGAAAAGTAAAGGAGAAGGATTGCGGGAGAAGTGGAGTAAGATCTAAGCAAAGTGGGAAGCGAGGCGAACCGGAGAGGTCGGAGGCGGCCGGCTTGGGGAGGTAGAAGGCGGCGGCGGAGGCCGGGGTGGGGAGGGAGGAGGATGACGACGCGAGGCGGGAGGCGGAGGAGGAGGAGGGGAAGCGGCGGGCAGAGGTAGTGGTGGTGGTAGTGGGCGCGGAGCAGTCGCTGGAGGTCTCGGACTCGCTGACGTCGGCGCTGGGGCTGTAGCTTCCGCAGCAGCGCTCCGAGGCGGCGTCCTCCTCCGACGCGCTCGCCATTCCGCCGGCGGCGGCGAGGGCACTGGGCTAGGCGCGGGCGAGGCGGTGGGAATGGAATCGCATCTAGATGGGATGCCAAGGGAAGGGAGGGGAAAGCGATGGGAGCAGAGCACTGACGACTGATGTGGCTGCGCTCCTTTTCTCTCTCTACTCTTCGTTTTTTTTTTTAAGTTCCGTTTCCCCCCGATCAGTTCAGTTCGTATTTATGTACGTCTAGTGCAGGCGTGTCAATGGCCGCGTACTGCCGTAGAGTGGGCTGGACTTGTACCGTCGTAGAACGTTGTACTATACTTCATCCCTGTCTCTATCTTCTTTTTCTCTCTTAAAAGAGCCTGATTATCCAACAGTATACCTGGGGTTTCCTGAGTTTCATTAGTTTCACTTATTTGTTTCATAAGTTTCAGTATTTAGTTTCATGAGTTTCATGTTTCTTCAATTTTTAGTGGTAAGTTTCACGAGTTTCAATGTAAAATTTTATAAGTTTTATGAGTTTCAATAGTATACCGTTGGAACGGTATACCATAGAATAGTTTTTCTATTGTTAAAAGTGAAAATATTATTTCACGGAAATCTGCTAATTAAAAAATTAGTAGAGTTAAGTGGGGAAGAGCGGTGGTGCCGAGTGGGTAGTGAAACGGAAGGATGACGGTGCTAGGAGTCACGACGAGTGAGTTAAGGTGGGAACATATACAATGAGACGAAGGAGATACTTTGTGGTCTTCGGTTTGTGAGCAGCAAGGTTTTAAATTTTGTTTTGGTATAAATTTTAGAGTAGGCAGAAATTCAAAATCTCGACGAGATTTTGAAAATTCAAATAAAATTTAGTGAAAATCTAAAAATCAAATTTCAAATTTGGTCTTTTTTCAATCGAGAAATCTTAGATTTCGGCCGAAATTTTCGAGATTTTGGTACACTTTTGAACCGATCGAAAAATGATCAAAACACATCAAAAAAAATTTAAATTGTCTGTGGAAAATCTTGACCCTAAATACAATCAAATCCGGCAAAGAAAATTCAAAATTTAGTAAAAAAAAAAACACCGAGATCTTGCCAAAATTTGCATTGGCACTGTAGCATTTTGAATTTTTTTTTACCCTACCGATCTCGGGGGGTCCGAAATCCGAAATCTTGGCCAAGATTTTCGAAATCTCGCCGAAATTTGAATCCATGGTGAGCAGTCGTCGTAAAAAATGGTGTTTGGAAACTGTGAGCCAGTTGCGCTGACGACTGAATTTTGCTGTAAGTGGTTGGGTCTGGTGGTAGGCTTAGAGGTGGGTATTTTTTAACTGAAAGCAAAAAATCGAACTAAATTAATAAAAAAATCAGTGTTTTTTTCATTTTTTATTTCCATACTATTCAGATTTCGGTTTGGTTTTGTCATTTCGAAAACCTAACTGACTATACAACTGAATATCCAAATCACACATTCCACAAAATTCCCTATTCTTCGAATCGCCATCACCATTCCATTAGGCCATTCCCCGTTCCAACCCTACATGAAGGTCTCAACTCCTGAACCAGCGGCGCCGACACCTGTTGTCGCGGCGTCGCCGTCCACCCCTCTCATCCCCCCAGACCCCAGTCATCACCGGCTCATCCCCCAGACCCCAGTCGCCGCCACCGTCCCTCAAGTCGCCACTAAGTCGTCCTCCCATCCCCCGAGCCACCACTGCCAGTCGTCGCCACCTGCTGTCAACCTATCCCGCGAGTCTTTGCCGCCAGTAGTCGTCGTCCACCATCCCCCGAGCTATAAGTACTTGTTCTGGAGTAGTTGGCTTGTTCATCCATGCAAATAGTTATCATTTAGTATTCTCATTATGCTTGTTTGCTATGATTTGACTGTCTGAGTAGCTACATGTATGTGTACCGCATCTTTATATACTTTGTACCTTTTTCAAGCCTGAAATACCTGTGATGGGTTCATATCTGCATCATATACCCACTTTAGAAATATGCAAAATCTCACAGTAAAATCTCTTGAAGTTATTAGATTTTTGTACAAATAACATTCTTACCCCTTGAGTCTGTCGGGCCCACTTTCCCCCTTCTCCCTCTCTCGCTTGACACTTGAACCCCTCGTCTCCTCCCAACCTCGACCTCTCCTCGTCCCTTCTCCAATCCATCTCCCGCACCCTGCCTCCATCTCCCACACCTTGCTCCCAAGCTGCCACCCATCATAACCCTCCTCCACCTCCCTCCCCCGCTACTTCGTTGGTGGGGCCCATGCCTTGTGCCATCATCGTCAACGAATCTACGAGGCGGCCATCACCAGAGGGCGGGGAGGGGAAGGAGACAAACCTCACCACGCTCGGCAACCTTTGCATTGACATCGTGTTCAGCCTACCTAGCCTCCCGCCTACTCATCGCGAGGAGCGAAAGGCCTACATGGAGCGCCTCACCGCATCGCCGCCCGACCAGGTTGAGGTTTGTTCACTTTTTGGGGTGCGAGAGGCTCTGATTTGCTCCCAAATTGTTGTGTCGTAATTGGATGTTTAGGGTTCTGGGCTTTTTATTGATTGCATTTAGTATTACATAGAGTGGAGTCAGAGAAATATGGGAACTTGAGCTTTAGGGCCATTGTTTTGGTTCTAAATGCTTGTGCTGCGGTTGGAAGATGTACATCCAATTTGCTTTACATCATTGTTTCAGAGTTGTATTTGGCAGTGGACTAGGTGGATGGAGGAAAGGTAGGAGCTTCCACCAAGAACTGAAAAATGAAATGTAGAATTTTACACATTCCATTAGTAGTTGCGTTTGTTGTGTTGCGATGAAGGTGGGAATTTCTGATGAATTTTTGGTGTGGATAAGTAACTATAGTGAAACAAAATGTGAACTACTGAAGACGGAGAAGAAATCGATAACTTATGTGGACTGTTTGGGTGATTAGTCGGAGCGAAATGGATAGTAATTTCCAAAAATGGAGTATTAAAGTATGTACATGTGCATGTGGATAGTTTGATTGAATAAATGGTGCTCACTGGCAACTGGGGAAAAGAGGGGGGGGGGTGGAGGAGGCTGTCGGTGCGGGAGAAGGAGCTTGAAGAAGAGAGAAGGAAGAAGAAGGGCATTTAGTCTTTTCGTGGCTCAATTAATAGGCCATGATGGGAGATGGACTACGATGGCAAAAATGGGATGAAAGTTGAGATTCGATGGTTATGAAGGGAGGAGCAGTTTCACGATGGTATTTTAGGGACCCGACCAACTTTCAACGGCAAATAAATATTTTTTTCTCAAATTAAAACCTATACATAGCTAAAAATTAGCATTTGGATTTGTATATGAATTCTAATATAAAACTAATATGCAAAATTAAAGAAAAAAATAACAACAAAAATTAACACAAATTTGAAATAAACAATAAAAGAAAATTAGCCATTTGATTTTAACTCTAAATTAAAACATGAAATTTGATATTAAAATAAACATAATAAAAGAATAAAAATAAAAGGAAATTATGATTGTTTTTAAATTCCATAGTAAGTGAATAATATAAGTTTGTTGCTTTATTCAGAATTAAAATTCCAAAAATATGCGAATTTGAGAAAAAAGTAAGATAAGGAATTTGATATATATATATATATATATATATATATATATATATATATAATTAACTATTATGTAATAAAAATCGATACAAATTTTTTACTATCGCTAAGTAAATATAGAATAAGCTAAAAATTCTAAAAAAAATTCTAACACTTTATTTGGTGGACCTTTACAAAATAAAGTGATTAAGAGAGTGATACATCAATAAATGTTCACTCGGGTATACCGATATAAGCAATATGATATGCACTAAAAGAAGTACTTTAAGAAAGAGATAAGCATTGCAATAAGAAAATTAAGAGATGATGATATAAATGAAAAATATTATGTTATGATACACTTTAAGGATGATGATATAAATGCAATGATCTATTTTTAAAAAAGCAAAATCACATATGTATTGCCAACTCATTTAAATACGCTTTAAGGATGATGCACGCGGAAGTGTGTAGGCTACCTTGCTTGTTAAATATAATAATTATAAATAGTAATTAAAGATAGTTTAGTCAGGTTCAATATCTTCTTAGTCTACGTGTTAAGAAAATGCCCGTCCAAGTTTGTAATGCGTATTTTTTAATGATCTTATCCATAAATATAGAGCACATTTCATGTTTCAATGCAACATTTGTGTGGTGTTCTCTCTATAGACCAGATAAATATCCATTTTTGTTTTATATTCCCTCTGTATATGCATTGAATACTATGTTTAGTGATAATAATTAGCGGTAATCTAGTTATTTCAATATCTTCTTGTCTATGAGCCAAAAAAAAAATAAATCTTATAAATTTAGGCGGAGTGAGTACTATATCGTTAGCACTAATCCTAATCCAAGACCACATATATGCCGTTTAGTTTAATTCCTGTGTGTGTGTCATGCGTAGAGAGAGAGAGAGAGAGAGAGAGAGAGAGAGAGAGAGAGAGAGAGAGAGAGAGAGAGAGAGAGAGATCTGGGAAGGAAGGAGATGCTTCTAAATCCCAACCGAGCTTAGCCAGCCGAATTAAGAAGACGACGAACTAAAGAAGATGCGCAAGATCGCTCACTACTTGGAGCCTTTACTCTTTGTTTTCCCCCCATCAAGTATATACACACAGCTTGTGCAACTAGTACTTCCAGGACCATCTTGTGGGCCGGCCGGGGCTTAGCTTTGTAGGGCATTTTCCCCCCAGAAGCAATTGCCATGCAATATTACTTGATCTCATGGAAGAGAGGAGAGGACCACGTACGCTGGCCGGAATATATAGTAACTTGAACCTACCACACCGTCTGCATTACATATTCGACCAGTTGCGGATTAATTAATTTAGAATTCCATCATGTCGATCCCGGGCTGTGGAGAGCTGGAGACCACTATTATTTGGACCAGAAACGAAGGTTACAATACATCCCAGACTAACCTACGCTTTGCGCTGGTAAACATCTTATTATGCCCAGGCTGGAACCCCTGTACTGGACCTCCACTCTTTTATGCTCTCTAGCTTTAGCTAAAATGTTCTCCAATCTCATAGCCGTAGGGTGCGCCCGGCCGGCACCGATCTGAGCTGGTGAAAATAGTAGTACCAACAGTAGAGCAAGGTGTGCCATGATGATCTGAACTTGTGGTGTACTGCTGCGATGCACTGTCAATTGTACAACGGAATTCGGATCATATAACACTGTTACTATGGACTAATGGCACGCTGCTACACTGCCGTGCTCCTAGCTATATACTTAACGAGGGCGAGGGCGAGAGCACGGTGAGGCGGGGCGGCGGCTTCTGCGAGGGGATAGGGCAAGTGGAGCAGCGAGGCCGAGTGCGGCCGGAGGAGCTGAGAGCAGGAGGGGGAAGGCCTAGGAGCTCGGTGGCCATGGCCGAGGAGGCAAGCCGAGTAGCGAGATTGGGACGCCGGGCCGAGCACGGCAGGGAAGAGGCCGAGGGAGGGAGCTTGGGAGGCCTCGCAAGGCGACGGAGCAGCTGGGGAAATCGGGCGAAGGCAAGCGGCGGGAGGGAGCGAGGAGGCAAGCGCCTCTTCGAGTCCTCAGGCGCGGCGTCGAAGGCTCCGGAAGGGCTAGAGGCCGGAGAGAGAGCAGGCTGATGCCGTAGCGGCACGGTTTCGGAGGCAATCTCGGCCGCACGTCGTGACCCACGTAGTCGCAGTGATGGCACGGCCTCAGATGAGTCGATACCGACCGGACGCTCACGATGGTGAGGTCCAGGTGCCGTGCACACAGAGCCCTCCCACAATCACGCAAAGCTCAGAAATTTTTGAATACAATACAATAAAACATTTGATCTGTATTTACAAATTAATATAATACGGTTACGTATTTATAGAAAACCCAACCGTAAATTCGTTTATCCTTTACCGAATTTTCAAAATTCGTTTTTGATGTATTTGAAACTTGGTATTTCGAGTACACCTTAAACGAAATACCAAGTTTTGGGTATGGGGTGGGCCCTCGTACCTGAAATGTGAGGTTTCGGCTAAGGCTGGCACGCGGGCACATTTCTTCCAAATAATTTTGGTGCGGGGTGTTTCGGATTGAACCCATACTACTATATTCATTGTTTCTGCACTTCAACCCATACTACTATATTCATATTGTCCTGTTATAATCACAGGAAGTGGAGGATGCCCAAAAGATCCGAAGGAGTGTGATGCCTCCCCTACCTGAATGACGAAGAGAGGGAGAAGAATCTTCACTTTGTTGGTGGACCTACAGATGTGGAATCTGCAGCAGAGTTGCACGATTTTGTTACTTAAGATCTATCCAAGCTTTATCCTTCTATTCAGCAGCTTGTCAAGATATCATTGATCGAAGCTGCAGATCACATACTGACTATGTAAGGACAGATTGGTTCTCTCTTACATTTGATGCTTTTTGACTAAGTAGCTATTATTGCTTTACAAGAGGTTGCCTAATTCCCCCCCCCCCCTCTGTTTACCATAATTAATTATTACCCAACAATGTGGCAACACAACGTTACACCATATATGTAACTTAAGTGCAGAAACACCCTTAGCCGAAAACTCACATTTAGGGTAGGGGGTACCTGAAATTTGGTATTTCATTTAAGGTGTACCCGAAATACCAGGTTTTAAATACATCGAAAATGAATTTTGAAAATTCGGTAAAGGGTAAACGCAATTTCAAATTTCATTTGTGGTTGGGTTTTTTATAAATACGTAAATATATTGTACCAATTTATAAATACAGATCAAATGTTGTATTATATTCAAAAATTTCCCGCGAAGCTCGGGACCTCTCCGCAAGAACGATGACCTGGGTGCGCTGTGACTCCCTCACGTTCTGTGGCGAAGCACTGTGACATTATTTCTTTATATTTTGATGTTGCAACAAAGGGAGAAAAAAACTGGCATCTTTCACAAACATGGCGCAGGGACGTCGATGCAGTGCATGGCACTAGTCGTGCTGACCGCGCATCTCCGTCTTATCCCATTTCTTGATCGTTGGCACCACAGCCTCCTTCCTGAAAGGCCTGATCCTTTCTTCCTCTGCCACAGGAAACAGTTACACACAGCACCAGATTAGCAAATCGTTTTATTTTTTTTAATTTACTTGTGAAAACCTTATCAAATCTAATGTATATAACTTTTGCTACTTGTTCTTTACTAATTAGGCGAACATTTGCGTGCGTACTTAATCCTACGAATAAAGCATCGAGTTTATTAATTGTGTCCTGAAAGTCACATTAGTATTTGTTGGATCCTCCAAACATTCATTAGGGCATGTACGGTGGTATAGACGGCAACTGTCTATAATATACATCCATGTTATCTATAGACAGTACTAAAAATAACTTATACAATGGGCTGTCTATATAGCTATCTGTAATGATCTCTCATATGACTAGGGGTGAAAACGGATCGGATACGGACGGATAATGGCTCTACCATATTTGTTTTCATATTTTTTCTCGGATTCGGATACGAATACGGATAGTCCGGATACGAATACGAATCGAATCGGATACGGTTACGAATATTTATCGGAACATAATAATCACTTAGATTGTACATAAAAAATCAACGAAAATACATAACTAGTTGATTTGATTAAAACATTATTGAAAATTGAATAAATATAAGCATTTTCATTCACTTTGACAATAGTTATATACCATGTTGCAAACAAAATTATGTAAGATTTAGTTCATCACGTACATACGATTAATTCATCATATATGTAGATCAAAACACAAAATAAATGTAATCCTTGTTCAGAGATACAAATGGAAACAAATATAGAACATACAAAAAGTTTGATAATACTTAATTACCATATCTCTAGAAAATATATATAACACTTACATGTAATGACCCCAAGATTTGTATTATTTGTTAAATTATATTTAAAATAATAAATTATATATTTTATGAGTTTTTATGCATTTTAGCTACTTATTTAAAATATTTTCCTATTAAAGACAACCGTTTTTGAATTTTTTAGAAAATTTAAAATATGACAAAATTTTAAAAATAATTTTTTAAAAAATTATAGACTATGTTAGGAATTTTATCAAAAAATTTCATAATTTTTGGAGCTAGTTTGCTAATTTTAATAATTGAAACTTGATTTATGGATTAATTAAATTAGAAAACAAGTTAAAATTTAGTAACCTTTTTGGGCCAAAAGAGTAACTTGGCCCAGCCCACTTGTATATCCGGATATCCGATCCATCACTATCCGGATTATCCGAATCCGTATCCGTATCCGACGGATAGTGAGCTACCGAATCCGTATCTGTCGGGGGGTCGGATAGGCCCCACGAAATTACCTCGGGTGCCACGAGGAGCGCGGTCTCACTGCTGCCCGAACCACCGGAAGGCCGTCCCCCTGGACGACCTAGCCAGGCGCCACGAGCAGCGCAAGGTCGTTCCCGTCTCGGTCGCGAGGAGGTTGTTCCAAGGGACGGCCTAGCCGGGACCTTTTTGGAAGGTCGCATGGCCTGGTGGACCGATAGCTCGTGCTGGGGCCGAAGTGGCCGAGTTCGGAGTTAGATGTTAGCCGACCTGACGAGATCCCGAGGTCGGTAACCACCCGCTGCGTAACCGTCGCTAGTTCGTTGCGATTCCCGCGGATCGTGGACAGAGTGTAGGATCCGTTAGCTACCACGATTGGACCTGGTCGGACGTGGAGTTAGTGGGTTTGAACAAGCACGCCTCTTTGTAAGCTATAAAAGCATCCCCACCATGAAGGGGACAGACACACAACTTTTTCTGCACAAAGATATACGCTAGCTGGAGTAGGGCTATTATCTCTTTCTTGAGAGGCAGAACCAGGGTAAACTCTGATGTCTCTGCTGTTGAAGTCCAGTGAGTCACCCCTCCGAGTATCTCATCACGCAAGAAGGGTCGCGGTTGGTCCCTCCACCAACAAGTAAGCTCGGCGGGGGCCTGCTCCCCAATCGTCGACAGCTGGCGCCGTCCGTGGGGACCGACTTTCCCTTTCGTGAGGAATCCCGAAGGATGACAAATTCCCAAGATCGCCAAGACCTCGGCACTTTAATTGACGAAGAAGACAAGCGATTCCGACAATGGGGCGCCAGGCGTCGCTGGCCTTGGGAATCACGGCAGTTCCTGAGCTTCTCCGTGGAAACCGCCGCACTGAGCGATTCTTTTCGCTCGGCTCGACGCCTCTCCTGACGACGAGTATGACGGCTCTACGATGGTCCGGACATCCCCGACCTTTCGAAGCTCGACCAGGGACCGCTTCACGGGAGACACCGTGATGTCCCCTCGCGATCCGTCCAATCCCGTAACGCCTTCGTTGCGGAGGAGGATGGAAATGTCGGAGCAAATCCTCGGCCAAACGCAGCGTCTTCACCGCTACGAGGCGCCCAAGGAGCACCTACAGGCATCTCTCGACCGGACGCCGCCTTACGGCAAGCAAGTCCGAGGTGGCCAGCCGATAAGACCAGGGCCGAGGTTCGTGAGAATTTCCACGCCACGGGACTCGGAGTTCGCGGCGACGCACGAAACGAGCTCGTCACCCGCGTTCCCGAGCGGGAACGCCTTCAAGCCCTAGCCACGCGGTGGTACGCAACCTCGAGAGTTTCTGAGCGGTCGACCTAGAAGCCATGGGCGCCGTGTGGCCGACGACCTCGAGGAAATCGCCACGCAGACATAAAGGCGGCGGAAGCCTCCCGAGAAAAGGACGCCAGAGCAATTCACGGGAACGCCGCCGCCGGCGTCCGAGCGCCTCCACCAAGCGACTCACGCTTGGCCGTACCAGTGACCGGCGCGGCGGCAAGGGCTCGGGAGGACACCGGAGCAATTCTGGGGCTCCTCGGGACCAGCGGAATGCGAGCCACAGGCAGAACCGGGCCGAACATTCCTCTTCTGCCACTCTCCATCCTACAGCGTAGGAGATATTCTCTCGCTGGGCCCACTAACCTCGGGCTCGGTGGTGGGGATCGCCCGACCGCGCGCTCGTAATGACCGTCCCCGACGATCCGTTTTGGTGCGGGCGTTCGCGGCGTCGCTACGACGTGTGACCTGGCCAACAAGGTTCAAGCCGGGTCACATCGAGATTCGATGGGACTCGTAACCCCGATTTAATTTCTCTCGATCTACACCACGGCCATTCGGCCGGCCGGGGTGATGAAAGGGTCATGGCTAACTTTCGCCCACAAGATCGACGGCCGGGCCGGACATGGCTATTCAACCGAAGGAAAACTTCGATCCGTCCTCGGCCCACCGAGCAAAGACTTCTCGGGCTAACTTCCAGAGTCGCTACGTCCGCCGGAAAGAGCGCGACCTTGAGCGCTGATCTGACGGAGGGCGAGACCTCGCGCCGCCCGTCTGGCGCTTCATGCAAGTGCGCAATTCCATCCCAAGCATCTCGGATGAGGTGGTCGTCCGGGCTTTCAAGTTCGGGGTCCGGGACGTGCGCTTTACTCAGGACCTCGAAATTCACCCGGACATCACAGCCAACGAACTGTTCCGCATGGCTGACCGTTATGCCAACGCGGACGAGGCCGTCCAATGGAAGAAGGCTGGGCGAGGAAAGCGCCCCTCGGCCGGGCTCGAAGGGGCGTCAAGCCGAAAGAGCGTGAGCTCGATCGAGAAAAAAATCAAAAAGAAGAAAAAACCCTCCGTCTCCGACATGGTGGCGGCCATCGAACGACAACGGCAACGGCCGACTTCGCAATCGTATAAAGGAGGAGCCGCGAAAGGAAAAGGCCGATCGTTCAGTGAGCAATGAGCAAAACCGGATTTACCAAGACCGCGGGCGACCAACGCGGACGGGCTAGCGCCTATTTTTGCCCACTCCACCAGGCGCACGCGGGCACGACTCGCGGAATTGCAGAACATGGGCCTCACTTTGGAGCAATTCTCTGATGGCAAGGGTCCCATGCCCACGCTCCCAGAGCAAGAAGGAGACGTCAAGGGCAAGAAACCCGCCGAGGAGGAAGATACGGACATGGAGTACCAGGAGCCGAGAAACCACATCGCCGTAATATTCGGGGGCTCCGCCGCTTATGGGTCTCGACGGGAGCTGAAGGAGGCCGCACGCGAGGTACTCCGTGTCACCCAGGGGAAGCCCCCCGTTCAACAGCTCAAGTGGTCCGAGCTGCCCATTACCTTCTCCAAAGACGACTGCCCCCTGGGGATGACGAAACCCCAGAGGCTCCCGATGGTCGTTAGCCCGACGATCTGCAATACCACGGTAGGACGCGTGCTTGTGGATTGCGGGAGTTCCCTGGACCTAATATCGGCCAGGGTCCTGGACGAGATGCAAATTCCTCGGTCCAAGATCAAGAGCGTCGTAGTCCCTTTCTACGGGATAGTCCCTGCACCTCGGCCAAGCCGCTCGGCAGATCGTCTCGCCGGTAACCATCGGAAGCCCGAGCAACGTCCGAACGGACGTAGTCACCTTCGAGGTGGTCGATTTCGAGTCGGCCTACCACGCCATCCTGGCCGACCAGCTCGCCAAATTCATGGCCGCCACGCATCACGGTACCAATGCCTGAAGGTTCGGCCGGCGGCGTGATCTCGATGAAGGGAAGTCCAAAGGCGGCCTGAATCGCGACGAAGGCTCTAGACATGGTCGGGCAGCTGCCCAGTGCGGACCGACCAAGAGCCGAGGAGTTCCGGCCAGGGCTACCCTCCACGCCGGGGAGAAACTAAGGCCATCCCAGCCGAACGACGCAGAGCCAGGCAAGGTCGTACATGTGGGGCTTCCTGGACCCTAAATAGGAACTCGAGCTCGTGACCTTCCTCCGAGAAGCGCGGACATCGCCGCTCGGGAACAGTCCGACATGCCCGGAGTCCCAAGGGAGGTCTTCGAGCACAGGCTATGATTCGGCGACAAAAGCCTCAGGCGGCAGAAGCTCAGCGCTTCTCCCGAGAAGCAAGCCATCATCGAGAGGAATGGACAAGCTCCTCAAAGCCGGTTTCATACGGAGGTCGACCATTCCGATTGGTTGGCCAACCCGATTATCGTGATGAAGAAGGGGGCAAGTGGCGCATGTGTGTCGATCACACGGGCTGAATGCCGCATGCCCGAAAGACAATTTCCGCTACCTCGGATAGACCGGTTGGTCGACGCGAACGGCCGGCTCGAGGCGATGAGTTTTTCGACGCCTACTCAGGCTATCACCAGATCGGCATATCGCCCGACGACGAGGAGAAAACTTCCTTCATCACGCCGTTTGGCACATTCTGCTACACGACCATGTCCTTCGGTCTAAGGAACGCTGGAGCGACCTTCCAGCGCCTCATGCAGAAAACCTTCTCGAACCAAATAGGTCGGAACCTGGAAGTATATGTAGACGACATAGTCGTCAAGAGCAAGATGGCCTCGGACCATGTATCCGATCTAGAGGAGACTTTTCATAACCTCAATAAGCATCGAATAAAGTTGAACCCTGAAAAATGTGTGTTCGGGGTCAAGGCTGGCAAAGTACTCGGCTACATGATCGGCCGCAAGGAATCGGAGCCAACCCCGAGAAGATAGAGGCCATCGAGAACATCGGCCACCCGCTTGTACGCTGGGAGGTTCAATCCTCGACCGGAAGGATGGCGGCCCTAAGTCGCTTCATCTCGCGGCTCGGGAACGCGACTGCCTTTCTTCAAGGCGCTCCGGAAGCCACGACGGTTTCGCTTGGGACAGAGGAAGGCATCGCTTCTTTCAAAGAATTAAAGCTATATTTGTCAAGACCCGGTCTTGACCACGCCTAATGGGAGAGGTTCTCTTGCTCTACCTGGCCGCCACACCCCAGCGGTAAGCGCCGCCATAATCGGTAGAACGGACGGGTGCGGCGCCCGATCTACTACGTCGGCCGAAGTCTTACATGGACCAAAGGAGCGTTACCCCGAGGTCCAGAAGCTCCTTTATGCGCTCCTCGTGGCCTCGAAGAAATTAAGACACTACTTCCAGGCCTACAAAATTCGAGTCCCGACCAACTTCCCGCTTAGAGAGATTCTAGGAATCAGACGCAAGCGGACGGATCGCGAAGTGGGCCATGGAGCTCGCCGACCGAGATCGACTCTCGGCCAGGACGGCGATTAAGTCCTGTGTTCTAGCGGACTTCCTAGCCGAATGGACGAATCCTACCCCATCTCGAGTCCGAACCCGACTGCATCGAGCACCCGCCGCCGGGTCATGCACTCGACGGATCCCGAGCCTACGATTGCTCTGGGTCGAGTGGTCCTCGAATCCCCTGTGGGGAGCGGATCCAAGACACCCTCCAACTACATTTCGCCAAGCGAACAACGCGCAGAATATGAGGGTTCGCTAGCCGGACTTGGCGTGCATGACGCCGAGTCCAACGACTAATCTGCGAAGGGCGACTTCGCGGTGGTTGTCAACCAGGTTAACAAGGAGTATCGGTGCTCGATGACTCAATGGCGCTTTACCTGGTTGAAGTAAGGAAGATGGAAAAGTAGTTCGTAAACTTCAAGTACTATACATCCTCGGGAAGGACAATGCCACAGTCGACCATCTATCGAAGGTCGGTTCCGCACAGCTTTCCGCTCGTGGGGTGCTCATCGAGCACCTCTATAAGCCCTCCATACCCCGGAGAGGAGGCAACCGAGACGGTGGTACCGTCTCCTTCCTCGGCAGGATGCGAGTTGGATGACGCCATTCATCCAATACCTCGTGCACGTGACACTGCCCGAGGAGGAGGCCGAGAAATCCCGGCTAGTGAGACGCTCATCGACCTATAAAATGGTCGAGGGCCTCTTATACCGCAAAGGCGCGCTTGGCGTCCTCTCCAAGTGCATCACCCAAGAGGAAGGCAAATATCTCCTCAAGGATATCCATGACGGGATGTGTGGAGCGCACTCGTCCTTTAGGACCTTGGTGAGTAAAGCCTTCCTGGTTACTATTGGCCGACGGCCCTGGCCGACGCAGCGCCAATAGTGACCACTTGCCGACCTTGCGATTCCATGCCCGGAAGTCCATCACCAAGATACGCATCGCAGACCATGCCGCTAACCTGGCCGTTTCGCTTGGGGCGTCGACATACTCGGTCCATTTCCTGGGAAGGAGGGTCAGAATACTGCTCGTCGCAATCGACACCTTCACTAAATGGATCGAGGCCGAGCCTATCTCAACCATCTCGGCACAGCGGCTAAAAGGTTCTTCCGCAATAATGTAGTAACTCCGCTTTGGCGTTAAAGTCGCCTCATTACCGACAACGGCACTCAGTTCACAAGCGAGGTGTTTCAGCTTATTATGAGGAGGTCGGACCAAGATATGCTTCGCATCCGTGGGCCCACCCACAGAGCAATGGGGCGCCGAGCGCCGAACGGGCAGATCGCCCAAGGAATCAAGAAGAGAGTCTTCAAGAGCCTCGTCGGCATGGTCGAGCCTGGGTGGACGAAGCTACCCCGCCCTCCTGGTCGGTCCGCACCACGACGAGCCGAGCTACGGTGAGACCCCTTTCACCAGATATGGCGCGGAAGCCGTCCTACCCGCCGAGGTTGTCCTAGGATCCCCAAGGGTGAACCTAGCCGATAGCATCGACGCAGTAAGGCGGCGCCTTCGACCTCGACCTCGCGGAAGCAACTTCGTGAACGGGTTCGCTGCGATCCGCGGTTTACTCGCAAGCTCTACGCAGCACGCCGCTAAATCGGTACGACCAAGGACCTTGCACGTCGGCGATCTCGTTCTGCGACGGGTCCAGGACCTGTCAAAAGCCAACAAGCTAACGCCAAGATGGGAAGGTCCTTACACGGTCGTCTCAACAGCACGCCCGGGGGCTGTCCGCCTCGCAATGGAAGATGGTCGAGAACTAGCTAGTACTTGGAACATCGACCAACTGCGTAAGTTCCATATCTAACCAAACCAACCTTACTCCTTTAAATAAAAATTCGACACTTGGCCTCTCGGTCTCCCTCATTCTCTCTCGTCTTCTCTTTCTCTCTTTAAACCTCCTCGCTGGCGCCGTGATCAAACTCGATCCGGTATCAAAGAGCGAGCTCGGACCTCAGGGCGCAAACGGACAAGCGTCCTACCGCCTGACATCGGACCACCAGAGCTCAACCCCGAGGGTTTCCTTCTCCATAAGACGACCATCTTTTCTCGGCAGGCCTCCGCCGCAGACAAAGGGTCGCATGAGCACCCCTCGACGGTTCCCAGCTCAGATCGGCCGGTGAGCGGCGTAGACGCACCGTATAAAGTCACACGGTCCCCGCAGGGCTCTATTCCGTCAACAAGGTCGTGTTTGCAGCCTCCCCCCACGACCTCCGTTGGCGGCGGGGGCTGTAAGGTTACCGTGTGGCTACGACCTAGAGGATCTTTCGCACGAGCTAGTCGCTCCCTAGTACGATCGGTCGCTAGGTCGCGTGACTACCGAACTCCGTCGAATAGAAGGCAACAGGATAGGGCGACGTTGTCGTTCCGAGGGAGATAAAACAGAAGAAAATAAAAGACATCTATCAAACACGATCATATTGTACTTGGCAGCCTTTTCGCTAAAATCTTTTGCAGGAATTACGGAATTAACAGAAGGAACGAGTTACAGGAGCCCGGCACGCTTCTCGTCCTGCAGAGCGATGAGCTCGTCCCGCACGGACTCAAGCTCGGACTCGAGGTCGAGCACCCGCCGACGAGCTTCACGACCCTCGCTTGCCGCTTGACGAAGCCGTTTGGACTCCTCCCGTTGCTGGTCGATCGTCCGTTCGGCGCTTCGCGCGGAGTCACGCAGGGACGCCACCGTCGCCTCGAGCCCCGACCTCGCCTGCTCGCTCATCTCGATGCGCTCCTTGAGGAAGAGCGCGGACTCCTCCATCTTCTGCCGGATCTCGGCCTCGGAAGACTTCAGCTCGGCAACCAGGCGCTCGAGCTCCGCGATCCTAGCGTCTTGCTCGGCCTGGTGCTTCGCAACGACTTCTGGTGGCACGGTCGCGGCGTGGAAGTCCTTCATAGTGGTCTCCAGCACCTGCGCGACAGGGTATCTCGGGTTACGACCAGCTTTTTAGACAAAAGCACGAGCGCTAGGAGAACTTACCCAAAAGAGCCGAGCCTCCAGCCCCTCCTGGAACAACTTCGCGGGGTCCTCCGCCCCGATTTGTTCCCCCTGGGCGGGCAGGGGATCCTTCGCCCCGATCCCTTCTCCTTCGTCGGGCACAGAGGCTTGGGTCCGAGCTTCCTCGTCCCCTGGGAGCGGAAGGGCTTGGCCCTGGGCATCGACCTCCATCTCTTGAACGGAGACGGCCTCTAGAGCGAGGATCACCTCCCGCTCTTCTTCCTCCCGGGCAGGAGTAGCGCTCGGGGGCTCCTCCCGCTCTTCTTCCTCCCGAGTAGGAGTTGCGCTCGGAGGCTCCTCCCGCTCTTCTTCCCAGGCAGAGTTGCGCTGGGGCTCCTCCTCCAGATCCGGTCCGCTGGTACTCCGCCGGGCGCTGGCGTCTGCAAATGGAGGAACTTCCTCCCGGTGAGGCACGGCATCCGCGGGCGCAAGGTCGTCGACTCGGGGCACCGGGTCGACAACTGGAAGGACGGCATCGACCGGAGGCGCCGGGCCGGCGGTCGGGAGGTCGGGCGCCTGAAGTTGGGCCGTGGCGGCATCTTCGGGCACGAGATCGACCGGGTCGCCGGTCGGCAGCCGTAAGGTCGAGCTCGACATCGATGTCCGCGGCGGCCGCAGTTTCGAGGAGAGACCTCGCCGATCTCTTGAGCGTGGCGGCGATAATGTCGCCATACGGCCGTGAGTCCTCGCAAGGAGCTTCAGCGGCGTGATCGGCACCACCCTCTTCCTCATCGCCGTCATCTTGGATTATGATGTGGGGATGCCCTCCGCCGCGCCGCGCGTCGGCGGCGCAATCTTCCTCCGCGTCTCCTCTTCAGAGACACGACCAAGGCCGGATCTCCGCGGCACTGGCTCCTCCGCCCGACGCCGTCACCGCTGCTCGTGGGGACTGGCCTCCGCGCCTCGCTTCCCACCTCGACCCCATCGCCAACGACGGCCTCGGCAGCCCGGGCGAGCTCCCTCTCTAGCACGAGGTCAAGAATGTCGTCAGCCATTGCTCCAAAATCCCATAACTCCACACCAGCTGCCACACCCGCTACAGACGATGTGGGGTCAGTATGGTGCTGGAGGGGGAACGAGAAAAACGAGATAGGGCTAAGAGGCTGACCTCGTTCGGCTTCTTTCAGCTGGCCTCGAGCGCGATCGAGGAGGGCAGCCATGTCCTCCCGTGCCTTGTCAGCCCTGGCAACGGAAGGGTCGATCTCTCCCAAGTCGGCCTCGGTGATGGTCGGCATTGGGCGTGGTTGGTGCGCAGCGGACGACCTGCGGGACCTCGGGTCCAGGGGGACGGGGTCCGGCTCGTCCTTCTCCTCCTCGTCATCCAGAGGGGCCGAGCTCGAGCTCACCCGCTGAGCTCGCCTCAAGAACCGCGATCCGGCTCTCCAAAGTGCCTCCTTCCGCTGGACTACCGGCCTCCTTCTTCGCGACAGGGCGAAGCCGACGAACGAGCCATCACCGGGTTTTTTCTGGTATGTTCATCCACCCAAAGTTTTAGTTCGCCACCTCCCGCCGATCAAGATACTCCAAATCGGGCGGGGTGAGCGGTCGGCCGAACCAGGACGCCTGCGCGTGCGCCTAGGCGGGGACGGCGTAGCCGACGGAGATCGGGCGCGGCGCTTACGACCCGCCTGTTCCTTGGTCTTTCGACCTCGTACCGCCGGCTGCGACGCCAGCTGGGCCACGGCGACCTCGAGGGCAACCTTCTCCTGCGCAGATGGACTCGAATGAGTCGGGAAGTTTCGAAACCCGGCCCGAACGGACCTTCGGAAAGGGTCCGAGATGGGGACTTACCGCCTCGGTCTGGTTAAGGACGTTGTTCGGGATCTGGCGGCCCTCTAGGATTTCCTTGGCCTTGGGAGTGCCGAACATCTCGGACACCCTCATGTCCACCCAGATCCCCGGCGAGCCGCTACCAGACGAGGAAGGACAAAGTGAGCCTGATGTCCTCGCTTTTAAGTAAAAATTGAGGCGGTAATGTACCGAGCGTGATTCCCGGTGATGTCCTGCCATCCTTCATCCTTGAAGAAGGTGCACCCTCCGCCGAGGGGCGACACCGGTTCCTCGACGAAGTCCCGGCAACATCCGGCCCGACACCCCGAGCAAGTAAGCTCGTTGATCAAGATGAGCACCTTCTCCTCCTCGGTCAGACGGGGCCTGGGGTCTCGACGGCGCGACCCCTGGCACCGGAGTAAGAGAGCGAGCCGCCCTCGGCCTTCCTCAGATAGAACCAAGAGTCGGCCCACCCCGACACGGAGTCCTTGAGCGTGAAGCTCCTGCACTGTGACAAGCGGTGGGTCTGAGGCGAAGTAAAGGCGGCCGACTGCGAGGGAGTGCCGGCGCCGAAAGGGTGTAAAAGTGAAGAAAGAGGTCGAGTAGGCTCGACGCCCACAAACCCCTCACAGAGATGGGCGAAGATGGCCATGATAAGGATGGAATTTGGGTGGAGGTGGACGATCTCGCACTCGCAGAAGGCGAGTACGGCCTCGACAAATTCACTTTCGGGCGTCCGAAGCCCGTTCACGGCCAGAGAGCTCTTGGAGACGATCTCCCTTCCTCCGGCCGCGGTTTCTCTCGGCCGGCGGCTCTCCATGAGCGGCCGAGGTACTTCGCCCGCTCAAGGATCTCAGCTTGCGCCTATCGAGCTTGCTCACGCCGAACTTGGCCATGGGAATGGAGAAGGCGATCGAAAGGGGAGGCAGGTGCGCACGATCGAGAAACAAGCGTTGGAGCGAGGAATGCTTTGAGGCGTTTTCCGTTGCTGGGGGATTGAGCGAGGCTAGGGTTCGCACCGGTGTTTTAAATCCCTCAGGAAACAGGAAAGCGAAGGGACTTCCCGCCGTTATGGTCGAAGAAGCCCTAGAGGCGCAGAGGGCAGTTGGGACGTCCACAACACAGGGAGCGACACGTGGGCACGCAAACCGAAGCTGTCTTGCCAGGCGACGGTTCCCGAGGGGGAGCGGTTCGTACTAACCGAAGGAAGCTTCCGAGGGAAGGATCCACCGGGGTAGGAATCGTTCGCACGCCCAAGGCACGGCGCGGGACCGAGCCTGCCTCTCGGGCGGACTAACAGCTCAGAGGTCGGGGCAGTTGTTCGCCGCGACCAACCTGGCTGGCTCGGGAAACGGTAGGCCCGAGAGGAAGGTCTTTTTCTAAGGCCTTCTTCCACTCGAACCTCGGGGGCTAGCTGTCGGGGGGTCGGATAGGCCCCACGAAATTACCTCGGGTGCCACGAGGAGCGCGGTCTCACCGCCGCTCGAACCACCGGAAGGCCGCCCCTCGACGACCTAGCCAGCGCCACGAGCGGCGCAAGGTCGTTCCTGCCTCTGGCCGCGAGGAGGTTGTTCCAAGGACGGCCTAGCCGACCTTTTGGAAGGTCGCATGGCCTGGTGGACCGATAGCTCGTGCTGGGGCCGAAGTGGCCGAGTTCGGAGTTAGATGTTAGCCGACCTGACGAGATCCCGAGGTCGGTAACCACCCGCTGCGTAACCGTCGCTAGTTCGTTGCGATTCCCGCGGGGATCGTGACAGGAGTGTAGGATCCGTTAGCTACCACGATTGGACCTGGTCGGACGTGGAGTTAGTGGGTTTGAACAAGCACGCCTCTTTGTAAGCTATAAAAGCATCCCCACCATGAAGGGGACAGACACACAACTTTTTCTGCACAAAGATATACGCTAGCTGGAGTAGGGCTATTATCTCTTTCTTGAGAGGCCCGAACCAGGGTAAACTACAGTGTCTCTGCCTGTTGAAGTCCAGTGAGTCACCCCTCTGAGTATCTCATCACGCAAGAAGGGGTCGCGGTTGGTCCCTCCACCAACAAGTAAGCTCGGCGGGGGCCTGCTCCCCAATCGTCGACAGCTGGCGCCGTCCGTGGGGACCGACTTTCCCTTTCGTGAGGAATCCCGGAGGATGACAAATTCCCAAGATCGCCAAGGCCTCGGCACCCCCGGAATTGACGAAGAAGACAAGCAGTTCTTCGACAATGGGGCCGCCAGCGTCGCTGGCCTTGGGAATCACGACGGTTCCCGGAGCTTCTCCGTGGAAACCGCCGCACTTTGGCGATTCTTTCGCTCCCGGCTCGGCGCCACTCTCCTGACGGCGAGTATGACGGGCTCTACGATGGTCCGGACATCCCCAACCTTTTCGAGCTCGACCAGGGACCGCTTCACGGAGACACCGTGATGTCCCCTCGCGATCCGTCCCAATCCCGTAACGCCTTCGTTGCGGAGGAGGATGGAAATGTCGGAGCAAATCTCGGCCAAACGCTGCGTCTTCACCGCCACGAGGCGCCCAAGGAGCACCTACAGGCATCTCTCGAATCGGACGGCGGCTTACGCCAAGAAGTCCGAGGTGGCCAGGCCGATAAGACCAGGGCCGAGGTTCGTGAGAATTTCCACGCCTACGGGACTCCGGAGCCCGTGCGACGACGAACGAGCTCGTCACCCCGCGTTCCCCCGAGCGGGGAACGCCTTCAAGCCCTAGCCACGGTGGTACGCAACCTCAGAGAGTTTCCTGAGCAGGTCGACCTAGAAGCCATGGGCGCGGCCGTGGCCGACGACCTCGAGGAAATCGCCACAGACATAAAGGCGGCGGAAGCCTCCCGAGAAAGGGCGCCGAGCAATTCCTGAACGCCGCCGCCGGCGTCAGCGCCTCCACCCGATGACTCACGCGGCCGTACCCAGTGGCCGTATGGCCTTGGCAAGGCTCGGGGAGGACACCGGAGCAATTCTCGGGGGCTCCTCGGGACCAGCGGAATCGAGCCACGGCGTAAGCAGGGCCGAACATTCCTCTTCGGGCCACTCTCCATCCTACAGCGTAGGGAGATATTCTCTCGCTGGGCCCACTAACCTCGGGCTCGGTGGTGGGGATCGCCCGGCCATGCGCGCTCGTAATGACCGTCCCGACAGTCCCGTTTTCGGGTGCAGGGCGTTCGCGACGTCGCTACGACGTGTGACCTGGCCAACAAGGTTCAAGCCGGGTCACATCGAGAGATTCGATGGGACTCAGAACCCCGACGAATTTCTCTCGATCTACACCACGGCCATTCTGGCCGCCGGGGGTGATGAAAGGGTCATGGCTAACTTTCTGCCCACAGTACTGGACGGGCCGGCTCGGACATGGCTATTCAACCAGAAGGAAAACTCGATCCGGTCCTGGCCCACCGAGCAAAGACTCGGGCTAACTTCCAGAGTCGCTACGCCCGCCTCGTAAGGAGCGCGCCTTGAGCGCTCGACATGCACGGAGGGCGAGACCTCGCGCATTCGTCCAGCGCTTCATGCAAGTGCGCAATTCCATCCCAAGCATCTCGGATGAGGTGGTCGCCTGGGCTTTCAAGTTCGGAGTCCGGACGTGGCGCTTTACTCAGGACTCGAAATTCACGGACATCACAGCCAACGAACTGCTCGCATGGTCGACCGTTATGCCAACGCGACGAGGCCGCCCAATGGAAGAAGCCGGGCGAGGAAAGCCGCCCCTCGGCCCGGGCTCGAAGGGCGTCAAGCGAAAGAGCGTGAGCTCGATCGAGAAAAAATCAAAAGAAGAAAAACCTCCGTCTCCGACATGGTGGCGGCCATCGAACGACAACCGGCAACGGCCGACCTCGCAATCGTATAAAGGAGGAGCCGCGAAGGAAAAGGCCGATCGTTCAGCGAGCAATGAGCAAACCGGACGACCAAGACCGCGGCGATTAACGCGACGGGCTAGCGCCTATTTTTGCCCACTCCACCAGCGCGACGGGCACGACTGCGAATTGCGTAACATGGGCCTCCCGCTCGAGCAATTTACTGATGGCAAGGGTCCCATGCCCACGCTCCCAGAGCAAGAAGGAGACGTCAAGGGCAAGAAACCCGCCGAGGAGGAAGATACGGACATGGAGTACCAGGAGCCGAGAAACCACATCGCCGTAATATTCGGGGGCTCCGCCGCTTATGGGTCTCGACGGGAGCTGAAGGAGGCCGCACGCGAGGTACTCCGTGTCACCCAGGGGAAGCCTCTGCTCAACGGCTCAAGTGGTCCGAGCTGCCCATTACCTTCTCCAAAGACGCATCGCTCGGGATGACGAAACCCCAGAGGCTCCCGATGGTCGTTAGCCCGACGATCTGCAATACCACGGTAGGACGCGTGCTTGTGGATTGCGGGAGTTCCCTGGACCTAATATCGGCCAGGGTCCTGGACGAGATGCAAATTCCTCGGTCCAAGATCAAGAGCGTCGTAGTCCCTTTCTACGGATAGTCCCGGTACCTCGGCCAAGCCGCCGGGCAGATCGTCCTGCCGGTAACCTTCGGAAGCCCGAGCAACTTCCGAACGGAATTAGTCACCTTCGAGGTGGTCGATTTGAGTCGGCCTACAACGCCATCCTGGGCCGACCAGGCGCTCGCCAAATTCATGGCCGCCACGCATCACGGTACCAATGCCTGAAGGTTCCGGCCCGTGGCGTGATCTCGATGAAGGGAAGTCCAAAGGCGGCCCTGAATCGCGACGAGAAGGCTCTAGACATGGTCGGGCAATGCCTCAGCGGACCCGACCAAGAGCCGAGGAGTTCCCGCCAGTGGCTACCCTCCACGCCGGGAGAAACTAAGGCCATCCCATTGAACGACGCAGAGCCGTGCAAGGTCGTACATGTGGGGGCTTCGACCCTAAATAGGAACCCGAGCTCGTGACCTTCCTCCGGAGAAGCGCGGACACGCTCGCTGGGAACCGTCCGACATGCCCTGAGTCCCAAGGGAGGTCGCCGAGCACAAAGGCTAGCGATTCGGCTCGACAAAAGCCTGGCGGCAGAAGCTCAGCGCTTCTCCTGAGAAGCAAGCCATCATCAGAGAGGAACTGGACAAGCTCCTCAAAGCCGGTTTCATACGGGAGGTCGACCATTCCGATTGGTTGGCCAACCCAGTTATCGTGATGAAGAAGGGGGGCAAGTGGCGCATGTGTGTCGATCACACGGGGCTGAATGCCGCATGCCCGAAAGACAATTTCCCGCTACCTCGGATAGACCAGTTGGTCGACGTAACGGCCGGCTCTGAGGCGATGAGCTTTCTGGACGCCTACTCAGGCTATCACCAGATCGGCATATCGCCCGACGACGAGGAGAAAACTTCCTTCATCACGCCGTTTGGCACATTCTGCTACACGACCATGTCCTTCGGTCTAAGGAACGCTGGAGCGACCTTCCAGCGCCTCATGCAGAAAACCTTCTCGAACCAAATAGGTCGGAACCTGGAAGTATATGTAGACGACATAGTCGTCAAGAGCAAGATGGCCTCGGACCATGTATCCGATCTAGAGGAGACTTTTCATAACCTCAATAAGCATCGAATAAAGTTGAACCCTGAAAAATGTGTGTTCGGGGTCAAGGCTGGCAAAGTACTCGGCTACATGATCGGTCCGCAAGGAATCGGAGCCAACCCTGAGAAGATAGAGGCCATCGAGAACATGCGGCCACCCGCTTGTACGCGGGAGGTTCAATCCCTGACCGGAAGGATGGCGGCCCTAAGTCGCTTCATCTCGCGGCTCGGGGAACGCGGCCTGCCTTTCTTCAAGGCGCTCCGGAAGCACGACGGTTTCGCTTGGACAGAGGAAGCATCAGCTTCTTTCAAAGAATTAAAGCTATATTTGTCAAGACCCTGGTCTTGACCACGCCTGAATGGGAGAGGTTCTCTTGCTCTACGGCCGCCACACCTCAGCGGTAAGCGCCGTCATAACGGTAGAACGGGACGGGGTGCAGCGCCCGATCTACTACGTCAGCGAAGTCTTACACGGACCAAAGGAGCGTTACCCCGAGGTCCAGAAGCTCCTTTATGCGCTCCTCGTGGCCTCGAAGAAATTAAGACACTACTTCCAGGCCTACAAAATTCGAGTCCCGACCAACTTCCCGCTTAGAGAGATTCTAGGGAATCAGGACGCAAGCGGACGGATCGCGAAGTGGGCCATGGAGCTCGCCGAATTCGAGATCGAATTCTCGGCCAGGACGGCGATTAAGTCCCAGGTTCTAGCGGACTTCCTAGCCGAATGGACGAATCCTACCCCATCTGAGTCCGAACCCGACCAGACCGAGCACGGTCGCTGGGTCATGCACTTCGACGGATCCCGAGCCTACGATTGCTCGGGGGCTGGAGTGGTCCTCGAATCCCCCCAGGGGGAGCGGATCCAGTACACCCTCCAACTACATTTCGGCGCAACGAACAACGCGGCAGAATATGAGGGTCTGCTAGCCGGACTTCGGGCGTGCATGACGCTCGGAGTCCAACGACTAACTGCGAAGGGCGACTCGCAGCTGGTTGTCAACCAGGTTAACAAGGAGTATCAGTGCTCCGATGACTCAATGGCGCTTTACCTGGTTGAAGTAAGGAAGATGGAAAAGTAGTTCAGAAACTTCGAAGTACTATACATCCCCAGGAAGGACAATGCCCTGGTCGACCATCTATCGAAGGTCGGTTCCGCACAGTTTCCCGCTCCGGCGGGGGTGCTCATCGAGCACCTCTATAAGCCCTCCATACCCCCCGGAGAGGAGGCAACCGAGACGGGTGGTACCGTCTCCTTCCTCGAGCAGGATGCGAGTTGGATGACGCCATTCATCCAATACCTCGTGCACGGGACACTGCCCGAGGAGGAGGCCGAGAAATCCCGGCTAGTGAGACGCTCATCGACCTATAAAATGGTCGAGGGCCTCTTATACCGCAAAGGCGCGCTTGGCGTCCTCTCCAAGTGCATCACCCAAGAGGAAGGCAAATATCTCCTCAAGGATATCCATGACGGGATGTGTGGAGCTCACTCGTCCTTTAGGACCTTGGTGAGTAAAGCCTTCCGGTTGGGTTACTATTGGCCGACGGCCCTGGCCGACGCGCGCTCAATAGTGACCACTTGCCGACCTTGCCAGTTCCATGCCCGGAAAGTCCATCACCAAGCATACGATGCTGCAGACCATGCCGCTAACCTGGCCGTTCTCGGTTTGGGGCGTCGACATACTCGGTCCATTTCCCGAGGAAGGAGGGGTGTAAATACTGCTCGTCGCAATCGACACCTTCACTAAATGGATCGAGGCCGAGCCTATCTCAACCATCTCGGCACAAAGCGGCTAAAAGGTTCTTCCGCAATAATGTAGTAACCCGCTTTGGCGTCCGAGTCGCCTCATTACCGACAACGGCACTCGGTTCACAAGCGAGGTGTTTCGAGCTTATTGCGAGGAGGTCGGGACCAAGATATGCTTCGCATCCGTGGCCCACCCACAGAGCAATGGGGCGGCCGAGCGCGAACGGGCAGATCGCCCAAGGAATCAAGAAGAGAGTCTTCAAGAGCCTCGACGGCATGGTCAGCCTGGGTGGACGAGCTACCCCGAATCCTCCGGTCGGTCCGCACCACGACGAGCCGAGCTACGGTGAGACCCCTTTCACTCGTATATGGCGCGGAAGCCGCCCTACCCGCCGAGGTTGTCCTAGGATCCCCAAGGGTGAACCTAGCCGATAGCATCGACGGAAGGCGGCGCCTTCGACCTCGACCTCGCGGAAGCAACTTCGTGAAGCGGGTTACATTGCGATCCGCGGTTTACACTCGCAAGCTCTACGCAGCACGCCGCTAAATCGGTACGACCAAGGACCTTGCACGCGTCGGCGATCTCGTTACGCGACGGTCCAGGACTGTCAAAAGCCAACAAGCTAACGCCAAGATGGGAAGGTCCTTACACTGGCCGTCTCAACAAAGACGCCCGGGCCGTCCGCCTCGCAATGGAAGATGGTCGAGAACTAGCTAGTACTTGGAACATCGACCAACTGCGTAAGTTCCATATCTAACCAAACCAACCTTACTCCTTTAAATAAAAATTCGACACTTGGCCTCTCGGTCTCCCTCATTCTCTCTCGTCTTCTCTTTCTCTCTTTAAACCTCCTGCGAAGTGCCGTGATCAAACTCGATCCGGTATCAAAGAGCGAGCTCGGACCTCAGGGCGCAAACGGACAAGCGTCCCTCTTGCGACATCGGACCACGAGCTCAACCCCGAGGGTTTCCTTCTCCATAAGACGACCATCTTTTCTCGGCAGGCCTCCGCCATGAGACAAAGGGTCGCATGAGCACCCCTCGACGGTTCCCAGCTCAGATCGGCCGGTGAGCGGCGTAGACGCACCGTATAAAGTCACACGGTCCCCGCAGGGCTCTATTCCGTCAACAAGGTCGTGTTTGCAGCCTCCCCCACGACCTCCGTTGGCGGCGGGGGCTGTAAGGTTACCGTGTGGCTACGACCTAGAGGATCTTTCGCACGAGCTAGTCGCTCCCTAGTACGATCGGTCGCTAGGTCGCGTGACTACCGAACTCCGTCGAATAGAAGGCAACAGGATAGGGCGTATCGTTGTCGTTCCGTGGGAGATAAAACAGAAGAAAATAAAAGACATCTATCAAACACGATCATATTGTACTTGGCAGCCTTTTCGCTAAAATCTTTTGCAGGAATTACGGAATTAACAGAAGGAACGAGTTACAGGAGCCCGGCACGCTTCTCGTCCCGCACGGACTCAAGCTCGGACTCGAGGTCGAGCACCCGCCGACGAGCTTCACGACCCTCGCTTGCCGCTTGACGAAGCCGTTTGGACTCCTCCCGTTGCTGGTCGATCGTCCGTTCGGCGCTTCGCGCGGAGTCACGCAGGGACGCCACCGTCGCCTCGAGCCCCGACCTCGCCTGCTCGCTCATCTCGAGGCGCTCCTTGAGGAAGAGCGCGGACTCCTCCATCTTCTGCCGGATCTCGGCCTCGGAAGACTTCAGCTCTGCAACCAGGCGCTCGAGCTCCGCGATCCTAGCGTCTTGCTCGGCCTGGTGCCGCATAGCGACTTACGGTGGCACGGTCGCGGCGTGGAAGTCCTTCATAGTGGTCTCCAAAGACTGCGACAGGTTATCTCGGGTTACGACCCGGCTTTTAGACAAAAGCACGAGCGCTAGGAGAACTTACCCAAAAGAGCCGAGCCTCCAGCCCCTCCTGGAACAACTTCGTGGGGTCCTCCGCCCCGATTTGTTCCCCCTGGGCGGGCAGGGGATCCTTCGCCCCGATCCCTTCTCCTTCGTCGGGCACAGAGGCTTGGGTCCGAGCTTCCTCGTCCCCTGGGAGCGGAAGGGCTTGGCCCTGGGCATCGACCTCCATCTCTTGAACGGAGACGGTCTCTAGAGCGAGGATCACCTCCCGCTCTTCTTCCTCCCGGGCAGGAGTAGCGCTCGGGGGCTCCTCCCGCTCTTCTTCCTCCCGAGTAGGAGTTGCGCTCGGGGGCTCCTCCCGCTCTTCTTCCCCCCGGGCAGGAGTTGCGCTCGGGGGCTCCTCCCCTCCGGCATCCGGGTCCGCGGGGTACTCCGCCCGGGGCGCGGCGTCTGCAGCCGGAGGAACTTCCTCCCCGGTAGGCACGGCATCCGCGGCGCGAGGTCGTCGACTCGAGGGCAAGGTCGACAAGCTGGAAGGGCGGCATCGGCCGGAGGCGCCAGGCCGTGATCGGAGGTCGGGCGCCTGAAGTTGGGTCGTGGCGGCATCTTCGGGCACGAGATCGACCGGGGTCGCCGGGTCGGCAGCCGTAAGGTCGAGCTCGACATCGATGTCCGGCGGCGCATCGCAGGCTCGGGGAGAGACCTCAGCGATCTCTTGGAGCGTGGCGGCGATAATGTCGCTCGCGCCGGCGGAGTCCTCGCAAGGAGCTTCAGCGGCGTGATCGGCACCACCCTCTTCCTCATCGTCGTCATCTTGGATTATGATGTGGGGGATGCCCTCCGCCGCGGCTCGGGCGTCGGCGGCCGCAATCTTCCTCCGCGTCTCCTCTTCAGGAGACACGACCTCTGAAGGCCGGATCTCCGCGGAAGCTGGCTCGTCCGCGCCGACGCCGTCACCGCCCGCTCGTGGGAGGCCCAGGCCTCGCGGCCTCGATTCCCACCTCGACCCCATCGCCAACGACGGCCTCGGCGGCCAGGCGAGCTCCCTCTCTAGCACGAGGTCAAGAATGTCACCATTGCTCCAAAATCCCATAACTCCACACGGTGCCACACCCGCTTCTGAGGCGATGTGGGGTCGGTATGGTCTTTGGAGGAACGAGAAAAGCGAGATAGGGCTAAGAGGTGACCTCGTTCGGCTTCTTTCACCGGCCTCGAGCGATCGAGGAGGGCAGCCATGTCCTCCGTGCCTTGTCACCACGGCAGCGGAAGGGTCGATCTCTCCCAAGTCGGCCTCGGTGATGGTCGGCATTGGGCGTGGTTGGTGCTTGGCGACGACTGCGGGACCTCGGGAGAGGGGCCGGTCGGCTCGTCCTTCTCCTCCTCGTCATCCGAGAGGGCCGAGCTCGAGCTCACCCGCGAGCTCTGCCTCAAGAACCGCGATCCGGCTCTCGATTGCCTCCTTCCGCTTGGACCCGGCCGCGGCCTCCTTCTTCGCCTTGGCGTGGCGTAAGCGAGCCATCGGCTGGGATTTTTTCTCGTATGTTCATCCACCCAAAGTTTTAGTTCGCTCACCTCCTGCCATCAAAGATACTCCAAATCTTTGGCGGGGTGAGCTGTCGGCAGGCTCAGGGCGCTGCGTGCGCCTAGGCGAGGCAGGCGTGGCGACGGAGATCGGCGCGGCGCTTACGACCCGCTTTGTTCCTTGGTCTTTCGACCTCGTCTGGCCGAGTGCCCGGCCTTGGTGGGCCCGCAGCGACCTCGAGGCAACCTTCTCCTGCTGTGAGATGGACTCGAATGAGTCGGGAAGTTTCAAACCGGCCCGAACGGACCTTCGGAAAGGGTCCGAGATGGGGACTTACCGCCTCGGTCCGGTTAAGGACGTTGTTCGGGATCTGGTGGCCCTCTAGGATTTCCTTGGCCTTGGGAGTGCCAAACATCTCGGACACCCTCATGTCCACCCAGTCCTCCGGCGGAGCTGCTACCAGACAGGGAAGGATAGTGAGCTCGGATGTCCCTCGTTTTTAAGTAAAAATTGAGGGCGGTAATGTACCTGAGCGTGATTCCCGGGTGATGTCCTGCCATCCTTCATCCTTGAAGAAGGGGTGCACCCTCCGCCTGAGGGGCGACAGGTTCTGACGAAGTCGGGCAACATCGGCCCGACACCCCGAGCAAGTAAGCTCGTTGATCGGCATGAGCACCTTCTCCTCCTGGGCATGACGGGGCCTGGGGTCTCGGCAGCGCGACCCAGCACCGAGTAAGAGAGCGAGCCGCCTCGGCCTTCCTCGATAGAACCAAGAGTCGGCCCACCCGACACACGAGTCATGAGCGTGAAGCTTCGGGTACTCGTCTGGGCGGAGTGGAGTCGGAGGCGAAGTAAAGGCAGCCGGCCTGCGAGGGAGTGCCGGTGCGCGAAAGGGTGTAAAAGTGAAGAAAGAGGCTGGGAGTAGGCTCGACGCCCACAAACCCCTCACAGAGATGGGCGAAGATGGCCATGATAAGGATGGAATTTGGGTGGAGGTGGACGATCTCGCACTCGCAGAAGGCGAGTACGGCCTCGACAAATTCACTTTCGGGCGTCCGAAGCCCGTTCACGGCGTAGAGCTCGGTGGAGACGATCTCCTTCCTCCTCGGGCTCTCCTCGGCGCCGGCGGCTCTCCATGAGCCGGCGTCGAGGTACTTCGCCCGCTCAAGGATCTCCAGCTTGCGCCTATCGAGCTTGCTCACGCCGAACTTGGCCATGGGAATGGAGAAGGCGATCGAAAGGGGAGGCAGGCGCGCACGATCGAGAAACAAGCGTTGGAGCGAGGAATGCTTTGAGGCGTTTTCCGTTGCTGGGGGATTGAGCGAGGCTAGGGTTCGCACCGGTGTTTTAAATCCCTCAGGAAACAGGAAAGCGAAGGGACTTCCCGCCGTTATGGTCGAAGAAGCCCTAGAGGCGCAGAGGGCAGTTGGGACGTCCACAACACAGGGAGCGACACGTGGGCACGCAAACCGAAGCTGTCTTGCCAGGCGACGGTTCCCGAGGAAGCGGTTCGTACTAACCGAAGGAAGCTTCCGAGGAAGGAACCACCGGTGGGGTAGGAAGCCGGTTCAGACGCCCAAGGCGCAGCGGACCGAGCTCGTCTCTCGGGCGGACTAACACCAGAGGTCGGGCGATTGTTCGCGCGACCAACCTGGCTGGCTCGGGAAACGGTAGGCCCGAGAGGAAGGTCTTTTTCTAAGGCCTTCTTCCACTCGAACCTCGGGGGCTAGCTGTCGGGGGGTCGGATAGGCCCCACGAAATTACCTCGGGTGCCACGAGGAGCGCGGTCTCACTGCTGCCCAAACCACCGGAAGGCCGTCCCCCTGGACGACCTAGCCAGGCGCCACGAGCAGCGCAAGGTCGTTCCCGTCTCGGTCGCGAGGAGGTTGTTCCAAGGGACGGCCTAGCCGGGACCTTTTTGGAAGGTCGCATGGCCTGGTGGACCGATAGCTCGTGCTGGGGCCGAAGTGGCCGAGTTCGGAGTTAGATGTTAGCCGACCTGACGAGATCCCGAGGTCGGTAACCACCCGCTGCGTAACCGTCGCTAGTTCGTTGCGATTCCCGCGGGGATCGTGACAGGAGTGTAGGATCCGTTAGCTACCACGATTGGACCTGGTCGGACGTGGAGTTAGTGGGTTTGAACAAGCACGCCTCTTTGTAAGCTATAAAAGCATCCCCACCATGAAGGGGACAGACACACAACTTTTTCTGCACAAAGATATACGCTAGCTGGAGTAGGGCTATTATCTCTTTCTTGAGAGGCCCGAACCAGGGTAAACTCTGATGTCTCTGCCTGTTGAAGTCCAGTGAGTCACCCCTCTGAGTATCTCATCACGCAAGAAGGGGTCGCGGTTGGTCCCTCCACCAACAAGTAAGCTCGGCGGGGGCCTGCTCCCCAATCGTCGACAGTATCCGTATCCGACAAAAAATATCTGTATCCGTATCCGATCCGATACTATCCGACAAATATCCGATCCGACAGAATCCGTATCCGAAAATTATCCAGATCGGTCGGAAACTATCCGATCCGTTTTCATCCCTCTATAAGGCCGTCTATAAGGCTAATAGTAGACTATCTGTACAATGGTATACATACTATAAAGCTGTCTATAAGGCCGTCTGTTAAATAGTAGACATCATATTTCTCTCTCTTCCCTCTCTCTCCTCCACATCATCCAAAATCTGATAGACAGCTGACATGTACCATTGTACATGCCCTTAGGGCTAACGGAGTTACGTCCATTGGGATTAATAGCTTTGTGTGATTTCATCCAACAAAACAAGGCTGATTTCTGTGACGATCGGATGGTCGAGTCGAGAGGAGTTTGCATAACATTGTCATAACAACCCTAGATGTACAACCTCTCTAGCTAGTCTCTGCTCATGGGACACATCTGCTGAGAGCAGATGTATGGAGGGCTAAATTTGCACCTCTCGTGCTCAAAAAACAAACAAACAGTAGCTAGCTTCCTCTTCTTTTGAGAGGGATGACCGGAGATAAATGTCTTTCTCACTTTTATTTTAGCAGGCAAAGGAAAAAACAAGTAAAAGTGCAGGAGTACAGTGTGATGTGTCAAAAGAACACCCTGGATGAGATCCAAGAAGGCCAGATTACCAGCAGATGGACCAGAAAATTGCACCGCGTAAGTTGGTAGGCCATAATCAGATAAAAAAAAAGTCAGTGGTCTCATCGTGGGCGTTGTTTCGTACGCAGCTCCGTCTCCTGCGTTTTCTTTCGAAGATTATGTCACTCCATGTCAAGCCTATGTGCTCCAAGGCACGAATAGGTATGCCCGGTAGTGTTTTGTATCATGGAGTAACCTTTTGTTTGTGTTGATTTAATCGGAGTGCCAAAGGAGCTTTCCAAAAAAAAAAAATGTTTGCCCTTCGTGTCAGTGTTGGATCACGAAAGTGTGATGAGATTACGAGCGTCTTTGTTCAGAAGACCATTCATTTCTGGGCCTAACTACATTTTTTCCTCCACAAAACTTGCGCGTGCAGCTCTCATTCTCACACCATGTACTGCTATGCTGTCAGTTTTTTTCACAAGAAATTGCCAAGAATGTTAGTTTAGTAATTTTTCTCTAAAAAAATAAGCCAAGAGCTCTGAGCCTCTGACACGGCACTAGATTCAAGCCCAGATGAACGGGGACGTACGTTCAGCTATGCCCTCTGCGAACGGAGCAGCTACTATGACGGTATGATCAAGTAAATTCCCCGTTGGTGGAATTAAGACCAGACATTCGAGCCAGGACCCCAAAAGAAAAACCGTCGGAAAAAAAAGCCCTGCTGTGCCATCTGGCTACGGCCGCGACGCAAGTAGGAAATGCAGAGATGCCATGTGGGAACTTGAGGCGTATGCAATGTGATGCGTGAAAAGTGTTGGGTAAAAATAGGTTGGATAGGGTCGAATATTATTATTTTTATTTTAATATGTATTTTTTTCGGATTTGAAATCAGATATGGGCTAGATACGGATACAAATATGGGTTATTCGAGATACAGACATAGAATGGATATGTGATGATTAGGGTCGAAAATGGATAAAGAACCATACAGCACATGACTATAATAGCAAGCTATATATCAACTAATAGACATCATCGAAAGATATGCTACTTGAGAATCAATAAAACCAACTAATTGTCAAGATAAATATGCTACCATGAAAAATATGTAATGAATAGGTTGTGCCTTGCCAAATATCCAAATAGTTAAAATTCGGATATCCAGATCTTATCCCGTATTTGCCGGATATTGGTTGCTCCGAATCTGAATTCAATTCAAATCTCGTTCCCATTGAATAGTCAAATTCCTTCTCAAAACGAGCTCTAAATCGGACGAAAGAATATCCCGGCGTTTTCATGCCTAGGAAGAGGGCTAAGAAGGTTTTGGCATCTTAGACGAGTCTAGCAGCTGAGCTAAGCAAGATGGCCCACCTGTCATTGAGTCCACCGGGGGGCATCCCCTTAACCCGCACCGAGGCTCCGATCCATGACCTACCTCAACCAACGCCTCGCCACTGGCGACCTTGATGCCTCCATCCGTGCCACCATCGATCTGCAAGCCTCCACTCACGCCGCCGTCGTCCTCGATGCCTCCACCCTCATGGTCGCCCCGCCGTCGACCTTGATCGGTTGAAGTCGACGCCGCTGCCATATGCCGCCGGGGCCGTATGGCCGCGCCGCCGCCGACCTCCCCAGATCTGCCGGCCAGCATGGACATCCACGCCAACGATCTCTAGATCTCGCCACCCCATCCCCGCTCCGGTGGAAAGGAATAGGAGGAGCTTAGCTCCTCTTGTAGATACTAGAGTCCACGTAGGAGAGTCCGTGCTGCTACGCTTCAGATTTCGTATTCTTTCTCCAGCTTCTCCTTTTCCTTGCTCAGTCCTTTTCAGTTTATCATAACATAATCCCTTCACTCATATGACGTAAAAATCTGAAGCACCGTCGAGACTCGAGAGAGGCCAATACCATGCTACGAACGGTCTTGCTTTTTTTTTTTGCTTTGAAATGACAGGCTTGAAGAGATTTCAGAATACGACACTTTTTTAAATTCGCATTTCAAAATTTAACACTCTGACCCATAATCATTGACTCAGATATTTTTATATGTCATACACATAACAAAAAAGACACACGAATTAAGCGTCATATTCCGAAATATTACGACTTTGAAAGGCACACAGAGCGGTACGAATATAGAGTTTGTCTATCCAATCTTCAAGTCATAACTACAGTCAGTTTTGAAAACAGTAATACAACAGTAGTCAGTAGATACCGAGTTGCTGGAAATAACTTTGGTACCAAACAGATGAATATGCAAAGGTCGACTTAGGAGTTAGGACGTAAAAACCGTTTGGGTAGACTAACAGATACAGACCATTTTAGAGTTAGGTTTTTCAAATAAAAAATAACAAGTCTATAATAAAAAATAGGAATAAATTATTTGCAGATCGGTATAGAACAATTGCTACCATTACAATGGCAAACTCTTGCAGTATGCCTTTTTTCTCTCTCCAAAAGTTACACAAACATTAAAGCATGAACAGAGAATAGATGATGATTACTTATCCATTCGCTGGCTTTAAATTTGTACAATTTGTATTAGAAGGGAAAGTGTAGAAGCACCTTTAATAGTAATTAGCACGGTATCACCCGAGCGTCGGCGAGGACCAGCCGAGGTCGATACTTCTCCTCGAGCCTCTAGTCGCCCGCAGCAGCGATGATGTCCTCCGCCTACAACTCGAGTTTGCTAGGGCTTGTCGCAGGAGGAAGATGGCACACTGCAGAGGTGAGGGGAGGGGCCGAGCAGCGTCACGCATGGAGAAGGGGATGGCGTTGGAGGCTAAGGGGCTAAGGGTCTGTTTGTTTTTGCCTTTGATTTTAAATTCTGACCTCAAAAGCTGAATAAAAAATAAATAGCTCAATTCTAGAAGTTGATTATCACAATCCAGTCCATCCATATACAGTAGAATTTACAATTCACTCCATATGTGCTTTTAGGGTCTGTTTGGAAGAGCTTCACTCCAAAAAAATCAGCTCCACTTCACCCGCTCCACCATAGAGTTGAAGTAGGGGAAAGAGGCATTTGGCTTGCAAATTAGATCCAGCTTCAAGAATAGATGGTTTTGATGTGGATACCCATTTATGCCCTTGGATGTTGAATGGAGGTGGGTAATCTCTACTATATAAAGTGAGAGTTTCTTCCCACGTCACATTAATTGCTCTGCTTAATTGCCCTACTTAATTGCCCTGCTTAATTGCCCTACGCAAGAAACGAAGCGATGCATTAATTGCCCTGCTTAATTGCCCTACTTAATTGCCCTGCTTAATTGCCCTACGCAAGAAATGAAGTGTTGCTTTAATTAGCCAGCTTTTGCAAGAAACGAAGCTGTCGGGGATTGGCTATCTGGCAAAAGACCACGGTACCCCCGTGAAAAGCTAAACCCGCCGACCAAGCGGCACTAAGGGAAGATGCTCGGGAGAACGAAACGAGCATCCCTCCTTCTCCTCCGAGCATACGCGTTTGCGCCTCCGTCATGAAGCACCAAACACACCCCCACGAGCAAGCATGCTCGTGGAGGCCACGACCGCCGGGTGTCTTGGTCTGAGGGCTCAAAGCGCGAGGAAGGAAGGAGGCAACCAATCATTAGGAGATCAAGGGAAATCATACAGAAATTCAAATAACAGCGGAATCAAGGGCAGCATCACGGATATGGATACATAGCGTGATCCTGAGGCTGATTTTTTTCGCATCTCTAGTCATAGTATTTAAACCCCCTGAAGATCTCAGAATTCGGAGGGGCACATGAAAGATAGAACACAATACACTGGAGTAGGGTCATTATCTCGGCGGTGAGAGGCCCGAACCAGGATAAAAACACAGGTCCCCTTTTTTCTTTTCCGCCTCCTTCTCCCGACCTCGCGTCGCTCGAACGCCTCTTCGATCTGCGGCGACGGGCTCTGTTGATCCCCATTCAACAAGTAAGCTCGACGGAGCCCGTTCTCCAATCGTCGATACCGGGCGCCCGTCCGTGGGGACGGCAGTTTGATTCCGTGCGGATCAAGATCCTCGAGGATGCCAAACTCGGGAGACACTCGGGACCTTTGTGTCTTTGACCACGTTGAGGATGACGACGTGTACTACGCCGCCGACAACGTGCTCAGTGGTGACCGATCCTATCGATCACACCGAGTGCAGGAGCTTTTCCTCGGACACGGGAATGCGAGGGCAGATCCTCCATTCCCAGACATTACCCTGAGACCCCGAGGATGGCGCAACGAGCTCTACGATGGCCTGGACATACCAGACGACCTAGAGCTCGACCGAGACCGCGTCCCAAGGGGATACAATGATGTCCCCATCGCTTCGTCTCGCTCTCGTCCGAGTCAACATGGTTGGGAGCCACGCGAGCAGGAGAGGATCTCGGACGCCGCCAGCACGACCACTATGAGGCGCCAGACGCCACTTGGAGGCGTCTTTGGGAAAGACGCTTGCGAGCATTCGCCGCCAGGCAAAGGGGAGGTGCGCCTCCACGGAAAGGAACTCTCGGTACAGAACTCCCGATCGCACTCCGGGCGCCGTCAAAGCTCGCCGCCGCCGCTTGATTCACGAAAGCGAGGAGCGGCTACAGGCCTTGGCGGCGATGCGTGCGTGACTCGCGCAGCTTCCAGAGCAAGTAGACTTAGAGGCCATGGGCGTGGTCGTGGCCGAAGATTTGGAGAGGCTTGCCGCCGAGCTAAAGTCTCGGATCCTCCCCATGGCCGGGATGCCCGAGTGTTTCCGGACCATCACAAGCGCTTCCCGTGCGTTCGACAGAGATGAATCTCTGAGCCATGCTCGGAGATCGCCCAGTCGCCGACCCGATCCGGAAAGGCCGGAGCGATCCACAGAGCAACCTCGGGCGATATCACAGCCTGTCGCCAGACATGAAGCGCTCGAGCACTCCGCAACCATGCGGTCATCGGCACGACCGACGCATGAGGTTTTCTCTCGACTCGGCCAGCGCGACGGGCGTTGGAGTGGAAGATCCGCGTGGAGGCCGCCGTGGATCGAGGTTTTCGTCGCGAAACCCCGAGCTTCGGCTGCCGGGCCTTCACGAGCTCCCTCCGGGACGTCGCATGGCCGAACAGGTTCAAGCCCGGCCACGTCGAGAGATTCAATGGGACCCAGAACCCGGATGAATTCCTCTCGATATACACTACCGCCATCCTCGCCACGAGGTGATGAGGGTAATGGCAAATTACTCGCCGACGGTCCCCGACGAGCCGCCAGACGTAGCTTTTCAATCAAAAGGAAGGATCCATACGGTCCTGAGGCGGCTCGGCGCAGACTCCGGCGAATTTCCAGAGTCGCTACATCCGCCGGAAAAGAGCGACCTGGAGCGCTTTGATCTGAGCGGACGGGAAACCTGCGACAATTCGTCCAGAGGTTCATCCAGTCCGAACTTCGATCTCGAACATATCGGACGAGGTGTCGTCCGAGCTTTCAAGTTCGAGTGCGAGACGCGGCGCTTCACACAGGACACGGAGATCCACGGATCTAACGTAACGAGCTCTTCCGAATGGCCGATCGATACGCCAACGCAGATGAAGCCGCCCAATGGAAGAAAATCTTTGGATGAAGGGAAGGCTGCGCCTCGGCTGGTCTAGAGACCTCGGCTAGCAAAAGGGTTCGACTGCAGAGACAAGAAGATCAAGAAGAAGAAGAAAAAGCAACCCTCGCCCGCCATGGTAGCCGCAGTGGAACAACAACGACCGGGCAACTTCGGCCCTGGCCAGTGGGCCTAATGCTCGAGGAAGAGGACAACCACCAGGCCTCGAGGACGAGGCGACCAAGCCGGACCGACGAGGCGACCAAGCGGACCGACGGGCGACCTCTCATCGCCCACTTCACCAGCGACGGCACGACTCCACGGAATTGCCGAGCGTGGACCTACCGCTGGAAGCTTTTTCTGGCAGGGTCCCATGCCGACGCCTGCAACAGGTGAAAACGACAAAGGAAAACAACCACGAGGAAAGTGAGGATGAAATGGAATATCAAGAACCAAGGAATCACATAGCGGTCATCTTCGGGGCTCCGCACATAAGTCCCACGGACTTAAAGGAGGTCGCAAGGGAAGTGCACCATGTTACCCAGGTAAGCCTCCGGCAGGCAAGAAATTAAATGGTCGGAGGTATCCTCACATTCTCCAGAGACGATTGTCCCTTGGGGATGACCAAACCCAGAGGCTTCCGATGGTCGTGAACCCCACCATCAAGAATATCGTCGTCGGTCGGGTCCTCATAGACTCAGGAGCTCTTTGGACCTTATTGCGACCAAGGTATTGGACGAGATGCGATTCCTCGTTCCAAAATCAAGAGTGTGGCCGTGCCCTTCTTGGGATAGTCCGGGCACCTCGATCAAACCTCTGGGCAGTCGTCTTGCCGTAAGTTTCGCGGCCCAAGTAACTTGAGCGGAGCTAATCACCTTCGAGGTGGTAGACTTGAGTCGGCCTACAACGCCATCCTCGGCAGCCGGCCTTGGCCAAGTTCATGGCCGCCTCGCATCACGCGTGACGGTGCCTAAAGATTCCGGCCAAACGGAGTCATAACCGTCAAAGGAACCACAAGTCCGCACTCAATTGCGAAAAGAGCGCTGGATATGGTCGGTCGATTGCCCGCTCGCTGCCACGACCAAGAGCCGAAGCATTCCGGCCTAAACTTGCCCTCCAACCTGGAGGAGAGACCAAGGCTGCTCCGCTCAACGAGTCGGAACCGGCCAAGGTCGTTCATTTGGGATCTTCCTAGATCCCAAATAGGAACTCGAGCTCGTCACTTTCCTCCGAGCAAGGTCGGATGTGTTCGCCTGGGAACCATCCGACATGCCCGGGTCCCAAGGGAGGTGGTCGAGCACAAAGAAGATTCACCGACAAAACCAGTGAGACAGAAACTTAGACGCTTTTCCCGGAAAAACAAGCAATCATCAGGAGGAACTTGATAAACTCCTAAAAGTGGCTTCATCGAGAGAGATTGAGCACTCCGAGTGGCTAGCCAATCGATCCTGGTCGAGGAAGAAAGGAGGCAAGTGGCGCATGTGCGCCGACCACACGGTTTGAACGCAGCGTGCCCAAAAGACAACTATCCGTTGCCTCGCATAGACCAATTGGTGGACGCGACGGCGGGTCCTGCACCATGAGCTTCCTAGACGCCTATTCAGGCTATCATCGAGATCGACTGTCGCGCGAAAACGAGGAAAGACTTCCTTCATCACCCCGTTCGGCATTTTACGCTATACGACCATGTCTTTCGGTGCGAGAAATGCGGGAGCAACCTTTCAACGCCTCATGCAGAAGACTTTCACTGCACCAAATAGGTCGAAATTTGGAGGTATATGTCGGCGACATAGTTGTCAAGAGCAAGAGTACTTCAGTCACGTTGTCGACTTAGAAGAAACTTTACGTAACCTCAATAAGCATCGAATAAAGCTAAATCCAGAAAAATGCGTATTCGGCGTGAAGGTCGGCAAGGTGCTCGGCTACATGGTCGGGCCACATGGCGTTGGGGCTAACCAGAGAAGATCGAAGCCATTGAGAACATGAGGTCGCCCACATGCGTAAAGGAAGTACAAGCTCGGCCGGAGGATGGCCGCTTAAGCGGTTCGTCTCGGCCCGGGTGAAGCGAGGACTACCTTTCTTTAAAGCACTCCGCAAACATGATGGCTTCACATGGACGGAGGAAGGCGATCGCGCGTTCAAAGAGCTAAAACAGTACCTCTCCAAGCCGCCCGTCCTCGTCACACCCACGCAGGGAAGAATTGCTATTATACAGCGGCAAAGAACTCAAGACGCGGTGAGCTCGGTGTTAGCGGTAGAAAGAGATGGTACCAGCTGACCTATCTATTACGTCGTGAAGTACTTCATGGACCAAAGGAGCGTTACCCCGAGGTCCGAAACCATCTGTACTCATTCGATGGCCTCCGGAAGTTGCGTCACTACTTTCAAGCACACAAGATCGTAGGCCGACCGGCTTCCCACTCAGGGAAATCCTGAAAAATCGGGACGCCCGGTGGTCGCATAGCCAAGTGGGCAATGGAACTCGCCGAGTTCGAATTTGGTATTCTCGGCCACGCGGCGATAAAATCACAAGTCTGGTGATTTCGTGGCGGAATGGTCGGCTCGGCACCACCACCACGGGACCAATGATTCGAGGAAACTCACGGACCTTGTATTTTGGCGGATCCCGAGCATACGAGCACTCTGGGGTCAAGGGCGTCATCTTGGTCTCCGGACGGAGAGCGACTATGATCGCCATCCAACTACATTTATTCGCGACTAACAACGCGGCGAGTACGAAGGCCTTTGGCCGGACTTGAGCATGCAAATCGCTAGGAGTCCAACGGCTCCTGTGAAGGGCGATTCACGCTTGGTCGTGAACCAGTCAACAAGGAGTATCGGTGTTCGATACCTCAATGGCGCCAGACCTGGCCGAAGTAAGGAAGATGGAGAAATACTTCAAGAATTTGAAGTAATCTACATCCCCAGGAAGGATAATTCACTGGCCGACCAAATGTCTAAGGTCGGTTCCTCCCAAACCGCGCTCGGCTGGTGCTCGTCGAGCACCTACATAAGCCCTCCATTCCTCTACGAAGAGGAGGCACCAGAGACCGGCGCAGAGGGTCTCATTCCTCGAGCAAAGCGCCAAATTGGATGACGCCATTCATCCAATACCTTGCGCATGGGACATTGCAGGAAGAAGCCGAGCGTTCCTGGCTAACAAGGCGATCTTCTCAAGTCTGATCGATCGAAGGCGACCTATACGGAAGGCGCATTAGGAATCCTTTCCAAATCGTCTCCCAGAGGAAGGCCGATACCTTCTTCGTGATATCCACGAAGGAATGTGCGAGCTCATTCGTCTTCGTAACAGCTTGTGAGCAAAGCCTTCCGATTGGGTTACTCTTGCCGACGGCCTTGACTGACGCTGGCGGTCAATCGTAACGACCGCCGAGCATGCCGTTCCATGCTCGCAAAACCCGCCAACCTAAGCATATGCCCTACAAACCATACCGCTGCGTGGCCATTCTCGACTGGGGCTCGGCGTCCTTGGACCCTTTCCCCGAGGTCGAGAAGGTCGCAAGTATTTGCTCGTGGCCATCGACACTTTCACTAAGTGGATAGAGGCCGAGCCCGTCTCGACCATCTCGCCCGAGCGGCCAAGAGGTTCCTCCGCAAAGAACGTGGTGACCGGTTCGGGATACCCAACCGTCTTATCACAGACAATGGGACCCGATTCACGGTGAAGCTGTTCCAAAGTTCTTGTGAGGAGGTCGGACCAAGGTCTGCTTTCGCTTCGTGGCACATCCACAGAGTAACGGAGCAAATGAGCGAGCAAATGGGCGGCTAGTCCAGGGCATAAAAGAGAGTCTTTAAGACCCTCAACCAAAGACAAGCGATGGGTGGAGGAGCTTCCCGCCGTTCTTTGGTCTATCCGCACCACGACAAGTCGAGCCACAAAGTAGACGCCTTTCCAACTTCGTCTACGGTGCGGAGGCCATTACTCGCCCGAAATCGTCTTTGGGTTCCCCAGGGTGCAAGCGATCGATTCCATCGATCAAGAGGTTGAGCGCCTCGTCGACTGGACCTCGTCGAGCGACACGCGAGCAGGCGTTGCTCGGCCTGCAATTTACCTACAAGCTCTTCGTAGGCATGCGACCAAGGCGGTCAGGCCTAGGGCCCTACAAGTCGGCGACATGGTCTTACGAAGAGTTCAAGACTGTCGAAGGCCAACAAGCCGACCCCAAGGTGGGAAGGACCCTACGGTCATGTCTACAAGACGCCCGGCCGTTTCGCCTCGCGATGCCAGATGGTCGGGAGCTCACCAAAGACTGGAACATCGATCAGCTGCGTAAATTCTACGTTTAGACGAGTACTCCTATCTCGCGCCCCTTGCGTTCTTTCCAATAAATCATTTTCCCTCTTTCTCGAGTTTCGTCCTCGCTTTGTCGAACGAGCATCGTCGTCTACCAAAGACTCTGATTTAACTTATCCAACAAGTATGTGCACGCCATCTCCCTTGGCCCCGTGGATGCTCGCCAATCGTCCACTTTCCACAGTAGCTCTTCATTTGTATGCATGGTCGGCGCGAGCATCCACTCTAAGCTCCGATTCGGTGACCACTCCGGGTATGGTGGCTCTACGTATTGTTGGTTTAAAGCTCGTCTGCTCTGTGCTCCTGATTCACTCAAACACAACCGATCTATTCGAGTAATTCAAAAATCGTTACGACCAAAGCGACCCTTAAAAACTCCCATGAACAAACTCGTGCTCGCAGCGGTGAGGACACGACCTTTGTCCATGGCAGGGGCTACGTATGATAGAACGTTAGTCCCTCCTTACCAAGGATCCTTTGCTCGTGTCTATGATATTTGATCTACGCAGAACTTGTTTTCTTTGCTCGTATCTACGCTCCATGCAGAACTTGCTTTCTTTTCTGCAGAGCAGGGATCATACGGGCATTTCTTTGAAAGCGAGTTCAAGCAAAAAAAAAAAAAAAAGCAGAGCAAGGACCAAACTCCTGCGAATATGCTCATTTAATCCAAAACGTTGTTTTTTTAAGGTGGTTTTACACAAGATAAAAATAAAAAGAAAGAGCTAAGTCCTACGACCGCCTGGAGGGCGCGAGCTCGTCCTTAAGGGAGTCGACCTCGCCTAGGTCCAGGACCTTCCGCTGCCGCGCGACCTTGGCCGCGCTTTCCCGAGGCTGCGCCTCCTTGAGTGGGCTTCCTCGCGCTCCCGAGCTCATTGAAGGTCTCGCTGAAGCTTCACCAGACTCTTCGTCAAGCTCGGCGCATACGCTCTGAAGTGCTCTTCGGCCGTCTCGCTCTGGAAGAGCTGGTCCCGGCCCGGCGATGAGGCTCCTCGCCGATTCCACCGGCCAGTCGGCCTCGCGCACCTCGGAGCGACGCTCAAGATCGGCGATCTTGGCGTCTTGCTCATGATGGTACGACCAAGACTCTTCTGCCGAGACCGAGGTGGCATCGATATCCTCCATAGCCTTCGCGGCAAACTTCGGCGAAAGAGAAAGGAGAAGGGAAAGAGCCGAGCAGACTCCCGGAAGATCGTTCGCGGCAGAAAAAGAAGAAACATGGAAACTTACCGAAGAGCCGGTGACCGACTTTGTCCTGGCCGGGCGATCGGTCGCGCCGGACCGAAAGAAGGGATTGACCAAGTCATCCGGCCGGCGTCAAGGTCTTGCTCCTCCCGAGCACCGGTGCTCCCAGGAGAGCAACGGCGTCACCACCTTCGATCAACCGGTCGCCTGCCGATCCTCGCCCACGAAGCGGCTCGTGGTCGCCTTCCCCATGGTCGCCACCGCTGGGTCAGACGCCAACCACGAAGCGCCGCCACTCCATGCTCATACCGAGGCGATTGGTCGTTAGCAACCACCTCCGCCTCCTGTTCCTCTTCACCGGAGGCGACCAATGCTCTCCGGCCAAGGCATTGGATCGAGCGATCACCTCCGCTTCTTGTCCCTCCATAGTCGGAGGCGCCGATGCTCCGGCACGAGGCGATTGATCAAGTACGATCACCTCCGCCCCTTGCACCTCCGTGGCGGGGCCGCTGGTGCCTCGGGACCGAAGGAGCTAGGCGGGGACGACCTCCTCCTCCTCCTCCCCTTGGCTCATGGCCAAGGGTCATTGGTCGAGAGCGACCAAGCTCCCTTCCCGGGGCTCGGCGCTTGAGCCTCGCCATGATCATCTCTTCGCAAGGGGCCAAGGCCAAGGCGTCTTGGTCCTCGATCCCCTGCGGCCCCTGCTCCTCCATGGTGGATAGGCTCCACGGCCGAAGGGAGCGCGGTCCCGCGAAGGAAGCTTCGGCTCCACCGAGTCCGGTTAGCACCGGCTCCTCCCGTCTCGGCCATCACCGGCCGACGACGCGGTCGAGCTTCGGCGTCCATCTGCGAGTTGATAATCTCCTCGACCATCTGGCGGAAGTCCAAACGACATCCGAGCTATCACGCCCACGCCAAACAGGTGGGGTTAGCCCAAGAAAGTCGCAAGACAAGAGCGGAATAAGAGAATGAAGAACGTACCTTACGCGTGGCGGCGCCATCCTCCTCGGCCTCGCCGGGCCACGGGCGACACGCCGCAGCGGCCTCGTAGGCCTCGGCCCACGACCACGGCCAAGGCTCCTCATGCGGCGTCGGCGGGCGATGCCATCGCCGGTCGACATCGTCCATGTCGACCTCTTCCCGGCCGAGGCGGTTTGAGAGGTCGACCTCCTGCTCCTTCTAACCAGAGCATAGGCGGCCTCCTCCTCTTCTTCCTCCTCCTGGGGCATCAACCACCCGAGTGAGCCAGTCTGGAGGGCCTTGATCCGCCTCTCCACCGCTCCTTGGTCGGGAGAGACTGGCATCCTCCTCGGCCTTCCTCGCTTTGCTCGGCGAGCTATTCCCGATCGGCTCATCGGCCGGCTTCCTCCGTTTGAAGTCATCGAACCAAATGCGGAGTTAAACACCTCTGGCGGTCGGCGTACTCAAGGTGCGGGGTAGGGGTCTGGTCGAAGCTCGGCGCCTCGGCCGCTGGCGCGGGGAGGCGAGGCGGATGCTCGGCGACCTCGACCCGCCGCCTCTTACGGAACCCTGTCGGTGTCTTGGCTTATTGCGGCAGTCAGCCGACACCGCAAGCTCAAGGGCGACCTTCTCCGCCAATGTAAATCGGGAGGAATGAGCTCGGAAAACATGCCCTCGAGCGGAAGTGGGAAAATGTACTTACCGCGTCGCCGCGGTCAAAAATATTCTTGGGGACTCGACGATTGGGCGTCGGCTCCTTCTCCTTCTGGCACCGAACATCTCGGCGACTTATCGTCAACTCCATTGGCCCCTGAGTCTGGCCACAACCAAGACTAAGACAAAAGGCATATCACGGATGCATAGCGCCGATCACCGTAGCGGCGATGCTCGGAAAGAGGTCCAGGAACATACTGCGTTGTCCTCGCGGGTGAAGTCGTGCCACCCGGTCACCTCGAAGAAGGGATGCTCGCGGCGCCTCGGGGGACACCGGTTGAAGGTAAAGTCGGCGATATCCCGACCAGTGAGCCCCATCCGGGCAAGCTCACCGATCGCCCCGAGCACCCGCTCTTCCTCGGGTTGTACGGGCTGGCTGCCTCTCGAGGGCGGAGCGCCCTCCCGATGTAGACCAACTGGGACCCTCCGCCTTCTTACGGTAGAACCAGAGGTCGGCCCAACCCGACACCGAGTCCTTGAGCAACGAAGGGGTACTCGTATGGTCGGTTGGGCCGGGCGAAGATAAACGCACTGGCGGAACCATCGGCCATGCGGGGGAATAGAAGCGAAAGAAGAGGCTAGCCGTGGGCATTACACCCACGTAAGCCTCGCAAAGGTGGGAGAAGATTGCGAGGAAAGGATGGAGTTGGGGTGGAGATGAGAGATCTCGCACCCGCAGAAGGCAAGCACGGAGGCGAGGAAGTCGCTCTCGGCAGACGAAGCCCGTTGATGGCGTACAACTCGCAGGAGACGATCTCCGCCTCTCGCGCGCCGGCCAAGATCATCTCGGGCACTCGACCGAGCCTGGTCGACGTACCCTCGTCCGTGAGCACTGGAGCCTCCTTCGGTCATCTCGCTAACCTTGAAACGCGCCATGGCCGAAGAAGGAAGAAGAGCGAAAAGGGTTCTTGGGCGCTAGGGCTCTTGGAAGATTTTTCGCCGAAGACGAGCAAAGAGACGCAATGGGACTCCGACCTCTCCCGGTAGAAAGGGTTAAAAGGATAGTGAAGAGGCGGGATAAAAAATCGCCGCCTATCGCGCAGCAACACCTGGCCGGAAAAAGCGCCGCTTCCCGAGAAACTACCGTACCAGGGAGGCTTCTCGGAGAAGGAACCGCAGAACAACCAAACGACGCGCCCGCGCAGAGCAAGCACGCGGCGGGTAAAGAAGCTCGTCTCCCGACGTAAAATGGTCGTGAGCCACGACCAAAGGAAATTCAATCCCCCCTCAAGTCTTCTTAGGCTCAAGGGGAAGCCCGAGGGTTCCCCACTTGAACCTCGGGGGCTAGCTGTCGGGGATTGGCTATCTGGCAAAAGACCACGGTACCCCCGTGAAAAGCTAAACCCGCCGACCAAGCGGCACTAAGGGAAGATGCTCGGAAGAACGAAACGAGCATCCCTCCTTCTCCTCCGAGCATACACGTTTGCGCCTCCGTTCATGAAGCACCAAACACACCCCACGAGCAAGCATGCTCGTGGAGGCCACGACCGCTCGGTGTCTTGGTCGGAGGGCTCAGCCAGCGCCTGCGAGGAAGGAAGGAGGCAACCAATCACCAGGAGATCAAGGGAAATCATACCAAATTCAAATAACGCGGAATCAAGGGCGACATCACGGATATGGATACATAGCGTGATCCTGAGGCGATTACTTTTTCGCATCTCTAGTCATAGTATTTAAACCCCTCGAAGATCTCAGAACGAGGGGCACATGAAAGATAGAACACAATACACTGGAGTAGGGTCATTATCTCGGCGGTGAGAGGCCCGAACCAGGATAAAAAACACCGGGTCCCCCCTTTTTTCTTTTCCGGCCTCCTTCTCCCGACCTCGCGTCGCTCGAACGCCCTCTTCGATCCGTGCGACGGGGCTCTGTTGATCCCCCATTCAACAAGTAAGCTCGACGGGAGCCCGTTCTCCAATCGTCGACAGAAGCGTTAAAGATAGATGTTTGATCTTATGAAATAGTATTTTTTATTTTTTAATCTTTATTTTTCGTTATCAATTTTGTTTTTCGTAGCAACGCACAGGCATATAACTAGTTACCTTATATGTGTAACCAGTGGCAAATGTGGATAATTACCTAAGAACTTCACGAGTGGGTACGAACCGGTGTTTCTTAGAGTACCCCTTGAGGAGCTCCACAAAAACCATGGAACAGCCCCGTAGATTCACATTTTTCCTAGAGCCGGAGTTCTGTGGAGCTGGGGTGTTTGGCTACACGAATTTGGAGTGGAGCTGAAAATTAAGGAGCAGAGCTCTCCCAAACACCCCCTTAGATTCTAGCTTTTAGAGAATCGGCTTCTCTACGACCACAAACCAAAATTAACTTTTAGAGAATCCAAAGTAAAAATAAACAGGCCTAAGGCGAGATGGGGATGGGAATACGGGATCCAATACGCTCAGTTTGGGGTGCAATCAAACTTCTACTGGGCCGGATTCGATAATGTGGAATTGGATTTACAGTCCACCCGAAACAAACGAAAAAGAACGGAATCAACTTACACTGTAATCGGATTACGCTCTGAAACCGCCCAACCATACACCGTCTTAGCTTTTCGTACCACCACACAACCAACGCATGCACCAGGCAGTTGCCAATTAAAATAGTTGTATTTGTCACGAATAAGGTACAACACTTACAATGATGAGGGGGTGTGTTTGAGCAGCACATATCCAGAAAGCACGGCACGGTTACGCTCCTTGACCTTAGTTTGATACTGCACCCTGCAAGAGTTGATCATTTCATGGGTTTGTGAGCAAGAAATCAGCAGCCACAGGATTCGATTTGTACCGGAAGAATGTTACCTCTGGCCATCGAGCCACATTTCAGTGGCTAAAGTTTCTCCAGGATAGACATGCAGAAGAAATCGACCAAAGATGCTTTTCACTGCTGCTGGATCCCCATTGCAGAAAGACTTGATGACAGCGCGGGTAGCGAATCCAAGAGTACAAAGGCCATGCAGTATGGGACGAGTGAACCTACAAAAGTTATTATCAGACAAAATTTTCACAAAAGAACCAAAGGTTCATGCATGGAAAGCTGAGTCCGGAGAAAAGAGGATCTTGCGGTTGCTACACATCAGATTGAGAGCTTTTGTCGGATCATGTGAGCATAAAGCACAGAGAAATTTGACTGGGACGGATGACTCGAACCTAAACCATCCCAAAATGAAGGGCATGACTTAAGCCAGCTATTCTGGCTGCAAGAGTACCTTGAATTGAGTTGAAAAGATCCAAAGCAATGTCAGAGCGCCACTGTGCCTAATAAGTGATAAGTGATAACCGTAGTCCACGGACTTGAGTTCCTTACTGCCACCACCAGTTTTCATTTCTTTTACTATTACAGTGGAACATTGTTTGCATTTTTATAGGGACTAAAGCATTGTTTTTGAGGGAACATCATTCATCTAGCTCTTTAAGTTCTATATAAACTTGTTTAATCAGAATAAGAGCTAAAAAATAGTTGGCTGCTCTTTAGTTACTCTACCAAATATGTTGCTAGAAACTGGAAACTTCACCTGATGCAGGATCTAGTCAAAATATTTCCACTAAGTCGGAACATGAATATAACTACATAAGAGGATGATGATTACAAATTGAAGTGCCATACCCTGCAACCTGTGCGATCATAGGGTCTGAATGCAATGGATTATAATCCCCAGATAACCTGTACAAGAGAGCCTGGATCAAAAATAAAAAGGAATCAGGCTGTGCAGAACAATATTCATGTCAACAAACTGAGAAATTGATCTCTTTTGCAAAAATAGAAATGGTCTTCTTGGCCATAAAGATAGATATTGAATTAAGAACACTTGAAAAGCACGTATATGATATATCATGGTACTCTGGATGATTAGTGTAAGATGAACACAGTAATTCATCGCAACACAGACCATAAAGAAGTAGTTAGGGTAGTCTGTCTGAGAAATGTGGTGCATCTTATTACCAACAAAGGCGAGTAATTACACAAACAAATAAAACAACATGTTGAATGAGTAACATGCCTGGGATTGTTGTGTCTGATCTTCATATACTGCAGAAGGTGTGGAATTTGGAATAGAAATGCGAGAAACCTGGTTAGCAGGATAATTAGTATACGAGTATGGCCGGGGTGAGTCTGAAAAGCCTCCAGCACCACGCAAGTAGATAGTACTCCTGCGTTCAGCATTAACTGCATTGCTTATTTGTACTTATAGTAATCAAATTGGGAGACTCAAATCTTATGGCTACTCACAAACCTGTTCATACATAAAACTTCACCAGAATCTTTGAGACAGGTAGCAGTTTCGAGCTCAAGAATAGTTGCTTTCCCTGCACATTAAAATAGTGTCTCGGTGAAACCAATTCATAAATTTGAGTATAATCCCTTAGGATAATTTTGCATTGCTCCAAATCAGTGGTGAAAGGGTCCAAAGGATGCCAATGATGGCCACTCAAAAGAGATCCCAATTGGCATTGGTAATCTGACCAAACAATCCTAGAGAAGTGGATGGGCACTGACAAGCTGAGGGACAAAGAATGAATAGTTACTCTGTATATCGTATCTCACAATGTAGAGAGTATCTTGCACAACGTAGAGTACATAAGTGTGCAGTATATACGCTTTTCCAGAGGTGGTATGTATGTACGCTTTTCCAGAGGCGGTATATACATTTTTTAGACATACTCCTTTTTATTTGCGAATATGAATGTATTTGCAAAATACGCTAAAAACCATGGACTCCGTTGCAATTTTTCATGTTTACCACATTAAAGTATCTTATCTCTACTATATAAAGTGAGAGTTTCTTCCCACGTCACATTAATTGCCCTGCTTAATTGCCCTACTTAATTGCCCTACGTAAGAAACGAAGCGTTGCTTTAATTAGCCAGCTTTTGCAAGAAACGAAGCGTTAAAGATAGATGTTTGATCTTTAATTAGCCAGTTTTTGCAAGAAACAAAGCGTTAAAGATAGATGTTTGATCTTATAAAATAGTATTTTTTTATTTTTTTTAATCTTTATTTTTCGTTATCAATTTTGTTTTTCGTAGCAACGCACGGGCATATAACTAGTAATTAGTATATGAATGTACCCAAAGTGATAAAAGAGTATGTCAAGTGGTATATCAGAGGTGGAGTAACTACACCCGGGACTAGAACGTATTTTCGTGCGCGCGCGCGCGCACACACACACACATAGGAGAGCACTTAAATCCTACAACAATGAATTTTGCAATAGCAAAGCTTCTATTGTAAGAAGCACAAAGTTGAAGACTCAATAGAGCGTAATAATAGGCTTTTTAAGTGAGGAGCTCCACAGAAAGGATTTTGCTTGATTATGCTTCATTGTTTTTATGAAAATGATTTATGCTTTTGTTTCACCCGTTGTAGGTCAAGAAAAGCAAGCTGCAACCTTTTTCATCTGAAACTGCAAGAATGCAAAGACTATTGTTGATCTACAACAAAATGATGGAAGATCCTCTATGCCAGATTAGTTCCACAAAATATCAAATCATTTGAATCTAGCAATAGCATGGATCAGTGATAAAACTAAACAAAAATGAAATAGGAAAAACATGCACATCATTTTTGAGAATGAAAAGGCAACAAGCACAAATGATCGAATATATATGCACCATTGAATTACTGATCAATTTGGGGTGGGGTGGGGTGGGGGATATGTACCTTTGTCATGCAAACCAGCTACCTTAACCTTGTTTACAACCTGAATAAAGAAAAATAACAAGCATTCGTTTCCATAAGTTGATGCTAGACACGGGTACTCTCAAGAATGTTCCACCCTAATACAAATTAAAGCAATCTTTAGCATGTGTTATTTTACCAATAGTTCTTCCATTAATGGTGAAATGATGTAACATGCAAGGTGAATATATTCTCTTTTAATTCAGAGAATGACCTTAACAGTAAGTTATCCTATCCTTTCCTTAGTCATAACTAACAGGCACGCACTCACAAATTGAACTAGAAAAGCTCAATTTTCAATGAAAAGTAAACTCCCATTTGTTGATCCACATGGAAAAAACCAATTTGGCCATGTAGTCAATAGGAATCATTCAAGACACTTCTAGACCAGAACTTTGATAGATACTGTGCCAATCGGTCAACACCTATGCCATGTAGTCTCCCAGCACAATGATCTTTAAACAAAATCTTCCAAGAATGATTGTAAAGTTACTTACACTGGCGCATGAAGGAATTGGCCTGTGGATCTCTATGTACTGTTGACCGTGCAATAGAAGGCTTGCATCGAAGCTGGAGAAAAGAAAACAAGATAAAGTACTTGTAACATATGCCCACTAAAATATGTTCACATATTGGAGCAAATAAAAACATAAAAGAAAAAATAGAGAATTGAAAAACAAGATCCAAGAAGAATGGTACCGACTATCAAAACACAGGGTAAAGGGAAGTGAAACTAAAAAAACTGTTGTATTATGTAAGTCTTACTTAAGGCCAGGCACATCAACAAATCCAAGCCCATTGCTGTTCTTGTTAGGAAATAAAGAAACAAAAGTGGGGAGAACCTGCAACTTAATAGAAAGAACAAGGCATTAGTGTCGGACCATTTTCCAGCATAGCGATTAAGGTTCGATCATTGAAACATTTGATGCGGAATTTATGGATGACATGTGAAACAGGTAGCCAACGCCCAGTGCAATATGTCGGTTTAAAATTAACACGAAGATACATCTTTGACTTCTTATTTTAACTAGATGAGAACCAGATGATTTCCCTGTATGGCTCAGCATAATTCCTGGGTACAGTTGCTTTAATTTCACTCTCGAGTCATTCGCATTCGCCAAAAGCTTCCCTAACAATAGTATTTCCATTGGATTGCTAGTCCAACGACAAGAATAAAAAGAATGTTATACAAGAAAAAATTATCTCATAAGTTGTATCCATAGTTTCATACACAATTGGAAGCTCGATGGTTTGAACTATAATTTGCAAGAGCTCACAGCATTATTCTCAACAATCATGAACATGCAACTTCTTGTTCATCTAGTTTATTACAGGCACCTTAATTACATCAAAGGTCAACATAAGCCCCTCAATGAGTTTTCAAGCTTGTAGCAATTAAATGATTAACCTAAGATGGATACAGTTCAGCTAAAGGACTAATCTCAAGCCTAGCTCCCAAGTAAGACAAGACGCTGATAGTTAACGATACAGAATATACCAAATTTTGTAAAAGACGAATATGTATTGGCAAGTTCCGGTTTAATATTGGATGCAAACGCACATCTTCATTGAGAAGGTGAAAGCATTACTCGCATCAATTACCCCTCGCTAAACTACGAGCCCTATCACATTCCAGCGTGTTCTGCATGCGGACCACACACAATTCCAAAAGCCTATCCAGAATTTTAGCACAATTTTATTAAATCATGTACGCGAATTTCTCCCCAAATCGAATACAATAACAAAATAATCGCTACAATTAGAGCGTCACAACAACCAATTCGCACCAAAACGAGAGGGGATTGACCGAGGGGGACCTTAATGTGTGGCTGCCCGTCCCTGTGGTACACGAAGTGGAGCTCCTTCTCGTGGACGGCGTCAGTGCTGCAAGCTCCGACCCCGAGCGCGTACAGCGCCACATCCCTGCACCGAGCACAGAGGCAAAGTAAGCACGGGAACCGATTCAGCCGGGAGCGCGGCTTTTCGTCGAGAAAGTGATGGGCAGCCCGCACCTCTCGTCGTAGGCGAAGGAGACCTGCGTGACAGAGAAGATGAGATGCGACTCCCGAGAGAGCGAAGGGGAGGGAGGAGGCTGGGAGGTGAGGGGATGGTTACCTCGGGGAACTTGTGGGCAAGCACTACGTCAGGATCGACGGTCGCGTCGGTTTTGGAGCTCGGCGCCATGGTCGTCGTGCTCCCCTGCGTCTGGTCGCGACGATGCGGGAGTTGATGTAGGAGGAGAAGAGCCGTGCCGTGAGGCACTACGAGCGGAAGCGAAAATGAGAAATAAAGCGAAGAGGTCAAGAGGTAGACGGACAGATCAGCCGCCGAATGGGTACGTGTCACTGACAGATGGGACGCACACGACTGTCCTGGACAACTGGAAGCCCGGTCAAAATGCCCGTAAATGTCAACGAGATTGACTAATTAACTAACATGAGTGTATTACATTACATAGTTTTGAGCACATTGCAAGTGCAATCAGCACAAGAGAACAAATACATACGCCAGCTCTCCACAAGATTTAAGACTCTGTTTGGCAGAGCTTTAGATCCCAACTCTACTTTAGATCTGAAACTTGTATGCTAAAATAAAATAAATTAAGTTTATATTTTTATTCTAAAATGTAAACAAGATGACCCACCTAAACACTCTTGATATATCCATAGCTCCAGCTCCACGAATCTAGTGGAGCTAAAAATACCCAGCTTCACCGGTGGAGTTGAAGTTCTGCCAAACAGATCTAATAATCCAACAGTCATTCAGATACTTCGTGGGAATATTGCTTCATGGACATCAGGTAATATAAAGTGATGTCATGACACAAGGCAAGCCACTGCCCATGTTTGCAAATACTCCCCCCATCCAAGTGTATATAAGGCGTATTTTTTCTTAGCGTATAGACAAAAAGATATTAAAAATAACTAGATTTCCCTTAATTATTATTCCCTCCGATCATAAATAGTTGTTGTTTTGAACATCGATACAATCAACTTTCGAAACATTTATTGTCAATATCTTTTTAATATTTAAATTTGATACATGAAAATCATGTGTGTAAATTTGTCTCAAAATAAGTATCATAATATATAATTTTATTGAGTTTTATAAATATATTATAATAGAAATTAATGATCAAAGTTATATTTTGGAGATCGTGTCGATGTTCAAAATGGCAACTATTTATGACCGGAGAGAGTATCACTAAGTACTATACTCAATGCATACATATAGAGAATGATATTTATTAGAATTATAGATGGAACATCATACTAGTTTTACATTAAAATATAAAATACACTATATATTTGTAGATAAGACTATTAAAAAAATAAATTGTATAAACTTAGATAGAGTGAATATATAACAGTACCAGTAGGTAATAGTAGGGATGTACTTCACTTATTCACGCTCTGTACAGAATCTCTCTCTCTCTAGGCATCTCTGATTTATTTATCAACTAGTAAGATGTCCATGCGCTGCAACAGATCACATGAGATTTTACACTAATACATAGTATCAAACACAAACCTAAGCCGTACAACCAACACCAGTATTCCGTTTTACACATCAACGAAACATATATACAAGCATGTATGTGTGCAATGAACACCGGTATTCTGTTACACACATATCAAGGAAACATATATACAAGCTGATCACCTTTCTGACAAGGTTCTGCATAAGTTCCAGGTACATCTAGTCAACACTTGACATGGAGATGGAGGAGCAATGTGAAACAAATGCATAATTATGATGTCCTTAAATGAAGTCCAGATAAGCGTAAAGTAAGCAGTTTTTGCACGTCAGAGATTAGTCTCACTCCACTTCACAGCCCTAGCCATCACCTCAACCACATTCTTGAACCTTGAATCTGGTAGGGAAGGATTTTTTATTAGATTGCTTAAGATTCTAAATGATTCCCGGCACAAGGTTTTGGCACAGGTACAAGTGAAAAGCACATAAACAATATAGCACCGTAACTAAAAGGAGATCTTAAGCCTGAACCAACAAACCACTTGTCAGCCTTTTCCTTTTCCCCATTTCTATTTACCTGAAGAAAGAGCAGAAAGGCTCGGCAGAATAATATTATTTTGTTTTGTTCTCCTTTGATCAATAAGATATTAAGGTATATTGATTTTTTTTAGAGAGAACTAATGCATACTACTTTGATATCTTTGACTCTTTAACTAAAAAAAACTCAAAAGCTAAGCATTTTTTTGTCAACTTCTCATAAGTCATATCATGGATAAGCTGTAGGCTATAAAAAGCGAAAAAATACCTCTTCATTGGCAGGATTGAAAGCATTGAAGCATTTGACAATATCCTTACCACCATGGTCTATTCCGAACATGATTATGTGATGGTGATTCAGTGGTAGACATAATCTTTTTTTATTTCCATTAGCCTTTCCTTCCACAGTTCACATGATATTCATCAAATCCACATCACCATTCACCAGCCAAGAGTCGTCCCCCTAGTCATATAAACTTGACACGTAGAATTTTTTCTAGCTTGGTCGAGATTCCTAAACAAAATTCTTCACAAAAACATGACCCACGTATAAGTGAAAGGGAGACAAGTACCACAACCAAATATGTAAACCGGTAGTTTGGTTTGAACCAACCACGTGTTTGATTTACTTTCCTCTCTATTCTCCAATAGCCCATTTCCCGAAATGGAAAAAGATGAGTCAATTTTGCAGTAAATATTACAAACTGGCAGAAATCATCTTTTTTAGGTGCCGAGCCGGAGTTTTCGAGGTTTAGAGCCACAACCATCTTATCAAATGCAATTTGCATATTTTCCTTGAACTGTCTTATTGAATTTCTAGGTTGGATAGAGCATGTTTATACATGCAATCCACATCCCTCTCTTCTTCCTCCCTGAGACAGCAGTACATTGGCCTCCTTCTCATCCATGGAAGGACACAGCCACTGCCCCTCCCCAATCTAGAAGTTAATAAATACACAAATAAATTATTTAACCATCAATGAGAAAATGCTGTGCCTATCGGCCTATGTTGATATATCCCCAACAGTTCTTAACCACAACTCTGACAAGGTGATCATCTAAAATACCAAAATGGTACTATTAAATTTATAAATTTGCATGCTCTCAATAGATGAGACTTATCCAGCTTCTGCATCTACTCCATTGAACCCTCTAATAGATAATACATCACTTACAGTCAAGTAAAGAGTCTAGAAGAGCCACGTGTCTTTTCTATTCATCCAAGAGAGAGACTGCAAGGAAATACTTCCGTCACGTACAATCATTTTGCGCTTAAAGCAGTAACAGATACCACAGGTGAAACAAGCACACGGACCTCCCTATTGAGGCACTCATATTTCCACAATCTATTGCCCTCATCATCAATCTTATTCCATGACGTACTGCAGCCCGACTAATAATATCCTACCACTCACATCAGAAGTCGAGCGCCGCGAGGAGCACAGTGATGAGAAAGATGATGACCAAGCTCTTCACGAAGAGCGAAAATAGGATGTACAACACCTGTGCCCCCACCTTTGCACAGAAACAAGAATAAGCATCAAAAGCAAACAATAATCGAGAGGATCTTCTGTAATTTTAGAAATTTTCGAGAGGATCTTCTAAAATTACATCTAGGTCCGTTTTGGCTCCCGATTTTTTTACGTTGCGGCCCTCGAAAATTCCTGGAATTACATCCGTGTTCTTTTTTCGAAAAAGCCCCCAAAAAACCCGAAATTCATTTTTCCCGCATAGACTCTCCAAAAAATGGAATTACGTCTAAGTCCACTTTTTTGCGAGAAGCCTGCCCCGGAAAATTCTGAGATTACATCCGATATTACATCTAGGCCCTTTTTTTTGGCGAGAAGACCCTAAAAAATCTAAAACTGTTTTTTTTTGCGGGCCGCGCAATTTTTACCACTAGGCAACAAGGCGGCTGGCGCGGTGTGCGCCGCGCACGCATCTAGTTGTGTGTATTGGCTGACTAGTAAACGTTTTGTTGTATTTTGAATAAGAGCACACTTCCATATTTCATATTTGTAGTGAACTGCTTATATTCTAAGAGACCAAGAGAATTGCATAGATGATAGATCAAAGGTTTTGAGTAGCTGCTAATCTGCACCAGCTCATTACCTCGTTAATAATAGTTTTTTCTAGGATTTATGGTAACTTTTTTAGCATAGAAGCACACCTTTCAATGGTAGTGGTGCCTCTTAGCATCTACAATGTAAACATTTGTACTCTGAAGCCTGCCTGATGTTGAAGTAAATTGCTTTCTCATGCCATACGGCCTAATGTTATGGTTCGTAGTTAAGGGTATTGCGATGAGCCGATCAGATGGAACAAGCTGGCATGCTAATATTTCAGTTCCAGTTTCCTTTACTGAACTACTATTTTACGTCATATTTGGATAAGACATGCAGAATGGAGAACAAACAGGGCAAAACTCTGCATATCTTCAGGGGTTTCAAACCGCAAGTTGTTGGTGCAGCACCGCCGGTGTTACGGCGCGTACACAGCTTGAATACTGGCAAGGCATCGCTACAGAGCTCAGGAACGCCCTCTCTACTTCCTCTGATGCATTTCTTCTGAGCAAGCAGATGACATACTCCATCACGGCTGCATCGCAGGGCAGTGTGATCCTGCCATCACTCGCGAACCCAAACTCCTCCCGGGACATCCTCAGGAGCTCGCCGAAGACCGTTGTGCCGAGGTACGCCAACGGGACCTCGAACCTCCTCCCATCCGCCGTGTACACCGCGCAGTGGCCCTCATCTGCCGCCGGCGATGTCGTGCAGCACGCTTCGTCGTCTCTGGTGGCCGCCTTGGCCATCTGCCACTTCCTCGCCAACTGAGCAAGCCTCTTGGGATGGATCATGATTGGTGGTTCATGCATGGCCTCTTTCCGTCGTGTGACTAATTGGCATTTGGCAGGGGACAAGGCCACGAGCTTGGTGCGTGCAATGGTGGCTCCAAGGCGAGGCAGCGAGATTCGGATTAGATTTTGCTGGGGCCATGACTTGGTGCACTGTGGAGGCAATGGTAGTCAACTAGTGGTTTGGAAATCAGACACGTACCACAGTCCTTGCTGCCGAATTGGGCAGAGACATTGTGCAACCATGCAGGGTCCAGCGTCCTGTATCAAGAGATTGAGAGAGAAGCTGGTTAGGCTTGTTCAAAAGCAATCATCTCTGAATGATTTGACGGCCCTGCTTTCGTACTTTGCAGCAAGCAACCCCGTGATTGCAATCAGGTGAAGAGCCAGCGCCGATGGGGACACGGCACGATGGGTTCAGGGGTCAGGGAGTCTCCGTTCCTGAGCAGATGCAGGGTTCACTTGGCTGCTTTTGCTGTTGTTCTTTGCACTTACAGCTGCAGCTGTGCCTTGATTGTTGCAAATCAAGCAGCTCGCTCGACAGTTCCGTATCTCAGGTTCCACCGGTGGTCTGCGTGATTTCTAGCACGGCATGTGTCGGCCATTTCGCGGTATCTTCCCAGCATTTTCCAATGGGCCTACAGCCAGTTGGTAACCATGAGGTCGCCGGTTTTAGCTGGAAAGTTCAGGGCTTCAGGCCAAGGCTTTGAATCCATCCGGGCAGCTGTCATTAGTTTCATTTCGGTGTGTTTGTTTTGTTTTTTGTTTTTTGTTTTTTGGCGAGGATTGCAGTTATGTGCGTTGCAATGCAAGGCTTATTTGTCAGTGCCTTACAGTTTCCTTGGACATCCAGCCATCCAGGACATGGACATCACAGGTCGTATCAAAATTAATTTGTAATGCAAGTTTTGAGCTTATGCTGTGTCACAGACCCGATTTTCGGGAATTTGTAGGTTAGCTAGTCCTGACTTCCAATCAGGGTTCCAAATATCGAAAATTTGATTTTTGAATGATTTTTTATTTTCGATTATAGGCAAAAACCGGTAGAAACCGAATGAATTCGAAGTCAAATTTCTTAAAATCATCGGTCAAACTTCGTCGGGAAAAAATATATATCAAAATTGACCATTTTCACCTATTTTTTATTTTTGATTTTCGAGCGCTTTTATACGATTTTCGTACGATTTTACAACATTTTTGAGCGATTTTTTGCACACTCAAGGAATATTGTGAAAATTGCAGAAAATCGTACTGAATACAAATTAATATATAAAACACCTCATAGAAATTTTAACAATTTTTTAATTTATTTAGTACTTTGGAAAAATAAAAAACAACAATTAATGAAAAGGAACATAGACACTGTCAGATTTTTATAAAAACTTATAAGCTTGATTATGCTCTAAAATTTTAGTGGCATCATAAAGATTTCCCAAGGATCATGTAGTAAAATTTTCATAAATATTAGACTTCATTTAGTGCCTTAGAAAATAAAAATAGGAGAGCATATATAAAGGCAGTAACACTGTCATAATTTGAAGAAAAAAAAATACACAGCTCTGATCATCATCTAAAAATTTTTCATCATCATTATCATCACCTCAGGACCTCGCACAAAAATTTTCAGAAATATTATACTTCATTTATTGCCCCTAGAAAATAAAAAAACAGAAGAGCATATACAAAGACAATAGTATTATCATAATTTTTGAAAAAATACACATATTTGATAATGATCTGAAAATTTTACAGAATAATTAGTATTATCTCAGGACCTCACACAAAAAATTTAACACCTTTTGTTAAATTTTTACAAATTTTCTGAATTTTTTAATTTGAATTCGAATTCCACCATGCTTCCAATACAGTCTTTAGTTGCGTTATTGTGCCGCCTGAATGTTTCTTTGCAACATTTTGGGTCTGAGGTCACTAAACTCTGCAGAAGAAATTTCTCGACTAGTACCGCTTAAGTCCTGAAATGTGAATTATTTATCTTTGCAACGAAGTATGCATTTGGCAGAACAATGGCTCTAACTGCTTGTTGGCCACCTTGCTTGATTGCTTGCAATATCAAAATGCTTTGCATAACAACTTTTTTTCTCTCCCTATTCCTATGTCTAACTACCTTACACATACAAAGAGTACAGAGCAGATGGCAATTAGGAGTTGCAAACAGCGACATGCTGGCTAACTCCCAGAGATGGCGCCGCACAGCTTGCGTAGTGGCATGGCATCGCCATGGAGCTGAGGAACGCCTCCTCCATCTCCGCAGAGGCATTTCTCCTGAGCAAGCACATGGCGTACTCCATCACCGCAGCATCACAAGGCAACGTGATCCTGCCATCGTCGCCTGCGAAGCCAAACTCCTCCTGAGACATCCTCAGGAGCTCGCCCAAGACAGCCGTGGCGAGGTACGCCAATGGCACCTCGAACCGAGCGCCGTCGGCGGTGTACACGACACAGTGGCCCTTGCCGGCCACCGACGTGGAGCGGGATCCTTCGGCTTCTTTTGTCGCCGCCGTCATGGTGAGCCTCTTCCTCCCGAGCTCCGCCACCCTCTGCCACTTCTTGCCCAGCTGTGCGATCCTCTTGGCACTGATCATGGTCGCGCGGTTCTTGTTTCCTTGGAACTGAAGAACTCCTCCTCTGTGAGTTGTGTAATGCTTTTGTTTTTGGATGAAGCGATGGTGTTTGGAGGCCACTTAGCCATGCATGGATTTATATAGCTCAATGAAACGCGGGCGTTCAGTCGATGGCGATGATTGGGCAGGAGACAAGGCCATGGGCACGGAACGTGCAGTGCTGCATTTGAGGTCTTGCGTGGTGACCTGGATCAGATTTTGATGGAGCCAAGTGTTCCATCGATCGGCGCGTGCCGGCGCCGGTAGCAGCGCGCTTCCGGTGCTTGGATTGGATCATATCGTCGTGCAGCCATATATGCCGAGCGGTTTACCCGGGAAACGGCACGAGGACCCCATGTTAATTGGGACTAACGTGCAGTGTGAGGGCCATGCCTAGTTCAGCTAGCTAGCTATCATCTTGTAGAGAGAGAGAGAGAGGCATGCAGAGAAGACGTCTTTTTCATTAGGTGTGGGTTATTGCCATGGCCATGAAGGCCTCAACTCAATTGGTGCAAAGCAACTGGCTGAAAGGACAGTGCCATGTTTCGGCTTTGATTGGTGGTCTGCTTGCTTGACTTGCAGCTTGGCATGTGGCATCCATTTCTTAAGAGTCTTCCTGCTGTTTCCTGTGGGTCTTCAACCAGCTGCCAATCCTGCACGGTTCATTGTTTCACAGCTGTACGTTAGCATGTGTAAGGGTTACAAGAAGAAGAACGGGGTTCTCCCTGCGAAGGACGCCGACGTGGCACCGTGCAGAGCTAGCTCGCGAATCCCACCCCTATAGGAAATGTTAATATTCTTGATAATCTGTTTGATGAACCAGCCAGTGGCTTCGACGTTCACTAGGTTGCTTCTGCCATGCACTAGTCTTGAGAATTTGTGCAGACTCACAAGCGATCAATACAGCTTCACAGTTTCAAAGTTTCATCTTAATGAGCAGTAACAGTTTGACAGCATCCACTTGTTTTTCTCCAAAGATGATCTTCGTTCTTTTTACCATTTTGTTTGAAGCATACATTGTACAAAAACTTCCCTTTTATGTACTAGCATGTTTATTTCGTGTTAAAGAATGTATATTTGAGTTGATTTTATGCTCGGAAAATTAAAATGGACCATACCCGGAATTTCAAAAACCGGGTATGCATTACCGGATTATCAAATTCTGGGTATGCATTCCCGAAATTTCAAAAACCGGGTATGACACTTCCGGAATTTAAAATTCCAAAATACCCCAAAACCGAGGTTTGAAAATCCAAATACGCCATAAACGAGATTTGAAATTCCGGAAAAAGCTAAACCGGAATTTGAAATTCTAGGTATTGAAAAAGAAGATTCCAAAATCCGTTTATGACTGAGTTTTCTGTAAATACGCAAAAGTGTTGTATCGTTGTGTGAATACGGGTTGAATCTTGTATCAAATACACAAATTTCCTCAAAATACGTATCTTTACTCGATAAAAGATTAGCAGACCGATTAGAATTTAATCCCAAAATTATTTAAATACCATATCTTCGTGGCTAATAAGTTTTGTATATTTTTAAGGTGTCCAACTCTTTTCTCTTATTATTTTAAGGTTTATAAATTTTATGTTGCACTTTTTATGACTTTTTACCATTTTATTTCTTCGCGATTTAGTTGAACATTCGACCAACTGAATTTAAAATATTCAATCGTTTTTAATTGATTCAGCTTCAAGGTGAATTAAGGCATGAACAATTCGGTTCAAAAATTTATTAATTTAACTAAAAATATATTTTTCTTGTTTTTTTATTTTCTTTTTTCTTCTTTTAATTTATTTAGTTACAATCATTTTTACGCAATAATTAACGTTGGGATTAAGGTAAGATTGATTCTCGTGACTGATTAAACAGTTTTACGTGCTACCAAAATTACTTTTTTTTTCTTTCTTTTCTTTTTTTCCCACTTCTTCATCTCTTGGCTCCCATGGCCCGATTGGGCTCCTCCCAAATCCAGCACCCACCTGCCTGGCTTGCCGACTGCCGACTTCTCTTGCCGCACCCTTTGATCAGCTACTCTCACTGATTCTAGTCACCGACGCCTCTCCAGCTGGCGTCATGCGCCGCTGGACCCATCACGCCGCGCGCGAATTGCCTCACCCAGCCGCCCGAGGCACCCATTCTCCTGTCTTCGGCCACTGGCGCTGCCACCTTTCACCAACCTCGATCCTTGGCCGAGTGGCTCCACATCGCCTCCTCCTTGGACCACCGTTGCCCAAGCTCCACTTCCCTGCCTACTATGGCACCGCCGACCTCCCTACGCCGCCTTACCGGCCTACAGCGTTGCCGCTGCCAACATCCTCGCCTCTTCGCTCGCGTCCTGGGTAACTTCCACGCTGCCATGCCGAAGCTCCTCGACCCGTGCTGGCTACACCCAGCCGCACTCTTGCCTGGGCTGCCGACCTTTGCCCGTCCAGGCCGCGCGCTCGCCCGGCTACCCTGCCTCGCACCACCCACACGCCTGGCCCCTTGCGGCCCTTCGCCCTACGTCCGAACTGCTTCAAACTGGACCTGCTCGTGGACTCCTCGACTTGCACTTTGCCGCCTCCCTTACTACCTGTTTTCCCTTCTACAACTATGGTGGCTTCCAGTTCCTCAACTCATCTACTCACTCCCTCACTGATTCTCTAATGGCTCTAGATTTTCTATTGCGATGAGCATGATTCCATAGTTCTACTACTTAACTTACTTTTGATTTATGATCTGCATGATTTCATTTTTGTGATGCTTCGTGGTCTATGATGATTTTATGGTTGTATGCACGGGTTGGATGGTGCCATGATGATGCTCATAATCCGCTATGCGCTAGGGAGCATGCACGGATTCTTGGGGACGCATGGTGCAACCCTCGCTGTATTTAACCATCTGAAATCACTAATCTATCTATTGCTTTTAGTCTGTAATTGATTTTGCTACAACTAGCTCTATGTCAACGTTACTTCTTTGTGGATGCTATTGGTTAAGTCTGGGAATGGTTACCTGAAATTTATGTGAGTGAAAATGAAATGCTAGTTGTGGACAGATTGTGCTGGTGATGGTGATGAAGCTGTCGCTATCCTCTTGTTGTTCTTAATTCCCTAGCTCCTGGTAGTGCTTGGAGCTCGTTTGCTCCTTGTGCCTTGAGGCTCCTAATCTTGGTGATGCTTGTGGTGGCCTTCTAATCTTGGTGCTCCTAGGTCCTCATTCTTGGTTGTTCTTGTGGCTTGATGGTTTCTCTGGATGCTGCCCTTAATGGTTTGTGAGACTTGCGATGGTGGTCTGGTATGTGCTTGCTTGGGAAGCTTGGCCGTGTGCCTGGTTTGCTCTGGGCTTTGCCTTATAGCCTAAGGCTTAAATTAGATGGCTTTGGTTGAAGCTGTCTTAAACTATAATGCTTCACATTTATCCATTTTACCGTGAAGGTCTACCTCTTTACCACGAGAAGTTACTTTTCTACCGCGTGATTTTTTTTAATATACGCGTGTCTACGAATAACTACAGGTTTGTTAAATCGCCAAATGATGAAATCCTAAGTCGTGAGATGTGCCGATTCAGCCCCGGACGAATCTGGTATATCAATGCATGATACCAAATCATATGGGGCTGATGACAATTCTAACTTTAATTCATTCATTTATTTTGATGATTGATCTTATCCTTATTCTTTTGTGCATGCAACTAAAATGCAGGGTTTACAGATGAAGATTAGAAGATCACTGGTGTTTTGTAGTTCACATTATTGCACTTTTCGTTTTTAGAATGTAATTATTCATATATGTGATTTGGGATCAAAATTGTAATTAATATTCGCGTGTTATAATTTAATTTATAGCACTCCATTTGTAATAGTTATGTTACAATATTAATTCTTTACTAATTAGTTTGATTTAATTATATGGTTTATTTTATTTTAATAGCCTCATTAGTAATTATTTATTTATAAAATTCACGATCTGAAATGCAATGATTTATTGAATATTGTAATTTATTCTATTGTATTCAATATGTAACAATTGAATTATGCGGTTCAAATTTATTAATTAGTTTAATTAAGCATGCTATTTTAATTTAATTAGCTCTTATGCATAGCTAATTACCAGGACAATTTCATAGAACATTCATATAATTAACCTTCGGGTCACAACTCACGAGGTAACATGGTAACATCGGCGCTACAAGGATATAGTGTGATGGAGTTTTGCTAAGATCAGAAAACTTGCAGTGATCCTTGTTTCATTTCCTATGATCTCCCGCAGGTTACTATTTACATCATCGAAAAGAAAAATGCAGAACAAGCAGGGTACAGAGCTCCCTGCAGAGTCTTCAGAACTTCAGAATTAGCTAGCTACAAACAGCAGCAGATTGTTGTTGGCTAAGCCCAATGGGTGGCGCCAAGCCATTTTCGTAGTGGCAAGACCTCGCTATGGAGTTCAGGAACGCCTTCTCGACCTCCTCTGATGCGTTTCTCCTGAGCAGGCACATCACATACTCCATGACTGCAGCATCACACGGCAATGTGATCCTGCCGTCGCCTGTGATGAAGCTAAACTCCTCCCGGGACATCCAGAGGAGCTCTGCAAAGACCGTCGTGCTGAGGTACGTCAATTAGGAGCGGAACTAGGGTGCCGGTTATGACCCGTCACTCTTAAAAATTTTAGAAGTGTTACAAGATCACCTTTTTAGTGGACGAATTTTGTTAATTAAATTACTTTTGATTTTAGTGGTTCGGGGTTTTTTAAGAAAATATTAGAACCATTTGTACTGTACTTTTAGTAAATTTCAAATATATGTAACGGATTTATGATATTACAAAATTATTGTACATGACTATATAATTGTACATATGAAGTGCACACTCTAATAAAATTTTTTCTAGTTCCGCCAATGACGCCAATGGCACCTTGAACCGCCTTCCGTCGGTGGTGTACACGACACATTGGCCCTTGCCGGCCACGGAGGTGCAGCACTCGTCGGCCTCTCTCGCCACCCTCGGCGTGAGGCTGTTCCTACCGAGCGCCGCCATCCTCTACCACTTCTTTGCCAATTGGGCGATTCTCCTTGCCAGAGTTAAATGTTGATTTGGAGAAAATCACTCGAAATTCGACAATATCAGCCAAAAATCGATCGAAAATCGAAGAGTTTCAAAATCAAAATTTTGAACAAAAAAAATAATGAATCAAACCACCAATCGATTTTTTTTGCAGTCGATTTTTTGAATGATTTTTTTTTTTGTTGATTTTCATCGAAAATCGAGCGATTTTCACCGATTTTTTCATCGGTTTACGTAGCATAATTTTTTTGAATTAAACCGTTTTACCGAGCAGTTTTGGATATCGTACCGCGTTGATAAAAATGAAAATTGTCAAAAATTGAGCGATTTTATCAAGCGAAAATGGCTCCATTTTCAACCTTTTTTGGAACCCTGCTCCTAGGGATGTGATCGGATCGGATACGGTCGAATATCGTCTTATTCATATCCGAATCCGTATTTTTTATCGAATACAGAATCGAATACGAATAGTGCCAAATACAGAATCGAATACGAATTATACAGGATAATATCGGTTACGAATACAGATCGAATACGGATCGGAATCAACATGGATACGAATAATATTAGTCGGATATTTTAAAATCCAATTTCAGTTTTTTTCCAAAATCGGTCCAAATTTAAATTCAAAATTCCAAAAGAAATATATTTGTATATCTTTTTTTTTGCCTTTTTATTCCTAGCTTGTCATACATGTGACTCTGTGAGTAACAATGTACCCCATTGCAATAATTGAACCAAATGATTTGCAGCTGGCATATGCTGCTGAATCCTAAGTAGCCCTCCTGAAACAACACTTGCCAATTTCTATACCACCTTTACCCAAATATCTCCAAATTAACATCTAGCACAGATGAACACATTATATCTTGTCATCCAATGCAGACCCCAGTCTCTGAAACAGTGAAACATGTTAAATTGTTAATGTGTTATTCTGAAACGTGTTATTCGGATAATATCCGTATGTCATATTCGGATATTATCCGAACAAAAACTCGGATATTCCGTATCCATCGGATAATCAGTGTTCCATATCCGTATCCGTATCCATGTAAATTATATGTATCCATATCCTTATCCGAGAAATCAACTGGATATTTGTGAAACTATCCAAATAGGGATGGCAACGGGTCGGGTCGGGTGCGGGTTTTACAAAACCCGACCCGAATCCGAACCCGATTCCGAATACCCGATCCGAACCCGAATAACATTTCGGGTAAAAACATATACCCGAATCCGAACCCGGTGCAGAACTCGGCGAATTGCAGGCGAGTATCAAACATAGTACTACCGAGGAAAAATGAGCAGACAACCTGACCATCCATATGAAGCTATAGTCATGATATAATGGAGGCGGATATAAAGAAAGCACAACCATATATTGATATATATATACTCACGAGGAAAAAATGCCATGATATAATGGAAATTTGGAGAGCATGTCACGAGTCTCACAGACCCTCTTTAGCGTTACCGTCGGACGATTCAATTGAGCAAAAAGTCAATATGAGCAAATAAGCAAATTGACATAGTTTAACATAGTTTAACATGCCAACATAGTTCAACATAGTAATCTGACAAACATGAACTGAATTTGATACGAGAGTAAACTTATGAGTTGGAATTAAGAAATAACAGTGAAGGATGAGAACAAGGAACCGACTTTGAATGAAAGTATCCTGGGACCTGGGAGATTGAAAACAAACACAATCCGATTATCCGAGCTTGGTGCTCTCAGCTCTCTGCTGCCCCGCCACCTCACTAGACATACATCAAATGTCACTATGTGGATGAATAATCGATCATTCCAGACCATTCATCATATGAGGGAACTCACCAAAGAAGATGGAGATGGCCGGACCCTTGGTGCTCTCTGCTGCCCCTCCACCGCTGCTGGCAGCTTCTTTGGCGACTGGCGTCAGCGCGGCACAGGAGCTGGAGGGAGAGGACGCAGAAGAAGAAGATGTAGATGGTCGGATGGGAGGGCGCCGCCGCCGCCGCCGAATCGGGAGTCCGAGATTAGGGATTAGGGTTCGGTGGTTCATGGTTGAAACGGAGGGCGCCCTAGTAGCCGCGCACCCGCATGGGAAGGGGATTTGGGAAGGCCGGATGGTGGATCTGCTGAGGAATCGGGATGGGCGATCTGCTTGATAGCTTGACCAGATGGGACTTCCGCTGGTGCGCATATATTCGGATACCCGACGGTACCCATGGGTGATTTTCTAAACAAGAACCCGACTGAGCTCATCGCGGGTACCCGACCCGAAAAACCCACGGTTAAAGAATAGGACCCGAATCCGAACCCGACGGGTGCAGAACCCGCGGGTACCCGGACCCGCGGGTATGATTGCCACCCCTATATCCAAATCATCATCCAAATCAATTCGGTCGGTCGGTCGGTCGGAAAATATCCGTACCTGTTCCATCCCTACCTGCTCCTTGCATGCACTGATCACCATGCTTGCTCCTTTATTTTTCTTCTTTGAAGAACTCTTGTGATTTGTGGCCTGTGAGAGATGTAATTAATGCTTTGTTTGTGGATGAAGTGATGGTGTTTGGAGGCCACTCAGCCATGGATTTATATGTGTAGGAAAGGACAAGTGCGCAAGGGAAGGGACAAGGCCACGAGATCGCTGCGTGCAATGCTGGCTAGGCTTAGCGCGGCATGTGGACCACATTGCAACGTCAATTGTTTTGGGGGTGCTTGACTATACTGTTTAAACACTTGTCAAGCTAGCACATGATGTATGTGTGAGTGTCAATGTTATTGACGGTCAGCACGATATGTATTGATGGAAATCTTGTTCGGATTTGCTATTTCCAAGTAAGTATATATATATATATCAGAAAAACTAAAAAATGGTATACCGTTGCAACGGTATACCTCTGAAACTCATGAAACTTATGATTTTTTGCACTGAAACTCATGAAACTTAGCACTAAAAACTGATAAAACATGAAACTGATGAAACTAAACACTGAAACTTATGAAACCAACACTGAAACTGATAAGTTTCATAAGTTTCACGGCTATACCGTTGCAACGGTATACCGTTCCCTAGTCACTCTCTCTCTATATATATATGCAGTTTTCTTGCCTGTCAGTCAATTTTATAATCTTTGGATTGGTGTGGACCGTGGAGATTAATTCGTATCCTCTTCAGCTCTTCTCCGGCCAACGGCGGGCGGCGGAGTTTACACGACCAGCCGGTTCCACAGTCCACACCGTCCGCGCGCGTCTCTGAATTCTGGTTGAGCCGCTCGAGGGTATATATCCTAGGATTCATGCCGTCAAACTTTTTGAAGTTTTAATGTCAATAGGTTTGGCAGCTGGACCAGGTGATCCGACTTTGAGGATTTGTTTGGTTGGGTGGCTCCGCCGAGCTCGGCTCGTGCGAGCCACCGCAACCAGCGTTTGGTTTCGCCGAGCTCGGAAATGTAACAAAGATTTATGAATATATTTTAATATAAAGTTATAAAAGATAATGGTAAAAAAAATATTTGGAAGACTGAAAAACCAGAAACGTAGAGAGAGACTGTGTGTGTGTGTGGTGGGTACGTAGCTATGTGCAACTGCGCACGCGTTTCATCGAACGTCTCAGCGATTGAACGGCCGGCACGGGCTGCTTCTAACTTTTTGACTTGGGCTTGAAATGGGCGACGCCCCCGTGCGCACTATGCAGAGCAGCTAGCCATGTTTGCAGCGGCGCGCGCATGCATGGCTGGCCGTGCGCGACCACAATTTTGCTGTGCCGTACGTTCGATGCGTTGCCGCTGAAACTGGTGTTTCTGAAAGTACACGTTTTATTAGTTTGAAAGTCTAACCCTTGACTCAATTTGTTAACGCCATATATATCTGCGTTACTCAGGATCGATCTTGCCACTACACACACGGACTCTGAAAAAAAGGTTGGAAAGTCCCAGTTTGCTAGATCAGAAAACTTGCAAATTGCAACACAAATCTTTGGTACATTTCCCGTCTACCTCCTGTAACTATTTACATCATGCATCCAAGAAAGAAGGGCTAAATTAAAAAGGCACCCTAGCAGCTGCCTTTCTTCGGAGTTCAGAAGCTACAAACAGCCACTTGCTGGTTTAGTCCTACACATGGCGCCACCGCACCACTGCCAAAGTGGCACGGCCTCGCCATGGAGCTCAGGAACGCCTTCTCGACCTCTGCAGAGGCGTTTCTCCTGAGAAAGCACATGACGTACTCCATGACCGGGGCATCACACGGCAGCTTGATCCTGCCATCGTCGCCTGCGAAGCCAAACTCCTCCCGCGACATCCGCAGGAGCTCGCCGAAGACCGCCGTGCCGAGGTACGCCAATGGCACCTCGAACCGCCTCCCGTCGGCCGTGTACACGACGCAGTGGCCCTTGCCGGCCACCGTCGCGCTGCATGATGCTTGGGTCTCTTTCGCCGGCGTCGACGTAAGTCTCCTCCGCCGCCCGAGGGCTGACATTCTCTGCCACTTGTTGGATAATTGGGCGATTCTCTTGGCACTGATCATGCTGCCTCCTCTTCTTGGCTGCAACTCCGGAGAGGTTGTTGATTTGTCCGGCGTTTAGTTAAGTAGGTGTAGTGCGTCGATTTGCTTGTGGGTGAACTGATGAAGTGGTGGTGGTGCTAAGATGGTGATGGATTTATAGGTGAAGGGAAGGAGAAGCACGCGGCAAAAACGTAGCTATTAGAGTGGCGAGCTGGCAAGGGACAAGGCCATGAGCTCGCAACATGCAATGTTGCTAGGAGAAACCGGGAGATTTGGATTAGATTTCGCTGGGTCCCGACTGTTTGGTGCGTGCCGGAGCCAGAGCCGGAGCCGGAGCGAATAGTATCAGTGGCTGATCGAGCCCTTGGACATATCTTCAGCAAAACAATCCTCGAAGGATCCCGGGCACCACAGCCCCCCACGTCATCTCCCCCACTCTCTCTCCCATTCTTGCAAAAAAAACCTCTGGTTCTTTGGAATTACGGATAGGTCCTTTCTATTAACGAATAGGTCCTTTGTAATTTTCTGTGAGTATAAAATCTTTTTTCCCGGTTCGCGTTTAGGTCCTCAGTTCGTCGTTTTACACAAAGAGCCTCCCGTTAAATACAAATTGCGAACGAGTCCTTTCTTACTTATTCAAAATAGCGAACAGGTTCAAAATTATAACAAATAGGTCCCTGCATTTTTCGTTCAGGTCCTTTCTCCGTTTTTCCCGAAAAAAATATTTTCGTGGTCCGTTTGCTCTCCGGAGCATAGAAAAAATGTTTCCGTGGTCTGTTTTTTCTCCGAAAAAAAAAACAAAAAATATTTTCCGTTCACGCGCACGGCGTTTTTCCCGGAAAAAATATTTTTGTGGTCCGTTTGCTCTCCGGAGCATGGGAAAAATGTTTCCGTTGTCTGTTTTTTCTCCAAAAAAAAAACAAAAAATATTTTCCGTTCACGCGCGCGGCGTTTTTCCCGGGAAAAATATTTTCATGGTCCGTTTGCTCTCCGGAGCATGAGAAAAATATTTTCATGATCTGTTTTTTCTCCGAAAAAAAACAAAAAAAAATCCCGTTCACACGCGCGGCGTGCGCCGCGCTTGCATTTCTAGTATAGACTGGACACTGCATACTCAACGGCGTAGTGACCGAGCGGCATGCGGGCCAACTCCGCTAGTTATTTCGCTACGAGATACAGAGGCTGCCACAGCAATAAAACATCCATTTCGTTATGATTTCGTTTGGCCCTACAGTCTACGTAATCACGGTTAGTCCATGATAATTATGGGATCGAATTGTCTTGAAATCCTTAGGCTGCGAACCTTAACCAAATCTTCAAAAACCTATTCGGTTTAATTCAACCTAAGAAGGTTGTTTCTGATCATCAATTTTGAACATACTAAATTTTCAACATACAAAATCCAGCCGTTTTCCTCCTCTTCCTTTTATTCATTTCCCCACTTTGTTTCGTTTGTTGGCAAAAGAAGGGGTTTAGAGTACAGATTTGATTAGTCCCTCCTTACATGGTTCTGTACATGACATGTTTTATTTTGACTTTTCACTGCCTAGGACAAAGTAGACAACCTGCAAGAGGTTCCATGGTTCTTGCAAAGGCTACCTTTACTGGACCGCTTGCTTCCATATCATTTTTGTTTAAATTGTATTAGGCTCTCTAGAAACTTAGGACTACTAGCACGATTCAATATGTCATACTCGTCAAATTTAGTCTGAAGTGTGTACAATATCTGTTATGCAACCGAATCAATGGCGGTACAGAACCTTGTTGTCACACACCCAGAGCTGCAGAACTCAGGAGTCACGAGTCACAGACAATTGACCGTAAAAAGGAATGAACAGGTTTCTTTGATCTGAAGATTTGCAAACTTGCAATACCTTTTATCCGCTTACTATTCACATCAACCAAAAGAAGAAAAAAGGGCAAAACAATCGCTCTATGTAAATCTTCAGAAGCTAGAAACTGCTACTTGCTGGCCAAGCCCCATGGATGGCGCCAAGCCATTCCCATAGTAGCAAGGCCTCGCAATGGAGCTCAGGAACGCCCCAACAACTTCTTCCGACGCATTTCTTCTGAGCAAGCACATGACATACTCCATCACCGCCGCATCACAAGGCAGTGTGATCCTTCCATCGCTTGTGAAGTCAAACTCCTCCTGAGACATCCTCAGGAGCTCTGCAAAGACTGTCGTGCCGAGGTACGCCAACGGCACCTCGAACCGCCTGCCGTCAGCAGTGTACATGATGCAGTGGCCCTTCACTGCCACAGACGTGCAGCACTCATCAGCTCTTTTCACCGTCGTCCACGTGAGCCTCGTCCTCCCGAGGGCCGCAATTCTTTGCCACTTCTTTGCCATTTGAGCAAGTCTCTTGGCACTGATCATGGTTGCTTCTCCTTCTTTCTTGGCTGAAAGTTCAGAGAAATTGTGTATAAGGTAGTATTCAGCTAGGTGTAGTGCTTAGCTTGTGGATGAACTGATGAGGTGGGGATGCTGAGCTGATGGGTTTATCATTTATAGGTGAGGGGAAATGAGAAGCATGCAGTTTAAGTGCAACCATCAACGCAAGCTGGCAAGAGACAAGGCCATGAGCTCAGAACATGCAATGCTGCAAGGCCAAGCAATGTGATTTTGATTAGATGTCTCTGGGGCCATCTCTTTGGTCCTTGTTGGAGCCAATACAGGCAGTGTTTTGGATGCTTGTGGCTATCACAATGTGCTGCCATACTAACCTGTTCTAGTGGCTACGAGACATGACTCATGAGAACCACATGTAAATTGGGTCCAACGTGTCAGGGCCAGTTCTGTTTTTGGATTGTGCAATGAAATATCAATTATTTTGGGTGCTTGAGTATATAAACTGGCCCCTAGGATACAGATATATAGTCTGACAGTTATTCGTGCCCATAACAAGTTGTTGCTGAACAACAAGATTAAATGTCTTGCAAGTGGCTCAAACAACTTGCTCGACAAATTCATACAACCTCTTTAGTTGATCGTCTGTTTGATTAGCAGCAGCTCATGTGAACTCTATTTCGTTTCTTCTTCTTACACTTTCCAATATGGACCTACAAGATTACAACTAGCTGATGATCATTATTAAGTGAGCAGCTCTATTGGACCACATTTCTCAGTTGAAACTGGAGAGGGTCATATATCCTTTTTTTCGTTGGAACATAGCTGGAGAGCTGCTAATGACATGTCTTGTTATGAAATTTTTTACAGGAGTTCCTTTTTTTAAAAAAAAGTTTTGACTGCCTAGAACAAGACTGATGATCTACAAGAGGTTCTTGTTATGAATAGCACTTGTATTGATCATGAGGTTAATAGGATAGAATATATAGAGTACACAAGGGTACAAAAGGTAAGCCTACATAAAGCAATCATGTAAATGGAAAGCTTAAATAAGGCAATCATCTATAAAATGCAATATATCCTTAACCCCCCCCCCCACCCCACCCCAACACACACACAAAATGCAAGGTGTATGCAATGGCAGTGCATTTGGAAGGGTTCACACTAAAATAGAAAAAATCCAAAGTTCCGGTCTTGAAGTAGTCGTCGTAGCATCCAACTCTTGAAAAACCGAGCCAATGAAGAAAAGCCGACAAAGTGAAACCAACAAAGGAGCCAAGTCGACGAAGAAGAGCCGACAGTGGAGCCGAGTCGACGAAAAAAAAGCCGACAGAACGCGTCGAGTCGAGTCAACATAGTGAGCCAAAAATTGGAGTTGACGAAACGAGCCGAGCCAATAAAAAAGAGCAGAGCGGACGAAAGAGCCAAGATGTTAAAGACTTGGATGAACGCAACTGATTTTTTTTAAGAGTGAGCCAGAGTCGAGAGGCAATTAGAAGAGCCGGAACTGAAGATTACTTCCTGATACGCTTTGGGTATGCGTGTCAAATTCTGACAAAAAAATCAGAAGCTAAAACTGAAAACCAGAAGCCAGAGCCCAGAAGCTGGAGCTAGAGCCAAAAGCTAAGAACTAGAAGGCCGAAAAGCTGGAGCCAAAAGCCAAAAGCCGGAGTCAGGATACAAACCGGATTAAAACTAGTTTTGAGATTTGTTTAAAATCCGGCTGGGCAATGGTTGTCTCGGGCGGTTCTCTCGGATGAACGGTGTGGAGGCGGTGCCGGCGACATGAGCGTCCTCCTCCGATGGCCGCGCGATTGCCGGCGTAAGGCGGCAGATTAGCGAGCGGCGAAAAAGGCCATTTGGTAGCCTCAGCGAGTCGGGGCGCTGCGCGTCGGGCCGGGGTTGGCGGGCGGAGGAGAGTGGATGGACGGCATGGACGTGCGTCGGCGACGGAGGCGAACCGATGAAGCGGATCTGAGGTGGCACAAAGCAGGGCGGCAGACAGGAGGAGCCGCCAGCGGAAGCTCTCTTTGCGGGAGGTGGTGCAGGACCTCTAAGAAAATTGGATCCCAGCAGTGGAGGCGATCGGATCTGGACAACGGCAAGCTCTCGGGGCGGGAGGCCAGCAGCGATGAGGAGAGCCAACTTCAGGCTCCGATTCAAGTACATGGCCACTCTTGGGAGTGGAGATTACTCCTCCCGAGGACAGCAACAGCAGAAGACGATCACGGAGCTAGGGTTGAAACCTTGACTCTAATACCATGTTATGCATAGCACTTGTATTGATCATGAGGCTAACAGGCTAGAATATATAGAGTACACGAGAGTATAAAAGGAAAACCTATATAAAACAATCATGTACATGAAAAGCCTATATAAAGCAATCATCTATATAAGGCAATATATCCTTAACAATTCTTACCATTCTTGCAAATGTTAACTTTACTTAACCATGCTTCCATACCGTTTTTCTGAAATAGTATTAGGTCTTACTTAACATTGCTTCCATACCGTTTTTCTGAAATAGTATTAGGTCTTGTTCAAATCTTTAGTGTACTTGCACAAATTGATATGCCAGACCTATCAACTATAGCCTGAAGCCCTGAACTATATACAATGTGTTGTTATGCAATAGAGCCTTAGCTTAATTTGTCACGCACCCAGAGATGCGGAACTCAGCAGTCAGGAGTCTGGACAGGAGTCACAATTTATTGTAAACAAGAAGCATAGTTATTTGAAACATGGTTCATCCAAGTCACAGCATGGGATTCGGGTTCGCAGTTCACCGCTTTTTTCTTTTAATTTCCACTGCAAACACGAATCTTGTACCATAAACCAGTTCGGATTCGATTCGCAGGGGTTTACAATGAATCCGGTAACTATGACAAGAAGAATGGTAAGGTTCGTTAGATCTGTCAACTTACGATATGATTCTTCCATTTCCTGTATCCCACATGGAACTATTTACATCATCGAAAAGAGGGGGGAAAGGGAAAAAAGCTGTCACTTTGTGGATCTTCAGAAGCTAGAAACAGCAACTTGCTGGCTAAGTCCCATGGACAGCGCTAAGCCATTTCCATAGTGACAAGGCCTCACAAGAGAACACACGAAAGCCCTCTCCACCTCTTCTGATGCATTTCTTCTGAGCAAGCACATGACATACTCCATCACAGCTGCATCACATGGCAGGGTGATCCTCCCATCACTTGTGAAGCCAAACTCATCTTGAGACATCCTCAGGAGCTCACCAAAGATCATTGTGCCAAGGTATGCCAATGGGACCTCGAACCGCCTCCCGTCGGCAGTGTACATGGCACAATGGCCTTTCACTGCCACAGATGTGCAGCACTCATCGGCTTCTTTCGCTGTCGTCCACATGAGCCTCTTCCTCCCAAGGGCTGCCATTCTTTGCCACTTCTTTGCCATTTGAGCAAGTCTCTTGGCACTGATCATGTTTGTTTCTCCTTCTTTCTTGGCTGAAAGTTCAGAGTTTTGTGTCAGGATTTCAGCTAGCTGTAGTGCTTTGCTTGTGGATGGAAGTGGTGGTTCCAAGCTGATGGATTTATAGGTGAGGGAATAGAGAAGAACGCAGTTTAAGTGCAGCTATCAAAGCAAGCTGGCAAGGGACAATGCCATGAGCATCAAACATGCAATGTTGCGAATTGCAAGGACAAACAATGATATTTTAATTAGATTTCTCTTGGGCCATCTCTTTGGTACTTGTTGGAGCCAATGATAGTAGTGCTTGGGTGATTGGATATCACGATGTGCTGCCATACTGACCTGCTTAATGGCTAAGAGGCATGCCTCATAAGGACTATATGTAAGTTGGGCCCAACTTCGGAGGGACAGTTCTGTGTGCAATGAGATATCAATTATTTTGGTTGCTTCTTTATTTCCTGTTTAAAGATCTGAATTGGCCCCTGAGATTGAGGTATACAGCCTGACGGCTGTTCATGCTCAATTGCCCGTAAGTGATCACAGGTACATTCTATAGAAAAAGCACAATTTGACATCAAGCATATATACATGGGCAAACATGAAAGCAGTCAGAGGTAATGACAACTTACAAGCGTTGGGAGAGGGAGTAACTTCTTGCGCTGGGCGGATCGCAGAACTGTCGCATTCTCATGTGAAACAACCTGTGGTCAATAGTTATACAAGGTTTAGCCATTTGGGCATAATTTCTTAGTCAGCCTTCAATTTTATACCAAGATCTGTCAAATGATCACTTACAAAGTAAAATCTCTCGTTGTCAAATACCGCTATATGCTCCTGAATTGTAGTGTCTACAAAACAGAAGATCAAAGAAACAATAAGAAAGATCCAACACTGTAATTTGAGAAACTGGGCAATTTATGCCCAAGTTTAAACTGGTGTCCTAAATCACTGTATGAACAAGTAACTGAAGAAGATTTGCTTGGTTTGCTATCTACTACCGATTAGAGGGCCTATTCGATTTGAAACTCTCACCGGAGTCTGGAGGAGGCGCTCCAGCCGACGCGCTGCCGCGCGGCGCACGCATGCGGATACCGACGCCACCGGCAAGCGCCTACTAGCGCCTTACCAGAGAGGAGCGGCTGACTCAACGGTGCTGGCGCATGAGGAACGGAGACTCGGAGGCGGCCTCGTCACCGCGGCAGCGGCGGCGGAGGCGTCCATCTTTCAGGCAGGCCAGAGCGACCCGAACCGCAGCTTCCTGGGTTAAACGGTAATACAGAGTAATGCGAGGGTCCCACCTGCAAAAACACCTGAAGCACTGACAGGTCTCAATCTGTGCCTCTGAACATAGATCGGACGGTCACTGCGAGCCCTGGGTTTTGTCTGCCGATGATTCATCATATCTAGACATGAACAGCACCAATATAGCAGCGGTCTGAGTCTGAATGAACAAATTCTTCAGTCCAGCAAAATCCAATGCAGTAGAGACAAGATAACACCATGCCCCTGCTCTTCGCAGTGGCTAATTTGCCAAGAAACGGGAAATTTCAATGAATGACACTGAATTGGACTGCCGCGGACAAAACGACATTAAATTGGTTCGCCTTTCTCGATATGACACCGTGCACTCTAATTTCATCGTGGAATGACATTTTGGCCCTTTTCTGGGTATTGTTTATGTTTTTCCCCCGATTCGCATGGTGACGGGACAAAAATGCCCCTGAGTCGCACCGTGCTTAGCTGGTTGAACTGGTTGGGCGGCTTAGCACAGGATCCCGCCTAGCATGCTCTAGGAGTTCAAGTGGCGGCGACGGCGAGAAAAGCGGCGCCAGCGACATCTGCAGGTTTCGGCGGCATTGACTTGGCCAAGATTGACACCGGCTCGCATCTAGTAAGCTTGTTCCTCCCCCGTCGTTTTGCGGATTAGTTGTGCCCGCTTGTGATGTGGAGTAGATGTCGCATTCCTCTAGCTTCGGTTCTAGTTGGAAATCGCCTTTGGAGCCCTCTGAGGTTGCCCTTGATTGTGTGTCCGTATTGCAACATCGAGAATGTGTTGAGCCGATCACAAAACAGAGGCTAACAAGGGGAAGAGGTTCTACAAATGCCCGCAACCAAGCTTCGGTGAGTTTTGGGAGTAGTGTGATGAAATTGTGTTTTGATCGCTAGGTTTCATGAAATTTTGCTTTCGTGTATGCAAAGCCACTGAAATTTTGATTTCATGTATGCAATGAAATTTGTTTTCGTGGTTCGAATGGTTGTAAATTTTTCATGTGGCAAGCCCGATTATGAGGAATACCTTGGAAGAATTGGAGTCGGAAGAGAGTTTGGCAAGCGTGAAGCAAGAAATGACTGAAGGAAGATTTAGAGGAAATCTGAGAAGGAGATGGCGGCACTAACAAGGAAGATTGAAGTCTGGGGAAAAACTATTGTATTGTTAGGTTGTGTTAATATAGTTCTTATGATTTTGTTAGTAGTTGTAATGCTTGTAAAGTAGTATGTCAATGAATGAGCAAGTATGTAAAATGAACAAGTATGGGGAAATATGTTTGGCATCGATTATTTGTCAATAATCGGTATGTTTGGCATCGCTTTGTTTATCGGTGCATGTTCGATGAAACATGTTTGGCATCGATGAAATATGTTTGGCATCAGTTGTTTAACATCGCTTTGTTTGGCATCGATGAAATATATTTGGCATCATTTTGTTTAACATCAGTTTGTTTGGCATCAGTGAAATATGTTTGGCATAATTTTGTTTGGCATCAGTTTGTTTAACATCAATTGCAGTTACTGATGGTTTTGTCGCACCTGTTTAGAACAATAAATATGGAAAATGCTCAACCCAATTCTTCAATAGAAAAACAGCAAACAATCAAGAGAGAAAATGAACAAATCAAATACCTTTGGCTGTTAGAAATGGTACATCCACAAATGGTATAATTCTACTGTTAGAAATATGTTTGGCATCATTTTGTTTGGCATACAGAATTGCATACAAATGGTACATCATCCAGAAATTGTCATCCAGAATTGCATCCAGAATTTAGCATCCAGTTGTAGAATTGCATCCAGAATTGCATCCAGAAATGGTATAGCATACAAAAGATCCACAAATGGTATAGCATCCAGAATTGCATCCACAAATGGTATAGCATCCAGAATTGCATCCAGAATATAGCATACAAAAGTTGTATCAGTAGCATATACTTGGATTTAGCATCCAGAATTGCATACAAAAGATCAGTAGCATCTACTTGGATTTAGCATCCAGAATTGCATACAAAAGGTCTAGCATCCAGAATATAGCATACAAAAGTTGTATCATCATCCAGAATCTAGCAACATGCTAAAGCTAATGTTTGCCGAGCAACATGCAAAAGTACATTTTGATTACACCCATTTTGCGGACTGAAAAGAAGACCACTTGGAGTCTGGTTTTTTCTTTGGAGTCAGCTTTTTGGCTGTGGTCTGGCTAGTCCCCTCTCCAGTATGTGCTCATTGCCATTTGCTGCACCAAGTAGCACGGGTACATTATTGAAGCAGAAGTGTCACGATCAAGAAAGCAAGATTATACCTCGTTGGTGTGGAAATGGTATTGTTGGTCCCTTCTCCACCAGCACGACTGAATGGCACCTTCCTTGCAACTGATCTTTCTTTTCTTTGAGGAGTGGTACACTCTTTTTGTTTAGGGCCACTCTTGGATCTGCTTTTCTGCAAATACATATACACAAGTTCAGGGGTTTATGAAATATCAATTGGTCTATCAATTGTAATGATTATCAGTGCAAGTACCTCTTTCTGGTCCCATTTAAGGAACACTTGGAGCTAGTCTGCCTGTGACCCAATTCACCACAGCCCTTACACTTGACCTGCCATTTTCCCTTACCCTTGGCCTTTCCTTTCTCAAGACAACCTACAATCATTTTCTTTCTATGCACACTTTCTTGACCTCTTTGCATTTGGTGGCAGCACCCTTGACCCAAGGTCCACAGAGGGCCATTGTGACTGTCGATCAAAGGTGGAATGATACTGCATATGCAAGCCTCGAATGATCTCACAGAGAAGTAAGGGTGCACATAGTCCTCCATATTGAAGTTTCTAATGGTACTTATGAATGCCAAAGCATGTGGGCGGGTTTTCACGAGACACGCCACTCTGCATGTGCACTCATGCTTATCAAGATGCACCACATGTCTCACCACTTCAAGTTCCTCATTGACCTCACTGACTTCAGCTATGTTCTTGCCAAAGAAGTGGTGACCATCAACTTTGTCCAGATGCCTTGTCATTGCATTGTCGATGAATAACACCAGGAGCATGACACCTTCAAGTTTTTCTCCTAACCTCCTCCTCCTATCATATAGCTGCATAGTTTTCTTTCTTATTGCATCAGCTAGCTCAGTCGCAGGTAGGTCCTTCAGCTCCTTCACCCAGCTGTTCCAACACTCAGCTAGGTTATTTGTGATATAGTCACACTTGGTCTCCTCTGAAAACCTACTTCTCATCCACAACAGGTTGTGATACCTACGTAACCATGGGCCAACATCAGGGCATGCTTCATGTATTTTGCCGATGTAATGGTCAAACCTGTCTGCCCTAAAAGCCCTAGCAGCAGGGTACATATTTGCATAGATTGGGCCTTGGAATTTTTTAACGAAATTATCCATGAGGTGTCTGAAGCACTCTCTATGCTCTGCCCAGGGAAACACATGCTTAATTGCATTTTCTAAACCCTTGCAGGCATCTGAACTTATTGCCAAATGTGGTGGACTGCCTATGGCTTTTTCCAATTGTTGCATGAACCAGGTCCAATTATCTATGGTCTCTGCATCAAACAACCCAAATGCTAGTGGAAACATCCAATTATGGCCATCTAAAGCTGTAGCTGAAGGAAGATGTCCATTCCATCTCCCATTAAGTGCAGTGGAATCTATGCTAATGTACGGTCTACACCCATTCAGAAACCCATCTATGCTAGGCTTAAAACAACAGAAAAACCTATGAAAGTACATGTTCTCTCCATCATGTTGTACATCTATTTCGACTACACTTCCAGGACTTCTAAGTTCTATCTCTGCCTTGAACTTAAAAAGCATCTCAAAACTGTTCTCCCATGAACCAAAAATAATGTCCATAGCTTTCTGCCTACCAAGCCACACTGTGCTGTAAGTTAAATTTGCAGAGTACTTACTGTCTAACACAGATTTCAGTTCATTTGCTCCCATATTTGGATGTTCCTTCAAAATTGGGATTGCCTTCTCTGCTATCCACTTGTATGAAGCCATCCTTGTGCTTACTCTCCCTGTAGATGCACACACGTGGTCAAACTTATTCATTTGTCACTGCATATACAACAAATCAAGGTTAACCACAAAAATGACAACATTAATATGAACAGAAAGAACTCCAAACAAGCTAAAATTTATAACAGAATAGACTTTCCATCACGCATCAACCTTGCTACAATAGCCCATTTACACCCCTTTGCTTTGCAGTAACCCCTGTACCTAACTGACTCGGCCTTCTCTGTGGCTACCTCAAATTGATTCACAATTGCATGTTGCCTCAGAGCCATTTTAAACTCATACATAGATCCATACGTGCTCCCCTCTGCCATTGGAGGATTTTCCTTGTCGTAATGAACACAAGCCTCACCGGGTACGACATCTGGAATTACAGTGTCATTTGTCTCATTGTCATCATCATCAGCAGTGAAAGGTGACGTAGCCCTGGCATTGTCATCACTATGTCCTTGCTCTGCATCTCCTTCCACCCCATGTCCTTGCTCTGCATCTCCTTCCATCCCATGTCCTCGAACACAATCTTGTTCCCACTCAAGACTAAAACCCAACATCTCATAGATGGCATCTTCCCCAGCAACCGGATTATTACTGCCTATGTATATATCTGGATTGTTCATGACACAAAGCTTATCCCAATCGAGCGGCAATGTAGATTCATCATGTCCACGTGCCACACTTCCTCGGTGGCTACAAGAACCCCCCGCGCTATTGACTACCTCGCTCGACCTTGAGTTAGTACCACAAGTACTACTTGCAGCACCACCAGGATCGATCGGAACAACAACAAAAACACAAGGAAAACAAACACAAAATATGCCTGTTAGGTACAAGACCTAACAAAAATTTCTCCATATATCCACTTGCAGCACCAGGATCGATCGTAACAACAACAAAAATACAAGTAAAACAAACACAAATGCCTGTTAGGTACAAGACCTCACAGAAATTTCTCCATGTATCAACTATTCGCGCCAATCCCAGAATCCGCATTCACGAACCCTAACCCCTAACCCAACCGAGGGAAATTTGAATAGCAGCTTACCTACGACCGCCGCTGCACGCTTCCATTCCGCCGACGTCAGTGCCGACTGGCGGTGCCTTCTCCGCCATCGCCGTCGCCGCAGCGGAACCCTAGAGAGCACGCAGCCAATGGACGAGCACGAGCCGGCCCAACTGGTTCAACCAGCTAAGCACGGTGCGACTCAGGGGCATTTTTGTCCCGTCACCATGCGAATCGGGGGAAAAACATAAACAATACCCAGAAAAGGGCCAAAATGTCATTCCACGATGAAATTAGAGTGCACGGTGTCATATCGAGAAAGGCGAACCAATTTAATGTCGTTTTGTCCGCGGCAGTCCAATTCAGTGTTATTCATTGAAATTTAGAGTGCACGGTCTGAGTCTGAATGAACAAATTCTTCAGTCCAGCAAAATCCAATGCAGTAGAGACAAGATAACACCATGCCCCTGCTCTTCGCAGTGGCTAATTTGCCAAGAAACTGAACTTGTGATATCCCTTGCACCATTTGGAACGATTCATTCCTCGTATTAATCCTAATATTTTACATCCAACTGAACAAAGAGCGTGCATCAGGAGCTATGTACAAACAGCAAGCTGATGGTTGAGTTCGACAGATGGCGCCACGCCACTCACATTGTAGCAATGCCTAACTACGGAGCTCAAGAACGCGCTCTCAGAGGCATCTATCCTGAGCAAGCACATGGCATACTCCATCACGGAGGAATCATATGGCAGTGTGATCCTGCCATCGTCGTCGTCGTCCTCAGAAGCTCGCTGAAGACCGTCGTCCCGAGGTACGCCAGCGGGACCTCGAACCGCATCCCATCGCCCATGTACAACACCACACAGTGGCCTTTGTCGGCGACAGACGCCGTGCTGCAGCACTCGTCGGTGCCGGCAGCACGCCGGTCACCGGCCGCGACCATCCTCTGCAACTTGTTGGCCCACTGAGCAAGCTTCTTTGAGTGAATCATGGTTGTGTTGTGTTCTTGGCTAAGCTGCACTTCTTCTCTGTAGTGTGAAGCTAGATTGCTGCTATCTTGTTAGCAGATGTAGTGCTAGTGTTCAGCTGGTCGAGAATTTAAGGTTCAAGTGCAGCTATCATCAGCACAAGTGCTGGGCAGGAGACAAGGGCACAAGGCCACGAGTGCGACCTTGCAAATTGGAGACAATGTGATTTCTATCAGATTTTGATGGGACCGGTTGTTGATCGGTGAGTAATGGAGCCTATGCAACTTGTTGGATGATTGGTGATCCACTATGGTACTGACTGGTGAGTCTTCAAGCATCAATTCATTACCCATATGTGCCGTGGCGTCCAGGGACCGATAGTGCCCACCGCTTGTCTGCAACAAGCCAGAATTCCAAACCAACAAATGAAATCATTAAGCCATTAATCAATAAAGTAATCCACAACCTTCCCTAATGACAAAACGTTACACATGTGCATATTACAAATTACTTGAACAATAAAAACACGAGAGTTGCTTCTATGTTTTTCTTTTCTAAAGTTGTACAAATATTAAAGTATGAACAAAGGGTAGATAGTAATTACTTACCCCTTCGTTTGCTTTAAGATTTTTGCAACTTGTATTAGGAGGGAAAACATGAAAGCACCGCTCAAAAAACACATTATCAAGAAATTTTCATCTCAATGGAATTACGTCAAGAAAAGGAAGATTACAAGAATGAATTATTTATTTTCCTAAAATCTAAAACCGCTGTCCATCCTTGTCTTGATCCTAGCATATAGTAATCATCCACACATATATACATAAATACAACCATAATGCAAGTATAACAAAAAGCAAAAATTTTGAGAATTGTTGTTAGACCCGTAGGCGAGGGTATCGCTCACCGAGATACCTGATTCGTCCAGGGCCAGATCAGCACCTCTCGCTAATCACGAGTTTCATCATTCAGCGAGTTATACAAATCTAGTAGGACTGCGGGTATCCATAGCCAAATGCGAATAGTAACCAAATATCTCTCGGTAAACCAGTAAAAAGGCCCAAAGATAAAAATAGTAACTTTGACCACTGTAAAAGGGGATAAGAGTGAGCCAGAGACGAGTCTTCCCCAACACTCCACATTCATTGCCCAAAGCCAAGGTCACCAGGAAGGAGGAACTAGGAGCAAGCCTAGCCGAAGCAAGGCATGAACCAGGGAGCCAGTGGAGGAGACCAGGAGAAGAAGGCCAAGATCAAGGAGAAAAAAAATCTCAGTCAACTCTTCAACAATCTCTACTCCCATCACCGTCACCCCACATTCCCATCAGAATCATCTCACCCCAGGTACACAATCATAGATGCACAAATACTAGGAATATACATAGCAACCAGATGATGTAAGGCAAGTAGTCAGCAAATAGATTGGGGAAAATCGTTAGTGGCCTTAGTAGCAGCCATAGTCGGGGCAGCATTGCGCGTGCCCACAGACCGTCTCGTACTCCTGTGAAATCATGTGTTGAAAAATTGGCTTAGAATTGAATTTGCAAAATGTGTTGTTTCAGATAATTACTTGATATTCTTGTGATAGAATGATAATGGTTTTGATCTTATGCAATGCTCGTGTGAGTAGTTGCATGGACTGATGTTGAGTCAAGTCGTGGACTTATACTCAGAATTGTTTCTTATTTGTTCATATGCAGGTGTTGCTCGAAGGCGAACGTGGTCGATGATGGGACTAGGTTCATGGAGGAACTGAGGTTCGGAACTAGGTTCAGGGAGCAATCGAGATCCTAGTGGTCGAGGATGTCATGCGGGACGTTCGGGCTAGAGAACGGTCCATATGAAGTCTAGTGAGTCACGTGAGTGTGGCAGGTGGGCCGTACGCGTGCAGTTGTAATCGTTTGGGCCAAGTGGACATACATGCGAACTCTTCTAGGGTTTTCTTATAAATAGGAGGGGTTGTTGCCTGTTTATTGTGTGGTTTTTAGTGCTGAGAGTTGTACTCTTTTGTTTGGAGTACTGTGACTAGACATAAAGAAATAAATATTAATTTCTTCAAAGACGTAGAAAGTAAAAAAAGGTTGCGCGCAGTAGGAATAATAGACGGACAGGAGCTTCGACGGCGGCAACCAGAACGGCGAGAAAAAAGGCGCTACATGAGTATCATTGCAATACTGCCAAACCGTTATGTTCGCGTTGTGTGAATCATCATTGATCGACACAATAGCAACTCAAAGCGAAAAATTAGCAATCATACAAGTTACCCCGAGCATTCAAAAGTAAATAGCTTGTTCTTGAGTGAAGCATCAGGGGGAGGGAAGAACACTTCCCTAGCCTTGAGCAGTAGGGAAAGGGTTTAGGTGGCATAGCTGGCCGAGAGAGAGCCAGGGGCGAGGGGGCAAGCCTAGGGGAGGCACGGCCGAGCCTGGGGCAGCAGGTTGGGCGCAAGTGTGCCCGGGGAGGAAGAGGCGCGGGGGAGGTCTGGAGGGAGTAGAGCCGGCAGGGGGAGCCTGGTGGGAGAGGAGTAGGGAGAGGGAGAGAGGAGCCTAGCTGCGCCCTTGGGTGTAGGCCGAGGCTGGCGGCGTCGAACTAGTGGGGTGAGGCCAGAGAGGAGCCACGGTGGCGCAAGCAAAAGAGAAGGACCCGAATCAGGTAGGAGAGAGAGAGAGAGAGAGAGAGTAGATTTGGGGGAAGAAGGAAGAAGAGAAGAGGAGACCAAGGATTCAAATTTCGTTTTCGGACTCCATCTTGGGCCTGGCCGAAATCCAAAATTTCTGCGAGATTCGGAAATTTCGAACAAAATCCGAACGAAATTCAAAAACTAAAATTCAAATCCAGTTTTTTTTAACCGAGAAATCCGAAATTTCGCTAAAAAAGACGAGATTTCGTCCAAAAAACCGAAATCTCGGCGAAATTTCCCGGTACTATCACACTTTCAATTTTTTAGGGTTTTTTCAACTTCGCGGAAATTATGATCTACCTACTGTTCCACATGGGAAATGACGTGAAGAACCCAATCCGGTCAAAATCCGGTCACTTAAGGTCAAATCCGGTCAACTTTTATACAAATTTCGGTCCATTTCACCCAAATTTCGGCGCGATTCTAGGGTACTGTAGCACTTTTAAATTTTTTAGGGTTTTTAAATTTTGCCGGGATTATAGAATTCGGGGGGAGGGGTCCGAAATCCGAAATTTTGGCGAAAATTTGACCCCTGGAGGAGACCAGGGGGTTCGGTCGAATGGAGAAAGAAAGGGAGAAGGATAGAGGAAAAGAAAGAGAGGGAAAAATAGAGAGAGAAAAAGTAGGGGAGAAAAGAAAAGAAGGGAGAAAGGAAAAGGAAAAGGAAAAAAAATAAGGGAGGAGGAGAAAATAGAGAAAATAAGAATATGCAGGTATAATTACAAAATCCACAAACTGCAATAGACCCAAATAGAAGTTCATTGTAATCATAGAAATTAAAAGGAGGATAACTACCACCGGGAAATAAATTAAAAAGTCATAAAACTAACCACCAACATCATAATTAAAAATGGAAATTAATGCCTCTATCAAAAGGAAATCTCAGCACCAAAATTTTAATAAGTAGTATAGATTAAAATATGCCGAATTAAAATATGGCGAACCAAAACACCTCCATCAAAATGCGTCAAATTAAAATGTGACTAACTGTAGGATCGAAGTATATGAATATAGCAATCAGAGGCAGACAGAGTGGTGTCGCCTGCCGTGCTTTGCCCGGGCTAGTGCCGTTTTCGCTTAGCAACTGACACGTGGGGCCGCTCTTGTGGAGGACCCATCTGTCGATGTCGGATTTCCGAGGTGATGCTGCGGGGGGTGCGGCCGGGTTGCGTTAGGAACTTGGGCGAGCCTATCGTTGAGGACACGGAATTGCTGCCTCTACCAAAGGTGTTCCGTCCAAATTTATTAATATTGTACCGAAGATCATACCGATTTAACTCTTACAATAACACACGTTAGTATCAATCTATATCAGCGTATCGTTTTGAATTTAGTATAATAATATATATTTATAAATATTTATTTGTTTAATTATATGTACATCAAAGTTCACTTATAATATTACTCTAAACACATAGTAATACTATCAAATATAACATATAGTTTAATAGACCATATTATCAATTACATCGGTACGACCGGTATTGATCGGTATTAAAACTGGATATTGACAGGTATTGAGACCGGTACGGTACATAGGGCTACTCGTACCGATTTAAATATCAAAATAGTACATATCAACCATACTGATTGGTATATACCGGTATTAATAACTATAATTCTGCGAGATGGTCCATGGTGTGGAGCCCACCAGACATTGGTAATTGGAAAAGTTCTGGCCCAACTAGTAGAACAGGCTGGACTGGATCCAAAATGTTTCTGTATGGTTTTTCAAAAGTTGTGTAAATATTAAAATATAAATAAAAATAGGTAATAATTAATTTTTTATTTAATTTTACATGCATCCAGTTGTGATTTTTCTGCTTTGAAGTGACATGCATGGCTAGTGGAAACTTGCTTTTTTAGCCACATAAAATTCATTTTTTTTGGGGACAAATTTAATCTTTTTTTCGTTCGAATTTACGAAGCTAGCTTTTTGGTGAACTCAGAAGGTGCGGCGCGTGACACAAGTTATTTACCATGTCAGGGAGCTCGATAGAAAACTCAGAAGAATAGAGATTAACTAGTGAATTTGATTAATTAGCTATTTTAATTAAGTGATTAATTAAGTAGTATGATTAAAATAGTAATTAATTAGTGGATTTGATTTCTTTCAATGAAGGAGACCTCGGCAGGAATTGACCTGCCAAACTCCCTGGGCGCAGCAGACAACTCGTGAGGACAAATTTGCAAATAATATTGAAGGGAGCTATATTTTTTTAAAAAAAGTTCGCTGCGGCTAAAAAGCAAAAAATTCTGGCTCGTGATTGATCAGGCTGAACGGCAGGGAGACCGCCCACGGAGGGCACTTCGTCTAGTAGAGCTGTAGAGTAAGCTCCACAATAGGTCGTCTAATTTGACTGAAGCTGAATCACAATGAACTTATAAAACCTTAAAGTTATGTAGAAGGGTAGAAGCTATATGACTTGGAGTGATCCCTGTTCTCTTCTCAGACTTGAGACGACAGTCACAACACCCGTGCTCAGGGCCGGTCCTGAGTTTTTGGGGCCTGGAGCGAAATTATAAATAGAGACCCCCATAACATAAGCATCGAAATATTTTTATATTACCATGTATCAATTGAAAAGACAATATTCAATGTATTATAGAAATTGTTACCAATAAATAAATGGAAGTACAAAAGTGAGATTATTTACCTCAAACATTTTGTAGAGATCATCTTATGAAATATCTTCTAACATTTCTAGATGCAAAATCATCAATTATGGCATCAACATTAATGTCATCCAATAATTTCTTCTCAATACATAAAGTTGCCAGACCATTTAACCTTTCCTGAGACATTGTAGACCTTAAATAGTTTTTCAATAATTTCAATTTTGAAAAGCTTCTTTCATTTGATGCCATAGTTACCGGCATAGTAAATAAGATCTGATAAACAACAATTCCACAGCAGCTGCACAGTTTTTTAGTTTTTAGATAGACACTGCGTGTTGTGTTCGGTCTCTGTCTCGGATGTGCTACAATACCTGCGATAGAAAATAGAAGTCCATTCTAGTTTTGTTTCGATTTCTGCTTTGATGTGAAGCAGCCCAACTCTTGAAATTAAGTCTTATATATTACAATAAAATCAGAAAAGACGTTAGCAGTTTTCACGTCGCGAAAACAAGTCTGTCCAGTAGTTTTAGTTCGATTGTTGTTTTTTCTCTTAAAATAGTTAGTTTCAACCAAGAGTTGCATACGAACGTTTCAGCCAAAGCGTGTCTGGCCGGAGCGTTTTCAGACAAGGAATAGAAAACTTATCACTGGCATCTAGTTTTTGGACTGATTACCAACATCAATTGCTCTCGGCTCTCGTGTAGGTGCGTAGTCTTCATATTAGGACGGAGTCACGAAGAGACCCCGGTAATTTAGGGGCCAGGGCGGCCGCCCCGCTCGCCCCACCCCAGTGCCGGCCCTGGCCGTGCTGAGTAGAGAGTAGAGACAGAGCTGTGGTCCGGCTGACTGCACCAAGATGCGGTCAAGTCGAAGAGCCGAGAGCGGCCGGCCTCTGCAACCATACTGCAGCTAGTGAGCCGAAGGCCTTTTGTACCAGCTGTGAACAGAAAATTGCACAGCTAAACGAACCCAAGGTCACATGATGACCAAGCTTCAACTTTTGCAGCAGCTGCTCCAGTTTTCAGCTGATTCAGAATGGCAAAGGGCCCAACAGCTACCGGCATAAGTTGGCTTCTCAGGTTTTTGGCTCGCCAGTATGACCGGTATCGATAACGGTATAATATATGGAACTACTTTGTGCCGGTTTAGATGCCGAAACATCTAAATGGTACGTACCGGTATCGATAACTATGATGCAAAGTCTGGCCTGCCACTTGAAGCTAGAAAGCAAACCCTTGATGTGTGATATTTCTCAGATTTCAATTTACCTTTATCATGTAGTTACATGAAACGTCCATATATTTGATGTATGATGTTCTCTCAGATAGATTTCAATTTGCACTTTGTACTGCAATATATAGTTCCATGAATCAACTAGATATTCGATCTATCAGGATTCAGCAGTACAGCAGTAGTATCTCTTTTTTTTCTGTAGTTAGCCAATATTCGATATTACATGCAAGCAATAAACTGAAAATGGACCCAATTTGTAAGTTGTAGCATATTACCAATTAGTTTAGCCTGAGTAAAACTCAAAAGTAGATGGAATTGCCTCCATGGAGTATTGTTCAAAACAAAGATGGAGTATGGACTTGAGCCACTTCATGCATGTGAACTGTTCCAGGAGACTGGCTTGCAAACAATATCGACCGCAATGTTCTCTCTATTACCGAAACAAGGTATCTCTTGCTCGTCTTACAAGGCCCACCACAGGTACCATACCACTTTTGCTCATCTATGCATATTATTTTCTGATATATTTCAATACATGGTCCTTTTTTTTCTTCAAAACAAATAACATGAAGTCCTCCAACAATACGATCTTTCCTGTAATAAATGTATATTTCACATGATCCTGGACCTCTGTGTACAATCAACTGCAACATACTTGTATCATATGGGAGAAAGAATGATCGCATTGGGGGCGTCTACATCATGCCCCTAACTTTGTGCCTCTAAGGGATACTATCTACCTTGCCTACAAAGCATGGATGATATACCGTGTGCACATGCATTTTGGGGAGGGAAGAAAAATGCTCTTCCCAGCCCAGCCGGCAGCAATAAAATAAGCTACGCGACCTTAGACCAACCTATGGCTAGAAACTGAAATGATAATTTACAAGGCCCAGCTGGGTGAGTGGAAAGAAAGGAAAAACCTCTACGACAATTTGCATCAACTGAGGGTAGAAGGAAGGATACAGCATTCTATCTTCCGCAGGCTAGCATCTTCTGCTCTCGGAAAGAATTCAGCACTTCAAGAATTGGAACGCGGCGTTCTCAAGGAGTTCTTGTGGAGGGGTGACATTTTGAAATTCCTTGGCGTCCATAGAATTGGCTATCTCCTCCAATGATAGGGGCATGCTACATCAGGAAATAAGGGAACTCAAAGCCAACGTCCTTGGACGTATTCCAGGACAATTTTTACTTTTCAAAAGAAAATATTATGAGACACTCCGCGTACCTTATTTCTTCATCCAGTAAAAAGGTGCTGTCCGAAGTGCCCTGGCCAGATCCCCCATTCATCAATGATCTCATCTCATTAAGGACCTAGAATCAAGGAATGAGTCAATTTTTCAACTCAATTCTCTGCACACCTTCAACTCAACCATGCATCTTCTTATTGAATGGCTTCACACAGAATGTAGGAAACCATATTGTTCATTTGAAGTTTAATTTTTTGGTACGGAACGGTGCTCGATTAGCCCCTTGAATTTGTAGGAATCCATACTGATAGATCGGTGCTTACCTCTTCAGATACACTTTCAGTATTATATTTGTCATCCCAGTACTGCGTGCATATTTTGTAAAGCTGTTGGACACTCAACACCTGCATAATGGCAACGGAAATTCAATGTTTAATTACTTTTCTGGAAGATGCATGCAGCCTGTGTGTGTGTGGGCGGGGGGGGGGGGGGGGGGTCTTACTGGGCAGAGATCATTGATTATTTCATCATATGAAATCCTGAATTTTTTGAAAATGACCTGCAGCGCATTGCAAAATATATAGTATTACAAACTGAAAACCGCAAGTAAGATGGTGATTCCTAAAATGACCGCAGTTTTCATCAAGGTTTTGCCTATAAAAGAACTAACCAATGTTGTCAAGCTAATGATTTGAATCTACATAAAGGAAAAAGCACATGCTGAAGTTTGAAGTTAACATACCAAGAAACCGACAGCCTGGCATATGTGCTTAAGTTCATCCCATGCCGATTCTGCATACTGTTAATATTTCTCAGTAAGGTAGAAGGAAAATAAAGGGAAGATATTAATACTGGCATTACACTATAATCACAACGAAATGCCTTTCTTACAGTAAAGCAGTAAAACTACGCATGCTCTCTTTGTTTGAAGAAAAGGGTTAAGTATCAATGACCATACAAGACAACCGTCTGTCATGTTGCTAACAGAAGGGCGTTGACGTAATTTGGACATACTACATAGTTTTCCCGTATAACTAAAAAATTTAAAACTTCTTTTGAGAATAAAAAGTTAAAGCTAAATAAGATGTTGGTTGGAAGCAATTAATAAAATACATGAGGAACTACCTCTGGCTTGGTTTGTGCGCACCATGCCTCCAGTTCTTCAAGCCCTTGCTTCACATATTCTCCATTGCTGAAAGAACAGCACTCCCGGCGTACGAGAAGACTAAAACATAGTATCAGGAGAAGGGGAAAAATTAGGAACTAGGGGAATAGATGGCAGGCTAAAGTCCAGACACAAGAAAGTTACCTATTGAAGAGTTGAGCATTGATGAATGAGAAAATTTGTGTAAAGATCTTCCGAGCAAAAATTGTAGGGACCTGAAAATTTTTAGTTTAATGATCATATGTCAGAACTCCATGCAATCAAATGCAATGCAGGCATAGAGATGTAAACTTACACAATTTTCTTGTAAGGTTTTCAAGAGATCATTCAAATGATTGACTATAGCTTGCCAATAGCTACCTTGATCTGTTATCAAACCAGCTTTTGCAGTTCTTGGTGCCTTCAGTATCAATGTGGATACAGGAATAGCATTAGACTAGCAACAACAGATTATTGCCATGAATGAGGCAGGTACATAATTAACATGAAACTTAAACACAAAAATGACAGCCTAAGCAGCATCCAAGAGACTCATAGCACAGAGGTACACATGATAGAAAAAAACATTCTAATTTCTTCACATTTTGTGCAAAGGGTTCAAATGTTCCGCCAGCTAAAGGAACTAGCAAGAATTGGCCAGCCTACGTTAAAATCAGCTTAGAATTCCAGTGTTGCTACTTGCAATGCTAGCTTGTACGTCAATATTGCTGAGATGTCATGCACTTATTCTAAAACTATTGACCCGCAAGAATTGTCTAAAATATGAAATAATATTTAACCTGAGGTTGACTCGTGATAGATGGGGTAACCTGAATAACAAGTGAGAGTACTGAAGATATTTCTCTCTTCACATTGTCACGGATCATTCCATATAGGCCTTCCACAAAAGCTGTAAGCTGTTGCTTAAAAAGAAATGCAGGATACTTGGCCTCAACTTGGCGCACAAGATCCATATCAACAGTAATGTTTGAAGCACGAAATACCTGAGGACCACATAACACCAAGTGAAAAAAAATAAGTCAAGATAACCTCTTCCAAATAGCCCATAATTTTGACACAGACAACCTTGTTTAATCTTTTGTTGATTAACTTGAGCAGATATAGACTAATAGTTTAAAAATAATATTATATTTATTAATTCTACTACAATTCACCCCTATATCTTGCTTAAAACCGCTCCCTCTCGTCACAAACTATTGTCATCATGGGAAGAATGCGGCCAAGTTTGATGTTTGACCAATGATATCTTTTTAAGTATTTAGATTTGTCGCACAAAAATTATGAGTAGATTCGTCTCATCATGGAAAGTATTTATATAACGTTCTAATTGTACAGTATTTAGCCATTTACAAATATAATATCACAAAAAATTAGAATCTAATGGTCAAAGATTAATGTTGGGGACCGTGGAAAGTCCAAAACATCAGTAATTATTGACTGGACAGTGTAATCGCCAAGGATTTTCCTCCATCCAAGCTCTAAATATTAAATAAATCGTACACATTGTATATAAATCTGACTAAAATTTTGCATCTTGCTATTATTTTGTATCTTGCTATCTCTTCAAACCAGTATTTTTTTAAGTAGAAATCTTCAAATAAATCTTATTCATATGTCATGGCTACCAAGCGCAGCTTCCTAAATTACACACTTATCCAAAATTCTTCTATTTCCCGACATGATGAATAGATCTGCAGGATCCACAAGGCATTGTTATTAAGTCGTCGACTAATCCACGATTAGTGCCCAGTTGGTGTATGGAGGATGACTAGGGTGGTCAACTCGATTGGAGCTGTTATGAATAGGACTTTATCTCTAATAGGAATAGGAATAGGACTATATCTCTAACACCCCCCCTCAAACTCATGGTGGATCAACAACACTGAGTTTGGAGAGAAAGAAGTTATGATACGCTCTAGTTTGTGTCTTCGTGAAGAAATCTGCTAACTGGAGCTCTGAAGGCACATACTGAAGAGCCACAATCTTATCCTGTACCTGTGACCTCATATATGAAGCATCAACACCAATATGCTTGGTGAGTTCATGCTTCACTGGATCTCGCGCAATGCTGATAGCCCCTGTACTGTCAGATAAAAGAGGAGTCGGTGTAGAAACAGAAACATCAAAATCCTCAAGCAACCACCGTAGCCACGTAACCTCTGCTGTCAAAAGAGCCATAGCTCACAACACAACCTCAAGGCACTTCCTTGGCGCTTGCTGCATCCGAGGAAGCCGGCGGTGCATGCATCGGCGCGGCTCCACACGGTTCTGGGGATCGCGTGGCCGGCGGGGTAGAAGCGGAGGGTGGAGGCCATGGTCGCCGAATTCATCGCCATGCCTAGGGCCTTGGCGACCTTCCCCCAAAATTCCAGAGCAGGTTGCACGGGGCTCTGCCTTGCCGGGGCGCCGGTATTGTGGAGATCGGTTGCCCAAAATTCCAGGAGCAGATTGCACGGGCTCGAAGAGGCGGTCGTCACGAGCAAGGAGCTAAGGCGGGCACGCACGGATCTGGCGAGCGTGACTATGCCGTCGGCGAGGATGCCGAAGCCCTGCATGGCAAAGACGGCTGCGATGAAGGCGTCGCGCGTCTTCTTGTTGGCGTACTCCGACATGATGGTGGCGGACAGAGGGTAGTCACCGCCAATGCCGAATCCGAGCCAGAAGCGGAAGAAGCACAGCGTGGTCATGACGCTCGTTGGCGAGTGCGAGAAGGGGAACCCGGAGGCAATGGAGCAGATCACCATGAGAAGCAGCGTCATGCCGTAGACGCTCTTGTGGCCGAGCTTGTCGCCGAGCCACCCAAAGAAGAGCTGGCCGGCGAGGGTGCCTTGAGCGCGGCCCATTTGTTCACCGCGGCCCCGACGTTGGGCGGCAGCGTGCCCGGGTTGGGCATGGAGGGGTCGACTGGAGGACGCAACTGCAACGTGCGGCCGATGCGGGAGCCGCCCCGGGAGTCTCCTCCTCCCGGGGCAGCGGATTAGATCTAAAACAGCGGAAGGATGAAGCTAGGGTTTGAACCGTGGCTTTGATACCATGTTAGGAATAGGACTATATCTCTAACAGGAGCGACTAGTCGGGCAGCTGGACAACTAATCGGCGACTAGCCGCGATGAATCACGCTTGCCTAGCCAAACGACTTGTACTCAACAAACCAATTCTTGATTCGCAACTCTCAAGTGCTTAGCAGTAGCCGTGTCAGGTGTGAATTTCATAGTCTTAGTCAATAAATTGCTGCACATCAATCAATTGGGTTTCCCGCTGCATGATGCTTTGGAAAAATTGAATGTTGACGATTGAAAGCGTTGATTAGTCAATTGTTCCTGTCAATTAAATGCATGGCATGTCCTATCAGAACATCCAAGATAATTCTTTAGACAGAAGGTAGCACTGTGGTAACTATATCGATGTAGTCATCAACTATTAGGTCAATGAAAACCATTAAATGTTTTTCATCTAGTCAAGATCTTCATTGTCTAGGGCTCTAGGCTCAGATCAATCACAAGTCTTTATATTTTCCAACCAGGATGATTTTCTAGCCTTTTGTTTCTCTAGCTTTGTCCAAGTGGTTAGTGTTATGAATAGCACTTGTATTCAATATGAGGCCAATAGGCCAGAATATATAGATTACAAGCAAGTACAAAAGGAAAACCTATATAATGCGGTACATAAACAAGGAAAACTTATATGAAGAAAACCTATATATGGAGAGTCTATATAAGACAATATTTATACCCTTAACCCCCCAATGCATTTGAAAAGGTTGACACTAAATAGGGAAAAATCGAAAGTCATAGTCTTGAAGTAGTCGTCGTAGCATTCAACTCTTGAAAAACCGAGCCGAAGGAGCCGAGTCGATGAAGAAAAGCCGACAAAAGAGCCGAGTCGACGAAGAAAAGAGCCGAGCTAATGAAAGAGCCAAGATGCTAAGGACTTGGGTGGACATAACGGAAGACTCAAGAACAATGAGCACCAACGTGAAGAAGATAGAGAGACTTGCAGGGGCAACAAAAGGAAGACGAAGCCAATCAAGATCTGACAGAGAGCTGAGCCGACAAGTGTAAGCTGAGACGAGCCGACGAAAAGAGCGACAGAGAACCTAGACGACAAGTGTAAAGCAAGCCAGCGAATGAGCTGACTGAAAGCCGAACTGACGAAAAGAGCCAACAAAGAGTCGAGTCAACAAGTGTAAGCCTAGCCAGCGAAGGAGCCTAGCTGGAACTGAGCCGGAGCTGAGCCAAGCTGTAGCCAAACCAGAACCATGCCAAAACCGAACCCGATTTAAAAACAACTCCCGATCGTAGCAGAAGCATCCGTCCAAGAGGGCTTCGGCGGCGTATGGACCGTCCGGCGCCATGAGGAGGCGGCGCAAGTGAGGAGCGAGGGCCGAAGGCGGCGCAGCCGAGGCGTCGCCGAAGAGTGCGCCGCAAGGTTGTCGAGGAGGCGCGGGCCGGCTAGCCAGAGCGGAACGGAGGATGACGTCACCGACGCGCACGGAGTAGAAGGTGCTAGCGATGACGAGGTGGCCGCCCCCGGGAGAGGAGACTGCTCCTCTCGGGGCAGCAGCAGTGGAAGAACGCCGTGGCGGCTAGGATGGTGCAAGTGCAATGCTGATGAAAACCCTAACTCTAACCTTGGTGTGACAAGATATTATGAATAGCATTTGTAGTCAATATGAGGCAAATAGGCCAGAATATATAGATGTACAAACGAGTACAAAAAGAAAGTATATATAAGGCATTAAAGGCAATACCTATACAAAGAAAACTTATATAAGGAAAGCCTATATATAGGGAGTCTATATAAGACAATATTTATACCCTTAACAGTTAGTTTAGTCTATATTTTAGGATCTGTGAAGTTTTCCTTTAAAAGATCTGGCAATGCACATAAGCTTTGAACTGCCCAATGCTGTGTCCTAAGTATTTCATCCTGAGAAAAAAAAAAAGAATAACCTAGTCTTAGTTCATTGTCCTATAATGCACATACTTGCACATACTTGTATTTCCTCTCACTTCTACATGGTATCAGAAGATTAGATTGGATCCTCTCTTCCTTCCGCTGCTCTCTCTCAACTCCGGCCATGTCCACTTCCTCAGCGACTTCCTTTGCAACTTCCTCCGATCTCGCCACCGACGCGGGCACTCCTCAACAGGCCTCCCGGACTGAGTGTCAACCGGTGTTATGGTTGGGTGACAGTCGCTCGTACTGACGTGACGCAGGAGGTCTGAAGCATACTGTCGTTGAGATAAGAATAACCCATCAGGTGATCGGGTTACAGAGATGCCAAGAAAGTAATGAAGGTCCCCAAGATCTGTCATGGCAAATTCAGAATGAAGAGAAGCCGTCAATCGCTGGAGAAGAGTATCATCCGAGGCAGTGATGGTAATGTCGTCCACATAGAGCAGAATATATGCAAGTTGAGTACCAGAACGAAACACAAATAAGGATGTGTCAGAGGTTGCAGCAGTAAAGCCAAGGCTGGTGATATATGTGGAAAACCGGTGATACCAAGCGCGTGGCGCCTGCTTGAGACCATAAAGGGACTTGATCTTACTGGGGGTGACTGGGGTCAACAAACCCGGACGGCTGCTCACAATAAACGGTTTCATTGAGATTACCATGAAGAAATGCATTCTTCACGTCGAGTTGCCGAATGGACCATCCTTTGGATACGGCAATGCTGAGAATAATTCAAATGGTGGCAGGCTTGACGACGGGACTGAAGGTCTCTTCATAATCAATGCCAGGCTGCTGAGAATAACCACGCACTACCCAACGGGCTTTGTGACGAGCAAGAGTCCCATCGGAGTGGTATTTATGTCGAAAAACCCATTTTCCGGAGACAAAATTAGCACCTGGAGGACGAGGAACAAGGACCCATGTGCCGTTATCGACAAGGGCCTGAAACTCCACTTGCATAGCTTGCCGCCATTGAGGATCCTTCAGAGCAAGCATGTAGGACTTAGGCACCGGTGAAGCATCAGCAGTGGTTGCGGAGAAGCCATAGCGTTGGACCGGGAGCACGATTTCGTCCTTGACGCGTGTCCTCATGGAATGAGGACCGAGCCCAGGGAGTGCTGCTGGAGCATCAGGTTGGCTGGCCTGAGTAGCCGGTGACGGAGGCTGTGCGGAAGAAGAGATCGGCTGCACCGATGACACGGCAGGGCACCGAGAGTAGACCAGCCGGACAGGTGGTCTAGCATATGAGGCCGAAACAGCGGGGGCACTTGGGGAAGGTGTTGCTGCTGTGTTTGTGCACCAAGACAGATCATCAATGTCCTGCAAAAAAACGAGATCTCGTTCCGAAGGTCTCGGAGCAGATGTGAGAGTGGCATAAGGAAATGTCGATTCGTCAAAGATAACATGACGGGAGATGATGACGCGGCGGCTCTTTGGATCATAGCATCTGTAACCTTTGTGGTTAGCAGGGTAGCCAAGGAACACACAAGGGACAAAGCGGGGCTGAAGCTTATGTGTTGCGGTGGCAGAGAAATTTGGAAAACAGAGGCAGCCAAAAACACGGAGGTGATTATACGAAGGCTGCTTATTGAACAAGGCTTGGTACGGTATGGCATGCGCAAGAGCCTTGCTAGGTCGGCGGTTGAGTAAGTAGGTTGCTGTGGCGAGAGCTTCTGCCCAAAAACGAGGCGGGAGTTATGCTTGAAGAAGAAGAGTGCGCACGACATCGTTGATGGTGCGAATGGCACGCTCAACAGTGCCGTTTTGAGGTGAAGTGTAGGGGCAGGAGCAGCGTAAAGTAACCCCATTAGCATCAAGAAAGGCTGTGGAGGTGGAGTTGACAAACTCTTTGCCATTGTCTGTTTGCAGGGCGCAAATGTGAATCCCAAATTGGGTGCGAACGAAAGCAATGAAATGACGTAGTGTGGATAGGACATCGGATTTATAATGAAGAGGAAATGTCCACAAAAAATGGGATAAATCATCTACTATAACAAGATAATACTGATATCCGGACATGCTTATTATTGGAGAGGTCCACAAATCGCAATGGATTAAATCAAACGGATGACGGGACATGTTTGCCGAAGAACTAAATGGCAGACGGACACTTTTGCTAAGCTGACAAGCATGACATAAAGAATGACATGGTTTTATTTTGGTAAAGCCAGGGCGAGGAAGCATGTTGGTGATGTCATGACCAGGATGATCGAGACGGCGGTGCCACACCTCCGCAGAGACTGCAAGGGAGGCGAATGCAGTGTTGCAGCTGGATGTAGTGGCAGGGAAGACGTAGAGGTCGCCCTGACTATCGCAGCGATGAAGAATCGCTTTCGTTCGGAGGTCCTTTACAGAGAAACCAAAAGGATCAAATTCAATAGAGCAAGTGTTATCGCGTGTAAACTGGCGAATAGACAGCAGATTACGAATTAAAGATGAAACACGAAGAACACGATGTAAATCAAAGGAAGAGCCAGACTGGGAGGGAAGTGTGCAGGAACCAACACGAGTGATCGGGATGCGAGAACTGTTCCCAACGGTGACGAGAATTACGGGAAAGCTGAGAGGAATGATGTAGGTTACCATCATCGGGCGTCATGTGGGCAGATGCACCTAAGTCCATTACCCAACCACCATTGCTGAGTTGAAGGTTGTTGAGCGCCGAGATGAGGCTGGCGCTATCCCATGCTGGAGAAGCTGGTGTAGAGGGCTGGGACGGAAATGGAGGTGCTACCGTGGTGACAAACGCCTGAGGAGGGCGGGGGCCTAGGAGGCCAGGGCCGCCACGGCTGAGGGAGGTGGGGGGCGCCCACTGACCAGAGTTGGGTGACCATAGCCCAATACCAGGATTGAAGTAGATCCATGGTCCAGATGGTGTTGGAGGACGATAGCCGCCGCTCGTGTGGTGGCCGCCGGGGCCGCCCTTCTTTTCCACGGCTTCTTGGACTTGTTTGACGAGGAAGAGCCATCGCCGCGGCTAGCACCTACGCAAGCCGTCCCAGAACAGGGGAGTTTGGCGGTGGTGAAGAGAGCGCTGGCAGCTTCGGCCTTGGCTGCAGCGCCAAGGCGCATCTCTTCCTTGAGAAGAGAAGTCCGAGCCTCGACGAACGATGGAAGAGGCGACGTCATGGCGACGACCGTGGCAGCATGAGCCATGGTTTTGTTGAGGCCGCGCAACACATTGAGCACCACCATGCGATCGTCAACAGGGGCATCGGCGTCGCGAAGTGCATCGGCAAGGCGCTTCTGCTCCTTGCAGTAGGCGGTGATTGTAAGGTCGCCCTGTTGGAGGCCATGGAACTCGTTGAGGAGGACGATAGCACGACCCTCTTTGTTGCCGCAGAAGAGGGTTTCAGCAGCGACCCAGAGCTGCCGAGCGATCTGCTCCTTGTCGAGGATGATGTCAAGAACGTCGGCAGTCGTCGGACGCCCAAGTAGCTTCGCCGGGGGCGGTGATGATGGAGCCGTCGACATGGTGGAGAAGACCATGGCGGCCAAGAAGCGCCTTTAAGAAGATGTTCCACTTGGTGAAGTTGGCGGTGTTGAGATCGAGTTGAACCGGCAGCAGAGCCCGAGAAGAGGAGAGACCGACGGCACCAGAAAGTGGTGCAGCGGAGACCTGTTGAGAAGCGCCCGCGTCGATGGCGAGATCGGAGGAAGTCGCAAAGGAAGTCGCTGAGGAGGTGGACATGGCCGGAGGTAAGAGAGAGCAGCGGGAGGAAGAGAGGATTCAATCTAATCTTCTGATACCATGTAGAAGTGAGAGGAAATAGATAGAATCAACCGCACACCTTCTTGGGTGATTGGGCTCTTTATATATACATCCTCTAGGGATCAGTATGGAAGGTTACAACAGAATTGATATAATCTAGGCTATCTATATATATAGCTAGAACAAATACAGAAGGCTATAATATTAGCCATGCAACAGAATAACAGAAAACTCTAACAAGTTCAATTTCTTAGCCCATCCTGGATTATCATGACTTGAATTCAAAATGCAATTCCGTATTACAGTACCAATGTGATTACCCAAACAGAGATGATTGGTAGTTATTCTGGGCAAAATCTAAAGGTTTATGTGACACTCCTAGAGTCAAGAAAGTGTCACAAGACTCATAACCACCATATTTCTAATGAAATGCAACCTGATTGAGAAAAAATAGTTAAATCAGCTAAAATGCTAAATATATCATCGAATGACATGCAAATTCAAGTAAAAAAAATGACATATACAACTACAACATACCATCCTCCCGAGGAATGACGTCTGAGTCTGTGGTCTTTTCAGTGGAGTTGTTCCAGAAGAGCCAGCAGGTTTCAGACTCTTTTGTAGTATGATTAATAAAGATGATGAATTTGACAGCCAGTATGCAAGATCGGCATTCCTTTCTTGTTTCTATGATAACCATTGTGTAAAATTTTATGAAGTTAACAAAAATTGAGTATATTGAACAAACAGAACAGGGTCACACTACGATTAAGGTAAGTATATCATAAAAGCAACACAGGAAGCATTTAAGGCTTGGTACACTATCAAGAAATACCTGCATTGCTGAACCAAAAATTTGAATAAGACGATCAAAAACATTTGTTTTTTCTGCCTCAAAAGTTCTCCAATGAAGAAGGCATTTGTATATGGTTATTGCAGCAACTGGCTTTCCTTCACTAAACCCAACATCTTCAACAACACAATTTATCAGTGCTTCAACACTCTCCTGTAAGGAAAATGTAGAACCAATCATAATTTAATTTATTTTCTTATAACTTTACTAAATGCTTCTAAACATTGAATATCAGCCCAAGTAAAATATACATGATGTCTCTCAATATAGGACCTCCTCCTGTATTCCATTGGTGTGCCATGAGGTGTCTGGAGAGATGATTCCATTAGGTTCAAACATGAAAACAAAATCGGAGTTATTAACACCCAGTATAAGATTGATGCTCCAGACCTGTTCGTCACCATGTAGGCTGCCATTAGCCAAATTCTGCATAGTTGCAAACACTCAGAAGCATAAGAATATGGATAGGCCAACTCCCACCTTATCAAAACCTCTCAACAAGGAGAAAAAACGTGTACATGCAGCAAATAACTGCACGCAAAGAGAGAGAGAGAGAGAGAGAGAGAGAGAGAGAGAGAGGATATTACAGATTTCTGATGCATGTTAAGCAAAGGCATATTCTCAGGCCTTGTTTTCATAGCCTGCTGCCGAAGAACATGGTTTTCTGCTTCTGTACTAGTCAGCTTTTCTTGAAGGCTGGCCATGGAATGATTACAATCATTTAATGTAAGATAGCTTGACTAATGAAGGTTAGAAGCATGTATCAACACCAACAAATTTATAGTAGAGACAACAAGAAAGAAGAACCTTAGCATTGTGTTCTTCAGTTCATTTATCTGTGATTCTGCATCTGTAGCTTTCTTAAGCCACTCTTCCCTGACCTTCTCCGTCTCTTCAAACTTCTCTTCTGTTTCCTGAATTTTTTTCTCAAAAGAGGCCACCAGTGTCTGTAAATTAAAAGAAGTGCCATATAATTACTCTATTGGGTCTACGAAACAATAATTGGATAGCAAGTGTATTCATGTTATACACATGGCTTCTATTGATTGGCCATTTAATAGCAAAGGATGTCAGCTTGAGGGTTGCTAAAAGTTAAAACCGAGCAGTTCTTTTATTTCGAATATTGGAGCTACTAGATTAATTTACATCTAAGATATTCACATAACATATTATTATTTGCAGATTTTAAAACAACTTGAGTAATATTCATCTTCATTTATGGTTACACAGACATCCACAAAAGGATGTTAAGAGGATTACAGATTCATTAGTACCTATAAAGCTACAAAAGTTACCATGCTCGATTTTTATTCTTTTATCACATTTTCATTTGTATTTTTTTCATATTTGTATGTTAATACCTTGAGCCTCTCATTTTCAGCAGTAAGTTCATTGACTAGAGTTGCATCAACATGGATCTCTGGCACTAAAGCAGCTTTCTCTGATGCTGCCTTGGCAGCTTCCTGTTCCGTTTTTAACAACTCTTTTGTGTCCTTGAATTGCAATTGCAATTCCTGCAGTTGTAATAGGAGTTTCTTATTTTCTTGTGTCTTGGCTTCTTCCATGTCAGTCTGCAAGTACAAAAAATATCCATAGGCAATTACATAATAGATTAATAGTCATTAGTTCTCTTTGTAATGTTACAAGATGCATGATGATCTGCTATCGTACTAGCATTAGCAGCCTTGCAAACTGTTCACGTGATACCTGCAATGGTTCCTTCTTTTTGTCCAGTCATTTTCCCTCTTGTGTCATTTACTACAAGATTGTTTTAATTTACATGACACACTACAGAAGTTCAGCAATCTGATGCACAGAGGCCTAAAGCACCAGGTTTTAGAAAGTAGGATGAAATAATATATGCAATCTTAAATACTTACAAATGCAGATTTCTGAGGCTATTTTCGTGATTACAATAAATAACAGTTTTGTTTTGTTTTTTGTTCAGTGAAGACAGCTCACCACTAAGACAAAAGTGTTGGAATGAACACTTGATTCTATTCCATGGGCCAAGAGCCAACATACGGTCATGTACAAGGCATGGTAAATAAGCAGAAAACACCATATACAGAGATCTAATACATACAAGGTACATATACTCCTAACGAAAAGCACCTTTAACATTGTACGTAGCACAGACAAGTACACATAAAATTATAAAATTATCTGACAATAGAGAATAACATAGGCCCAGAAAATTGTTTGCTTGAGACATATATTGCTTGAGAGGTCAAGTCAGGAAAAAGAATGTCCTAGAGATAGTGCAGCATTCGAAAGATGATTCTATGTCAACAGATTGTTAAGCAGTCCCAATTCACAAAAGGTAGCAAAGACTATGCTACTCTTGGCATTTGCACCATAGGTAAACAACATTTTATTAAACAGTGGCCATGGTTACTGTGCTAGTTTACCCTAATGCGTTTCTCCAGTTGTAGCCGCCAAGTAAGCTCCTCAACTTCCTTCTCTAGTTTACTCTTGGCAGCCTGTAGAGCACCAGTTTCCTTTGCAGCCTGAAAGTAGTGAAGAAGTGGCCAGGCACCAAAGAAATGAAAACTGTTCTCGATATTTTAATCAATTAGAATTATACTAAACCCAATGATATGCTATGTTTGGTGATTCAAAGAAACATAAATGTATGACCATGGTAGTAGGTTTGGGTATCCGGATAAAAATAGTTTTAACAACATGAGTTTGCAGTCACAATACTCTAATCAAATATAAGAGGGAAGCAAAGGTAGAGCTACGCGATATTGATAAGAGAAACTATGAAAGATGCAAACCAGGTTACACAAAGTTACATTTGCACCAAAGTTGGCAGTATTGCTGACTTTTCTAAAAAAATGTTGAAAATCTTTTAGCATATTGACATGCAGTCACCACATTGAGTGGTAATACTAAGACGTACAGCACATATGAACCCTTTAGATTAAAATAGAAAGAAAGATGAAACTGCCACAATCTATACAAAGGAACAAGACTGACAGGCCTGATTACCGCTAAACTACAATTGAGATCTAGGACAATAAAAGAATGTAACAACGTTGTAGCTTGATCCCAAGGGGGAAAAGGGAGAAAGAAGAAAGAAGTCAGGGCAGGTTTACAACCAGAGATCTTACCATTTTGAGTTTTCGAAGTTCTCTTCTGGCCATTCTTCCTCTCCAAGCACATTGAGCTGTGATTGTGGCCTTCATCAGCCTCACATACTGTGAGTGCACTAAATAACAGCGGCAGTGACTCTGCAAGGGATGAAATCGTTTAAAAGGGGAGGTAATGAACAGGCGTGGATATATGAGTGATTATAATTTATAAGGGAAATAATCACTTGATGCTGTAGACTAAAGTCAGCATCCAATTGGATATAGATGATGCACACATACAAGATATAGAAATATTGCCATATTGGAGCCATATATCAACTTATCAGGAGAATGCCTTTTAAATAGTTTGTTTATGCCACCTGTCGCTGCAGATGGGGCACCTAACGAAACACTGAATACCATGCGCAAAAACAATTTCTATGGTACTCTAGAAAATATTATATTAACTCAACAGTGTTACGAGCTATAAGAAAAAAGGTCTTAATAAAACTTAAGAGTGAATGAGTTTGACAAGACAGCTAAAAAATGTAAAAAAAAAAATGATATTATAATCGGTATGATGAATCATATTATGGCTGTTTTTAATAGGCAGAAAACAAAACCATGCTTCACAACATTATATAACTCTATTTGAAGCACACCATAAAACCCAGGATGCTACATCAGAGAAATATTGGAACTGTAATACAAATTTTCATATTTGATATTTCCATAATCATTGGATGCAAATAATTAACACAAACATTTCTGATACAGTGATATTTATTGCTGTCTTGGATTGGCAGTCCATTCCACTGTGGAACAAATATATCAGGTTTATTTTGTGAATAGAGATTGTATCAGTCCATTCCACTGTCATAGATGAGGAACAAGACAGTCAAAAAGATGACAGCTTCAACGTATACGTTACACAAGCATGACCAACACAAATATTTCTGATACTTATTGCTGTCATGGATTGGCAGTTCATTCCATTATGGTGAAAACATATTGAATTTGTCTAAGACGTAAAAAAGAGAAAAAATGACAGATACAGTACATATGTATAAAAAAATATATGATATTATGAACAACATTTGCACTGTAATACAATTGTCTCTTGGTAAGTTTATTATTTGTGCATTCCAAACAATGAAAATTTGGGATTTGTAACTTTTGCATAGCATTATTTTTCCAAATATTTGGTGGATGACTCAAAACTAGCTACTTTGATGGAACTAAAAATGAAGCCTTGTAAATACCTGAATAATCACTGCAGCTTTTGTTTGCCGAAAAAAACGGAGTTTCTTGCGAGCAGCCATACCACGTAGACCAGATTGGATAGTAGTTGATGCGGAACACATATCTCTATAATTTTTTATTTCATGGTGCATACGATAGCAGGTCTGAATTTTCAATGAAGCTACCTCTCTACGAAGATTTTCATAGCTCCTTCTTGCAATTGTTCCTTCAGTGATCAAAACATAGAAGTCACTGTCTGCAAAGAAAGTTGTGTGTGTGTGCGTGTGTGTTGGGTGGAGTAGAAGAACAAAAGTTTTCATTTAAATTTCAAACAAAAATATGTACCCCTGCATACTGCCTGGAGTTGTGTAGCACATATTTGCATCTGGATGTATTTTTTACGAGCCAGAAATGACCGAACTTTGGTTTGTATTTTTTTAGCAGAGAGTCCCAAAACCTCAGTTCTTAGAGCATCTAACTCGGCCATTTGACCAGCACGAAGAAACACTTTTGTTTTCCCTATCTGTAGATACAAGAATAATGAAACAACATATCAATGTTTGACATTATGACTAGTGACACTTGGACTCAACGTTTTGTTTGGGAATGCTGTACATTATAGGAATATTGTTAACAAAAAAATTGTTGATAATATTTGGGTATTTAAATCCTAAAAACTGCCACATTAATCTAAGAAAAATAAAGAGATATACACCACTTATTTTGAGGGAGTTTCATAAGACAACTCTGTTTAACACTACTTATTCATTATATCAATCATCAATACTATTGAGGGCTCCGGTTGTCATACTACTTTCTTTAAGATTGGAATAAATAAATAACTGGTTCAATAAATGGAATAAACTAATAACATCAAATTGTTTTTTTTTCTAAAAATTACCTGATAGCCTGTAAGATTGGCTTTCTCGAGAAGCATCTTGGTAGCAGTAACTTCATCATGACTGCCAAGGGAACACATAAGTATTTGCAACATAAAATAGAAACACAGAAATACTCAAACAAATCATATGTTTACCTTCGACCCAGAACTTTGGGTTGCAGAATACCAAATCGGTTAATGAATTCATAAAATGTTCGTCTAGTAGGGTATCCTAGACAACTTATCCTTATTGCCTCTAAAACTCCCTGTTCAGAAAGAAAGATGACATCTCACAACTCAAATGGCCAGTTCTTGTAAGATTTGGAAGCTATTTTTGTTTATTAAATTACTACAGTAGAGATGTAGGAGCAACAGCCAAATGTAGATTTTTTTCTGACCCAACAGAATTGTGTTATTACTTCATAACATTGCTTTGGGCTAAAATTTTATGAATTTTAAAAACTGGTGAAATATACACTTGTGCTCATATCTGCATGTTTAATGACTACAAATAAAGTGAAATTGCAGAAGTCTCACCCCACATCGAAGCTGCTGGAGAACATTACTGTTCTCAAATATTGTTGGCTTGAGAACATTATTGGGTTTTACGCAGCGGATGTAGTGTGGTTCTATTGCACTCAAAGTTTCTAACAGAGATTGTAGTTGTTGCTGCAATATCATGCCAAAACAAAGAAGTAAATACATATAAAAATATGAAGGAAATAGAGTAAGAGAAAACGTTGCATACCTTGAAACTTGAACCTATTGAAGTAAACTTTGTGGACTTTGTTGATTCTTCGCAAGGTGGAAAAAGACTTGAAACAAATGAACATTTTGAAGCATTTAACAAGACTTGATGTTCATTTACAGCATAATCTATGTTTTTATCCAGGAAAAATTCTGTTTGATAAGTGACCTGTAACAACAAGAGACATACATTTAGTGTGCACACCTTAACTGTGTAAATAGCCAATTAAAATGAAGAACCAACTTAGTAGAAAGCACAGTAAACTAATGACTCTACCGACTAGATAGATGGATGGGTTAATTGCTTATATGCTACTGGGTTGCATCATTGATATGTCAATGACACAATGAGTTGAGTGTTACATATTTGTTTGGAGGATCAAGGAATATTTTATTGGCTCTAGGCCAAAGGACTAAGCAAAGCAAGCGCATGCAGTTATGCACAAAAGGTTGGCTCCATTATTGGGTGATTATTTAATGTTTTTTAAAACAAGATTATGCTGTTGGAATGGAATCAGTTCAATTTCATGGGGCCAAGAGGCCAACATATATCCATGTACAAGGGGCCACAGGCCAAAAGACAAATAAGCAGAAAACACCTATACAAAGAGAAACTAAGACAAATACTCTCAACACCATCCTCAAACTCAAAGTGGATCAACTACATTGAGTTTGGAGAGATACAATCGATGTTGAGCTCTAGTATGTGTCTTTGTGAAAGTCTGCCAACTGAAGTTCTGAAGGCATATTGAAGTGTAATGACCTGCTGCTGCACATGCGACCGCATGTAGGAAGCATCAACCCCAACATGCTTAGTAAAGTCTTGCTTCACCAAATCTCAAGCAATGCTAATAGCACCAGTGATGTCAAACAGTAACTAGTAGGTGCATGCGTTGAAACACCAAAGTCCTCAAGATGCCACCATAGCCAGGTGAGGTGAACTTAGCCGTTACTGACACGAGCCCTCAACACTAGAACGAGAAACTACGGTCTGCTTCTTAGCCCTCCAGGCAATCAAAGAGGAGGCTGCCTAACAAGATCAGGAGAAGGAAAACCAAGGTGAGAGGGAAGCTGACATGCTAAAGAAGCACGATCACAAAGGTTGTATCATGGAGTAGGAGGAGCCAAGAGAGGATCAAGAGTAGGACCCAATAAAGAGGGAGCAGGCACTAGAGCAAGACCCAACAAGGACGGAAGAGTTGAAGTGGAAGGTGATTGAACAGAAGTAGAAGGATCAAAATGAGGAAGGTGGGTGTAGTGAAATAGAAAGGGAGAGATCTCAACAAAAGAGATGGAAGGATCCGCTGGTGAGAAAGGAGCAAGAGGAGCCGAATGTGAAGCCAGTGAAGTTGGTGGAAATGGAGAAGCCGGTGGAGCTGGTGGAGAAGACGGGTGGGAAACAACAAGAGTGGAGAGCTCAGGATCAGGAAAAGTCAGAAAAGAGATCGACTCGGCAAGAGAGCCTGGACTGGCAGTAGCGCCACAAGGATAGTAAGACCGGGACTCATCAAAGGTGACATCACGCGAGATACGCATCCGATGAGCAACAGAGCCATAGTAGCGATAACCCTTGTGCTCAGCACTGTAGCCAAGGAAAACACACTCAACTAACTGAGCAATCGGCCTCGTGCACTCACAAGGTGGAAGTAGAACATAGCAAATGTAGCCAAAAGCACAAAGATGACTGTGCTAAGGAGACCTACAGTAGAGACGCTTAACAGGAGTAAAACCCTGAAGAGCGGTGGAGGGCTGTAGGTTAACAAGGTAGGTAGCAGTAGAAACAGCTACAACGCAGAAGGCAAGCATTAGAGCACATGCCGTCTCAAGGAGGTGATGTTGCTTGCACTCAGAAACACCATTCTAAGCTTGAGCACCAGGACAAGAGTACTGAGGAAGAGAGCCCTGCGCAGAAAGAAACTGACGAAAGGCAGTAGAAAGGTACTCACCAGCATGGTTATTAAAGCGACAAGGCAAGGCAAGGTGGCTCACCATCTTTTTACCACCAAAGTGCTTAAGGCGCGCAGCGAGGCGACACCATACACACATCCTAACCTAGTATACCAGCAAATTAAATAAAAACTAAATAGGAAATACTGGAGTAGTCTAGTAGTGCCACCTCCCTAACCGACCCACAAGACTGGCATGCCTAGCCTCCTTCCTATTTCCTCTTTCTTCTCTTAATTACCCTTTGTCCTCATGCTTTATCAACATCAGCTCCTCAAGGTTCCAGTCAAGCCAGCAAAAACAAAAAGGAATAAGGCACACAACAAAAACAAAGAGGAAGGAATAAGAACAGGCAAAAATAGAGAAGGAAGAAACATAGCAGAGCAAAGAGGGGAGAAGAAGAGAGCATAGGGGGGAGGGAGAGAGAGAGAGAGGAAGCAAACCTAGAACAGGGATGGCGGTGTTGATTTGTGCTGCAGTGGACTGTGGACGGCGACGGGGATGGCGGTGTTGATCTAAAACGACACTTTAATAACCATGCTCACCAGCAAAATCAGCACGAAAGTCACGAATAGCCGAATCAATTTAAGTGTGAATCATGGTGGAAAGGACTGATAAATAGAAAGGACCTGACTACGAGAAAACATGAAGTAAATCCAAGTATGGTGATAGTAGTTATCAATGAAGATCACATAGTATCGATGGCCTGCTTTTGAAACGAAAGGAACCGGATCCCAGACATCAAAGTGAATCCAATCGAAAGGACGAGCAGAAACAAAGTCGCAAGAATTGCAAGGGAGCTACACCTGCTTTCCAAGCTTGCAGCTTATACAATGCAAGGAAGTATCACCTAGAACAGACCCAAAGACACCACGACCAAGAAAGAAAGGCGTGGCCCAGACAATGGTGCCACTAAACAACACTATTGGAAGTGTTAGCGGTAGAAGCAATGGTAGTGGTGGTGGTCGACTGCCTGAGAGAAGGAGCGGAAGTGGAAGGAAGACAAAGCTAATCAAGCTCCTAGACATGCTGAGAATGATGACAGCAAGGGCCAGCACCAACCAAAGCACCTGTGCGCCAATCCTGAACACAACGCAAGTCAAGCTCAAGAATGATGCGACAATCATGATTAGCAATTTGGATGGCGAATATAAACTACATAGCAAACCAAGAAACATGGGAAATATAAGCTACATAGCAAACCTAAAAACATGAGAAACAGCAGGAACATGAAACTGAGTAGAAAGGGTGCCTCGGCTAGTACCAAGACAGAAAGTGCCATTTGCAATTTGAATAGAGAGAATAAGAACATGACTCAAGGAAGTAATGTGAGTGGAGTTTGGTGTCATGTGAAAGGAAGCAGTAGTCCAAAATTAAGGGAGATGCTATACCTAAAGCAGGAGACTAAGTGCCTGGATACTGAGTGGTAAGACTAGCAACACCCAAAAAACCTGGGGTCGAGCTCACGACTAGACACTGAAGGAGAGAAACCAGCTATTGAGCGGTGTATGGCTGGCGAGGAGCAGCAGCAATCCCTGGCACCGCCTCCTGGCGTGGCAAGTCTAGTACATGTGGCCACCACGCTGACACCAGGTACAGCGAAGGCCAGCATTGGAAACACCAACAACGGTCACCAGTGCAACCAACGGTGATGGGGAAGCAGTAGGCACTGTTGCCACAGGTGCCTTAGCAGCAGCCACAGACCTGAACAGGGGCGGAGCCAGCCCATGGCCATGCCTCGGGCTGGGCCAGCAGCTCCACCAAGCCACAAAAAGCAATAGAGAGAGGGGACATTGGTGGCCCACGGGCCATGGCTCCTAGGCCTCAGGGCCAGGCCCGGGTGGCTCGAGGCCTGGATTCGCCCTTGGACCCAAAGTAGAACTTCGGACCAGAACTCAGCGACGACGCTCAAGGCAAAGAAAATCATTTTGGTACGAACAAAAGCTCAGCTGCGGCGGCTGGGGCAAGAAGAAGACTGACGAAGGCGGCTGAGGCAAGGAGAAGCCCGGCGATGGCAGTTGAGGGAGTGAGATGGACTCTAAACTGCTAGTGGCAGCCATCGGCGAAAGCTCAAACATATCAGCAGCCAAAGAAGTTGGAGAAGCTAAAGTTAGAGGAGACGGAGAAGCCGAAGTGAAGCCAAAGCCAAGTGAGGAAGCCGAAGCTGGCCCAAGAAGCCAAAGCTGCAGCTTAATGCTGAAGCCTGTGAAGAAGCCAAAGTAGCTCTTGCCGGCTCCAAGCTAAAGTCAGTGGTGAAGCCGAAGGTGCTGCTCCACGCTGAAGCCAGCGAAGAAGCCAAAGCAGCTCTTGCCAGCTCCAAGCTAAAGCTGGTAGAGAAGCCGAAGCAGCTCTTGGCGGCTCTAGCCAAATCGAGAAGACCAAATCCGGCAGCTGCAGCGTGGAGCGAACTGTGAATGGTCAGGCAAATTGTGAAAGGTCAGGCGGCGAGCGGCGCACGGTGGAGCGAGCAGCGGTAGCTGTCCAAGAAGAATGGCGACAGCGGATTGCACACGGAATAAGAGATAAAGGGAGAGAGCTCGGGCAACACTCAGGCAGTAGTGGTGGTGGAGGAAGTGCTAACCCAGGCTCTGATACCATGTTGGAATGGAACTCAGTTCGATTCCATGGGGCCAAGAGGCCAACATATATACATGTATAAGGGGCCAAAGGCCAAAAAGACAAATAAGCAGAAAACACTCTATACAAAGAGAAACTAAGACATATACTCTCAATATATGCTCTGATTAAAGCCCCGTCCATTGTGCCTCTTTTCCTTTTACTATTCTAGCATGCCATTTGGGAAGCCTTTTATTCTGACATTGATTTAATCAAAAACCATTAGTCCATCAGTAGGCCACATTCCAAACCTTTTAACATGGAGCCTTTTAGTGCTCAAATTAACCCACATATATTTTATCCAGGTGTAGAACTGGCCTGTTGTTTTTTTAGTCAGATAAATACTTACGCCCCCTAATATGTGAAATTTCAACTGATTCATAGTTGTCAATTATTGAGAAAAGACATAAGAGCCTGGTAAGAACAAGCCCTGCATAGAATTCTACCGGTATTCACATACTAGATGTTAGCCACAAGAACCAGTTTGACTAATAAAAATTTGGGCATTACAAAGGAGCTAATTGTCATTGACTATCGTGTGTGTGAATGTCAAGCTGCAGCTACTCATGCACATTAAAGATGATCTCAGAATGTTATCATATTGTGCCATAAGTAGATCATTTGTATCACAATTACATGTGCAATCATGAGTGCATAATGTATCACAGCGCTAAGTCTAGATATGTCATACAGACTGTTACGATTTCCAGTGTGGGCAGACGATCTGGTTACCACTCCAAAAAATATAGCCCAACGGCATCAACTTTAATATTAAATGTACATCAAGAATATGTTACCTACATTTCCAGCATAATGATGAATAGTGAAATCGGATCGTGAAAATTTGGGTTTACTGAAGTGCAGGTTGTCTTTAAATTTTTGATATAGCTTCTCGGCAAATGTTTCATGGGTTGAATTCCGCAACATGCTGAAGCATACGAGAAAAAAAAAATTGTTAAAAAGATTTGGAATTCTAATGAAACAAAAGGATATGTTTACAATTAATGGTATATACCATGTCTCATCCAACAGAGCAATTATCCCCCCTGGTTTCTGCATTAAATAAATTAGAAATGAGGAATAAGATTCCATTACATGACCAAACCACAGAATGAAGTGCTCATTACAATATATCATGGCTAACCAATGTACAGGACTAATAAGAATGCAAGAAACAAAATCGTGTCCGCCAGAATTCGAGCCTGCAACCTGAGGGACAGACTAGAAACTTCATGCGCTAGCCAACTAAGCCCCTCGCTTGGTTGTGTTTAGTGGCGAAAACATAAATATATTAGGAGATGGCCAACTAGTCTTGCATCACACATAAATATATACATAAACTAATTAAATGAAACATGCGGTCCGACCAATGCCCCACCAGTTCAACCAGTGACCCAATGACCCGAGTGCTCGGCCAGGTCGATGACCGGGCCGGGCCTGATAACTCTGGATACCGGTACTTGTACTCATCATCTCCCAGATGATAGTAATTGACCCTGAATGGGGAATGCAGATGCGAGACTGTTTAAAGTAATCAGCAGTTAGATTAGGTTACATCTATAAGATCTTGTTTAAGAATCACCATAATTTCGTTAACATGCACCAAATTGATCATAAAGACAACATTGCAACTAGAATTTGAAATTCTTTACCTTCTCAATGAGATCAAGTATTTCTTGGTTGTCTACAAATTGAATGTAACTCCAGTCAATTTCTTCTTTCGTATATTCTTCTTGTTCCATCTTAAACACATGCTGTTCATGGGACATATGTTGGTTAGAGGACTGAAAGTTAAACTGGCTAGATAACTTAAAACAAACAAGATGTGAAACATGTCGACAAAGAAGATTTCCATTTTACAACCTGATTAAAATGTTGCTGGAGCTTCTCATTAGTTAGATTGATACAAAACTGCTCAAAGCTGCAGAAAGTCAAAATGTCAGCATGTAAGGATTACCTTCTTTCAGAACTGACATATAAGCAGATGGTTATTCATGCAGAAGTTGCTAACTCTCATCTATTACCAGTTAGAGCATTCAGAATCAAGGACTTCAATGAGCGAGCAAGTTAGCAAAATCTACAAATCAATATAATCTTTTTTCTTCAAGTAACAAATTATTTTCCTTCTCATTTCTGACAACTTATTTTTTTAGTGTTGATGAAAAAAGTGTAATACCCCCGCACAGTTTGCCAAAAGAAGGCCTTGTAATGATGGGATTGGTCCCGCACGGCTAATTGTGTAGATTAAAGTAGCATATTTGAGCTTCGGGAGTCCTTAAGTGCATCGTACATGAATGGAAAAGTGTATCTACCAAGTCTTCCATATGTGACTTCTATAACTACAAGTACATGAACATAAATAGTAGATTAAATGCAAAAGCATACCAGTTAAGCACCTGTTTGTCTTGAAACTTTCAAAACCATAAATGTCCAGCACACCAATCAAAATCTTTGATTCAGGATCTTGACCAATTGAACTATTGATTTTATTTACAAGCCTGTAACAGTGAAGAACACAAGTCATAACTGATTTTTGTCTACACCAGGTATAGTACAATAAACAGCAGTATAAAAAGGAAGTTCCAAAATTATGGTTTCCAAACTTACCAATCAAACAAACGTGAGTAAACAATCCTAGCCAATGCATCTCTGCTAAGAGCTGCAGCTCGTGCATCTAAATTTTTTGTGATACTCTCCCCACGTGTTGCCATAACACGCTTGCACAAAGATTCCTCAAGACCCTTTTCATCGCACCTGCAGAACATTGCCCGTGCATGCCCATATAAGGGATGCAAAAAGGAACTTTGGGTAAATTTGCAAAAAGCAAATATTAAAGAAATAAATACATGAAAAGCTCAGCTGCTGTCCTAAGATGGAACTGGGATTTCTCATCTTTTGGTACAGAAGAATCTGCTTCACATCCTTCTGAAAATTCCACATTCCCCAAATGAAGAATGGCAGCTACAACTCTGAATATTGCATCCTGCAATACATACCAAGAAAAGTTGCATGTAAAAAGACTGTTCCTCTACTCCTGATGTCCTAATTTGATTCTGGCAAAACCTTAGCCATACCTGTTCATCAGAACTAATACCCACAATACCCATAGCTCTTCTGGTTTCCATGTATTCGTTAGAGTCATCCAGCCCATTAAGCTCAATACAATTAGACTGATTGAGATAGTGAAATGATCTGGCATCTCCCAATTTATATTTCTTGCAATCCTGATAGACATATTCACATATCAAAGCTTAGATAAATAGATTACACATATTGATAAATAAACTAAGGAAAAAAACTGACGCAACATTCAATTTACAAAGGGTTACCCAATGTGTAACATCAAATGGCGCATCAGAGGATGCAGCAAAGCAATAATAATGCTAATTATATTTAGATAATTTCCAGTTGCTACTCAACATCTGAAAATTCTTAGCTCCACCTATCCATTTCCTGTAGAATTATTAATTTGAAAATCTGGCATCTTAAACAGATACATTTACTTCCCAAAAATTTACAACACATTATATCTTTCTTGAGTTGATTATGTTAAGTCTATTTCACAGTTTCCATATGCAAAGTTTACCCAGGGAAGAAATACAGTATATATTTCAGCTTGCGGCACTTAGCCTCTTTATGTGTGAATGTCCTAAGGTTTTTGCAAATTTCCTAAGTTTTTATAATGAGGAATAGGATACGTATCACAAACTTTCATTGTAAACCAGTTGTGAAACGATCTAACAATATGTAGTAGTTCCAAAAATGGAGTTGCAACAATATTTTTGGGAAAAAGTTAGTGAACAGGCTCTTACTTCTGGTGGTGCAGCACACAACATGTAAAAGCAGTGATAGTTTCTTTCTGGATCAGATATTTGACAAACACGTGACCTTTCCAGAAGATAAGTCCTTATGGCGGCTCCTGAAATCTTCCCGTTATCATCAAATTGAATCTCCACAAATTTGCCAAAACGACTGTAAAATCAAGAAAGGTAAGGTGTAAAGACAAATTGCTATGACGATATATTGTAGAAGTTGCATAAGTAAATTAATAAGCACCTAAAAGGTAAAGGAGGATTATTGCATCACATTTAGGTTCGTTACCTTGAATTATTATTCCTGACTGTTTTTGCATTGCCAAATGCCTCAAGAACAGGGTTAGACTGCGACAGACAAGTAGGTACATTACAAAAATGTGTCAATGATATATATTGTTTCTTAACCCTAGAAAGAGAACATCTTTCATAGTTTTGATATATAGATATTCCAGAAAAATGAAGTGCCTGAGGTGCCAACTAATTCATGATTATTATATTCTAACCCAGGGGCACAACTTTTTTATGGTGTTTAGGTTGCCAATAGTGCTTGTGCTACCACCAAAAAAGACAATGCAAAGTGCCACTGAAAAACGCACCTCCAGGATTTGTTGTTGCACTGACCTTCCTTCAGCCTGAGCTTTACCACCCATGAAAGCAAGATATTGCATAAGCATTTTAGTGCTTTCTGTCTTGCCAGCTCCACTCTCTCCACTTACTAATATTGCTTGGCTGATACGATCATGGATCATAAGTCTGGGCAGAAGAAACATAGGAAGCTTCGTTATGCTTCATATTTGAAATGTTTAAAATAATAATGTAAGAAAAACACACCTATATGAACGGTCAGCAATAGCGAATGGATGGGGACTCAGCTCTCCAAATTCTGCTCCTTTGTAAATTCCCATCATGTGGTTGTTATAGAGGTGAGGAAGTCTTTGAAATGGATTCACAGCTATTAAAATATTCCCAGTGTAAGTCTGGACGAACAATTTAATCCATTAGAGAAGCTGCAAGAACATAAATAACATAAAGAAAAACACAAAAAACTCCTATCAAGTACAAACAATAATAGAACTAGTATTTCTAGGACACTCATGTTCACCCCCCATGTATCATGTTGAATCGGACAGGCATAATGGATCACCACTGATTCTTGTTTCAACTATGAATTAGAACCTATGTCTAAAACAAGACTAGTTATAAATTTGTTCAATATAAACGGTACACAATCAAGATCCATGTAGAGTATTTAGCCGGAATGAGTTAGTGACAATGCCTGATGGCCACATCCCTGACAAGGTAGTAACAGTGATGACAACATAGTCTATGTAGGAGGACTAAAATAATAAAATGAGCATGTGTTGTTGCCTTGTTTGTGTCATCTCACGAGAGAAAAAGGTGAACTCGGTGCAAGAGTCACTAGAGTCTAAACACAGCATGATCAAATGCAACGAATTCATGAATGGGATAGCATAAAAAAGCACCAATGAATGGTATGTGCATTTGGATGATGTGTTGAGAGACTGAACTTACGTATATTTCATTGAGAGCATATCTAGACTTCAGATTCTGGAGCACTCCTGGTTCATGTAAGTAGGCTAGCCTTGTCATATCCTCCACGCCACCACGTGGAGATTCAGTATCCTTAGGATAGGCAGTTGAGACATTAACAGTGACCTTCTTGCCAGAAGTACAGTTTATGACTAGTTCATCATTTCCATTGATCTCCTCCACCAAGCCATCCATCCAGGCCTCATCTGGGTCCTCAACCCAGACATGAGAGCCCACGACAAAGCGGCTTTTGGATGCCTTCAACACAAGATTAATCGAACATATGATTTGCTGATGCAGGAGCAGTAGAAATCTCTATTCCCTTAAACTACTACAAATTGATAACCTTGAATTATTAATGAAAATTTTCATGTGGGGGGTCGTCTCCCCCATAGCTTCCCTAAAAAAAAGAGAGAGTAAATCTGCTCTGTGCCATCACAATTGTTGTGAAGTTGGAAAATACCATCACAAAGGAGGACTTCCTAATGACATCGCAATGGCCCAAAATTCTACAAAATTTAATTGCCATCCATTTGTCCGTGCAAGGGTGCCAATGACCATTCTGCCCTCATCTATCTCTCTCTAGTTCTTCCCTTTCTCACCTTTTCCTACAGAGGCATTTCATCGAGCATGTGTTGCGCATGGGAAGAAGGAAGTTTTTCTACCTTACCGGCGTGCACCCGCGCAGCACCATCGCGCCCGAAACCTCATTGCTCGTCACTGCGATGCACAGGTTTTGCCGATGCGCCACAACTGCGTTCCCACTTCCCAGGAGTGCGGCATCGAGCACGCGGAGATCGTCCCGGCGCAAACGGTTGCGTGGTTGGGGCGATTAGCCGCGACGAGCAGTGCGTCGACAGCCCGGAAGGGGTAGTGCGCGTGCGGGAAGCGCAGGGACGGGGGCACGAGAGCGCCGGAAGGGCGGACATGGGCATGAGGACGCTGGTGGCCAGCGGTGGTAGCGGGCGTGCCCATGGCTTGTGCAAGTCGGGCACTACGTACGCACGACGAGAACATCCAGGGATGTGGCCGGTCCGGTGCCAGCCATGCTTGTCTTGAACAACAACAATGCATTGCATCCATAGGCTATGGCTTGGCTTGTCCATGATGCCAGGCTTGGTAGCTCGTCTCGCCACCAACGCAGCGTCGAGCGTGCGCACTGCATCGCAGGCGCGGCCGCGTGCAGGTTGGGGCGGTTGGCAACGCCAAGCAGCGTGTTGACGAGCCCGGCGAGGGGCGGGGAGTGTGCAAACGGTGCGGGCATGACAAGGACACGAGCTGGGCGGAATGTGGCGTCTGGCGTGCGCATGACGGTGCCGGCGCCCCGCGACATCCTGAGAATTAAGGAAAAAGAAGCCACGGTACAAAAATGTTTTTTTTTCTTCTCTCATCTAATGGCATGTATAATGATGTAATATTAGTAGTTAGTCAGCTTTGTCATATAAGATTTTTTTTTTTGCTGACATGAATAAAGAATGCAGTGGTTACTTCGTGAAGAGACCACTATATACACGATACAAAACACTAATTTATGAAGTATTGTCCATAACACGTACTTTTTCATGTTTTAATAAAAAAATTATAGGATCTCATAGAGACAACTTTAAAATGTTATCATCATAAAAAAATTTCTTAGTTTTATCTTTAAATAACATGAAAAAATATATAAAATATTAGTTGTCTCTATTATTATACACGCTCAAAACGGGCGTTGATGGAGTCTATAGAAGTAAAATGTGATCAGATGGTATTTTTCCAAATTTATTAAGGCCTTGTGATGGTATTTTGAAGCGAGGCCTATTTTTCAATGAGAGATGTTTTTATGCTTTTCTTTATTAAAATTACATAAATAATAAAGTATGAATAAATAGTAGATAGTAATTATTTACCTCTTCACTTATTTTAAGATTTATGTAACTTGTATTGAGAGAAAAGCATAGCAGCACCTCTCTTTTCCAAATTTCTTAAGGCCTTGCGATGGTATTTCCAAGCGAGGCCTGTTTTCCAACACAGGATGATTGCGATGGCACGTAGCAATCTTACGCAAAAAGAAATGATACAGCTGCTAGTTCGCACGGCAAGACCTAAATTACGCAGAAACTACACAAACTTAATTAGCGTGACTCTCAAACACGACGTTCATGTACTCCCTCCGTTTCTTTTTATAAGGCGTATTTGGTTTCGTTAGGACAAGACTTTGACCAACGATTACTTCATTAATATATCATTTATGCAATACAAAATCATAATTATATATAAGTACTTTTGAATACAAATCTGCTAATATCAATTTTGTGTCATAAAAATTATATACTAATAGAGTAATTGTTGGTCAAAGCTTTGTCCTAACAAAACCAAATACGCCTTATAAAAAAAACGGAGGGAGTATTTTGATGTTGTGCACATGGGTTGCGCTTGAAATGTTCCTGTAGGCACAGCCGATAGCATCATATATAAGGAGTAGGACTGCGCCCTCGAAGAAAGAATCAACGGAACAGTGCTTGCCGCATGTAATTGCATTTGGATTTGGGTATTTCAGCGAGCATTTGGACTAGCCAGGCTGGGCACAGGCTCAATGCTGGAACGGAAGATGCAATGCGGCAAAGAATCAATTTCAATGTCAAAAGGGGCAAAAAAAAAAAAAGAAGAGAAATGGGTACCATTAATTGCGCCCGATGGAACGATCAGACCGAGGCCGGCGGCATCCACTCCGTCCCGCGATGCAATTAATGCGGAGTGGCGGCACCACCACCGCACGGCCGAGGGCACGATCGACGACGAGCCGGAAAGAGGGGAATCCTACCTAGCTAGGATCATATCGCTGTCCATCGTCGGTGTCGTCGTCGTGAGAATTGGTTGTGTTGGAGTTGCATGCGGCGTTTACTTTTTTTAGCAGCGATTTTTGGACAGGATCGAGGTGCATGTGGTGGCGACGAAAAGGAGGAGGCCCCCAGGCGACGCGGCAACAAGGAGGCACCGAGCCGAGTGGTCAAGAAAATAAGAGTTCTCCATTTATATATAAAAACTATTTTTCATATATATATATATATATATATATATATATATATATTAAGACTGCACATTTAATTTTGAGAAGAGCCGGGTACGTGGTCTTCTTTTATATACACATGATTATAACTAGTAAGATTTGGGCGCTCCGCCGCGCCGTGCAAAATTTGATCCAAGTTTTTATTTCTGAAAAAAGGCAGGAATATCCAAGTGTTTTTTTTTGTTCGGTTGGGTTTTTTTCGGAAAAAATACGCTAGGTAAGAACCGTTGACGAATCTGCGAAACAACCGGCCTTTTTGGAAAAAAAAAAAGAATAATACATGCTCCGAAAAATATTAGATTTCGAGTTTGCAAAAAAAAAACTATAGACGCCGAGTTTAACACCCTATGCGTTCAACGGGTAATATTACATGTTTTGGAAAATATTAGAAATCGTGTTGCAAAAAAAAATTAGATGCCGAGTTTAACACCCTATGCGTTCACCGGGTAATAATACATGTTTTGGAAAATATTTGAGATCGTTCTGTACAATATTAGATTTCGAGTTACCAAAAAAAATATAGATGCCGAGTTTAACACCCTATGCGTTCACCGGGTAATAATACATGTTTTAGAAAATATAAGAGATCGAGTTGCAAAAAAATTATTGATGTCGAGTTTAACAACCTATGTGTTAACCGGGTAATACATGTTCCGAAAAATATCAAAGATGCCAATTTTCTTTTGTCGAGTTTAACACTCTATGCGTTTACCGAGTAATAATACATGCTTCGAAAAACATTAGAGATCGAGTTGGGGGGAAAGTCTAAAGATTAGACGTCGAGTTTAACACCCTATGCGTTCACCGGGTAATGATACATGTTTTGGAAAATATTAGAGATCGAGTTGCAAAAAAAAAAATTAGATGCTGAGTTTAACACCCCATGAGTTAACCGGGTAATAATACATGTTTTGAAAAATATTAGGGATAGTTTCGGAAAATATTAGATTTCGAGTTGCCAAAAAAATTATAGACACCGAGTTTAACACCCTATGCGTTCACCGGGTAATAATACATGTTTTGGAAAATAATAGAGATCGAGTTGCAAAAAAAACTATAGATGCCGAGTTTAACACCCTATACGTTAACGGGGTAATACATGTTCCGAAAAATATCAGAGATGTCAATCTTCTTTTGTTGAGTTTAACACTCTATGCGTTCACTGAGTAATAATACATGCTTCAAAAAACATTAGAGATCGAGTTGGGGGAAAAAGTCTAAAGATTAGACGTCGAGTTTAACACCCTATGCGTTCACTGGGTAATGATACATGTTTTGGAAAATATCAGAGATCGAGTTGCAAAAAAAAAAATTAGATGCCGATTTTAACACTTCATGCGTTAAACGGGTAATAATACATGTTTTGGAAAATATTAGAGATCGTTTTGGAAAATATTAGATTTCGAGTTGCCAAAAAAAAATATAGACGCCGAGTTTAACACCCTATGCGTTCACCGGTAATAATACATGTTTTGGAAAATAATAGAGATCGAGTTGCAAAAAAAAAACTATAATGCCGAGTTTAACACCCTATACGTTAACCGGGTAATTAATACATGTTTCGAAAAATATTCGAGATGTTAACCTTCGTTTGTCAAGTTTAACATTCTACGCGTTCACCGAGTAATAATACATGTTTCGAAAAATATTAGAGATTGAGTTGGGGAAAGAAATCTAGAGATCCAGCCTATACGTTAACCGGGTAATACATGTTCCGAAAAATATTCGAGATGTTAACCTTTGTTTGTCGAGTTTAACATTCTACGCGTTCACCGAGTAATAATACATGTTTCGGAAAATATTAGAGATTGAGTTGGGGAAAGAAATCTAGAGATCAGAGATCGAGTTGAGGGAAAAAGTTTAGAGATAGAGTTGTACTCAAATTTCTACTGACGAAAATATTTTTTCCGGGAAAAACAGAGAAATGACCTAGACGTAAGAAACGTGGACCTGTTTGTTATTTTTTTAGACCTGTTCGCTATCCCGAAAAATTAGAAAAGGGCTCGTTAGAGATTTGTATTTAGCGGGGTGAGGAGGGGGGGTCGTAAAGTAACAAACCAGGGATCTGAACGTAATTTAGAAATGATTTTTTTGCTCTCACAAAAAATCGTAAAGGATCTATCTGTAATTTGTAAGAATCTATCCGTAATTTAATGAAAAAAGATGTTTTTTTTGCAAATTACCAAGGAGGTGACGTGGCCTAGCCGGTTGGCCTCTATTTTCTTCCCTTATAAGGAAGTTAATCCGTAATTTAATGAAAAAAGATGTTTTTTTTGCAAATTACCAAGGAGGTGACGTGGCCTAGCCGGTTGGCCTCTATTTTCTTCCCTTATAAGGAAGTTAATATCCCAGCTTCATCACACGGTCGTACGTCCTCCTCCCAACAGCAGTTAGTGGCGAATTAATTAATGCGTCTGCACGGAGGCATGTACGTACGTGGTGCGTACAGCAGGTTTCATCGTGGTCATGGAACTCATCGACAAATGTGGGAGACCCGTACGTACGTGAATTCGCAGTCACGAACGAGTTCATAGGACAGAGCCGCGCGTTCATGGGTGTACCGTGGTGGCCGCCCGTGTTGCTTGCTCCCCAGAAGGATCGATCTTTCCAACTTCTCGCCGCACAGCACGTACATGCATGGTCGCGGGTTGCTGCATGCGCCTGCCCGTACGTACGACGCGCCGGATCCACCAGCGCATGCACGGTCCGTGCCGTGATCCGCACCTGTAATTGCATGAGTCTCTGACGTGTGATTTAAGCGTACGTTGGGTCGTCGGCGTTGAACGTTGGCCCTGCCGGCCGGCAGGCGCGCGCCCACGCCGACCGGACGAAAAGGCAATCGGAAACTAATCTGACCAGCTGCCCGGCCGGTTGCTAGCATGGAGTTTTTTTTTTACAAAATATAATACATTTTTAGATATTTTTACAAAAATAATACCTAAAAGTATATCTCTGTTGCTATTTTAATTAACGACAGAAGTTTCTATGATATTTCGATTAAATTAGCCGACAGATTATTTTGTTACGAATTTTTTTGATCGACAAAGCTGAGGCTTCGGTCATCGATTCATTTGACGATAGTGTATTTCTTAATAAAAAATTAGGGTATTTTTTGTAAAGTTATTTTAAAAATACATTACATTTTTATAAAAAAAAAAACCAGCTAGCATGTACTATACTCCTTGAAGGCCAGGGAGGCCGTAGTGATGTTCCAATCGCGTCATGCATGTGCGAGCAGGAGCGAAAGTACGTGCCGAGATATAATACCTAATCCGTACGTTAGCCGTAGCGCTTTTGACGTGGAATCTTGGCGTGGCACGGCGTGATTGTTCTCTTTTCACCGTGCATACGCGGCCCTCCCCCGTACGTCCACCCTACGATGAGTAGGTGCACCATGTACGCCCTTTGGGCATGTGTTAACCAGCTGCTTTCTTCGCTGGGAGGCCCCCGGGCCAGGTAGAACAATAACGTAGATGTAGCTGCCGAATGATGGACCTACAGGAGGAAGATATGGACGCACGCATGCATGCATGCTGCCTAGCTGGTTGGACCGGCATCCTGATGTATTGTACATTGATTTGTACGTGCCAAGAGAGATGAGATCCGGAGACCGGAATCAAATCGCACTTCAATTGTCACACCTTTAATTAAACCGGCCGTTGTTGTACAAATGTCTTGACTCTAGCCAGCCTGGGTTTGGGTTTCGTGGGATAACTAGAGTGGGCCAAACTACAAGTTAAGGCCCTGTTTGAAGTGCTTAAGGCCCGTTTCTATTTTCAAAAAGTTGGAAAAAAAACCCCCAAATTGGCTAACTTTTTGAGGTTGTTTTCGGTACAAGCTAAAATTCACCTTAGGGCAGCTTCGGGGGCTTGTGAGTTAAAATTACCCACTATACTGCCAAATAAATCTCTACTATTCTAAAGCAGCACTTGGTGGCAGTGGTCCGTTCTTCCCACGTCATTAATTGCCGCTTAATTGCCCTGCTTAATTGTCCTACGCAAGAAACGAAGCGTTGCTTTAATTAGCCAGCTTTCGCAAGAAACGAAGCGTTAAAGATAAATGTTTGATCTTTTGAAACAATTTTTTTTATTTTTTAATCTTTATTTTTCGTTATCAATTTTGTTTTTCGTAGCAACACACGGGCATGTAACTAGTAGCATACTGATTTACAGAAAAAAATATATCAAGCCTCCTCCTTTCCCCTCTAACACCGACCTCTCCCCTTTCTCCTCAGATGCTATCCTCCCGCTCCTTTCCCCCTTTGACACCGACCTTTGTCCCCAAGCACAACCCTGTCGTCGTCCCCATCCCCAAGCATCACCTCGGTCGGTCGCCACTGACCCACTCCACCAAGGCAACCTACTCCCACGGCCACACTCTCTCCAGGCCGCAACTGCCGCATAGCCCAGACACGGGGTCATCACCTCCTGCCGAACCCAAATGATGTCGCCGCCACCCCTTCGGGTTGCCGCCGCCTCGATCCCGTCACCGCACTTCCTGGAGGCCGTCTCTGCCGCATCGTGTCCCAGTTGACACCACCACTACCCTCCGGTCCCTCCCCGTCGTTGCTGCCTCGGTCCACTACCACACTTCCCCGAGGCCGTCGCGGAAACAACTTATGATAAAAGCTACATCTCCCTAATCAGGTCCTAAATTGTATGAATCTTGAGACAGTGAGTGCGGTTAAGTTATTTAGGCCTGTGAGTGGTTGCAAATTAATCCAACCTTCGCAGATGAGATCGTACGTGATTCCTCGGCTCGCAAAAAATGACCATGATCACAAACGCTAGCTAGCTCGAGAAATTAAGTTGAACACATTAATCACGTACTGGACCTGCTCGGCCTGTGCACTCCGGCCGGCACGAACTCCGAGCTAGGTATGCTTGTACAACGAAGAGGAGCTAGCTAGGGACCATGCAAGCTCTGGGCAGGCTAGCTAGCTGCTGGGAGCCTGGGAGCGAGGCATGCACGTACGCGCGTACACTGACCTAACCATGTGATATGTGGCGGCCGGTGGCTTTTGGCTTTGGACCGGCCCCCTTGTCCACGGTCGCCGGCCGCGCGGCGACCGGGCCCCGCAGACCCCCTAAACTGAGCGCGCGGCGTACCTAGCTTGCGAACGTGCCGGTGCGCGCTAGTCGCGATCGGCTCGATCGTTCGTGCTCGTGCATGCATGTCCATGCCCGGCCGGCCATGCACCACGTGCCGGCCATACTGACGCCCCTGCCTGCACCTGCACACACGCTGCATGGTGTACCGCTGCATCAGCGCACGCATGCATGCTCCAAATTTTGCAAAAAAAAAAGCTGCAGGGTGCATGCATGCATGCGTCTAGCTTCGGGGCCGGAGGAAAAAGGCTTGGCTGCAAGGGCCAGATACGATCGGCCGGCGTTCGTGCCATGTTAGGTCCTGAAACCTGAAGCAGCCCCTGCAGTAGCAGCTAGCGGTGGCACCGTAGGCGGCCGGTAAACCTTCTTCAGCTAGCCATCGACCGGCTCCCTTACTCCGGGGTCCACAGTTCCACACCACCTCGCGCCTTTAGGACGTATACGGGCGGCTGGAAGAAAGGCTCGTGCTTTGGGCTTAAGCTACCGTGCTTTGTTTACTACAATCGCGAACGATGTGTATTCGGTCGGTTCACAGGGCACGAACGTACGACTGTCACGTCGTGGTTCGACAGGGTTTTCGTGAAACAAGCAGGGAGCTTTGGAACTCGGGCATGGGTGGCCGGCCGGGCCGGCCGTTCGATTGATTCCTGCCGCCTGTCTGCACCCAGAGAATCCTTGTCCTGTCTGTACTCCACGTACCTTTGCCTATCCAACCCGTGGGCCTCTCAGGGCCGGCCCATTCTCATCTCCAGTGGAGGCTCGACGTCTTTGAGCCTGGCGTGGGCGATGTGCTCCTTGTCGTTTCCTTTCTTGGGAGTTGGTTAACCCTGCCCGATCCACTGACCCGCCGCCACGGGTGATCCATCAAAGATGGAGCAGCTTGCTCTTGTCTTCAGTTTGCAAATAGTAAATCTTTTGATACGAAGCAATGGGAGTGGTTAAACCCATGGATCTCAAGGGCATGGAAATTGCTGGTCATGGAAGCCGAAAGCACGTCGATCTATTCGCAACAAGACAACGCGAACGGAAACTAGATAGATTCACACAGGACAATGGGCCGATTAATTAAGCAATTTCCTCTCTCTTTTGTTTGGTACAACTGTACTTCCTATCTCAATAATGTTTCTTCTTCTTTTTTTGACGGGGATCTATCTCAATGATGTTGTCTCTGTTCATTCTCTCATGCTGACGGCACTTGGAATATGCAACAGAGAACAGGGTGTGGAAGAACATCTAACTCCTCTTTTCTTATGTCATGGTTACCACTTTACGACATGTCTTTATCAACGCCATGTCATCTCCCCAGCATAAGAACATGCCAGATAAAAATTAAATCACCAAACCATTTGTCTTGCTGACAAAAAGGCATGTCGAGAAGTGTAGAAGAAATCGCCTTTCTTCCATCAAAAAGTGGATAGATGGCCCTAAAAAAAGTATATATGTAACAAATCAGCTTGTCGAGTTTTCTTGCGCAAGTAGATATAGTAGATGAACCACCGGAAAAACAATGGCATCCTTTTGTTCCCTTGTATATAGAACAACACAAAGCCAAATCAAGAAACCAGAAAGGAAAGGGGAAAAGAAGCAGTGGATTTGAGAGGCAGTCTGTCTCACCAACCTATTCCATAGTTGTAAAATCAAAGTCCAAGTCATAACCTATCCTTTCCACCGGTGCAAGTTCATGTACGAACAAGCTACAAGAGCTGCTCCCATGATGTAATTGCCCACCATATAAGTAATTTTAACCAGGACAGTCTAGAAGCCAGTGACACTAGTGTTTCTTACTACTGATATTTCTGGAAACACTCATCTACCTGGATGCTTACGGCATTTTCCCCTTGTTTAGTGCTCCTTTTCAAGGTGGTAATTAAAGTAGTCCCACCAGATCCACCAAAAACGCTGCAGTACGACGCTTTTGGTGTAATTGTGAAGGAAGAGTTGGCCCAAAGAAATGGTTTGTTTCCAGTGCAGATCAGAAACCACTGCATCATGAATGAATAGCTGCAAGAACCAGCATTGCAAGTTCCATACATGATGGTTCTTGTGAATTGTGATTGATTCACAGTGTTATCTTACACTCCAGATAAGCCAATTAATTAAATATTGAGTTGGTTCTTTCAAGGGAAACATGTGTTTTCCCCACTTTTTGCAGGTAAAGCAAATGAAAACTTGAAAAGGTCTTGAGGATCGAGCGGCGCTTGATGCGGGCGCACGTGAGGAGGTGAGTATTGTGCGTGTGTGTATGTATGTAGTTCGCCTGTTGTTCTTCCTTCTATGATGAATGCCAGAGCTCCTGGCCAATCTTAAAAAAAAAAAGGTCTTGAGGAGCCATATGCACAAAAAACCAAATACCTTTTGAAGAGTGTATAAGCAAGTGGCACGTAGTACACTAGGTCGAGCTGCGCGCGACGTCGTGTTGTGTGAAATTTGGTTCGAGGTTTTTGTTACAAAAAAACGCAATTTTGCTTTTCTCGATTGTGTTTTTTTTTAAAAAAAAAAAATTGGCTGGCTATGAGCCATCGACTTTTTTTTTTTTGCGAAACCCCAAGGAAGGACCTATTCGCGATTGGAAAAAAACCAGTAGAGGACCTGATCCCAATATATAGGACTACAGGGTTATTTTTTTTTCAAAATAACCGATGGAAGGATCAAACCATAATTTTAGAATATAGTGGAAGGACCTAACCATAATTTTATAATTTACGAAGGGTCTTTCCTCAAAAAAAAATCACCGCTTGGCATGGATGGTTGCCTTGGAATTCTATGCAGCACATGTATAGGTATAGATAGATTTGGAAGGTACTTGTACAAACGCAACCATATGGTATGACTAAGTAAACTAGGAATGTAAATTTGCACACTTGAACAATAGAAAGCAAACCACAAGACAAATGACACGATGATTCTTTTCGTGATCTCAGAGACTTGCCAGTCTCCCCTAATCCACGTTGAGGAAACTTAATCCAATCAAGCTGGCTCCTTGCGCAATTGAGCCTTTCCTCGATCACTAGTGGTAGCTCTTTCCCGCTTTAGGTAAGCGAGCTCCAGCCTTCACAATCACCGAGCCTTCTCACAAACTTCTTTAAAAAAAAATCACCGGTGTCACACCTCCATGCCGTCTAGGAGGTGGCAACCTCCAAGAGAATGGAAGCTCGGCGCTTGCTTGAGGTTGATCAAATGTCTAAAAACTCGAATTTAATGCTCACACTTGAATTGGTCTCAACCACCACTCAAATATGAATTGAATTCTCAAATGATGATGAGAAGGGTGCAAGGGATCACAACTATGTAATGAATGTCCAAAAAACTACCCTTGCTGCTGGTGGGGTGAATTTATAGCCCCACCCACAAATCTAATCGTTGGAGGCATAAAACATATAAAATCAGCAAGTCCGGTGCTACCGCTCATGCAGGATCGATAGCACCAGCCTCTCTAGCCAACGGTTGGAACAACATTAAATGTAGTAGGTGAGGTCCGTTGCTTAGTGATCCAGTGCTACCGCCCATGTAGGACTGGTAGCACCGGTCTTTGAATGATAAGCTGAGAAAAATTGCACTCTCTTTAGAAAATAGGTACCTCCCTAAGGGCCGGTACTACCGGATGTGTGAAAGTACCGCTCCTAGATGAGCGGTAGCTCCAGCCGATTGGAATCGTGCAAAAATGCACCTTTCTGAAAAATAGCTACCGCCCAAGAGAGTCAGTACTACCGAAACCCCAACAGTACCGCTCCTACATAGGCGGTAGCTCCGGGCCTCTGGCCTCCGAGGAGCAGTGCAAGAGGTGCATTTCTGGAAAATAGCTACCGCTTAAGGTGGTCGTTGCTACCGTGCCTCCGGTAGCACCGCTCCCATATGAGCGATAGTACCGACCTCCCAGACTTCAGAAAAAACACCCATTACTGAAAAATACCTACCGCCCTAAGGGTTAGTTCTCCCACATAGTCGGTAGTGCCGATTTTGTAGACTTTTGTCTAAAATTCTCATGAGTTGCAACAATTCAAATATGAATATGAATTTGAGCCAGGACACTTATCTAAATTCAAGTTACTAGCCAGAAAATTTTTCTCTTAATAGTACAACACCTAATCTAACAACTCAATCTTTTCTCCAGACACCGAGATCAACAAAAGTTATAAAAGGTCCTTAACTTAATATACCTTAGCCTTGAGCTTGAACACTTTGTACTCTTCCGATTTCGACCATCACATTTTCATCTTTGCACGTGTATCCTTGTGGACCAACCTATTATCATGCTCAAATGAAAATTGTTAGTTCATTAAACATGATTGTCATTAATTACCAAAACCTTAATCGAATTTGGGGGGCTAGATGCTTCACCAGCAACAACGGCTGACTCCCCTACCAGATCTAGCAACAACAACCTCCCCCCAACAAACCCGGCAACAGTGGCCTCTCACGTAGAGAGATAACCGCTTGCAGACCTCGAGAGACAAGGAGGTCATGGGGTGGTCCCCATTCACCAATGTGGCCACATACTCAACCATGGTGCTACCAGGAGGAAGTGGTTTGTAACAACTGTGTGGGCAACCAGGGCAATGAGGAGTTTATTGTGCTACCGATGTGGTTATGATTGCTATCCTTGCTCTGTCATTGTGGAATGGGGAGTAAGATATATCTGATTGGGGTAAGAAGAAGAAATAGGAGGAAGAGTTGCAACCTTGCAGGGGATTGAGGGAGGGGAACATATAGCTAGAGAAGGCAGTAGAGAAATAAGGAATTATTTCGTTTTCTGAACGTAGAGGAGGAGATTATTTTGGTGGAGGAATTGTTACATACGAGCAGCAAAAAAAAGTCGTCGAGTGGTGAGACCGTGGGAAGAAGATTTTAAAAGAAGAGTAGATGGGCAGTACGACTAGGTTAGATTTTTGCTCCGTAATAGAACGTCTGTGCTGTATCGTTACCGCAAGAAATTCCTACGAGCGCGTCCGCGTGCGCGCGGTATTCTCTGCGCAAGGTCTTTGGTTTGATTTGACTGGTGTAAAGAAAATTCAAAGGCAGAGAATATTAGAACTGCTCGACGAGTCGTGTCCAAAGCGGAATCCATGACAGGGACCTTGGGATCTCATTCTTTCTCCACTCGCCAAGATTCTGTCTCACCAACTGAACTCGCGGAATATTAGGCCTAGAGGGAGAAGAGACGCACCCGGCAACAGCTAGCTAGCGACCTATGTGAAGTCGATCGGACAACTGCCACCGGCCATGCAAACTTTCGTGATCCATTTCTGCGAAAATTAAACCCCCTTATATAAAATCCAGTAAATTTAGGTGAAACTTATGTTTGAAACAAACGCTCGCGGTATGTTTTTTTTTTTTACCGCACACTCTATTTTGCTAGTGCCGATAATTAGTCCGCATTATCAAACTCAAATTTTACCGAGCAATATTACCACTGATCAGTAGAGAAAGCGAGTCAGGATGAAGTGACAGCGGCTCTTTAAATATCAGTTCCACTGATCAGTAGAGAAAATAAGTTAATTGCAAGGACGAGGCAATTCGGTTCCGATCTTGCCTTGCAGCCTTTAGATTTTCCTATCTTTTCGTAAAGGGTTGGTAGCTTTAATATTTTACTAGGCCCGAACCCGAATGATTCGTGGTCACGTGATGCAGCGGGAATATAAGAATGTTTGTTAGCCTGTTCATTCAGATGATTTGATCCATGCATGCAACTGACCACAAGTCCGATCGACCTTGACCACGAGGAAGCACCTTTCTTCTCCTTCTCTCTCTTCAGCGAGCAAGCAAGGCTCCTGTTTGGTAGAGCTCCAGATCCCAGCTCCATCTCAGAGCTGAAACTTGTAGACTGAAATAAAGTGACTTAACTTTATAATTTTATTTTAAAATATAAACAAGATGACTCACCTAAACACTCTTAATATACCCACAGCTCCAGCTCTACGAATTTGGTGAAGCTAGGAATATCCAGCTCCACCAACTCCAAGAATTTGGTGGAGCTGGAGCTCTGCCAAACACCCCCTATATAAGTATGAAAGAACCGCTTGCGTTTCCACATAGTTCACTGTAGGCTGTAGCCTTTCTGCTTTTTTTTTTCAAACTTAACTTCCGTCTGACTAAATTTTCAAGAATGATATATTTTCCACCGTGGAAGACATGATAGATGATATGTCATCTATCGCGGTCTGGTAGCATAAGAGGTACCTGGCTCCATGGCTGCTAGGCAGGCACTCTTAGGCGGGAGCAAGCTCACGCGTGGTGCTACGTGCTGCTGTGTACGAAAGCAAGCTTTAGCGCTCCTCATGCGTGGAAGCATGCTTTCACGCTCTCCGATCGTGGTAACTTAATGAACTCAGTTAGCTTCTGTGCTCAGCCGCGCGTACCACGTCCTCCCGCGCTACCAGACCATGGTAGGTGACGCGTCATCTGCCGAGTCTTCCGCGGTAAAAGAGGGGGATATTTTTTGATAATTTTATCGTGCCTAAGCTAGTTTTGGGAAAAGAAAATGTGGGAGAGGCTACTACATTAGAAAATATATAGCGTTTCCATGACTAGGTAAGTAGGTTGGCGGCTGAAACTACAACTATTTTTGGGCAACTTGATTGCTGCATGCTGCAACATAGTAAGGTGCTGTTTGGAAGGGAGGGGGAGGGGTGGGGCCACTAAGCTTCAGTTATGGTCGGCAGCCCCCCAAATAGCCTTGTTTTCGTTCAGCCGGGATGAAAGCTATAGCCGAAGCACCTCGAAAAGCCACAGAGGGTGTGGAGGTGCTTTGACTGTGCCTCGTTGCTCGATCGCCCTCCCTCGCTCGCCCAACCTCGCCCCGACCGACCGATTTGGCCTCCCTTGCTCGGCCGCCACCCTAACGTCCCTCGCTCATTGACCTCGCCGTCTCTGCTCCCGCCTGGCCAGCTTCGCCTCCGCCCCGATCGAGTTCACCTTCGATCGACCAAGCTCGCCTTTGCGCCACATCGCCGTCTTCGCCCCGACTCAACCGAGCTTCGTCGTCGCCGCCCCGCCTCGGCTAGGTCGCCTCCCCTCCTCGATTCACCATTGCCACGCCTTGTTGAGGTCGCCCCCGCCCCTCCTGGCTTCGCCGCCACCCTACCTCGACTCGGTTCCCACCCCTCCTCGATTCGCCGCCGCCACTCCTTGCCGAGGTCGCCCCCACCCCTCCTGGCTTCACCGTCGCTCTGCCTCGGCTCGGTCCCCGCCCCTCCTCGATTCACCACCGTCACTTCTTGCCGAGGTCACCCTTGACCCTCCTGGCTTTACCGCCCCATCTTCACTCGGTCGCCTGTATCCTCCCCGCTGGGTTGCCTCCAAAAAATTATAGCTGCCAGCTGCAGCCCCAAACAGCCTTGGATACGCTGATAAAACCAGGACACTATTCTCCGACAGGTGAGTTTCGTACTATTGGGAGTATGTACTCCCACCTCCAGTATACCACTTAAACGAACACGTTATACTCCTTTATCACTTTCAGTATACTTCAATAATAATTCTAAGATACTACAATGCTATATTGTTGAAAAAAATTAATCAGAGATCTTTATTTTTTAGCTATATACCCTTTTCCATATGTAAAAAGAGTATATAAACAAATTATGTTGTAAAGGGTGGACTTTAATGAAATTTTTTATGGAATTCACTTTGGAGTATCTTATAATCAGTATTAGAGTATACTTAAAAGGATAAAGAGGTATAAAAACATCATTTAAGGGGTATACTGAGAGTGGGAGTACGTACTCCCAAGGGTATGGAACCATTTTCCTATATATATATATATATATATATATATATATATATATATATATATAGTAAAATTACCTGGGACACCATGGTCAGTGGCGGACCAGTGAATTTTTAGAGCCCTGCACGCTTTAAAGAAGGACAACAAGTTCAAAGCTATTTAAATTTTAGTTGCTAACTTTTTATACAATTTAGGATGTTTTTACAAGACGCTAGTAAAGCTTGTAGATTCAGGCTCTATATTTTCGTTTCTGATTTGAAAATTGTACTTGCCAGGTTGCGTGAATATGAGATTTAAATGTTTGTTACATGGGTTGAGCCCGGGCCCGGGCCCGGGCTAGCCGGGCCTTGGGTTCGCCCCTGACCATGGTGCCTGGGCACCATGATCCAAAACAGGTATTTTTCATATGTATTTGTATGCGAAAAAATTTGAAATTTTTATGATGTTGAGTTCAACCAGTTTACTAACTAGTTCAAACAAGTTTGAACTGAAATTCAAACTAAAGTTTTCTTTTATGATGATAGTTTGATTGTAGGTATGTTGATCATACATATAAATCATCAAAATATGTAATCTAAATTCGTTCAAATCTTCAAATTCGAGTATATTTTTTTAAAGGTATGTGTTTCATTTGAATTTTTATAGATGGGTATATACCCTAAAACTGAAAGTTTTAAAAAATATATCCGAATTTGGCTTGAATTAACGCATCTAAAATCATGGTGCCCAGGCACCATGGTGTCCCATTCCGTCATCCTATATATATAGGAAAATGGTTGCATACTCTTGGGAGTATGTACTCCCACTCTCAATATACTGCATAAATGGTGTTATTATACTTCTTTATCCTTTTGAGTATACTATAATACTAATTATAAGATACTCCAAAGTGATTTTCACGAAAAATTTCATCAAAACCCACACTTTATAGCATAGTTTGTTTATATACTCTTTTTGTACATGAAAAACGGTATAGCAAGAAATAAATGGCTCCGATGAATTTTTTCAACATCGTCGCATTGTAGTATCTTAGAATTATTATTGGAGTATACTGAAAGTGATAAAAGAGTATAACACATTCGTTTAAGTGGTATCTTTGGATGTGGAATGCATTACTCTCAAGAGTACAAAAAAGGCTTTATATATATATATATGTATGTATGTATACATATACATATATCTATATATATATATATATATATATATATATATAAACAGTGCTACGGTAAGATTGTAGTACTCTACGTACAGAAGCGGCTGCGTGCAGTAACACCAACAGCTAAATAAATGAACTCTCCTTTTCTCCTTCCGTTCGCTGTGCTCGTGCGTGCATCATAACCAGAGACGGTTGAGTACGCAGAGGCGTAGTACATACTCCATCCGGTTTGGTAATACCTGTCGTTTTGGATATAGTGATGGTCAAACTTCCGAAACTTTGACTAACAATATATTTTAAAATATTTAAATTGGATACATAAAAATTATATGTGCAGACTTGTCTCGAGAAATACTTTCATAATATTATAATTTTATTGGGGTTTATAAATATATTGTAATAAAAATTAGCGGTCAAAGTTGTATTTTGAAGACCGTGTCGATGTCCAAAACGACATATATTACCAGACCGGAGGGAGTACATCATCGATCTCAGCTCGGAATGTTTTGTATTTAATAGTACAAGATTTGACCCATATTCACAAAATGATACAACACTTTCGTGTATTAAATTTTGATTATAAGCGGAATTTCAAATTCTGAGTATGAGTGAGTTTTTTGTAAATACACGAAAGTGCATAACCGAAATTTCAAATTCCAGGTATGAGTGGGTTTTTTTTGTAAATACGCGAAAGTTTTGTATTATTTTGTGAATATAGGTCAAATCTTGTATTAAATACGAAAAATTCCTAATTTCAAATTTCAGGTATGGCATATCTGGTTTGCCAGATCTCGGGTATTGCATTTTTGCCCCATACCTGGTTTTTGAAAAACCGGATATGGTTTTTTTGTTAGTCAAAACAGTGCAAATAATAAAAAAGAAAAGAAAAGAAAAACCCATACCCAGTTTTTCAAAAACCAAGTATGAGGTTTGTTTTTTTTATACCATGCAAATAAGCAAAGGAAAAAGAAAAAAAAACCTATACCCGGTTTTTCATACCAGTTTTTTTATTAGTCAAAACTGTGCAAATAAGCAAAAAAAAAACATACCAATGCAAATCGGATATGCCATACCCGGAATTTGATGCACAACCGGAATTTCAAATTTCAGGTATGAGTGGGTTTTTTATAAATACGCGAAAATGTTGTATCGTTTTGTGAATACGGGTCACAAATCTTGTATCAAATACGAAAAGCATCCTAGCAGTAGCATTTGGGGCAAAGTACATACGTATACGTACCCCAACTCGAACACAACGCAAATACCGGACGCCACGCGCAATCACACTAGCCGAATGTTTTATGCTTCATCAGGGATAAACAAATATAACAGTACTCTCGTATGTCAAGTTGACGATACAAGGTGTTTATACCTTACTAGTTCTACTGGGCATAACTATCAAACATCATAAGAGGATAAAATTGCATTGTCAATTATTCAGTATCTAAATTCCACTGAGAAGTAGTTCGACCACGCAAAGAACCAATTCATGCCATGTTTCTATAACAGCAAGCTGCATCATTTCAGACTCTACACAGTTCATAAAAAAGCTATAACGAATCATAAATTCAGCACTCGGTTAATCTAGGATGATAACCTGAAAGAGTTTAATCTAGTAATTACTAATTTCATAATGGTATACATACACTTCAGCATTTCTTAGGTTACTTCAAATTATCCTCCATTCACAAAGAACCACATCTAGACAATCTTTTCAGCTGGCAATAATATCAAAGGCAATGCAAATTCAGAGTCGTCTACTCGTAGATGATATTCCTATGAAACAATTAAAACTTGCAATTAGGATGAAAGAACTCATACCAATGAGCTGGATCTGAGGATGGGGATGAGAGCTCGGGTGCAGCGGCTTGACCTTCATGCTTGTCCCTTGTGTCTGCTTCGGTTCCGCTTGCCCACCCAGTTGCGGCGCCGGAGAGGGTGGCACCATCGACGTTCTCCACGAAAGAGGACGGAGGAGAACCCCATGGCGACAGCGACGGTGGATCCAACCGTGACCGTCGGCAAGGGATCTTCCCGTCCGACGGGGCTCGTCGGGGAGGCTCGAGACTAGACGAGGAATGAGTCGAGCTCATGAAGGCGAGCAGATTTGTGAGTGGGAGCCAAACTGGCAGCTCGGCGTGGGGAGGAAATCGCGCGAGAGGACGGATCGTGGAGGGAATATCTCACATTGTTGGCGAAGATTGCGCGCGCTGGGGCAGGATGAGGAGAAATCCCGCGCGAAGGGGATGATTTGGCGGCAGTGTGAGGGGATTTGACGGAGATAGCGAGGAGTAGATTTGGGTGCAGCGCGACGGGGGATGTTGGATCGGCACAAAAGATCGATGTCTGGGACGTTTAGTAGACGACTCTCGTACAACCCGACGCAAGTCGTCGATTCGTGTGGCTCTCGACCGTCTGTTTCTCTACAGACGACCTCCTTCTCTCTCTATTGTCTCTTTCATCCAACTCATCAAATTTCTTACCTGGCAACTGTTATAGACGGCTGACTAGGCAACATTGTACATGCCCTTAGCTCTGTCTTCATATCGGTCGAGCTGCACAAAGTTGGCGTCGCACCTCTACTGTCGTTGTGTTCAAACTACACCACCCCTCCGACTTCATCGCAAAGCCTATCAAGCTTCGTAGTGATCGACGTCGTAATTTGTTAGAGATTTTTTAGGGAGGTGTTTTTTCTGTTATAGATTTCATAGGGAGGTGAAGTGGGGGATGGACGAGGTGACTTACCATCACCAGCAACACCACCAACTTCTTCTTTTTATCTTTACTAATTTATTAGTTGAATACATATACTTTGCTACAGATAAAAAAAACCATATTACCCCCACTTCATCGAGTTTGATATCGCCGTGATCAGCCTGCCTAGCCCACACCCTCAGTTCTACCTCCGTGCTCAGTTGTGTCGCGCCTCCGAGCCCTCGGCTCCATCACATGCCCATTAAAGCTACATTTTTTTTCTTCTTAGAGAATTTCTAAGAAGGCGTAATTTATTTGTTGTATGATTGTTTTCCTATTTTTGTTATAAATTTTTTAGGGGGTGGTAATGAAAAGAGGGGTTAGGAGAGGAGGAAGTACCACCATTATCACCACCACCACTGTAAGGTTCCTTTTAAGTACAATCATAGTGGTATACATACAGTATATAGTATAGGTAGCTACAAGGTTAACTGTAACTTAATTATTGTAAGTACTGCCTTCACCTTGTTGGACGAGGGAGCTAGCCGGCCGGCCGGCATGGGCCGGGGCTGAGCCCGGGCTCGTGCAGAGATGGCCGTGACACGGGACCTCCCCGTCGCCATCCTCGCCGGCCGCCACCGCCAAAAAGAGTTCCAGAACGTCCATCTGTGCATACATGGTCGCCTGTGCAGGCTTTCCACCTGGTTGAGCAATCGTTTGTGGGTTACAATTTTGTCCTCAAGTATCAGGAGTAGTAGCAAAGGCCACCAGAGATTGGATGGGTTTAATTAATTTCTCCGGGTGAACGTTCACCCGATAGGCGCCTGGCAGCTCTTTCTGGTTTAGTATCGCTACTGATCCGTCTTCTATCAAACGGAGCGTCGGATCTGAATCGAACAGCTATCTAGAGAAAGGATTTACCGTATAAAGTTTACTTTTTACGGGCCCGGATCTTAGGAGATCGTTTCGTTTCGTTTTCATCTCCATCTCACCAAAGTTTGAGAGCCAACGCGACGCAAGTACTCCTCCATGACACCAACAGGTCCTGCCGCTGAACAGGCGGTCCTATCTCTGGGACGACATGAAGCCAGACCTGAACATACATTTAGGACGAGATGTACTGCAACCACTGGCCGCAGAGACGACGAGTCGCCGACCCACGGTGAAAAAAAGTGAGCGCCAGCGCCAGCAGCGGTAACAAACACGATTCAACGGTTGAATGCGCATATGAGTATTCAGTATTCACTGTGCCCGTGGGCGGGAGGGCCCAACCGGCCGGAGGCCGTGTGCCTGCCAGGGCCAGCGGTTGGTGCGATGCGACCCATCCATTATTAACCCACTCGAGTTACCGTCCCTGTCGATGGAGTCGAGCTGAAAGTAACGGTCCTCCATGTCTTTCACCGAGCCAGTGAGGCCGTTACTTCTTTCTACTGCATCTGCATCTGCATCTGCATCTGCATCGCCAGTAGCGTTTGTGTATGACGACTGTATGGCTCGACCAGCTCGCAAGCTGGAGGCTATGATTGCAGCACTGACTGCTGCCTATTTATGGGTGGCTGTGGTGCTCCTTCCTCCCACTGCATTTCCCCTGCTCTCTACCTCAGAGCCTGGGACTGCACATACAGTAAAGCCAATCTTGACGATTTGACTGACGCCCGGGGTAAAAACCACCGCTACAAAGTCTCATCCGTTTTACTGCCATCCCTGCGTCGCTGTGTGTTCCTCCTCTTCGCCAGTCAAAACTGTGACGGTCATGTGTAGTCGTTTTTCAGAAGAAGCCATGTATGCGCAGCAAGCATACAAATGCATGTGTAGCAGCAGCAGCAGCAGCGTAAGTAGCGAGCAACCGAGCGTGTTGGCGCAATCCTCTCATCATGTCGTGCTGATGGGTAGGCCGGCCGGCATTATCGAGTGCGACGTCGCTGTAACACACTGTGTTACGGTGTGTTGTACCTAGCTGCCTTTTGAAATGTGATTCTTAGCCTGAACAAAAGGGGTGGCTGACACTGACGGACATCCGATCCTTGTTGTAAAAATTGCCTTTTTCAAGGAAACAGAAAGGTACCGCGACAGCAGAGCTAATTGCAAACACAGTTTACATGCATGTACTAATCTATTTGCAATTATTGATTATATTATGAGAGGTGCCTACGTGCATTTCTATTTAATATAAATTGCGTAGATCTTAAAATGACTGAATGGTAAGTAATCATTATTTACTTTTCATTTATACTCCGTAAGACTCTCGTGCTCGTACTTGTTGGGCTATCCAGCCAACGGATTCCAGAGGCGCGAAGCAAGAACAAGCAACAGCCTTTGTTACCCCCTTGTCGCTACCAACCACCAAAATCCCTTTGATCCATAAGATTTAGGGCCAAGCATATGGATATGGGTGAAACTGTAAAGACTCCGTGCTCTATCCCTCATCGCTCATTGTCGGCCTTCATGGATGCACTACCGTAGTTGGTATCCATCTACCTGCAAAGAAGATATTCTCTTTTTTTTCCTATCACTTTAAGCAATTTTCTTATTTCGTAAACTCCCCCTATAGAAGATTTGTTGATCCAAACACCTAAATACACAAGGAAGAGAAACACTTAGCAAACACTGCTACATCTGCATCTGCATACGACCTTCCTGGTTGTCAAACATCGAAACATACCCGCTGACAGATCATAACCCCATTACCCTTGGTTCATGCTCACAACACACACACACACACATCAGTGACTCACGATCGCACAGAACCACACCGATAAGTCACGCTTTTGCTCTAATCACCCCCACGCGACTCAACGGCCCCAGCACAAATTCCACCCCCAGCTAAGAGAAAAGAAATAGCTCCAGGGAAACGAAAACTGAAAGCAAAAAATACATAGAAGAGAACAAATACATGCAGAAAAAGAAAAGAAAAACAACCGTCCAGAGCAGAGGAGCGAGGGGGCTGAATGCCGGCGACAGGCGTCAATGTACGGATGTCTCCCCGTCCGTTGCCCTGCCCCACCTCCACCTCCACCTCCACACCTCCCTTCTCTTCCCTCCCTCCCTCCCCGTCAAGATTGGAGTAATTTTCGGTGAAAGAGCAAGCAAGCCTCGTTGCCTCGTGCTCCTTCTGCATAACCCCGTCCGTTCCCACCGCCGCTTCCCTTCCCTTTCCTAGCCCCCTCCGAATCCCCCGCCGCCGTTGGTCTCCTTCTCCATCCGCACTCCCTCCCATTCGTACGAGCGACGCGGCGCGGAGCATGCGGTTGGGTTTTCACCGCGGGTTGGAGGAAGTTCTGCGTGCGTCGCGACGGGCCGCTCCCCGCTGGAACCCACACCCGCACACAAAAAGCGGAGATTCTCGCGCTTGCCTTCCGTCCCCTCCTCCCGTAGCCCAGATCCGCTCGCCCCCGCGCGCGGCCTCGCCTAGATTCGCCGCCGCCATGCGGTTGCTGCTGCGGCGGCTGTGACGGAGCAAGGGGATAATAAGAGGGGGGGAAAATTGGTTTTTTTGTTCCCCTCTCCTCGGCCGATGGGGTGCGGGCAGTCGAAGCTGGAGGAGGAGTACGCGGTGCGGCACTGCCGGCAGCGCTCCGAGATGCTGGCCCTCGCCATCCGCCACCGCTACACGCTCGCCGACGCGCACCGCGCCTACGCCGAGTCGCTGCGGAACGTCGGCGCCGTGCTGCACGACTTCCTCCGCTGCGTCCAGACGCTGCCCCCGCCGCCGCCCGAGCCCACGCTCCACCTCCCGGCTCACCGCAAGGGCGACAACCTCCCGGCCGTGTCGCCTTCCCCTGCCCCCGCAATCGCCTCCTCCTCAGCCGGGCAGCCGCCCGCCGTCGCCAAGCATGTCCGAATCCTCCCCGATGACGAGCACATCCACTTCCACTCTGACGAGGACTCCGATTCAGAGGGTGGGCACATTAAGTTCCACTCAGACGACGAGCCCGAGCCGCCTCAGCACCGGCCAGAGCTCGTTCGGTCCGCCGGGGCGCCGGTTCCTCCGCGGCCGCAGACGGGACCACCGTACGGCTCCGGGTATGGTCCACCTCCGCCGTATGGTTCGGGCTACGAGTATGGATACGGCCCTGCCCCCGGTTACGGCGCCATGGGCGGGAGCAGCGGCGGCTACGAACCAGGCTATGGCAGTATGGGTAGCGGCGGTGGCGGCGGCTATGGACCAGGCTATGGAGGCATCGGCGGGGGCGGCGGCGACGGCAGCGGCTATGACCCGGGCTATGACGCAATGGGCGGCGCCGGCTACGACCAGAGCTTCTTCAACATTAGATACGCGCGCAGCCAGCCCCCGCCGCCGTCCGTCTCGTACGAGCATCGCCCGCAGGCCACTGACGCCAGGGTCCACTACTACTCTAGCGACGGTAGCGCGCAGCCACCCCTGCGCGGCTACGGCGGCGGGTATCCCTACCCTCCGCAGAGCTCGGGCTCTTATAACCAGTATGCCTACGGTGGTTACTACAGCGGTGCTTCTCCTCCGCCTCCGGCCGACATTCCATCAACCTCCCGCGAGGATGCCACGCCACCACCGCCCCCATCCCCACCGAGTGTATCTACTTGGGACTTCCTGAACCCGTTTGAGACCTACGAGAACTACTATGAGCAGCCAACACCTGCTCAAGCACCATACACTCCCAGCAGGAGTTCAAAGGATGTGCGTGAGGAGGAGGGCATCCCAGACTTGGAGGACGAGGACAATGAGGTAGTCAAGGAAGCTTACGGTGATGAGAAGCGCTCAGTGAAGGGTTACTCTGGGAAAGGGAAGGCGGCAAAGGAGGAAGGTAGGAGCGGTAATGGGGATGAACTGCCCCGTGAGTCCAAGTCATCGGAGGCGAGTAGTAGTGGGAGCAGCTTGGAGCATGACGTCCATGTAGTGGAGAAGAGTGTTGTGGGAGGACAGTTGCAGCGGTCGGAACCACGTCAGCATGTGGCTGGCCTGCCACCCATAGGATCGGAGAAGACATACATTGATGACACTGAAGTGGTGTTGGAGATCAGGACTCAGTTTGAGCGTGCCTCAGATTCAGCTGATGAGGTTTCCAAGATGCTTGAGGTCGGGAAGATGCCATACTACCAGAAGAGTTCAGGCTTCAAAGGTCGGTGAAGTTTGTCACAGATCTGTTATCAAAAGTTTCAGTCTTGTTCTTTTGCAGTTTACAAATTTGAGTGCTAATTTGACCCAACTGCCGAGTGCCGATGCAGTGTCTGCAATGATGATTTGTGGGATACCAACAATGGAGGAGTTCCTGCGGTTTGAAGAGGACAAGGCGATGGGATGTGGCAACCTTTCCTCAACACTGCAGAAGCTGTACATGTGGGAAAAGAAGCTTCTTGAGGAAGTCAAGGTATATAATGCTCTTTTACATCTTTGAATTTGTCGGGAACGATGTGAGTCGTGAGATTGCCTTTTGGGCATGTGATCTTCCCTGTTTGCACCAGCATGCTTGTAGATCCTGAGTGCAAAATCCAAATCTAGTATGTGAAAGTTCCGGATTTATCCATTCTCTATGCTATTGGCTGATACTAGTTAGGCATTTCCAACTATTGCTAAGGAATAACACTTGTTTAGTTCTTGACTTTGTGATATCAGTCGCCGATCAAGTAGCTAATAGTAACCGTTACTCCCTCCGGTCACAATAGTTGTCATTTTAGACATCGACATGGTCTTCAAAACACAACTTTGATCACTGATTTCTATTATAATATATTTATAAAACGCAATAATATTATGAATGTATTTTTTGTGATAAATCTACACATGATTTTCATGTATCCAATTTAAATATTTAGAAAGATATTGATAATTAAAGTTTCGAAAGTTTGACTGCACATTTATCCAAAACGACAACTATTTGTGACTGGAAGGAGTATTTTTTTTGTATTGTACGCTATGAATGTGTCCACTCTAATACTTAATTTTGAGTTCCTCCATACGATAAGCAAGTGTTTGGTCCTTTGTATGACCTTTGAAATTGTGCTACCATTTTCTTCTTTTTTTCCTATTTAGGACATGGCCTCTACAAGAAATGATTGTCTTTGATTTTATACTTTGGGGGTTTATGTTTGGAACGTTTTGGCTTTATTGTTTGTAGAGCTTCGCGCTGACATGTAATGAAATGCTTTTATTTTGCCATACTTATGGGTCCATGGTTTTTTTACAGTTCTGATGTTTCCATTTCTCCGATTTTAGATTGGGTGGACTCAGTTTTTTTTTGTGCATTACAGACTGAGGAGAAGATGCGGGTATTGTACGATAGGAAACGCGAGGAGCTGAAAATACTAGATGAGAAAGGCGCGGAGGCTGATAAGCTTGAGGCCACTGAAATTTACATCAGGAAGCTATCGACGAAGATAAGCATAGCTATTCAGGTTGTGAATACTATCTCAGACAAGATCAGTAAGCTGAGGGATGAAGAGTTATGGCCACAAACATGTGAGCTCATCCAAGGGTATGTAGCTCTCCCTATAAACAACAATGACCTTCATATATCATCGCACAAGCACCAATAGTAAAGCAAAAGTTGTTCTATTTGTATTCTTGCTTTCTTGATGTGTCATATTTCGAACTTTTCCAACTACGTTGACTTGGATATTCACTTCCGCCAATTTAATGCATGCGTTTTTCTTTTTGGTATCTTTGTATATTATTAGTGCAATTGAGGCCTACGATTTAAAGTGAGTAGTTTGCAGTTGGAAAAATAAGTTGCCCAAGGTTTCGTTCAGTGACCAAAATGTTTTTGTTATGGAATTTTTGAAAGTAGAAAATCTTTTTGGCAACTAAGGTTCTGGAAAAACAGGAAACGATTTATCCCATATCATATTCTCATCACATGCCTAAATGAGTCACTCACAGTGAATTTTCTGTAGAGACACTGATTGCAGATGTAATTTATTTATAATGGTGCATTCTGGGAGTAGGCATGACCCTGACACAATAGGTGTAAATAAAGTGTGGATTTTTATTATAGTTATCATTTGTGGGTACTTCTGAAATCCCAATCGAATTTGTCTACTCCACCAAGAAAAATTGCAGTTGTATGGAACTACCTTGACTGCAGATAGACACCTAGTGGTCAACTAGACTGCTAGGATAACTTATCTCCTTGTGATTATTTTGTGTCTAAAAAAATCGTCTGCAATGTGTTTCATGTTGCTGTAGTTGGCTAGTTGAATTCTTGTTTTGTCTTATCATTAATATTCTATTCTATTCTTAGCGATTTGGAAGTACATTTGATGGTTCAAAGTTTTATTCACTGTGGGTTGTGTGTAGCTAAATTGGCACCTATGCATCTTTATTTACACCCTGAAGTATTTGTTATTTTAATGCTGGCTTTTATATTTGCTATGGATCATTCCTCAACTGAAAAGATATAAACATACTTTTTCAGGTTGATGCGGATGTGGAGCATTATGTTAGAATGCCATCAAACCCAGTTGCATGCCATATCCCAAGCAAAAAACATAGACTCCATGATAGACGCTGCGAAGTTTGGTGAAGCTCATATGGACTTGATCAAGCGTCTAGAGCTTCAGCTTTTGGATTGGATTGCCTGTTTTGCTGCATGGGTTAACGCTCAAAAGAGCTACATTAATACTTTGAATGAGTGGCTGATGAAGGGGGTTATCTATGTACCTGAGGAAACTGATGATGGTGTCCCTCCTTTTTCTCCTGGACGGTTAGGTGCGCCTCCGATTTTTGTCATATGTAATAACTGGGCAGCCGGTGTGGGGAGGATATCCGAGAAGGAAGTAGTCCAGGCAATGCAGGCCTTTGCATCCAATGTTCTCAACCTCTGGGAGAGACACCGGTCAGAGCAAAGGCAGGGTCTGATGGCTAATAAAGGTATGGACAGGGACCTTAGGGTGATGGAAAGGGATGAACAGTCGATGCGTAAGGCTCTGGAAGCACAAAACAAGAAGCTTGTACTCATTTCTAATCAGAGCGGTGTGTCCTTGTCTGCACAAGTGTTACATGACGGAAGGCCCCATGCTGAAATTGGTAGTTTGCAGTCAAGTTTGAAGAATATTTTTGAAGCAATGGAGAACTTCACTGCTGCCTCCGCAAATACTTACAAGGATCTCCATCTTCGTGCTGAAGAAGAGAAAGCTCGGGTTGCCCAAGAGAGTGGCAGAGTTTCCTAGCTCTCCTCGGGGTTTTGCTGTTACATGAGGACATATGGTCAGTTCAAAGGAACTGGCCCCAGCTGTTCAGATCCGCACTGTAGCATGCATGGCAGTGGCACAATTTTAGTATCAGCTGATGCAACTTTCCTTTGACCTGCTTCTCCCCACATTTGGGTTTCAGGGCTGCCGGATAGGTCTGCGACAGACTCAGTAAAGTTTAGATGTTGCAAGACGGAGACCTGATAGATCGTGTTCTTGAATTGAGAACAGCCCTGTATTCTCGGGATTGGATGATCAGCCATCTCCTGCTGAAGACGTACTGGAGAAACACAATTTTATAAATAGGTGAATCACCAGTCTTATTGCTGGTAGGGGGAAGAAAGTGAAGTGGCAAGTCAGAAGAAGCACTGGTGCATCTCAGCAGCGTAATAACGCTTTCCAGTTCATTGGGAAATCCCAGTAAATAGTTGGAAGATGTAAGCTGCATAAACTGAATGGCCGATCTAAGCATGGAGCAACAAGATGTTTGGGTCATGATTCCAAGATTCATGACGCCTTTTCCGTCCATGTGAAATATACAACAGTGATCGTGCTGTCAGATTTGGGAGGCGTTGGTACAAGTGTGATGCTGGCATGTCAGTGTACAGATCGAGACAACGCGATGTGGATGAATCCAAGCTGATCCCTGACGCTGGGACACATCACATATGTGATGCTCTCTCTATAGAGTTGGACAGCAGCTTCTCGGGGGGAAGACTTTTGTAGGGTTTACCCGAGGCTGATGAGCTTGTTGTAGGATAGATGCCCTCGAGTCCTGACCCGTTCTGCAATCCGCTAACTGTCCGGACACCATCAAAATTTTTGCTTCTTGTTTATTTATACATATTAATTCATTTGTATCGCTGTACAGCTGTTGGCTAACTCTTTTTGGTGTCATATTTATTCTATTTCTTCCAACTCGGCTCGGTTTGCGCTTGGCAGGGCTCATGAGTTGCTGAAGCTGTCTGTGATTGGTGTAACGGGTGCAGCGACCTCGGTAGAGCATTTTGGTGGTGAGGTCGTCACCGTAGCCATTGAGACAAGTTCCCTTGCCAGCCCTTTCTTTTCTCCTAACGCCATTGGTGCAGTGTGTGGTCAGCACGGTGGTTAGGGTTAGCGATGCTCAACGATGGAGCTTTCAACCTGTTCCAGTTCAAGCTATCGTTCGTCTTCAGCTGAGATCGCCAATCGGAAGTACGAACGGAAGAAGCCCACATGGTCTGGGGCCCAGGCCTGTTTCCCTCCATCTTGTGCCGACGATCACCGCGCGTCCGCACCGTGGGACTTTGCCTCGGCTCGCGGCCCAGTGCGCGCCACGCTCACGCTACTGGCCGCCGAGCGTCGCTCGTGCCACGCGTTGCTTCCAGACTCGGAGCAGTTGGCCACACCGCGCGGCCGCGAGACCCAAACCTTGGGACGGGCACGGGCTCCCGCGCCCGCTACCCGGCCCAGCCCTCGGCGCACAACTCGCCCGCGCGGCCGAATTGACACGGGGCCGAGCTCAATTGCGCGGTACTGCCCTCTCGTTGGGCTGCGAGACCGCAAGCTTACCCCTAGCCCATCTCCTCTGGAGCAAAACCACTATCTCGTTGCGTTGGGTGTGCTCGGTACTTGAGCTCCCGCGTGACGGATGATGCTGTTGCCGTAGTCCCGATTACCTGACGAGCTTACGATCGACCGACGCTGCTTCCGTGATAATGAACGAACTGTTTTTGTAATTTTATTCCAACCGATCAAATTTGAAGAAAAAATATGTGTAAGCCAAACTTCCCAATCTGCAAACTTCAAAAAGGCTATTAAGTCATGTACAACATTACATATCAGGTAGTTATAAGAGCATACCACGTGAAATTTTAGATGATATAAAGGAGAAAGAAAGATGATATCTACTAATTTAATAGATAGTTTTATAGATAACTTCATACTATGTATACCATTGTGTAGGTAATTTATTAATTGTATAAGAGATCTTATAGATCATCATATAGATAACTCATTGTATAAATTATCTTTCATCTATATCACTTGTGCCCTTAGTTGCACAGATCCATGAGCGGACGCTGCCTGCGGTACGTTAGGCAGTAATTCCTTTGCAGTTACCCCCCGCCGCCTACGCAAAGCCGAGTAATTTGAACCGCGTGCGGCTGGAAAATTCTCTCCGTTCTTTCCCCGGCCACGAATAAACAAATTAAACTGCAACATCTGCACTTTGCATTAAAAAACATATAAAATTCGCACGCACGAGATGGAGAGCAACGTTATTAGGCCACGCATGACGGCAATTAGGACGCACAACAACCCACCCAGGTGTAGCACATGAACACATTATGTTTCTCAAGGAAAATTAAACATGATTTGGACCTAATCCACTCGATCATCTATCGGCGTTGGTTCTTCCATGTGTCCCGGCAACTGCTGACTCCGATCAACATGCAAGCATCGCCATCGCCCGCGTCCACGTCAAGCCCACGTACGTCATCGCCAACGAGGAACGTTGTTGGTGACTGAGAAGATCGAGTTGGACACGTCAAGAAGAGCGCATATGTATATGTACTAGTCAACGTCGATCATCTCAATTTGCATGCATGCTTGATTGCATGTTGGTTAACATGACAACATATGATCTCAAAGGGAAGGAGGAGGAGGAGAGAGGATGGAATGTACAATATATGCAAACTATACCGACCGGCTTGAGCGTGAATATTAAGTGTAAACCACGTAATTAAGTCGACGAAAAAAAATCGGGAAGGGAAGTTCTAAAATCTAAATTCACTACTGCAGAATGGTACAACACCATCGTTTTATTTGTATCGATTCATAACTTTTTCATGAAAAAAAACGATTGTGATAGCAAAGTGAATAATTAGAGAGGAATCATCACAATCGGTTTCTAATATATAACCAATTGTGGTGTGCCCAATACTATATCACAATCGGCTCCAATAAAAGAACCGATTGTAATGTGCACGCATATTACAATCGGTTCTAATATCATAACTGATTGTAATATGATCCTTCACATCACAATTGGTTGTGGGGTTAGAACCGATTGTGATGTACGTGCATATCACAATCAATTCCAAGGTTAGAACCGATTGTGATCTACCTACACATCACAATCGGTTCTAACCTTGAAACCGATTGTGATGTGCCTCGCTAGGTTTTATAGAGGAGAGTTCACACTCAGGCTAAACTCTCCTCTGTTGTTATTCTAGAGGCAAAAAAACCGCCGTCGTCCCAAAAAAACACAATATAATTTGGTTGAATCGAAGACGGGTGAGAAAATATAAAATCCTTGAGGATAGGTGTTAAGAATGTAAGTTGAAACCCTAGCTTGAGGAGATTTTCCCTCTATTTCCCCTCATTTATGGGTTTATTCAAAAGGTGAGAATTTTTCAAACCCCTTCAATTTTGCACTAGGAAATTCAATTTTGATTTGGTGAATGTGTTTCATGTTATTAGCGCTATGGTTGAAACCAATACTTATGTGAGAATTTATGAAATCCTCGAAGATGGGTATTAAGAGGGTAAAGTTGATCCCTTAGCTTGGAGATTTCCCCTTATTTGTGGTTTTCTTCAAAAGGTAAGCATCTAAATCCTTTCAATTTTGCACTAGGAATTAAATTCGATTTTGATTTGATGAATGTGTTACACATGTCATTATTGTTGCTATCATTAATATGATTAATGCTAGAGTTTAGGTTTCAAGGTACAAGTGCTTAGCATAGGATTTTTTTTCCGGACATCTACTCTTCATCTCTTAATTTGATTTTTTTTTGTTCACAATGTCATCAATATGGGTGCGATGACTTTTGTGGCTTCTACGGCATGCATCACATGCTGATCCTGGTCAACGACTCATACATTTTCCCTAAGGTGTATGTACTTGCATATACGCTCAGCCTTTTACATACTTATTTTAAAATTTAAATTAGTGCACTAATTTCTATTTTGCAAAAACTCAATATTCCCCTCAAGAGTCTAGACAATAATAATCTCAATAAACTACGAGACCACTTATGCATGTGGTACTGGACAGAAGTTATAGCGGAGGACGGTATGTATAGAGACGCGACAGGCTCCTACTAGTCCATATATATGATGTAAACTATATTATATCATGTGAATGTGATATGTGTACTATAAATATGATATGATTGTGTTGTGAATGTTACGTGGATTGTATAAGTATTGTGAATGTTCTGTGATATTATGGTATTGTGAATATATGTGTATTGTGGTTTGTATTGTAAATGCATATACTGTGAATTTAGTGCTGTTTTCGAATGATGTATAGTGTAATATGGATATCTCAATCAGTTCTAACCTAGAACTGATTGTGATGATCCCCATCACAATCGGTTCTGAGATGAAAGCGATTGTGATGGGAGTCATCACTATTGCACGAAACTCGACTGTTAGAGCCTCTTCATCACTATTTAAATACTTTGTATCATCATCAAACCGACTGTGATGACGAAAAAAAACTAATTGTGATGTATATTCATAGGGTAGTGATTGCGGAAGTTGTTTAAGTTCTCTCCTAAACATGCACATATTAAATGTTCACCGTCCTTCTCATCTACCAGAGCAGTGTTGGCGACAGATTCAGCTTTGAAACTAGTAGTACCCTGCTTGCAGAGAAGTAATTCGTAAATGTATATCCATATTGCATACCCTGACATACACGTATTCATTGCCATTGGATGATCGAGATCGCCTCCTTCGCAGAGACACATGCATGCATGGCACTTCAGCGTCAAATCGTTTACTACGTTCTCAGCTAACGTACTAGGAGTACGTAGGAACAATCGTCACAAATGCATTTACTACCTCCTCTGATCGATCGATTGATTCTGACTGACGTACCGATTTGATTTTACCCGTTGAGAAATGGGGACAAATTTTAAACAGTACGTACAAGCATGGAGCCATGAAAATTTGATGAGTACCCAGCGGCTTTCCTTCTCCCTTCAAATCCCTTCGCGAACATCCCAAATACTCCAGTGGATTTCTTTCACGATTCCCTTCAGAAGTGATTCAAACAGTGAATCTCTCTAGAAATGGATTCTCTCTCCAATCCCTACACAAATTCCCTTGAGGGGATGCTGTTGGAGATAGTAGGAAATAAAGGGAATGAATATGGGGAAGGAAATAGGAAAGGGAATGGAATGAAGAGAAATTGCTGGAGATAAGCAAGAGCATATTGCCTATGAAGTATGAACGCAAATGACCTGCTGAGAGTCATACATGGTTTTTATTTAGAGCACTTTTAGGCACACTAAATTTAATATAGATCATTTTTTATCCAATGAATCATATTAAATAATATTTAGATATGTGTTTTATGCATTTTTTTTAAAGTTTCGCAAATATTAAAGTATGAATCAATGGTAGATGATGATTACATACCCATTCGCTTCCTTCAAGATTTGTACAACTAGTATTAAGAGAAAAAACATAGTTATCTTTATTTAAGGTTTTGCTAATTCTCAGTCACCTAATTTTTTTTTTCTCTTTGTTATCTAAAATTGTGAAGTATTAAATTAAAATTGTTATACTAAGAAATATGCAATTTTTAGTTATACTAGTTTAACGGCCGTACGCAGCTATGAGTAAAAAAAAAATCGTATTATCCTGACATTTTAAAACACTATCGTTCCGGACCACTACGTCCGTCCATAGATAAAAACATAGCGAAATTTCAGTCACTTGACGAATAAACAAGCCCTTATTTTAATACTCTCGCTTTTTATCGGACAGGGGAAAGCGACCATGGATCCTTTAATGATGGTTATTATTATTAGGAGGAGGAGGAGGAGCAACAGCATACAGTACTACTACTGGTTAATTAGGAGTACGTTCCTAGCTGAAGACATTATCCTCGTTGTACTCGACTAATACAAGTCAAAAGGAAGAGTTAATGGGCTGTTTGGTTGGCTGCATCTAAAGAGATTTGCATCTACAGATGTAAAAGATGGGTGTTTGGTTGTCTTCTTATCTAACTCAGCCTGGCTCTACAGATGCAAAATACCCCTTTTAGCCTGGTTACAGGGAAACGAGAAAATCCACCGTTTCCTCAGGACCAGGCTCTGCCGAGCCATGCATGCATGCTGACATCAGCATTTACTATCTAGTTTTCTTCTTTTCTTTGCTATATTTTTTTATTGTCATCTCCGATCAACGAATCGATTTCACTTATATGTTCCTAATATTTTTTCGAACAAAACACGACTATATTTGCTATATAAATTTCAAAAGATTAAAATTTTAGTTTTCCAATTTATTGATTTTCTAGAATATATTTTAAAACTTTTTATTTTCGTTTGTGAAATTATTGATTTTCTAGTATTTTTAAAATTTGTTTCATCCCTCTCTTGAATTTGCTTATCACACTTCCATTCCAGTGCAACCAACCAAACAATATCTCTGTGCAGCCTGTCCAACCTCATATGACCAACCAAACAACATCTCCTTGCATCCACTCAGCCTGACTCCCACCAGCTTGACAGAGCTCATGTAGTCTGGCTGAGCTAAAAAGGCAACCAAATAGCTCATAAATAACCCAATGCGATTGCTTTGCATGCTCGTGACCAGATATATTGATCATCAGATTGCATGCTGATTAAGATCTGATCTGACTGGTTGCATGGAAGATTCATGCAGAACGCCCACTTGCTACAGCAAAGCCACAATAATTTGGATCTACCGGACAATCGACTAGATACAATAATTTTTCACTGAATTACGGTTACTACTTCGAGATGCAGATAGCATCATCAGTAGTAGTCTCCATTAGATCTACGCACTGACTGCATGTGGCACGGCCCCACCCAAGGCATGACCTGACTCGCGTGCGAACGGGCCTGTCGGGCCTGCCAATCGAGTATGGTGAGCGGCACGACATGCCCACTGGGTCTTGCTCGAGGTGGCACAGTGGCAAGCGTGTTGCAGCACGGCTCAGTCAATTCGTGGCACACCGCCTTGTGCACGGCACAGCCCTCGCGGCACGCGGCAAGACCTACGATAGCGCACGGCAGAGGGGGAGGCCGGGGCGAGGAAGGTGGAGTGGCGGCGTACCTGGTCGGAGGAGGAAGGGGAGGAGGAGAAACGACCCGCTATGCTACGTCCACGCCAGAGTGGGAGGCGGAGGGGCGAGGGAGGGGGAAGGGGAGGTGGCCAGAGGGGGAAGATAGGCGGAGGGGGTGAGGGAGGCGGCAGGATGTGGGAGGCGAGCGAGATCTGAGATGGCTGAGGGAAGAAAAGAAAGAGAAGAAAGAGAAAGAGAGGAAGGAAAAAAAGGAGACAGAGAAAAGGGATGAAAAGAAAGAAAAAAGGAAAAGAAAAAGACAAAAGGGAAAAAAGAAAGAAAAGAAAAGAGAAAAAGAGGGGACAAAGCCGAGCCATCAGGTCATGTTTCCATGATCCAATCATCAATTAGTTGGATAAGGTAGTGCAAACCAAAGAGGGAATGATTTGATTACGTTTTCTGCATTCTTATCTGATAACATAAGTGAACAGTCAGAAATTACGCATGAATCCATATCCTCTGCCTGCAAACACACTAGAAATCGAGAACTATACACTTTGTACAAACACTATGACATCACCTCCAGGATTGAGAGAGAGAGAGAGCGCAACGGACGAGAGAGGGTTTGAGAGAGATTGAGAAAGACAGGCGGGAGAGATTGAGAGAGACATGTGAGAGAAAGGGAGAGAGAGCTGAGAGAGAGATAGAGATAGAGAGAGAGAGAGAGATAGAGAGAGAGAGAGAGAGAGAGAGAGAGTAATGGGCGAGAGAGAGCTGAGAGAGATTGAGAGAGAGGGAGGGAGAGAGCGACGTGTGAGAGTGAGCTGAAGGAGACAAGTGAGAGAGAGAGAGAGAGGGAGAGAGTTGAGAGAGGGAGCAACGGGCGAGATAGAGAGAGCTGAGAGATATTGAGAGAGATGGGCGAGAGAGGGAGAGAGTTGAGAGGAAGCAACGGGGGAGAGGGAGAGAGAGAGAGAGAGAGAGAGAGAGAGAGAGATTAGGAGAGACGAGCGAGAGAGATACCGGCTTCTTGCAAGGTACAAGTCTTCATATTAAGAAGCGACGTGTACTCACGCAAGCACTACAATGTCACCCTATACTTGTTCAAGAATAAATAAAATTTAGTTCCTTTCCCCTAATATTTGTGTCCACTACCTCAGCCCCGTGTATTTCTGACTCATTTTCTCTCATCACAATAGTATAAATGGGTCGAACCTGAATTAGCATAGCACACAAATAGACCATATCTGAACTCGCCGAAAACGAGCGAGATCGGCATGGTTTTGGCACGACGGCCACCTCTTGACTCTCCATGCTTGGTCTCTCCCCAAGCACTGCTCCCCGGTTGGTTGTATACGTGGCTACACAACAGCGAGCTGCTGCATGCTGCAACAGTTTCAACAGTAGCATGCAGCAGAGTGTGCTATCGCTGCTTTCACTTGCTCACTTCGCTGAAACTTTTGATTAGCTGCTGCCCCTCGGGGCCTGCAGGCGCATGGCGGCAAAGCTACTGCTCCGATATATACTACCTGTACTTAGCAGAGTACTACTTGCACTCCTACGTATCCTATATGTAGTATTGTGTATAGCTGTGTGTGTATTAATTGTAAGCTAGGAGTAGTAACCGCAGTTTGGTCTCAGTGTAGTGTTCGGTCTACTCCTTTGGCAGAGTAGGTGGAGTACTCCACTTAAGAAGAACTGAAACTTGAATGTTGCCCCCATGAGAGGGGTTGTTGTAGTAATTCCAATTACCAGAATCAGCAGGGGAAATTACTGAAAATATTGTCTCAGAATCAAACATGATCAACGTTTTGGTTCATGGCATACTCTCTCCAGTCTTAAAAAAGATAATATTTTGGACATCAATACGGTCTTTAAAATACAACTTTGACCACTAATTTTTATCATAATATATTTATAAAACTCAATAAAATTATAATATTATGAAAGTACTTCACGAGACAAGTCTACACATATAATTTTCATGTATCCAATTTAAATATTTAAAAATATATCAATAATCAAAGTTTCGAAAATTTGACCATCATTATATCCAAAACGTCATCTTTTTGAAGACTAGAGGACTCGCAAAGCACATATTTTATTTTATTTTATCTGAAATGATCGTGTAAAGACTATTCCTCCTTGTATGGTGTAAAAAATGTTAACATCGTTATCAAACTGGACCGAAACTCGTGCTCGCGGCAAGCCCAAGTCTTACATGACTAGCTTAATGTCAGTGTGTGTTTATCTAGTATGTTAAGCTTTTATTGCTGGGCTTAACTTATGTCATACTCTCGGTTCCGCTATAATGTAAGTTCCATCACTACCTACATCGTGCCTATAAAATAATTCAAATGCATGAAACAAGTGCAAAACAGTAATGATTTGTTTAATCTATTTAGTATACAATTTTATTAATTTTTTGGAATTTTTCTCATAATTAACCCTACACTTAGGATCACGCACCCAAGAACGCTCCCCACCTTATGCCCGAGAAAACTTGGAACCAAGCGTCCAAAGTAGAAAATCAATTACCCCAAATAAATAATTGCTATGAAACAAGCCATAAAAATATGATGCTTCCAAAGGGGTACTAGGTCTTATATTTCACAAGTTTATGGAAGCTAATACGTCTAAAAATTCAGTTTATAACTTATTAATGATTATAACAAAAAATTAAATAAAGATTAAAGTAATTAACCTAAACTGTTGGTTCTAGGTTAAAAAATTCCTTAAAAATACAGAATACTGCATGGTGCGAAAGCCAAAAACTCGAAGATCTTTTATGCAAAATTACCATGAACCCAAAAGTGAGCCATGATTTTTTTGAGATTCCTAGGGTTTTCTACAAATTCTTCCTCATACCAAAAAATTCTCATGATTTTTCTAAAATCTGAGGTCCTTTCCACCTTTTCCAATTCTGGACCCTTTCTACTTTTATTTTCTCATAAGTTGGCTGGATTCAATCCAACCATTTACCGTCTTTGTGTTGGATTCACAATCCACCTGTTGCCATTCATGTTGCGCGACTTGCTTCACTCGGGTTAAGGAAGGAAGACTCTAGGGCTTCCTCCCTAATGCTAGCTCGAGTGGTGGTGGCTACAAACGCAGGTGCCATGGGGCGGCAAATGGAGGGCGGTGGTGTGCAAGCGATGGCGAATGCAGCGTGAGCGCCGCACCTCCCTCCATCCCTCCCTCTCACCTGTACCAATCTCTATCGAGCAGTCCTAGTGACTCGATGTCAAGGGTCGGGTCGGCTCCAGTAGGACCTGCGCCGCCGTTCCCTCCACTAGGCTTCTTATTCAACTCTGGTAAGATCCATGTCACCTCCTCCTCCGCTGCATCTGGCTTGAGCCTGCACATGCTATTGCATCCAAGCTTCGTGTCTCCTCCGTCCGTGGTTTGATCTGTTCGGATCAGATGACGTCAGTCAAATCGGGGAGAGAGAGAGAGAGAGAGAGAGAGGAGTGTAATGAACCAGTTGGTAATTCTGGGCATTTGGAAGAAGATTGGGGCAGGGACAAGAACTAGAGGAAGGAGGAGGAGAACTAGAGGAAGGAAGTTTGAGGTCATTTGCACTGTTAAAAGTTTATATGGGCCCAACCCAATTACACGGTCCACATGACCGGTCCCGACCCAACTACCCGATAGCTTGGCTTGGTCATGACACTCTCCCTCCCTTAGTAGCGGTTGGTCCCCAAGCCAATACAGAAGGAAATTGACAACTTCGATCATCAGCTGACTCCCATGTCACCAGACACTTTGCGAGGCCATCCCATTGGATTAGTTGCTGGACATGTGTAGTATCACCATGAAGCATCAGAGCACATTCCAAGATAGATGCTGGTAGTAAAGAGACTGAAAGATCAATGTCAATAGATGCCAAGTTGGTATTGACCTGTATATCCGGGGAAATGCGACACTTCAGCTGTGACACATGCACCACTAGATGGATCTTGCTAGTTGAAGGAAGTTCTAACTTGTACGGTACCGTCCCAATTCGTTGAAGGATCTTGTATGGTCCATAAAACCTGAAGACTAGTTTTTTATTGTGTCTTGTTGACATTGAAGTTTGGGCATATGGCTGAAGTTTTAAATAGGCTAAATCCCCCACTTCAAAAGAGCATTCAGATGATTCTTGTTCGCTTGAAATTTCATTCTTTGTTGAGCTCTTAACAATTGTTGTTGGAGAAGTTTTGTTAACAACTCTCTTTCCTTCAACCAACTCTCCATATCCGGCAATGTGCAAGTATTCAGATCAAATATGCCGAAGTGGTGAGGTGGATGACCATACAATACTTCAAATGAGGTTCTGCTTAGAGCTGAATGATAATTAGTATTGTACCAATGATAATTAGTATTGTACCAAAACTCAGCAAGAGGTAACCACTTGGCCCATTGAGTAGGTCTAGAATGAACCAAATGGTGGAGATAACCTTCCAAGCATTGATTGAGGCATTATATATGGCTGTTCGATTGGGGATGATAGACTGAACTCATGTGCAACTGAGTATCCATTAGTTTGAAGAGCTCTCATGCCATACTTTACTAGTGAATATTTTGTTGTGGTCAGAAATAAGAACTTGAGGCATACCATGTAACTTATACACATAATTGATGTATTCTTGAGCCACTTGCAAGGTTGAAAATAGGTGTTCTAGTGGTACAAAATGTCCATATTTGGTGAATTTATCAATGATAACTAGGATGGCATTAAATCTGTTGGAAGAAGGAAGGCCTTCGATGAAGTCTAAATTGATGACTGCCCAAGCTTGTGATGGAATTGGCAATGGTTGTAGCAACCTGGTAGTTTAACATGTTTCATCTTTGCTTGCTAACATATTTCACAGCTTTGGACAAAGGTGTTAACACTTCTTTTCATGTTTTGTCCAAGCAAACAAGCTTTTGATACGGTGATATGTGGCCTGGATTCTAGAGTGGCCCCAATTCCACTATGATGCAATGCTTGCATAATATGATATTTAGCCAGAGTGTTATTACCAATCCAAACCCTGCCCTTATAACGGATGATACTATCATGCAACTGAAAATTTTTGTGCTCAACTCCTGGTAAACTCAGCTCAGTGAGGAGTTTTTTAGTTTTAGGGTCATGTTTATAACCTAATATCAAATTCTCTATCCAAAAAGGTGTACTGCAGGAAATGGTATTAAGCTCTTGGTCTCCTTATCGCCGTGACAATGCATCTATAGTTGCATTTGAAATGACCTTCTTATAGTGTATTGCATAGTTGAGACCTACCAATTTCACAAATGCCTTATGCTGTATTCTAGTGCTCAATCACAGATCAGTTAGGTGTATAAGGCTCTTCTGATCTGTGCGGATGATGAATTGATTATGTTGTAAATATGAACGCCACTTTTCTACCACCATTAAAATTGCCATATGTGGGTATGATTTGATTCCTTGCATTCAATCCCTTACTGAGAAATGCAATTGGATGATTATCATGCATTAGGATAGCTCCTATTCCCAGCTTGCAAGCATCAGTCTCAACTATAAAAGTCTTAGCAAAATTTGGAAGAGCTAGCACTGGAGCTTGGACCATTGCTTATTTTAGTGTGGTAAAAGCCTGATGAGCTCTAGTATGCCAAGAGAAAGATACACCTTTCTTTAGCAAATCAATGAGTGGTTGGCTAATTGAAGCATCTAGGCCCCCGATTTGCGTTTGTTTTGGTAATTAATGGCAATCAGCTATTTGTGGACTAACAATTTCCTTTTGAGATTGCAAGAAGGAGTTAGTCTTCATCGTTTTGAGCACAAGAGAAATTCACTCAAGTGAAGAGGTATATAAGCTCAAGGTCAAGCAGCGGAAAGAAAGGTCATCATGTCTATCTCTTTGTTTTACTGATCTCGGAGTTTTGAGAAAAGATCGGATTTCCTAGTTTTAGATGCCGTACTATTAAGAGGGACTTGGTTTAGTAGCTTGAAGTCTAAAATGACTCATAGATGGCTCAAACATTGTTTTAAAACATTTGCTCAAAGTTGCATTCATGAAAATTCCTTTTTAAATCAAAGTTTCTGCCTTCAAGCGGCACTACCGGCTATATACTTGCGGTACTGCCGGCCACTGCGGTAGTACCGGGCATATTACGTCGGCAGCTTTTTAACAGAGAGATGCTTTTTGTGTCCGCTTGACCGGCACTCTGGTGTGTTAGGCGATGCTATGCCAGTATGGCAGCGATCTGCACCACATGCGGTAGTCATTTTCGATGGATTGTGCCTTTTCCGAAAACCATATCGGCACTACCGAAGTATTGAGGCGATCTGCCGACTTCAAGCGGCGATACCACTCTAATAACTACGGTACCTATTCTCTGAAGGAAGTATTTTTGCGAAAAGTGCAAGTCGGCACTACTGAGCATTTTGGAGCGGTAGTCTGGGAATTATTTTATCAGGCCAGCGACTCTGACATCACATTTAATGCAAAGGGAAAAACCGTTGGCAGGTGGGGCGGCCCAACCGGCCCAATGAGGCTGTAGTGCCGAGCTTGGTGATTTTTTCTGGAAAACCTCCCCAACGGCTCTATTTCGTGGGGGAGGTTATAAATACCCCCCCACCTGCATTCTTGTGATGGTGGGTGACCACATTTACTCATTCTAAGCCCTTGCAACTCTCTTTTCTCTCTAGAGCATTAAATTCTCAAGTTTGGGAGGAAAAGAGAAAAGAGTTTGAGTGATTTGTTTTCAAGCATTCATTTGAGCCATAAGATTCATTCAAGTCTTCAAGTGAATTCCAAGTTTGTTACTCTTGGAGGTTGCCGCCTCCTAGACGGCTTGGCGGAGGTTGATCGTGATCTTCTCAAGGGAGATTGTGAGAAGACTCGATCGGTTGTGAAGGCAAGGAGCTCGCCTACCCGGAGTGGGGAAGAGCTACCCCGAAAAATACGAGGAAAGGCTCATTTGAGACAAGGAGCCGGCTTGAAGTGAGTCAAGCTACCTCAACGTGGAGTAGGGGGGACCGGCAAGTCTCCGATCACCACGGGATAAATTGTGTGTCTCATTTTGTGGTTTGTGCTTTCTTGTATTACTAGTTCCATTTTAAGTGCTTGCTCTCTCTCTTAGTTATTTCCTAAGTTGATTACTTTAGCTTGCTAAATTAATTGTGTTGATGCACTTTAGAGAGACATAGAATTTCTAGGCCTTAATTGAAAAGTTAGCCTTCCTAGTTTAAATTGTCTATTTCTTGAAATATTAGCCAAAAATTTTTATAACCTCCTATTCACCCCCCTCTAGTCGGTTATCCTTGATCCTACACTAATGAGTCCATAATGCTTAATGAACTTACGGTAATAGCCGGTGAGGCTCAAGCCAAGACTCGACCCCTTTGAAGCTTCATTGAGTTCATCAACACATGATGAAGCTCAAGCAAAGACTCAACCCCTCTTAATAGTACGGTGATCTAAACTAGACACCCTATCTTGTTATACCTTGCTGCACACGATCCTCTTTGGGACTTTAATGATTTTCAATCATTTTCTTCTCTCTCGAGATCGCGTCCTATCTTCTCTTCTTGTTCATCAATTCATGATAAACCTCTTCTTTTCTCCTCTTCAGGATCTCTTATTGATGCTCATCAACTCATGATGACGTTCTTGTCCTATTTCTTCATCTCCATTGGACTCAACCTACTTTCACAACTCATTGAAAGTGTTAGTCCAATAAACATAATTGTCTCAATCATCTATCGCACTCCATTAACACATAATGGATGCCTCCCACTATTGATTGAGCATAACCTTAATTAGTTTGAATGAATAAATGTGTCTTGAGTACATTGATGCAATTAATGCTTTATTATATTCAACAACTATCAACTATCCTTAATCAATCAAAGGAACACCATCAACACATGATGAAGCGTTCTATGATGATAAAAACAAAACCGATCTCAATTTAAATTTTATTTAAATTGATATGAGTATAGATTAACTACACAAGTTTCATATACTCATTTTGATGGTTTCAAGTAATGATCTAATATATTTGAGCGGAAATGAAAGGGATCAATACCTATTTAGACCACCAACCATAGAATAAACTCCACATAGATATATGCATACATATAATTGGATTGAAAACAATATGCACATAATTAATTTTGATTGCATTGGAGTTTCTTCTATATTACCATTAGTATAATATAACTCAGCAAGAATAATATATACTCAAGGATTAGTTTCAAAGTCTTGATCCTTTATGTTTGGCAAGAAGACATGGATCAATACAATTGAAACATCAAGTTAAATTGCGAACTCCCTCTAGATGTGTGCATCCATGTATATATATGGATTGGAAATATAATGCACATTTTGAGGTTAATATAATGGGGGAATTCATATTTTAACTTGAATCCAAAGTATGCAATAAAATAAAAGCAAGAAAATGAGTGTATACCTTAGGTTTTCCATCCAAATTATGAGATTACTAGCAATAAGCTCAATAAACATGTTAGTCTCATAAAGGATTAGAATTGTCATTAAACAGTGATTAAATATTTAATTAAAACCAATTATCAAAACCAATAGAGCTTGAACTTACAACAACAGAGTCAGAGCTCTGTAAGGTCGAGGATGACGACTAGAGGGGGGTGAATTGGCGGCTTTTAAAAAATTCTCTACAATTAATTGACAATTGCCTATATACCCCCTATGTTAAAACCTTAACAAATAAAAATGTGGAAGCGATAAACTAATATTTTCACCATTAAGGCTTAAATTAACTAGGCTCACTAAGTGCACTAACTAATTAAGTTTTCACACAATAAATTGCAATCCTATACAATTAATCCATAATAAGAATAAAAATTGCAAGAATGTAAAGGAGCACAAGAGACACACCAAACTTTTTTCTGTGGTCTCAGAGACTTGCCAGTCTCACATAATTCACTTTGACGCAAGCCCAATTATGATGGACCAGCTCCGCAATGAGCACCCGCCTCGATTCCACTAGTGGTAGCTTCTTTACCTCGCTGGGTAGGCGAGCTCCAACCTTCACAAACTTTGCCAGGCTTCTCACAATCTCCATTGAGAAGCTCCCGCACATGACACTCTACGTCGTCTAGGAAGCGGCAACCTCCGAGAGTAACAGGCCAAGCCTTTCGCTTGAGCTTCACCTAGTGCAAGACATGCAGTACGGTGACCTCCTAAGTGCAACATATGAACTATGATCCTCCTCAAGTGCAACACATGCACAATGAGGCTCTCAACCCACTCCAAATTATAACACATGCAATCACGGCTCATTATTAGCTCAAGAATCAAATGAAGAACGACAACACATACACTTCACTCCAAAAACACCCAAGAGCACCAACAATCAGCCCTTGCTCCCATGGAGGCCTTTTATAGCCCCCACTCGAAACTAGCTGTTGGGGGGAGGGGGCAAATTGGGCGAAATCAGCAAAATCCGGTGCTACCGCCTTTCTAGGGCCGGTAGTACTGGCCACCAGGCCAACGGCTAAAAAACTAGGCGTTGCACAGGAAACCTGGTACTACCGTGGGCAAAAACCCGGTAATACCAACGAGCGGTAGTACCGACCTCCAGCCACGGTACTACCGGCCTTCGACGCAACTCAGAGAAAAACCCTTTCTAAAATAAAACTACCGCACTCACAAGCGGTACTATTGTAACATTCCAATTTTTACTTTTACTGCATTTATTGAGTTATTTAAATTTTTGGAATTTTCTAGAATTTATTTAGATTTATTTGGAGTTAATTTGAATTAAGTCATTTATTGAATTATTTAAAATTTCATATAGTTTTTTTTGGAAATATTTTATTTGAGTTCAAAATGTCTCAAAATATTTTTTGGTATTTTTGCTATTTTCTTGAATTATTTGAATTACTACAATTACTTTAAATAAAAAATGCTGGAAAATTGCTGAAACAGTGTTGGGCTGAGCCCAATGGACCCAACCCGCTGGCCCAAGCACAAAGCTGCGCCGCGCTGCAAACCCTAACCATAAAATCGCATGGCCATTGGATCCGAGATGGAGCGTCCAAATTGCGCCACGTTGCGAGAGCATCAGGGACGTTGAGCGCGGTACACATGGACGTCCAGGATCACACCATGCCGTTCGTCCGTGCCGCTGCCAGACTCCACCGTCCAAGTCATACCCACGGCGGTTTCCATGTGATTTTCGCGGACGTCGAGGGTATTTAAATGCGCTGTGATATCGCATCGAGCAAAGCGCTTCACGCCGCACTTTTGCCCTAAAGCACCGCCGCCAGATTCGACGCCTTCTAGTCAAGCAAGCTCATCGGAGTTGGAGAAGGAAGCGGTCGCAATTTTTGCATGTGAACACTACCATCCAGTCAGGTTTCGTCGTTCCGATGCCAAATTCGTGATCGTTACGACGAGTTGCGCCTGAGGGTACAAGTCATTCCGCCAGAGAACCACTGAAACACCGTTTCGCACATCATCATCCCCAGCTCCGGTCACCTCTCCTCGCCGCGTCCCGCCGAAGCCTCGCGAACTTCAGTGATTGTCAGATCCAGATCCTACGGTCCAGGTAACGCCATGTGGTCCCTATCTCGGTGCCATAGATCAGATTCAATCTGAGCCGTTAGATCTATAGATGTGTGGCCCAGATCGAAACATGTAGATGGACGAATAGTTTGCCATGTGTCCCAGACCTCACGCGAATCAGATCTAATCTTGTCCATTGATTTTGAATGGACGGGCCAGATTAAGCCACGCACGTAACCAATCACATCACGCCACGTCGTCGGCACATAAGTCGAGGCGCCGAAGCCTAGCCACGCGTGTCTGACGTCAAGGGTGATGTTAATAAAGCATGGCTGTATAAAATCGAGTAAATCCCTAAATCACAAAGTAAATTTTATAAATCATAAAATAATAAATTGAGCACGTTAGGCACCTTAAAACATGCAAAAATGTAATTGCTAAATATGGTACTTCTGCAATTTGAGGAAATAAATTAAAGCGAACCGTAAATCAGCAAACGGGTGAAGATGAGTATTTCAATCAAAATCCAAGTTCATGTTGTAAAATGATTTTATAAAAGTTTGTGAAGTTCACTGATGCATAGTAAAATTTGATTTACGTATTAAAAGTTAAATCGATGATTGGATAAACTGTGAGTGCAGTTGTAATTGGTATTTTGACTCAACCGACAGGTAAAGTTGGGGTGAGTTGTTAAATGGTGGGTGGAGGGTGCCATGTTTGTTATTGCCGATGGGCCCTCTACATAGGGATATAATATAAGGTTAAAAACCACTACATTCGGGTAGTGAGCAGTATTAAATCGTATCAACTATAGTATGTGGGAAATAACCAGAAAAGGTTGTCCTATGATGGTATTTAATCTCCACATTGGGTAAGTAAGATATGTTAAGCTAGGATTGCTGGATTCCCAGTGAAGTACATGTTGATAACCGGTGTTGGTTATCCGATGCTATATTTTAAAGCTATTGGATGAGTATCTTCGGATAGAGATCAACTGGCCATTCAAGGGTACATGAGTACGTAATATCTATTTCGGGATGGTATATTGTTAACCAGTGTAGGTTAACAAAATGTCAACCAGCGTAGGTTGTCTGACTCCAGTCTTGATGTAGAGTACAACTGAAAAGGGGATATGGTTGGAGATTTAACACCAAAGTAGTGATAAACATTCTGGGTTCTCGACTGCGATCGAGTTCGTTTTGGGTAAAGTGATACAAAACCTGTACAGGATATAAAATCATGAATTCATGCCTGTCTCCTAGACTGGAGGCTACAGAAGTTAAGTCCGCCTCATATACGAGTGCTAGTAGAAATGTTAGAAATAAAAATCGAAACTCAAGATTTTCTTAATAAAACCTATTTTGGATAAAAAAAGGGTTTTGAGGTATGAATTGAGGAATGAAAGCGGTGAGGGTTTCGAATAATAAAATTCATGAATACATATTTGATACTAATGCTTGATGAGTACATCTTGTACTCACTCTTCTATAATTCCCTTTTTTTCTCAGATTCTGATTATTACGGAGGCTCCGATGAGGAGTGGATGGAGGATCACCCATAGGACGAGGGTGATGAGGAGACGGAGGACGACCTAGAGGGCCGGGTGGAGTAGTAGCTCTTACAGTAGAGGCCCTCATTCCCTAGGGTAATTAGTATAATAAATATAATCTTGAACTTTTGATGTAAATTATGTAATAAGACAGGTGGAGAACTATAATATGGTACTGCGTCTATGGAATGTAAAGAGTGTTTGGCTGCAATACTCTGAAATGGCATATTAATTAAAAAAACGTCGGGCTTACTCGATGATTTATTAATTAAATATGCCCATATCAGTGTAATTAACTCAAAATTAATGGCAACGCTTCAGTCATTATCTAGGGTTAATTATGCGGGTTGCCATAGTTATAAAATCACATTTACCAATCATGGCACATGCAGGTCCACGCTAAGACTTCTGGAAATTTGAAATTTTCTTAAATGCCTTTTCATCATGTTTGCAGGTGAATCGATTAGATCACTCTCCATCCTCGAGAAGCTAAAGTCCACAGCCTCGTTGAGATGACCTGACTTGCCCAAGACCTCAATGATCCCAACATAGTGCTCCACACCAAGCTCAATGCCCTGGTCCCTGGACATGGCATCAAAACACAGGCTATATAAATACTTGTATCTCTTCAATGTCAAGAAGATGAGCTTGCTCAGTTGGTGAAACATGCTGGAACGTTGTCGTCGGACGTGAGTTCAAATCCTATGTTCAACATCATTTTTTTTGGTTTTGGATGAATAAAAAAATGTTTTTTTGATAGGGATCGAACCAAGGCCTAATCTCATGTTCCAGATCATTTTTTTAGGTTTTGGATGCATCAAAAATAGTTTGCTTGATTGGGATCGAGTGCAGGACGTGTTGCATTAGCACCAACAATTCAACCATCCGAGCAAAGGCTACATATTCTAATGTCAATGTGCACTATATTTTGAAGCATATCCGGTCCTACTAAAACTATCACTTCTGATTGATTGCGTAGCAATTTCGGTTCGGGATAAATCTCGGCGAAAATGGATGAGATTTCGCCAAAATTCACCTAAATACCGTAGCTATTTGATTTTTTTTTCAATTTTTTTTATTCCGTCATGATTATGCATTTTAAGAGGAACCAAAATTCGAGATTTCACTGAAATTTTATGAAATTTCGTTTGGATTTTGAAGCTCGCGTCTCACCCCTCCATGATGCTCGGCCCGCGGAAAGGGATCATTTGCAGTCTCTGTGGTGACTGCAACTTAAGCAGTCCCCACAGATGTGAGCTGTCCGATCGAGCAACTGAACGACCCAGATCGTCCAAATATGTTTGTTACAGTACTCCGGATCGATCTGAAACGTCGCTTTCGATCCAACGGTTCGCACGCTACTGCTTAACTTACAGTTATAATAGCAACTGCATGTGATCCCTGTCCTCGGCCCGCGCAAGCCCATAAAAATCATGTCAAATCATCCACGAATTATTATCTAGTATCTACGTACGGAGTGGCACCAATTAATCCTCATTCCACACAGCTTGACGAGAGAAATGTAACTCCACTGACAGATGCATGAGATGGAGATCATGTCATCGATCAGTTATCGCCCTCTGCAAGATGCAAAGACTCGTAGAGTGGTAGTAGCTAGCAGCCTAGCACCACATACCACTTCGCTTGTCTCGTCTGATGGATCACAAGTTAATTAAGAAGGCATTCAAGACTCCTACCCCTACTTGCAGCAGCTATTGCTCCTGATTGGACGGATGGGTTGGTAAATTGAATAGATTATCCCACATGGCCACCGATTAATTAACCGCGGTAACAAAGTGAGTCGTAGTAGTCGCCGTCATCAACTGGCGAAATGCGTGGATTCATCAAGAACTCCTGTTCGCGCGGGCCCCCACCCAAAAAGCGCAGCTCTTTCATACCCGACGGCCCGGGCGCTTAGCTTGCTCGCTTGCTTATTCCACCCAACTCCCCACACGCACAGCGCTCCAGTACGCTTTCTCCAACCGAGAGAGAGAGACAGAGAGAGCACGCTGCACGCCACGGCACAGCAGCAAGCCGATCGGGCACGACGCGCGCGGCAGAAGGCGCAGAGCAACCATGCAAGGAATGGAAGAGACGGCCAAGAACGGCGGAGGCGGCAAGGGCGCGGAGCCGTCCAGGTTCCGGCGGGTGTGCGTCTTCTGCGGGAGCAGCTCGGGCAAGCGGAGCAGCTACCGGGACGCCGCCGTCGAGCTCGGCAGGGAGCTGGTAACAACGTGCTGATTTTAATTATTAGCTGCTCATTTGCTTGCATGCTCGTTTAGTTAATTAATTGACGAGTGCATGCACGCAAATTCGTGTTTTTTTTTTTTGCATGTTCGCGAATTCGTTAGTTAACCGCTTGTGCTATTTGCTCGGTGCATGTGTGGATCATGTTAGGTGGCCAGGAAGGTGGATTTGGTGTACGGAGGAGGTAGCCTGGGTCTCATGGGGGAGGTCTCCGAGGCCGTGCACAAGGGCGGAGGCCACGTCATTGGGTACGTCCGTTTCATCTCGCAGCTAGCATTATTGCCGCCATTTTTCACTTTTTTGTCGAGGCCGAAATTTCTAGGTAGCCCGTGTAGCTGGGAAAGTTTTGTTTAGCGCTAGAGTTTCGCACAACACTGATACATACGTGCTGACGGCTGTTTGCATTGCTTTTCTTGCTGCAGCGTCATACCCACCACTCTCATGGGCAAGGAGGTAAGCAAGAACTAATTAGATCCACAGGTCGACCATGCCGGCCCACACGCATGTGACACAAGTAATTCCACCTAGTTTGCGCCCGAATATATATATCTCATGCTAATAATCGACGCCTTCATCGCGGTTGTGCCGGAGCAGATTACCGGGGAGACCGTCGGCGAGGTGCGCGCCGTGGCGAGCATGCACCAGCGCAAGGCCGAGATGGCGCGCAACTCCGACGCCTTCATCGCGCTACCCGGTAAGCGCGCGCAGCTCACTAGCTCCCTGTTCCATAAGGCCGCCCACGGGCGCGCGCGCTCGTAATTAGCATGCATCGGATTATATCCATCCATGCGATAAAGTCAACGGGGGTTTCCGCTTCGCGCAGGCGGGTACGGGACGCTGGACGAGCTGCTGGAGGTGATCGCGTGGGCCCAGCTTGGCATCCACAGCAAACCGGTAAACTAAGCGACTTGATCGATCGCGCGCGCCGCCCATCTCGTCCTAGCCGCTAATTTACGCGGCTAGCGTACGATTCGTTTGTTAGTGACCGCTACGTGCGTGCGTGCCGCCGCAGGTGGGGTTGCTTAACGTGGACGGGTACTACAACTTTCTCCTGGCGTTCATCGACAAGGCGGTGGACGACGGCTTCATCAAGCCCGGGCAAAGGCACATCCTCGTCAGCGCCCCGGACGCCAGGGACCTCGTCCAAAAGCTCGAGGTAAAAATCATTACTCCTCGATCGGTCCCCTTCCGGCCGCTGGTCCATCAGCCTAGTGCCGTTGCCTGACTGGCGCCTAGCTCGGAGCTAGGCTAGCTAGTCGCGTTGTTGCCGGAGGATCGGAGTGGATCTTGGCTTTGGTCCACGGCATGCACGGGCTACTGTGCTCGAATTGACCTGACTACTGCCTTGCCTGGTCTAGTCACGCTCACACGCACTGCTCTGCCTTTTTTTCCTATGCACAACGGCATCGACTTCTCTTCCGAGTTCCAAGCTGCTTCTACTCACCGCTTAGTCCTTAGTCCTTACGCATGTTGAATGGAAAGTCGAAGCTTCCTCCATCGGTTGCTTCCGGACCGAGTTTTCCTTAATCGTCTGCAGGTCACAGTAGTACAGTAATCAGTTTGACGATTGGCGACGCTTGCTGGGAATTGATAACGGGCCGGGCTTTGTTTAAGCTGATCAGAATTGTGTGGTCCGTTCTAATTGCCTGGTTCACATCAACTGTCGTTCCAAGTGTACGCTTAATTTGCGCGTGCGTGCAGGGGTATGTGCCGGTGCAGGACGAGGACCCCGCGACGCCCAAGCTGCGGTGGGAGATCGAGCAGGTCGGCTACAACTCGTCGCTCCAGGCCGAGATCGCTCGTTAGTTGCAGGCTTTCTTAGTTTAGTATCATGCAAGCGCACACAGGGTGATGTACTACAAAAGTGGTAATATAATTACCCACCAAGCAAGTTACTAGTAGTTGCTTTACTTGCGTGCCCTTTGTCTTGTTTAATCTGCTTGTATCTGTTTCAGCAGCTAGTCAATCTTAATTGTGCTACTAGCTTAATTTCTTTCTTGTGGCGAGCTACGTAACGAGCTTGTTTAAAAAAAAAGAAAGGGCGCTACGAGGCAACGACATGCTCGTACGTACCAATGGACTATGTCAATGAAACACGTGTTGGCACTGCCAACAGGTAGGAGATACAGTACAGAACGCCCCGACCCTATCGGTACGTACACCACGGAAAAGAACGCGAATTATTCGCAGTACGCACGCACGGATGTCATCACTTTTACACCGCCCTGTGTACTTTTTTTTTACATGTAGTCTTCCTCTTCCCAACGTAATTATAAAAAATCTATTTAAAACATTAAATTTATTTTCTGGAGCTCGGCAAGCCACCAAAACTATGAAGGCTTAGTAGACATTCGGCACTTCTACAACGGTCAGCGATAAGACTATTTTTACTATTTAAAAAAAAAACTAGATTTCCAAATAAAAGGCTAGAAAAGTAACATTTTCGTAGTGCGTGCCGATTTTCGTACGTACGTGCACGCGTCGCTTTTCCTCTCGCACGTGCCGTAGTCGGTCGACGTACGTGAGCAGTGACAGCGCGCCCCGGCCCGCCCCCGCTGTGTGGCACTGAGCCACTGACCACCGCTCGATCAGGACTAGTAGTAGCACTACTAGTACCCTCCAGACTCGGAGTCCGGTGGTTATGTGATGTGAAGGTACGCGCGTACTTACTGGCTCACTGCGCGTCCCGGGGCCGGGACGGCCACCGCCCCCATCGGCTTGCTCCAGACGCAGCAATAACCAAGTACCGATGCGATGGGTGCTTCTTTTGGGGGCTTCAATCTCCCTTCAATTCTTCCGGCTGCCTGCCTGCCTGCCTGCCCTGCAGCCACGGTCTTTACTGTCGCTGCGGCACGCTAGGTCGCTGGCTAGCTTTCCTCTGGCTCTCTTGGCTTCGCTTCTTCACTTCGTGCCCACCAGCTGCTGCAGCAGACATCATGGCGCTGCGACCGCGACCGCGAGTCTGGCAATCATGGCCTTGCCCTCCGGATACAATCGCCCTGACGAATTCAAGCCGCCCCTGTGGCTAGCTGCAACTGTAGCTGGCCGGCCGGCCTTTCCTAGCTCTTAACAGGTCGTGGGTTCCATTACTCGGCTCCCGGCCGAGCAACTCCGGCCTCGGCCGGTCATAACTCATCACCGAGCTGATCAAAGGACACGGCGGTTCAAAGACTCAACGCAGACACGTATATGAGAACAAAATGTGCACTATCACCTCTTACACGTACATAGATAGAGTGGCCTAAATACCTCAAAACACATCAAGTTTATTTATGCAGCATTCCTTCTATCGAAAGCATCAATAAATTCGATTTGATTGCGCTCTGTTATTTTTACATAACTCTCCATCATACTATACGGTGTAAAATTGTTTCATGACTGCAGTAGATAGAAATTTGTGCAAGATTTATCGAAGCATGCAAAGATAATAAAAGTGTCATAAAAAACAGAACCTTCTGTAAGCTATATTGAAGTATCTTAAAGAAAACTTCCTTTGGCACTAACCATGCATCGGTTATTGAGCTTTGATTAAAATGCTTGAGCAGTTTGGTATACAAAAAAGGAAGAAGAGAAAATCGTAGTTAGCGAACATCATCAGTACAGCAATGTAGAAATAGACAAAATTAAATATGACGGTTACATCTTCTATCAATCTGATCAATTTGAAAGAACATCGAAGAAGAAGCATAGACACTGGGACATGATGCTAATGCCTGAAAATCCAAATAGAGGTTAAAACCTCCTCAATACAAGGAATTGATTTCAGCGAGGTATTTTTGACGGACCTAGCTATCTTCGCATGATGGCGTCGTAGGTGGCAGGCTTCGGATCTTTCACACAGTCCAGCAACCTCTCTTCTATCGGAATTGAATTGATTCACTTCAGCAAGATAGCACTAAAAGAGAACAAGATGCAGACCAAAAGAACGCATTAGTTTAGATCCGTAGTTAATATCAAGATGCTACACTAATCCTCTCAATAAAGCAGCAAATTTGTGAGGGTAAAAAAATCGTTTCCAAATAGCGTTTAGGTCCCCCGGTTCGTTACTTTACCGAAAAAAACTCCCGTTAAATACAAATCGCGAATGAGCCTTTTTCTACTTTTTCAGAGTAGCGCTCAGGTCCAAAAAATTAACAAACAGGTCCTTGTCCCTTACGTCCAGATCATTTCTCCGTTTTTCCCAAAAAAAAATATTTCTTCAACAGAAATATGTGCACAGCTCTATCTATAAACTATTTTTTTTCAAGTCGATCTATTATCTCTAGATTTTTTCCCAACTCGATCTCTAATATTTTTTGGAACATGTATTATTACTCGGTCAGCGCATAGAGTGTTAAACTCGCCAAAAAAAAGTTGGCATCTCTAATATTTTTCGGAACATGTATTATTACCCGATTAACGCGTAGTGTTAAACTCGACCAAAAAAAAGGTTAACCAGGTAATAATAAAGTGTTAACCAAATTCGTTAAAAGAAATATGTGTATAACTCTATCTCTCTATTTTTTTTAACTCGATTTCTAATATTTTCCGGAATAAAAAATATATGTGCACAGCTGTATCTCTATAGTTTTTTTTTGCAACTCGATCTATAGTATTTTTCAAAACATGTATTATTCGCCAGGGAACGTATAGAGTGTTAAACTCGGCAAAAGAAGATCCTTGCTCCGTTTTTCTCGAGAAAATATATCTATTATGCCTGGAAGATTTACGGAGCAACCAGCCAGTCAGGTCGCACTCTTCGCAAAAAATCCCTCCAAAAAAATAAATTACGTTTAGGCCCTTACGCCGCCCATCTAAATTTTTTTGAGATCGCTCAAAAAAAATATGTTAAAGTATTTTTATAGCCTTTTTTTCAGGAAAAAAAAAATTAGATGGGCAGCGTGCGCCCATCTAAATTTTATGCGGTACGACGTGCGTCGCACATTCTACCTGGTCAATATTTATGCATGCCTGCAATGATTTGCAGGGGCATATATAAGTACGTACCTTGCTGGTTGATTTTCTGGAATGGAGGTCTCGATCATTACTTTTACTCAACTAGAAAATGATCGCGAGTGGTTGCACTAAAAGTATGTTGATAATCTAGCCGTTCGATCATGTCTGTCGCACACAAAGTTGAAGATTATTCTTCATAACAAATCTCAGCTCTCTCTCTCTCTCTCATATATATATATCTCTACTATTCTAAAGCAGCACTTGGTGGCAATGGTCCATTCTTCCCACGTCATTAATTGCCGCTTAATTACCCTGCTTAATTGCCCTACGCAAGAAACGAAGCGTTGCTTTAATTAGCCAGCTTTCGCAAGAAACGAAGCGTTAAAGATAGATATTTGATCTTGTGAAATAATTTTTTTATTTTTTAATCTTTATTTTTCGTTATCAATTTTGTTTTTCGTAGCAACGCACGGGCATGTAACTAGTATATATATATATATATATATATATGAAGCCTTTTCCGTACTCTTGGGAGTACATACTCCCACCTCCAGTATACCACTTAAACGAATACGTTATACTCCTTTATCACTTTCGGTATACTCTAATAATAATTCTAAGATACTACAATGCGATATTGTTGAAAAAAATTGATCAGAGCCCTTTATTTTTTAGATATATACTCTTTTTCATATGTAAAAAGAGTATATAAACAAATTATGCTATAAATGGTGGACTTTAATGAAATTTTTCGTAGAATTCACTTTGAAGTATCTTATAATCAGTATTAGAGTATACTTAAAAGGATAAAGAGGTAAAGCAACATCATTTAAGCGGTATATTGAGAGTGGGAGTACGTACTCCTAGGGGTATGGAACCATTTTCCTATATATATATATATATATATATATACATATATATATATATATATATATATATATATATATATATATATATAGATATAGATATATTTATTTATTTATTTATATAATATAGAGCAGTAATACCAGTACTTGTGTCGGTAGTTCGGTACAGTGGTACGTACTTGAGCCCGCAATGAACTCGCGCAAAGTGGCCACTTTTATTGCTTGTGTAGTTGTGTGCATAGGCTCTGCAGGGTCCAGGCGTACGCTGGTATGGCAAATTAACTGGGGTTGGCCGGATTCCCGCAGGTCGATCTCACGACGAACAAGCTAGCTAGCTGGTGCCTTCAATTAAGCCGAGCGGGCAATACCCAAACTGTGCAAACCGCTCGAGACGAGATATCCAAGTTCCCAATCGATCGAGAGTTCATTTGTTTTGTGGGCAATTTTAACCGCAGAGGCACCTTCCCTTTTTACTGCAAACACCTGTTATATATCTACTGGACCGTGCAATGCATAGATGCATGTGTGACGGACCGTCTTTTTAGGGGCAGTACGAAACTCACAACAGTTACCCAGGAAGACTAACTGTTGAAAAACAAGAGTACAATTGCCTGACAAAGCAACTCCAAACACTTTTATTTAAATAGATGGCCTAACGGCCGAGTTTTTACAAAAGGAAGCATCCGAGCTTCTAGATACATTACCAAAAGAAAGAAACCACAGGCAAGGCCTGAGCGAAGACAAAGACCTAAAACCAGACTAAATCGCCATCTACGACCTCCTGGTAGGCTCCAGCATCTTCGAACTTTGAAAGGGGATTTTGGGCAAGGGTGAGTACAGAGTACTCAACAAGTCGTACGAAACCACTGAATACTAAATGTAGGGTATTTAAAAAGGGTGGCAATAGGGTTAAGTATCTGGATGCAGTTTTATTTTCTAATTCATTTTACATTTGAAGCACATACTATAAATAAGTAGTAAGGGGGGGTTTTCCACAAGTTCTACAACACTTAACTAACTTCTTCAAAATTTCCAAACAGTAACTTGAGCTTAGTTGCGGGTATCACCCCAAATTCAAACTTAACTTCATTAATCGGAAGTACAGCGTAATCGATTACCAATGAGATTAACTCTGCAGAGCGGCTCAGCTTTACCCACAAGATATCTACAACCTTTAATGCCAATCGCGAGTTTTCATGCAACTTAAATGCATATGGCCCAGTTTAGATCATCATAGCATTTCGTTTAATCATTCCTGTCCTTTAGTTGTTTACCGATAGATATGCAGCTACCTTGGACTCACAGTCCCCATTAGCATCTACCGTTGTGAGAACAAAGAATGCCGATACGGACCATTCCCGTTCCACCCCTCTGGTACACTTCCCTGCCGGGAAGGCCGGTCCCTATTCTCTCCAGAGAATAGTACCACCAAAAAAAAATCCAATTATTATCTCAGGAATGACTAACCTACTGTGCTACGTTAGATACTGGTCCATCGACCCGTCCGACCTGTGGTTGAGCGAGAACTAGGTCATTTACTTTGCTTAAGGGGATTATTAGCCTTACACTTGCCAAAGATCAAGCCTTCAAACCACAAACCCAACCCGGTACTCACAGTACCGGCCACCAGACAACCAAGGCATTAATCATTAGCCGGGGATCGGAATCTCATCCACTCCGGGATTACTCCGATACTGTCCCCCAGACTGTAGCACTTTTACAAACATCCGAATCAGAGATTCGGCAGCATTTTCTCTAAATTCCAAGTTTTAAATTAATCTAGCAGTATAATCTAACTTATTCACGGCAATAAGCATTTAACTAGGGTTACAAAGGATATAATAGGGTTCAACATTTTCAAGGAAGTTCCATGAGCAATTTGGCATTACCTAGGTATCATGTCATTCTAAAATACTATTTTCAATAGTTCAACATACAGTAAAGTAATGCGATATAAAAATAATTACTATTTATAACATGGCATGATTAGGATCAACATGATCAAAGGTGTACAGCTTGCCTTCCTCGGCAGCTGGATCGGACGAATCGTAGAGGAAGTAGTTGTACTGGGCTCCCATCTGGTCCAACGCTCGCCGAATCGCCCGGCTCCAGTGGATCGCTTCCTCGCTTCCATCAAGCGTCTCAACGGTCGAATCTAGCACGGAAAGGACAACCAACATAAGTAAACGACAAAACAACAACTGGAAAAGAAAAGGAAACTGAAACGGAAACCGGGAACCGAGCCGGAAGAGAACGGAGGGCTATTCTGGGATTTTGAGATTTTTTCAGAGCTTCGGATTTGGTAACGGACGGTATTTCTGGACTCAGGGGATCGAAGCGGTTCGGAAAATGTATTTGGTGGGGCTCTGGATTTTTCTGGATTTTCTGGGCTATTTTTGGAATTAAAACGAATTTTCGGATTTTAATAATTAAATTAAAATCGAAAAAATCCTTTTTACTGTTCCAGTGGAACTGGGCTGGCTTTCGGCGGGCTTAACGGGCCACGGCCTAGTTGCGAACGCAGGCGGCGGCGAGGAAGGCTGAGCCACGGCTTTGCTCGGCACGGCCGGGTGAAGAAGCGAGAGGGTGTGGCGGGGTCCACGGTGCGCGGCTGCCGTCTGGTAGCGGCGCCACTGCGGCAGGCGAGCGGCGAGAGCTAGCAGGCGGGGCCCACCGTCGATGGCGCTTGGGTACGGGGAGGTTAGAAACATGGGAGGCAATGGCGGCGCGGGACTCAGCGGCCAGCTGACCCAGCGCGGCTTGAGCCGGCGGAGACGAGGGCAAGAGAGAGGAGGAGAGCTCACCACGAGGAGAGGGAGCGGGGCGAGTTGAGTCGCGCACGGGCGCTTTTATAGCCGCCGGCGAGGGAGGCGAGGCGCTGGCGCGGCGGGCGGCGACAGTGGCGGCAAGGCAGACGGCGCGAGGCGATCGGGCGGCCGGGCGATCGGAGCACGGGCGGCGACCACGCTGGCGAGCGGCGAGCGACGCGAGGCAACGCGGCACGGAGGCGCGAGGCGGCGGGGCTGCGGCCGGAGTCGAGGGCGACGGCTGTGGGGGCGGGTCCGATCGGGAAGCAGGCCGGGTCAAGCGAGCAGGCCGGCGAGATGGGCCGCACGGCCCAAGAAGAAAAGGGGATTTGGCCCAAAGAGGTAAACGAAAATCAAACTCGATTTCCAAATTTCCAACTCCAAATTCAAATACAAATTCAATTAAAAACCACGAAATTCATTTTGAATTTTGAGATTGTTTCAGCATGCATGATATAGTACTTGTTTACATGCATCTAGATACGCCCCAACAAAGTTTTAATGCCGTTCGTAGCACATCATTTTAAGTGCATGTCCTGCCGAAGTTGCTAAGGTGCTAGGCTGCTAGCGTACGAGCATGCATGTCTCCCATCCCTCTGGGTTCTCGCTGGCACTGCACTTCAATATATACTAGGAAGATTCGCGCGCTACGCCGCGCCGTGCGAAATTTGAAAAAAAAATGATGAAAAGCGGGAAAAAACGGAAAAACGACGGGCGAAAAACGAATTTACGTTTTTTTTTGGGAAACGGCCAACGAAAGCATTTTTTCCATGTTCCGGAGAAAACACGGTTCACGGAAATAATTTTTTCAGGCAAAACGAAGAAAGAAAACAACTTTCCATATTTTTGTGGGGAAATAACCACCGAAAACATCTTCCCCATGCTCCGGAGGAAAAACGGATCATGAAAACATTTTTTCGGGGCAAAACGGAGAAAGGGAACGATTCACTACAGGAATCCGATCTATTTACGTCGGCCAAATATATTTACGTCAGCCTAATAAAAACCAACGTAAATACGTCTCCATTTACGTCGGCTAGGCTAAACCGACGTAAATAACTATATTTACGTCGGCCAGGCCGACGGAAATAGCACCCAACCGGGCGCCAAAAAATTCAAAATTCCTAAAGGCAAGTTTACGTCGCCCAAAGTCTGTTTACGTCGGCTTGGCCGACGTAAATATGCGGCTATTTACGTCGGCCTAGCCAGGCTGACGTAAATAGGTCTGCTATTTACGTCGGCCTGGCGAAGTCGACGTAAATAGCCGCCACGTGACATATTTGCGTCGGCCTGACCAGACCGACGTAAATAGGAGTGACCTAATTTCTGTGGATTTGCTCATGGGACAAGAGCCTCCAGTCTTCATTCCCATTTCTTTCCACGCCGCCGCCGGCCACCACTGCTCTGGCGCTCCCGCCGGCTGCCGCCCCGGCCCCGACTCCGGCCAGTCCAGAGGAGCACGCGCCCCCCGAGCGCCCGTGGCGACCTGAAGCCGAGTGCCGCCCTCGTCGCCCTCGCCTCCGGGCTCCGGCTCCTCCTAGCCGCCCTCGCCGCCCTGTGACGCCTGTCTAATGGAGAGGGTGCTTGCCAGGTGAGGAAGAGCGCGGCTCCGTGGAGTCCACGGATCCCTGGATCCCAAACCGCTGCCCGAGGGCCGACCCGAACCCTGCGCCGCCACCGTTGACCGCGGCGGCGCCGATGCCTCAGGCCCCTCCTCACCCTCAACGCCTCATGCGCCGCCGCCGACAACCGCGTTCCCCTCCTCACCCTCAGGCCCCAGGTGCATTTGCGTTCCCCTCGCCTCCCTGCGCGTCGGCAAGGTCGATCGCCACGCCCCCTCCTCTGACGTAGACTGTATATACTGTATTTGATTCGATTGGATGCTTTCTCATACTTTTACCTATTCATCTATCCAGCAATCGAAGGAAAAAATAACTATGTACATATCGAGTTTGCTTGTAGACTGTATATACTAGCGTTCTGCATTCATCTATCCTTGCAACATCTCTATTTGCTATACTAGCGTTCTGCATTCATGTATGTTCAACAATTTCATATCAACCATTTGGGCTACTCTTTAAAAAGCATGAAAATGGCCTTGTTTTTAGGATACTTAACATGCTTTATGGCGTTTCCGACGCCTCAGTGCTTTATTTGCCAGGTACGAATATTTTTTGTCTTGAAACTTGAAAAATAAGAGATATGAACTTTTGATGGGTTCTTATTTGTTAGCCACCGTTCTCATAAGGTACTACTGCTCGCCTGCTTCTCCTCCATATTCTAGATTTGTTCTTAATTTGTTAGATCTGCACGGGCTTCGTGTTCTCATTGATACTCTTACTGTTAATACTTTCTTAATTTACTTCTGATTTTTTTCACATATTTGAATAATAATATTGTGGTTTGGGATATTACCTACAGATTTCGAATGTTTTACCTCTTGACAAATTTGAAAGTTTATAGTTTTAATTCCTAAGTTGCTGATCTTTGTATAGCACATCGTTTTTAAAGGTTTAGTTCCGTAGTGTATTGGTGTGGACTGGTCAGGGTAAAACCAGCATGGCGTTGTAGATGACTTGGATCTCTGACAATAGAGAGGCTCGGTGCTTTACTTTTAATATCACATAAACTTTTGATGGGTTCTTATTTGTTGATAGCAATTCTGCAGATAGTTAAACAATGAATTATTTGATAAACTAATAGTAGCTTCCTGTTAATCTTTTGCTAATTATAAAACTTTCTTATTTGTTGCATGGTAATTTTGCAGGTAGCTAGGCGCTCTTTTGAGTTATTTGGCAAATTAATAGCGCCTCCGTATTAATTTATCTAATACTCTGATTACAAAACTTTCTTCCTTCAATGCTTTCCTCGCTGAGAGGCCAGGTTGCAGATTTACAGAGCAAAGAACTGTAATGTACTTTTGTAAGGTAACAAATGATAGATAGGATCAGTGATGTTCTGTTCTGAATTTGTTCTTGCTATCCATAACTGTTACATTCCTGTAGATACATGTTCTTACTTGGATTGCAACTAGAATCAGCCGTTAGTTTTTATTCTGTCAGTTCAGCAAACAATATTGTGAATCCATCATTGGCATGGCTTGCATATGTGGCCCTGTGTATATATAGCATGACCCTTTTGATGTTTACTCAATTTCATTAAGTTGATTTCTGAATATGGTTCTTATTTATAGTACGAAAGCTTGGATGTGGAGCTGGTTTAGTTTAGCGCCAGATAGTGAGCTCTGCAATGTACTTTATGCTACTTATGTTCTTCATGCTTCTTTAATTATTTTTCTACTGTAAATTTTACAGATTTGGATTCACTTCCTTAATGCAAATGCAGGAAGCAACTGCTTTTCAACGCCTTCTTTTCTCCGACACATGTAGAAGCTTAATACATGTATTCTTCTTTCAGCGAGCAATAACAAAGGTATGAGAGACTTCTCCCTTAGTTGTTAATATAGAATCGTACTATGCTTTAGTCCTCTGTATAATGCAACAGCAACTAGATTCACAGAATACTGCATAATGCCAAACACCGACGTGCCTTTCTGTGTTGATAATACTATGTCTTAATTCACATATTGACCATAGTATTCTGTGTTAGTTTCGGACGAGGAGCTATATCCTCTCAACCAATCTAAAATGTTTGTAGTGTGAAGGCTAAAACACTTTGGTATCTAGATGGGATTGTAGTTCATCACCATCCATCAAAATTATCATGATAGTGCATACACATCGTTATATATGTACATTTTATGACGAATACCTCAAAATGAATTTGTGACATACACATCATGTATTAAGCTTCTACATGTGTATTATAGAAAAGAAGGCGTTGAAAAGCAGACTGTAAAGCAGGATTATGGAATGGATTATATGTATCATTTCTTTCAACGATCTAAGTGCTCTGCTATTCACATTTCTTCCTACTATTACTAAACTTATTTTGGTATGCTCAGAACATCTGGATCAATGTTGGATTGGATGTGGATCATAAATGGAAAAAACAAGAAAATTACCCCTCTAAACCAACGCAAAACCGATTTTGGATATAAAATGAAATGTTGGTATTACTGTATCCAATCTTTTGCAATACCCCTCTAAAATTACCCTCTTCAGGAGTTTTCATAAGGCCGAGTTCTATTTTTTTTTTTGTGAAAATTCCAACTTGTCCCAAAAAATTTTTATGTGTCCTAACCTTTCCCCTCCTAACCTTTCCTGTCCTCAATGCTGCAGAGGGACACAATCCATGCTGCCTCTCAGTTTCCTGTTTCCATTGCAACGCACGGACTCCGCCGTCGGTTGGTGGCTTCTTAAACTCGCGAGGTGACGTCGGTAGTGGGCATCACTTTGAAGATACTCCGCCAAATTGGTGTTTGTATGAACAATGAGTAGTATGGTTCAACTGTGTCATATGTCATGTTTGCAAATTGAAATTTCTATGTGTTGTATGTCATGTATGCAAATTGAAGTTTCTATATGTCATATGTCATGTTTACAAATTGAATTGTGTCATCTGAATGGATGGATTGATATTGGTTTATATGAATGCATGATTGAATGGCTTGAATTGATATTGTATGTCATCTGATATTTTTGTTGACCAAATCCAGCCGGCCAGAATCAATATTAGTCTGCCTGGTGGCTCCAGTATTTACGTCGGCCTAGCCTGGCTGACGTAAATAACCCCAATATTTACGTCGGCCTCGGCCTGGCTGACGTAAATAGCCCCCGTATTTACGTCGGCCTCGGCCTGGCTGACGTAAATAGCTCAAGTATTTACGTCGGCCTGGCCTTGGCCGACGTAAATAGCCCCAGTATTTACGTCGGCCTGTGCTTGGCCGACGTAAATAGCCCCAGTATTTACGTCGGCCTTGGCTTGGCCGACGTAAATAGCTCAAGTATTTACGTCGGCCTAGGCTGGCCGACGTAAATACTTATACCATTGGCCGGGAATGAACGTAGAGTATTCACGTCGGCCTGGGCTGGCCGACGTAAATACGTGCCACGTCACCTACACTCTAGTCGGATGTGGACTACTATTCTTATTTACGTCGGCCTCGTGGCCGACGTAAATAAGGGCTATTTACGTCGGCACCGACGTAAATGATGGCTATTTACGTCGCTCGGTTTACGGCGGCCTATTTACGTCGGCTTTGGCCCTATTTACGTCGGCTTTTGGCCGACGTAAATAGATCGAATTCCTGTTGTGATTTTCCATATTTTTTGTTTTGGAAAAACGGGCAAGGAAAACATTTTTCCCATGCTCTGGAGAAAAATCGGATGACGCTTTTTTTTCCGGGCAAAACGGATAAAGGAAACGGTCTCCCAATTTTTTTTGGGGCGAAATAGCTACGAAAACATTTTTTTCGGGAAAAACGAAGGAAAACCGATCACGAAAATATTTTTTTCGAGCAAAACAGAGAAAGGAAACGGTTTTACATTTTTTTTGGGAAAAACGGCCACCGAAAATATTTTTTGCATGCTCTGGAGAAAAAACGGACCCCGAAAACATTTTTTTGGGACAAAACGGAGAAAGGACCCGAACGTAAAGCGCAAGGACCTATTTGTTATAATTTTGGACCTGTTCGCTATTTTGAAAAATTAGTAAAGGGCTCGGTCGCGATTCGTACTTTACGGGAGGTCCTAAATGCAAAAGGGCAAACCAGGGATCTAAACGCGAACCGGGAAAAATATCTTCCTCTCACAAAAAATCGCGCGAGGACCTGAACGTAATTTCGGAAAACCGGAGGGGCTTTTGCGCAAAAGAGCCGGCCGACACGTGGGGAGGCCGGTTGGCCTCCAATCTTAGCCCCCATTAGGTGGGCTACCATTTAAGCTTTAATCCCCAGCTTTAGTCCCTTCCAGGCCATCATTCGCTTTAAGTACTTTAATTGAAAATGTACTAAAAATGAACTGTGTAACGATGGATCCAGATATTTTTCGTTGGTATGACTGCAGTGTGGAGGGGAGAGAGAGAGAGAGAGAGAGAGAGTATTGCTGTGCCTGTGTTGCTGTGGTAGACTGGTAGTCTGGTAGTGCTCTGTGACTGTGTGACCCATCTCATAGAACTTTGGGCCGGGTGGGAGGGTATCAGATGGGCGCGCGCGAGGTTTCCCGAAATAGCGAGGCACGGCCGCGCGCGTCCGATCCAGATGGCGCTTGCCGTGGCCCGCGATCGAGGCGTGCGCACCCCAGCTGGCCACTGTACGTACGCGTGCGACACGGCCGGCCGGAGCAGCAGGAGAGCTTTCGAAATCTCTCTGAGCTCTGCAACTGCGACCATGCATGTGTGGGATTCACGTACTCCCCATACAAACCTGGCTGGCTGCGTGCAATCTGCAATGGGCACGTACGCTGGCTAGGCTTTGGATGTGAACAGTGCTCTACTAGCATACTACCCAAGCAGCCAAGCTAGCCAATGGACTTATAGCCCGTGAAGAGTGAGGGGGCCGGACGGACTACTGCACAGCGCACAGGTACATTACAGCGTACACAGTGTCCTACTCCATGCAGGAATCTTCCTTGCGTGCATGCCTGAATGCCACCCCGGCCGCCTGGCCGTCATTGAGCAATTAGCTCGCTCGGAGAGAATTATTAATTGGCTTTCGTACGACGCATGTGCCTACATTCTCAGATTAAGCTTGGCTAGCTACGTACTGGCGAAATGGCTGAAGAAATGTCGCGCTAACGTGTCAAGATTCGATAGGAGGTGTTCGCTCATGACAAGACGCGCCACCTGGCACTATTGTTCGAGTGCACCCGTGGTCAACTGGTATTTACTGACGTCCCCGCTTCGTTATCAAGGCTTGCATCAAGCGACAGTAATTCAATCGATGATGATGACTTGATCAATGTACGAACTGAGAACTAAACGCATCGTAATTAACCTTTCGAAAACCTGATCAAAAGTATAAAATACTATTGCTATTTGTGAAAAAAAAATGCAAGCCGAATAATGGCTCGTCTACCCGTGACGTTGTGTCAAGTGGCTAAAGACCAATCGCCCCATACATGCTCAAGCAATGGGCGGACAAGGTTCTCAAGACGACAGGCTTGCGACTTCGAAGGTGGCCTGACGCGGCGACTCCCGCCTCTGCAGTGGTGGTAGAACCCTCGCACGCAATGCCCGCGCTTCACAGCGCCCAAAGTGCCCAGCGAGCTTGCTTTTTCGCATCCCGCGTGATTGTGCTGCCACGGCGCCACATGAAAACGCACCATGTCTGAGGTGGTGGCGCACGAAAGCGCCTGCACGCAAAGAGCCAGCAGCGACCGACAGCGCCCACGCAACACGGCGCTTTGGCTCCCACACGGCGATAGTGCCCAACGACGCCCACAACATCCATGGCGGTCAGCGGGCGGTCAGCGGCAAATGCTCGCGCTAGCTCGCCTGGAAGGCGGTGACCATCTATGCCCTCGCAGCACAGCCCTTCAGCTCCCGCCTGGCGGCGGCGGTGCAGCCGTTCAGCTTCCTTGCATGCAAACACAACGAGGCGGCGCTACGCTTTGTCTTCCGCACCAGGTAAGGGCGACAAAGAAACTGGGCCGACAAAGAAGGTCTTCGACCCGGCTCCTCATTGCCGCTTCGTGACGGACCGCCTTTTTAGGCGGTCTGAAACTCACATGATTACCGTAAAGACTAACTGTTGGAAGACAAGAGTACAATTGCCTGACAAAAGCAACTTTCAACACTTTTTATTCAATATAGTTGGTCTAACGACCGGATTTTACAAGGGAAGCATCCAAGCTTCTAGACTTACACTACCAAAAGAGAGAAACCACAGGCAAGGCCTGAGCGAAGACAAAGACCTAAAACCAGACTAAATCGCCATCTACGACCTCCTGGTAGGCTCCAGCATCTTCGAACTCTGAAAGGGCGGGGGTTCGCAAGGGTGAGTACAGAGTACTCAACAAGTCGTACGGAACCACTGAATACTATATGCAGGGGTAATCAAGGGATGGCAGTAGGGTTAAGTATCTGGATGCAGTTTTGTTTTATAATTCATTTTACATTTGAAGCATAAACCAATAAATAGGTAATTTGAATTTCACAAGTTTAACAACACTTAACCAATTCATTCACAAATACCAATACAGTAACTTGAGCTTAGCTACGGGTATCATCCCCGATTCCAACTTAACTTCATTAACCGGAAGTACGGCGTAACCGATTACAATTAAGATTAACTCTGCAGAGCGGCTCAGCTTTACCCACAAGATATCTATAACCTTTATGCCAATCTCGAGTTTTCATGCAACTTAAATGCATGTGGCCCAGTTTAGATTATCACAGCTTTTCGTTTAATCATTCCTGTCCTTTAGTTGTTTACCGATAGAGACCGCTACCTTGGACTCAGTGTCCCCATTAGCGTCTACCGTTGCGAGAACCAAGAATGTCACTCCGGATCATTCCCGTTCCACCCCTCCGGTCCATTTCCCTGCCGGGAAGGCCCGGTCCCCATTCTCTCCAGAGAATGGTAGCCACCAAGACAGTCCAGTTATTATCTCAGGAATGACTAACTTAATAAGCCATGTCGGATACGGGTCCACCGACCAGTCCGACCTGTGGTTGAGCGGAAACTAAGTTATTTACTTTGCTCAAGGGGGTTATTAACCTTACACTTTTGCCAAAGACCACGCCTTCATCCACAAACCCATTCCAGATTTCGCATGATCGGCCACTGCACTCAAACAAGGCATTAATCACTACCGGGATCGGAATCTCATCCACTCCGGATTTATCCGACATCGTCCCCTCGATCGCAAAGACTTTTATAAACATCCGAATCAGAGATTCGGCAGCATTTTCTTTAAATCCAGGTTTTAAACTAACTAAGCAGTATAGCCTAACCTATCCATGGCAATAAGCAATTAACTAGGGTTCCAAAAGATTTATAGGGTTCCAATATTTCAAGGAGGTTCAATGAGCAATTCGGTATTATCTAAGCATCATGTCATTCAAAAATACCGGATTTCAATAATTCAACATACAGTAAAATAATGCGATATAAAATAATTACTACTATAGCATGGCATGATGGGATCAACATGATCAAAGGGTGTACGGCTTGCCTTGCGCGGCAGCTGGATCGGAAGAGTCGTCGAGGAAGTAGTCGTCAAGGCCTCGCCTGGTCCGACGCCCGCTTCCGAATCGCCCGACCTGTGGGCTGCTCGGCTCCATCGGGCGTCTCAACGGTCGAATCTAACGCGAAAAGACAACCAACATAAATAAACGACAAAACAACAACTGAGAAAGAAACTGAAACTGAAACGGAAACCGGAAACCGAGTCGGAAAGGAACGGAGGGCAAAACTGGGATTTTGGAATTTTCTGAGTTTCGGATTTGGGAACGGACAGCATTTCTGGACTCAGGGGATCGAAACGGTTTGGGAAAAGTATTTGGTGGGGCTCTGGGATTTTCCGGGATTTTTCTGGATTTTTCGGGCTATTTTTCGAATTAAAAACGAATTTTCGGATTTAATAATTAAATTAAAATCCAAAAATCCGGTTTTTTACTGTTTCGGCCGAACGGGCCAAAACCGACCGGGCCACTGGGCCACGGCCCACTTGGGCGAGCGCGGGGCTTCTTTGGCGGCCGCCCAAGATCTGGCGAGGAGGCGGGGCCACGCAGGCGGGCGGAGTGTGAGCACCCCTCTTCCTATACTGCATCAGACGCTCATCAGAGCGTATAGCACCGTGATAGCAACAGGAAGCCTTGACAGAAAATCCGAATCTAAAAATTCGATCGACGGATCGAACACTTAGCCGGACCGGTGCTCAGACGATCTCGACATCGGATCCCTGGTCAAGAGCTCCAAGATCGCTGCACTCCACAACCCGAGTATCAATGCACGAAAAGATAAACTAATTTAATTTACATAACTAGGTATAAATCTTGTACAAGTGTATTACGTAATCCAAAAGAAGTACAAATGACAAATGAAACAAAAGAAAGACAACCAAAGATACCGGCCCGACCACCCCACAAAGCATCGATCGAGGGAAGACCCACGGCCGCAACACTCGCAGAATTGGGGCTCGCCATCATCCGACATCATCATTACCTTCCTCTCGTGGAAAAAGGGTTAGCAAAGAACGGTGAGTACACGTATGTACTCGCAAGACTTTAGTGCATGCAATTATAATTAATATGCAGCCGATACGATTGAAATGGCTACTACACTAAGTCTATTTAAAAGCGTGATTTGAAACAGTTCATCGAAATGTAATACATAATTTGAAAGACAGATTTTGAATAAAACATATTTACAATATATGTAACATTTGAGTCTCTCAACCGCCACCATCCATGATCGCAGCTTGAGATACGAATTGACATCCATATATTCATAAATCCTCCAAATACCATATTCACTCATTCATAAATCCATCAAGTACCATATCGATCCACATACTTTAGATAGACTCCAAAATAGATTTTCATTTTCAAAACCGAACCAAATTTCTATACTTGATATGATTAAAGAAGATTTGCTCATAAGTGAGCACGGCTAATCGATTAGAATTATTTGATACTCTGCAGAGTTTGTGCACTTTACCCAAACACAACTCGGACTTGCATCCCTGTCATCCAGGGTACACGCGATACACGAGGTATCCGATATACAAGAATGATCTATTCTTTCCCATCGTTGAGGTTATAGCCACACCTCAAAGACCGGCGACGATAAACCCACTACTATGGCGATAAGAGGCCAACCACCACTCAGCGCCACGGAATATCCATCGTGACGACGGCGAAGTTTTGCCGCGGCATTATCCCATAGCAAGGCGACACCGTTGTATCAATCAAACATGAATCGGAGCGATTCCTCGCTGCATAAGTACAAGCGCACTCACGAAGGTGCATACGGCGGGTCGTGAGGACACACACACCGCGCTTTGATCGCTTCAACACGGGAAAAGGTCCACACTTCGCCTACCAACAGGCATGGCTATCCCCTCACACTTCAGGTACTAAAATAGGCTGCCCCATCCCAAAGCATTGCGCGCGGTTGCACGGTGTTCATTCAAAACCGTCACAAGTTCGGTCCTTATATTTTTGCCTAGTGACTCAAGCGGGAACTCCACTTAACTCGCCAACCAATCGCCACCATGTTTAACTAGCACATATTATACCTCCCGCCAAGTCTAATTACCAACTAGACACTGCACATTTTTATCAAATTACCTTTACAAGTCACATTTCCAAAACATTTCCAAAACCAGTTACAATTATCATAAGTTTTGAGCATTTGGTAAATGACTGACTTTGCTCATCTCTATTGCAGTGTCTAAGCATATGCATTTACTAAGTCGTTTATACCCAAGTGACATTTTATTAATTGTCCAACCCTACTAAGGCTATCAATGAACTCTGGGAATTTAATTGAGGAAAAACCACCAAATCAAGGTATATCTACCATTCCCACAAACTAGCACTTTACTGAATATAAACAATGCATATAGTTTGAGAAATCAAAGTAAACATCGTGAAATATAGGTTTCAAGATGGTCAAAGGAGGTGCTTGCCTTGTTGTTGCACTTCGGTGATGTCCGGATGATGTTCGGTCGTTCAAGCGAAGCCCGACTCGCTAGCCTCTAATCTGGTCAAAGCAACAAAACGACAAAAGAAATACAACTTAGCAAAAGCAAGATTTAAATGCACAAATGCCAACTAAACATCAAATAAGACCCACTTAAATATTTAAAGGAGAAAGAAATGAAGAAAACGAAGAAAATGTGAAACTATGACCTATTATGTCCATTTCGGCCGAACAAGTGCCAAAATGGATTAAAACGTGCAAAATGAAGTAAAACCCAACTAAACTTAGTGAAATACCTAAAAATAGGTATAACATACCTAATGGGACTTATTGGAACTTGTTTGAAATTGAAATGATCAACCGGGAGCTAAAACGATCGTTAAAAGGCGTATTCTTTACCTACGTGAATAAAAATACGTAAATTGAAGAGAAATGCAATTAAATTTGCATGTGGAGCCTCAATATGGCCTCAGGTACATAACTAGGTTCTAAAACGCTCGAAAGATCGAAGAAAAACCTTTCGGCCCTAAAAGCGACAAATTTGTCAAAGCGTAAAAAGCGATCGTTTTGTCTGAATCAGTTAAACGGCCAATTTTGCGGATTTTTGCGCAAAATAGGTTTCCGACAACGCAACAAGCTAAAGCAAGATATTTAGGACTTAGTTGGATCGGTTGCAAAGCAATTCCTAATGAAATTGACCAAAATTGAATCAAAATGAAAACCGCGAGTAATTTCCGACAAAACCGCTTTTGAGTCCGTATTGAGTCCAAACGCGATCGAATCCGCGTGTGGGTTCCCGATACGGGTTCGAACACTCAACACCTAACTAAAACGCTCGGTAGATTAGCAATTTGCATCGAATTCGCAAAACGGCCAAAACGATCAAACGACCGTTAACGACCAAAAGCGATCAAAACCGTCAAAGGTCGTTTTGATCAAGAATGTCGTGGAAACTTCGTTCGACCCGCAGCTAGACACTTGGAGGTAATAATGACTTATCGGAGCCAATCACCGCCAAAATTGACTTAACCTACTCGGACTTTTGATCAAACGTCCGCGTAACTCCCAGATTTACCCGGCACGACAAAAGTCGGAAAAGGCCCAAAATGGGATCTAAAGCACACGTGAAGCATGCTTTCAACCTTAGGGACCTTAAACGCAGGCGAATCAAGCTTAAAAGCCAAGAACGGCTTTGGGCCTCTAGTTATTAAAATAAAATGCGAAGTGCTAAAATGCAAATCTAGCATTTTTAGCCACCTGCTTTAGCCTCTAAGAAGACTAATGGTGAAGTCGATTCGTGCTCCGGAGCTCTAGGATTTTATTCAACCAATTGAGACCTAGAGCGGCAAAGTATGTCGCAAAATGGTCAAAACTAAACTCCGTATTTTTATCGGGGTTTCTACTAGCTAGAAAGCTATAGGGGCTATCCATTTGGTCATCGGACCTCTAGGATTTTTCGCAAATAGAGTGACCTAGAGCCGACAACTTTGTGTAGGATGCGACAAATTGAATTCGACTCTTCCGATCGCGACTACGGCTATCGGAAGAGCTAATAGAATCGTCGATTCAAGCTACGGACTCCTAGTATTTTGTGAAAACACTTAACACCTAATTAAATAAAATAAAATCCGGCTTATCGTAATTGAATTCGATTCTTCCGATAGCGGCTCTAGCTACCAGAAGTGCCCACAAAAATTACTATCCATGCTTTGCTCCACTAGAACTCCGACAAATCGAAAACCTAGCATTAGGTTGCTAGATTTCGAAGGTGGTCAAATGCTAGGTCGATAGTAGAGTTAAATGCACCTAACGATGACCCGAGTCTTGTTTACGAAGCACAAGTGCCATGCAATGCTCGAACACATGGCACCTGGACATGACCTAGGCTAGGGTTTGAGGGACATGACGAAATGCGGAGCTACAGAAGGGGAAACTCGTAGCTACGCGACGAGGGATGTCCCGGGAGCCGAGAAATCAACTCAAACTTCAAAAACACCACGGGTACTCCAAAATCCATCCATGAAATTCGATGAGAAACTCACCCGAGAGGGTCTAGAAGATGGGGATCGCGATGGAGAGGTCGATTCCCGCCTCTAGATCAATTTCCACCTGTCGGATCGCCTCCAAATGGGTGGATTGGGTGAGCTAGGGTTTTGGGAGGCTTCTCCCATGCTTGGTCGTGAGAGGGAGAGGAGAGGGAGTAAGTTGGCTGTTGGGTTGGCTTTGGAGAGGTTATAACACATGCAAAACACTATGCACTTACTCAAGGGCATTTTGGTCAAGTGTCAAGTTTTGAAGAATTAAACTTCCAAAACTGATTTTTATCGATTCTTATATATTCTGGAAGGTTCTTAGGTCGCTTTAACACTTATCCAAATAAATTTGCAATTATTTTTGAGCTAGGTTACTTAAGTTGAAGGGTTCTTTTAATTCCCATTTAAGTACATATAGCTCAAAATGCGTAAATACACAAGAACAAAGGTATTATTGAGCAGTGTTTGAGTACAAATGTATGATGACTCAAGTATAGAAATACTCGGGATATTACAATGGTGGCGATTTAGCGGGCCCGCTCGTCGCTTGGCAAGGGCAGGGTGGCTAGGGCACGAACAGTGAGGCGAGGCGACCATGGGCGCGGCCACATGCAAGTGGCCGGAGCCGGGGAGGGCGAAGGCGAGGGGATGGGAGGGGAGCTCACCACGAGAGAGGAGGGGAGCGGGGCGAGTTGAGAGCGAGGGGGGGCGGGGCTTTTATAGGGCGGAAGCGGGCGCAGCGAGCTGCTCGACGGCGGGAGCGCAAGGCGGCGGCGCGGCGAAGTGGCGCAAGAAGGGGCGCTGGAGGCGGCAGGCGGCGCGAGGCGGCTTGGTCGGGGCGATCGGGCAAGGGCGAGGTGACCATGGCGGAGCGGCCACAGGCACGGCGCGGCGAGCGCCGAGGCGAAAGGCCACATGGCGGGTGGGGCTGGGCCGGAACGGCCAGGAAGCCGAAGGCCAACGGGCCGAGGGAGCGGGCCGGCGGCCCAAGAAGAAGAAGAAATGGCCCAAACAAGGTTTGAATTCCAAACTTGAATTCCAATTTCCAAACCAACGCAAATTCAAACAAAAAGCAAACAAATTCATTTTGAATTTGAGGTTGTTTCAACCTACCCCACTTAAAATGGAATCTCGTCCCCGAGATTCATTTTGCCTGGGAAAATAGGTTGGGAAAATTCTGCTGCAATTCCGATTCCTTCTCCCAAGTGGTTTCTTCGAGTGTATGATTCTTCCATAGCACTCGGCAGATTCTGACATTCTTGAACTTGAGTTCCCTTTCCATTGTCTCCACAATCCTGACTGGTTCCTCACGATATGTCAAATCTTCCTTCAGGTCTATTCCTTTCAATCAGACTTGCTCGACGGCCGACGGAGGCATTTTCTCAACTGGGACACATGAAAAACATTGTGTACCCTTGACAGCTCCGGACTTAGCTGTAACTTGTAGGCTACTTCTCCAATTCTGTCAGTCACGGGGTATGGTCCAACATACCTCGGAGCTAACTTCCCTTTTATCTGAAAACGGCGAACAGGCTTGAAGGGTGTCACTTTCAGATAAACGAAGTCTCCAATCTGATAACTTATGTCTTTTCTCCTTGTATCCGCATAACTCTTCTGCCGGACTTGAGCATTTCGTGTTCTTCCTTATGATCCTCACATGAGCTTACGCATCATGAACTAGCCGAGGTCCAAAAGTCGCTTTCTTTCCGGTCTCGGTCCAATTCAACGGGTTCTGCACTTCCTTCCATACAGGGCTTCAAAGGTGACATATCCAGCATCGGGTCTGGTAATCGTATTGTACGAGAACTCTGCAAACGGTAAACACTTGGCCCATGAGGCTCCGTATGCTAGAGTGCAGGCTCTCAACATATCCTCTAGTATTTGGTTGACTCTTTCTGTCTGACCATCTGTCTGAGGGTGGTAGGCTGTACTGAAATTTAGGTCTGTACCCATAGCTTCATGCAGACTTTTCCAGAACTTAGAGGTGAACTGGGCTCCACGGTCTGACACGATCTTCTTAGGGATTCCATGTAATCTGACAATCTGGGTCAGGTACAATTCTGCCAACTTGTCTCTTCCAACGGTCTGCTTAATAGGGATGAAATGGGCTACTTTGGTCAGTCTATCAATGATTACCCAAATGGCATCATACCCTTGCTGAGTTTTGGGCAACCCAGTGACAAAGTCCATCCCAATCTCTTCCCACTTCCATTCTGGCACTGGAAGAGGTTGCAGCAATCCTGCCGTCTTCTGGTGGTCTATCTTGACTTTCCGACACACGTCACAACACACCACGTGTTCGGCTATCTCTTTCTTCATTCCATTCCACCAGTATTCCTTCTTCAAGTCTTGGTACATCTTCGTACTGCCAGGGTGTATTGAGAATTGCGACGAGTGAGCCTCTGTCAAAATCAATCCTCTTATATCCTTATCCTTCGGAATGCATATACGATCGCGGAATCGTAGTATGCCTTGCTTGTCTTCCGAGAACTCCGAGGGACTAACTTCCTTCATCAACTTTCTGTATTCCAGTATTTCTTCGTCTGTCTGCTGAGCTGCTTTGATCTGCTTCAGGAGATCTGACTGTATTTCTAGGAAATGCACTGATCCTTCTGACACTATCTGCAGGTTCAACTCCTGTACTTCTGACTTCAGCTGGGGAGAGATAGTCTCAACCTGGGCTAAGTGATGGCATGCTTTTCGGCTCAAAGCATCTGCTACCACATTAGCTTTTCCTGGATGATAAAGGATTTCTAGGTCATAATCCTTAATCAACTCCAACCATCTTCTTTGTCTCATGTTCAGATTGGGCTGGGTGAACACGTACTTCAGACTCTTGTGGTCTGAAAATACTTCACAACGGTTCCCCAACAGGTAATGTCTCCAAATCTTTAATGCATGCACTACTGAGGCTAACTCCAGGTCATGGGTCGGGTAATTCTCCTCATGCGGTCTGAGTTGTCGCGACGCATACGCAACCACTTTTCCTTCTTGCATTAACACGCATCCCAATCCTCTTTTGGAAGCATCACAAGAGATCCGAAAGTCCTTATCCGGGTTTGGGAGAGTGAGGACTGGTCCGATGTTAACTTGGTTTTCAGCTCGGAAACTTTTCTCACACTTCTCACCCAAACGTAGGGGCTGTCCTTTTGAGAAGTTGAGTCATCGGTTTGGCTATCTTGGAGAATCCTTCTATAAACCTTACGTAATATCCTCGCCAATCCGAGGAAACTTCGACTTCACATCGACACAGTTGTTTCCATTCCAACACTGCTCGATCTTCTCGGGATCCATCTTCACGCCATCCTTGGTGATAATGTGTCCTAGGAAAGCGATTTCATCCAACTGTAAATCACACTTAGAGAATTTTGCATATAGCTGATGTTCTCTAAGCCTTCCCAGAATTAGATGCAGATGCTTCTTGTGATCTTCTTCCGTCTTGGAGTAAATGAGTATATCGTCTATGAACAATACGATGAACTTGTCCAAGAACTCCATGCATACTTGGTTCATCAGGTTCATAAAGTAGGCCGGGGCATTTGTGAGTCCAAATGGCACCACGGTGAACTCATATAATCCGTACCGAGTAGCAAATGCTGTCTTCTCTCTGTCTTGTTCTCGACCTTCAATCGATGATATCCTCGTCCTCAAGTCTATCTTGAAAAGATCTTGGCTCCTTTCAACTGATCGAACAGGTCATCTATCCGGGGTAACGGGTACTTGTTCTTGATTGTTGCATCATTCAGAGCTCTGTAATCTATGCAGAGTCTCTTGCTTCCATCTTTCTTTACGGCAAATACGACTGCGCGGACCAAGGAGATACTTGGCCGCATTTAATCCTTTGTCCAAAGCAATTCATCCAATTGCTTCTTTAGTTCCTTTAACTCCAAAGGCGACATTGGACGTGATCGCTTATGGATAGGAGCTGTTCCAGGAACTAACTCTATTGCCAGTTCTATGCCTCTGTTCGGAGGTTTCCCTGGTAACTCTTCTGGAAATACCTCGGGGTACTCCCGAACTACGGGTATGCTGTCTAATCCATTTGCGACTGCATTGATGATGCTCTGACTTCTTTTGATCAACCTCGGATCATTCTGAACTGTCACTTTCTGACCATAACCATTCCTGAGTGTCACTGTCTTCTGAGAACAATCCAGCTGAGCATGGTGTCTAGATAACCAGTTCATTCCCAATATGACATCTAGACCATCCATCTCTAATAACAACAGGTTGGCTCTGAACTCAATCCCTTGGATTTCTCTCCTCGACATCGCGGTAGAATCTTGCCATCAATCGACTTCCAGGGGTGTGGAAAACACAGGGAGAGGGCAAGGGAGAATAGGGCAACCCACTTTTGCAAGCAAAAGCCAAAGAAATGAACGAATGGGTTCCAAAAGACCCGGCCAACTTGGTTTGGACGGGAAACTTACCAACGATAACATCTGTGGCTTCAGCTGCCTCTGCTGCTGACACATGGTTGATTCTTCCTTGGGGGTTCCTTGGCGGATTGGGTCCGCAGTTGTTGGTGTATCCCTCGGTCTTGACTGGTGCCCTTAAATAACCTTGATGGGGCGGCTGAGGTTGACGAGGTGCTGGCTGTCTGTTGGCGGAAGCTGACGCCTGAGCTTTTGCCACATCACTCGGCAAGTCCTTCTTGAACGCATCTTGTCTGAAGTGTCCGGGTTGTCCGCAATGGAAGCAGGCTGAACCTTTCTTGGGACACACATTAGAGTAATGGTTCCCGTTGCAGGTAAAGCATCGGACATTCCCGGGCTGAGCATTTGGAGGATTAGGTCGGGATCCTCCCACTGCTTGCCTCTTGTTTGGAACGTTGGGGTTGAAGGTATAGGTCCTTCCTTTGAACTGACTTGTTGCTGACATCCGTTGCTGCTGTGCCTTTCTCTTTCTGGTATCTTCCAGGTCATTCCTTGTCTCTTCTGACACAATCAGCCTATCCACCATGGCTGAAAAATCCTTGAACTCCACAGCTGAGACATGGAACTTAAGGTTCTTCTGCAGTCCTTCATAAAATCTTTCTATCTTCTTCTCTTCTGTGTCTACTTCTCTGGGTGCATAGCGAGAAAGGTTGTTGAAGTGGTGTAGGTATTCCATCACTGTTCTTCCTCCTTGATGGAGAGACAGGAATTCCCTTCGCTTGGAGGCCATCAAGCCTGCTGGAATGTGAGTCTTTCGGAAGGCTTCTTCAAACATCTGCCACGAAATCTCCTGTCCTGCCTTCAGAGTCTGAAAGTTAACCCACCATGCTGCTGCTTGTCCTTGCAGTTGGTGAGAGGCATAGAGCACTTTCTCCTTCTCAGTGCACTGTACCGTATCCAGCTTCATTTGGATAACCGTGAGCCAATCATCTGCTGATAATGGCTCAGTTGACACGGAGAAAATAGGGGGCCGGGTCTTTTGGAAGTCAGACCAGTGTGACCCACCTAATAATCCATCATGTCCCACGTTGTTTTCTTGGGGATTCATCTGCGGTCTTGCGGCAAACTGTCTCATCATCATCTCAATCATCTGATTCTGCCTTTGTTCTGACTGATATCTGTTCCTTTCCATGGCTGCCAGTACTTGAGCTAAGTTAACCGGGTTTCTGGTTGTGTCTGCCTCATTCTCATGGCCTTGGAACTGCGATCCTTCACCTTGATCCATTCTGACTATCTTAAGGTCTTGCTGCAGGGTTTTGGGGTAAAGCAGAAGATAAGTAAGATTTAGACATGGGGCAGAGAGAGATAGAATAGGTGAGAGGCGAGACGAAATGGAAAAGAATTAGTGGAATTGGGCCGAAGATATACGGATAATAGAGCAAACAACATACAGAGATAGGAAACTTAATTTTACTGATAGCATAGATTGTTTACAATACCGTCATACTAAGGTAGGAAACAACCTATTTTACATTACAAAAGACTACTCCAAAAGGGTAAAGCCAACTTCTAGGACTAACGCCCTATCCTAAGACTGGAATCTTCAATCGTCGTCGGAGATGTAGATGATGCGCTCCTCCGGGTCTTCATCCACATCTTCTGCCATGGACACGTCCACCACCTCCGATGGACCATCCACAGACATCTCCTCTCCGGGCTCGTACTGGGGCTGCATCTGGTCTATCTCTTCACGAAGCTCGTCGATCTCCATCCAGGCATTACCCAACTGTCGCTGCAGATCATCTCGCTCGCGGAGGAGGCGGCTGTACAGGTAGTCCTTGTTCACCATCAGATCAGTAGCTTGGTCGACACGCGGGTCTGTATCGTCATCCGGGACGGTGATGATCACTGTGCCGGGGGCATCCCCTCTCATAGGGATGAGCTGGAATCGACTGTTGTCAAACTCAGCATCAAAGAGACGACGTAGGTGCTTCACTGCCCGACGGGCAGAGTCCTGGATAGCGTCTGACTCGGAGACGCGGAATCCTTGGAAGCGGCGTGGAATATCGAGATTGTCGTGCAGAGGATTAAGATCAACCCAGGCTTTCCATTCGTAACGAACGGCACCCTGGAAGAGTTCTTCTGTGTGGAAAACTGGGGCTTCATTCCGCTCGCACCAACATGTCAAGCATCCTCCTGATAACTCAGCCCATCCCCCGAAAGCTTCGGGGAACAGATAATCATGCTGAACCACCTGCCAAAACGAGAAAACTTTTTCAAGTCAGATGAGTGGAAAAGGTTTTAAGTGAGTTTCAAAGGAAAGAAATGGATTTTTAAGGAAAAGGGGGAAACAGAGAGGGAAGAGGAACAGAATTATAAGAATAATACTTACAGTTTTCGAAACTCATTTTGTAGTTTGAAATAATCTTTCGAAAAAGACTCCTTAAGCCAACTTAGGTCTCAGTCTACGGTCAAGCCCAGGCTCTGATACCACTTGTGATGGACCGCCTTTTTAGGGGCAGTGCGAAACTCACAACAGTTACCCAGGAAGACTAACTGTTGGAAGACAAGAGTACAATTGCCTGACAAAAGCAACTTTCAACACTTTTTATTCAATATAGTTGGTCTAACGACCGGATTTTACAAGGGAAGCATCCAAGCTTCTAGACTTACACTACCAAAAGAGAGAAACCACAGGCAAGGCCTGAGCGAAGACAAAGACCTAAAACCAGACTAAATCGCCATCTACGACCTCCTGGTAGGCTCCAGCATCTTCGAACTCTGAAAGGGCGGGGGTTCGCAAGGGTGAGTACAGAGTACTCAACAAGTAAATCTGGAACCACTGAATACTATATGCAGGGGTAATCAAGGGATGGCAGTAGGGTTAAGTATCTGGATGCAGTTTTGTTTTATAATTCATTTTACATTTGAAGCATAAACCAATAAATAGGTAATTTGAATTTCACAAGTTTAACAACACTTAACCAATTCATTCACAAATACCAATACAGTAACTTGAGCTTAGCTACGGGTATCATCCCCGATTCCAACTTAACTTCATTAACCTAAGTAATGCAGCGAATCGATTACAATTAAGATTAACTCTGCAGAGCGGCTCGGCTTTACCCACAAGATATCTATAACCTTTATGCCAATCTCGAAGTTTTCATGCAACTTAAATGCATGTGGCCCGCTTTAGATTATCACGACTTTTCGTTTAATCATTCCTGTCCTTTAGTTGTTTACCGATAGAGACCGCTACCTTGGACTCAGTGTCCCCATTAGCGTCTACCGTTGCGAGAACCAAGAATGTCACTCCGGACCATTCCCGTTCCACCCCTCCGGTCCATTTCCACTGTAGGAAGGTTAGGTCCCCATTCTCTCCAGAGAATGGTAGCCACCAAGACGATCGATTATTATCTCAGAATGACTAACTTAATAAGCCATGTCGGATACGGGTCCACCGACCAGTCCGACCTGTGGTTGAGCGGAAACTAAGTTATTTACTTTGCTCAAGGGGATTATTAACCTTACACTTTTGCCAAAGACCACGCCTTCATCCACAAACCCATTTCGGTACTCGCAGTACCGGCCACCAGACCAAACAAGGCATTAATCACCAGTCGGGGATCGGAATCTCATCCACTCCGGGATTTATCCGACATCTGTCCCTCGATCGCAAAGACTTTTATAAACATCCGAATCAGAGATTCGGCAGCATTTTCTTTAAATCCAGGTTTTAAACTAACTAAGCAGTATAGCCTAACCTATCCATGGCAATAAGCAATTAACTAGGGTTCCGAAAGATTTATAGGGTTCCAATATTTCAAGGAGGTTCAATGAGCAATTCGGTATTATCTAAGCATCATGTCATTCAAAAATACCGGATTTCAATAATTCAACATACAGTAAAATAATGCGATATAAAATAATTACTACTATAGCATGGCATGATGGGATCAACATGATCAAAGGGTGTACGGCTTGCCTTGCGCGGCAGCTGGATCGGAAGAGTCGTCGAGGAAGTAGTCGTACTGCGCTCCCGTCTGGTCCGACGTCTGCTCCGGGAACTGCTCCGACTCCAGGGGCTGCTCCGGCTCCACTGGCGTCTCAACGGTCGAATCTAACGCGAAAAGACAACCAACATAAATAAACGACAAAACAACAACTGAAAAAGAAACTGAAACTGAAACTGAAACGGAAACCGGAAACCGAGTCGGAAAGGAACGGAGGGCAAAACTGGGATTTTGGGAATTTTCTGAGTTTTGGATTTGGGAACGGACAGCATTTCTGGACTCAGGGGATCGAAACGGTTTGGGAAAAGTATTTGGTGGGGCTCTGGGATTTTCCGGGATTTTTCTGGATTTTTCGGGCTATTTTTGGAATTAAAAACGAATTTTCGGATTTAATAATTAAATTAAAATCCAAAAATCCGGTTTTTTACTGTTTCGGCCGAACGGGCTAAACCGATCGCCATCGGGCCACGCCCACTTTGGGCGAGCGCTTGGGCTTTGGCCGGCCGCCCAAGACGGCGAGGAGGCGGGCTACACGGCAGATGGCGGCCGACGAAGGGGCCCGCCGTCGCTTGGCGAGGGCAGGGGTGGCTAGGGCACGGAACAGGGAGGCGAGGCGACCATGGCGGCATGCTGGCACAAGCGGGCCGAGGAGAAGGCGCAGGGGATGGGAGGAGCTCACCACGAGAGAGAGGAGCGGCGAGTTGAGAGCGAGGGGCGGGCTTTTATAGGGCGGAAGGGGCGCAGCGTAGCGGCTCGACGGCAGCGGCAAGGCGTGGGCGCAAGCGGCAAGTGGCGCGGCGGCAGTGCGGGAAAGCAGCGTGGCGAGGCTTGGTCGGGCCCAGGGCAAGGGCGAGAGTGACCAGCGGGAGCGGCCAGGCACGGCTGGCGAGCGCCGAGGCGATGGCTGGCGGGCGGCGGGCGGGCCGGAACGGCCAGGAGGCCGAAGGCCAACGGGCCGAGGGAGCGGGCCGGCGGCCCAAGAAGAAGAAGAAATGGCCCAAACAAGGTTTGAATTCCAAACTTGAATTCCAATTTCCAAACCAACGCAAATTCAAACAAAAAGCAAACAAATTCATTTTGAATTTGAGGTTGTTTCAGCTTCATGGCCCCGTCGGTCGATGCCACGCTGAGCCACCCACGCGCGCTGCCGGAGCACCGAGTCGCCGCCCCGAGCGCTCCCTCCGCCCGCACCCATCGCGCATCTAGTCACCCAGTTGCGCCGCCGCACGCACCCATACCACTTGGGAGTTGCTTTACTGGCAGTTAGGGTTTTCCTTTTAACCCTAGACACCCTCACTACTGGGCCGTGTTGGGCTACCGTTGGCCAAGGGGCCTACGAACTTTTTTGGGCCCAATAGGTAATTGCGAGAACAACAGAAATTGCATTCTGCAATTTAGCCCCCGGTATTTTTAGTATTTTCACAAATAAGTTAATAACAAATTTTGAAAAGTTATGATAAATACTAGAAATTGGATTTTCTACGTATATAGACTTCCGTAAAATTTGGTAAATTGATATTTAGCACACATTGAAAGTTCCATACCCTATGTTTATATTTCTAGTATTATTCCATGTTTTATGTGTATTAAAATATATTTTTTTGTTATTAAGTAATTCTGAAAATTCCTTAGTAATTAACAAAAAAATTATGACAAGAATGCTAGGAAAATTCTAGATAGCAATTGGGAGCCTTGTGTATCTGGATTTATTTTCTTAGCGTCATTCTATGATTAAATCAAGTTGAAATTTATTTTTTGTTAGTAAGTAAGTAATTCTAAAAATTGCTTTGTAATTAATAAAAAAATAATAAGAAATGCTAGAAAAAGTTCGTATAGCACATTGAAAGCTCTACATCTCTGGATTTATTGTCTTAGCATAATTCCATATTAATGTATACTGAAATTTTTTTCTGTTACTTGGTAATTCTGAAAATTGTACCTTTGCCTTGCGCATTCACTTGGAGCTTTCACTTGATGATGGTCATTTCCCTTCCAAGTTCGGGTCCTTGCCTTATGATCATTAATACATGATAAACTACCTTCACTTCGATATCTTATCTTGATGCTCATCAACATATGATGACATTCTTCATTCCTAACTTTGACTTGATGACTATCAGCGCAAGATGTCATCCAAAGTCTTCATCATTATTGGACTTAACATATTTCACTAACTCATGAAAAATATTAGTCCAACACATCCGATTGTCACTAATCACTAAAGCACACCATTAACACGTAATGGAGAGCCTAAATCCTTTAATCTTCCTCTTTCATGGTTGATGACAACCCAATTACAAATAATTAAATCTAAATCAACATAACTATATCAAAACTACAAAATATTCACATGCTCAAATGATGTGTTTCAAAGTGAAGATCCTTGATATATGTGGAAAAAGAAAAGGGGTCTATACAAGTGAAAACTCAAGATATAGAATGAACTTCTCCTAAATTTATGCATACATATATATCAATTGGAAACAATATGCACATATATAAGCTGAAATTTGTGTGTTCACCCAATATTTTGAATTCAAAGAATGCAATAAGGTATAATAATAATAATATAACATTGGATGCATAACTTGGATGCATGAAAATTTGACTAAGTCATAGTAAATTTGACTAAGTCTTCAAATTCATGCATCCAAGTCATAGTAAATTTGACTAAGTCTTCAGTGTTCGGGTGCTCTATAAGGTTAAGGGAAGGAGGACGCATTATAAATCAAATACGTTCATACCAACACTACAGTCGTAGATCATATAAAAACTCTGAAGTTAAGCGTGCTTAGGTGAGAATAGTACTATGATGGGTGACCACTTGGGAAGTGTGAAGTTCTCATCAGTACCGGTTGGTACGTGCTTGGGCGGGAGTGGTAGGATGAGTGACCTCCTGGGAAATAGAAATTTTTGTGTAGCTTATCAGTACCGGTTGGATAGGACTGGGAAATAGAAATCTTCGTGTAGCTTATCAGTACCGGTTGGAGCCTCCAACCGGTACTGATAGTCTATTAGTACCGGTTAGTGGAACCGGTACTAATGCCCAATAGGCATCAGTCTCGGATGGTCTGTACTGGTTCAAAAACTGGTACTGATGGCCGTTGTCAACCGGTATTGAAAGCTATATCTGTAGTAGTGAATGTAATAAAGACCACTTTTATAACTTTATTAATTTTCCAAAAAAATTATGGTAATATATTACCTTCCTTATACAAGCGAAGGAATTGCCACTCGCTCGGCTGTGCCATGTAGGCTCGGCTCCCGTCCAGCCCCTCTTCATTTCCTGTATTTGTGCTCCCGTCCTTCATCCCCAGTCCGGCTCTCCCTTCAGGTTCTAGGTATTAACATTTCTTCCTATTCCCCGCTGCCTTTGCTTCTAGCGCGCCTGCTTACGTTCTATTCTTCATTCCTCGCCGCGTATGCATGCTCTCTATGCCATTGATGTAGCTCCTCTTTTGTTGCCTTTCGTTCGGTGCACCAGCTCTTCTCGAGGTTGGAAAAAATGGGGCTCCTTCGTTGATTCCTTGTGTTGGCGAATTGGTTGCGACACGTTCCATTGACCACGAATCGGCTGTGGCGCGTTCCACACCCTTATTCCCCCGGAATCCTCGCTTAATCCGCCAGTTGTCTTCTACGTCAACTCAACTGACTATACTTGTTTAAGATGCATTGTTGAGTATTATATCATCTCATTTTGTATTGGACTATAGAAGGACACCTTTCCCCTTTTTACTCACGATTCATTACTTCAGTCACACTCATTCAGCACAGGCGAGGAGGACTTCACTGTCTCGAGTGAATGGCACCCAAATCTGGCCAAGTTTGGCCGTCTCCGGCCACATCTGAGGGCCATCTCGGCTTCCTCCGGTGAGATCTCGGCCTGCTCAAGCGAGATCTCGGGATAAAGCAGCGAAATCTCGGTGAGTTCAAATTTTTTTCGTTAAACAGTGAAAAAATAGCATATGTGTTTTAGTCATGCTCCCAGTAAGTGCAAGCTAAAAATAGCATCTGTGTTTTTATTCGATTACATTATGGCTTGTCAGTTGCCCTCAACTGAAGTAGAAAATGGCAATTAGAAGCTTCTGATCTATGCGCATGTTATTTCGAAGGCTGTTGTTTCATTATTGTTACTTTGGTAGTAAACAAATTGTATGTTAAAATCCATCTGGTAGATATGCATACCTTGCACAAAGTGAGCTACTGATATATTGAATCTTTATATGTGAGATGCTAATTAGGTTAGGTTGGTTTTATCTCATCCACTTGTAGTAATTATTTATGACCAAAATAAAATCATATCTAGTGTAATATGTAATATGTAAACCTTTGTTGAAATATTACCTTTGTTGCATTATAATATATAGGACCATATAGGAAACTTTCCAAATGACTTGTAGGCTTTTATGTATCTACTGAAGTAGTCTTCTATGTATGCAGTATGTGTTAGCAATGCTTGTCTTCTATTGCATAATATCGTGATGCATGCCGTTTGGGAGCATGAGGAGCGTGTCAGGCAAGGGTTGAAGTGCAATTACTGTTCGCATGTAATGAAGGGGGGAGGAGCAACCCATTTGAAGGAACATCTCACCAGCCGCTTCGGTGATGTGAATGCCTACCCTAGCATGCCTAAAGTGGTTAGGCAAGCCATGCTTGCGAACCTCCGTGGAGATCGAGAAAGAAAAAAGGAGAAAGAGGTGGAACGCTTGCGTAAGGAGGCGGCCTGCGACAATTAGGCGTCGATGGTGAGAGACTACTGTACAGAGCAGGAGCAGCTAAAGATGGCCATAGAGGCCTCCAAAGAAGATGCTTACCTTAGGAGTCAACGTTTGACTCCAAGATCACAGTCTGGAAGTGGTGCAGCAAGACCCCCAGCCAAGTCCACTTTCAGCAAAATGTTTGGCAGGTCGAAATCAACACGGTTAAGCCAAACCTCCATCAATGTTGACCTTGCATGGAGTGATGCCCCACAGCAACCTTGGATTGACACTGATCCCTACGCCGATCAGTACGCACAACACACAGTTGTCAGGTACTTGTACTAGTCAGAGAATCCTTCGATCTGGATGTCACATTATGAATGCTGAAAGTCCGCCTGGCTGCCACAGAACATGAGCCGAGAAGAGTACAAACAATAACACCAGAGGAAGTGTGGTGAAATCATTGTCAATAACGCGAAGATCCAGTTTTTACCATCATCATACTACTACTCCTAAGTATGGCAATACATATTTGTCCATGCATTACATGTTGATGCCCCTTTTAATTAGGCCTCTTGTTGTAAAATATATTTATACCATGTCTTGTAATTATTCTTTTGCATCTTCTTGCAATATGTGTTGAATAACAAATATAAGTTAATTTTATTTCATGTCTATCATTTGTCATGACAATATATATTTATTGTTGCCAATTATCACTGTCATAATCCGAAAATTAATCGAAATGCAGCCAAAATTTTCAACTTTCCTGTAAAAATAATGCTCTATAATACATAGAAACATTTATAAAACTTTTCAAATGACTTGAAGTTCATTTGTTACATTTGAAAATCAAAAACTGATTTTACATACTGACGAGTACCCATGCCATGGGTACCCCCATCAGCCCGGAAGCACGAACGGGCTGACCAATCATGGCGAAGGCCCAGCACCACTAAAAGGTGCTTGGCGAGCGAGCCCGACTGCGGCAGGCCGACCCGAACGGTCGGCGGACTCCGTTCGGGCGGTCGGCATGCTCCGGCCGCCTAATATTGAAGCTCAAGCTCCACCTGCGCACAGGGCCGGCATGGCCCACGCCAGTGTCAGACGGCTGCCTTGTGCGCAGCGTCCCCTGGCGTCCGTACCGGGGTAGGCGGCCCCTTCCCAAGACTGTCAGTAGAGCCACCGAAGGAGTCAAGCCCCCGTCCCGTCGCCAGGAGTGCGCCCACTCCCGAGGCCAAGGCAAAGTCAAAGCGCCATTAAAGCCGCCGAGGCAGACAGGAGCACCACGCAAGGCGTCATCCGGACGTCATCGCACAAGACCGCACATCGCAGAGCCACCAACCCTGCCTCGGGACGAGCAGGGGACGGTCGGACAAGACAGGAGCCAGACTCCGAGACACGCACGCCCCCTTTTTAGTGGATTTCCTAAACATCCGTGTAACCCGCCTCCTCCGTCTATATAAGGAGAGGCGGGGCCCGAGAGGGAAGAGGGAGACAAAAAACAAGGGGCACTCCAGGAAGCCACGACTCCCTAGCCAAAGCACGAAGGGGATCGGACAGCCGACTCCCCGCCTCGCTTGTACACCCCTTGTTCATCGCCCAAAGATCAATACATCCGCACCGAACGAACTGGAGTAGGGACATTCAGCCCGAAGATATACATCATCTGACTCCTTGAGTCGACCATTCGGGGAGAGGGAGCGCGCGACCCCATCCGACCATAAATTCGTATTGCCGGTGCACGAAACACCGACAGTTGGCGCGCCAGGTAGGGGCCCTCGCGCGTCTTCACCGACATCCTCATCCTCGGGTTCCCATTTCTCCTCCCTGATCGCCTCCTCCCACCACGATTCGCCGATGTCGAGGGGCTGGATCCGCTTTGGCGCCCTCGATTTCGTCGTCACCTTGAGAGCTTGTTCTCATTCTCGCTGCCGTCCGGACCGGGCGCCCTCGCTAGCTCGATACGCTTGCCGACGCCTCAAGAACCTCACCGAGGCTCAAGACAAGCCGCGGGCGGGCCTGTCGCGCCGGCGCCTTCGGCGACATCGCTTACGGACTGCGGGCGGCGGCGAGCCGCCCACGAGCTCGCAGCTCGTGGCCATGGCCGGCTATGCGCCGGCTTCCCTCCACGACCTACTGGCGGATTCCTCCAGCCATGGCTCTAGCTCCGACAAGGAGTGTCCCCCTCGTAGGGCCTACTCCCGCGAGTGCAACATGACGGGTGCGGCGGAGCCATCCTCCACCCCCGTTACCCTCGGGACCCTCCTCCCGCGCGACGAAGCGCGGCGGGAGGAATCCCGGCGGGAAGACGACGTACAGCACCTACAACGCTTCGCTGACCTTCGGCGACAGCGCGAGGAGTTAGAAGCTCGAAAGGCCGAGCTCGATAAGCTCCAGGCCGAACTGGAGCGCCGTCAGCCTAACCCACCACCCGTCTCCGGCGCGCGCGCCCGTGCGCGTCAGGTGCATCAGCAGTTGGCTGAGGAGACGAACGGCCTTCCGTTCTTCCCTCACGCCAACCAGAACATTGCTGTGGCGGTAATGCTGCTCCGAGGGCTGCCTGAGCCAATGGAGCCAGAAGCCAAGGCCACCTATCAGAACCTCCGGGGGCTGGTAGAACGTGCTGTCGTTCAGCACGCCCAAGGTTCTGGCTCCCGACGGACGGGCGCCACCTCGGGCCGCCTGGGCCACTCCCCCTCGCAGGATCGACGGAGCCCAGCCAAGACGGCCCCGCTCCACGAGCTCCCCCAGGCATCATACACCCCGGTGCGCCATCGCCTGGGGGATAAGTATGATCTTCGCACCACCCTCGAGGCGCGAAGGAGAGCTACCGATGCAGCAGCGCCCTCGCAAGTCGCCGATAGCGGGCGACGCAACCATCCCGACCCAGGATTCGACGGTCCTGGGCCGCGCGCGTTCACCCGCCACATCCGCAACGCCGATTTCCCGACCAGATTCCGGGCTCCGACCAACATAGCCAAGTACACAGGGGCTACCAACCCCAGTGTTTGGCTAGAAGACTACCGGCTCGCCTGCCGAGCGGGGGGAGCGACGGACGACTCCTTCATCATCCAGTACCTCCCCATCTACCTTGCGGACTCAGCTCGAGCCTGGCTCGAGTACTGCCCATGGACACCATCGGCACTGGGCCGACTGATTTAACCTCTTCGTCGGGAATTTCCAGTGGCACGCATACAAACGCCTGGCAACTCCTGGGACTTGAAGAGCTGCAAGCAGAAATGGGAAACCCTCCGGACTACATCCGCCGCTTCTCCCAAAGAAGTGCAACGAGCTCCTCGACATCCGCGACGCCGACGTCGTCGGCGTTTCATCTACGGCACCACGTGCGCAGGCCCTGGTCCACAAGTTGGGCCGCGAAACCCCGACCACCAAGGAGCTCCTCGACATCGCCACTCAACCACGCCTCGCGAGGAGGCCGTGGTGGTCGACCCCGAATTTGCAAATCCGACCCTTCGTGTATTCAAAGACTAGTCCAGAACGCGCTAGTGCACACAGCCTTAACATCGGTATATATCACAATCATACCAAACGATACTATCAAAGTACTTTATTTAAATAATCAAAGGGTTACTCGACCTTATGGCCAAGTTACAAATATATGCCTTGCAAGGCGAAACTTATTAAAAGAGAAATAGCGGCGGAAAATCAAATAAACTGTGGCGCCATCCAGTATACCACAGGCAACCGACCGGGCTCGCATCCCTAAGTAGACGGGTCTTCTTGGAGTTCCTCCTCCAAAGTGGCGTAATCTCCTCTTCAACTGATATTGTGTTGAGGCAAGGGTGAGTACTTGGTACTCAAAGAAGTCATGCATGAATGCAAGCTAATATACTATATGCATGGCTTAGTACAAAGGAATAGCTCAGGTATATTTGCAAGAAATGACTTTTGACAAGTAATATAAGTAGATTCAAAGCAGAGAAATAAGTAAAGCATAAATAACTTTTCAAGAAGTTTAAATAACATTTTTTCCCCATCCTAAACCATATTTCCATCATCTTCCTTGTTAAACCAACCCATCTTTTCAAAACCAAGTTATTTTCGTAAAGTCTACCCCTTGATTGTAATTCCCGAGCATTGTCGATCACAGTGGACTCGGCTATTCAAATAGATTCTACACTCTGCAGAGGTTATGCACTTTACCCACAAGATACAATCCACTCACCACGTCGGTAGTGAATCGCCATACAAGAGTATGCGAATGAGCGATCATAACAAAGCCTTCTAAGCCTCAAACAACACAGGTGGTCCTCTCCGGTTCGTGCTCTACACCATCCCTTCCCTTAGCCAAGGCGAAGTATGGGACCAACACACCGTTAGATGGGTATCGGCCACGCCCACGATACGCCTCCCCGCACAATCACACAAAAGGTGTAATCGACACCCGAGGCTCCACAAGTGAGTCCTTAGCGACTTAGTCAACTAGGGCCGTCCCATTCCACCATGTGGTTGCAAGTATGACCCAGTTCAAAGGCTTGCAAGGTTAAGTCCTTAGAGTGACCAGGGCAAGACTACCCGAAAACCAAATCATCATCCCCAATGCCACACCGCCCACCTGATTACTCTTGCCACATGCCCTGGCCGAAATCGTTTATCAAACCCCGCTTGATTACCATGCACCACGTGCCATCAACATCACATGATACTTTTCCAAAACAGGTTCAATATATCATTAAGTCAATATTAGCATTTGATTATCCAAAATCATGTCATGAGCACGAAAGTGTGTCTAAGCAGCATACTACAACGTTCTAAACCCATGTTGGCAATTTAATAATGTCCAACTAGTAAACCACAACTAGGGTGACAAAGGGTCATGGCACATACTTAAGTAATCAAGGTGTCATATATCAAATTGGTATTTATCTAACCCCTGTGTTTAAACCAAAGTATCTTTCTAATTGAACTAGCATGCAATAGTTTAAATCAAAATAGATTTCGAAATGGGATCAATATGGTCAAAGCACAACTTGCCTTCAAAAAGCACTTGCTCTTGGTCTTGAGTTGGATCCTGAGTCAATACTTCTCCTTCGAATCCCTCCCAAGACTTCAACGTCTACTCGTAAAGCGTGCAAATAGCAAATACACAAATGAACACTATGCAAAAAGATCCCAAAACTCCAAATAAAATCCATAAACAGAGAGAACATAATTTTCTGGATTTTTAGAAACTGGAATCGTCAAATTTGGAGTTAAACGCATAAAGTTATGATTATTTAAAGTTTAAATAATCAATTAAATAATTTTACAGAGAAAAACTTTAGTCCAAAAATTAAATAAAATTCATATTTAGGTAGATCTCAATTTTATACAAATTTAGAAATTTGAATCGCTCAAATCGGAGTTGAAACGCAAAAGTTATAAGCGTTTGAAGTTTGAATCTAAATTTGAATCAATATTTCGAATTAATAAATCATTTTCTTTTTCGGAAATTAATTATTGCGTCAGGATGGACACGTGGCAGCCTCTGTTTGGCCTGCTGACGTCACCGTCCATGGACTTGGTCCACGCTCGGCTTGGGTCTCACTGTGGACTCGGTCCACGACTCGTGTCGGCCCGACATGTGGGCCCTCTCGGGTGACGTCATCGGCCGACGTCGGCGGGCTCACCACGGTCGGCAGTGGGACCCATTGTGACGTCATGGGTGACGTCGGCGCTGCGGGTCGACCATCGACATGCGGCCCCTTCCGACACGCGGGCCCGCTGGCGTCCTACACGACGCTGCGCGTGGGCGGCGTTGACCGCGGCGGTCCATCTTCCCGACACGTGGCGCAATCTCACCGTTGGTTTGAAAATCAACGGCGGATTAGATCCAGGGTTAACACGTTGAAACTACTCGTTGCTCGTGGGCCGTTCGATCTAGATCGGACGGTCGAGATCTAATCCTATATTCGCACCGCTACAAAGACGTGGCAATTGTGAACCGTTGGATCTTGATCCAACGATCCGCATCTAATCGGGTTTGGGAACACGTGAGCTCACCTCAACCGTCCGATCTGATCCGACGGTCCTCCGAGCTCGCGGACGGCGATGGCTTCACGGCGGCAGCTTGGCCGGAGACGGACGACGACGAGCCCGACGGCGTTTGGGGCGTGTTCGGCGAGATGAAGCCTCCTCGGTGCGTCTCGTCGCGGACTCGGATCTGATTCGGGCTCCTTCTCGGAAGACGACGGACGACGGCGGAAACCGGCGCAAACCGCAGCGGAGGAAGAGACAACTCCGGCGAGCGATTGCGGCTCAACGGTGGCGGCTCGGCGAGATGGCTCGGGAAACGGTGCGCAAGGATGAGGGCAACCTCGGAACGTCTCACGCTTTAAATAGCCTCGGCGTGCGTGCTCTAGAGCGGAAACCTAGTTCGCTACGGCGGCGGCGCGGCGGCGAAGTCCGGCTCGGACTTCGGCGAAGACGACGAAATCGTGGCCCGTCCCACGTGGCGCGATCAACGCCACGATCGACGGCGCGATCGGATCCGGCCCGATTCACGGCTCGAACCCAGACGGTACATTTCTCAGCCGTTGGATCTTGATCCAACGGTTGGGATTGATTAGGGTTAGGAGTGGGTTCGGTCGAGTCAACTGGCTCGGGTCGGACTCGAGTCCGACTCGGTCGGATGAACAGTACTTGACCCGAGTTGGATTTTCCAGCGATTTAATATTTAAAATAATTCCCAGTAATTCATTTAATTCATTAAAAATAGCAAAAGACTCAGAAAAATTCCAGAAAAATTCTGGAAAATATTTTGGAACATTTTGGACTCAAATAAAATATTCCCGACAAAATTTTATTTGCAAAATTAAATTCTTTAATTATTTCAAAATGGAATAAATTCAAATAAATTCCAAATACATCCAAATAAATTCCAGAAAATTCCAAAAATTCACCAAAGTGCCAAATCACACATGAATTTAAGAAAAGCAAAATTTTGGGATGTTACACCGTGGGGGCCATCTTCGAAAGAAAGATGGCCCACAAGACAGCCAGCCTCGGAGCCAGCACCCCCTCCGACCGCCCTGACAAAAGGAAGCGGAAGGGGAAGCAGGGCCGCGAAGGCCGAATGGTCGCCGCTGCCGACCGACCTGCCAAACAACAGGCTCGGCAGACGCCCGACCGATTCGAGAAGTTGATGGATAGTCCGTGCCCGAACCACGACTATCCCGTCAAACACAAGTATCGGGACTGCGAAGTCCTGAAGCGGTTCCTCTCCGAAAACCCCACGACATCACGGGGCAAGGGGAAGAAGCGCGACCCGAAGCCCGACGCCGGGGCGAAGGGCGATGAGCCAGCCGACGAGTTCCCGCAGCTCGACGGCTGCCTCATGATCTTCGGAGGGACGGAGTGCTACACCGACAAGCGACGGCTGAAACTCGCCCATCGAGAGGTACACACGGCGACCCCGGCCGTGCCTTCCTACCTGAAGTGGTCGGAATGCCCGATCGCCTTCGATCGGACCGACCACCCCGACCACATCCCGCACCCGGGACGCTACCCGCTCGTCGTCGACCCCATCGTGGGGACGAAACGCCTGACCAAGGTGCTCATGGACGGCGGCAAGAAGAAATTTCAACATCATGTATGTTGAGACCCTCGATGCCCTCGGGGTCCCCGCTCCGCCTCCGGCCGAGCAGGCGCCTTCCACGGCCGCGTCGTGCCAACAGCCCATCCTCGGCAGTCAGCTGTCCGTCACCTTCGGAGCAGGACAACTTCCGCACCGAGAGCCTCACTTTCGAGGTTGTGGACTTTCCCGGCTCCTACCATGCCATCCTGGGACGACCTTGCTACGCGAAGTTCATGGCAGTCCCCAACTACACCTATCTCAAGCTGAAGATGCCAGGGCCACAAGGTATCATCACCGTGGCCGCATCCTTCCAGCTCGCATACAACTGCGAGCAAAGCAGCTGTGAATTGGCCTCGGCGGTCGTCGCTTCCGCCGAGCTCGCCCGGCTTCGAGGAGAAGGTCTCGGATCCGCCGACTCCAGCAAGTCGGGGCCTAGCTCTTTCAAGTCCGCGGAGGACACGAAGGAGGTCGCTGTTGATCCCGAAGATCCCGCCAAGACCGTGCGGATCGGGGCCGCCCTCACCACCAAATAGGAAGGCGCGCTCGTCGACTTCCTCCAAGCAAACCGAGACGTCTTCGCATGGAGACCCTCGGACATGCCAGGAGTCCCGAAGGAGGTCGCCGAGCACTCCCTGAGCATTCGACCGGGATCTAGACCGGTCGCCAGCCACTAACGCCGTTTCGACGAAGAAAAGCGTCGGGCCATTGGGGAAGAAATCGCCAAACTTTTGGCCGCCGACTTTGTAAGGGAGGTGCGTCACCCCGAGTGGCTCGCCAATCCCGTCCTTGTAAAGAAAAAGTCGGGGCAATGGAGAATGTGTGTTGACTACACGAGCCTCAACAAGGCCTGTCCGAAAGATCCATTCCCATTACCTCGCATCGACCAGGTCGTAGACTCCACCGCCGGGTGCGAGTCCCTTTCTTTTTTGGATGCCTACTTAGGCTACCACCAGATAGCGATGAAGGAGTCCGATCAGCTTGCGACTTCCTTCATCACCCCGTACGGCTCGTACTGTTACGTCACGATGCCTTTTGGTCTGAAAAACGCAGGCGCCACATACCAGCGATGTATGCAGGCATGTTTTTCGGACCAAATTGGCCGTAACATCGAAGCCTACGTCGACGACATCGTTGTCAAAACCAGGAAGGCCGACGACCTCATCACCGACCTGGAGGAGACTTTTGCGAACCTCCGACGGCCAAGCATAAAGCTCAACCCCGAGAAATGCGTCTTCGGGGTCCCCAAGGGCAAGTTGCTGGGATTCATTGTCTCCGAGCGCGGCATCGAAGCCAACCACGACAAGATCTTCGCTATCGCGAGGATGGGGCCAATCAATGATCTGAGGGGAGTTCAAAGGCTGATGGGGTGCATCGCGGCGCTAAGTCGCTTCGTATCCCGCCTCGGTGAACGCGGGATGCCACTCTACAAACTGATGAAGAAGTCCGACCACTTTTCCTGGACCCACGAAGCTCAGGAAGCCCTTAGTCGACTAAAGGCCTTTCTGACCTCACCTCCGGTCCTGGTCACCCCGGAGCCACAGGAACCCTTACTCCTCTACATCGCCGCCACGACTCAGGTCGTCAGCGCGGCACTTGTTGTAGAGCGAGCAGAGGAAGGCCGCGTTTTCAAGGTGCAGAGACCGGTCTACTTTGTCAGCGAGGTGCTCTCCGAAACAAAGGTCCGATATCCTCAGATACAGAAGCTACTCTACTCGGTGCTCATCACCAAGAGGAAGCTTGCCCATTACTTCGATCGACACCCCATCTCCGTGGTGACCTCCACGCCGCTCGGAGAAGTCGTCCGCAACCGCGACGCCACCGGAAGAATTGCCAAGTGGGCTCTCGAACTCAGTGGCCTCGACATATCGTACGTCCCCAGGACGGCGATCAAGTCCCAAGTCTTGGCGGACTTCGTCGCCGAGTGGACCGAAGCGCAAGTCCCTGCAGTGGTCGAAGACCCGGAGTACTGGACGATGTACTTTGATGGGTCTTATACCAAGAATGGGGCCGGCGCGGGGATCGTCATCATCTCCCCACTCGGCAACAAGCTCCGGTATGCTATCCGTCTACTCTTTGACGCTACCAACAATGTCGCCGAGTACGAAGCCCTCGTCAACGGCCTTCGAATCCGCCCGACCTAGGTGCACGACGGCTCTCACGTTCACGGCGACTCCAAGCCGGTTGTCGACCAAGTGATGAAAGCCACCGAGCCCCGTGACGCTTCGGATGGCCGCCATCGCTCGGAGGTCCGCAAGCTCGAGGAGAAGTTCAAGGGTTTCGAGCTCCATCACAGCTACCGACGCTACAACGGCGAAGCCGACTCCCTCGCCAACCTCGCCTCCGGAAAAGGGCCGGTTCCCCCGGGGATCTTCGTTTCCGACCTCAGCAGCCCATCAATCCGCTTGGACCCAAGTCGAGGAGCCATCGACCCCTCGGCGGGCGCTCCGCCGATCTCGGCCGGATGCTCAAATGCCTGGGTCGGATTTGGGCGTCCTGACCGTCGAAACCGACTGGAGGCAACCGTTTGTCGATCGATTGACAAACGGGTCGCTCCCCGCCGATACCACCGAGGCGCGGCGCCTCGCCCGGCGGGCTAAGTCTTTCGTCTTGGTCGAAGGTGCCCTCTACAAGAGGAGCCCGTCCGGAATCCTTCAGAAGTGCGTTCCGACCGACCAAGGGAAGCACCTTCTGCTGGACATCCACGGCGGGGTATGTGGACACCATGCCGCGCCGCGGTCCCTGGTAGGAAAGGCCTTCCGACAAGGTTTCTACTGGCCGACCGCCGTAGCAGATGCAACCCAAATCGTCCGCACCTGCGAAGGATGCCAATTCTTCGCCAGACAAACGCATCTTCCTGCGCAAGCTTTGCAGACGATCCCCATCACGTGGCCCTTCGCGGTTTGGGGCTCGACCTGGTCGGACCCTTCAAAAGGCGCCCGGGCTTCACTCACTTGCTTGTCGCCGTGGACAAGTTCACAAAGTGGATCGAAGCTGCCGCTTGACAAAGATCACGCGTCGGCCCAGGCAGCAAGCTTCTTCCGCGATATTGTCTACGGTTCGGTGCCCAACTCCATCATCATCGATAACGGACGCAGTTCACGGAAAGGAGTTCCTCGAGTTCTGCGACAACTTCAATATCCGAAGTCGATCGGGCGGCGTGGCACACCTCGAGCCAACGGCCAGGCCGAGCGAGCCAACGGCATGATCCTCCAAGGACTCAAGCCGCGAATCTTCGGGCCGATCAAGAAATTCGCGGACGGTGGGCCGCCGAGCTACAACCCGTGCTTTGGAGTCTGCGAACCACGCCGACCCGGTCGACCGGGTTCACTCCTTTCTTCTTGGTGTTTGGAGCAGAGGCTGTCCTCCCGACCGACCTTGAGTACGGCGCGCCAAGGGTACAGAACTACAACGCCGCACGGGCAATCGAGGAACAGCAAGATGACCTCGACCGACTCGACGGCTTCGAGACGTCGCGATCTTACTTGGCCGACAAAATACCAGCGGCGCTACCGCTACCGGCCAAACGAGTTCGCGGTCGCTCATTCGAAGTCGGCGACTTGGTACTACGTCAAGTCCAATCCGCGAAGGACAGGCACAAGCTCTCCCCGCCTTGGGAGGGCCCTTTTACCATCGTAGAAGTCCTCCGGCCCGGCACCTTCCGTCTCAAGGACACCGAAGGAAATCTCCTTACAAACGCGTGGAATATAGAGAAGTTGAGAAGGTTCTACCCCTAATCACCTGCCCTTCTCTCTCTGCATGCGATAAGTTTCCAAACAAAAGAAGTCGCAACTGTCAAAAGATCGACCGAGTGCTCTCTCTCTCTCTCTCTCGCCCTTGATCTACCACAAGTACTACGACCTCCGCCCCGAAAGCAGAGGTCCCAAAATAGTACTCTACCCATGTCGAAGACCACGAATAACCGACCTACGGTTGGTCAGACCAACCCATTCCGGTGACAAGCACAGCCTGCGCCGGACCCGTTGTGGTCCCAAAAGACTACGGATGTGGGCGATCGCAAAAGTAGAAAATCCTCGAGGAAGAAAAAAAAAAGAGAGAAGGGAGCAGAGGGCAAAAGAAACACTTTATTCATTCACGGAGGCGCATCACCCCAACCAAGAACAAACCGCCCGCCGTTGTCTTGGTGTGCACCCCGCCAGCCGGACAGCGCACGGCGCCTCTCAACCAGCGCCTGCACCAGCGGCGCCCTCACTTCCCGCAGCCGAGGAACGCCCACGACAAGGACGCCAACTCGCCGTATGTCCTCGCGAACAGCCTCGGCCTCGACCTCCGCCACCTCCCGCAGCCAAGCCTGATGAGCGCCTACTTCCTCGTGGAGCTGAGCATAACGGTCCGCCATGGCGCGCGAAGGAAGTGTTGTGGAAGCTTTGGCAGAATAACGAACGCACCAGCGTTCTCTCCATTTATAACCTACAGTGTGGGAGGCACGGAAGACGAAGCGCCTCAAGAGCGCGCAGCGGAGCGGAAGCCGAAGCGTCCCAGTTCCAAAGACGACGCGACCTCCAAGGCGAGTTAATCCGTCCTTATCTCTAAGGAAAAACATAAATCTCTTTCAAAAAACCTGTGAAAACTCAAGCGGTGCGTGGCGACTGCACCCCTCAGTCCCCACGCACCACTCGGGGGCTGCCTTACGACCCCAGGGGTCAGCGACCTAGATCGATGTTCGGTAACCGCTCCGACCGAGCCGCCCCCCCTCTCTCATAGTAACCTCTTCAAAACCAAAATGCTACAGCCCACGCCCCCGCGGCTACGGTTTCGAAGTAGCACTTTGCGCAAAAAGGGAGGCTACTTGAGCGAAGGGCCAAGCGCCGGTCGGATGGAGCCTTTCTCGATTTAGGTCGGCGAGCCGACTGATCAAACAAACTCCCTCGAGGCAACCTCCTCGAACCAAATGCTACAGCTTAAGCCCCAGCGGCCACGGCTCCCGAGTAGCATTTCGCGCAAAAAGGAGGTTGCCCAAGCGGAAGGCAACTTGATCAGTCAGCATAGACCGACCCCGGTCGTCGTTAAAAAGCGCACAAGTCGTTACCCTGAGCCGTACCCCAACCGACCAAGCTATCCACCTCGCGGCTATTTCCCCCGGACCAAGGTACTACGGCCTACGCCCCCGCGGCTACGGCTTCGAAGTGGCACTCTGTAGGGGGAAAACAAGCCCTCCGAGCAAGAGACGCTAGGGACGGTCGAAGCACCCCCACTCAGGGCAACGTTCTAGCCGACTGCGAAGCCTTCGCAAAGGAGACGGTCCGACCTAGGCACCTCTCCTCCGAAGCGAGCGTTCTAGGTAGCTTGTCCTATCCCGTGATTTCTTCAGATCGAGTTGGGGCAACGCCACGCTCGTGGCGCCAAGGGCCCTATAGCTATGGTCGTAAGATTGCCCAAACCACAGAGGAAGCACGAGGTAGACGGGCAAAAACGACCGACACGTCGGGCCCGACAAGGCGATCACGTTCATTACACGCACTACAAAGAAAAAGAAGAGAAGGAAACTAATCATCTCCTCCGTCCGACGGAGGATTTCTCGGCGAGATCCGGCGGCAATCTCTGGGCGACGGGTCGACCCGCCATGAATGCGTCGATCTCCTCATCACTTCGGACAAGAAGAACACCGCCCCGACCGCCTCAAGGTCGACGCCGTCATAATAAGAGACGGTGTTGACCAGGGCCGAGGAAGCGCCAAGCACCGCAGACTTCCCGCACCGACGCCTCAACGCGCCAGGGGACCCATCCGAGTATGGTGGGGATGGCGCTGGGGCATGGAGTAAGTCCGAATACCGGTCGCAGAGCGACTGGATGCCCACGCGAGGACCGTCGGCTCGGCCGCTTCGCCGCGCCCTCTCCGCCACCCGCTTGTCCACAAGGGCCGAGTCACGTGACTCGACCGCCGCATCTGCTTCTCCACCGCCACCCTTCGCGACTCCAGCGTCGCTAAGGCTTTTGCAGCCTGCAGGGAACAAAAACGATGGTCGAAGACGCCCGTCGCGATGGCTCCCAAGGGATTGAACAACTCACCACCACGGAGGCTTCTTTGGCACGGTTCCTCCTCGACCTTGGCAAGCGCCTCGATCGGAAGCGGCGCGGCGTAAGCTCCTCGTCGCCGCGAGCTCCCCGAGCAAGATCCGCTCGCCGCTGGCCGATCGGCCTCCTGCGGGCCGACTCGTTTTCCTCGGAGGCGGGTGGCCTCCGCCGAAGCGGGTTCTGCGCGGACCGCGAAGCCTTGGCCGCTTCAAGATCCGCCAGGACGACTGGCCCGCTCTCCTCGGCGGTCGGGGACTCCGCAAGTCGCCGAGCCTCCCGCAAGGCTTCGGTGACTTCCCCACTGGCCGACCATAGCGGCGACCCTCCCTTGCTCGGCAACAAGCGCCCTCGGGCGTCGAGCGGCTCTCCCCTATAGCACTCCCGGTGTGCAAGCCGGAGGAACATCGACTTGTCTACCGCCGGGATGTCAAGCGCTGCAAATTCTGCCCTGGTCGATCTGCTTTCGGTCGAAAGATACACAAAGACAAAACCCCGTCAGACTCACCGATCGACCAAGCGGACTCTGAGCAATGGACTTCCTCGCCCTGGACGCGGCGTCAACGGCGAGTGAGGTCGGCATGGACCCTCTCCATCTCCTCCTCCAAAGCGTTCCAATCCGCGCGTTCTGCCTCGTCGTCGAGCGAATCACGGGCCCCGGCCGGTCGGTAGGGCCAAGACAAGACTGCGGTCGGCAGCCGATCTGTCTCGACTTCCCGCCGCGGCGTCTGCGGTAGGCCGATTGCGCCCTCCGCGACACTTGGACAAAGCGGCGGTGGCCCGGCGGGAAGCGGCGAGACTTCGCCGACGGTGTCGCATAAGCGCCGGATCGATTTCCGGCGGTAGAGTCGCGCCCGACCCCACGGTCGGCGGTGCGGGAAAGGCAAGGATAACGGAGCGTCTCCGTCGATCTTTGCGGGCGGTGGCGGTCCAGCGCCCCGAGCGGCGGCGGGACCACACCGGCCTCACTGCGACGGCGCAGGCGGAGGCACGTCGTGGCTTCTTCACATTGCCGCAACCGGTAGTGCTCCTGCGCATCCCCCTCGTGGCGACCCCTCGCCAAACAAGCCCAAATCCACGGGAGCGATCCGAAGAAGCCCGCTCCTAACAACACCGCCAGACGCCTGCGGATGGGACCAGGAAGGGTGCGACTCCTCACCGCCGAGGTAGACTCGGGCGCTCTCAGTATTGGTATGCCTCTGCATACAGCGACCCATCAGGAGTTACGAAGAAAAAGCACCGAAGCGACCAAGCGGGAGCACGTAAAGTCACTTACCGAGAGGAGCGAACAACCGGCACTGGGCGCGCTTTTGCCGGGCCCCCACGAGGGGCGTGAGGGTCTGCGCATCTTCGAGGATGTACCTGCGCTGAGGTTTCTTCGAGGAACCACGGTCGCCGCCCCGCTGGCCGAACTCGCCGCAGCCGCCGAGTCGCCTCCGCCAACCGCTCCCCTCGCTCGGCAGCGGCTCTTCGTCGCCGTCACTCTCGATCTCGTCGAGACCTCCTCGCCACGCGGACCGCTGGCGCGCTCTTTCCTCTTAGATCCTCGTCGCCTCCTTCTTCGCCAGGAGGGCGGCGTCCACGCCCGCTTCAGATGCGGCGGCCGCTCTCGCCTCTTTTTCCCCCGGAAGCAAGGGGCGGGAGATCAGGCCACCAAGCCCCTGCACGAACACGCTCGGGTAAGGGGGTGAAGGAGCAGAGCAAAACAAAAGCAAACAGGAGCCGTCAGACGTACCAAGTTCGGCGGATTCTGCGCCGAGAACGGCGCAGGCACCGCGCCCGCCGGCTCGTTATCTCCCTCGATGGAAACTGCGGCCACACGTGCGAGGACCTCCGACGCAGGAAGCTCCCGCTCCGACGACCTCGCAGGGTCGGTCGGCCCCGTATACTCGAACATGGGATGCGCCCGATCCTTGAGGGGTTGAATGCGCCTCTCCATGAACGTACGGAGGACCACCTTGCCCGTCAGACCCCGCCGCTTCAGGTCTGCGAGCTTTTCGAGAATCTCATCAACCTTCGCCCGGTCCCTCGCATCGGGACCCCAGGTCCAAAGAACGATGCGGCGTCGGAGATTCCCACCAAGGCCGGCACGCGTTGTCGATGTTCCGGACATAGAACCACTCGCTATGCCACCCCCGGTTGGACGTCGGCAGCTTTACATCGGTGTAAAGCGACTTGCGGCGGGGACGCAGTTGGATCGCCAGAGCGCCAAGAAGGTCGGCGGCGCCCGACGGCGGCCTCGCGAAGAAGAAGTGGCGCCAGAGTCCCCAGTGGGGTTCGATCCCCAGAAAAGCCTCACACAGCGTCATGAAGACCGCAATGTGGAGGACTCCATTTGGATTCAGGTGGTGAACTTCCCCCCCGTAGTAGTGAAGCAGCCCCCGGACGAACGGGTGGAGTGGGAGGCCGAAGCCCCGCTCGTAGAAGGCCACCAGCGAGACTATCTCGCCGTCTTCCAGTTCGGGGACCTCGGTCCCGGCCGGCGGCACCCGCCAGCCGGACTGGGGCCGCGGGGGAAGGAGCTCCTTCCTCTCCAATCCGAGGTAGCGACCCGCGGCGGCCAAGTGCGGGGTCAGCGACATCCCCGAATGAGCGTAGGAGAGCGGAGGACGGCGCGACGAAGCAGGAAGCTTTTTTCTCCCCTTGCGTTTTCTCTCTTTTCCTTTTTTGCAGAGAGCACGAGCGGAAGGTTTTGCTCCCCCCACGCCGCCCTCCCCTTCCTTTATAGGCACTGGGCGGGAACGGGCGGGCCTCCGCGCCCAACTGACGCCTCCTCGCGCGACAAGCGACGATCAGCCGAACCATCGACTGTCACCTCGCCCGTAACGTCCCGTAGCCCATTTAAATCCCACTAGGCATTAATCGCCCGACAGAGCGAACGCCTCGCGCCGCCACGCAAAGACCGCAGACCTCGCCGGCTACATCGCCGGTAGGCGCCCACGCCAAGAAAGGTATGAAGGCGGCCCATCGGGCCGCGAGCCTCGGGAAAGCAAGCGGCTGCGGGCTCGCGCCGAGGCGGCTGCCGTCTTCGAGGGTTCTGAAGGCCGAATCGGCCGGTGGAATGAAAGCCGCCCAACACGTAAAAAGAGAGAGCGAGGGGCGGTCGCGGTGAGCCCCAGAGGGCCCCTAGTTAGGGTCATGACGACCCAATCATCGTGGCCCGCCCGAGACCATACCTCACACTCTCCGCGAGCTCATCGATGAGTGGCGGCGGTAGCGCTCGGGTTGGCTGACGACCGGCGGCCCGATGCGGGACGAGTAAGGAAAGGTTTTTATGGAACGCCTGGCGGGTCGGACGCCCACGCCGAGCTACGTCGCTTGGAAACGATCCCTCGAGGAGATCGCCAAGGTTCCACTTTCGGATTACCCGATAGTAGCTCGCGACGAGCACGACGTTCAAGCCAACGAAGGCAAGCGTCGTTCGCTCACCCGACTCTGAAAAAACCCACGAGCGGCGTGGCTTGCCAGGGTCCGAGGGCTAAACCCGGCCAGGCTCTCCGGCCGCTCGGGGCTCGGGGCTACACCACCGGTGCGCTCGCCGCAGACTCTGTCTAGGCGGCACGCCTCCCAAGCGATCGCTGAGCCTAGGCGCCGCGCCAACCTCCGGGTCGACGACTACCATCTGGGCTAAACCCCGACCAGGCTCTCGGCCGCTCGGGGCTCGGGGCTACACCAGCGGTCTTCTTGCAAGACCCCTTTCTTGGTGGCGCGGCTCCAGGCAATCATCTTGACCTAGCATCGCCGACCTCCGGGCCGACAGCTACCATCGCCAGGCTGAACCCCCGAGCGGCTCTCCGACCTGCTCCGGGGCTCCGGGTCGATGACTCCCACGGCTGGGCTAAACCCCCGACCGGCTCTCCGACCCGCTCGGGGGCTCGGGGGCTACACCCACCGGGTGCGCTCGCGCGCACCCGGGCCCTTTCTAGGCTGGCGCGGCTCCCAGGCAGTCACGCCGACCTAGCGTCGCCGACCTCCGGGCCGGCAGCTACCACCGCCAAGTTAAACCCCCGAGCGGCTCTCCGACCCGCTCAGGGGCTCGGGGGCTACTGACGAGTACCCATGCCATGGGTACCCCCATCAGCCCGGAAGCGCGAACGGGCTGACCAACCACGGCGAAGGCCCAGCACCACTAAAAGGTGCTTGGGCCGCGGGGAGCGAGCCCCGACCTGTGCAGGGCCGACCCCGAACGGTCGGCGGACTCCGGTTCCGGGCGGTCGGCATGCTCCGGCCGCCTAGTATTGAAGCTCAAGCTCCACTGCAAGACAGGCCGGCATGGCCCACGCCCGGTCGACGGCCGCCTTGTGCGCAGCTGCCCCTGGCGTCCGTCAGACGGGTAGGCGGCCCCTTCCTAAGATCGCCGGAAGAGCCACCGAAGGAGTCGAGCCTCGCCCCATCGCCTGGCACACCGCAGGAGCGCGCCACTCCGAGGCCAAGGCAAAGTCAAGCGCCATTAAAGCCGCCGAGGCAGACAGGAGCACCACGCAAGGCGTCATCCGGACGTCATCGCACAAGACCGCACATCGCAGAGCCACCAACCCTGCCTCGGGACGGCGAGGGACGGTCGGACAAGACAGGAGCCAGACTCCGAGACACGCACGCCCCCTTTTTAGTGGATTTCCTAAACATCCGTGTAACCCGCCTCCTCCGTCTATATAAGGAGAGGCGGGGCCCGAGAGGGAAGAGGGAGACAAAAAAACAAGGGGCACTCCAGGAAGCCACGACTCCCTAGCCAAAGCACGAAGGGGATCGGACAGCCGACTCCCCGCCTCGCTTGTACACCCCTTGTTCATCGCCCAAATATCAATACATCCGCACCGAACGAACTGGAGTAGGGACATTCAGCCCGAACCAGTATACATCATCTGACTCCTTGAGTCGACCATTCGGGGAGAGGGAGCGCGCGACCCCATCCGACCATAAATTCGTATTGCCGGTGCACGAAACACCGACACATACGTTTTTTATTATGACTTTACCACTTCCACAATTTTATAAAATTTTACAGCTTGGCCTCAGTGTAAAAACTTTATGAGAATATTATTAATACATAATAATCATACAAAAAATTCTAAATTTTTTGACATATTTTTGACATGTTTTAGGCTGATTTATTTTTACTGAAATTTCGGTTTTCTCGAGCGAAATCTCGACAATTTCGCCTGAGATTTCGGATTTAACGGTTAAAAAAACCAGATTTGAATCTCTATTTTTAAATTTTATCCAAATTTTATCAAAAAAAAAAATAAATCTCATTAAAATTTTATATTTAGATCGCGTTCGAGATGGGATCCGAAAGCAAAATTTGAAGCTACCCTACTAGGAGGCAGCCCGTCCCGTGGCATGGTTCACATTATCGACGATAATCGGTCGATTATCGCCCTTATCGACGCGGCACGAAATTAAATACTGATCGGTAAACCGAGAAAATTCAAAAATATAATTCAAAAAATTCAAAAATTCAAAAAAAAATATATGTCGCAAATATCGCGATTATCGAGCGATTATCGCTAAATATCGAGCGAAAATCGCTCAAAAAATCGACACCCGAGGAAGTTCGTTTGTCCGGCTGATTTTCGAGGCATATATCGCGATTATCGCCCAAATATCACGATTATCAACAAAAATATCGCGATTATCGCCAAATATCGAGGAAAATCGCTGATTTTTCAATTTTTTTTCAAAAAAATGTGATTTTTGAAACTATGCGATTTTTGACGATTTTCGACCGATTTTCGGTTTGATTTTTGCGATTATCGAAAATCACTATTAATGCGAAAATCGTAATAACGATAATGGGAACCCTGTCCCGTGGGCGCCCGTGACTAAAAACCCAGACGCCCCCAACAAAACCGCCACTCTTCTCTTCCCTCCTGCGGTCCTGCCTGCCTCCTCCCGTGCTCTGCGTCATCAATTCGTCGCGCACGACGGCCCCGCGCCCTCCTCGCAATGCTGCACCACCCGCTCCCGCGCGCCGCTGAAATCCTGATCGTTCCGCTCTGGTGCTCTGATCCGACGAGGCGCAGCTGTTGAACCCCACGATGGAATTCGCCGCCGGGACGGGGGCAGCGCGGCAGCGCGTCGCGCCGCTGGCTGCCGGTCTTCCAGCCGCAATCGGAGTGCGAGCGGAGGGATCGGCTGGGCCCGTCGCACCACCGCACCGAGGCTCTCGCTGTCTCCCGTCACGAAACGAGCAGCCTCTGCCGCGAGCGGCCACTTCCTTCCCAGGCACGTCGGTCGCTCGGGCGACGGCGATGGGGAATTCCGTAGGGAGGTTGCTGCGAGCGACCAGTCGTTTCTGACGAGTGCGGCTCCCTCGGATGACGCGAAGGATGCTACTACTGCGCAGTAAGTCCGTAACTTTGTGTGCTTGTTGTTCTAGTGATTCAGAAGTCTTTAGTGTTTGTGTGCCTCGCGCATGGCGACTCATCGAGTGATGGGCGTTTTGTGTTTGTTGCGTTCTATTTTTCAGAAATTTAGTTGGGGATCATCCTAGAGGAGTTAGGAAGGAACCCGTGAATCTGGCGTTACCGGCCATAATTGAGCAATCAATCGATCCTCTTGCGCAGTTACCGGAGAGTGGAGACTGCATATGTTACTCGTTTAGGTAAATGTGGCATCTGGCTCGATTAGAAATATATTTATTCCCTTCAGCTGAATCATTTGCTAGTGCGATGCTCGCTTGTGAATTCAATAACAGCAGTGAAGTATCTGAAAAAAAGGAAACAGGTGTGCTTTCGTTTCTCATATATTTTGCTGTTGTTTGTCTGAACCCTGAACCTGATAGGTCCTGTGGAGTTGGCTTCAGCTGCCGTTGGTGTGTCCATTTTCAACATTATATCAAAGTTTTTCAACATACCACTCTTAAGCATCACAACCTCATTTTGAGCTGAAGATGTGTCAAGGCATGATTCTTCAGGTACTAGACGGCTACTGACTCATGTGTTTAACAGCTTAAGAAACGTATACCATCTTAGAATTTGCGAGCTAACTTTCTCTGCTGATGCACAGAAGGAAATTTATCGTAGTGAGACTGGAGAAAGGAAAAGGCTTCCTTCCATATCTTCTTCTTTACTTTTGGCAGCTGCATTCGGTGTCATTGAAACCTCGGCTTTGATTCTGGGGTCTGGAATACTCCTCAACATTATGGGTGTCTCACATGTATGTCCAAATGCCATTGGTATATTGATGCTATCGCAAATGGCATGCAAAAGTAGTAACTATCAACTCTAATATCCTTCATTCTTTTGTTAGGTACACTTACCAGTTATCGGGGAATTTGTCTAGATAAAGCATAAGTATAATATACTTCAGTTATGGAAATTGCTTCCGAATATCAGAATACAGGTTGCAATGAGAAAGTGACTAGTCATTGGATATGTTTTAGTTTTTACTATCTATTGTAACCTAATATTGGTTAGGATACAGAAATAATTGACTCAAACAGTTGTCATGTTAAACTTGGTTGCTAACCATGCCTTCCATGTGGTCCAATATTTTTTTATGTCATACCTCCTTTTCCTTTCCTTTTTTCTTCGTGACTGACAAAATTCAAACCACACTTTGATATGGGGGAGTATATTATTGCATCAACTGATCAACCTAAACAACCTATTTCACTAGAACCTTGATGCAGTCTTCTTTATTTACTTGGGCAGGCATCAACTATGCATAATCTTGGAATGTTATCTTTCTTTAAGGGCACTTGATGCTCCTGCTGTTGTAGTTTCTTTGGCTATTCAAGTTGTCTTTTGTGGACTAAAAGATACAACGATGCCTCTACTTTACAGTGGTAAGCCTTGGCACCTCTTAAATTCACTGTTTTGTATCACTTCTAGATTGATCAGGTTATTGATGGTGTTGATGATCCATATTATGCCATGTACTTATATTCTATTGTAAGCTATATCTTCTGGTTGGACTTCAGATACATCGGGTCGTGATTTCATCCCTTTGTCAGGACACTGGATAAACTTGTCGGTATTAATTTTCTCTTAATGTCATATGCCACTTGAAAATCAAAGCTAACAGCTCATTAGAATAGACTTGTACGGTATTACCAACTTGAGCTTACATACCTGAGGTTCAGTACATTGTAATTTATTGCAAGGATTTCCAGAATTATGTGTTACTAAGCGGCACATTTGCTTTTTTGTTTATAGAACTGCATATAATTTTATGTTTTCTACACCACAGTTCGAAAGGGTCCTGAGTTTTATGTGCTTCACTGAAAGCATGCAGAATCTCAACATCTTTCCGTGTGGCGTGCTGCCTACCTGCTAGTTGTTTTTGTTCCTTAATCCATTACTGTATTGTTGTATAGTAGCTGAATGGTGTAATAAATCTTCAGGTTTGGGCAACATATCAGCTGCGGTTCTACTTCACTTTTTCATGAATTCCCTGAACCTTGGATTAAATGGAGCTGCACTTGCAACTATTGCTTCACAGTACGTCTTGCAATTGATTCTATTCAGAGAATTACATTGATATGCAGGCAGAATCACACGAAACACACACTGCAATAACTTTCAAAGTTATTCCGATACAAGTATTAAATGATTTAAAGTTAAATAGACAGAAATATAGCTCAAAACCTATTCATTTATTGCTGGGTTTAAGATATTCTCATTTTTAGGATCCCAATTATTTATTGATCAAAACAAGAGACAAAAGGATGATCTAATTATCCATCAATGTGCTCAGCAATACTGTTTTAGTTTAAATGCTGAAGCCTGAAGCAGCGTGCACAATTACTTTCTTATAAGACTTTTTTCTTCCTAATTTTTTTTAAATCTTTTGATGTCCAGGTATCTTGGTATGTTTCTGCTTCTCTGGTCTTTAAGCAAAAGAGCAGTTCTACTGCCTCCAAAAATTGAAGACCTAGACTTTGTTGGGTACATAAAATCTGTAGAGTTGTAAATGGATATTAACTTGTTATTAGTCAAAATTTGTTGCTTTCAAGTTTTGGTTTTGATTCACATGTGTTGTAGATACTGGAATTCTTGAGCATCTTGGTTTAGTGAAACATAAATGTTCTACTTAATTTATCAGCTTCTTCGACCCACTCAAACTTTCCCTTCAAGATACAATAAGGACATAAAAACTTGTAGCATTTACTTCTCAACCCTAATATTTGTAACGTGATTGTTCCCTCTGAATACAAGCAACTCTTTTCAAACTTTTTTGGGTGGCATGCTGTTAGGGAGAACTCTTTCAGTTCTGACAACAATGACCCTTGGAACTGCGATGGCTGCTCATCAAATATGTCTGCAAGTATGGCTGGCGGTATCATTACTTTCGGATGCATTGGCTGTTTCTGCCCAGGTGCAACTCTTTTTAGTTACGTGCTTTTTATTTAGTTTGTTAACACCGCCTATTTCCAAAATCATCACGATTGCTTCTCAGTTCACCATGTTTTCCCCAAACTTGAGCAATTTATCTCTTTCTCAATGAAAAATGCAACATGATGTCATGGGATTTGAAGTTCTGAAGTGATGGATGCAAGACTTAAGGCATGTTTGGAGTGGCTTAAGTGTGAGTTTAGAGCTGCTACATTCTTAAGCCCCATCAAACAAGCTGTTTTTGGTTTGGCCTTTTATGTTAAGCTTGGGATGGTCGAATCAACATCCAGGTTTATGCACAATCTCAGTCCCTATTGAACAGGACCTGAATGCATTCAACTTATTTTGTACTTGCTTGATTTTAGGCGTTGATTGCGAGTTTGTTTGCTAAACTTGACTATGAAGAGGTGAAGGAGGTCACATACTATGCATTAAAGGTCATAAACCTTTACTAAATTGCTATGCTGCTAATTTGTATAGGTGGAAAATAACATTGAGCGTGTCCCAAAGCAACTTACAAATGGTTTTTTCTTTTCTAGGCAGGAGTATTTGTTGGTATAGCTTTGGCTCTTCTCCTGTTTGCCTTTTTTGGTAGACTTGCAGAACTATTCTATCCAAAGATCCTACACTTATACAAATTGTGGGGAGTGGTGTTTTGGTATGTGCCTTTTGTTTTATCATACTAATATAAGATAAGATGTTTCTAGTCTCCGTCAACGCTATCTATACTCATTTCTGTTTTTTTCTTTTTTAAAGTTTGTTAATGCCAACCAGCCAATCAATGCCCTTGCTTTTATTTTTTATGGACTTCAACCAGACAAATTGTGGGGAGTGGAGTTTGTTTGCTTTTTGGTGTCTCAGACTTCTCATATTCGGCTTCCTTCATGGTATGTACATAAAGGAATATGTATTATTTAGATCTTGCAACAGCTGCTGTAATCAGTGTGCCAGCGTTTCATTTCCTTTCTGCAGTGATTTATTAGTGTTTTTTTGTATCCGCAGATGGTAGTTGTGGCATTATCCTCCTGATTTTTGCTATATGCTCCACAAAGGTTTTGGCCTTCCTGGGGTTTGGGCTGTCCTGGCTCTTTTGATGAGTTTGCATGTGACTGCAGGGTTTTTGAGGTAACCTTGACTTTATTGATTTCTTCTACATGATCTACTGAAAAATAGGGTATTATTGGATATAAACCCACTTGTCAGACAATTAGACTTTTCTTTGAGGAATATGGTTGTCTCTTACTCTTTTCTGCGCTATAATGGATGTAATAATTAGAAGAGTTTAGCTTCTGTTGAAAGTACAAATATACCACATGTTTGAGTCTTCTCACCAACCTTTTAGAAGAGTACAAACTTGCAATTTTGATTTTCTTAAGAAACATTGTTTCCATAGATTGATCGTCTTCTGTGTCACTCATATATTCACAAACAGAAAACGGGTCAACAGCCAGCAATTAATTTGTGTGACGCTTTGCTACAAAATTGCATTTGATTTACCTGTGATGTTTGCCTCATTTACTTTACAGATAGGGTTGGAGAGCAGGGCCTTGGTAGTTTTTGCAGCAGAAAGAACCGAAAGACAAGTTAGTGAAAAAAAAACTTGTCTTCTTGGTTGTACTACTGCTTGTCGTTGATCCATTTTAATCGATTAATTGTTTACCACTATTTTTATACCCGTGTTGTAGCGTGTTCTGTGAAAATTGACTTGGGCAATTTGCTAATTATTTTTACTATTTGAACCAGCCCACATTTTGACCTTTATTTTTACTATGATCCATTATCTAGAGTTTAAATTGAGCTCATGCTAATATCATCTTCCATGTGGGACATATACAATGGTGATCATTTTGTTGTTAAGCAATAATCTATATATTTTTAAATAAAAAATTAAGTCCATATTTTGTAGTGACTAATAACAATAGTACATTTATGATGTCAGGAAGTGAGTAAGCCAAATGGCAAGATAGGATGGAGAAGGGAAGTGATAAAAGGTGCATTAAACTCAACAAACCAAGTTGATGTTTGTGTTTTTAGCGTTATGTTGATTTCTGTGTATTTGGACTAGCAGATAGATTTGGTAGATTTAGAACTTAAAGATAACGAGTAAAGATACATCAGACGAAGTTTGCTTGTAGTTATGGTCCGTAGCTGGTAAGTGTTCATTTCACTTTCTTCTTTCCTTGCTTGAAATTAAAACTATATGCACAGCATTTTAAAACTATTTTTCTGCTAGTAATGGTAACAATAAATTTGCAAAGCTAAAGCCTTTCTAAAAATCATCCATAGAGCTCTTGAGGTAATAACTCTTGTCTCTTCTTTTTCTATGAATATGCTAGTGAGGAAGATGCTATTGTCTTCATTGAAGACCTGCGTAATCACCAGGTCCATATGGCTGGAACCATTCAGCCAGGAATCCTTTCTTCCTTTTAGGGTTGCATCCGATGTCTTGGCACAGCAGATCATTGAACCAAATGTTAATGGTGCTTATACAGGACCTGCGAAAATACTTTCCATTGTAAATATTCTTGTACTTCGCCCACTCTGCTACATTCTCTTCCATGCATCTTATGCTTGGCAATTGGAAGCCATCGGCCAGGAAATGGGCTACCCAATTGGCCATCCTTTCTGAGGCATATATGTTGGTAAGGCTCTCAGAGTATCCGACTATTGCTAACTGAGGAATCCGGGGATGGATGCATTCTCTGTTAATTACAATCATTTTCACAAATGAGATTACTAAAAACCCAACATACAGGCTTTAACAAGTAAACGTTAAAGATTTACTTTCACCTAACTTAGCATTTCGAATTTATTGAGGTTGTCATTATCTCCAGTTATACTAACCACTGGTTCATTTTTGTCAAACCTACGCTGAAGATACCTACTGTGCTCGTCATGGTGTTAGAGGCACTCTATACAAAAACTAGTTAATAGCATCAACAGTGGATACATGTTGTTGATATATACTTTGCTAGTTAATATTGCAATAATGCAGAAAATATTTGTTTGTTTAGTGAATAATTATCATCTTATATGTAGATTTCATTTTAGGAAACATTTGCAAAGTGGTTTCCTACTTTCTCACTGCGTTGCTAATTCTTTGTCCTTTTGCTTATACTTTCATGTAAAATTTTTAAGCGGTGTCCGTTTTTGTAGAGAAAATGTTCTCCATAGGCCCTGGCAGCTATACTAGGAAATAGTGTTGAGCGTTATCCAAAAAAGAAAAAGAAAAATGACCAACATGTACCTGTATAGAGGAACTGTTGTATCTGATGACCCTGCCACTATATTTCTGCACCAGTTTGCTGTGAAGATGTCCCTAAGTTTCTCGTCTCCTCTAAATCCTGTTGCTAGAATTACAATGTCACTCTTTATGCCTTCCTTTCCATCCTCCAGGATAATTCCATCATTAGAGAAGCTGAACCTCTTGGATTTCTTGAGAATAATGCTGCCTTCATCAACCCGGTCATAAAACCCTTCTGGCAGCATTGCAATCAAGCAAGAAGACATAGCAAAGGAGAAGCAGTAATCAGGTACCATCCCATGCTTTTGTAAAGGAATGCTCTGCTTGAAGTAAGTTTCAATTACTTTTGAAATCGCCCATCTCTGAAACAACAGGTATACTTTCAGTTTTGTGGATTCGTTAGCTCATTGCCTGAATAAGTTCTTTATTTGAAAATAAATTGTCCATTGATAGTATTCAAAACTCTATGTAAGTTGAAGTAATTATTTACCAAGGGAGAGAGTGCAGTGGCCAAAATATAGTGCAAAAATCCTTCACCAGGTTTATGAACTAGTAGCTGCGAGATGCGGTTAAGAAAGAAGTAACTAAGGTCAACTCCCCATATGCTAGACTTGTGTACCAGCCAGTGCTTCGTTCTATATATCATGGTGCATGGCTGAGCCGCACCTGCATTGGAATAGAAGTGTCAGCCATATGTTCCTGCGACTGATACTTTATAGTTAGTGCGGTGTTGATTCTCTTGGACTCACCGTTCACCTTGGCGACCTCTGCAGCAATGTCAAATGCTGATTTTCCAGAGCCAACTACTGTCACATTCTTCCCTTTAACGAATTCAGCCACATTATCCATGTAAGAGTAGTCTATAGAGTGCAATATTTTCCCTTTGAACAACTCAAGCCCTTTGTTTGCTGGAAATTCCGGGATATTCGGGGCCCCACTGTGCCTTCCAATGCACAGGATGAGAAAATCCACTAGAAAAACCTGCAACAGGAGATCACTTATACAGGTAGTAGTATGGCCTAACAAATTTATTCCATATATAAGGTGAAATGCATTATATTGTTCAAGCAGATGTACCGAGTTGAGATTTTTCGTGTTCAGGATGATGTTTCTGTATTTACCACTAGCAGTTTCGTTCTCAGCAGATTATCCCCTCTTCCTAGGCATCTATGTGAAATCGATAATTAGGGCTCAGCTTTGCTAATTGCCTAGCTATCTACTACCAATCTATACAATCCATAATGCAAATAAAATCGATGCACACTGTCTATCTATTTAGACACAACCCTGCAATCTGAGCTCTGTGTGCGCATTTGCAGTTTTGTTTGTTGGAACTCGGAACAAGATAGATATCCCAAGGGGCTGTACGTAAGTACCTCAACGCTACCAGTATTCAGGTCCTTCACTGTGACGCGCCACCCTCCGTCTTTCCCGGCTCCGAACGCCTTCCCAGTGCCAGACCAGAGCTCCCACCCCATCATCTCTCCCTCGGTCGCACCAAGGTATTCAACACCGAGCACCTGGCTATTGAACTTGATGCATTTGTGGAGGTCAAATTTGTACGCGTATGACCTTAAGTACTCCATGACCTTACGGTGGCTTGGGTATCTCTCGGTCACGCTTGCTGGCCATGCCAAATCTGAGAACCGGAATGCTGTTGTTGGCGCCTGGAGCCTTGTTGACTCCAAGGTATGCGCCCACACGCCACCAATGGTGCCATCAGCCTCGTATACTACTGGGCTAAACCCCTTGTCGAGTGCGTGCTTGCAGGCCGCTAGGCCGCTCACACCAGCACCAACAATGCCCACCCTCTTCCTGGCCATGTTCTTGCTCTGCCTCCGAGTTCTTGGAAGTAAGGAGGGGAGGGGAGGGGAGGTGGTGTCTTTTCTATATCGTTCACGTTTGATTCTTTGGACAGGTTAGATTTTTTTTTTCAAGTTGCTGGATATCGTTCACGTTTGATTCTTTGGACAGGTTAGATTTTTTTTCAAGTTGCTGGATCTTTTGAGCGGCTGGATGGGGCCAAACCGCCACCACTAGCTTGGTATCTTTGGTTGTTTATCCCTGCCACCCTCTGACCTAGTGTCCCGTTTTATTTGCTGCCAGTTATTTTTTGTGTTCAGTAGGAAATTGGGAATCCGTGAAGAAATAGCTGTTGGATTAGTTTTGAAATGCTTGCTGATTTATGTCTCTTTCAAATTTACATCGATGTGAAAACTAGTGTGGTCGATGTGACGCTGCATGCCTTGCAACCTTCCAATAGGTAGGAGTAGGATTGTCCCAGTTCACCCGAAGCAAGTCACTTGCAGCCATAAGTATGATCATCTAGTTTGTTGATCCAACGATACATTACCACATAATTCTGGGCACACCGACAGTGAAACTTTTTCTTGTTTGAGACAAATAGGTTGAGTAAAGAAGCTTTTAGTTGCCGTCTGTGTTACCATCTCCGACAGCTTTTCCTAAATCTGGATTCCTATATCCCTATATACAGAATTTTCGAAAAAGATTCTTTTCTTAAATCTCTTCTTTCTTCAATAGTATTCTCCAAATTCCACTCTCTATTCTCTCTCCTATATTATAATGATATTTCATAACCATCCTCTTTCACTACAAACAATTCGTCTATTTTGTACAGGCAATTCGATGACACACCTCATTAGGGCTGGAAACGAGCCGCGGCTCGGCTCGGTGCAGCTCGGTCTAGTGGCGAGCCGAGCCAGGCTCGGCTCGGCCCTGAGGCGAGCCCAAAAAACCGGCTCGGCTCGGCTCGGGCTCGGCTCGCGAGCCGGCTCGTTATTTCGTAGAGCGTAACATTTTATCAGAAAATTAAGTATTTATACAATAATTCATATATTTGCAGTGAATAATATTAACTTACTAGTTACTACTAAATAATAGTAGTAGTTGCTTAGTTGCTCTATATCACACTTGTAGGACATAGAATGATAGAATTGTCTCAACATCATCTTTTTCCTAAAAATATAAGTCATTAATCATACTAAATTCACTGCATGGGCTCGGCCACCGAGCCAATTTGGCTCGCGAGCCGGCTCTCTAGCCGAGCCGAGCCGGCTTGTTTTTATGAGCTCAGGTAGGCTCGGCTCGAGCTCGGTCCGAGCCACGAGCCGAGCCAGGCTCGGGCGAGCCCGAGCCGAGCTACGAGCCACGAGCTTTTTTTCCAGCCCTACACCTCATTCCACAGGCATAGCCACATGGCTATTTATTACACACAGTCACAGTGTTGTATCATAACCGAACAGAACGAATTAACGTCGTAAATATAAAGTACCGGCCACATGACATTTATTACATAACGTGGTGACATGACCAAAGTCCAGCAACAGCGGAAACAAATAGCAAAAAGGTAAAACCCAAACAACTCCATAAGCGACGACTAGGAACGCGCGCTTAGTTGTCTTGGCGATCTTTATCAAACTCTTCGGTAAAGAACTCACCTTCTTCAACCGCGTCTTAGAAATTTTTTGATGACAAAATTTGTGTAGCATGTGAGTACAAAAGTACTCAGCAAGTCTGGGAAAGTATGCAACATGTAGGGCTTCCCAAGGAAGGCTCATTAGGGTTCTTTTGCACAAAACCATATTTCATCAAATTATACTTAGTATTAATTTTCACAAAGCAAATTTTTGCAATTATTTTAACAATTGAAGTTATTTATTATTTTAGTAAAGGTTCTATCCACCATCACTAGTATAAAGGCTCTACCCGTCACATTTTAATAGATTAAGGTAAACTAACTCATGACTCTATCCGTCATGATCAAAACAGGTTCCAACTACCTGATTGGCTCAATCCGTCAAATAAACATCCGAGAGTTCTACCCACTCTCGAATCCCAAAACATCAATTATTTTGAAAACCAAAACCAAAGTCTACCAGTATGAAAGCATTCTTTGCTTTGCCCTTAACCGTAGGCACGGCTATTCGAATAGTTTTACACTCTGCAGAGGCGTACAACATTACCCATAAGACATGATTGTCTCTTGTTGCCATGCAATTAACACAATTCTTTGGTGTGTCGGCAGAGAGATCATGACAAGGCCTTTACAATGTATACATCTGATCTGACTACACCCGCTGAGGTTTCACCGCTGTTAGGGTTCCATCTACCCAGTATAGAAACCCCCTCTTGCGCCGTGTGGGGAGTACAACTTGCCTCCATCTGGCACCCACATTCCACCAACTGGTGAGTCTAAGTTAGGTTTTGACAAATTATTCAGTCGGGTCGTACCCATTATAGACATGTGGTTGTACAGTTATGCTCAGAATGGACAATCATAAGCTTCGGTCCTTAATTGACTTGGGGCGGTACTTGCACAATGAAATTAGTGCTCCATCCGCACTCGCCCGACATTCCATTCCGGCCAAGTCCGAACCATTTGTTTTATTATTTTTATTTTACAATAACAGTAGCAATACCATGCTAATATTTCTCAACATACTTCAAATCATAATTTCGATAAAATCCCACCCATGAGTTATTTTAAGCAATTTTGCAACTAAGCATAACTACCGTACTAATCATGTGTCACAATATTATTTAGGTATGACATAGCAAAGTATCCTAGGGTTACAAATAAACATGGATACCAATAACAAGGAGTTGACATCAATTTCGGATTAACTAATCATCTATATTTGACATACGATTATGAACATAGTAATGCAAGTTATAAAACATTGGTAAAACATGGGCTCAACATGCGTCAAAGAGACTTGCCTTCAGTCGCGGCGAAAGTCTCGAAGCCTTGAAGTTCGGCGGTGGTGTCGGCAGATTCGGTGGGATCTTCGTCTACGCGCAAAACGGTACAACCAAATAAATAAAATAAAATAAATCTAAAAATTATAAAAATAATACTGGCAAATAGAGGGTGATTTTAGATGAATTTAGGAATTTGAATCACTCAATTCGGAGTTACGACAAAAGAGAACAAGCGTTTCGAACCTCCCGCCGGACTTGAAGAAGAAACGGCTGTCGGCGGAGCTCCGGCAATCAAATTGAAAATCTGATTTTACTGGAGGTCGAGGACACCGAGATAGAGCTCCAATAAAAATTTGGGGCCGAATGGAGGTCGGGAGTGACCGGGAGAGCTCACCGAAAGTTCAGAAAGAACGGCTTCTACAGAGAGATCCGTAGGTTGGATTGGAGAAACTCCAATTGGATTGTGAGGAGAATGATGAGAGTATTCTGGGATTCAATTTATAGGACGATCGGACCAATGGATCGCCGGGAAATGCTCACCGAAGTTATTATGACCGGAGGCGCGCGCTGCGGCGCTCGGGCTGCATGTGGCGCCGGCGATGGGAGGGGACGGCGCACGGCCGGGTAAGGGGTGGAGAAGGTGCGGCCATGCATGGGGGTGGTGGCGATCGCGTCGGCCGGCGGCGAAAATGACCGGAGACAACGATGCACGGAGGATGCCGGCGGTGGGGACGGCCGAAATAATAATAATAAAATTTCGGAGACAAGAACAATGAAAAGGAGGTGAGCACGGCGTAGAGCTCGACGAGACGAATTCAACGGTGTGGTCGGAATTGAGAGAAGCTCACCGGATCAAAAGTAATTGACGAAAAACCGAGCTCCAAACGGAGATTTCAATCGCGGAATTTGTTGTCGTCCTGCAACGAAAAGCGAAATTAGTTGAGGGCTTTTGATCGTGGCGACGACGCGCACACGGTGACGCGATCGGGTTTGAGTTTGGCTCACCGGAACAAAAGATGACACGGCGACGTCGATGGAGGACAACCGGCGTCGGTTTTTGCTTGGTTTCGACGAAATGGAGAGGGATGGCTCTAGGAGGAAGTGAGCACAAGGTAGAGGGCTCCGAGACGAAGCTTTGAGAGGTGGAAGCACGTCAATTCGTGGAGAAACGACCGAGTAATCTCCATTTAACCTCATTTCGGTTTTTGGTTCATTGAGCCGTTTCCGGTGTGATTGAAGACGAACGGTCATGGGGAAATGAATCTCCTCGTCTCCCTCTTCGCAACGGATTAGGCCGTTCGCATTTTGGAGCATTTTGGAACTCGGGTGGGATTTCGGGTAAGGATAGAAATTCGAAAATTTGACTTTTCGGACGATCAGGGGTTGAACTCCAATTTCGAAAGGATAAGGATGCCAGGTTAATTAGAACACCGAAGAAAACCAAAATTTGAATTTAATTTAATTTAAATTAGCTTTTGGCAGAAGACCGAAATTGGGGATGTTACACTCTTACAAGACCACTGTTTGAATTTTTAAAAATTCTTTAGGCTTGATCATCATCTGAAAATTTTATGGGAACATTAGTGATGTGTCAAGACAATCCACAAAAAAATTCAAATTTTTTTGACATCGTTTAAACTATTTTTTTTGTTCAGTTGAAATTTACCGAGATTTCTGCAGTTTCGGATCAAATTTTTTGTTTTTGGGCCAAAATTTCAGAAATATTGGTCCACAAAGTTTTGGATTTGAATTTTACTTTCTAAATTTCGTCTAGATTTCGTCCAAAAGAATAAAATTTTGTTAAAATATTAGATTCCGAAGGGTGACGTGATGTGGACCGAAAACGAAATGTGGAAACTTGTTTGAATCCATTACCATCTTTTTAGAGATGAATGCCATATATTTTGTCGTTAGTGGTCACACTTGGTCGAAACTCGAAAGAGACATTTTTTTTTTGTCACATCAGAGTTGGTGAGGATCAGAGTTCATAGTGCGTACCCTTGTTGTTTGTCAGTTGTCTGCTATACAATTTTGAATTTGACTTTCTGTCTGGTTAGTGTGCGCTTAGCGCAGGAGGGAATACTAATCTTTTATATAATCTTTTAAAGGGCGTGAATTTATCAGCCTCACAGACATGCCATGTTAGATATTTTCTGAAAAACCCTCCGCCGAAACTACTCTCTCTTTAAAGGTTGCGGACTTGCACGCCTCACAGGCGTGCCACGTCGACTTTTTCAGAAAACCCCGCCTTTGGCCGATAAATCCTCGGATTCTTGAGAATTTACGATGGATCCTGCAGCTGGCCGCTTGTGCCGCACCCAGACCGCCGCACCCAGACCATCCGATCACGATCGTAGGACTAACAATGGCTCTTCAAGTATCTCTTACAGTTGAGGGAGGGGGAGGGGGGGGGGGGGGAGGTACAAGTAGGGGTGAAAACGGAACGGAAAGTTTCCGACCGTTCCGAAGAAAAATGGAAATGGAAGGTCTTTTTCGAAAACGGAAACGGAAAATATCGGTACGAAAACGGAAACGGAAATTTTTGTCGAAACTAAAGCGGAACGGAGAGCCAATTCGGCTTAAACGGAAACGGAAACGGAAATTCGTATAAGTGAAACCGAAACTAAAAGCGAAACGGGCGGAAAGGGAAATGGGCTTGGCCCAAAAATGAGAAGAGAATTTATATTTATTTTCGAATTAAAATAATTTCATAAATACAAATGGTTTTATATAAAATACTAAATAGAGTTAAAAAAATTCCACAAAAATTCTCAAAAATACTTTGGAATATTTTGAACCTATAAAAATTATTTTCAGCATAATTTTTTTATAAATCTAAAAAATGCAAAATAGTATTTATAAACTCCAGAAAATCCAAGATAAATCTCAAAAAATCATAAATGAACATCGAATAATAATATACAAATTTTAGGGTGCTAAACCTTTGTAGTTGGTGGAGCAATAGGATATCAATGATAATTATATGGATGAGGATATGATGATCTGATATGGGAGACAAATAATGTGACATTAGCTGACAAACTTGAGAAAATTTTCTAGTGATATCAGTGAACATAGCACTATTCTTGTGTCCACCTTAGAGGTGGAATGGACTATATTGTTCTTGTGGTCATGTATATTGTAATTATCTACTATGTTCTTGTGGAATTTTTCGCTTTCGTTTCCGTATCCGTTCCGTTCCGTTCCGATTTCGTTTCCGTCGCTATCCGTGTCCGTATCCGTTTCCGGGGTTTCCGATTTCGTTTCCGTTACTGGTAAAAAATGTGGAAACGGAAACGGAACAGTCATTTACCGACCGTTTTCGTACCGTTTTCATCCCTAGGTACAAGGCTTGCATCTCTTGTGATGAAGTGCATGCACTACGCAAATGCGAGTCCCTGCTTGCTGTTCCTCGAGATCGTTTCCATGAACAGTAGCTTAGCCCATTGGCCATTTTCTAATTGAAAAAGAAAAGAAAAGGTGTACAACGCACTAGAAGCTAGTTAACATGAAGCGTACCATTGACATCTTCCTGAAACTGACACCGAGAATGGCTCACCCGTGAAAACAGTCCTGGAAGACCGGTAACAGGACGAATATGGGTTACTGCTGACTTTCAGCACCTGTTTTAGGAACAGGGCACCTAATCTACGTAAGAGCTCATCTCTAGTCCAGCACCTCCTGGGGCAGGACACGCGCCCGTGCGTTGTGGAGCAGCTCACCGTCGAGGTGACGCATGAAGATGAAGTTGTCGCCAGCGACGAGCAGCTTGGCTTTGACGAACTTGCTCCAGCCGGTGGTGAGGAGGTGGCGGCGTGGCGTGCCGCGGTAGATGCATGTGGCAGAACTCCTGACTCCTGAGGCTTGCCCCGCAGGTCCCACATGAGGAGCTTCTCGGGATGAACTAGCGAGGCAGTCATGGAATGTTGGGGATCTAGAAATGTGTGGATGAGGCCTGATCACAAAGCGGATAAGGCGCTTGCGCTCGGTTGGCCAGCAGCGCGCGTGTGTTGCTGACCGCTCGGGATCGAGACTTGGTCTCGTCCGGGTGCAGCGCGTGCGTGTGCGTGGGCGTGTGTGTGTTTGTAGTCTGGCTATTGTTCTTTCTTCTTCTTAAGTGATTGCCCGAGCTCCTGGCCAAAATTAAAAAAAAAACAAAGCGGATAAGGCTTCTAATTTTTTTCGCCCAAGTGGAAGCTAGATGCAGGCGTTCATGTTGATAACCACGGGTGGATGAAAGCATCTGATGGGAAATGGTGGAATCGGATGTCCTCGCAGTATCATTTCCGAAATTTTAAAATGAATAGTAGTCTCATTTAATTTTAGTCATATGTAGCATGTTTGTCTTGATCTAAGCGTAGAAAAACTCTCTCGATGTTAATTTTCGTATATTTTTCTTTAAAACTGAAACTATATGTAAAGAAATCTTTTTCTACAAATTTTTTTGCTTGTTCATATGAATTAAATAGTTTTTTCTTTGTTTTTCCTTTTAGTCGAAGAAGGCTCTAAGGTTTGTTGTGGGCTAGTGCCTAGTATACTATCCTAGGCTCCTAGCTTGCTATCAAATCATGGGTAGAGCACGTATGACTGATTGACTGATGTGACTACATGAGTATGGATTCAGTTCCTTATCGAGTGGACCGTTCGATTTTTCCGCGTGGTATCGTACGTAGCTGATGCAGAAGATTTTTGGTTCATTCATATAATCTTTCAAAAATAGAGAGTATACGTCGACATCAAAATTTGGTACTCTTAGCCGATCTGGCAGGCATGACCGATTTAAAGGATGAGGTTAAACATGGATGTGAGATTGAAGCTAGCAATCGGTTTAGGCAAAAGTTTAATCTTGGAGCTTAACGCCAATATGTATTTCTACAAGAGTTAGAGAATGTACAATCGGCCTAGACACTATAAAGGGGTCTATGGGCAAGACAGAAAAAATCCAACGATCAACCAACTCGCTCTACTTTTATTTACTTTTCATCGATTAGGAGTAGATTTTAGACTTGTAATCTTTCCTCTGCAATTCGTTTTTGATCAATAAAGTTGCGTATCGCTGATATTGGACATTGGCGATTTACGCCATTTTACTCGGGTTTTTCTTTTCCCCGGTCTTATTACGCATCGCCTTTTTGGGGAAAAATCAACGTTTATTTTCTATCTAATCAGCTCAATCAGGCTTTTTAGATTTATTAGTTTCTTTTGATCTAAGCAGCTTCAGTAGCTGTTTAGATCAGATTATCATTGAAAACCTAATCGTCGATTATCGACTGGTTAGATTGCATTCTTTTATTGCCGATTGTATGATCAAATCGGCTGGCATGTCCGTATCCAAATTAAATCTGGTGTTTGCATGTGTTGATTGCCAATCAATCCCTCATCATTTTTTTTTCAGCGTAACAAATTCTTTACAGTATTTATATGAAATTCTTATGTTTCAACCATCTTACGAGGAGTGAAGTGAGAATGGTGGTGGTAGGTCATGCATTTGTCCGGACATAAAATGTAAGCAAAAAAACAACAACATTCATAAAAATCAATAATGACAAACATTTGTGTTGGCAATAAAATCAATTTCACGCCCAACGGTGTACAAGAAATTGAGTTTGAAGGGAGACATTGAGTGGAAACCAACAATTTGGTGGAAACTCTCTTTGGTTTAGACACCATTAAATATTTCAAATATAATTGATGATGCAGTCTATGGAGTGTTGTACAACTCACTAAAAATTTCAATTTCAAACTCACCTGTGTTAGAAGGAAAACAATGTTGTGAATAATAACATTTGGAGAGGTGCTTCTATGCTCTTCCTTTCTAAAGTTGCACAAATATTAAAGCTTAAATGAAGGGTAGATAATGATTACTTACCCATTCGTTTGCTTCAAGATTTGTACAACTTGTATTAGGAGGAAAAGCATAGAAGCACCTCTCTAACATTTGTCTTCCCCCTCTTCTTTTGATCTACCACTCGTTAGAAGTTTCTCGTTTTTATTACTCCCAACATATATTCAATTTCAAAAGTGCATCTTTATTTTTTATTTATTTTATTTTGTAATTCGTTGTGCTGATTTGCTGTTCTATATTCACTAGCTAGAAAGGGATACATGGTTGCACTGAGAAACAACACCACACCTGAAGGTATGATACGCAGCACGAGAAGACGACGGACGAATCACGAAGGACGATGTTGCCTTGCACGAAACCTCCAACTCAGCGGATGTCAGCGTAGTCGACGGAGCCGTACGGCTGGAACCACTCGGCGAGTAGCCCCTTCTTCCTCCTGGGGTCGCAGCCCATGTCACGGCACAGCTCGTCGTTGTACCAGATGTTCACCGCACCGAGGCACGACCTCCTGAAGTGCTCGCCGTTGCTCCTCTTCATGTACCTCCCCCACTCCGCCACGCTCTCCTCCATCCGCCGCACGCTCGGCAGCCGGAACACGCCGTCGAGGAAGCGCGCCACCCACTTGGCCATCATCTCGCAGACGTATATGTTGATCAGGCCCTCCGGGTACCCGATCACCGCCAACTGCGGGATCCGGGGATGCACGCACCCCCTGCCCATCGTCCACGTACATCAACCTAGCTAGCTCTTAACTGAGAGTTCCCTGACTTGGTGTCAGGTTTGTGCAGTGAACAAGAATTATGAAGTCGTGGCTGACCGATAGAGAGGGACGGTGGTGTCCAACGAGCCTGCGACGATCTCCTTCAGCCGGGGCGACACGAACATGCCCCTGAGCTTCTGGTCGCCTCGGAAGCCGGTGGCGAGGATCACCACGTCGGCCGGGACGCGCTCGCCGGCGCCGTCAAGCACGAGGCCGTCCTCGCAGAAGCTGAGGGACCTCGACTTCTTGATTACGACGCTGGCTTCCTTCACCCTGTCGTAGAACCCATCCGGCAGCATGGCAATCTGGCACGACGAGACGCACCCCGCGAACCCATATTCCGGCTCCATCCCGTACTCCCGCATCGGTATCTCCTTCTTGTAGTATGCTCCCGTCACCGCCGATATCAGCCACCCCTGCACAAAACATCAGGTTGCAAGCGCGCTCTGGATCGATCGCAGGGGCACGCATGGCGTGGCAGACTGCATGTTCAAGGAGGACGATGAGGTTCGGACGTTGCGTACCAAAGGTGCGAGCAATGTGGCGAGAAGGCTGGACGCAAGGCCGCCGCCGGGCTTACGGACCATCAGCTCGGCGAATCGGTTCATGTAGAGGGACCCGATGTGCACCCTGCCCCAGACATTCGTGTGGTGCAGCAGCCACCGTGGGCTTCTGCAGATCATGGTGCACGGGTGCTCGACACCTGACAGATGGAGACAGACACCGACATGAACCAATGGTGTAATGTAAGCATATACATCACATCTGGGTCACAAATTCGTTAGAAATATATAACGCTGTCTCGATCTGCACGATAAATCTAGCAGCCGACCATTCGCCTCGGCGCACTCGGCCACGATGTCGAAGGCGGACTTGCCCGAGCCGACGACCGCGACACGCTTGCCCTTGACCAGCGCGTCGGCGTCGGCGTCGTCCATGTCGGAGAAGTCCATGGAGTGGAGCACCCGTCCGCGGAACGCGTCGGGGCCTCCGTTGGGCGGGAACTCGGGGACGTTCGGCACACCACTGAACCTCCCGATGCACAGGACCAGGAAATCGAACTCGTACGTCTGCCAAACCCACAGACAAACGACGCGCTGCACATCAGAAAAACTTTGCTTCCACCCTCACGTTGGCACATTCTAAACGTGGACGTACCTGCGTGGTGTCGGACTCGCCGTGCTGCACGGTGAGTTGCCACACGCCCGTGCCATCGCCGAACGCCTCGCCGTTGACGGGCCACTGCTCGCACGCGGCCGCGGCCGCCTCGGCCACCCCGACGTACTCCGCGGCCACGACCTTGCTCCGGAACCGGACGCACTCGTCCACGGCGAAGCGGCGCGCGTAGGCCGTGACGTAGTCCACGACCTGGTCGTGGCGCGGGTACCAGTCCGCGGACTCCGGCCACGGGAAGTCGGAGTACCGGTACCCCACGCTCGGCGACTGGAGCCTCGTGGACGCGAGCGTGCGCGTCCACTGGCCGCCGATGGACGCGCCCGCCTCGAAGACCACCGGCCGGAAGCCCCTCGCGAGGAGATGCTTGCACGCGGCCACGCCGCTCGTGCCGGCACCCACGATGGCCACCCTCTTCGCCTTGTGATCCATCGATGTCGCAGTGCGGTGATCCTTCTTGGGGTGTGTTCGATCGACCAGTGCGAGTGATCGATGCTTAATTCAAAGGCACAGTAAAACCCCTAATATAATGTCCTGACCATGTTAGAGACACAAGGCACACACCCCTATAAATATAATACTACTAGCCCTTTCACTGCTTGATCGTACTCTATTTGGATGCATTATATACCGAGTGTGTCCATGGAAAATCTGAGTTTTTTCTTATTAAATAGTATTCAAATTTTAAGTCTCTAGATCTAGATCCAATTGATATAATCAATTTGACTTCTCTCCTCCTATTTGAGTACTTTATAGGCAAAATAATTGAATGCTCACAAAAAAAAAATACTTCTATTTGAGTGTCATTTAGCAATTGCGAGCCACGTGTGCCATTTCTAAATAGGAAATTAGTTGCTATCCTTCAGTTGGATACGGCTTGTGAGTATGGGCAGTGTAGGTCAATATCGGCTGCCGGGTGGGCTGCTTCCATCGAAATCTTGATCTAATCGTCGTGATTTCAAACTTGACAGAGCTGCTTGGGAGAATCGGAGTGCAGAGACAGCAGTGTGTACTGGTCATTTGTGCTTAAGTCAGGAAGCACGTGGATAACAGTAGTACGTAGTCAGGGTGGAGTTAATTTTGTCATCTCACAATCCCCGGTGAGTCTCGGCGCAGAGTTGCAGCCATATTTTTGCTTGGGATTGAAGGTGAGTGCAGGCTGGAAGTTGTCAAAAGCCAGTTCCTTGACTCCGCAGACATGCCAGAGTCATTTTCCTCAAATGACCGGCGTTTCCTTGAAATTTGTCTGACATTTTCCGCCCCAAAAAACATTCGGCAGCCGTAAACTTCGCACAAACCACACACGACCCTTACATGGCACCGCGGAATGACCGGCGTTTCCTTGAATATTACCTGTAAAAGAAAAGTAAGAACCGGAACTCATCGAGATCAGGTCAGCTGGCACATGAATACTTCGACGAGTCAGAATATTACTTGTAAGAGCAAAGCAAATCGATCTAAACTTGTCACCACCAAGAAAATTATAGTGTGAAAATCCTTTGAGAACGAATGGATCGGAATAAACCGATCGATAACACATGTAATTGGTTATGCTTCCGTACTGCAATACAGAGAGAACATTCTAGCGTAACACTTGATCATTGACGACAAATCATTGCTCGAATTAAAAAGGAAGGGCGATTTAGAAAAAGATGGAGATGAATACCAGACAAATCTGAATAAAGCCTACAGATAAAAACTAAAAAACCTTCGCTCTCAGTGTTCTACGGCATGATATCTTCCCTCGATATAATAAGACATCTACAAAGGCATGTAAGTATGTAAACAAATAGAGGGACATCAGAAAACCTCTACAAAGGCATAAATGGCGCACAAATCACACACAACTCTTTCATGGGCCCTGGAACGTAGGTAGGGGTGAAAATGAGTTGGATACGGGCGGATGTTGTTTTTCTCGTATTCTAATTTATATTTTTTTTCAGATTTAAAACCAGATACGAATCCGGATTATTCGGGATACGGATACGGGATAGATATGTGATGGGTTCAGGTTGGAAACAGATAAAGATATACGGATAATGCACGCATATATAGAGTAGTATATGTTGAATTAAAACCATACGAGTACATGACCATAGTAACAAGTTATATATCAAACAAAACCAATAGATGTTATAGAAAGAATATGCTACTTGAAGATCAATAGAACCAACTAATTGTGAATATAAATGGGCTGCCATGAAAAAATATGATGAAAATGGCCTAGGCCTTGCTGATATCCGAATAGAAAAATCCGGATACCCAAATCCGAATATCCAGATACGAAAAATCCGGATATCTGGATCTCGTCCCGTATTTACCGGATATTGGCTGCTCCGTATCCAATCCTAGATCCGAATTTAAGTATCTGGATTCCGTCCCGGATCTGACTGGATAGTTAAATTCGGTCTCGACCAGATCTGATCCCAAATCAAACGGAAAATATCCGATATGTTTTCATCCCTACTGGCACACCACGGCATGCATGTACCTATTCTTTTTTGAGAGGTACTTCTATACTCTCTTTTTTTTTTTGGAAAATCGGTCTGATATACAACACAATGATTGGAGCATTTCAATCATATTCGTACCACAATTGGAAATAAGCGGATTTGGAGGATGGTCAGGAAGCTTTTTCATCACATGATATTACTTATGCATCTCTGGTCGGGTCGACCGGCATTTTCACTAGTCTTCCACGGTGGAAAAACTAGGAAGAATACACGAAGCAAATTTTTTTTTTTTCTATCCACTCAATTTTTTTTATCTCTATCCAAACGAAAATTGTAAATATGATCTTTCTACTGAAGGCGGACCGAAGGGAACTTTCCAGAACCAAAAGCGGAGGAAGCATATCTCTAAGTGTAGAGGAGAGTCAAGAATGTTATCACGGAGTGGCGGCCCCTTCTTCCCTCCAAGAGTTTTAGGTTTATAGTTTTCCTATTTCCCTAAAAGTAGTAGCTTGAGCCTACCAATTGAAAAAAAAGATAGATAGGCTCAAGCCTTCCACTCCTTTTGGAAGGGGGTTCGGGGGAAACCTTTTAGTTCTCCTTCCAACTGAGCTATTTTCATGATTTTCAAAAATCATAAAAAGCAATTCCAATTAAAAAAAATTAAGGTTTTTTTTTTTGACATACAAACCAGATCTATACCCTTGGTTTTCCCTCCGGTATACGCTTTCGTATTGCAATGGATAGACCAGCTGAGCTCCAATTCTATATTACAGTAGGTGACAAGTGTCATATCCCGATCCTTCTACGATCAGAAGAGAGGCTATATTTACAATTTCAGTCGAATATATACTAAAGTTTAAAAAATTAGATTAACGAACAAAATCAAAAGCCAACAACTCATAATATGACACACTGTATACATACCGCGCGCGATCTTTGTCAGTCGCCCTTCTGCTCCTCCTTTTCCGCGCCCGATCCGTTACCCTTTTGCGTCGTGCCCGGGCCACTGGCCCGAAGCCTCACTGAAACATAGACAACCCTGACAATCTAAATTGCCAAACGACCAGATTCTCCCGCCAACAGTTTCTTTCGTGTAGTCGCATCTCTAGACTGGCTATAATTGAGAATTTGTACAATCAAAAACTGTTCCATATTGGGCCTCGCATGGGCTGGTGATTTCTAGGTACAAAGCCTCGATTATTTATTTCAACAATTGGGTGCTATGGTCTCGTCTCAACGGGTATAAACGTCTGGGCCGAGAAATGAGCGCTGAGTCCCTTGTGCCCAAGAGGCCTGCGCCGCACCGCCTCCTCTAGTACGATGTCCCAGTGCCCATTACTTCGCACTTTGCCCAGCTCCACTGCCCACGCCCCAGCTGTGAGCTCCACGCCGACGTGTTGCCTCCACCCCACCGATAAACCCTAGCCTCCTAGTCACAACTCGCCTCCCCCCGACGGATTACCAGGTGACTGACCGCTTAAATCTCATCTCTCTCTCTCTCTCTTTCTTCTCTGACCTTGGCTTCGGCTCGATTGCGAATGTGCGTTTGATTGGTTCTTGAAATGCTATCGGTGAGGTTACTTTGAGGTTCTTGATCTTTGAGCGAGGGGACATATAAACTTTAAAGGTGGTTTGGAGCGGTTTTTCATGGGCATCTTAAAGTAATTCCTGTCATTTTAGTCTAAGCTCCACGCAGTTGTCTCGGACATGGTAGTGGTTTTGGGTTTCTTAAATGATTATTCACTAAGTTTGCTTGGTAAATTTTATCAGCTAGGGCATGCTCTCATATATGTTTTGATCTTCTAGGAATGGTGGTTTGTGTCCTCATTGTCTCACGCTCTCACTGAGGTGAATTGTATTAGTTAGATATGTGGGATCAATCTTGCTACTGCACAAATTAATTTGACTGCAGAGTGGACATCTTGTTAGCTGTGACCACTTTCACTTTGGTAACCAAAAGCATTTCTTTATATAAAAAATTCTACTCAAATTGTCTGAAAACTGGAGTATGTAGTGAATTGATTGTCAGGTATGGCTCTATTGTTGTTAGAGATGATGAGATTTGGGTCCACAATAAACTACGGGAGATATGTAACTGGTGCCATACTATAGTATATGTTATATAACCCACACGTATTCGATTGTACAATTTCTATTACTATTTGGGTACTTGGATCGCTGCTTGCAGTATTGTACTTGTATCCCTATTCATCAGCTATTCATTTCCACTAGTCTGCAAGGTTTATTCGCTTGATAGATCTGGAATTCCTAGTCTCAAGTAGATAGGAGCCATTGGCTTCTGTCCCCAGGGTTGTATTGTATTTTTTTGTTAATATTGTACTGTTTGGAGGCTTTGTACTCTGCACTTGAACTATCACTATCGTTTTCTAGAAAACAACATAAGCAAAGGTACACAGCCACAGCCTTTAACTATGTAATGCATATCGGGTTGTAACTGAAAACTGCACAACAAATGTAACTCAAATCGCAAAACCTAAATGGTGAAAATGACCGGACAAGTTGATATGTCCTGGTAACTTGGTTTCTAATAGTGGCATTTGATTATTTGCCGCAAAATTGATGGTAATTAAGCCTCTGTCTCATTGACATGTGGTCTCATGGTCCAAATGTCAGTGAGACAATGGCGTGGCAAATCATCAATTACCATCAACTTTGTGGCAAATAATCAATTATGCCTTTCTAACTATCCTTACTTCACTATATACCTACTTTGCAATTTCATCACACTGATGAGTAGATATTTCAATCCAGCCTGCTTAGCTGAAAGGGGCACCATGCCTGCTGGTGACAACCCGCACTCAATCTCAGAAAAAAAGGCAGCATTGAGGGAGTCGCCTAAAGAATCTAAGAATGTCTTTAATAAGCAGCCCATAACTTCTCCTTTTCCTAAAGACAAAGCTGCTGAGATAGTTGGCATCAAGAGGCCACAACATAATAGCCCTTTGAGTCCAACCAACAGTCATGTGCTAGGCAATCCTGGGGCAAATGGCCATCTTGTATATGTGCGCAGGAGGCTTGAAACTGATCAAAGCAACGGAGGCACTTCTGCTAGTGCAGAAAGCTCGAAGAAAACTGTTATAGGTGGACCGCAGGAACAAAGTTTGAAGCATGAGAACAATGTGTCTCATACTCAGGCAGCTCGTGTTTTTGCATCTCTTTCTGCATCTTCTGCCTCCCCTGCTTTGCCATCCGGAGGATTGACGGCTCACCACTCTTTCGGGAAGCAATCTCCAGGAAAGGTTGCTGTTCAGCCAAGTATTGTTGTGACTGATAGTCCGCCACCACACAATGTGGTGTCTACTACTGCGGTGCCTCAGAATTTTGTAACTGTTAATGCAGCACCTTGTAATGTTGTGGCTACTAGTACAGTATCTCGTGATGCTGTAGTTACTACTCAAGCACCTAATCGGGCTGATTTGCAAAGATCAGACAGTCAAGATTGGAAAGAGAGGTTTATACGGCTACAGGCATTCTTGAGAAACAATGAGAAATCAGGACAGGAAGAATATATTCGCAGTAAGTTTTATCTTAGTTGAATACAATTTACTGCAATTGCTATCTAATACAATTTGTCCTATGGCTAAACTGTAGTGCTTCGGTCTTTGTCATCTGTTGGCCGAAGCAAGCATGCCATTGAGCTGGAGAACCGAGCAGTCAGTCTCTTGATTGAAGAAGGTATTCTTCATTCTGATTTTTGCATCTTTGAACTTGCGATTCAATGTTAGTTCAGTTTTGATATTTGTATTTTCGCCTATCAATCATCTTGTATCTGTTTATGAAAGCTTGAGCTTTTGGCTTGAGTGCTTGACTATTTATTTTCTTGTCCCCTTTAGGGAAGGAGCTGCAGAAGATGAAAATTCTGAATGTACTGGGCAAGCTTTCACCTACTGATCATCCATCAGTACCAACTCAGCCCACTTCTGCTATGCGTCTGCCATTCCCACCCTGCCGATGAAAAGAGTGGAAAATTCGGTTATGTCACTGATCTAATGTAATCGTAAACTCGAACGATGACTGCTTAGTGTGGCATTCCAGGCCATTGCCTAATTGCTTTCAACAATCGATTTTTCATTTGGTTCTCAAACTAAGCTTTTGTCCTGCACAGTGTACAGGCCATGCTCCTGTGCTACTGCTTCTGCGTGCAAAATGGATACCATGCGCGCGCACACGGTTGCATCTTGCATAAGCAATCGTCAGGTGTTGTGCAAAAATCTTGGCATTAATGTCATTTTGCCGCACGTCGTTTTTCGACTTTTATACTTCTGGGTTCATCCTACCAATTCAGCATCAGCAGTCAATAAATGTGTTAGTATTCGCTGCTGTCATCAGATCGCTCTCTGGCCGTTGGATTAACTTGCTGTAATTTGACCGGCCAAGATTCACCACGGTTAACAGCAGTCAGTATCCAAGGCATGCATAGGAAGATTGTGTTGGACCAAGCAAACGATTCCAAATTGTAGCAGCAAAAAATTTATGTAGCTGCTTCAAAGAAATGCCCAGGCAACGTATATACAACAAGTTGATGTGCTGTACTGACGTAGACTGTACCAGTATTTTTTTGTGTCTCTTGCATCTTCTTTAATTGCACGGGGGACATCAAGGTGCGAATTCTGGGAGCCAAAAAAGAAATGCTAGCAAATTGACCACTTGAACCGAGGTGCTTCATTATTGATGCTTATATATACAACTAACCATGACGACATAATTAACAAGTAGTCTATCACGAAAATATGGATCGGGACATGCATGTTCCCTCCAAACCAAGAGCAGCATGGTATAGATCTGTGAAACACAGTTGTTTTTGACACTCTCTCTCTCTCCCCCCATCACTAGTTCTTGCAGAATGCAGATGAGCAAGTTAGCGAATGATAATGGCAGCATCTAATATTGCACCTCAGTCAAGTAATTCGGCAGAGAAACCAGCCAATTCTTCACAGTTCCTGCACGAGGTATCAGTAAAATAGTTGAGCTACATAGAACAAAGAGAAAAACCACGTAATGCTATGCCGTTTTCCTCCAAAACGACGGTATAGCAAACGACTGTTCGATCGAGTCCCAAACTCCCAATACAACTTTAGCTGCCATCAGATCTATCCAACCCAAAGTCACGTGAGCCACTCAAACCAAATCAACCCATCACTCACTCTCTCTCTCTCTCTCTCTCTCTCTCTCTCTCTCTCTCTCTCTCTCTCTCTCAGCCAGTTAGTCGGCGACCGCAGCAGATCGAGCCTCCGATAGGCCTAAAATGCACCTCAAGCTCACTGTTGTTCTTGCCCCTTCGATTTTCTCATAAGATTTGGTGCTTGACGATGGTGACAAGGGATAAAAATAGATCGGATTGGATAATTTCGAATACGGATATTATCGGATTAGATATTTGTCAAATAGCATCGGATCGGATACCGATTTTTTATCGGATACGGATTCGGTAGCTCACTATCCGTCAAATACGGATACGGATTCGGATAATCCGGACACTAATATGTCCGATATCCAGATATGCATGTGGACTAGGCCAATGCTACTCTTTTGACCTAAAAAAGCTTTTTGAATTTTAAAATCTTTTCCAGTTTAATTAATCCACAAATCAAATTTTAATTATTAAAATTGGCAAACTAGCTCCAAAAAATACGAAATACTTTGAGAAAGTTTCTGACATAATCTATTATTTAAAAAAATTATTTTCAAGATTTTACCTGGTTTTAAATTTTTGAAAAATTCAAACACTGTTGTCCTTAATAGGAAAACATTTTAAATAAGTAGCTAAAATGCATAAAAACTCATAAATACATAATTTATTATTTTAAACATAATGAAACAAAGAATACAAATCTTGGGTTATTAAATGTAAGTGTTATATATTTTTTATAGAGACATGATATCTAAGTATTATCAAACTTTTAGTGTATTCTATGTTTGCTTCTATTTGTATATCTAAACAATGATCATTTTCATTTTGTGTTTCGATCTACATATATGATGAACTAATTGTATGTGTGTGATGAACTAAGTCTTACGTAATTTTTGTTTGCAATATGGTATCTAACTATTGTCTAAGTTAATGAAAATGCTTCTATTTGTTCAATTTTCACTAATGTTTTGATCAAATCAACTAGTTATGTGTGTTTGTTGATTTTTTATGTACAATCTAAGAGGTTATCATGTTCTGATAAATATTTATAACCGTATCCGATTTGATTCGTATTCGATCTGTATATATATTCGATATTATCCGTATTCATATTCAGATTATCTGTATCCGTATTCGCATTCGAGAAAAAAAAATATGAGAAGAAATATGGTAAAATTATTATCCATGCGTATCTGGTCCATTTTCACCCCTATTGGTGACGACATGCACAGGCGGGGCTATTGCATGAAGGTGATCAGAGGGGCGACAGGGAGTAGATGTGACGATGGCGTCGATTGCGGGTGAGGCGACACTGCTCTCCAACCTCCCTCACCTCTCCATTTCTCCAGTCCCCACAAAACCATCAACCTTCATGACAGTGGCGACTAGCAAGGAGACAAAGACTGGCTGGCGGCGACTAACGCTACAAAGGCGGTGCAGCGGAGAAGGAGGATGGCTACCAGCATGGCAGATGCTGAGATGCAACATGGTGGGAGGAGGACGTCGACAATGGGATTTACTATATTCGATCATCTTCCTTGTCGCCGGGGACGAAATCCACCAAATCCGGTTGTCTTCCTCATCACTGGCGATGGGACCTGACAGATCCTGTGACCCTCGTCTACCTCCTAGTCTGGGTCTCAGAGTGATCATCTGTCAGAGGCTAGCAAGTGCGCGACCGGCAGTACGGAGGTGGCGTGGCGAGTAGAGGAGGGTGGCTACTAGCATAGCGGGAGGGGGACGCTGGCGACGGGATCCACTGGATGTGGTTGTCTTTCTCGTTGCCGGTGACGGGATCATCCCACAACCCTCACTTGCCTTCTTATGTGGGTCATAGAGCAGTATAATACCGACTCTGTCTACATCGTCTCGTGGCTTAACTTTATCGCCACACGCGTCACGGGCAATTTTGAGTTTTGACTTCACCCTTTGGGCGAGCTGGTCTCGAGAACAAAAGGCTACTACCATCTGTATCAGGTGTGACTTTGTATGAACTGGACGAAGTCACATTCATGTAAAAGCCAACAAAAAGGGCTGCCATAATTTCCCTTTCTACCCAACCAGTGGCTGCGACCAGCAATACTGTAGCCAAGAAACATGAGCTATCACGTTACAGTTGACATGATGCCTTCCAGGAAAGATCATACATATTGGGACGCTTCTTACCTGTGTCCTTTCACTTTACACTTTGCTCTCACACTCACTCTTAATGCGCCGTGAAGCTGAGAGTTCAGGCCCTCAGCATTGCCATCAGATACTCCAATCATATACATCATTCTTGGAAGTTACGACATCGACACCGTTGAGGGGATCAAACCAAGCCTCCAATCATACCACTCGCGCTGGAAAAAACGTCGAGGAAGAAGCAACTCTCAGCAGCTGTTGGTTTCAGAGTCTCATCACATCTGATGAGCTAGCCCCCGGCCTGTGGATACTGTTTCTGGTACGTAGAGCAAACCTAAAATTATATTCATGTATGAATCACCTCCCTTGACTTGGAATATTCAAAATCCCAAAGTTCGATGCAGCTCAAGTACAACTTGGAGATTTCGATTTCAGCCTAGTCATCAGATTCTAAGTATGCATGATTGCATGCAACACTGTTGCTTCTCTCAATTAACAATGTGATCCCATTCTGAGCAAAGTGTCCTGTGAGAATTGCTCGTCGTTGTACATCAAATTAGTTTTACAATTAAGTTCCCTTCGCCAAATTGGATCCATGGTGGTGGCGACTCCTCGTGGGTCCCAAAAATTACGTGGGCCTTGGGTTGGGGCCCACTCACCGAAGTTAACAACCAAACCGGTATCTGATTGGCGGGAATCAAGAAGACCTCCGTAGCAGCAGCAGGAGTAGGAGAGCTGATGGTATTGGCATGCCACTAAGACTATCTCCAGCAGCTTCTCTTCAATCTCCAAATCCCTTCACGAACAGATTTCAGGTGCTCCAGCGGATTTCCTTCGCGATTCCCTTCGGACGGGATTTGGAGAGAGAATATGGATAGAAAATGATTCTCTCTCTAATGCCTTCACAAATTCTCTTGAGGGGAAGCTGTTAGAGATGGTAGAAAATAAAATGAATGAATACGGGGAAGGGAATAGGAAAGGGAATGGAATGAAAGAAAATTGCTGGAGATAGTCTAAAGAAAACGATAGCTTTTGGTCAAATATGACACAAGTAGCAAATAGATGTATTGGCAATGGGCTCTAGGGTAGTGACCGCCGAACCAATATAAAAAAAAGGGAAAGCAAGCAAAGCAAAGTGGGCGATGCATTTGTTTTCTTTGAGTGATGTCAAGGGTAACTCACGCACGGACGAGCATTCTTGGTGCCTTGTACTTTTATCTCGATGTCACCCTCCAACTAGTGTCGTGGCTTCTTCGCCCAATTGATCCAAGCAATGTGCACCTTTCTATGCAGCAGCAAGCAGAGGAGACATAAACAAATACACGTTGGGCGGGCACTAGGAAACAGATTAGCTCAGGAGGAATACAAAAATGTAAAGTGGGTGTGCTTCCGTGGTATCCTACAACTTCCAATGCGATTACGATTAAATCAAGTTAATAGCAAGGTGAAGATAGTATAATCCTGATCTCTGATTTAATCACAGCTTTTTTAAAAAAGAAAAAAAGAAATCGAAATAGCATAGAAGCGCATTCCAAATTTAAAAGGGAGGAGAAAAGCTTCAAAGTTTATAGATAGTAGCGGTTGTACTGTGCTTGCTTGTTGTATTGCAAAGAGGGCATCAAGATTCCTCTACATGTCATGGAATAATGAATCAAAGAAAGTATATTAATGCTTTCCTTCCTGATCAGGGCTCAGAAACACGTTCTCATGGGAGGAATCAAGCAAACCACAGTTAGTAAATTTAGTAAGTTAACAGCTTAACTTTCTGACAATCTTTAAAGCCCTTCCTAAACTGGAACAACCTTGGGAACAAAAATATATTGCTCTAGAATAATCAACCTTTCAAATTGGACTTTGGTATTGGTGATCACATGTATCTCCACCTAAACCACCTTTATGAAACTAATTAATTGATCTTTGTTTGGAACAATTTCCTACTTTTTAATCTTCCCAAGTAAGCAACTATAGAAAACAGAGGAAAGAAAAGATTTTCACAATAAAAAATGATTAAATTAGAACACGAACCGATCCCGAATAGGCAAGTAGCTAGCCGTACATATGCAGGTTTACGAGATGCAATCCTTTAAATAAGCAAGTGCTCCTGTGATCTCTAGAAAAATGGTATAGCTCAAAGCATCTATGACTATAAATATAGATTGGTATCACACCGTCTGTAATACTCTATTTTTGGTACAGAATATTAACGACGAGTTTTATGTATAAATCGTACTAGTCTCATGATCAATAACTAGTACGCACATTTATAAATTGATAATACATCCATACATAATTTATTACATATAATAGCAAAAACATTTATACAATACGACCTGTAAGGTCGATTAGAGTACAGTAAAAAATCCAAAAGTCTTGTAGTGTACCAAATAACCCTAAGGCAACTGACAAGATATAATCCCTAGATAAGCTCGTTATGAGATTCCCCATATTCTGCGGTATAGAAAGTATTATCAAGGATTTTCTGTATCTTCACCTAAAAACAACAATAATTGCAAGGTTGAGTATATTTTGTACTCAGCAAGACGAGTGTTTGCATATGCAGACTGTTCCTAAGTAAAGCTTCTACGATTATTTTTGCATAAAGTCAATTTGAATTTGTAAAAACTGAATAATAGATTGAAAGCGAAATTGTGTAAAAGCAGTTTGATAAGTATATAAAATAACAAGTATGTAAGCATAAATATAACAACTCACAGTCCGTCATGTACAACAATTCGTCCATTCCCTGCCAATGCATGGCATAAAACCAATATTTGCCAACACATGGCAAAACACTGAATCATCTGTAGGGTAAACTTTCCAATACAAACTTTACAGTTTCATTCCATTTTTATGAAAAAAATATATGAAATCATCTAACTAGTGTTGACGCACCAAGACTCCCATGACCGTAGGAACGACTTTTCGAAAAGATTTTTACTCTGCAGAGGTGTACAGCTTTACCTACAAGATATGTCTTCTCTTTTTGCAATGCATATTTAACACACTTCCTTTGGTGTACCGCAGAGAGTCCATAACATAATCGTTACATTATCTAACCCTAACTTTGCACCAGCCCGGTGACGACAAACCTTTACTATGGCAGGCAGAAGATACTTGTACACTCAGTACGACAAGTGGCTTCATATCCCACTGTCCCACTTCTTCCCATAACAAAACGTACACCGTTGTATCAGCAAGCGTTATTTCCAACACTTCGGTGTGGGCGTCCCTCCAAGCAATCCATACTGGAACAGCCTATACTACTCCAGTCTTTCAATATGTAAAGCTAATTCTAAGTAACTTAATAGGTTAAGGCTGTTCCAAACTAGCCTTGTGGTTGTACGAAATTTTTTGGATTTAAGGAACACTTAGTTCGGTCCTTGATTCGACCTGAGTGAGAGATCTCCCCCTATCTACGTGCAAGTTATATGCACTTCTGGCTATTGTTAATGTCCGTCTGCGTCAAAAATCATAGTTTTATTTTGGTTGAGAAGGAGAGATGAGAAAGGAAGAGGGGCTGATAGTGGGTCCCACATGGTCATGAGAAAAAAGAAGACGCTGGAATTTCTCCTCAAGATAGAGATGAGTTCAAAGCATCACTTGTGATATGTGTATTGATATTAGTCACAATATAGTTTTTTTTTTGTTCAGCAATAAGTGTGTCCACATGCCTTGAAAGTTTTTGGAAATGCTTTGGAGATAAATTGAGTTTATATAAATTTTTCTATTTTTTATTTCTTATGAAATTTTAGTTTTCACATTTTTAAGGAGAAGAAAACAATTTAAGATAAATGGTTTTCTTAAAACCAGAATTCAAGAAATGAGGAAAAAGTTGATATTTTGAATTAAAATTTCTGGTTAAAATTTTCATTCATTTCTACTTTTAAATTTTAAATTTTTATTTTTTCCTATTTTTAAATTTTTCGGAGATATTACACAGCCCCACTACATATAATTGTATTAGGATATCAAGTTTTCTCGCTCTATCTTTTTACCAGTGGTATATAAGCACTTTTACATAGACATTTGAAAAGTTGCTCCCTTTTAGCTTGGATATACACATAAGCATATGAGATGACAGTTGACAAGTGCAACTTAAAATGTACTAACTCATTCCAAGGAGATTTATAGGATTTTTCTTGTATTTAATTTGTTGCTAGACAGAATCATGTATGCGTGTGTATGCCAGGGTAGTGAGAAGATACTAAAACCCCTACCTTTTCAGATAATTGTCCCAGAATCTGTGGTTTTCCGTTCATTGCACAAATTTTATTTGGCCCTACACAACTATACTAGAATCTCCAATTAGTGCACCCCCTTGATCCCCCTCTCCGCAGTCACCTCTGAGGTTAGACATGCGGCCTCCGTTTTAGTGGTCTTCCATGTGGCCCCGTAACCAACGTGGGCTGGTTCTACCAACATACTTCACATACGATACCAATACTTCAGCTATCAGAAATTGTTACAGCTATGTACAACTAAATGGTTTTATACAACCCAAAATTTACTATAATGATACCACATAAATACACAGTGAATCTAAATAATATCTAATATCATATGCCGGGAAGATTTCGCGCGAGGTCGGCCGAGCCACGTCAATTCGTTGCTTCCGGACCGTCTAATAGCGCTCCTTCGCAGAAAATCACCCGTCCACACCGTCCCACGCGTCCTTGGAAGCAGAACCATCGCTAGCTACGAAATCGCCGTCCGCGGAGCCTCTGAGCAATAGGTAATTAGTTCTGTTGACAAAAACAGCCCTCCTAAGTTGTCCCCACCTTGCAACCACCCATGGTATTGCGAAAGAGGGGATTCCATACGAAGGAATCCTTCTCAACCCACATAATTACCCACACAAGTTGACTTCGGTATGGAAGTGGCTATGGTTGGATTCCTGTCAGGTGCTGGGCCCTTCAGCCAGAGGGAAAGATTCTAGTAACGAATAAAGGAAACAAAAATGCAGCTGTGGCCCCATCCCCCGTTGCCCCATAATCTTTGTTCTTACGACAAAACCAGAGAAGGAAAGGCAAAACCAAAGCAAGGCCAGGCCAGGCCAGGCCAGGCCAGGACAAGCATAGCAAATTCCTATTTTTTTTCCTTGCCGCTTCACAGCAGCAGGATTCATTAGATGCCTTTGGAATGAATGGTGTTGTTCTGGTGGTGGTGGAGCACTGAACCTTTTCAAGAGCTATTTGTTCACCGAGAGCCAGGAAGAAGAGAGGAGAGAAGGCCCTTCTCATGACGACAAGGGAGGCATATACGATGACCAGTGAGCTACTACCCTGTCAATCTCTTTCTTTGCTTCCTTGTGATGAAAAAGATGTGTTCCCTCCTGCTGCCCTCACCCTGCAATCCAAACGCGCGCGCATCTCGCACAAAAATCTTCCAAAGGCTAGCTTGCCTTCACCAGGGTGTGCATGCATGGAGCTTTGCTTCTCGATTCCAGACAGGAGAGAAGTATCGTGACTTGCATGCCCAAGCGTTCTTGTTGTCATTTCCAAGACCTGTGTCTTCCAGGGCTCTAGCTAACACTGATGCAGTATGGCAACAAATTGTGTGATCAGATTCTGAAGGAAACTTCGCCTGTATGGAAGAGGGAGACCCCCAGCTGCCCAGCATCTCTCAGCTGGCGCGCAGCCCGTCTGAAGGAGCGGCGGTCGACTTGGATCTCCTCGAGCAGCTGCTCTCCTGTGAAAACGCCTGGCTTGAAGTGGCGACCAGTACTTCACGCTCACCCAACCTCTTCGCTTCTCCCTCCAACATCTTGTCAGACGCCACAACCACCACCGCCGCCGCCGCCGCCGCCGCGCCTGCAAATACCTGGCGGATTCGGTCGAGCGGTGCAAGCTCCTCGGTCCGGGAACGCTTCGATCAGGCACTAGCCTACATCAGGGAGACGCAGAGCGACGCCGATGTGCTTGTCCAGCTATGGGTGCCGGTCAAGAAGGATGACGGGCAGTTGGTGCTGACGACGAACGGGCAGCCATTCACTCTCGACCGGAGCTCGGACAGACTCGTAAGGTTCAGGGAGGTGTCGACGAAATACCAGTTTTCTGCAGATGTTGCGGCAGGGTCCTCACTGGGGCTCCCAGGGAGGGTGTTCATCGGTAGGCTCCCGGAGTGGTCTCCGGACGTCCGGTACTTCACCAGCTATGAGTACCCGAGGGTGAGCCATGCGCAATATTTGGACGTCCATGGGACGATGGGGCTGCCGGTGTTCGAGAAGGGGAACTACTCGTGCTTGGGTGTCATCGAGTTGATCATGACCAGACAGAAACTCAACTTCACCTCTGAGCTCAATACCATCTGCAGCGCTCTCCAGGTAACGATGACACCTCACTTGACCTGAAAGCTCGAAAAAATCAGTATACTGAAAGTAGCTTGTCATATCAAATCACCAAGTTAGTTTTAGCTGCACAAAAAGAGCAGTTTCGTGTCACCTGTAATGCACAGACTATTGATTACAGTAGGAAATAATTGAATGTTTCTAGATTTGGGCTTTGTTGATGGTAATTCTCTTTGCAGGCGGTTAATCTGAGAAGCACAGAAGTTTCCAGTATTCCACACATAAAGGTAAGCAGCCTGACTCTGTTTAGCCCTTCTAGCCAATCTCTAAGCTGTTGCGCTATGCTGTTGTCTTGCCTTATTCTTCTTTTGGGCTTTTCAGTAGTTTTCCCTCGTGGGCTAGCTTCTAAACCCTCTCTGTCGCTCGAATTTCGGACTTCCGCCCTTTTGCCTTTTGTACCCAGCCTGACTCTGTTTTGGACTCTTTTTTACCCTCTTAATGCTTCTCTTGCTTTCTTTAAAAAAAAAAGGTAAGCAGCATTTTTTTTAGAATACTGTACCACAGATTTGATTTTTGGCAAATATCTGGCATTTCATTAGAACAAAGCAATTTAATACCTGCCAATAAATTGTACCTGATGTTAGCATGATTTGGAAAACTACTGTTGAAATTGCATTTAAAAATAATAATTATCAATCTACCCTAACTGAAACACAAAAGTAAATGTAGATAAAGATCCTGAGACAAAAAAAAAGAACTTATATCTTCTGATGACTTTGTGGCCACTCTTGTTGATTATCAACAGTTCAACAGTGCTTCCTACAAAGATGCTCTACCAGAGATACTAGAAGTCCTAAGAGCAGCCTGCATCTCCCACAAGCTACCATTAGCTCAGACGTGGGTCACGTGTGCTCAACAAGGGAAACGGGGCAGCCGCCACTCTGATGAGAACTACCGGTATTGCATCTCCACCATTGATGCAGCATGCTACGTGAATAAACCCCAGATGCAGAGTTTCCATGAGGCCTGCTCTGAGCACCACCTGCTGCGTGGGCAGGGGGTTGCAGGGAAAGCCTTCGCCACAAACCAGCCATGCTTCCTACCGGACATTGGATCTTCGACTAAACTGGAGTACCCATTGTCGCACCATGCTAAGATCTTCCATTTAAAAAGTGCAGTGGCAATCCGACTGAGGTGCACAAGAACCGGGACAGCGGACTTCGTGCTGGAGTTCTTTCTGCCAACCGACTGTGAAGTACTCGAGGAGCAGAAGGCAGTGCTGGACTCCTTGTCGGGCACCATGCGAAGCGTTTGCCAGACTCTGCGTGTGCTTACTGACAAGGAGATTGAGGACGAGGCGATGTTGGAAATGGATGAACTGAACTGGTTTAGTCCCAGAGGGAAGAACAAAGTTGAGCAGTTGTCCTTTGGAGACAATGCAACAGAACGTAGAGAGGAGGCCCCTTTGACAAGTCTAGCAGGGGTTTCACAGAAAGAATCAGATTTAGTTGAATTATGTATGCATGGAATGTTATCACCTGGAGGGCAGGGTTCATCTCTCGCTGGTGCTCAGGCAACTTCAGAAGGCAGAAAGGTAAAAAGGCGTACAAAGATGGAGAAGACGGTGAGCTTGCATGTTCTTCGGCAGTACTTCGCTGGTAGCCTGAAGGATGCATCGAAAAGCCTTGGGGGTGAGTGATAATAACTCATCAGATAAATGCAAGATTCGTCTAAGAATAGTTTACTGTTTCAGTACATACCATCATCCGTCATTAAGCTGTAGCAACTCAAACCATGAAGCCAGCATCCTAAATTGAATGCTCAAAAAGAAAATGTTCTCCCATTAGAAAGTCAACCGTCACATGCATCTTACAATCAAAAGATGAGCATTCTTATCACCCTTTTTCGTGATTTGTGCTATGTCCATGAAGGGAGAAAGAAGGGCAAAATTGATGTATAGTTCACCCAAGGGTCATATATGGAAATAGCACAGAGGAGTAGATAAAAAACAACTATACAACAGTAGAAGTCAACTCTCAAGAACTGTCGTAGCAAATAAATCTACTATCTAAAATTAATTAGCAGATTTGCTGTATGGTTTTGGCCGGTCGAATACAAAATATGTAGCCTAGAACAGATCAGTCTCGCGTAAGGTCTCATTCATTGCTTACAGGCTAAACAGCAACTTTATAAAACAAAACACTCAGTTATATAACAGTTTGAAATCATCAATTTGGTGATCTCACCCTCAAGTATAAAGATAAGATATATGTAATAAACACCTTTCCATATATAGGCCCATAAACTAACTTATCATTTTGACATGCTATGTTGTTTTCTAGAAGTATAATAGCTGGTTTTGGAGATCCATGAGTCAACACAAGTAAAACTATTCCTTGCAGACAAAAGAAAGCAGACAGCATGCTCATCATGCGCACATTGCATATCTAAGGTGTGATCACTTCGTTTTTAGAAAGAATGTTTAACGCTTATGCATGGTTGATCTAGTGGCATACATGCAAAAAAAAAAAAAATCTCTATATTCAAATTGGCTGCATATATACTCACCGCATTTTTCTCTCTCACAGTGTGCCCTACCACCCTCAAAAGAATATGCAGGCAGCATGGCATAACCCGCTGGCCATCACGAAAGATCAAGAAGGTAGACCACTCTCTAAAAAAGCTGCAGCAGATCATTGATTCAGTTCATGGAGCAGAGACAGCTTTACAGCTTAACACCCTGTACAAGGATCTCACAAACACCTCCATATCATCTGACAACAATTTGTCAGAAAGTGTCACTGTTCCTCCAACTAACCAGAGCAATCTTACTGACTTTGAGAAACACCGACGCCACAGGTTAAGCAGCAATGTGCCATCAACTTCACACTCACACTCGTCATGCAGCCACAGTTCAGATTCAAGCCCCTCCTGCAGTGGTGGAGCAACAAAACATCCACGACATGTTGGAGCTGATCCGACGAAGTCTGGAAGTCCTGCAAAACACAGCCCTGTCCAGACCATGCAAACGGAGAACACTTCAATAAATGAGCATTTCTCAGTTCAGGAGGCACCGAGAGATCTTTTACAGGATGTTACTGAAAAGACTATTTGTGGACAGCATTCTTCTCAAAGCCCATCGTCCCCCAAACAGAATGCAGATGTAGGCGTGAGAGTAAAGGCCACATTTGGCTCAGAAAAGGTGCGGTTTAGATTGAAGCCTGAGTGCGAATTTCAAGAACTGAAGCGGGAGATAGCAAAACGTTTGAGTATACTAGATACAAGTTCCTTGATTGTGAAGTACTTGGATGATGATTCAGAGTGGGTCTTGATGACATGTGATGCAGATTTACAAGAGTGCTTTCATGTATATAAACTGGCAGATATCCAGACAATCAAAATTTCAGTTCATCTAGCTTCTAGTGCAGCAACAACAGTGACTATTGGTCACACTGGTTTGTCATGAAGACACCATGAGCCTTACCAGCTTGTGTTAGAAATCTACCAAGAAGCGGTGCTTGGTTTTGCCACAGGGAAACCCAGAACCCATGTTTGTCAGCCCGTGCAAGTTACCAAGTACCACCACCAGACCCAGTTCTGCTGTTAGCTGGATTAGTCTTTGATCTGTTGCTGAAGTTATGAGCTGCTGATAACACTAGGGTACTTGACCATGGGAAAGCCAGTTTTAAAAATTAGGATACACTGAAAAAAGCATGCATTGACTTGCAAATGCTCTCACCGATGCGCCTGAACTCTGAAAAGACAGTGCAATTTTATTGAGTTCATATGGTGAAATATCTCTAAATCAGGTTTGCTCCAAATATCTTTTGTTTCTTGGAATGCTGATGTGCAATAATCCATAATGGCTTCTTTCTGACTATTGATCAGCTATGACAGTATCTTCAGAGGATATTATAGCATTTGCATTCCCCTCTCACCTGAGTGATCGGCAGAAAGATCTTCAGTTCTTCAGTTTGTTTTTCCATTCAATGGACATGAAGCTCAGTTTCTGAAGATACAGTTTTTTGCAGCAATTTCTCTGGATTAGTTCTAGGTATTGGAGGATAGGATACTTCGTTTGTTTAATTTGTTTGTCCTTAAAAACTTGTGTATGGTACACTCGTACCACATGACATGTTTCTTTGGAAAGACTGTCTGCTGCTATAGACACTACAATTTATTTTCTGTAAGAAGATTTCATTTTCTGAATTTTATTCTCAAAGATCAATTTATGAATTAGATCATCACTCTGATAACTGAAACATGAAAGAAATTAACGCCATTATCACGTCTAAAATACAGCTGGCGTCAACAAATTTAAGTTCATGTTAATGGGTAAATATGCGCTTTTGCAATGAGTAATTTTCAGACCCTGTGGAGAGTGAGAATGGCCACAGCTATGAAACTATTTAATTTTCATGTTGCACTTGCTGATGGTCCAAACTACAGACCAACCAGAATACTAACAAGTATGTAGCTTAGTAGATGAAACATACATAAGTAGCAAATCAAGCACAGATCTAAGATTATGTTCTCTCACTGAAATATTTCGTTCAGTACAGAAATATTTCTCTACATTATCTACCAGTAACGTCAAATAACGTAGAAGGTATATCATATCGTCTCATGTTCTGTATATCTCAAATGCAACGATTACTAAATCTGTTTCTAGAATTGAGACAATGGTTCCAAAAGATAAAAGTATGAAACAGGCAACCAAATGATTATGTAAGTAGCAACAATTCAAATTAATAAGTTTTTTTTTTAAAAAAATACTTGCCTAGAGAATTTGTCAATTGTCATTTATTGTTTAACCTTCTCCTGATGCTTTCAAGTATCTCTCCAATTCCATCGGAACCAAAGAATCTTGCATAAGAAATAATACTACTGCTCCTTACCTTACCTTAGCAGTCAATACATGTTAATAACTTTCTTATGCACCCGCTGAGGCTTTGTGACACCCATCTGCTGCATATCACCTCTCCCCCACATCCCCAAGGTTTTAAATCGCGATTTTCGCAGCTTCACAACAAGATCCCAAAAAAGCTACAGCAGCTATCGCTAGTTATCGCGAGAGTTATCTTTCATCGTGTTTTTAGTATTAATTTTTTTTTAAAAAAATTATTATGTTATAATATAAGTCACCAAAAAATATCATGAACATATGGCACTTTAGAAGGTACTAATATTTTTATAGTAAGAATATGAGTTAAGTCCGGAATCAACAAATATACTAATACATATTCAAAAGGTCATAAATGATAACTATATCATAATGTTTTTAATAAGTATTTAATCACTGAGAAATATGAATGTTGGATTGTTGAAAAAGGGCGAGATGAGGTCTTTTACAAGTTTTTTTAAATGGCTTAGGCTTATAAGAGATGTATTTGGGCCCTTAGCAATGTTGGATTTCAAAATAGGATCAATGTTTTGTCCCATGGGTACCTATGTAGGATAGCGAAGCTATCGCTAGCTACAAGTTACGTCAAATAACGGAGCTATTGTTAGCTATAGCGCTTGTAGCTAATATAGCGGAACATTGGCCTGTCGCTTCGCGTTTGAGATCCAAAAAAGCTATAGCTAGCTATTTAGAACACTGCAAAAACCAGGACATCTAATCACATTTCAGCATCTGTTACTGACAACAGAGAGCTGCTGGTCATTTTAAGGCCCCCGAGAATGGATGTTGCCACCATTCTCAATATTTCTAGCAAACCCGCTTGGCCCCATGAAGTGCCCCGGGTAATTAGAGGGAGTAACCACTAGTGTTAGCTCTAATTAATCAAGCTGCTAAGTAATGTTAACACTAATTAATCTGCTAATTTAGAGTAATTGATTGCAAAAGAATTTAAAATACGATTAGACCGAGTAGAGTTAGAAAAGCGATTGCCGTCAGACCCGCAGGCGAGGTAATGTTCTCCGACATACCAGACCCGTAGGGGCCGTATCGGTATCCCTCGCTAGACCGATTCATCACTCGGCAATCAGACTTACTGCACGGATTGCGGGTATCCGTAGCGCTTTTTTTCCCTCAGATAACCTCTGAACCACTTTGCATTAACCAGCGATCACACCGTTCAAGCCATGCACTTGCCCAAGAGAGCACCCCCAAGAAGAAAGTATTATTTCCACCAGCTTGGTACCATGCAAAGAGCAAAGAAAGACTCGTGGGCAAAGAAGGAGGGGGGGCTCGGCTGCCACCCGTCCCTCTCCTTCCCCGTTATAGTAAGCCTCTTGCCTTCCTTCACTCCCAGCCGAACCAGAAAACCACCGAGAGCAACACGCACAAACACACATAGTCCAGTGAGAGAGCGCAAGAGAGCAAGAAGCAAGGAGGGTCCTCAAGAAGCAAGAACCAGAGAAGGGTCCAGAAGCCGGAGGAGGAGACAAGCCACAAGACGCACTGAACCAGGAGGCAAACCACAAGACGATCCGAACCGGAGGATCACCAAGCCCACTGAACCGAGCAAGGAGCAGAAGCAAGGAGGTCCCCAAGGCAGGCCCGAACCACGAAGGACCCCAAGAATAAATGAACCGAGCAAAGAAGACTAACACCTTCTTCCCAACCGAACCCGAAACCACTCCGATCCTCGGTGCGGTCGTTCTCGGTAGCAGTAGCTACTATTTCTTGGTGCACTGAGTAGATCAAGCAGTGGTAGCCTCAGTATTGAAGTTCTAGGGTTGCTAGACTTAATCTGCCGTCCCACTAAGAACTTTACATCATCGACCGTAAAAACTTGCAAGCAAAGCCGACGGCAACGAGTAGAACACAAGAACCACCCAAAACCAGTAGCATTCTGTTCTTATCATGCAAACTGGAAATGCCAAATCAAAGTAAAACAACCAGCAAAAGAGGCAACCAATAGATCAAGTAGTACCTGTTCTTGTGAGCATTAGAGAAGAGGATAAGGGGGGGGATGACAGAGAGTAACAGTAGAGAGAGTAGCAGTGGAGAGAGTAGCTGTTTGCACCAAAATTCGGCATGTATTGAAATCGGTCTGAAAATAGAAGTATCCGTACAGAAAAGAATCGGTAAACGACTCGGAAAAGGAATCCGTTTCTATAAAAGGAAAGGAAATCGGATAAGAGGTCGTCTGGGAAAACACACCGTATCCATATGCGACTCGGATCGGCAGCGTGTTATAAAAGGGTGGACGCTAAGCAAAGGGAATGAATCAATTCCAACAACTACTTTTACTGACCTCTTTTACATTGCTTTAGCTTCATAGATTTCTTTACAAGTCGGCGGAATCAACATAGTTGCGCATCGCCGATTGTTGATTTTAGCCGATTTCACCTGAGTTTGATTTGCTTCGTTTTGTTGCGCATCGCCTTCGAAGCCAATTTTACCTTGTATCCGGATCAAGCGTAATCGGTTGATCTAGTTATTTCCTAATCGGTTCTTGCCGACTAGTGAAAAGCCGATAGATCCTTGTTTATCGGCTTCAATCAAATTACAAATTCTACCTTGTCGATTTCAGGTCAAATCGACTGGCACGCTCTGCAAACCCGGTGTTTGTCTTGTGTGTTCGAGGCCTAAAACCCCTTTCACGCTTTTGGCGCGAACATATTTTGGCACGCCGGTGGGACCGCAAAAGAATGTCGTCAACCGACAAACCCGCGATCACCGCCGATATCAACACCGATGCCATAATCGCGCCCCGGATGGCCGATTTAACCCTCGAGCAACGGAAAGAACTCGAAGATCGAAGGCGACTCTGGAGGAAATGATGCTACGATGCTTCGGAAAACACGCCGTGGCGTTACTCAAAAGATTGCACTCCCAAGCATCAATCCTATCGGAGATTCAACATCTGAATCGGTAAGCCGATACGCACGCTCAAGGCGATTTATCAAGTATGATCGAGCAATCGTCCATCACGCATTGATTAACCAATCATCGGCTCTAGTGTCTACTTTAAAGCCGATGATAGAAAATAGTGTGAAAACGATTGCTCAAGAATTAGCTGCGTCTGGAAGCCTCGCTAGATCCACCACAAACCATCCCTACGCACTCCAAAGATATTCCATAGCACCCAACACCAACACGATGGCGTGTCGGCTCAAGCACCTATCATGATCTGGCTCAACCTCTTGTTTTGAAACCGAGCATACAGAGAGATGGGTTCACACACTACCATGGGCACACGGATGGGGCCAAGATGGGTGCATCAAATCAATCAAGTCGCCCTCCAATAACATCGGGTTATCGGCTTATCACCGATCGAAATGGGACAGTTCCACGATCCACGAGGGGCCACAACTATGAAACAAGCACCATATAGGGGTGCCATACGTCGAACCTTTCGCGCCCATACCCGATGCATTAGGTTTTAATCACAATTACGACAAGCAGCACCAAGACCTCCCGAGGTGCGAGTTGGACAAAGGCCCGAGTTTGCACTCGGGGCGGCGCAAACAATGAGAATTGGCCGTGTCCGGCCGCACTACAAGCCGACAATGTTAATTGGGCGGAACAAATTGCCAATGTTTTGAGAGAAACGATTCGGTTTACAACCCGGAGGAGAGTGATCGGCTACAGGAAGCCGTACTCGATTACATAGACCGAATGCCGTACCCCACAACTTTAGGGTACAGACTTTGCTAAATTCTCGGGGATGATTCTATTACCACAATTGAGCATATCGGACGGTTCATGGCTCAATGTGGGAGGCGGCACGATCCGATGGTTTAAAAATTAGGTTGTTTCCTTTATCACTATCCGGCCTTTGCATTCACTTGGTTCACAAATCTACCACCTAATTCGGTTCATATATGGAACGATTTAGAAAGCCGATTCCATGAGTACTTCTTTTAGAACTATGGAGCTTAGGATTTACGATCTTAGTTCGATCCGGCAATACTGGCGAATCGGTCTCTGATTATATCAAAAGATTTCGGGGCGTACGGAATAGGTGCTACAGTGTAACATTACCCGACGATCAATTGGCCGACCTAGCGTTCCAAGGGTTAATCCCTCCATTAAAAGAAAAGTTGTCAGGCCAGGAGTTCCCCGACTTGGGCCACCTACTCCATCGCGTATCGGCACATGAAAGCCGGTATGCAGAGAGCAAAGGGTTTAAAGATAGGTTTAGGACAAACGGCAATGAAAAGGCCAAAGTAAACATGGTAGATTACGATTCGGGCGACACCTCTGACGACGAAGCAGAAGTGAACATAGCCGAGTGGGCCAAAGGTTCCAAAAAACCACTCGTATGCTCTCTGCTTAGGCCGACAAAGAATAAAGCGGAAGTCAAGTACTCGTATGATGTGTCGAAGTGTGACAAGATATTTGATTTATTACTACAAGAAAAACTCATAAGGTTACCAGAAGGGCATATCATACCATCGGCCGAAGAAATTAGAAAGCGAAGGTATTGCAAATGGCATCATTCGTTCTCTCATAACACTAACGATTGCAATATTTTTCGACAACAGATCCAATCGGCCATCGCCGATGGCAGGTTAAAGTTTGCAGAAGAATCGGCTATGCAGATAGATATGGGCCCTTTTCAGGTCAACATGGTTCAATGTTCACGAAAAGAAAAGAGGCCTGCGGAAGAGGATAAGCCGACTAAGAGAATTATATCACGAGACGAGACAGTGCAGATCACTGTCGGTTCTATACAAATAGAAGCCGATAAAAATGGACAAAACTCAAGAACGGTGAAACCAAGAGGGGACTTAGAGGTCGGTAGATGGTATCAGCTGAGAAGGCTCCAAGAAGAGCCGATTTCAAACCAAAGCCGACCTTCTCACAACTCCTGGGGAAATATGAAAGGATAAGTCGAAGGTATAGCCCTCAACACCACCAGGGTTTTCATCGATCAGGGCAAAGGAGGGACGAACGTCGGCGGCCAGATGTGCCACATCGGCCGATTACAGAAGAAGAGAAACATCGGCAATGTCCTTTTTGGCGCTTTCTTTGGGAGAGAGGATGACCTTACCAACAGATTGTATCTTGTCCTATGCAACACTCGTCTACATGCTCGGCCAAACCAATCAGAAAAGACAAAGTTGTCCAGCACCGACACACGATCGCCCGTAAGTAAGGGCGTAAGGCCGATCTATGAAAGGTTGTCAACATCGAACAAGGCGAATCCTCCCAAAATCGGGAATTATCGGCTAACGCAAGAAGGGTGGAATCGACAAATGAAATGAGCAATTTAGCTGGAAAGATAAGAAAGCCGATAGAACCCAAACCTAGATGGTGCCCTTCGGGTCTCAAAGAAGTCGCAACGCAGAAGGCTTCAGCGATTAAAAACACAAGAAGAAAGGGAAGCCGAAAAGGAGAGTGAGAGGATCGGACGTTTAATAAGTTAAGACCGTACCGATTTTGAAAAAGGAGTGGAGAAAGAAGGAGCAGATCGATAGTGATTCAGATCAATCGGTTCAATCCAGTTCTCCGATGATCCGAGATGACACGCCACCAATGGATATAAACATGGTATTCACTTTACTCGCCGAGTTGAACCGAAGAATCTACCAAGAAGTGCTCGCCCAATTGTGCCTCTGAGCACCGTGACGTGTGTTTGAAAAACCACAAGACATGCATCGGCATACGAAACCATTGTATCTAAAAGGATACATTAATGGCCGACCAATATCCCGTATGTTGGTCGATGGCGGGCAACGGTCAACTGATGCCGTTAAGTACTTTCGAAAGTTGGGAAAAGCCGACGAAGACTTAATCAAGACCAACATGGTGCTAAATGACTTCAGGAGACCCAAGCGAGGCTAAAGGCGTAATGGTGTCGAAGCGGCGATCGGTAATAAAACTTTGCCGATCGCGTTTTTGTGATTGAAGCTAAAGGCAATTACAGCGTACTCCTTGGGCGGATCGATCCATGCTAATCGTTGTATACCATCAACTATGCACCGTAAATCGTGCGGTGGAATGATGATACAAGAGAAGTCGCATCACCGACACATCGGCTCATATCGCCATGGCTAGCCACGACACCAATTGGCCACACGAAGAGGTCAATGCATATCGTGAAAAGCCTTGGACAATTGCGATTTTATCTCGTATTGAGAAATCAGGATTCAAGCCGATCAGTTAAACCCAATACGCTTGATCGGACGCAGAAGTGATAAGAAGATGGAGCGCAAGACAATAGCAAAGCTGCAGAAAAAGCAAGGAGCTATCGGCAGGAAGAATACGAAGAAGCTGTTGAAGATTTTGAAGAAGAAAGAAAGGGGTTAGGATTTACTTCTGCCGATTTGCTTGAAGAGATCGATATTGGGGAAGAGGATAGCAAAAGACCAACGTTTGTAAGTGCTAAATTAGAACCCAGTTATAAAGCAAAGTTGGTCGAAATACTCAAGGAATATAAGGATTGCTTTATGGGAGTATTATGAAATGCCAGGTTTAAGCCGATGACTAGTTGAACATCGGCTACCTATAAAACCTGGCTATCGGCCGTTCAAACAGTACCCGAGGCGGTTTAACCCTACGTTGTATGACGCTATAAAGGAAGAAGTAGGACGATTGCTAGAGGCGAAATTTATCCGGCCTTGCCGATACGCTGAGTGGGTCTCAAACATCGTCCCTGTGAAGAAGAAAAACGGCAAACTTAGGGTATGTGTCGATTTTAGAGATTTAAACAAAGCTACGCCAAAGATTTAGTACCGATGCCCATAGCCGATATGCTTATCGATCTTGCATCCGGGAATAAAATCATAAGTTTTTTGACGGAACGCCGGATACAATCGATATTCATGGCCGGGCCGATATACCCAAAGCGGCTTTCGATGCCCGGGGCTTTAGGGCTATATGAATGGAAAGTTATGACCTTCGGTTTAAAAAATGCCGGTGCTACCTATCAACGTGCTATGAACCATATTTTCCATGATTTGATCGGCAATACTGTGGAAATATACATTGACGACGTAGTGGTAAAATCCAAAGAAGGCGGCAACATTTAGCCGATCCGAAAAGATGTTCGAAAGCACAAGGTTGCATGGGTTAAAAATGAACCCCCTCAAATGTGCTTTCGGGTGCCTACCGGGCAATTTCTTGGGTTTACGGTACATGAAGGAGGAATTGAAGTAAACAAAGCCAAGGTAAAAGCCATAGCCGATACTAAACCGCCGGCAAGTAAAAAGGAGTTGCAGATATTGATTGGAAAAATCAACTACTTGCGACGTTTCATCTCAAACTTGTCGTATGCATTCGTGCTTTCACACCGCCGCTAAAAATTAAAGACAACCTAGAGTTCAAATGGGAGCCGATCAAAGAAAAAGCCTTCGACGACATAAAAGGATATCGATGAGTCCACCAAGATTGACCGCACCAAAACACGGTATACCTTTTAGACTATATATATCGGTGAAGGTGATTCGATTGGGGCGGTTTTAACACAAGAAGCCGATAGGAAGGAACGAGCAATATTCTACTTAAGCCGACGTCTTCTAGATGCAGAAACCAGGTATCCCCTAGTAGAAAAATTATGCTTATCATTGTATTTTGCTTGCACCAAGTTAAGACATTATATCTTTGGCTTCCAAGTGCGTCATAATATGCAAAACCGATATAGTAAAATACATATTATCGGCGCCAATTCTACGAGGTCGGCTTGGTAAATGGGCATACGCCCTAACAGAGTTTGAGTTATCCTATGAATCGGCTAAATCTGTGAAAGGACAAGCTGTGGCCGATTTTATCACAGGGAGTGAAACATTAGTAGGAACAACTAGTGTAACTCCTTGGCAGCTGTATTTTGATGGGTCTGTTTGCCAAGAAGGCGAAGGCATCGGTGTGGTATTAGTTTCACCTAGAAAGGTGAGTATGACTTCATGTATCGGCTAAATAGCCGATGTTCAAATAATCAAGCGAACACTGAAGCATTACTAAGGGTCTACAAGCGTTAGATAGCATCGGAGTGAGAGACGTCGAAGCTTTTGGAGATTCAATGTTAATTGTACAAAGAAGTCGAGGAGAATACCGATGCAATGATGATGCACTAACCCAGTACTTGCATCAATGCCTCCAGATCATCGAGATGTTCACTACATTTTCCATAAAACATATCCCCAGAGAAGCTAATGATCAAGCAAACCGATTGGCACAAAGTGCATCAGGGTACAAGATTGAAAGCCGGCGAGGACCAATCGAGCTAAACGTTTGGCCGATTTTATGTGTCCACCTGGCCGATCGGAGAACAGAGATAAGGGATTATTTGTCGATCCAACTAAGCCGACCGAGCAAAGGTCAGCGCAAAGCGCCAAATATGTTCTACTAGAAGACGTATTGTACTTTCGGACTATGGAAGGTTTGTTATTAAGATGTCCGGGAACCGAGGAAGCCAAAGTGGCAATGGGTGAAGTTCATGAAGGCATTTGTGGGTCACATCAATCGGCTCGTAAGATGAAATGGGTACCGAGACGAACAGGATATTTTTGGCCGACGATGTTAGAAGATTGCTTCAAATATTATAGAGGATGCCAAACGTGTCAAAAGTTTGGTAACATACGATCAAGACCAAAGATCGGCTTTACATCCGATCGTCAAGCCATGGCCATTTAGAGGATGGGGTATAGACATAATCGGCCGATATTTCCGTCATCCAAAGAAAGGACATAAATTCATCCTTGCGTACCTACGGATTATTTTTCAAAATGGGTTGAGGTGTGCCACTCAAGAAGGTTACTAGTAAAGAACTAATCGACTTTGTAAATGAACACATCGTCCATCGGTTTGGGATTCCACAGACAATCACTACTGATCAGAGTAATCGTGTTCATGTCCAACGAAGTTCAAAGGGTTTGCAGAAAGTCTTGGGATAAAATTACTCAATTCTTCCCTTACTATGCTCAAAGCAACGGACAGCCGAATCATCGAACAAAACATTGATAAAGTCGATAAAAAGAAAAATTGAGGAAGAGCCAAGGAGATGGCATTCAATGCTATCGGAGGCTTTATGGGCTTATCGGCTATCTCATCACGGAACAACTAAATTGTCACCCTATCAGTTGGTATACGGACAAGAAGCCGTTTTGCCCGTTGAAATCAACATCGGCTCAATAAGGCTACACGAGCAAGATAAGGTGTCAGCCGATGAATTCAAAACAGGCGATGCTGACAATCTAGATGATTTGGCTGAACTAAGGCTAATCACGCTAGATCGGCTTAAAAAGAACAAAGAGATGGTTGCCAGGTCGTACAATAAAAAAGTGATTGTTAAATCATTCAATCAAGCCGATTTAGTATGGAAAACCGTGTTGCCGATTGGGTCTAGGGATAATCGATTCGGCAAATGGTCTCGACATGGGAAGGACCTTATAAGATCAATCGTAGGTTGACGGAAATTCATATATACTGGAATCGTTAGAAGGGTTCGTCCTACCTAAAGCGATCAATGGAAAGTATCTGAAGGCATATCACCCAAGCATATGGGTCGGGTCCTAACTATAGAGGTGAAGGCATCAGGATCAATGACAAGCACATGCATATAAAATTGGTCATACAAACCAAGTCGGTTTGAAACATCCATCCACATTAAAGGTTTACAAAAATCGGATGCACACCGATCAAGCAAGAGTTCAAAAGGCATCTCAAGTTTAAAGCAATATTACAGAGGTTGGCCACAATCGATCAAGAAAAACTAGTGAAGTCCCGACCGCAAATGGGCTCCCAAAGCCGATAGTGCCGCCGCCGCCCTTCCGATGGTAGTTTGAACGCCGTCTATCAATTGTTGATCGGCCATTGCATCACCTGGATCGGACTATCTTGACCGATTGGCTCTTAACTTTGGCAAAGACTTCGCCGATTTGTCGCCTCCGAGACGCTAGTGAAGATGTCGATCTGCAATGCCGATTCGGCAATCTGCAAGTTCTCTTGTAACCAAGGCCGCTTGTTCTTCAAGTTTTTTCTTGGATGACTCGGCTCGGGCCTTAGCTTTGGCCGATTTCGGCATAGCGACACCCTGGTCAAAAGCACTCTTTCGAGATTTAGCATCCGCTATAAGTTTGTCGAGAATCTCTTGGTCGGCTTGTCGGGCCTTCCTCTGCTCAATTCTTGCTTTGGCCAATTCTACGTCTAGCCGACGATCATCCGTGATGGCACACTTCTAGCAAAGCATTCATGGTCGCAGGGGAAGGTCGGGCTTGCATGGCCGCCATAGCGTTCCTCAAGGGCCGAGTGTTGGCGGAAGAGCGCCTCGTCGCATCACTTCATCCAAGAGACGATTGAGTCGCTTCCCGCATACCCGGCTCGTAACGGCAATGATCTCGGGCGCAGCTCGCTATTATGCGCCGGATGTACCGGGTAGTCATCGGTGGCTAGCACTTCCGGATCGCCGAGCTCGCCCAGAGTGAAGCCAAAGAATCGGCGATCGCTTGATGGCGCTTTGGGGTCGTGGATCGGAGATCTCGATAGATACATTGCGGTATGGCGGCGGCAATGGAGAGGATGGAGGATAGCCGATGTAGCACCTTGGAGATCGGCTATAACTCCCGCCACTTGCACTGACGGAGATTGCTAGGGATTCAAGAGAATAAAATCAGCAATATGAAAAAATGATATTGAGCAAAGAATAAAGAATAAAACTTACATCAAGAGTGAGTGCTCAGGAGAGCCATCGGGTTGCCGCCACAGTGCAGGCGGCGCTGGCCGACTTCTTCCTCCTCTCTGCAGTGTTTTTGAGTTAGCAATTGTCAAAGCAAGGGGCATATTAGCCGATATGCAACAGACTTACTTGGAGCACGCCGCGAGCTAAGTCCGTTAAAGATGGAGCTTGAATGTCTAAATTCCTGAAGTATACCCCGTAGTGCCGGCAGATTGACACGGGCGTCGTTGTCGCCATCGCTCATGAAGCATGGGGATCGGTTGTTTGCTCACCGGCCGCACTAACCTGAAAAGGCCAGAGGCATTTTAGTAAAAGTTGATAACCAATGTAAAAACAGACGAATACAAGACCGTGGTCCCTCTACGGCTACTGAAGAATCGCTATAATCCGAACTCGTCTTTGGAACCAGGATACTACCAGTCGGCTCATGAAAGTCGGGAAGAAATAAGTGGATTATAGCCGACGAGTCCTGTCCATGAGTACACTTTCGATATTCGTCCACCATCGCGAAAGCGGTGACCGACGGGAATTAAGAACAAAATGTGGTGTTGATAGGATTTGCAATCCATCGGCTACTTCAAGAATAACCTCAGCGGCAACGCTGTTGGTTACCCGAGCTCGGGCTCGACGCAAGATAGCAAAGGGAAGGATGGAATGGTTTGCCCAAAGCCTAATTGACGAGCGTAAACCGAAGGGTGGTAGAACTCGTAAGATGGCTGAAATGTCCGGGTGCGGGTATTCAAGCCGACATGAAGGATGCACGGGGTTAGGATGATTTTGTACAATTCTAAAGTAGATGGGGGCATCGAGGAACTATCGTAATCAAGGTGAAGGAATGTTGGGTATGGACAATCGGCTACATCGGTATATCGGAAAAAGTCTTGTTGGCCGAAGGAAGTCCTATCTAGGGAAAGGAAGAAAGCGAGGTATTTGTGCAAGCCGATCGAGTCCATTTTTAACTCTCCACCAAGACATGATAAACCTCTCGCCATAGGATCGGCTAGCTCTATCTTGTGGAACAACATGCTCGGGTAGTCCTCCCGAGGGAAAGTTGAGCTCAGGAGGGTTCGGATAAAATAGATCAATTTGAACATACAATGGAGCCATGTTTGAACAAACCACAGAGGACCTCCTATATTGCCAACGACATGTTTGGCAAAACCAGAAAAAGAGTCGGCTACGAATCACATACATCATTTGAAATACCGCCCTAGGAACATCTTGCCAAGGGAAAGCCGATGACCCTCCAGCAGACGTTACGCCACTAATCGAAAGGTTTGGGTAGGGCCGAGGAAGCACCACGTAAAAGATATCGGTCTAACCAAAGATTGAGAAAAGCGACATGCTCTTCACCGACATCGGACCAAGAACCCTATTGTTATTTTGGATGTATTTATGCCACCCTTCGCCTTTTTGCGGATTAATTTGAAAGAAGGTTTTCCGCCGAAAGCCGATAATCGGTCCCCGTCTGGCCTAAGGCAAAGATAGTTGGGCCACATCTAGCAGAGTAGGGCCGATTGGGCCGGACGGGAATAGAAAAGCGTTGAAAGAATCCGACCAAAAATAACATGCCGCAGCTACCAAGGGTTCATTGGCTTCAGGGTCGGCTAGACTCAAAGATAGAGACTCGGCTATACCCATCCTCTCCCATTCCACCCTCTTTTGAGCCGATACCCTAATGAACCAAGATCTCCATCCTTTCAGGTTAGTGGGCCATGCCCTAAAGCTTTTTCCCCATTCAGAAATATTATATCCAGCGGCCGATAAGGGGAGTCTAGGGATCTCGGTATTGATAATCGTGTCCACGACATACTACCTATCGGTCCTAAGTAGAATTGATTTGAACTTTGAGGAATCGAATGAATACCTGTGAGGGGTCCATGTCACCGATTTTGAAAGAACAAGGAGAAAAGATGACAAGAGCCGATGGTGCCTCGATCCGAGAGCTTGAAAGCGTGAAATGACCGTGGGGACCCCATATTTATACCGCGATGAAAGAAGGCGGCGGGCGGAACGATTCTTTGCCGCATTAAAAACGACCGAGATTATTACGGCGCCGATTAATGGGGTAGTTCGAGAAAAGATTCTTACATGACATGCCGATACAAGTGAAAAAGCCGATATATTCTTTTGAAAGATAACAAATTATCTTCCAAAACAGGGGGCATATGTTTGCACCAAAATTCGGCATGTATTGAAATCGGTCTCAAAATAGAAGTATCCGTATGTAAAAGAATCCAGAACGACTCGGAAAAGGAATCCGTTTCTATAAAAGGAAAGGAAATCGGATAAGAGGCCGATACGGGAAAACACACCGTATCCATATGCGACTCGGATCGGCCAGGCGTGTTATAAAAGGGGTGGACGCTAAGCAAAGGGGAATGAATCAATTCCAACAACTACTTTTTACAGCCTCTTTTACATTGCTTTAGCTTCATAGATTTCTTTACAAGTCGACGGAATCAACATAGTTGCGCATCGCCGATTGTTGATTTTAGCCGATTTCACCCAGGTTTGATTTGCTTCGTTTTGTTGCGCATCGCCTTCCCGAAGCCAATTTTATTTGTATCCTGATCAATCAGAATCGGTTGATCTAGTTATTTCCTAATCGGTTCTTGCCGACTAGTGAAAAGCCGATAGATCCTTGTTTATCGGCTTCAATCAAATTACAAATTCTACCTTGTCGATTTCAGGTCAAATCGACTGGCACGCTCTGCAAACCCGGTGTTTGTCTTGTGTGTTCGAGGCCTAAAACCCCTTTCACGTTTTTGGCGCGAACAGTAGCAGAGGAGAGTAGAAGGGAGACGGCAGTAGAGATGTAGAGGGGAGACTCGCGGCGGCGCTCGCGCCAGCCGGCGGCTCGAGCAGAGGGGAGGAGAACCAGAGAGGAGGCGGCGTGCTGGAGGCGGGCGGCGTCGTCGCCAGGGGAGGCGTCGGCCGGAGGTAACCGGCCGTGGGAGGAGGCAGAGAGAAGAAGTGAAGGGAGGGGGAGCGCACGGGATAGAGCGGCGGCGATGGGGAGATCGAGCTGGGGAGCTCGGTCCCAGAGAGGTAGGGGGAGGCGAAGAAACCGAAGGGGCCAGTGAGGCCTTCGGTCAGGCAGAGGAAAGATAAGAGCAGAGAGAAGAAAAAAAGGAAAGGGGAGAAGAAAAGAAAAAGAGAAGAAAAAAAGGAAAAAGAGAAAAGGAAGAAAAGAAGAGAAAAGAAAAGAAGAGAAAAGAAAAGAGAAGAAAAAAATAGGAAAATGCATAATCTAATTCTTTCGTGCATCTGCGTAGGCTAAAATGCCCGTATCTAAATCGTAGGAAAAAAATTGCTATTTCAATTTCTAAAAGCCCGAGTTAATAACTAAAATCTGTAATGGGTGAAATCTGGAATTAGTTGAACTGCTGTATTACTTGATTGCTAAAGCATTAATGCTAGGGGTAAATTAATGGGTTAGATTAGAAAGGAAGTTGGGCAGTATTATGGAATTAATACCTTGGTCATCTGTCAGGACCCGACCAGAATCAATCCGACCCTCATCTCCCATATTCGTGCGAGGACGCATCGATCAAGATTACTACTCGTGCAAGCATCCTTTGGGAAAACTTTCCTTAAAATGCTTTTAATGAGTTTCCATATCATTACAATACCATCCATGCATTACTAAACTTATATATTTAAATTGGAATTATAAACTTGGAATTTGAGGATGCAAATGGTTGTGAATCTGGTGTGGAGAACGGAAGGTTGGAAATGAATTGGTTTATAGAAAAATGTGTTGGCCAGGACAGCTGATGGAGCAGCTGGCCTGTGCTTATTTTAATTACTGTGTTGAGTTAATATGGTGGGTAGAGGATGCCGATGAGAAGGTGACATTGGCCGGGGGGGTCCTCTACATAAGTAGCATATAAGATTAACCAACTAATACTTGGACAATGAGCCGTATCTCAGTATCAACCATAGTGTGTGCAAACAGCCAGAAAAGGTTATCCTATGAGAGTATTGTGATCTTTGCATGGTGGTTAGGTAGTTACTAGGGCACCAAATCCGGTTCTGGAAGACCGGAGAGACCGTGCAGATGGGACTAAGTGGCGACTTAGTTGCCCATGATGGCGCTATATTTGAAGCCAGGGAAATACGCCACATATGTTGGGGTACAAGCTGTTAGTCATGAGTGTAGTGGGATGGCCTTGAGAGGATCCCCACTCGAGTGACAGGGTGAAGATCACAATTCTTGGATTAGTGATAAACGCTCGAGCCTCTCCTTGGAGGTCTCTATGGGTAAAGTGGTACAAACTGCGCAGGTCTAAAATCATGAATTCATGCTGTCTCCTGGATTGGAGGCTACGGAAGCTAAGTCTGTCTCATAACAAGTGTTAGTAGTTCTTTTAATTAAAAATTGCCAACTCCTAAAGAAAACCAAAAACCTATTTCTAATTAAAAATCAGATTTCGGGAGGAGGTAAGTTGGATTTGGAAAAGAAAGGAAAAACTCATATATTGCATTCTATTATTCCTTGCTGAGTACTCTGTACTCACTCTTGCTTATATATCCCTTGATTAGAAGGTGAACTATATGGATCGGCCACCGAGGCCTGGAGCGAGGGTGATCCGCAGGACCAGGACTTACCGGCGGACGACGACTACCCTAGTGTCTACGACTACTACCAGGAGTAGTAGAGTCACTAGGAGGCCGTCGCCTGATAGATGGCGGTTCGCAGGGTACTCTGGAGTTGTAATATAATTTTGGTGGTGTATGAAGTCTATGTAAATTATGAACTCATAGCCGGTGTGGCATCTGGATTGTAATATATGTTATGTTCATCCAGTCTCTAATTATTGTTCTCACAAGAATATTCGAACACAACAGAGTAGTCGACAAAACAACGGTACTCCCGCTTATTTTGTTGGCCACTATCTTGAGAATCCGTAATTAGCTTAGGGTGATGACACATTGGTTGTTAATTACCCTTTGTTAATCATGCGGTCGCCACAGTGGTATCAGAGCAATGGTTACGAGAACCACGCTATAAATAAATAGAGACTGAGTAGAAGTTCAAGTAAGAAAATTTATCACTCTAGCTATATGGCACTAGTTATATGGTAACCTTCTCTCTATCAAATAATAAGTTCTGAGTATTCTAGTTAATTTACTAACTTCGCTAACGTATTAATTAAAACCTTTCCTTGCAGGATGTCGCGCACTAGGATTCCACCAAAGACAGTCCAGGGGCAAGATGTGATGTCGCTAGAGCGACTAGTGGAGGAGTTAGGAGTGGCTGGGTAGATTACTACCAGGAGACCTACGAGGACTTGTCCCAGCCGCGCCTGGTCATAGTTGTGTCAGGGCTGGAGATCCAGCCTACTTACCATCAGGAGTTCTTCTCTTTTTGGTTACATTCAGAGTACTTCCTGCCTCTCCAGGATGCTACCCGGAAGGCAGTCATAGCCCTTAGAGCTCAGTTCCGTAGGAGACTGAGGAGGTCTTCCTTTCATCATTTTCCCGCTACTTCCCATAATGTCGTCGCACCCGCCACCCTCACCTTCTTTCGCGTCGGTCCCGAGGATGTCTCAGGATCCTCTCAGACGTCGGCTCACGAGTAGGAACATGATTCATTCTCGATACCATGTTCTATGAGGGAGCGATCGCCATTCTAGAGGCAGAGAGTCGCGCTTCCATGTGGAGGCGCCTGGCTTAGATTCAGTCCGACAGATTTCTGCCGAGGAGGAGCTCCGCAGCTTAGGTCTTCGTGAGCCGCCCCCTTCTCTGCTCCACCCACCACCACTTACCCTCCATATACGGCCTTCAAGACCTCCCACTCACCCCTATGCCTCGGGATCGGTGCTAGAGCACCGGCTCCGCACCCTCCACCTTTGAGTACACCTTTCTCCCTGGGTTTGGTACCTACACCACTCACCCATATCCTACTACTCCAGAGCGGGTATTCTCGCCGCCACCATATTCAGACACCCACCTCGGACTTTCTTTGGCCACCTCGGGCACTGGCTCCTCCAAAGGCCCGTATTGATGTTCATCCCTGGTCCCTGGATTGAGGCATCCCACCTCAATTCTTTCTTAGACCAGCTAGACCCACGTCGCGCCAGGGTTCTCAGTGGGTCGAGGAGGAGGAGACACTGAGGAGGAGGATCACGAGGAGGTTGAGCCTCGCCAGGATGGAGAGTAAGCGATAGTAGTGTTTGTATTAGGAGGTGTATTGGGTGAGTTGTATCCGCGTGCTAGAACTATGTATCGATGTAACCTTTAATTATCTATGGAATGCAGCTTTATTGTTCAACTTCCATGCCATGTCAGCTTACTAGTCTGTGCATTACTAGTATGCTAGGTTGTTACAATTGCTTTTAATTCTTGCTGCAAGCATGTTTAGATTCCCACTAGTATGCATAGGAAGTACTGCATGAGCATGTTATTCCTGTCTTGCATTACCAACCCTAGAAACCAATTTGCATTTGTGTTGTGCTTGTTATAAGTATAAAGTATCTAAGTAGCTGAATACAGCGCATAGAACTAGGAGCTAAGGACTAGGAAACGGACCCGGACCCGTAGTCCGTGGCGGTTTGGACACGTGGTCCATAACGCGACTCGAGGCGTGTAGACCTCGTGGAGTTCTCGGCGCTCAGACACCGAGGGTTATTTATCGTTTTCTTCAATAGATAGGTGCGACTCGAGGCGCTTGGACTTCGAGGAGTTCCTAGTGCTCGGACACTAGGATTTTTATCGTTTTCTTATTTGCGTCTTGACGGTGTTTATGTTCTTCAGTAGCTATAGGTGCGACTTGAGGCGCGTCCTCAAGGAGTTCTTGGTACTCAGACACCGAGTTTTTGTCGTTTTCTTAAAATTGCGATTTATGGTTCTTATTCTGAGATGATAGATAGATGTAGCTGTAAATCTGAAATGGAGTGGCGTTGAGAGCGAGTTCCTTTAATTCTTATCTCATTGATTAATAACTTGACCATGAGACCTTCTAAATACTACAATACCTCTTCTCTTTTAATCAGATTGCTGGTAAAGGTTCTAATTCAACCGTGTCATCAGTAATTATACCTCTCACCTTGTGAATGAACTGCTATTCTTAAGGACGTTCTTCTTTCCTTAGTTATATCCTTAGTTAAGCATAGGAGTGACCTTCTAAAGAACCACTGTTGTGTCAAGAATAAGCGGTTAATTAAGTTGTGTCTTCGGTTGTGGTCTTTTGCAGGATGTCTGACCGTGAGGCAAAGAGAGCAGATCTGTTGTTGAGGTTAGGAGCACCCGTAACCCACCAAATGCAGTAGAACAACCCCAAATGCCACCACCTGACCTTAACCAGCCATTCCCTGCACCACTTGGCCAACCAGCACCTCCAATAGGTGTAGCCGGAGTCGCAAGAGCCCCAGAAAACTTAGATCCACTGGAGAGAGTCCTCCTGTATGGCCTGACCTCAAGAAAACCAAAATCAATTCCTAGAAGCTCTTGTCACAAACCTTGCCCCTGCAACTCCACACTCAAACCGACACCGAACCACCTTGGGAGATTTCCTCCAAACCCGCCCACCCACTTTTGCTAGAGCCACCGCACCTCTAGAAGCTGATGATTGGCTTGAAGAGATTGAGAAGAAGTTGAATACCTTGGGTTGTCCTGAAGAAGAGAGAGTGCAATTTGCAGCTTATCAGTTGATTGGGCCTGCGGCCACATGGTGGAAGAACTATTGCCGCACTCGTGCAGGAGCTCAGCCCATATCATGGGAAGAGTTCACTACACAGTTCCGCAATACCCATGTACCACAGGGAGAGATGGATTTAAAGAAACAGGAGTTTTGGGATCTGACTCAGGGGAGTAGGAGTGTCACTGAGTACTTGCAGAAATTTAATGAACTGTCTCGCTATGCCCCGGATGAAGTAGACACTGAGGCAAAGAAGATTTATAGGTTTACAAAGGGGTTGAACACCTATTTGAAGCTACATATGGCCACCCACACCATCACAGAATTCCAGGACCTAGCCAACCGAGCTACCCGAGTGGAGAGTGTGCAGGCACAAATGAATGAAGAAAGGAGGAAGAAAGCCAGATTTGATATCAAGCCGAGTTTCCCTAGCCAGTCTCGACCTTTCAGGCCTCCACCGCCACCCTACCGAAATCCAATTGCTCGTCCATATACAGCTCCACCACCAAAGATTCAGTGTTCTCCCACCTAGATCCCCAACCAGATGCTATAGGTGCGGAGGACCTCACCTCATCTCCACTGTCCTAAACCTATCAGTGCTACAACCGTGGCCTGAAGGTCACAAGAAACCCGATTGCCCTCATCCACCTGCACTTTGAGTCGAACAATCCCGGAAACCTCGAGTTATTTCTCACCTCTGGACGTGCCCCAGAAACCCTCAGAGCCTCGGCAACTAGAGGACTGCTCATGAGCCTCCAAAGACAGGTCAAGACACTGAACAACATCTCAGTGGAGCAGGTAGAAGGAGCCACAGATGTGGTTACGGGTAAGCTTCCCATTCCCCCATCTGTGGGTACTGTTTTGTTTGATTCGGGTGCTACACATTCTTTCATTTCAAAGGAGTATGTGAATAAAAATAAGTTAGAATGTGTACCGTTACTATCGCCATTAGAAGTCAATACACCAGCGGGGTTAATCAGGGTAACCTCAATCAGAAGAAACCAAATAATCAGAATACTAGATGTTCCCTTCTTAGCCAACCTGCATGTGATCAGTCTAACTGCCCTAGATGTAATTCTGGGAATGGATTGGCTAGCTGCTAACGGGGTTAAGATGGACTGCGAGTTAAAGACTGCGTCCATAAGAACCTTTGATGGGAGTCGAATCATGTATCAGGGACTTAGAAATGGGACACCTCAAAACAGCCCTAAGTTAACTCTTTTACCTTCAAGAGAGTTGTCTCTTATTCCTGTGGTTCAGGAATTTCCTGATGTCTTCCCTGAAGAAGCGCTGTGCATGCCACCCGACAGAGAGTTGGAGTTTCCCATAGAACTTGTTCGAGCACAACCTCGATATGTAAAAGACCTTATCGTATGAACTCACAAGAATTGGTGGAACTAAAGAAGCGATTGAAAGAATTAGAAGACAAAGGGTTCATTCGAGAAAGTGTATCACCGTGGGGAGCCCCTATTCTTTTGTGAATAAGAAAGATGGTGGATTAAGGCGTATGCAGATTATAGAGATCTCAACCGAGTCACTATCAAAAATAAGTACCCTCTTCCTAGGATTGATGATCTATTTGACCGGTTGAGAGGTGCTTGTGTGTTTTCCAAGATAGACTTAAGGTCCGGATACCACCAGATAAAGATAAAATCGGAAGATATGGAGAAGATCTGCGTTTGTATCCAGATATGGACACTATGAATACACTGTGGTACCCTTTGGATTAACTAATGCACTCTTTGTGTTCATGAATCTAATGAACAAGATATACATGAAGTGCTTGGATAAATTCATTGTGGTATTCATAGATGACATTTTGGTGTACTCTAAAAATAAGGAAGAGCACACTAATCACACGAGAATTGCCCTCCAAATCCTCGGGGATAATCGATTGTATGCCAAATTCAGCAAATGTGAATTTTGGTGGATCGAGTATCCTTTCTAGGACATAACATATCCGGGAAAGGAATAGAAGTAGACCCAAACAAAATTGAAGCCATAAAGTCCTCGAAACGACCTACAAACCAAAAAGAAGTGAGAAGCTTCCTTGGGTTAGCTGGTATTATCGCAGATTCATCAAAGGATTCTCCTGAGATAACATCACCCATCACTAAACTTCGAGAAAAGACATTCAATTCAAGTGAATGAGAAAAGTGTAAGGAGAGTTTTCAGAAACTCAAACTATCATTAACCTCTGCCCCAGTGTTAGCCCTACCTGAGAATGGCATAGAGTATGTGGTATATTGTGATGCCTCAAAGTCAGGACTAGGGTGTGTGCTCATGCAAAATGAGAAAGTAATTGCTTATGCCTCTAGGCAATTACGACCGCATGAAGTTAATTATCCCACACATGACCTAGAACTGGGAGCAGTCGTCTTTGCACTAAAAATGTGGAGACATTATTTGTATGGGTCGAAGTGTACACTTTACAGTGACCATAAGAGTCTCAAATACATCTTCACCCAAAAAGAACTGAATATGAGACAGAGGAGATGGTTGGAGCTCATAAAGGATTACGATATCACCATTAACTACCACCCAGGGAAAGCTAATGTGGTAGCTGATGCTTTAAGCCGAAAAGCCCAATGCAATCAAGTATCCCTTCAGAGTTTCACACCAAAGTTAATCCAAGAGTTGGCTAAAATGGAAATCAATTTCAGTTCATCACCTTCCAATGCCTTACTAGCTGTCATGTCAATTGAATCAACCCTTCTAGAACAAATTAAAGAGAAGCAAAGCACTGACACTTATATTGTGGAGGAAATCAAGAGAATCAAGTTAGGCCAACCTTCAGAGTTTAATTTGGATGAGGAAGAAACCCTCAGACTTCGTGAAAGGATTTGTGTACCAAATGATTCGAATATCAAAACACTCATCCTAAAAGAAGCCCATGACACACCATACACCATTCATCTTGGTGGTACCAAAATGTACAGAGACTTAAAAGAAACCTTACGTGGAGTGGAATGAAAAAGGAGATAGCGAGAATATATTAGTAAGTGTGATACTGTCAAAGGGTAAAAGCGAGAACACCAACGTCCTGCAGGCTTACTCCAACCTCTGCAAATTCTCGAATGGAAATGGGAGGATGTCGTATGGATTTCATAACGGGATTGCCAGAACCATAACCAAGAAAGATGCCATATGGGTGATAGTGACAGACTCACTAAATCAGCCCACTTCATTGCCACTAACCAAAAATACTCTGCTCACAGATTAGCCGAGATATATCTGGAAAGAGTGGTTACACTCCATGGAGTTCCCAAAACAATCACCTCAGATAGAGGCTCAGTCTTCACCTCTAACTTCTGGGGAAGCTTACAAACTGCTTTGGGGACAAAACTAAACTTCAGCACTGCATATCACCCTCAAACAGATGGACAAACTGAGAGAACAAATCGAATCTTGGAAGATATGTTGAGAGCATGTGTGCTGAATTTTAAGGAGAGTTGGGATAAATATCTGCACCTCGCTGAGTTTGCATACAACAATAGTTATCAATCAAGCATACAGATGGCCCCATTCGAAGCTTTATATGGTAGAAGGTGTAGATCCCCAATCTGTTGGTATGAAGTAGGAGAAAAATCATTGATGGGTCCAGACTTGATTCGCCAAAATGATGAGAAGATCAAACTAATTCAAGAGAGGTTGAAAAGCGCTCGAGTAGAGAGAAGAACTACGCTGATAAGCGTAGGAGAGATTTGAAGTTTTATCTGAAGATTTGGTTTACGAAAGTGTCACCCATGAAAGGAGTCCACCGATTCGGAGTTAAAGGAAAGTTAAGTCCTCGTTATGTTGGACCATTCAAAGTGTTAGCTCAAAGAGGAATCATGCCTACCAATTAGAGTTGCCTTCTCACTTTCCAGAATCCACAACGTCTTCCACATTTCCCAACTCCGAGCCTCGCCTTAGAGAACCTTCTCAACTAGTCCAAAACATTGACATTCCACTTCACTGACCTAACCTATGAGGAACAACCACTCAAAATCCTAGCCACGTAAGAAAGGCGGGTTCGGAAGAGCCACCATCGGATTCTCGCAAAGTCGATGGAAGCACCACACCGAGAAAGAAGCCACGTGGGAAAAAGAAGATGAGCTTCGCGAGTCCTATCCCCGCCTCTTTAGGTAAGGCGGATTTCGGGGACGAAATCCCTTTTAAGGGGGATAGGATGAAGTGCCCCGGGTAATTAGAGGGAGTAACCACTAGTGTTAGCTCTAATTAATCAAGCTGCTAAGTAATGTTAACACTAATTAATCTGCTAATTTAGAGTAATTGATTGCAAAAGAATTTAAAATACGATTAGACCGAGTAGAGTTAGAAAAGCGATTGCCGTCAGACCCGCAGGCGAGGTAATGTTCTCCGACATACCAGACCCGTAGGGGCCGTATCGGTATCCCTCGCTAGACCGATTCATCACTCGGCAATCTGTACTTACCTGTACGGATTGCGGGTATCCGTAGCAGTTTTTTTTCCCTCAGTAGATAACCTCTGAACCACTGCATTAACCAGCGATCACACCGTTCAAGCCATGCACTGCCCAAGAGAGCACCCCCAGCAGTAAAGTATTATTTCCCAGCCAGCTTGCAGCCATGCAGCAGCCAGCAGCACTCGTGGCAGCAAGGGAGGGGGGCTCGGCTGCCACCCGTCCCTCTCCTTCCCCTTTATAGCAAGTCTCTTGCCTTCCTTCACTCCCAGCCGAACCAGAGAACCACCGAGAGCAACACGCACAAACACACACAGTCCAGTGAGAGAGCGCAAGAGAGCAAGAAGCAAGGAGGGTCCTCAAGAAGCAAGAACCAGGAGAAGGGTCCAGAAGCCGGAGGAGGAGACAAGCCACAAGACGCACTGAACCAGGAGGCAAACCACAAGACGATCCGAACCGGAGGATCACCAAGCCCACTAAACCGAGCAAGGAGCAGAAGCAAGGAGGTCCCCCAAGACGAACTGAACCACGAAGGACCCCAAGAACAGCCGAACCGAGCAGCAGCACCAACACCTTCTTCCCCAACCGAACCCGAAACCACTCCGATCCTCAGGTGCACAGTCGTTCTCGGTAGCAGTAGCTACTATTTCTTGGTGCACTGAGTAGATCAAGCAGTGGTAGCCTCAGTATTGAAGTTCTAGGGTTGCTAGACTTAATCTGCCGTCCCACTAAGAACTTTACATCATCGACCGTAAAAACTTGCAAGCAAAGCCGACGGCAACGAGTAGAACACAAGAACCACCCAAAACCAGTAGCATTCTGTTCTTATCATGCAAACTGGAAATGCCAAATCAAAGTAAAACAACCAGCAAAAGAGGCAACCAATAGATCAAGTAGTACCTGTTCTTGTGAGCATTAGAGAAGAGGATAAGGGGGGGGATGACAGAGAGTAACAGTAGAGAGAGTAGCAGTGGAGAGAGTAGCAGAGGAGAGTAGAAGGGAGACGGCAGTAGAGATGTAGAGGGGAGACTCGCGGCGGCGTTCGCGCCAGCCGGCGGCTCGAGCAGAGGGGAGGAGAACCAGAGAGAGGCGGGCGTCTTGGAGGCGGGCAAGGCTGTCGCTGGAGGCGCCACGAGGTAACCGGCCGTGGGAGGAGGCAGAGAGAAGAAGTGAAGGGAGGGGGAGCGCACGGGATAGAGCGGCGGCGATGGGGAGATCGAGCTGGGGAGCTCGGTCCCAGAGAGGTAGGGGGAGGCGAAGAAACCGAAGGGGCCAGTGAGGCCTTCGGTCAGGCAGAGGAAAGATAAGAGCAGAGAGAAGAAAAAAAGGAAAGGGGAGAAGAAAAGAAAAAGAGAAGAAAAAAAGGAAAAAGAGAAAAGGAAGAAAAGAAGAGAAAAGAAAAGAAGAGAAAAGAAAAGAGAAGAAAAAAAATAGGAAAATGCATAATCTAATTCTTTCGTGCATCTGCGTAGGCTAAAATGCCCGTATCTAAATCGTAGGAAAAAAATTGCTATTTCAATTTCTAAAAGCCCGAGTTAATAACTAAAATCTGTAATGGGTGAAATCTGGAATTAGTTGAACTGCTGTATTACTTGATTGCTAAAGCATTAATGCTAGGGGTAAATTAATGGGTTAGATTAGAAAGGAAGTTGGGCAGTATTATGGAATTAATACCTTGGTCATCTGTCGGGACCCGACCAGAATCAATCCGACCCTCATCTCCCATATTCGTGCGAGGACGTACTGATCAGTACTACTCCAGGCAAGCATCCTTTGGGAAAACTTTCCTTAAAATGCTTTTAATGAGTTTCCATATCATTACAATACCATCCATGCATTACTAAACTTATATATTTAAATTGGAATTATAAACTTGGAATTTGAGGATGCAAATGGTTGTGAATCTGGTGTGGAGAACGGAAGGTTGGAAATGAATTGGTTTATAGAAAAATGTGTTGGCCAGGACAGCTGATGGAGCAGCTGGCCTGTGCTTATTTTAATTACTGTGTTGAGTTAATATGGTGGGTAGAGGATGCCGATGAGAAGGTGACATTGGCCGGGGGGGTCCTCTACATAAGTAGCATATAAGATTAACCAACTAATACTTGGACAATGAGCCGTATCTCAGTATCAACCATAGTGTGTGCAAACAAATGTAAAAGGTTATCCTATGAGAGTATTGTGATCTTTGCATGGTGGTTAGGTAGTTACTAGGGCACCAAATCCGGTTCTGGAAGACCCGAGAGACTGCGGCAGATGGGACTAAGTGGCGACTTAGTTGCCCATGATGGCGCTATATTTGAAGCCAGGGAAGTACTGCCACATATGTTGGGGTACAACTGTTAGCTGCGAGTGTAGTGGGATGGCCTTGAGAGGATCCCCCACTCGAGTGACAGGGTGAAGATCACAATTACTGGATTAGTGATAAACGTTCTGGAGCCTCTCCTTGGAGGTCTCTATGGGTAAAGTGGTACAAACCTGCGCAGGGTCTAAAATCATGAATTCATGCCTGTCTCCTGGATTGGAGGCTACGGAAGCTAAGTCTGTCTCATAACAAGTGTTAGTAGTTCTTTTAATTAAAAATTGCCAACTCCTAAAGAAAACCAAAAACCTATTTCTAATTAAAAATCAGATTTCGGGAGGAGGTAAGTTGGATTTGGAAAAGAAAGGAAAAACTCATATATTGCATTCTATTATTCCTTGCTGAGTACTCTGTACTCACTCTTGCTTATATATCCCTTGATTAGAAGGTGAACTATATGGATCGGCCACCGAGGCCTGGAGCGAGGGTTGATCCGCAGGACCAGGACTTCTGCGTGACGACGACTACCCTAGTGTCTACGACTACTACCAGGAGTAGTAGAGTCACTAGGAGGCCGTCGTCTGATAGATGGCGGTTCGCAGTGGTACTGGAGTTGTAATATAATTTTGGTGGTGTATGAAGTCTATGTAAATTATGAACTCATAGCAGGTGTGGCATCCGGATTGTAATATATGTTATGTTCATCCAGTCTCTAATTATTGTTCTGCAACATTACGAACACAGCGTAGTAGTCGACAAAACAACGGTACTCCCGCTATTTTGTTGGCCACTATGCTGAGACTCCGCGTAATTAGCTTAGGGTGATGACACATTGGTTGTTAATTACCCTTTGTTAATCATGCGGGTCGCCACACCCCACGACCTCCCTGAAAACTGTGTCATGAATATTCTGGTCCTCTTCATTGGAACAAAGATTATGAGTCCCTGTACTTGAAAACAGCCTGCTTGTCTTCACAATTTAGCAACATAGCAGCAAGAGATGGTGTCACAGGAAAGTGTCAATATTACATCGAGTAGAATGACACAATGACCTCATGTGGCATCATTGCAACCAAGGACTTTGCCTTCGATGGTGATTTCGAAGTCCTTGTGGTATGATGTGTTGGGCCTCCACTGAGCTTGCAGACCAAGTGGCTTTGAACCATCATGAAATGACTCACAGTGTTACTATGCCCCAAGAACCGTTCTTGTTCTGAGCTCAGCAGAAGACACTTGAAGGGGTCCTCATACTGCTAGAATCTCAAGGATACCCATGCTGGTTCAGCCAAACTGTGGTTTAGAGAGGACGCAGACTACTGCTATAACTTGATGCCAAGTGTACCATTTGTATTCAGGTGCAACTACATGGATTTCCAGGACATCAATGTCGGAAAGAAAAGGCTAAAAGCTCCAGGACTGATATTCGAAAATGGACCCTTATACTAGCACTAGTGCTACTATGATAAACTTCCTCACAACCTTCCATGCTTTTGGTTCGTGCGAGATATGACTTCTTTGTAAACAAGATGGAAGTTGTAGCAAACTAACACTGCCACAAGAAGAACCTCATACCAAATTCTGCTACAGATGTATGCTGCATGCCTTAAAGCCTGAAAGGTACAAGATAATAGCATTCCATTTTTGTGGTCTATTATTATGTGGAGCTCGAGCTCTGCCAAACACCCCCTATATGTGATAGACCTCCACCTCAACTTGCTCTCCAAAGATATTACTGATATGACGCTCTGTGTTGCAACAGAATATAGTGATGGCATGATGAAACTTGATCTCATTCAAGCAGGGAGTGAAGGCAACGTCAGATTGTCTTCTCAATTCTCAGGCATTGGATATATGTTGTACTATTTAGCAATTATTTTAGGACAAGGAGTGCCCAGTGTCCACAGTATACACTTGATGACTTCGGACTCTCTCATGGTTTTGCTTCAATAATATGACTTGTCTAAAGTCTGAAGACACAACTTTTTCCTTATGTGTATCTCTCTTTTGGAATTTTGTAGAGAGAAGTTTTGATTACTGCAATACGATATATTGAGAAATAAATGCAAGTGTTTAGTTGTACTTGCATCCACAAAAGTGAAAACACTCCTGTGATCCACTAGAACAATAAAGAATGAACAACAGAAACACGATTATATCAGAACACAGGCTGTTTTTCATAAATTGTTGAAAAGTAGGGATTTCTATGAATGAACTGTGTCTTTATTTTTTAAATGGAGGTAAACTAAAAAGATATTTTCCTTTTAGGAATGAACTGAGTTGTATCTCCATGCTAACTGCTAAGGTGATAGGTGATAACAAAAAAACTACATATAGCATGCTGCCTTCATGGTCCTAGACTATTTTGAGTCTTCTCACGACGACTTATTGCAACAACACACGGATATAAGAAGACCCATTAAGGTTGCTGGACATGCATACCAGCAATGGGGTTCAACCAAGAACACACAGCTAGCAACCATCTCATAGTGTGACACAAGCTACTAGCAGCAAAAGGCAATCCTTAACAGAACAATGTAAGCATGTTAGCAGTGATGAAGATGGATATCAGGTCATTGGCAATATCCCATCCATCTACACTTTCTATAACCTAATAATCCTAAACAAAACAATGCAAGCACTGATGAAAGGCATAAGCTAGATCTAAAACACCAAAAAATTATCTATTTATTTTCTGAACGAGCATTTCCACGACAGGCCAAAGTAACCAAATCAGAAACATTGTTCATAACTACTCCTAAATTTGACAAGCACAGAAACACCGCACTGACCATGAGACGAAGTTTTCACCAAGAGATTATCCATTTATCAACTTGTAAAATTTTAAGAAACCAGGATACAAGCACTAAGCAGTTGATTGCGTTAGATCTCTTACAAGAACACAAGAACGCTAGAACCATACACTGAAGGTTAGTCCTCGTCCTCGTCACTCTCGTCGCTGAAGTAGCCTTTCCTCTTCTCCTTCCTCTTCGCCTTGTCCTCCTCCTTCCCAGCCGCCTTCTCCTCCTCTCCCCTCGTGTCCACCACCGACGCCCACCTGTCGTCTTCGAAAGCCGTGGCAACATCCTCATCGTCCGACTGCCAAGAAGCCGAGCCCCCGTGACCGCCGTCGCCGCCGCCACCGCGCCGCGACTTCTTAGACGGAGGCGGCCTTTCACGGGGCCCGAGCTGGTTGCGGGGGCACTCGTAGGAGAGGTGGCCCTCCTCGCCGCACTCGTAGCAGCGGGACTTGTCGCGGTAGACGCGGCGGCGGATGAACTCAGCGGCACGGCCGTTGTCCTCCGCGATGGAGGCGGAGACGGTACGGCCGTTAAGGACCTTGCCGTGCATCTCGGCGGTGGCGGCGGCGGCGTCCTCGCGGCGGACGAAGAGGACGAAGGCGACGCCCCGGCTGCGGCGGGAATCGCGGTCCTTGAGGACGGTGACGCGTGCGACGCGGCCGAAACGGGAGAAGAGGGTGTGAAGGTCGGAGTTGGTGAGCGCGTAGTCCAGGTTGGACACGTACACCGTCGACTTGGATGGCGCGAGGCCGCCCGAGCCACCTCCCCTGGGCTTGCCGCCGTGCGAGGACGTGGGCGCGCTGGAGGCGGCTGTGGAGGGGAGAGGGTAGCGGTAGAGGAAGCTGTCGTCCTCGCCGTCGGAGTCGGAGCCCTGCCGCCGCCGGCGAGACATTTTGCCTGCGGCTTTTCCCCCTTTCGGATGCCATTTTAGGCTTAGTATATTTTGATGATGGGCTGAGCGTAATTGGGCCGAACAAGGATAGTAGATGGATGGATATAGGCCTGATCCAAATTGTGCTTAATGATCGGGCCATAAGAAGCCTTGATATTTTTTTCCCTTTTTCTTTTCAGCGTTGTCCGTCTGCGAATGCATGTTGCGTTTCTGCGTTGTTTACAATCTACTCGTTCATCATCATCTGCAGCAGTGTGAATGATATAACACTATCCTAGTCTAGTAGTAGCATCAGGGTGAACCAAAGCGATTTATGGTTGAAAATTAAAATCCAGACGGTACCGATCTATCGCGAAAATCGATCGAAAATTATAAAAATCAAGTGGTTTGCAAAATCAAACAAGTCGATTAAATGTAGCAAAAAAAAACTTGAAAACCGCTCAAAATGGGTTGTAAAGTACATATTTAGCAATAATAGTACAATTATGGAAAAAAATATGAAAAATTTTGGTGCGAACTTTGCTATATTTTAGACAATGTGAAGTTGTAAAGTAGGAATTTAGCAATAATATATCAACAAATAACATTTCATTTCAATACCATTAACAACTCAATCCAATAAGTCTATATTTTAATAACATTCATTTTAATACCATAACTTAGTTATACGTGATAGATGCTATAACTTGATTCTGTTAGATGAACGCCAAATCTTTTCCTTTTTTCGATTAATTGAAATTATTTTTATAGTTTATAATTAGTACAGCTAATAGATATTGTTATGAATTTTAATATTTTTGCAATTTAACATTTTATTATGGACTCTTTCTTTTAATCTAAACCGTTATAACTCAGGTATTTTTTTTATTCTGAATTTTATTTAATTTGGCTTATAATTGACATGGACTCTTTGTTTTAATCAGTAATTTTTATCTAATTATTATAAATTTTAGTTATTTATGGATTTACTTTGAAAATAGTATGGAAATCAATTTGCTAATTTTTCGGTATTTTCTATTTTGAATTTCATAATTTAGATTATACTTGATATTGACACTTTCTTTTAATATAAGCTGTTATAACTCGGGTTTTTTATTCCAAATTTTAATTAATAAAAGGCATTACATCAGTGAATGCTACAAATAAAAACTCCCATAATCCTTGCCTAAATTATCATCTAGTATTTGTGCAACATCATGCATGAGGATGACCACGGCGTGAGAAGTGTCGGAAGTGCAATAAATGTGTCCAAAGCTTCACAAAACGGGGTGTATAGTGTGTAAAATTTAAATGGATCGGACCGGGCCTAATGGGCCTTGTACTGATTTTTTTACCCTTTTCAATTATATAATTTCGGTTGTACGTAAAAAAACATCTCAAAATTCTAGTTTTTCAAATCATTTTGATGTCAGACGTCATAAATCTATTAATACTAATTTTAGGAAAATTTATGGTAAATTTTTGCAAATTTTTCAAATTTTTTGAATTTGAATTGGACCGATTTGCCGATCGATTTCTATTGTCAAATCAGCTTGATAAGATCGATTTCCACAAAATTCGATCGAAAACCGACGGTTTTTTAAATCCTGAGTAGCACTAGTGACATTAAGACGAATAAATTTGTAAACTAGCATGTCATTCAAAGAAAGAAAAGAGATAAGATTGTATACTAGTACTAGTTAGACATGGACACTGAGTTGGGTTTTTTGGACCGGCCCGTAGCACTTTAGGCATAGCACGAATGACAGAGCTATGTCGGGTATGATGGACGCCACGGCATGACACACTTGCATGGCTTGTGCTTGGACCGACCAACACGAAACAGGTCCGATGGCCTGAAGTAGGCACGGCACATGGATAGGACACCCCTGCCGCAGCACTACGGTATGTTGTGGCTCGCCCAACAGCCGGCGTCGTTGCAGTCCTTGCATGCAGAGAAAGGGAGGACAATGGAGATGCCCAAAAGTGTAGAATGGAGATGGGAGAGTACATGCGCGCTGAAACTGAGAGCGTGCACTAAGCCGATGCTCCACTTTGCCGCTCGTTGAGCTTGCTCGCGACGTCGTGCACGGTCATCTTCCCCCTTCCCTCATATGGCCATCGACACTACCACATTAGACGTACGCTGGTCTGGAATGCGTGAACGATCTCACTGTTGGGGAGTGCTAGTATGTATGCATATTGTTAATTACTGTGTTTATTTCTTACTAGGGAACTCTACTTTGGGGCGTAAGATTTTTAAAGAGGCAGTAACTTTGTATCTGTAGCAATAAATAAATAAAATTTAGTTTCTTTTTTCCCAATATTTGTGTCCACTGCTTTAGTTTCGTGCGTCTTTGGTTTTTTTCCTCTCATTGCAATAGTGCAAATGGACCAAGCTTAGGCTGGCACGACACGAAACCAGCACAAATCGCAAAGGGGCCATGCCTAGGCTCACCGAAGACGAGCTGAGTCGGCAAGGCACTGCATAGCAGGTACAATGAGCCATCGTGGTACAATACGATCTAGACACATGGCCCGACGGCACGACGCCTACCTCTAGTATTAGCACAAGTGACATCAAAATTGTTTCGCTTTAAGTGACATCCTCTTGTTTCGGCTAAGAATCTTGCATCAACCAGATAGTTACTAGCTCTACTGGAGTACGTTGCTAAGTGTTCAAGCGTCATAAGGCCCAGGTGAACCACTCACTGAGATCAGTCAAATAAACGGAGATGATCTTTAAATTTTAAAATAACCTAAGGGTGATGAATGATATGTTTTTTACCTTCCCATCCTCCACTCATGTCTTCTCAAATCTCTCTTTCACCCAAAATCACTAACAAAAAATAAAAAAAACTACCTTATAATAAACAAATTAACTACTAAAAATATAATACTTATCCCAACAACTTCCTTTTTCTTCCTTCATAGTGTGCAGCAGAGGTACGACGCAAACAACAGTGATAAAGTCAAGGGCGTTGCGTAAGCCAAACTCGATAGCAAAGGCATGATGGCGAAGCCAAGAGCATAACACAAGATAAGTTCAGCAATAACAATTTAACTTGTTAGATAATATTATTTTTATCCGTAGCTAACCACAATCATTCCACTAGTACACTTGGTGTTGCTCTGATCTTCTCCTAACCTGACGTCTACCATTGTTTCTTTACAACTCATTAGTGGATTAGTCGCACATAAAGCCTCTGTTGACTACAAAGACAAGCCTAAAAGAAAGCAAATGTATGCCATTAAAGCCTCGTGTTACGATTTGAGAAACAGTATTGAAGGCCATGCAGACAACATATAGTATGATACACTATTATCGCATGACAGATGAAAAAATTAGTGAAGATTTGCAATGTGTGCCTAACCTGATCATGTCTAACATTTTTTTTCCATTTTTCTTTGCAAAGTATGTAATCTCTTGATGATTGATGATCAAAACAAGGAATCAATGATCAAAATACAACGATATACTACATTATGTTATCTCCTGAAACAGGAGAAGAATAAATTTGGTGAAAACATCATTTTCGTTCTCAAAGATTATACCCGTGATGATTACAACAAGAAAATTGGAACAGTGACTAGTGTGAAGGGGAAATAAACTTAGGAGCTCCTAGTTGCATGGAACTTCGATCCATCCAATTAACAATGAACTAACGAATAAAGCAACAAGTGGCACTGATTTACTGGCTCACGACTTGACACATGTATTTAAACTACCCTCCACCTTCTCCTAACCCATATGCCTAGGCTGTAATCACCACCTGCAAACAAGAACACGAAACAAGCTCAAAACTCATTCATGGAAACAGTGGGAAATTTATCTTGTTCTATCCATGAATTCTACTATTTTCGTAAGACATGACAAGATAGATTTGGTTCTTCGCAGGAGGGAGTCAAGTAATTTAGGCTTCATGTCGACATGCAGTGCTGACGCATGGGGTGCATCAGGAAGGTCGAGAAGACGATGGCAGTTTTGCGACATTTTGCTTGATTTTTTTTTCATAGGGGTGCAAACTTCAGTAGCAGATGTTGATACTGGGATTGTCACAGTGGTTGGGAAGGTGAATCCAACAGAACTTTCCCACTGGCTGAAGAGGAAGACAAAGAAAGATGTCAAAATTATCTACCCTGATCCACTAGTGGAGAATCACAAACAGGTAATTCTTGCGTACTATTGTAGAATGAAGGGCAATATGAACTTGAATTAGAAGAAGAATGTCTTTTGATGTTTACTTTGGTATCCACTAGATATTGCAAGAAGGATCATATGTGTTGTGTGCTTACCAGAATGATAGTACACAAATCAAAGCACATGAAATAGTCAAATAGTTGAAAAGGTATTGGACTAAAAACCATGTAAAGATCTGACATATCTACACGACCAAACACTGAATTTGAACAATTGACTGTCATTAACAGCTAAGGGGGTTACAGGGTTCCTATTCTAAGTATGATTTCCACAACTCGGGCTAAACCTCTACATGCTTGCAGAAAATGGTATTGGTTCTGGGAAGCAGTTCAAAATCTGGGTTAAACTACACCCTCAGCTCCACCATTACAAGATCAGATGTCCTGGGCTCTAGTACCATCAGGAGTACAATCATATCATGAGAACCTACAGTTGATTGAGGAGAAGATCAGGGACCTTGAGAAGGTCAGGGATATGTTGAAGATCAAAAACCTGGAGAGTGAGTTGATTGCAGTCAAGTGTGAGCTTAAACAGACATGGAAAGTGGTCAACAGTAGTAAACATGCTCTGCTAGATAGTGCTTTGAATCAGCTTGAAGCCTATAAGAAACTAGAAGCACTCAGTTCAGGCACTATGTGACTGAGACTACAAGTAAGAATATGCCAGCGAATTTTTGTGCAGTGTAATTCTGTTTTGTTGGCTGGCAGATTAACTAAACCTTCCTCAGAAGTTTTCTTGTATCTCTGAAGACTGTGTGCCCATTCTGGTTTAATCTATCAAGAAACTAAAGATGTAAATTTTCATCGCACTAGAGTGGTGATACTCCTTGATCGTGTGGTGAAATTCTCGCTGCATTTTTTTTTTGAAATTCTCTCCATATGTGGTTAAGGATCCATTGGATACCAAAGTAGAAATGGTTGTTTACACAGAAACTTGATCTTGAAACACCCTAGCACTTCATGTACTGAAGATATTACTATCAATTGCACTTTCCATCACTTTTATCATGATTTTAATTATAATTTCAGCAAGCATTTTAAAACGGTTAACACATATACTAAACAATACTAACAGGAATCTACATAACAACATAAACAGTATAAAAAAACCAGAATAAACCTTGAAACCACACGCCCAAGCATGCTCGAGTCCACGCGCTCAGGAACACCCAAGTCTTCATACTTGGGTACGCCCAGATCACATGCATCCGGGAGCTATCTTTATCTTTGGTGACGACGATGATAAAGAATAAATAGGCAATAATTAAACAACTAAACTTCTCATCTAATATAAAACTGACTAAATTCACATGTCTATTACTATAATTATGAAAATCCATCAACTAAATTGGCTAAGCACTTTATTACACATGAGTGAACATTAAAACATGCAAGATGGCGCCACTCCCATATCATGCATGTTGCATTCAATGATCACCTAAAACATTAAAACATGCAAGGGTGGGTCCATGACTCAACAAGTACATAATAAAATAATAACATAACTATTTATCACATTCATCTCATTAATCATCTTTACGTGAGTCCACGACTCGGTAACAACCATTTATCACATTCATCTTATTAGTCATCTGAAAGACCATGTGGAGGTCTACTCTTGTGTGTGATGAGTAATTGACTGTGTTTTTAGCATTTGGTGCCCAGGTTTGAGTTTGCTTTGAGATGAGCAATTTGAGTTGCTACGGGTAGCCCACGACCAGAGGTCGGAGCATCACGAGGTCGGGACCTTGCCAGGTTGGCTCTTAAGAGGTTGGGGCACACTTAAGTGGAGTTAAGTTAAGATGGGATCCTTAGTTTTGTAATTGCTCAGCTGATTATTGTTTATCATTTTGAGCAATGCTATGTGATGTATTTCTCTTGTCTGTGATGGTTGCAGGACTTCAGGCTAGGTCATGGTGAGGCAAAGGGGATCAGGACCAGGCTGGGAGAGCTGAGGTCCAGACGGTCAAGGTGTCGTCAGAAGATGACTGAGACCGGGGAGTGGCTGCAAACCAGGACAACAAGTGGATGATTGAGATGCTAACTTGAACCATACTCAATCGAAGGAGGATCGTTAGATTAAGGGTTCACAGGTTGAGTAGTAGTTAAGTTAGTATGTAGATGTGTGGATAAAACCGGTTATGTTGTTAGGTTGCGGGTTAGCCCATGTGTGAGTTGAGGGAGTAAATCTAAACCCTTGGTGAGGCTTCTTGAGGGATAAGAAGGCCATCTAAGGGTGAAGAGTGGGAGTAAATCTGAACCCTTAATGAGGCTTCTTGAGGGATAAGAAGGTCACATATGGTGGATATTGCTCTCATTATGCTATAAATAGAGGGGTAGGGGTATACCCCCACTCCAAGCTTGTAAGAAGGGATTATTTGGTTTCTTGAAAGAAGCTCTGCCCACAAGATTGTGGCATTGGAAATCCTCTTTCTCCAAGTGTTGCAAGATTTAGTTTTTATGTTTTAAAACTTATTTCAGTTCTTGTATGTTTACTTTTTGCATTTTGGATCTGTCTCCTCCCCTTCTAAGTGCTTTTGGATTTTATGCCAAGGACGAAAGACTGCTAGATGAATCTTCTATATATCATATCTCAGTCATCTAGGCAATCTACAACCTTTTCTTTTCAGTAAAATCGGTCTTTTGTGCTTGAAAGAAGAAAGATTCTTGCAGATCGTGTTCTTGTTTGTTTAAAGGGTTGTGTTCGCCATGGCCCGTATTTGCTCTTGCGAATAGGCGCCAAAAGCAAAAAAAAAAATAGGTTTCAGACCGGCTTCATTACTATGTGTTGGATTCCATTCCGTCTCTGATACTCATGAATTGGCCCGGAGTGATAACTTCGCTTTCTGCAGTGGCGGCCCAAAGAGATATACAGTAGTGCCTTGCGAGGTCGTAGACCCGGTAACCCATTGATCATCAAAGGGGTATAGAAATAATTCAGAAGCACTATGGCCTGAAGCGAAGGGCAAGAACGAACGGAATCAATGTGTTCCAATTTATCTGGCGCGATCCACATCGAGTGGAACTACTATAACTATATCTGTGGAAGGAAGGTTGAACCTTCACCGAATCATAGTTAGGTGGCAGCACGGACGAGCCACATGCAGGGAAACTTGCACGTGTGGTTCTGGCCGGGGCCATGAACCGTCAAACCCTAGAAATAGCACCTTTGTAAACCAGAAAGATAATATAGGGCGAAGGTCCCGAACTGCTCTTGCCCTCCCCTTTCACTTCCATAGTGGTCTTCTTTGGCCGGCCCACTCATTTCACTATCAATGCTCCCGTACCCGCTCCTTAGTCCCATCCTCCTCATCGGGGGAGTCGCGTCTACTTCCCTAGCACTTGCAATAGAACTGTTTGCAACTGTACTTGCACTACCCTACCATTCGATACAATCCGGAGCGGCAATCTAGGAGCGCCATGGAAGCGGAAGATTCGAGAGAGAGTGAAATTGATCATGGTACGAAGCTCGGCCAATTGTAGATTCTTGGTGGTTGACCACATGCTGGACTTTAGATCCCTTTCTCTATGAAAGTCTAGTTCAAGTCTCAATTGCTCAGGGTCGCCGATACTCCTCGGTACCCTCTTGTCTAGGAGCCGGTGGAAAAAGGGTTTAATTTCCCCAACTTCTACAAGTCGCTCTTTGGGCAATCTCCGCAGTTGGGGACGGAGAGGCTATGTGTCTTGCTTGCTTTGACTTGGGGAGGTTATTCAAGTCTGTACGGCGCCCTCGCCCATGGCCAAACCGAGGACGCGGGAGGATGGAGGTCTTGATCGTCGGCGGCGGCCTCTTGCTGGTGGATAGTGTCATCATCTTGTGCGATGAACTCTAGCGCAGGTGGGCCAAGAAGGTCCAGGCGGAGATGCGGGGCGTCTTCAAGTCGACGGGCAACGCCGATGTGCTTCCACATCCTCCTGTTTATAGTGCGCACGCCTCATAGATCGATAGAAAGACAGACAGATACGTATATGTTCCGACAAATTCACCTGTGTGGTGCAGCTGCACGATGTTCATGAGCTGATACAAGCCGCATGCATCGATCTCTTCCTATTTGATTGTCTGCGATCGATTCCAGCTTGTAAGTCCAGCGGCTATCTTTTTGTTAATCCAAACCAATTAACCACAGCCTTACGAAGGAAAGAACAGGGCATGCCTTGTCAATTTTTCGCATGGCTTCTTTGTCAGTAGAGAAAAGAGACCCGGCAATCTCTCGTATATATGACGAACAAATTACGGCAAGGCTGCTTGCTCACGCCGGCAACAGCCAATCGTAACACCGCATGCAGCAAGCCAGCAACGGCCATTGTTGCTTGGTACCCATGCTGGTCGTGGACTCGTGGTCGTGACTGGAATTGCTCATCCCGTCAACGAGGTCGCGAGCTTCCTGCCGTATGTGCGGTCGCAATTCCACGTGAGTCGACGTCTGCCTCCAGATACTCGCACCAAGTCCACCTCGAGGATTCGGTACGGAATAGGCAGAGAGAAACGAGTCCGAATTGGATACGGACCGAGTCCAGGCGGACGTGCGGGCGAATGGGCGATCCTCGAGTTGACCGGCAACGACGATCTGCTTCCACTCGAAGGTTGGCAATGGGCTGAAACAATCTGCACCTCGTTGCATTTGACCGTTTGTGAACGATTTCAGCTTGCAAGTTGATCAGCTGTGTAACGTTAGTCCAAGTCAGCTGTCCTACGAGCAAACAGAGAGGTCTTCTCAACTCTGCACAACGATTGCTTTTGTCTCCCAGATGAGATGACGAACACATTATGGCAAGATTGTGGCAACCAATCATAACACTAAATAATCTATACAGATGGGTTCCCCTGTGGTTTCTACACATCAGAATTGTTGAATTTCCAACTGGAACTTACCGCTGGTACTACCCTCTACCGAATCCACCCCCCCCCCCCTACACATCTATGCGTGCTATCCTAAATTACTAATCAATTACACAACAGACTCACAACTGCAACACCATGTCAGCGCCGCGGATCAACAGCGGCGCAAGAGATGGATGAGGACTGGAATCCTCCAGCGTTCAGGTCGGTGGGCGCTGAGCCACTCGTAGGATGCAGCGGAGGCCCTTGTTGCTTGGTGATATGATAGCGTGACTAGAACTGCATCCAAATGTCAAGTTGATGATGTTGAGATCAAGTCTCTACTCCACTAGTTAATCAGCAGGATGTGTCTGCATCCGGCTAACCACCATCTGCACCGTAGGTGCAGACATGATTGATCCTAAAAGGGCAAATTGGTATAAAGAATTGCCAATTTTGAACTAAAACAAACAGGAGATATACTGTAATTAAGAGTCTGGGTTGGCACCTGGAACAGCATTAAAACCATTCACAGTTTGCTGCATGGCTAGGCTTTCATGAAGATTATGGCTGCCCTTCAACTCAACACCATGGTCACCTTGGTCTATCGAAATTTGTGGCCTCGATCCACATTGCTGGCTTGGTAATGCTTGAGAATCGGTCCTCTGAACGGTGCTGGCAGAAGCATATGACACAGCATGTGGATGAGGTCCTGCCGAATGGCTTGGGCTGGCAGGACCGTCCTCAATGCCTGGACTGTTAACAGTTGGCTGCTCACTCGATGCTGCTGTGCTGCTCGGTGGTGTCACTGCTGTCGACAATGAAGTTAGCACAGGTGGCCGAAATGTATTTGGTGCTTCACCATCTCCTACCCACCCACGACCAAACTTTGTCCCAGGAGAAAGGATCCGTTCAATTCGTTTCGATGCAATTTCCCAACCAGCAGGACCAAGCTGTGCAGCAAAACGTGCCAAGCTGCGGGGATAGGACTGCTGCAGCTGAACCCCAACCTGATAAAAGACATTGTGTTAAATTGTGGGTGATAATGTCTTGCTATTCAGTAACATTAAATGAACGCTGAAATTATATTATAATAGTATCATCAAGCACTTATAGGACAGGACTTGAATTGGACACTCAACTGGTACTAGCAGTTTCCTTGCCCCGTTGTATGAGGTTGACACCGGCAGCTCATATATTGAACTGGAAGGTTGATGCTGATAATATGTGCTTCGGCGACTTTCTTCCATCAGAAGTGCCCTGTTCCCAATTTTTTCTGACCATTTACTCCCAGACCCTGGAACAAAGGTAAGACATCAAATGAGGTTATGGGGGGAAATGAGTTGGCCAAATTGGACGGAGGTCTTTTGTTCAGCGAGTTCCCATCGGGATGTTGACCCATTCAAAAGGCAAAAAATAAAGAAAGAATAAATAAAACCTGAGTAATTTTCAATTCTTTCCAATTTGCGCTTGTCAGACCAATTGTGCTCATTGTTTCGATTTGCAAAAGAAGCTCTCAGTACATCTGCAATAATCGATTTATCCATTACTCTCCGTGGAAAATCAAATCCTGAGTGTGCATGATGTCCATTCCCAACAGTAGCCATTGTTGCCCCAGAAAAGTCTGCAACCGCACGTTCTGCTGGTGGCCTCCCAACTTTCTGTTTGACATTGTTCTTGTTTGGAGGCCTGCCCCTGCGAGGTTGTGGCTTTGGTTCCGGTTCCGGTTCCGGTTCCGGTTGTGGTTGTGGTTGTGGTTGTGGTTGTGGTTGTCGTTCTGGTTCACTAGCATCACTATCTTGCCTAAGATTCTCAAAGTCCTTCTTAGCAAGCTCTTGAATAGCTCGTGCCTATAATAATGACACAATAATATTACACATGCACCATAATTCATAGTTTTATAAAGAGATCATATGAAGTAGGCTCAATGTTTGACCTGTCGATAATATATTGTATCTGGTGAGTTGTAGCACATCGCGTTTGAGCTTATCAAGAACACATCGTCCTGTAAATAGAAAGTTCAGGTCTTATGAATGAGCTTAATAAAACACCAATAGCATTCTGACACTGGGATAGGGATAGTACTTTGCAGCAGGAAATCAGGAATAATAAAAAGTAAAACAAAATATTCACACTAGAATAAGCTTTAGGAACAAAGAAAAAAAAATTAAAAAATATTTTACTCATGGCATCCTTCTAGCATGACTAAATAATGCATTCATTCAATACATAATGAAAACTTTAAACCCAGTGTGGCATGCGATTTTGATTAAATAGTAACACACTCAGTACTCAAAAGTAAGCCAAAGAGCAAATTATTCATTGTGGTGTGACTTGCAGCTAAGGCAAAGTTTTAAAACCGGGACATGATGTAAGTTATATTTGAAGATAAGACTAAGTTGAATGATCAGTGAAAATGAAGATCTATGATGTTGGTGACAATATAAAATAGATCAGGTACTTCTCAAATTGTAAGAGGTGGTAGCAGGTAAGTAACTCCATTAGCTGAATGGGTGGCATAAAGCATCGCATACAAGTCCTAGCACTATAAAAGTTCAGATCCTCTCATTTCACTAAATCTCTATTTCATCTTACAAACAACAGATAATTTCAAACTGAGGACCAACATACTTTATAACAATTCATGAGTTAGCGGCATTTTCATTTTTAAGTAGTTGTGATTTCTTTGAAGGGTATGACTTGAACATGACTTGCAAACATAAACATACACGCACAAGCAAAATCAGCTCTGAAGTTCTTTAGAGCAAATATCTAGTGTTGTCTCGATATACTATATTCCTAAGTGGGTTCTGGATAGGTATTGCCTTCAAACAAAAACATGTACAAAATGGAAGGCTGCAAGCTATTTTGAATGTTCTGTTTTCACAAAAAATAAGCATTGTCATTTTCAAACATGCATGTTTTTTTTTCATATCTAGTAGGACTTCAAAGTTCATAGGTAATATTTAACTACCTAGTAAATATGGTCCAAGAATCCACCACCTGGTTTGTATCTTTTCTTTTTCCCAAAAGAAAGCATAATTTCATCTCATCCCAAATAGTAGATGAAATTGTTTTACTTAACAGCAGGTGCTTTCATTAAATCATCCTTCCCATTAGAAAATTCCTCTATTTACAGTTTTGATTGTCTAATGTGCACTTCCTAAGAATAGTATACACATTTTTTTAAAGGGAGGAATACTGTTATCAGTACTTGTCTGCCTAGTTATTGTCATTGGAACATAAATAATACCACATACCTTTGTTGGTCTTATGCAAATACTCTTGGTGGCCAAATGACTTAAACATCCTTTCATATAGCTTTTTTCACAATGCATAACAAAGTATTCTCTAATCAAATTTCCATTGTGCAAAAAATTTTCAACCATTGAGCACATTGCTAAGTTCACAAGTACACATAGCAGCAAACAATCATTGGATATCTCTCAGAGTTATGAGAATTGAGTTTCATCTAGGCATATCAACAGGACAAATGATTTTGGTTCTTTACAAGTTAAACTCAGTCAAGTAGATATAACATAGAAACAAAGAAATATTTGAGAAAAGCATTGCCAAAGGAATAATTAGGGTTCGTAAGACCGCAAAAATCCAAAACAGATAAAAACATGCTTGGTAATAAGTTGTTTGCTAACCTAGTACAACTAGTTGTCACTAAATCTATACCCAGATGCCAGAGCTCAATGTCACTGCATGAACTGCGGTGAAAAAAGATAGGATGACAGGAAAATTCTTAGTTGCGCAAGTTTGTGCAGGTGTTTTCTTTGTTAAGTTCTTTTCTTCTATTTTAACACATAACATCTGCAAGTTTTGAGGGGTTAATTGCATATATAGAGCAAATAAAGACAACAGCACTGGATATATTTACACAGCCTTGTTCATTATCTTTTACTACAATTTCTGTGATGGAATCAATACCAGTAGCTCCTGGTAGCACAACTACTGCATAAGTGTTTCTCTGGACTTAATACGACTACACAAGACTTACCTTGATTTAGAGTTTAGTTTACCATTAAAAGAAATTTGTAAAGTGTATTCACTTGGTAAAATGTATTTATTGCGTCAGTCTTGAAAATGTTGCGAATTTCTGTATTCCGGCCTTGAGAAAAATCAGGTGTGGAGTTTAGGCTATTCACAGTGCATTGTATCTTGTCACAATATCCAAAGCTGCCATGTCATATGATATTATAGAAGATACAGCTATTCCAATGCATGGTCTCATGGATTGTTTCTTAGTCCCCACAAGATAATTAAATGCTAGATGTGTATGAGAGTATGAATTGTGGGCCACTTAGATGATTCAAGTTTTAATGTCTATGATTTCATGCCCAAGTGGTATCTTCCTAGAGATATAGCTTTCTTCTCTCCCCTCTTAACTCTCTTGCCACATCATCAAAAATGCTTATGTAGCATGCATTAAATAGGTATGTTACCATACACTGGGAATAGCCTTACAAGATCTTGTGCACATAGAACATTATCAAAGACAGTACCTAGCAGCAAAACTCACAGGTTCCCATTAAACTATTCATTATTCAAAAATAAATGTTTCATCTCCTTTGAGCAAGAAGCCAAGAGAGTGAATATCTGCTCCCAAAGAGCACAGTGCATTGGTACATCAGTATAAAATAGAAGACTCCAAAGGTAACAGTAGACAAAGTTTCTGGCCAAGCCGGGAGATGCCAAGATTTTAGTAATTAACTACTGGACTGTAAGAAACTAGAACACGTTTATAAAGATGTAAAAACACATGGAGTGGCAGAGATGATGCTTAATGACTAATTCAGCTGATCAAGCAAACTTAGATAACCAAGTTATAGACTCAAGCTTTCAGATTAAACAGTAACAGTTAATTACCTACAAAATATCCTCAGTTTGCTTCCAAACAAAACAGAAAAAAGCCAAACATCAACCACAGTATCACACTGACCTCAAATTGCTCCAAGTTGGCATATGCTCCTTTATCGAGCTTCTTCCGTACTGTCGAAAAATCCATTGGATGCTTGATAATATCATGGTAATCCGGCAGCTAACCATAGATGGACATTCACGGGCAAATCAATCAACTTGCGAAACACAGAACCAACGAAAAAAGAGCATTCACAGCAATATCATCTTGAAACACAAACCTCTTCGGGATCGACAGGCTCCGAGAATACACCATATGTGTCCTTCCTGCAAGAAACCAGTAAACCCACCTCAGATCAGAGGTCTTGAAGCTGTGAATGAACCGAGGGAAGAACAAGCAGAGAGCACAGCAACTCACTTCTCCAGCCTATCAAGGATGAAGAGCAACAACTTTTTGTCCGGCAAAGGCGTCGTGGGCCCGGAATCTAACGGCTCTGGCGAGTGAACAAATCCACCCACGACACGAGCACAGCAACAATCAGAGGCAGAAGCATTAATTAAACAAAAAAAATTGAATGCATCCACCACTAAAAGAATTTAAAATGGAATCTTTGTGCACAATCGTCCAGGTAAATTTTAATTTTTTTTTGCTTCTGGAAATCTGAAGAATATAAATGCAAGAGAGCAAGGAACACCAACCTTCACGCCCATCCATCGCTTTCCTCGTCTTTTCTCCCTGCAGCAGCAGCAGCAGCAGCAACAAAAGATAAAAGAAATTAAAAATAACCAGAAAATAAAGTCTCTACAGAAATCCGGAAAAAAACCGGAGTAGAAAAGGCACCAGGAAAAAGTGGGGCTTACGTTTACCAGCGCCAGTTACCAAGTACAGATCTAGCGACGCCGCGAAATGAAACAAATTTTGGCGCGAGAAGCAGACAAAACCATCCAAAGAAAAGGCACGCCTTTAAAAGCTTCGACACGAGCCATTTTTAAAAAAAAAATTGCGCAAATTACTGCGACGACAAGCCGACGCGAGAGGTGCGAGGGTTTTGGTTTGTCTCCCAGAATGACTGGGTGAGCTCGGGTTGAGCAGAGTTGACCACTACGCCTCCGCACAAAGATAAAATAAAAAAGACGGCCTTTCCATGCCTAAAATAGCACAGAGAAATCCTCGGGCGGCGCGCTGCTGCGTAGATCCGTACGCGCCCCAACGCCTAGGGCCCCCAAATAAGGCAAATCCCGCACGAGAGCAACCAAATTGGCGCGGATTCGAGCCGGGAGGGCTCAGATCGGGGTGGGTGTCGGGTTAAAGGGAGGGTGCCCACCTTGGCTGATCCGTCAGGGAGGCCCATCACGAGGCGGAGCTTCTTCTCGCGGCGGCCGGCCCCCTCCGCCTCGTCGCCGGAGTCCGGGCTGGGGTTGCGGCGGGCGGAGCGGCGCTGGGGCGGGGGCTCCTGCAGCTTCTCGAGGCGGAGGGTGCGCTTCTGCAGGTCGAGGAGGGAGGGGCGGCCCTTCTTCTTCCGGCGGCGCGGAGGCGCCGACATCGCCGGATTCCTCGCCGGCGGCGGCTGCTGCTTGCCCATTTCCCGGCGCGGAGTCTCGTTGCTGTTCCCTTTCCCCCCCTTTTTTTCCGTGCGGGGGGGCGCTGCGTTTGCGTGTTTGGGGCGGGGTGCCGCGGGTGGGTAGGATTTTCGGTGCCTTTCCCTTTTTTTCCTTTTTGTGTGTCTGTTTTTGGAGAGCACGTGAGGGGCGTGTGCGTCTGTGGGGAGAGAGGTGGAGTCGTAACCGGCTGCTGTTAATTGCGTGCGCGGGTAAACCATGTACCCGGCGGAGTTGGTGTACCCAAATTGCCACCAAAACATGACGATACGGACACGCATGTGCCACCGTGTGCTGTTGCTACGACGCTGAGGAGTATTGTGTTGGGGTACGCATGGCATGAATGGATTATGGATGCATGATGGGTGAATGGACAAAGCATTAAGTGCGGTGCAATCAAGTAATTGTGTGTTTGGTTAATGGGATGGAGTGGGATGGAACCATCCCATCCCACCAAATCTAACGTTTGGTTGGAGAGCTGGGGATGATTTGGTTCCCAGAAAAGAAAATATCCTCTCTAGATTCGGGACGGCCAGGTTTCACAAATTTTCTGGAACGCAGCCATCCCACTTGGAATATGAGAGTGACAGTGGGCTCTGTCTGAGAATCTGGGATGGAACCATTCCATCCCTGAAATCTGGGATTAAGCCATTCCATCCTGAAATCTGGGATAGAACCATTCCATTCCACCTCACTCTCCAACCAAACACACAATAAAGTGCCGTGTACTGATCCGTCGTTGATGTTGGTGTTAATTTGCTAATCCTTCTGAGATCTTCCCCGCTTGTGCCGAGATTTTTTCTTTCTTTCCATGCTGGTTAATTTGGTGTCCCCGATCAAAGAGTCTGTTTAGGCTTGGGGCTTGCATTGCAAACTGTATGTCTGTGTCGTGCCAACTGTGACGTGGACTGGGATTAAAGCTGCGGGATTACTCGACTTGCCAAGACTACCAAAGGAAAGTAGTAAACGGAGTAAGTTTTCCTGAGCTTTATAGACAATTAGATGGGTGGGTGTGGCGCACACCGCGCCAGCCTAGGTCAAGCGAAGAAAAATTGCACGTCTAACAAAAACCGGTTTTACATTTCGTTGCTTTCGGATGGTCTACATGGGGAAAAGGATTTATGGGTTTGTGAGCGTCTTACGTAGAAAATGAATCTAAACGTAAGTTTGGATTTTAAGCCTTCTAGGGAAAAAGTAGAATGGACGCAATTTCATATTTTTTAGAGGGGTTGCGCGTGAAAAAATGGAATTTGTTTTTTTTTTCCTTTCCGCAAAAAAGGACTTGTATACGATTTCAAGAAATCTCAAGGGAGGACCTGCACAAGATTTCAAGAAATCTCAGGGCCATTTTTGAAAAAAAAAAGAGGGCACCGCACACCTCGCCACGTGCAGCACCACGTGTCACGCTGAAAAAAATCATGCGAAGCGTGAGCGTGGGGAGTCAAAGTCGCTCCAAGGGCGTTGCAACGAAGGGCATTTATGCTGCGCTACGCCGCTACGCGCACTATTGTGACGGAGCGGGGTGCCAAATTATTTAAGCCATAGCAAAGGGCGAAAAAACGAAGGGTTAAAAGTTGTTTTGAAATTGTAGAATAACATATATTTAGAAATAAAATTTAAAAGTTATAATAACATATATTTAGGGATCGAGAGAGTGCGTTGTTAAGTGCATGGCAAGCCTAATCCTTCGTATATATTTAGGAACTGAGTTAGTACGTTGTTAAGTACATGGCAAGCCTAATCCTTCGTATAAAGATGCGTGACGGTCTCTTAGGGTGTGTTTGGTTGCCTGTACCAAGAGGTACATGTATAAGATGGTTCAAAAAAATCATCCATGTGTTTATTTGCTTGAATGGAACCATCCTATCCTGAATCAAGTAATATAAATTTTAAAAATATTCTCTCTAGATGCTAAACTATTTCATTCATCCAAAATAATAGAATTAAATAGTACGAAACCATCCTATCTCATTCAACCTTACCCTATCAAGTACTCCCTCCGGTTTGGTAATACATGTCGTTTTGGACATAGTGATGGTCAAACTTCCGAAACTTTAACTAACAATATATTTTTAAATATTTTAATTGGATACATAAAAATTATATGTGTAGACTTGTCTCGAGAAGTACTTTCATAATATTATAATTTTATTAGATTTTATAAATAAATTATAATAAAAATTAGCGGTCAAAATTGTGTTTTGAAGACCGTGTCAATGTCCAAACAACAGATATTACCAGACTGGAGGGAGTATCAACCAAACACAATCTTTACTTTGAGAGAGACAGGTGTACCAGGTGCCGCGTGCTTTGCGCCCCCGCCCATTGCTTTATCCGAAAACTCCGTACTGCACTAACCCATATTTTTTTCTTTCGCGTGCTGACGGCCTGGCGAGAGCTCGCTACGTTAACGACCCACACGCCCAAAAGAAGCTTCGGCCAATTTAGGCAGGATTTTTTTTGACGCCGCGTTAAGCAAAGCTAGCCGAAGGGGACGTTCAAACGGCACGGCAGGCCACACTCTGGGACACGAGCCAGCAAAACACGTCAATTTGCCTCGGCCTTCAGATTCAGACCTTGTTTGTTTCGGCTTAGGCTTTTTGGCTTTTGGCTTAAAGCTAGCTTTTTGGCTTAATGAGCTTTTAAGCCGTCTGCTTTTAAGCCAAGACATATTGTTTGGTATCCTGGTTTATTAATGGGTTAGATGGTACATCTTATAGATGAAAAGTCTAAAATACCCTAAATGAGATGGTGGATGAATTCTCAATTTATATATGATGGTATTTGGTGGGTAATTTTGGAGACTTTTAGTGGCAAAGGGTTATTTCATTCAAAAAAGCCCAAAAAAGCTCCTATTGTCTGGCTTTTGGCTTTTAGTTATCTGTTTTTGGCTTTTAAAGTTCTAAAAGTCGTTTGTTTGCCAGCAGGCTTTTTGTTCACTTAAAAGTTCGAAACAAACAGGGCCTCAGATACCCTTGGCCCTTTTGCTTTGCCAACACGCAGATGAACGTAGTGCCCGGGCATGGTCTTCGGCTGCATCCTGTACCCCCGCCACGGGTAGGCGTTGCAGGGTGGAGGTGGACTGATCAGCTGATGGCATCGCGGGCTCGTACGCGCGCGCGGGCCAGGTTCATCAAGCGGCTCGGCTCGAAGGAGGCGCGCGTCATACCTAGCTGACATTGGGGCCTTTGCTGTGCTGTGCAGGACAACTCCACCATGACGGTTGGCCCATCACAAAGTGTTCGTTTATCTATTTTTTTTTTTACAAAAATAATCTTCGACTGGAAAATTTTACAAAAATAATCCTAAAAGCATCTCCAGCAAGGGCCCCTAAAACAGGGTCCCTATTTTGGATTTAGGGACTTCTATTTTTGGGGTCACTGTTTTGAAAGACAGTTCAAAGAATAAATTTCCTAAATCTCAAATTTCTATTTTACTTTTTCTCCTATTTTGACATATCCGCTATGTATAATCTTCATTTGACACCACTAAAATTCAATCAAAAATATTTGTAATACATAAAACATAAGCATATTAACATTTACAATTTAAAAACATGATATTTCAAATTTAAATTTAAAATTTTCAAAACATGATAAATAGAAAAATAGAAACTGCAAACAATGAATAAAACTACGAAGCGCTGTGAATTGCCCACAAATGCTCAGTAAGATCATCTCGAAGCCTCTCATGTATTTCTCTGTCTTCAATAATAGGGGGATGTACTTGTGTCCTTGGGAATTGGGGCTGAGAAGGTAAATTTAGAGGCCTTCTAATTTTAGGGGCTTGAGTTGGGGCTCCCTGGGAATTGGGGCTGAGGAGGCAAATTTAGGGGGCCCCTAATTTTAGGGGCTTGAGTTGGGGCCTGTTGGATCTGTTTTTTTTCCTACACTCCCTATTTTAAGGTTTAGGGGCTCTGCTGGAGATGCTCTAAGCACCGTGAAAGATACCTTCTACGCGGAAGGTTCTGTAGTGTGCGCTACGTCATCCTCCTGAGCGCGACACACCTCCTGCCGCGGCTCCAGAGCGCGGCAGCAGGCGGCTTGCCGCGCTTGGTGCTGCCTCCCACGATCTCCTGACGCGGATCTTCCATGTTGTTCTGGCGTGGAGGGGGTTAGGTGTCGCTCCTTGGTCCTTTCTTGTAGAGAAGAGATTATTTTTGTAAAAAATATTAATAAACTGTTATTTTTATAAATAAAAAAAAAGAAAAAAGAAAAAAAAAGAGAGAGCCAGATAACTGAACAGTTCGCCGCATCACGGCTACGGATGACTGGCCGAGCCGCGGAAAGAATCAACTGCCAAAGTAGCATTCCGATGTGGTGTACGTTGCGTTAGGGCTACTTGGCTGCATCAGATGCATGCAAGCACGGGCAACGTGTGGGGAGACTTATGACGGTAGTAGTAGCACTACTATCCTCTGCTTTTGAGTGAGGGACAGGGAGAGAGCGAATTTTCTTTTAAAGTAATATCTTTTTTTTATTCAAATTGTAAAAATATATCTGGGTTCAAAAATTTACAAAAATATACCTCTGTCGCCAATTGAAGTGGCGATAGAGAGACAGAGACTGTTTTGTCGCGGATTGAATTTGGCTAACAGATTATTTTGTCGTAGATTCATTTAGTCGACAAGGTTGAGGTTATTTTTGTAATTTTTTTGAATCTATGCATATTTTTGCAAATTGAATAAAAAAGATATTATTTAAAAAAAATTCGGGAGAGAGCGCTCCTCATATGTCATGTATACTAGATGTGTAACGGATCATGTGTTATTGTAGATGAAAAGAATTATCTAAATAAATAGATATTTTAATAGAGAGATGATTTTTTTAGAAATGCCTCCATATAAAAAATATAAAAAATCTCTAATTTTTTTTAAAAATCTAATATATATATATATATATATATATTTATTTTAAAAAATATATTGTAGTAGTAACGGCTAGGCGGGGAGGTCAACTGGTTACCGTACCTCTCCAAGGACAAAGAGTTATATAGATTTGATGCTTCAGAAAATACTTGAAAATCGCTCTACTTTTTCACACACATATATACATAAACACATAGAAAAGTGATAGTGTACTACCGGGAGTATGCTCCCTGCTCCTAGTACATTAACAGGTTATTACGTAAGTAAATAAGTGGAAGTTGTTAAATAATTCCTACTGATTAGGAAGTTGTTAGCAAACCTACTAATAGATGATCAACCGAATCGATGTATGGAAGTATATAAATGTGTATGTATGTAGATGTATGCGCTATCGGCTCCGTTTGCTGACATCTGTTAAGAGAGTTCATCAGCGCCCCATGCTCGGGAGTCGGGAGAACGTTGTTAGGTATTTAAACCTGGTTTACCCTACCAGAACAAGGGAAAAAAGAATGACTTCAACTAGCCATTCGGAGCTCCACTGTTCATGCAGTTCAACAAACGCCCAGCTAGCAAAAAGGAAGAGCATAGAAGCACCTCTCAATAAGAATAAGAAAAATAATAAAAGAGCACATCTCATTCACTGTTAAACATTAAGTTAACATTAAGCACTCCGTGATGTGTATCGGTTCAGCGTGTAAGCACCACAAACATGTCTACAGAGGAAGAAGGGCTTATACAAAAAATAAAAAATCTACCCAGTTTGGATGGTTATACAACATTGCTAAAAAACCGATGAGGGAAAACTGAGTCTTCGAAAGAAGCTATGGATTCAAAAGTATGGGGCTGAGTTTTTGGCGCAGCAACTTGCTGACTCGAGAGGTCAAAAATAGCCATGGGAGTATTCCAACCTGCATTCAAACATCAACACATCAGGGAGTAGGAGTAGGAAACTAACAGTGTACAGGCAGCTTTCAGCCCTGTAATGTTAAATCCAACCAACATCACATTTTGAGCCTATTATACTTGGGATACAGATACAAATAAATCTTATAGAGGGTATTTATTCCAATTCATGGCAGTACTTTACCAAGAATTTTACAAAACTACCTCATCCAATGTCCCTTATAAACTACAAAGTTTGATGATATTTACCACGACACGACCTGTAGCAGAATCAGCACTTCTCAGGGAGAACATCCGTCCTGTGAAACATTTAAATTAGATTCTCCATTATTATTGATTACATGAACACAAAGGGGCCAGAGACCTAGAGTAAACAAAACAATTTTGTTTTCTGATGGTAAAAGCACGCATAATCATATCTAGCTAGAAAGGATGACTCAACTCAACAATCCAGAGGTCAAATAGTTTTTTTCCTGATCTGAACAAAAAAAATAGTGATGCGATATTGGAAGTTTGGACACTCATTTACAATGGGTCATTTTTTTTTTTGGTCAAGCACTTTGTATCTGGTTACTGACAAAAAATCATGTTATCATGGTTCATGAATTAATGAACAGCGGCGGTTGCCAAATGCATGTTTCCAACTAATAGATCCCGAGTTGCCGGGAAGGCGAAAAATATTCTCTCAGCAGATTATTTTTCTCTTTATCTAACAACTTACTTACATGGTCATATAGAAGAGAATTAAACAAAACGATAACATCATTACATCGAAGTAAAGACCACATCCTCCATGGTAGACAAGCGCTCATGAAAAACTGAAACAAACTAGTGTACCAACAGAGGAGCAAACATTGAACAACAAACGAAATGTTAGAACACTCTGGTTAGTGACATTGACTACCAAAGGGCTGTAGAAGATGTTGGGGAACTGTAGTTACAGGAGTAGTCCAAAACCACGGAATGAGCACAGCACAAATTAGTACCTATCCGATAAAATTGATTAGATACTCATGAAATTGAAGTGCATGATAGGTAACCAAGTTTAGAATTAGTCATGAAGAAGCAACTTAGTAATCAATAGAACTCTTCGATATTGGTCATGCAAGGACTGCTTCTCTTTAATCTCTTGCTCCTGTACTGTAAAATAAACAAAAGGAAAAGTGTTTATGACAGACAAAATGATGTCATTGCATCAGTTATTTTGCCACTGTTACCAATGCACAGGTTTTTCTTCCAAATAAACATCAACAACACTACGGGACAATCAACTAGCACTTCCAAATAACGTGGGGGCAAAAAAATCATGCTACAATGATCTCTAGCAAAGGCAAGGTGTACAAGCAAGAAAAATAAAAGTTCAGCACTTACTTTTCGCCAATTCCTTGGCTTTAGCAGCAGCCAGACGCTTGGGTTTTGCAGCATGAGCAAAATTGCCGGGCCTGCCTTACATACAGAAAAACAAGTGATAAGGAGCACGATTCGTAATTGCGAATCATTCTTCAGTTAACATCGGATATTGGATCGGGATAGTCGCTCTGCTCTGTGATCTTCCTTTTCCAGATGACTCGGCGATATCTGTCGCGTGTGGCAGTCTGCTGGACGGATTTCCTCCTGCCGATGCATCTGGATCCCTTGGTGATGATCTGCTAATTCCTGAAGCTCTGATACCACCTATTACACGGACTCAAACTAGTTACATTGCTTTGATCGGATCTCTATTTTCCTGAAGGGAATCGGATACTACTGAACTCTGAAACTAATACTGACTTTTGTCTGAAACGGACTCGATGCTGCAAAAACAGGGCAAAACTGAAACTTAACACAGAACTATCTATCAACAAGATTACGGCTAACACGCGCGCTCGTTGCTATCTAGCTAGCTAGGCACGGTGCATTGCCATGGCCGGCGGTGAGACCATGGACCCCGTCAGCTGCTGGAGGACGCTGTTCAGCTCTCTGGCCGCCGACGACATCTTCGACCTCATCAACGAAGCCATCGCCGCCCTGGCGCGCGACCACCCGCGCGAGCTCGTGCGGAGGTGTGGCTCCATCCACGCCGCCGCGGCCTCCGCTGCCTCCAAGGCCGTCGATGAGGCCAGGAACCAGGGCGACAAGAACTGCTCCGGCGAGGGCTTGTTGCCGGTGCGCGAGAAGGTCGCGAGGATCAACAGCCAGCTCGTGGCGGCGGTTGAGGTGTCCGACGAGGACGTGCTCGAGTCGCTTCGGCAGCTGCAGGCCGTGCCGATGACCTTCGAGGCGCTGGAGGCGACCAGGGTCGGCCGCACCGTGAGCGGCCTGAGGAAGAACGCGTCGGAGCAGGTGAGCTCGCTCGCCGGCGACCTCTACAAGAGCTGGAAGGCCCTCGCCGACGAACACATCAGGAGCACCAGGACGCAGCCGGCGTCGACCGATACCGTCGCGACGGCCGCCAAGGCGAAGGCCTCGCCGACGTCGAAGCCTAGCGGATCCAACAAAGAAGCTTCGGCGCCGGTTAGCCGTGCGACTCGAAGGGTTGCTGAGCCCGGCAGAGGCTCGCCGCCGATGACCAGCGCCGTGCCCGCGACCAAGGCGAAGGCTTGTAGTCCAAGCGCAGACAAGAAGCGCAAGGAGGCGCCGGTGCTCGTCGATGAGGCGGCGCTGGCGACGGCGAAGAGAAGGCTCCACGATGGGTACCAGGAGGCGGCGACAGTCAAGAAGCAGAGGAGGATACAGGTGATCGACGGGCCGGGAAAAGCGCAGCAGCGCCCTGTCGTGGTCAAGCGGCTGCGCGTGATCCGGTACGCCGCTGCAGGCGCGGGGAAGAGCGCTCCGGTGCCTTCTTCTCTCCGGATGTGTAAGCCTTCAAGAGTAGACAGAAGCAGTAGATACTAGATAGATAGTAGTAGAGTTTTGGAGGTGAATTACTTGGTTAATTTGGTGGTGTGCCTCGTTGAGCGTCGGAGCTTGAACGAATTAATTCTCGAGTTCTTTTGATGGCTTCTCTGCGCATGGCGCATGCATGTAATACTGGTTTTGTTTTGTGACGTATCTCTACTAGAGGTGGGCGTCGTTCCGTGCCGTGCCGTGCCGGCCCGGCCCGGGCCCATCGTGCTTCGGGCCAAAACCGTGCCGTGCCACGACGGCCCATCGTACCCACCGTGCCGGGCCGTGCCGGCCCGACTCACTTTTGGCGAGCCCAAGTCCGGCCCATTTGCGCTGCAGGCTCGCTTGCGTCGCGTACCCAAGCCCGACCCATTTTACTATTGTGACGAACAAAGAAATAAAACAAATCACTACTACTAAACTACCTATTTTAAGTACATAAGAGACTAATCACATCAACAAAATGTCAAACATAAATGCAATGCTTGAAGATGCCCTGAATCAACAATATCTGCCAACTTTTAAGCCTTAATCCGTGATTTCGTGCCCGTTCGTGCCGTCGGCACGGCAGCCAAACTGTCGTGCGTGCCGTGTCGTGCCGTCGTGCCTGGTTCCGGGCGACGGCCGTCTCTGATTGCGCGTCTTGCGGCTTTGGCGGCCGCCGGAACCATCTTGCCGCGTGCTTTGCAGTGCTTGGTAGGCCCAAAAGCCCGGCCCAATGCCCACCTCTAATCTCTACTAGGGTTCTGATTACCGGCCATTTTTCGGCGAAATTTTGATTTACCGGGCATCCGGTCAAGAACGCTGGACCTTCTCATCGCTTCCCCTCTTACGGCCCTCTCTCTCTCTCAACTCCGTTCGGCCGGAACGCCGTTTTGCTGTCTCCCTCTTCCTTGGGTCCGGCCACCGTGCACTGCCCGTCACCCCCGTGAGTCTTAAGCTGTGTTTGGTTGATAGGATAAGGTTAAATGTGATAGCATTTACTCCATACTTAAAAAATAGCTCTTTTATCGTACACCAAAATTATTATGAATCATTCTTTCTTTTTTATCGAATGGATAAGATTAGTTGGTAGTTATTTATACTTTCTTTGGTAGTAGAGTAGTAAAAATACGAGAGGTGCTTCTATGATTTTCCTCCTAATACAGGTTACACAAATCTTAAAGTAAACAAAGCAGTAAGTAATTGACATATACCATTCATTCATGCTTTAATATTTGTGCGGCTTTCAAAATGAAAGGCAGAGAAACACCTCTCTAAAAGTACCTTTAACAAATCAATGATTAAGCCTGATTTCTATTACTTATTATATACTACCGATACAATACACCGCAAAACTTCAGTTAAAAAAAGGGAGATTTGTTGATTTGCCCTCTTTTTTATGATGCAATTGATCATTTGCCCCATATGTCTCACTGACATATGGCCTCAGGGCCCGCATGTCAGTGAAACATCATGGGGCAAATAATCAATGTCACATGTAAGTGAGGGCAAATCATCAAATGATCCTTTTAAAAAAAGGTATGCGCGCATCTTTTTTTGTGGCATATAGATTTCATGGTCTAAGGCGTTGGATGAAATACTTGTTGTATCAACATACACTACTACAAAACTGCAAATAGGAGACGCCCTATCAGTGGCGGTTTGCTTGGAACCGCCACTAATAGGATTGTCAGTGGCGGTTTTTTAGTGCAAACCGTTGCCAGGGTCATCAGTGGCGGTTTCTATTCCGAACCGCCACAGATAGTTGCGTCTTAGTGGCGGTTCTTACTAGAAACCGCCACTGATACTTCGATTGCTATCAGTGGCGGTTCGAACCATAAACCGCCACTAATTATCTAACTATCTGTGGCGGTTTAGAAAAAAAAAACCGCCACTGATACTTGTGTACTATCAGTGGCGGCTGGGGGAAAAAACCGCCACTGATAATCTGAGTATTTGTGGCGGTGGTAGTTTACAACCGCCACTAATATGATTATCTGTGGCGGTTTGAGTTTAGAACCACCACAAATAACATCCACTATAAATTCTAGTCGCTAGCTGACTCTACAGAAGCTCCTGGTCATCTTCCTCCCCGAAAAAAGAGCAAAGTTTCAGATTTCAGATTTTGTTTGCAAGGAATCTTGAGCTTTTACTTCCTAGGGTTGTTACGAGGTGAGTAATTTGTTCTCCTCTCTTCATTTGTGGTGATTTAGTTGCAATTTAATGTTTAGATCTATGATTATCCCCTCTTCAATTGCAAAGCTTAGATTCAATTTTTTTTATTTACCTAGCATTTTGTAGATTAATTTATATCTAGATGATGAATTTATTACCTTGCTCCATTAGATTAATTGTTTTCTACATTTTTTGGATGACAAATTATGGCAAGCATATATTACATGGGTTTAATTAAGATTGTTGGATATTAATAAACATTAAATTTATTTAATATGATGGATAGGTGATCATGAAGTTGCCTTGCATTTTGAGATGATGAAGTATCTAGCTCCTTGGGAGGATAAATTTAATTTTGGCTATGCATAGTACTTAAGATTTGTTTCTATCTAGTTTATTTAATGTTTATATCTAGTTTATTTAATTGCAAAGCTTAGATTCAATTTTTTGTTATTTACCTAGCATTTTGTAGATTAATTTATCTAGATGATGAATTTATTACCTTGCTCTATTAGATTAATTGTTGTCTACCTTTCTTACATGATAAATTATGGCAAGCATATATTAAATTTATTTATTTAAGATTGTTGGATATTAATGAACAATAAATTTAATTAATATGGTAGATAAGTGATAATGAAGTTGCCTTGCATTTTTATTAACCTAACATTTTGTAGATTAATTTATATGTTGATGATTTATGTAATTAAGGTTATTGCATATTAATAATTGTTACATTAATTTATTGTAGATGGATCGGAGATGGATGTATAATGCAAACCGTTACATAGAGAATACATGGACGGCGTATCTGCTTTTCTAAGAGCAGCCGAGGAGAACAAATTGCAAAAGAAGACAGAGTACATACATTGTCCATGCATTGATTGTAAGAATGAGAAGATGTTTTCGGACAAAGACCAAATCCACTTGCACTTGATTCGAAGGGGCTTTGTACCTAGCTATACATGTTGGACAAGGCACGGTGAAGTGGAGATCATACTTCAATGTGATAATGTCGATTTACAGCGGAGCCGACAATATGGCGGTGACATGGGGTTTGGATCCGATGAGGATAGGTTGGTCGTTGATGATGACAATAATCGGCTCAAATGTTGCGCGATGCGAGGCAACTACAGTAGTCAGAGAGAGTTTAATCAGTTCAAGGGTTTGATGGAGGACTCAGAGAAACCTTTGTTCCAGGGTTGCAAGGAGGAATACACAAAGTTGCACACCGTGCTTTCACTACTGAAATTGAAGGCAAGCAATGGTTGGTCCGACAAGAGTTTCACGCAGCGTTACTCGTCTCTCTTAGCGAGACATGCTTCCAGAGGGCAACCTTGTTGCCTAAGACCACATATTTTGCCAAAAGGTTGTATGTCCCTTGGGATTGGAGGCGAGAAAGAATACACGCGTGTCCAAACGATTGTATACTCTATCGCAAAGACTACGCAGACACGCATGTATGTCCGGTGTGTAAAGCATCGCGATACAAAGCGTAAGGCGAGGGCAATGAAGGCATAGAGGTGAAGAATGGAGCTCCCGCTAAAGTGGTGTGGTATTTGCCTGTAATACCTCGTCTAAAGCGTTTATTTGCAAATAAAAAGCATGCCAAGTCGATGCGATGGCACTCGGAAGAGCGAAAGAGGGATGGAAAGTCGAGACACCCGATTACGCCTGATGGAGAACCATCGATAGGCTCTTTAGGGAGAACTTCGGAAATGATCCGAGGAATATAAGGTTTGGGTTGAGTACGGATGGAATGAATCCTTTCGGTAACATGAGCGACATTCATAGCACCTGGCTGTGACTCTCTGTATCTACAACCTTCCTCCTTGGTTGTGTATGAAGCGAAAGTACATTATGATGTCGCTGCTTATTCAAGGGCCGAGACAACCTGGCAACGATATTGATGTATACCTACAACCATTGGTGGAAGATCTTGTGCTACTGTGGAATGAAGGTGTACAAGTATGGGATGAGTACAAACGGGAGTACTTCACTCTACGCGCATTGTTGTTCTGCACCATCAATGATTTTCCTACTGGGTAACTTTGTCCCGTACTGTAAAAGGAGCTAAAGCCTGCCCCCAATGCCTGGATGAAACTAGTAGTGTGTGGCTTAACAACTCAAGGAAAACAGTCTACATGCGTCACCGTCGGTTCCTTCGAAGGAGTCACCCATACCGCAACATGAAGAAACAATTCGACGGTACAAAGGAGGATGGTTCAGCTCCAAATCCTCTTACCGGGGAAGAGGTATATGATATGGTTAAGGATATCAATGTTGTTCTTGGAAAGGGGGGTACATCGAGGTCCCATACTGAGAAAACCACATGGAAGAAGAGATCCATATTTTGGGACTTGCCCTATTGGAAGGACTTAGAGGTTCGACACTGCATCGACGTAATGCATGTAGAGAAGAATGTATGTGACAGCGTGCTTGGCCTTTTACTAAATATTCCTAGCAAAACAAAGGATGGACTGAAGGCAGTCGGGATCTGGAAGATATGAAGATCAGAGCCGAGCTACATCCTCAAGACACCGGGAAAGGCCGACTTTTCCTTCCCCCAGCATGCTACACTCTGTCCAAGAAAGAGAAAACAGACCTCTGCAAGTGCTTGCACGGTGTGAAAGTTCCATCCGGTTACTCCGCAAACATCAAGAAACTAGTATCGATGAAAGATTTGAAGTTAAGCGGCATGAAGTCTCATGATTGTCATGTGATGATGACACAAATGCTCCCTATTGCAATTAGAGGTATTTTGCCTGACAAGGTTCAAGAGGTAATCATGAGGTTGTGTTTCTTCTTTAACACGATTTCACAGAAGGTCATCGATCCCGTTGGACTTTACGAACTACGGTGATGTGGTCAAGACTGCGTGTCGACTAGAGATGTATTTCCCTCCATCATTTTTTGATATCATGGTCCATCTCATTGTTCATGTTGTGAATGAGATAAATATTTGTGGCCCGATATTCTGCATCGGATGTACCCGCTCGAAAGGTACATGGATGTTACGAAGAAATATGTGCGTAATCGATCGCGGCGGAAGGTTCCATTGTAGAAGGTTATGCAAGCGAGGAGGTTGTTGAGTTCTGCATCGATTACATGCACGAGTTAGAACCGGTAGGAGTGCCTGTATCACGCCATGAGGGGAGGCTAGCTGGGAAAGGAGTAATAGGAAAGAAATCCACAAATTCTTACGATCCTTTTCTGTTCGAACAAGCTCATTTCACAGTCTTGCAGCTGATCGATGAGGTGTCCCCGTATATGGACATGCACAAGGATAAGCTGCGGAGGGAAAATCGTGGACGATCAGAGGTTTGGATAACAAAAGAGCACAATCGTGTGTTCAATCATTGGTTCAAGGAGCACATGTCTGGTGAAGAAACGAGTGTTACGTTGAGGTGGTTGGCAAAAAGGCCATCGGTACTATCTTGACATGGCAAGGATCGACATAAATGGATATACATTTTACACGAGAGCTCGGGATAGTAAAAGTACATACCAAAACAGTGGTGTCCGTATAGATGCCTCACGACAACACAGGCGACAAGAAGAGCAGCTTCTATGGGGTTATAGAGGAGATTTGGGAGCTCGACTACTGCATTTTCAAGATCCGGTGTTTGGTGTCGTTGGGTCAAACTCCCAAAGGGTGTCAAGGTGGACAAATACGGCTTCACTCATCGTGGACATCGAGCAAGTCGGATATAGTGACGAACCATTCGTTCTTGCGAAGCAAGTAGCACAAGTCTTCTATGTAATCGACTTACAGATAAGAAGCATCATGTAGTTTTTCAAGGAAAGCGAAGGATCGTCGGAGTTGAGAATGTCGTGGATGAGGAAGAGTACAACCAGCTTTGATGAGTTGCCTCCTTTCGTAGATGGTAGCATCAGGCTCGAGGAAGAAACCACTACGGAAGGCACCTATCATCGCGATGATCATGAAGAAGGCCAAATTGTGAAAGAAAATAATTAGCTAGGAGTAATGGCAAAATGTGTGTATTTATGTGGGGTAATAGAAATTTAATGTCGAAATATGTATTATGTGGAGTAATGGCAATTTTGGTATCTGTAATACTCTTTTATTTTCACATGTGAAATAAGTAAACACATACATCCATTAGCAATTATTAAATTTAGTAGTTAATATATATGAATAATTAGTAGTTAATATATATATTTATTAACTAGTTAATATGTATTATGTGGAGTAATGGCAATTTTTGGTATCTGTAAGAATATATATATTTATTCATCATAGATAAATTAATTATGAATAATTAGTAGTTAATATATATGATAGGTACATTAATACATCTAGTCATAGCTTCATATTAAAAGGAAATCTTAAAAATAGTATCTGTGGCGGTTCTTAATAAAACCGTCGAAATGATGTACTATCTGTGGCGGTTCTTAAGGCAAACCGCCACTGATAATGACTATCTATGGCGGTTCTTAAGGAAAACCGCCACTGATAAGTACTATCTGTGGCGGTTCTTACTAAAAACCGCCACTAATACTGCCCCATATAAATCTCCACACTTAACCCTAAGAACACAAAGGTTCCTCCCACAAGAACTCCGCAAGGTCTCTCCTCCCGCCGCAACGCCTCCCGAGCCCACGCCGACGCTAACGCCTCCCAACAAGCGGTCGACCTGGCCCCCGCCCGGCCCCGCCCGGAGCTCCCGTCGACCACCTCCGCCCTTCCCTGCTCCGGCCCCGTCAAGCTCGTCCCCACGCGCCACCCCGCCCCGGCCGATGCTCATTTGTGCCCGCCCGGTTAGTGCTACATGTGTTTCTAGCTTCACCACTAGAATTTGCCATCATTGTTTCTAGCTTTTCAAGCCATTCTGGATGCAAACTACCAGAAAAGTTATTCATGTCTGTCCATATATGAGCTGTTAGGACTAATGAATGAGGCGTTCAAAAGATATTGTACAAAAACCTTGAGATACCGCCCATTCCAGAAATCCTTTTCAGTCCGTACTAAATTTCCGGTACGCACGCAAGCAATATTCTTATATCGCACTTCATAGTAAATAATTCCTTCCGTGACATCTTAGTTTATTCAATATTTAATCATTCGCAAGCAATATTCTTATATCGCAGTGCCACAAGCAGTCGCAAGGCACAAATTTGTGTGGGTACTTCGTGTGCCAATACATGCGCGAAATCTTAGGTTCTACAATAATAGACAATGACGTAGAGGTTTGTCATGTTAACTTCAGGAATTTATTCGCACCATTCAATTTCTATCTATAAACTCTTAGATTTATTTTTCCTACTTGTAGCGCATCAAATTGCCTACGGCAGGAATGCTTCCTGTTGAAATCCAAGCCATTCAGGGACAGCTCGCCTACTTCATCATGAAGGAAGTCATCAACAAAAAGGGCGAGTTTTATGATGACGACAACAACGATCCACTGATCCATACTCTTCTGACACATCCTTCGCCTCCAAAGAACTCTGAAGGCTCGTAGGCTCGTAGCTTAAGAAGTAGTTGGTTCGTTAGTACATCTGAAGTCTGTAAATGTGGTTAGGATGTAGTGATGATGGTGCTCATCTTTGTATTCCCCGAAGATGACCATGATTGTTGGTTTATCATTTGTAATGTGTTGAATGGGTTGCCACTTATAGTTCACTTCGAAAACTGTACAAAATGGATATGACACCATTATGTGGGTAGCCATGGCTAGCAATTCCTGTTTTCATTATGTTGCTACAAAAGTTTTAGTATGTTTGAATTTTGGGCCCCACATCTCCACCATTGTTTTGGTATGTAATGTGTCTTTTCTAGATCTGCCACCATATCGGAAAATTGGGATGCCATCGCTCTCTCCTACAATGACTGAAGTATTTGTGATAAGTACCTATTCTTTAGTTTTGACTTGTGATTTTAATCTATTCTTGTACTTATCTATTGGCTGTTTTGTTCTTGAATACAGTATAGAAAACACAATGGATCTTTCGGAAAAGTTATTGCCTCGTATTTGAAGAGGCTTTGAAGAGCAAACTATTGATTTTGCTTCAAGAAAGGTTTGGATCGCAATACCACATGAATTTATATGCTACTATACACTCATATCTTTTCATCCATGAATGTTGCTTTGTCCATCTAATCAGTTGTTGCTAACTAGGTATGTCCTTATTGTATTTTTTTAATGAGTATAATAGCTCTTTTATACTTGTGAGTTGTGAATGTGTATGCCTGATTTTTTAATGTGTATAATAGTTCTATGCGGTACTTATCCATGTTCATGTGCTAATTGATTGTTATTTATCTTTTGCATGAAGCACTAATAAGGATGAGATCTTACTATTTATACATTAATGTTTTTGATTATCTATACTGTTTTGCATCATGGGAATATTCTTTTAATGGATGTCAAGTTAATCGCCACTAATTAAGCGATGTTTACGGATTTTCGCTTCGGGCGTATGAGATTTTTTTGCTTCCTTTTCTCGGTTTTACTCCATAAAAGAGATTGCCAATAAGTACAATGATGATCAGCTTCTACTTATGCAATTCATTTACATATATCATCATTTAAGCATTACGAAATATCATGGGTTCATAGAAGAGCAGTCGGTCATGCAACTCCTTATCGCTTTCTTCAAGGAAATGCTTTGTTTATACTAACTTGTCCTTCTTTGCCTACTGCTTCCCTCTTGCGAAATCATTTCGTAAATCCATCTCTAAAGTCTAAATATTGTATATATATCCTTACAGGGTGACTTTGACATTATTGGTGGTGCTTCACTGATACCAGAGGCTAAAATTATTAAGGTAATATATTTCCATATGGCATCGTCTTCCTTGTTTCTATGAGACTATGACTGAATTTTTCTCGCCACCCTTTACGTTATTCTTTGATCTGTTATCTTGCATGTTAGTCAATTATTTTATACTTCATATCAAAGAAAAGTTTCTTCTTCATATTTGGTATTGAGTTGGACATTTTATACTAGTGCGGTTTGTATTTTTGCCATGCCATTGTTGAGCTTTTGTTTTCTATGATGAGAGTAGCATTAGTTTATGCAGATCTCAATTATAGTTAGGGGCATAACACTTATATTGTCAATTAAGTTGTTACTTCTTATTATGATTACAGGTGCCGCTCGTCTTCCAGGATTTCATACCTGTGTTGGTGATAATGATGAACTATTGACAACAAAATGGTACAAAGAACATGGTAGGTTACCTGCTGAATGGTTTGCTGAATGGTTTTCTGCTGGATTGTATCATTCATCTTATGTATTACATATTGGCAAATGAGATAGTTGATTAGATTTCCAAGTAAACATAAAATCTGATAAAAAAAAAATCTATCTGATCCTTTGTTAGTGTGTATAATTCATCTTATGCAACTAATTTTTGCCGGATTGTATCATTCATCTTATGCAACTAATTTTTGTCTGTTTCTTTGATTCAGTTATAAAGATGACTTTATCATCCGCCATCGCTCGTGTGTATTCGTGTGTGTGCTGTTTCAGAGGGCATGGCTAGCACTTTCCTGAGGCTAGCCAGAAATGTCCGTTTTTTTTATTGTCGGACGGGTTTATCAGTGGCGGTTCCAGCTAAAAACCGCCACTGATAATAGAATTATCAGTGGCGGTTTTTATATACAACCGCCACGAATATTGAATTATCAGTGGCTGTTTTTAGCTGGAACCGCCACGGATATTGAATTATCAGTGGCTGTTTTTAGCTGGAACCGCCACAGATATTATCATTATCAGTGGCGGTTTTTCTCTACAACCGCCACTAATGAGTATTATCAGTGGCGGTTTTCAAACCGCCTCTGAAAATCTCCGATTATCACTGGCGCTTAATCTGTGGCGGTTCAAAAACCGCCACTGATGTCTCTTACGAACCGCCACTGATGTCCCTCTCCATAGTAGTGATATTTTTTAGGATAGTTCTGTTGTTTGCCGTATATCTTTATGTGTTCAAAACGTTGGTAAAGTCCTGTTACGTTGATTAGAGCCGATCTTTAAAATTTGATCTATGCTGCTGTTGAAACATCTTTCCCTATTGTTTCTGTTGGGGGTCCCAGCAGAAGTGCCTCTAAAGATTTTCTGTTACGCTGAGCTGGACATGCTCCGACTAGGATTTGTATATGTGACACGCAAGGGAACTCGGTCCATTGCCAACGAAATCTCCATGGTCGACTCCAACTCAGACTGTCCGTCCGCGTCACATGATCGCCATGCACCCATCCATAAAATTTGGCCCTGTCACTTCTTGATCTCCACTAATTGCTCACCATAGCAACGCTCCATTAATTGTAAATCAACCTTATGTAAACCTATGTTTAGTATCAAGAAAATAAGATTGATCTACATGCAAAGAATATAGAACGATATGTGTTGATAACGTGCTGCAAAACGAAGTTGTCCACCCTCGATCAATCAAAGCACGCCAATAATATCACACAAACAAAAGTAAGAGCACACACAATATAAGGTAAAGTTCTCTATCTTTATTAGATTGATTCTCTCTGTACAAGTGGTCCCCAATATATATCAAAATCAACAGGAGATAGATTCGGATTCGCCCACCAATAAATAGAGTCCTTCTAAACTTATACTGGAATTGTATCCATATGATAACAAAATTAAATCCCCGTTCGGAGCTGCTTATGTCAACATCACAATTCACAATGCTTGTTGCTTCCTTGATAAAAGTGGAGCCTAAGAGCCCAATTGTTTCCCTTGTGCATTATAATCTGCTTTCAAGCTATACATGAGGGCAACACAGTTACAATGCGTTATGTTGATTTTATAAGAGCGATCTGATATGGCGCAGGGTGTAAGCATTTGCATCTCACTCCTGATCACCATCTTTGGATGCAGGATCAGAGCTAGTCTAAGCCTATATTTCAGGCCGAGCCATACCTTTTTGGCAAAACTGTACTTTTACTGATTTTTTTAATATATTGTATATGGGCTTAGCATAGCAGGACTCGGACAGCCCGAAGCCTGCTTCCGCCCTTGATTGGATGCATGAGGCCCACGATGATCTATTAGCATCTACTCCGGACTTAAAAAATAGCTCTTTTATCGTATACTAAAATTATTATGAATCATTCATTCTTTTTTATCCAATGGATAAGATTAGTTGGTAGTTATTTATACTTTCTTTGGTAGTAGATTAATAAAAATACGAGAGGTGCTTCTATGTTTTTCCTCCTAATACAGGTTACACAAATCTTAAAGCAAACAAAGCGGTAAGTAATTGACATATACCATTCATTCATGCTTTAATATTTGTGCAGCTTTCAAAATGAAAAGGCACAGAAACACCTCCCTAAAAATACCTTTAACAAATCAATGGTTAAACCTGATTTCTACTACTTATTTTATACTACCGATATAATACACCATAAAACATCAATTAAAAAAAGGGAGATTTGTTGATTTGCCCTCTTTTTCGTGGTGCAATTGATCATTTGCCCTATATGTCTCATTGACATATGGCCCCAGGGCTCGCATGTCAGTGAAACATCATAGGGCAAATAATCAATGGCACATGTAAGTAAGGGCAAATCATCAATTGATCCTTTTAAAAAAAAGGTATGCACGCATCTTTTTGGTGGCATCAAGATTTTATGGTCTGACGCATTGGATGAAATACTTGTTGTATCAACATATTTTTTAGGATAGTTCTGTTGTTTGCCGTATATCTTTATCTGTTCAAAGCATTGGTAAAGTCTTGTTACGTTGATTAGTGCCGATCTTTGTAAAATTTGATATATGCTGTTTTTGAAACATCTTTCCCTATTGTTTCTGTTGGGGGCCCGAGCAGAAGTGCCTCTAAAGATTTTCTGTTACGCTGAGTTGGACGTGCTCCGACTAGGATTTGGATAAGGGACAAGCATGGGAACTCGGTCCATTTCCAACGAAATCTCCATGGTCGACTCCTACTCAGATTGTTCGTCCGCGTCCCCTGATCGCCATGCACCCATCCATAAAATTTGGCCCTGCCACTTCTTGATCTCCATTAATTGTTCACCATAGCAATTCTCCATTAATTATAAATCAACCATATGTAAATCTATGTTTAGTATCAAGAAAACAAGATTGACCTGCTTGCAAAGAATATAGAACGATATACGCTACATGGATATTAATCTAGGGTTTCAGCCTCGTAGAGAGTTGTGTTGATAACGTGTTGTAAAACGAAGTTGTCCACCCTCGATCAATCAAAGCACGCCAATAATATCACACAAACAAAAGTAAGGGCACACACAATATAAGGCATAGTTCTCTATCTTTATTACATTGATTCTCTCTGTACAAGGGGATGCCCAATATATAGCAAAATTAACAGTAGATAGATTCGGATTCGCCCACCAATAAATAGTCCTTCTAAACATAGACTAGAATTGTATCTATATTATAACAAAATTAAGTCCCTGTTCGGAGCTGCTTATGTCAACATCACAATTCACAATGCTTGTTGCTTCCTTGATAAAAGTAGAGACTAAGAGCCCAATTGTTTCCCATGTGCATTAGAATCTGCTTTCGAGCTATACATGAGGGCAACACAGTTACAATGCGTTTTGTTGATTTTATAAGATCAATCTGATATGACGCAAGGTGTAAGCATTTGCATCTCACTCCTGATCACCATCTTTGAATGCAGGGCAGAGCTAGTATAATACTATATTTCAGGCCGAGCCAAACCTTTTTGGCAAAATTGTAATTTTACTGATTTTTTAATATATTTCATATGGGCTTATCATAGCAGGCCTAGAATAGCCCGAAGCCTGCTTCCGCCCCTGATTGGATGCGTGAGGCCCACGATGATCTATTAGCATCTACTCCAGACTTAAAAAATAGCTCTTTTATCGTACACTAAAATTATTATGAATCATTCATTCTTTTTCATCCAATGGATAAGATTAGTTGGTAGTTACTTATACTTTCTTTGGTAGTAGAGTAGTAAAGATACGAGAGGTGTTTCTATGTTTTTCCTCCTAATACAGGTTACACAAATCTTAAAGCAAACAAAGCGGCAAGTAATTGACATATATATACCATTCATTCATGTTTTAATATTTTGCAGCTTTCAAAATGAAAAGGCATAGAAACACCTCTTTAAAAATTCTTTTAACAAATCAATGATTAAACCTGATTTTTACTACTTATTATATACTACCGATATAATACACCGTAAAACTTCAGTTAAGAAAAGGGGGGGAGATTTGTTGATTTGCTCTCTTTTTTATGGTGCAATTGGTCATTTGTCCCATATATCTCATTGACATATGGGGGCCCGCATGTCAGTGAAACATCATGGGGCAAATAATTAGTGGCATATGTAAGTGAGGGCAAATCATCAATTGATCTTTTTTAAAAAAATGGTATGCGCGCATCTTTTTGGTGGCATCAAGATTTCATGTTATGAGGCGTTGGATGAAATACTCGCTGTATCAACATATTTTTGAGGATAGTTCTGTTGTTTGCCGTATATCTTTATCTGTTCAAAATGTTGGTAAAGTCATGTTGCGTTGATTAGTGCTGATCTTTGTAAAATTTGATCTATGCTGCTATTGAAAGTATCTGTTCCGATTATTTCTGTTGGGGGTCCCAGCAGGATCTTCTGTTACGCTGGGCTGGACGTGCTCGACTAGAATTTGGATACGGTACGCGCAAGAAACTCGGTCTGCATGGTCGACTCCTACTCGGACTCCCCGTCCGCGTCCCCTGATCGCACCCATCCATTAAATTTGGCACTGCCGCTTAATTGCTCACCATAGCAGCGCTCAATTAGGCTCTTAGCCCTAAGCGCCCCCCGCAAGCACACGGCACCACGGGCTCGCGCGTTCGTTGCTATCTAGCTAGCTAGGCACGCTGCATTGCCATGGCCGGCGGTGAGACCATGGACCCCGTCGGCTGCTGGAGGACGCTGTTCAGCTCGCTGTCCGCCGACGACATCTTCGACCTCATCAACGAAGCCATCGCCGCCCTGGCGCGCGACCACCCGCGCGAGCTCGTGCGGAGGTGTGGCTCCATCCACGCCGCCGCGGCCTCCGCTGCCTCCAAGGCCGTCGATGAGGCCAGGAACCAGGGCGACAAGAACTGCTCCGGCGAGGGCTTGTTGCCGGTGCGCGAGAAGGTCGCGAGGATCAACAGCCAGCTCGTGGCGGCGGTTGAGGTGTCCGACGAGGACGTGCTCGAGTCGCTTCGGCAGCTGCAGGCCGTGCCGATGACCTTCGAGGCGCTGGAGGCGACCAGGGTCGGCCGCACCGTGAGCGGCCTGAGGAAGCACGCGTCGGAGCAGGTGAGCTCGCTCGCCGGCGACCTCTACAAGAGCTGGAAGGCCCTCGCCGACGAACACATCAGGAGCACCAGGACGCAGCCGGCGTCGACCGATACCGTCGCGACGGCCGCCAAGGCGAAGGCCTCGCCGACGTCGAAGCCTAGCGGATCCAACAAAGAAGCTGCGGTGCCGGTTAGCCGTGCGACTCGAAGGGTGGCTGAGCCCGGCAGAGGCTCGCCGCCGATCACCAGCGCCGTGCCCGCGACCAAGGCGAAGGCGGGTAGTCCAAGCGCAGACAAGAAGCGCAAGGAGGCGCCGGCGCTCGTCGATGAGGCGGCGCTGGCGACGGCGAAGCGAAGGCTCCACGATGGGTACCAGGAGGCGGCGACAGTCAAGGAGCAGAGGAGGATACAGGTGATCGACGCGCCGGGAAAAGCGCAGCCGCGCCCTGTCGTGGTCAAGCGGCTGCGCGTGATCCGGTACGCCGCTGCCGGCGCGGGGAAGAGCGCTCCGGTGCCTTCTCTCCGGATGTGTAAGCCTTCATGAGTAGACTGGAGCAGTAGATACTAGATAGATAGTAGTAGAGTTTTGGAGGTGAATTACTTGGTTAATTTGGTGGTGTGCCTCGTTGAGCGTCGGAGCTTGAACGAATTAATTCTCGAGTTCTTTTGATGGCTTCTCTGCGCATGCATGTAATACTGGTTTTGTTTTGTGACGTATCTCTACTAGGGTTCTGATTACCGGCCATTTTTCGGCGAAACTTTGATTTACCGGGCATCCGGTCAAGATCGCTGGATCTTCTCATCGCTTCCCCTCTTACGGCCCTCTCTCAACTCCGTTCGGCCGGAACGCCGTTTTGCTGTCTCCCTCTTCCTTGGGTCCGGCCACCGTGCACCGCCTGTCGCCCCCGTGAGTCTTAGGATGTGTTTGGTTGATAGGATAAGATTAAATGGGATAGGATGATCCTGTTCCATTTGGTTTTATTATTTTGAGTGGATGGGATGGTTCAGCATAAAGAGGGAATATTACTCAAATTTGTATCACTTGATTCAGGATATGATGATTCAATTCAAGCAACTAAACATATGGATGCTTTTTTCTTAAATCATTTTATATTTTTACCGCTTAATACAAGCAACCAAACACACCTTTAATTTATCAAAACCAATGGCATCACGTCGTGTTCCTCATCCTCTTGATCATTGCCCCTGAGAAAATTTGGGAATCGTGCAACATCCCACTAGAATGTCATCGATCGTCCTCCTCCACTCCGTCCGCAGCGCTGCCACTGTCAAATTCATCGCTGCCGGTTAGTTTCTGCAAAGTCGCCGCCACCACCTTATTCCTTGCTCCATGTTCTACCTCGTGCTCGTATCGTCGTTGTTGGAGGACCTCCTCCTCACTGTTGCACTAGCGCACTCAGCGCGTGTGATGCCCTCATGCTCGTGCGCGCTGAAGACAATGTAGCTAGTCGTCTGCCGTCGTCCTTCGCCTGACCGCCGCTCCTCGCCTCGGGCACGGCCCAGGAGCCGCCCCAGCCGTGCACCCCTCTTCTCCCCTTCACATCTCTGTCGTGTTTTTGCCATCGCTTGTGCCTCTCGAGCCGCCGCTGGCCGGCGGTGACATTGTCCCAACTCCCAAGCCGTCGCTGTCATGTCTCTGCCCTCTCTGCTGCCCGTAGTCCACTTGTGTACTTGACCCAGCCCGATGCCAACAAGATCGAACTTTTCAATCTAAGGCACCTGATTCCTTGGGCCTTGCTCGTCTACTCCTAGCCTGCCACGCATAAAGAATAGATTTAGATGTGGTTTGCTTCCGGTGGTTACAAATACTTATCAAATTTTAATATTGCTGATCAAATTTTGTAAGTATTGAGCTTGTTATGAAATTTTAATAAAATTCTCTTCTTCATTGGCTCTCTAGTTTATTTTATTATCAATCTTTAGCCAAAACATTAGTAATCAAACAGGTTTAGGAAAAACACATTTTCTGTAAAATAATTATCGGTATACATTTTATGGTACTACCGAATTCCGGTAGTACTGATTTCACAATGGTAGAACCGGAGTTCAAAATACAGAGATACCATTCAAAAACACCTTTTCTGTAAAATAACTACCGAAGATATGAGACGGTACTGCCAACCTTTGGAAGTATCGTACTTTACACATCGGTAGCTTCAACTAAGAAAAATGCACAAAAATATGCTTCTGTTTAATAGCTTCCGGGCAAAATCTCGGTGCTACCGCACATGCAGTAGTATCGACTTTATCACGACAGCACTACCGGTCCAAAGTTTTTGAGAAAAGCACACTACAAGAGCTCTCTGGAAAAAGACTACAGTGGTGTAAAGTGCAGTACTATAGCCCATGCGGTAGTACTTGCCCTAACTTGGCGGTAGTACCAATTTCTTTGAACATGCACAAACGACTTTGGAGACCCAAGTTCAAATGCAACTAAGGAATGAATTTTAAAAAGAGTTGAGCCAAATGGCCTTAGTCAAAATCCAAGCTACTAGTCATCACTCTCCCTTGATAGTAGGTCACCTCTTCTAGCAATCCGATCTTTTACATCTAACTCCAAGATCAATAAAACTATATAAAGAGGTTCTTAACACAATTACAGCTTGATTTTGAGCTTTTAGTCTTCTTTACTTGACCTTTTACCTCACATGATTTCCTTTTTCATGTGCCGAGACAAAGACTAATCTATTCTTACAAGCTTATGAGAAATTTGTCAGCGTTCTAGCTAACAGGCACCTCCGAATTGGGTGCTTATGAGGTTCAAACAGGGGGCTTTCGGGGCAATTGCCGGGGAAAGGAAGAAGACGACCGGGGTACCGGGAAACTCAGGGGAACAAGGAGGCGCCAGAGCTTTTTACCCAGGTTCAGGCCCTCATAAGAGTAATAGCCCTAGTCCTGCTTTCTTTGGTATTGCTTGTGTTCTTGCTGAAGGAAATGAAAGCCTTACAATCTTTCGAACCCCCTCTCCCATGCACCCTGGCTCCCTTTTATACTAGGGCTGACGGGGACGCATGGGTGGCTTACCCCACCACCATCATTACCTTTGGCATGGGATTATTTATTGCGCACGCCGCTCGTTCTTACTCTTCATTAATGATCGCCGCAAATTGTCACAATCCCACCTCGCCCCGGCCCACCAACGCTTCTGCTACGCCGTGGGGTAAGGTGTCTGCCGTGATGTCACGCAATTAATGCGTGCCTGGGGAAGCGGGCCGTCGCCTTTGCATCTCAAGACGCCTTGCATTTAATGCGCACAACTTGCATTAAATGCCCTTGACCTCGGGAGTGGCGCGTGCCACCTTTCCTCGGCGACCACCTTCCTGGTCGCCAGGGCGTGGCCTGGCGCCACGTGTCCCGGCGACCACCTTCCTGGTCGCTTAGGGCGTGGCCTGCCGCCACGCCGCCCCTGGCGACCACCTTCCTGGTCGCCAGGCGTGGCTTGGCGCCACGTGTCCCCGGACGACTACCTTCCTGGTCGCCAGGGCGTGGCCTGGCCGCCACGTGTCCCTGGCGACCACCTTCCTGGTCGCCAGGCGTGGCCTGGCCGCCACGCGTCCCCTGGCGACCACCTTCTGGTCGCCAGGGCGTGGCCTGCCGCCACGTGCCCGGTCGACCACACCTGGCGACCTTTTAAGCTGCGGGAGTGGGGACCCTGGCGCAAAGTACGCCGACAAGAGCCCCCGGTCCACCAGAGCGCTTTTGACCTACCAACTTCCTTTTCTCTCTTTTGAATACTAATCGGAGAACCGCTCGGCCTCGGTGGGGCCATTAATTAGCCCACTCGCCCGCAGCCTTCGGGAGACTTTACGCTTCTTCCGGTTCCCGAAGGCGGTTTGCGCCGTCATTCCCGCCTGCAACCGCGTGACGATCCTTGGGACACGCCTTCTTAACGGGCTTTTGAACTTCCTCTCTTTTTGTGTGTGGCCAGCCGAACTCGTCTTCCGACGCGATCGGCAGTGGATGGCGAATCGGGCTTCGTCGGCCCCATTCCGAATTCCCGGACGGCGGCAGTCCCGCTCACGGTTGTCGCCGGGAGGCGCGCGACGATAGTCCGTGCCATGCCGTCGATGGACGCCATGAGCACGCCCGACGTGACACGCCGGGCACCCTTGACAATCCGGGACCCTCCTCGGCGGCGAGAGAGGAGGCACCTAGGAGGCGCAGCGTCCGGATAGCGATGATGATGATGGTAATGGTGGTCGTTCCCAAAGGCCCCGCCAGGCTCGGCAGGCGGGAACCTACTGGCGGCCGCGGACTTCTTCTGCGGCGGCCGTTTCCTCGTTGGTGGCGGGAGGTTTGCCGACCAGGGGCCCGTCCTCCTTGCTCCCGCCGGTGGGGACAACAAACCTTCCGCCGGCTCCTCCTCGACCTTCGCCGGCCGGGTGGTGGGCGGCGACCACCGCCCGCGGCCTTGCCGGCAGTGCGCCGCCACCACTGCGGGCGGCGAATCTTCCTCCGCCCGCCGCCACCGCCAGCGGTCGCCCACGCCTTGCGCCGGTTCTTAGGTAAACGGCAGGCCGGCACAAGACTGTGGTGGTCCTTACTCCGAGCGTGCCTCGGTTCCCAAGGCCATCACCTAGGTACTTATTCAAAAAATGCACATACAGTACGGAATTTAAGTTTCTTTGAGCGGCATTTTGCCGTTACTTACGCCTTTCACGCCTCTTTCTTAGGGTTCCCGCCCCGGACCCTTCCGTTGCCCAAGCCGCGGGTGGTCCGGGCGCCGTGGCTGCAGGGGTCGCGCCATCCGGGGTAGCCGATCCCCAGGACGGCCGGGCAGGGGAGGGCGACCCTGCCGGCGATTCGGGCGCCCGTCGCCGCATCGAGGTCCGCTCGGCCTCGCCCTACCGGATCCACCCATCGCCTCCGTTCCTCGACGCAGACGCTTTGTCGGGCAGCTCGGGCCAGCTTTATTCCAAAGATAAGCGTGCGTCTAGCGACAGCAGGAGGAGCGGTTGACGGAGGCGGAATCGAGATTAACCGCCTCGCAAAGAGGTAGAAGATCTCGCGACGGGGCGGATCGAGCGAGTCGCGGCCGAGCGGGAGCAATGGAACAAAGCACTCGCCACGGAGAGGCTCATGAGCTGGAGGCGGAGAAGGCCGATAGGGCCTGGGCCAGACGTGGACACTTCGCAGATCTTTGCGCCATGCCTTCAACCGAGCAATGGCGGCCTTGCTTCGTTAGGGCTGGAGCGGCCGGTCCGCAGGAGGAGAAGCCACGGCACTATGCCTTCGCCTCTGCATCGCAGACTTCCTTACGCGCCGCTTTGCCGCCCTTGCCGCCAGGTCCGTCCAGAGGGGCGTAGCCGCGCGCCACGCGGCCACGTGGCCGGGCTTGTTGCGCAAGCCGTGACCCCAACTTCGATCCCGCAGCCACGGTCCGGGGGATCGAAGGCGACTGGGCGCAGGCGGAGGAGTGGGTCCACGACGCTTCCGAGCAGGTCGCGGCTCAGCTGGCGATGGAGAACCTCGTGTCGAGGCGGTAGCCGAGGACGTGGCGCTTCATCCGGACGTTCTCCGATTCGCGAGGATGTGGCGGCCGAGGCGGCGGCAGAGGACGAGGAGGATCCCCGCATGGCGTAGTTAGCTAGTTTGTTTTACTTTTGCTGTAAAAACTTCAGACGCAAGACAGCTTCAAATGGAATGGAAGCACGGGCTTCCCGCTATATGGCTTAAAGATTTCTTTGTTCTTATTCTTTACGGCTCCACGCGGAACGCTTGGAGACTTAAGGTCTTGAGCTAGGGAACGATCACTTAGCGAGTTCGGGCGGGGCCCCAGGTTCTTGGCAGTGGTGTTAGTCGCCGACCCCACGGGACACCACGAGTGTCATGACCGTCTGGGATCGTGCTAAACTAGCCATCCAATCACCCGTCCCCGTGCGCCGCTCACACTTAGTGATCCTACCCTCGCTACTGGGACAGGGTACCAGAGGCAAATCGCCCCGGCACTATCCGACAGAAGGCAAAAGACCGAAAAAAGGGCAGGAAGATCAGGCGGTTTGGACAGGAAAAAAAGAGTATTTAACTTCAAAACAGAGGGCCTCCCCCGACCCGCGGCGGAGCGGAAGACATACTCCAGCCGGTCGGGGGACGGAACCAAGGACTTACAACCAATCAAGGGTAGAACTTGCGCAGATTTTCTATATTCTGAGAGTTTGCTAGCTCCTCGCCGTCTTCAGTGGCCAACCTGACCGCCCCGGGACGAGAGACAGAGACCACTTTGAAAGGTCCTTCCCACTGGGGGGACAGTTTATGCGACCCGGCATGCGTCTGGATTCTTCGCAAGACCAGGTCGCCTACTGCCAGCGTTCTCTCATTAACCCGGGAGGCGTGGTACCGCTGAGGCTCTCTGGTACTTTGCAGCGCAAGAAAGCCGCTCGATCCCGCGCCTCTTCCAAGAGGTTGATGTCGTCTCGACGCAGCCTCTCCCTGGTCTTCTTCCACAAACGCGAACGCGAGGTGACCCTGATTCGGCTCCGAGGGGAGAACCTGCGCCAGAGACCAGAAGAAAGGGGTTTCCCGTGCCCGGCTAGGAGTGGTCCGAGTGACCACAACACAGCCGGAGCTCTTCGGTCCACCGGGCGCCACGCTTGTGGAGTCGGTCGAACGCCCGGTCTTGAGGCCCTTCAATGCAGTAGCGTTGGTCTGTTCGACCTGGCCGTTGCTCCTGGGGTGAGCGATCGAGGCAAAAGCAGACCTTGGTGCCCATCTCTTCACGAAGTCTAAGAAGGCCGCGCTTAGTGAATCGGGCGCCGTTGTCGGTGATGATACGGTTAGCGACCCGAAGCGGGCAAAAATCTCTCGTATGAACTTGACACCGCGTGGCGGTGATGGATCTTACCGCCTCGGCTTCTACCCACTTGGTGAACTTGTCGATGGCGGCGAGCAGGTGGGTGTAGCCCTCGTGGCCCGCTGAACGGGCCAGGATATCCAGCCCCCAGACCGCGAAGGGCCAAGAGAGCGGGATAGTCTGCAGGGCTTGGGCTGGTTGGTGGACCTGCTTGGCGTGGAATCGACACGCTTCACATCTCCTCACCACCGCAAGCATCACGGAGGGCGGTTGGCCAATAGAACCCTTGACGGAAAGCTTTTCCCGCCATCGCTCGTCCGGACACATGGCTCACGCACACGCCTCCAAGGAAATCCGAGAGCAAACAGCTCCCCTCTTCCCGAGTGAAGCACTTCAGAACAAATCCATTCTTACCCGGTGACAGTCCCCGCCACCAGGGTATAGCACTTGGCCTTTCGTGCTATCTTCTCTGGCCGACGCATCATCATCGGGGCACACTTGATCCCGCAGTAGGCCAGGATCGGATCCATCCATGTGCCTTCCTGGTCATACTGGCGACCACGCAGGTGGTCGTCCGAGTACTTCGCTGGCCGGCATTTCCAACGGAACCGCCTTCCCGAGCGAGGGTCGAGCGGCATCACCATCGCCCCCGCCAGAAATGGGGCTGCGATGGGCGATCGCGAAGCCTTTCCTCAAAGACCCCGACCGTGCACGGAGACCTGGTCGGCGAGCCGAGCGAGCTCGTCCGCCAGATGGTTGTCACGCCCGGGATGTGAGTGTATCGATCCTTCGAAATGCCTTTCCAACTTCCCGACCTCCGCCAGGTATGTCGCCATGACGGTCAGACAGAAAAGTCCTTCCTTGCACGATTGGCGACCGCCAGGAGTCGCCCTTTACTTGCAAAGCGCCGGACACCGATGGCTGCGGCAAGACGGAGCTCACCAAGAAGCCCTCGTACTCGGCGACGTTGTTGGTGGCCTTGAAGTCGAGGGCGACCACGTACTTGAGGAGGTCCCCGGTCGGAGAGACCAGGAGAACCCCAGCCCCCGCGCCTTCAAGCCTGAAAGACCCGTCGAAGAAGAGCGTCCAGGGGGAGGGCGCGGGGACCTCATCAGCTTCGGACTCAGATGGAGTCCACTCGACCATGAAGTCCGCCAGCCTTTGACTCTTTATTGAGGTACGAGGAGCAAACTTGATACCGAACTCCCCCAGCTCAACGGACCACTTGGCGATGCGACCCTCCGCTTCTCGGTTGTGGAGGATCTCGCGCAGGGGGTACGAGGAGACCACTGTGATCTCTCTCCCTTGGAAATAGTGCCGTAACTTTCTTGACGCCACTACCACCGCATAGACCATTTTCTGAGCCTGAGGGTACCTTGTTTCTGCGTCGTGGAGCACTTTGCTGATGTAGTAGACCGGCCGTTGGACCCCTTCCCCTTGTCCCGACCCTTGACGCCGGGAGGGGTCGTCGTGTGGTGGCTGGAACCTGGCACGTCAGGCGCGCGCGTTCCCTGCCGCCACGCACCGGAAGCCTCCGGCCGGGTCGCCACTTCAACTTGCTGTTGTGCGGCGTCCACCAGGTGGACGATGTCCCGCAGCCACGGAGTGGCTGGGGTGTTCGCTCGGAGTTACCGGGGATGATCGAGAAGCTGGCTGCCGCATGGAGGCTTCGGCGGGTGTCGTCAATCACCAGCGCTAAGCGCTGGACGGCCGACCCCGTCAGAGAGCCATGCGCGGCCCCCCCGAAGCGGAGGGACCCGGGTGGCCCGGCGCCCGCCCCGAACGGCGGGCTCGGCGACGGGCGCCGCTTTCCGCGGGCCAAGTGCCGCGATTGGAGTGCGACTCCGCCATGCAGACAAGCGCTCCTGCTTCTGCTGAGCTTCGAACTGGAGATGGAAGGAAGAGGGCAATCTAACCACCAAGAGCCCCTACCTGGCGCGCCACTGTCAGCGTTCTAGCTAACAGGCACCTCCGAATTGGGTGCTTATGAGGTTCAAACAGGGGGCTTTCGGGGCAATTGCCGGGGAAAGGAAGAAGACGACCGGGGTACCGGGAAACTCAGGGGAACAAGGAGGCGCCAGAGCTTTTTACCCAGGTTCAGGCCCTCATAAGAGTAATAGCCCTAGTCCTGCTTTCTTTGGTATTGCTTGTGTTCTTGCTGAAGGAAATGAAAGCCTTACAATCTTTCGAACCCCCTCTCCCATGCACCCTGGCTCCCTTTTATACTAGGGTCGACGGACGCATGGGTGGCTTACCTGACCACCATCATTACAATCGGCATGGGATTATTTATTGCGCACGTCGCTCGTTCTTACTCTTCATTAATGATCGCCGCATTGTCACAATCCCACCTCGCCCCCGGCCCACCAACGCTTCCCGCTACGTCGTGGGGTAAGGTGTCGCCGTGATGTCACGCAATTAATGCGTGCCTGGGAAGGCGGGCCGCCGCATCGCATCTCAAGACGCCTTTGCATTTAATGCGCACAACTTGCATTAAATGCCCTTGACCTCGGGAGTGGCGCGTGCCACCTTTCCCGGGCGACCACCTTCCTGGTCGCCCAGTGGTGTGGCCTGACTGCCACGCGTCCACTGGGCGAACACCGTCCTGGTCGCCCAGAGGTGTGGCCTGACTGCCACGCGTCCCCGGGGCGACCACCTTCCTGGTCGCCCAGGGGCGTGGCTTGGCTGCCACGTGTCCCCGGGACGACTACCTTCCTGGTCGCCCAGGGGCGTGGCTTGGCTGCCACGTGTCCCCGGGACAACCACCTTCCTGGTCGTCCAGGGGCGTGGCCTGGCTGCCATGTGTCCCCGGGGCGACCACCTTCCTGGTCGCCCAGGGGCGTGGCCTGGCCGCCACGTGCCCCCGGGTCGACCACACCCCTGGCGACCTTTTTAACTGCGGGGGAGTGGGGACCCTGGCGCAAAGTACGCCGACAAAATTGTTAGTCCTTTCACACGATTATCATTAATTACTAAAAACCTAAATAAAATTAAAGGTCTAGATGCTTCACCCCTAAACTACCTCACATACGAGTTCATCGACGACTACGGCTGGGACACTGCTGAGCTGTCTGCGGACCCCTAGACCTTTGCCAAGAACTACGAGCTCGAGGTCATCCACTATTGCTGAGCCATGCTCGATGCGCTTGGCTGTGTTTTCCCAGAGCTGCTCGCCCTCAACAACGTAAGGTTCAAGGCCGGCTCCCAAATCTTCAGCGAGGGTGGTCATGACTACCTCGGCAACCCAAGCAGGCAAGCCTCATCCACGCTTAGAGCATCCTCACCATCTGGGCTTCCCAGGTAGTGCTTATGGGCCCCATCGAAGGGCACCGCATTGCTGGCGGCTCTCTTAATGAGTTCGTCGACCCGCTCTACCTCATTAGCAGTTTTGACCCGCTTTGCCTTGCCCACGACCCTGAGATGTTTGCTAAGCTCAAGGTGAAGGAGATCAAAAATGGCCACCTCGCCATGTTCTCCATGTTCGGCTTCTTCCAGGCCATCGTCACTGGCAAATGCCGCCTTGAGAACCTCGCTCATGACCACCTCAGCGACGTGGTAAACAACAACGCCTGGGCCTACTCCACCAACTTCGTGCCTAGCAAACGAGTTTAGTTAGCTAGCTCACGCGGTTGCCCAGCTGCTTCACTGTCTTTCGGATAGGAGAGGGCATGGATTGCTGCTGCTGTTGCATGCGTGTCTTGTTTCATGTTGCATGTCAGTGCAACACAAGATGACAAGTTGGTGTTGTACGCTAAGATGATGTTTCTACAATAGCGGTTTTGTTCCCTATTGGTTATTTATCAAACTAAGGGCTTCTTGTTCTTCTGCTTAAGTACTTCAACTACGAAAACTTTCTGAATATTACAACAGAAATGTATTGTGTTACAAAAATAGAAACACAAATCCACAAATTTAAAAATTAAACTATTAAATTAATCTTCAATCAGTAAAAGGTACCAGCTTCAGGATGGGAAAAGGCAGCCCTAAAAAATTAAACTATCAAATTAATATTAGTATTGATTGCCCGGGTAATGTAATTGTTGCTGCCATTCAGGGCAAGCTTGATAAATTCCCTCTTTGCGATGTCCAACATATCCTATATCTAGTTCGACTCCAACTCGGACTGTCCGTCAGCGTCCCCTGATCGCCATGCACACAACCATAAAATTTGACCCCGCCACATCTTGATCTCCATGAATTGCTCACCATAGCAACGCTCCATTAATTGTAAATCAACCATATGTAAATCTATGTTTTGTATCAAGAAAACAAGATTGATCTACTTGCAAAGAAAATAGAACGATATACGCTACATGCAGATTAATCTAGGGCATCAGCCTCGTAGAGCGTTGTGTTGATAGCGTGTTGTAAAACGAAGTTGTGCACCCTTGATCAATCAAAGCACGCCAATAATATCACACAAACAAAAGTAAGAGCAGACACAATATATGGCGAAGTTCTCTATCCTTATTAGATTGATTCTCTTTGTACAAAGGGCGCCCAATATATATCAAAATCAACAGGAGATAGATTCGGATTCGCCCAACAATAAATAGTCTTTTAAACTTAGACTGGAATTGTATCTATATTATAACAAAATTAAGTCCCTGTTCGGAGCTGCTTATGTCAACATCACAATTCTTGTTGCTTCCTTGATAAAGGTAGAGCCTAATAGCCCAATTGTTTCCCATGTGCATTAGAATATGCTTTCGAGCTATATATGAGGGCAGCACAGTTACAATGCGTTATGTTATTTTATAAAAGCAACCTGATATGACCCAGGGTGTAAGCATTTGCATCTCAGTTCTGATCACCATCTTTGAATGCAGGGGCATAGCTAGTCTAAGCGTATATTTCAGGTCGAGCCATACATTTTTGGCAAAACTGTAAATTTACTGATTTTTTAATATATTTTATATGGGCTTATCATAGAAGGCCTCGGATAGCCCGAAGCCTGCTTCCGCCCCTGATTGGATGCGTGAGGCCCACGATGATCTATTAGCATTTACTCAAGACTTAAAAAATAGCACTTTTATCGTACACTAAAATTATTGTGAATCATTCATTCTTTTTTATACAATGGATAAGATTAGTTGGTAGTTATTTATAATTTCTTTGGTAGTACAGTAGTAAAAATACGAGAGGTGCTTCTATGATTTTCCTCCTAATACAGGTTACACAAATCTTAAAGTAAACAAAGCAGTAAGTAATTGACATATACCATTCATTCATGCTTTAATATTTGTGCAGCTTTCAAAATGAAAAGGCCGAGAAACACCTCTCTAAAAATACATTTAACAAATCAATGATTAAACCTAATTTCTACTACTTATTGTATACTACCAACACAATACACCGCAAAACTTCAGTTAAAAAAAGGGGATATTTGTTGATTTGCCCTCTTTTTCATGGTGCAATTAATCATTTGCCCCATATGTCTCACTGACATATGGCCCCAGGACCCACATGTCAGTGAAGCATCATAGTGCAAAGAATCAATGGCACATGTAAGTGAGGGCAAATCATCAAATTATACTTTAAAAAAAGGTATGCGCGCATCTTTTTCGTGGCATATAGATTTCATGGTCTGAGGCGTTGGATGAAATACTTGTTGTATCAACATATTTTTTAGGATAGTTCTGTTGTTTGCCGTATATCTTTATCTGTTCAAATCGTTGGTAAAGTCCTGTTACGTTGATTAGAGCTGATCTTTGTAAAATTTGATCTATGCTCTTTTGAAACATGTTTCCCTATTGTTTCTGTTGGGTGTCCGAGCAGAAGTACCTCTAAAGATTTTCTGTTACGCTGAGCTGGACGTGCTACGAATAGGATTTGGATATGTGACACGCAAGGGAACTCAGTCCATTGCCAATGAAATCTCCATGGTCGACTCCAACTCAGACTGTCCGTCCGCGTCACATGATCGCCATGCACCCATCCATAAAATTTGGCCCTGTCACTTCTTGATCTCCACTAATTGCTCACCATAGCAACGCTCCATTAATTGTAAATCAACCTTATGTAAACCTATGTTTAGTATCAAGAAAATAAGATTGTTCTACATGCAAAGAATATAGAACGATATGTGTTGATAACGTGCTGCAAAACGAAGTTGTCCACCCTCGATCAATCAAAGCACGCCAATAATATCACACAAACAAAAGTAAGAGCACACACAATATAAGGCAAAGTTCTCTATCTTTATTAGATTGATTTTCTCTGTACAAGTGGTCCCCAATATATATCAAAATCAACAGGAGATAGATTCGGATTCGCCCACCAATAAATAGAGTCCTTCTAAACTTATACTAGAATTGTATCCATATGATAACAAAATTAAATCCCCGTTCGGAGCTGCTTATGTCAACATCACAATTCACAATGCTTGTTGCTTCCTTGATAAAAGTGGAGCCTAAGAGCCCAATAGTTTCCCTTGTGCATTATAATCTGCTTTCGAGCTATACATGAGGGCAACACAGTTACAATGCGTTATGTTGATTTTATAAGAGCGATCTGATATGACGCAGGGTGTAAGCATTTGCATCTCACTCCTGATCACCATCTTTGGATGCAGGATCAGAGCTAGTCTAAGCCTATATTTCAGGCCGAGCCATACCTTTTTGGCAAAACTGTACTTTTACTGATTTTTTTAATATATTCTATATGGGCTTATCATAGCAGGCCTCGGACAGCTTGAAGCCTGCTTCCGCCCTTGATTGGATGCGTGAGGCCCACGATGATCTATTAGCATCTACTCCAGACTTAAAAAATAGCTCTTTTATCGTATACTAAAATTATTATGAATCATTCATTCTTTTTTATCCAATGGATAAGATTAGTTGGTAGTTATTTATACTTTCTTTGGTAGTAGAGTAATAAAAATACGAGAGGTGCTTCTATGTTTTTCCTCCTAATACAGGTTACACAAATCTTAAAGCAAACAAAGCGGTAAGTAATTGACATATACCATTCATTCATGCTTTAATATTTGTGCAGCTTTCAAAATGAAAAGGCACAGAAACACCTCCCTAAAAATACCTTTAGCAAATCATTGGTTAAACCTGATTTCTAATACTTATTTTATACTGCCGATATAATACACCATAAAACATCAATTAAAAAAAAGGGAGATTTGTTGATTTGCCCTCTTTTTCATGGTGCAATTGATCATTTGCCCTATATGTCTCATTGACATATGGCCCCAGGGCTCGCATCTCAGTGAAACATCATAGGGCAAATAATCAATGGCACATGTAAGTAAGGGCAAATCATCAATTGATCCTTTTAAAAAAAAAGGTATGCACACATCTTTTTGGTGGCATCAAGATTTCATGGTCTGACGCATTGGATGAAATACTTGTTGTATCAACATATTTTTTAGGATAGTTCTGTTGTTTGCCGTATATCTTTATCTGCTCAAAGCATTGGTAAAGTCCTGTTACGTTGATTAGTGCCGATCTTTGTAAAATTTGATATATGCTGTTTTTGAAACATCTATCCCTATTGTTTCTGTTGGGGGCCCGAGCAGAAGTGCCTCTAAAGATTTTCTGTTACGCTGAGTTGGACGCGCTCCGACTAGGATTTGAATAAGGGACAAGCATGGGAACTCGGTCCATTTCCAACGAAATCTCCATGGTCGACTCCTACTCAGATTGTCCGTCCGCGTCCCCTGATCGCCATGCACCCATCCATAAAATTTGGCCCTGCCACTTATTGATCTCCATTAATTGTTCACCATAGCAATTCTCCATTAATTATAAATCAACCATATGTAAATCTATGTTTAGTATCAAGAAAACAGGATTGACCTGCTTGCAAAGAATATAGAACGATATACGCTACATGTATAATAATCTAGGGCTTCAGCCTCGTAGAGAGTTGTGTTGATAACGTGTTGTAAAACGAAGTTGTCCACCCTCGATCAATCAAAGCACGCCAATAATATCACACAAACAAAAGTAAGGGCACACACAATATAAGGCAAAGTTTTCTATCTTTATTACATTGATTCTTTCTGTACAAGGGGATGCCCAATATATAGCAAAATTAACAGTAGATAGATTCGGATTCGCCCACCAATAAATAGTCCTTCTAAACATAGACTAGAATTGTATCTATATTATAACAAAATTAAGTCCCTGTTCGGAGCTGCTTATGTCAACATCACAATTCACAATGCTTGTTGCTTCCTTGATAAAAGTAGAGACTCAGAGCCCAATTGTTTCCCATGTGCATTAGAATCAGCTTTCGAGCTATACATGAGGGCAACACAGTTACAATGCGTTTTGTTGATTTTATAAGATCAATTTGATATGACGCAAGGTGTAAGCATTTGCATCTCACTCCTGATCACCATCTTTGAATGCAGGGCAGAGCTAGTCTAATACTATATTTCAGGCCGAGCCAAACCTTTTTGGCAAAATTGTAATTTTACTGATTTTTTAATATATTTCATATGGGCTTATCATAGCAGACCTAGAATAGCCCGAAGCCTGCTTCCGCCCCTGATTGGATGCGTGAGGCCCACGATGATCTATTAGCATCTACTCCAGACTTAAAAAATAGCTCTTTTATCGTACACTAAAATTATTATGAATCATTCATTCTTTTTCATCCAATGGATAAGATTAGTTGGTAGTTACTTATACTTTCTTTGGTAGTAGAATAGTAAAGATACGAGAGGTGCTTCTATGTTTTTCCTCCTAATACAGGTTACACAAATCTTAAAGCAAACAAAGCGGCAAGTAATTGACATATATATACCATTCATTCATGTTTTAATATTTTGCAGCTTTCAAAATGAAAAGGCATAGAAACACCTCTTTAAAAATTCCTTTAACAAATCAATGATTAAACCTGATTTTTACTACTTATTATATACTACCGATATAATACACCGTAAAACTTCAGTTAAGAAAAGGGGGGGAGATTTGTTGATTTGCTCTCTTTTTCATGGTACAATTGGTTATTTGTCCCATATATCTCATTGACATATGGCCCTAGGGCCCGCATGTCAGTGAAACATCATGGGGCAAATAATTAGTGGCATATATAAGTGAGGGCAAATCATCAATTGATCTTTTAAAAAAAATGGTATGCGCGCAACTTTTTGGTGGCATCAAGATTTCATGTTATGAGGCGTTGGATGAAATACTCGCTGTATCAACATATTTTTGAGGATAGTTCTGTTGTTTGCCGTATATCTTTATCTGTTCAAAATGTTGGTAAAGTCATGTTACGTTGATTAGTGCTGATCTTTGTAAAATTTGATCTATGCTGCTATTGAAATATCTGTTCCGATTATTTGTGTTGGGGGTTCCAGCAGAAGTACCTCTAAAGATTTTCTGTTACGCTGGGCTGGACGTGCTCGACTAGAATTTGGATACGGCTCGGTCTGCATGGTCGACTCCTACTCGGACTCCCCGTCCGCGTCCCCTGATCGCACCCATCCATTAAATTTGGCACTGCCGCTTAATTGCTCACCATAGCAGCGCTCAATTAGGCTCTTAGCCCTAAGCGCCCCCCGCAAGCACACGGCACCACGGGCTCGCGCGTTCGTTGCTATCTAGCTAGCTAGGCACGCTGCATTGCCATGGCCGGCGGTGAGACCATGGACCCCGTCGGCTGCTGGAGGACGCTGTTCAGCTCGCTGTCCGCCGACGACATCTTCGACCTCATCAACGAAGGCATCGCCGCCCTGGCGCGCGACCACCCGCGCGAGCTCGTGCGGAGGTGTGGCTCCATCCACGCCGCCGCGGCCTCCGCTGCCTCCAAGGCCGTCGATGAGGCCAGGAACCAGGGCGACAAGAACTGCTCCGGCGAGGGCTTGTTGCCGGTGCGCGAGAAGGTCGCGAGGATCAACAGCCAGCTCGTGGCGGCGGTTGAGGTGTCCGACGAGGACGTGCTCGAGTCGCTTCGGCAGCTGCAGGCCGTGCCGATGACCTTCGAGGCGCTGGAGGCGACCAGGGTCGGCCGCACCGTGAGCGGCCTGAGGAAGCACGCGTCGGAGCAGGTGAGCTCGCTCGCCGGCGACCTCTACAAGAGCTGGAAGGCCCTCGCCGACGAACACATCAGGAGCACCAGGACGCAGCCGGCGTCGACCGATACCGTCGCGACGGCCGCCAAGGCGAAGGCCTCGCCGACGTCGAAGCCTAGCGGATCTAACAAAGAAGCTTCGGCGCCGGTTAGCCGTGCGACTCGAAGGGTTGCTGAGCCCGGCAGAGGCTCGCCACCGATGACCAGCGCCGTGCCCGCGACCAAGGCGAAGGCGGGTAGTCCAAGCGCAGACAAGAAGCGCAAGGAGGCGCCGGTGCTCGTCGATGAGGCGGCGCTGGCGACGGCGAAGCGAAGGCTCCACGATGGGTACCAGGAGGCGGCGACAGTCAAGGAGCAGAGGAGGATACAGGTGATCGACGCGCCGGGAAAAGCGCAGCCGCGCCCTGTCGTGGTCAAGCGGCTGCGCGTGATCCGGTACGCCGCTGCCGGCGCGGGGAAGAGCGCTCCGGTGCCTTCTTCTCTCCGGATGTGTAAGCCTTCATGAGTAGACTGGAGCAGTAGATACTAGATAGATAGTAGTAGAGTTTTGGAGGTGAATTACTTGGTTAATTTGGTGGTGTGCCTCGTTGAGCGTCGGAGCTTGAACGAATTAATTCTCGAGTTCTTTTGATGGCTTCTCTGTGCATGCATGTAATACTGGTTTTGTTTTGTGACGTATCTCTAGTACTAGGGTTCTGATTACCGGCCATTTTTCGGCGAAACTTTGATTTACCGGGCATCCGGTCAAGATCGCTGGACCTTCTCATCGCTTCCCCTCTTACGGCCCTCTCTCTCTCTCTCAACTCCGTTCGGCCGGAAAACCCTTCTAAACAAGTCTAATATTAGATAGATTATTCATAGGAAAATATTTAACGACACGCAGGACCTACGCATCGTAGTTTTGCTTCATAGAGTTCTATACGCTGTATATCAACAATTTTACTTACATTGGGCCACTGCCTCTTTTCATTATTTATTTCTCATTGTTTTATTTGATGAATTTTGTGTACAAAAATTCATCAAACATGCATCCCAAACACCGACAGCACCGACCCCAACTTCTCACTGTTAGATCCGGATGATGCATATACACTCGCTAATTCTGTTCTCGCAGCATACATCATAGGTTCGTCACCAACTTCGATCGTATGTTTGTTTCCTTTATATGGACAGAACCATTTCTCCAGCTTTTACACCGGTCTCTACAAACTGAATAATATAATAGTGGCAGTGGATACATCTGATGTTTTAGATTGGTCTCCACAACCTACGGTACAGAGTAATCACTGTATAATGTACAGGTGATGTAGAATCACTGTATAAACTACGGAGCTATTTATCCTAGTCCACTTGCTCTACCGTCCCAGAAGAGCTGTCATAGTCATGGTGTTTCTGGAGTTCTGAATATCGTCACCCTTTTCGTCTATTTCACCATTTCTTTGTGCGAAATATGCAGGCTGATTTGGTGTTGGAAGAGATGATGTGCTTCCATTCTCCAAGATGGACACAACAGAGGACATGAGTGGCCTGCTGCTCGTGTTGTCCTGAACGCACAAGAGCCCGACGTGGATGCAAAGCAAAACTTCTTCCCATAGACAGCTCTCCACGATGGATGAGTCTACCAGATCATATGTCTTCCCTTCCTTCCATAGGTTCCATGCCTGAATTAAGCAATCAAAGCAACCATTTATTTTCGAAGACAAATACCAATTCAATCACTGCATGGACCTGTACTAAGAGTTTCAGACCTACAATCTTGACAAATTCAGAAATGTTTATACTTACACAGGCTATAAGACTCGGGAACTCCATGAAGCCATCGGTAGAGCTTATCCTGACACCACTTACAATCTCCAAGACTAGCACACCGAAGCTGTAGACGTCAGACTTGACAGAAAAGATGCCCTCCTTTGCATATTCAGGAGCCATGTAGCCGCTAATTAGACCATTTAAGATGTGAGAATGGCTAGATGCTAACCAAGTACGATCATATGCTAAATTAAGAAGACACATTCAAATTACTACTCACTATGTTCCAACAACTCGTTTGGTATTCGCCTTTTGCTGGTTTTCACAAAAAATCTTGGCCATGCCAAAATCTGCTATTTTGGGTCTCATCTCTGCATCCAGCAAAACGTTACTCGCTTTGAGATCCCTATGTATCACTGTCAATATTGAATCTTGATGTAGGTAGAGAAGTCCCCTAGCGACGCCTTTGATTATCCCAAATCGTGTCGGCCAATCTAGTAGTGATTTTCTTGCACTGTCTGCAAGGAGCAACAATACCATATGAAGATTGTGTTCACTTTATCGTGGCGTTTTTCGGTGACTTCAGTTGAGACCAGAACATACCGAAAAGAATCGCATCCAAGCCTTTGTTAGCCAAGTACTCATAAATCAGCAACTTCTCAGCTCCCTCGATGCAGCAACCAAGAAGTCGAACCAAGTTTCTATGTTGCAATTTGGCAATTAAAGTAGCTTCGTTTTTGAACTCCTCTATTCCTTGTTCAGAATCCTTACTGAGCCTCTTGACAGCAACCTCTCGACCATTGTCTAATGTTCCCTTCCGAATTTTAAAAGAACAAGTGAGGTTTGAGTATAACTAGTTACATGCCCGTGCGTTGCTACGAAAAACAAAATTGATAACGAAAAATAAAGATTAAAAAATAAAAAAAAATTCACAAGATCAAACATCTATCTTTAACGCTTCGTTTCTTGCGAAAGCTGGCTAATTAAAGCAACGCTTCGTTTCTTGCGTAGGGCAATTAAGCAGGGCAATTAAGTAGGGCAATTAAGCAGAGCAATTAAGTGGCAATTAATGACGTGGGAAGAACGGACCACTGCCACCAAGTGCTGCTTTAGAATAGTAGAGATTAGAGAGCTTGATATGTATGACGCTTCGTTTATGGCACTATTGAAAGTTTTTTTCAAAATTTTTCCTTGCGGGAACTGGCAGTCTTGCGTTAGTTTTAATGTGAAAGCTGGCTAATTAAGAAGGGCAATTTACCAAGGCAATTAAGCTGGCTAATTACTGTGTTTGTTTCATTTCAAAATATCTGGAAGCGGGAAACGGTAGAATGGACCGCTGCCACCAACTCGTGCTTTAGAATAGTAGAGAAGATTATATTCATGAACTCAAGTGGAGAAGGCTATTACCGAATACAACTAGTACCTTGTAAACCTTGCCAAACCCTCCACGTCCGATCATAAATGTTTTGGAGAAGTTGTTCGTTGCGGTGACAATATCTCTGAATCGTATAGATGGGAATTCAACATCTTCAGCAGGATTTCCTTCTCCAGGTTCACTTGAAGTATTCACGCTTCCGGGCACCAGGTTCTTCTGAGTTTCGGTTTTTCTTCCGTTGTCTGGAAAATTAATGTCGTGAGCATTTCATCTCCGATGGGAATGACATATTTAAAGATTAAAGGAATAAAAATGTAATCTTACCTCTGAACTTGCAGAACCATACAAAGAAAATGCATGTGAGCACCGAAACGCTTGCTAACACTGGCATCACAATTTTTACAGCGTTTGTCCTTGCCCTTCTACCTGCACAAATACAGGGCAAAGTTTCATGAACAAATGCAAGAGGATACCGCCTTTCGATACAAATTAGTAGAAAGAAATGCATCTGAGGCAATTCGTATGTCATTTTAACCAATGCAAGATGATACAGATGCTCGCTTATATTCAGTGCTAATACTGTATGTATAATACATAGTAGAGATTAGAATGGTACCAGTGAAACCTGCAGGAACGCGGAGGTAGAGCGTCTCAGCGGCGGCACCCCAACGCTCGCCTATCATCTGCGTGTCCACCAGCTCCCCCACCCACACCAAACACCGCGTCACACTCCCCTTGGCGCTGCTGCTGTGCAGATCCGCGTACGCGTACGCCACGCAATAGCAATTTCTGACGCACTCCGCCGCGCACTCGTCCGAGCTCCGGTTGCCGACGAGCAAGAACTTGTCCGGCACCTTCATGCTCCGCAGCGCCAAAAAATCATCCCGGCCGCCGCACGGTAGCGCCTCCTTTCGCCGGCACCCCTGGGAGAACCTGCCGTCGCTCCACTCCCCCCTGCTCGCCGGCTCGAAGCCGTCGAGGCACTTGCACGTCGGGGCAGCCTCCGTGATGTCGCAGTAGCCGTACGGGCCGCAGTAGCCGTACCGGTTGCACTCACGGGACGGCCACGCTTCGAGCGTGGCCCACTCCGACGAGTTGCGGTTCCAGCTCAGGAGCCGGAACTTGCCGGAGTTGCTTATCACGTACCGCGTGGGCGAGGCGCCGTCGTTGACGGTGAAGGTCGTGTAGATCTCCTCCTCCGTGTCGACGACCGCCAAGTAGATGGCCGTGCCAGTGTCGGCGTGGTACTTGCTGATGGCCATGTACCCCGTCCAGACGACGCTGCGCCAGTACGGACGCGACCCGTTCCACATGGGGAGCTGGAGGGACGTCTCCGGGTCCATGCCGTAGGAGAAGCTCCCCGGCGAGGGGTCGTCGGGGCCCTTCCAAGACACAAAGCGCCCGGCGTCCCGCGTCCGGTAGTTCAGCCGGACCTTCATGCCAGGGATGAACCGATGAACGTGTCGGTCGGGTGGTCGAAGCTCTGCCATAAGACCGTGCCGTTCGGTGACCGGAGGACAAGGTTGCCGGTGTTCAGAAGCACGGCCGCCGGCGACGAGGACGAGCTAGACGCGACGGTGGTGACGTTGGTCGTCCAAACAACGCGGCCGTCGCCGTCGGACAAGACGAGATTGGTGTCGTCGGCCAGTGCAAGCGTTGGGGCAGTCGGGCAGAGGACGCACGTGAGGAATGGTTGGTGACCGCGGTTTCCCGGTTGGCCACCCACACCACGGTGCGCCCGGGGATGTTGTTGTACCATATGCCTATGTACTGCCTGGCCGGAGTGGAGTTGGAGGGGGAGAAGAAGCCCAAAGCGAAGACGCCGCCGTCGGACACGACGGATTGGCCGGGCAAGAGTGGCTTGCCGACGGCTAGCTGGTCGCTAGCCGGTGCGCAGGAGCGCGGCAAAAGGAGGAAGAGGAGGTGGATTGCGATGCTGGTAGAACGTGGCAAATCCATTGATAAGGTTTTCTTTTTTTTTCGCTCTCAGTACGGTACAAAAAACGGAGCAGTAGTCTAGGGTGCAGCCAGATTAATTGGCTCTACAGACTGCACGCAAGCGAAATAAGCTTCTGAATTCCATTGGACTAGTTTCAGACAACGTTGGAGCTTCACATTTCGGCGGGTGTCTTCAGAACGAAACTTGACATTTGTGCCTACTTGCTGCCAGCGTAGTGGCATGTAACAAATGGATGTTCGAAATACTCTTCTTCGTATACCTTACGCATTAATGCAATCTATCTTCGCCAACAACTACGTACATTGATTTCTGCTTAGGAAGGTGCGACCAAGTTCCAGAGAATCGGTCGGTGACTAAATAAGCTTGCTCTTATTTAGTAGTTAGTTTTGCATGAGAGTATATATACAGATAGATTATTTATGTATAAAAGAGAAGAGATAGTTATTGTACAATATCTAAAGACAATTTTAGATATAGCTATTGTACAAGCTGATTCTTTGTTCATCCTAGATGATATAGATAAGAGATGAAGCAAATAGTGAGCTTTAATATTATACTTGCTCTTAGAAGAAAAAACATAGAAGCATGGTGATTACTTACATATGCTTACTGTTCAAACTGCGCACAAAAGTTCCAATGTTGTCAACTATACAATCTTAGTTGAACGTTAAAAATTAGAAAACATGGTGAAGAAAAAATTCCAAGTTTCAAAGGGCTTCTATACTTTTTTTTCTTCTTCTAATCTCTACTCGCGCTTTATCTAGCGTGGCTTACTGAAAGAGAGAAAAAACTGATGTAGACAAAAACTTAATCATTTGATACGCTTTCTGAAACCGTTCGGAATTTTAATTGTCCTGGATGAAGTCACCTTGCAGACTTGCTCCAATTTACCCCATTGTCATTCTGACGACTTCCAATTTAGACTTGAAGCTGCATATGAACGCATACTCTTCGCACCAGTCAACGTGCTTGTCAAAACTAATGTGTCATGCATGATCCGTTGTTAATTTTTTTTTTTGGGCAACGATTGATGCATCTAAAATTAAAGAATTGTCATTCTATCGCCCTTCTATGCTGGTAAGAGTGCAAGTGTTCTTGGAGTTTTGAGTATTGTCTCCTATTTGATCCATTTCATTGCTCCTTGGTACAAAGTATGCAGGGCAACTCGGGGTTGGAAGTGTGGTGCTTCTATTCTCTGGGTTGAACACAACAGATGACACAAATGGCCTATCATCTGGGTTTTCTTGAACACACAAGAGTGCTACACGGATGCAAAGCAAAACTTCGTCCAGGGAACAAGTATCCATAATAGATAAATCTGCCAAATGGTTTTTCTTCCCATCCTTCCTCATATTCCATGCCTGAAACAATCCACTACTAGAAAACTAGGCTTCAGTACCGGCACATCATTATCGGTTGGATTTGAACCCGTACTATTAGTGATATTAGTACCGGTTCATTGGCTACAATGCCGTAATGGGCTTTTAGTACCGGTTGGTCTCTCAAACCGGTATTAATGAGTTGCATCAATACCGGTTTGAGTGAACAACCAGTACTGATGCTCTACCCCCGACTCACCAGCTGCTTAGTACCGGTTGGTGTAACCAACCGGTACTGATGCTCTTCCATCAGTACCGGTTTGTTACACCAACCGGTACTAAGCAGTCTTATTTGAATCTCTAAATTTACCATGATTTGGATGCATGACTTGGATGTATCAAAATTTAGCTAAATTTGAAGACTTAGCTAAATTTTCATGCATGACTTGGATCTTAATATAGTTTTAGCATTTTTGTAAAAATTTCAGAGCATGATCAGCTCTGTGAATTTTTGGAAAAAACTTTTAGTGATTCTAAATCTAGATTTTGATTTTTTTTTAGAAATATTAAATACATTCAAAAATTTATGAAACTTTTTGGAGGGTTCCCTGGATTATTTATAAATTAAATAAAATATGTATAGTCTTTAAAATATTTTGAAATCCAAGCTTGAAAATAAAAACTAGATTATTAGTAAAGAACATAAAAAATATTTTCAAGCTTTGAATTCAAAACATTTAAAAGCCTATAAATATTTTTTATTTAAGTTTTAAATAATCCAAGGAACCTCTCCAAAAAGTTTCACAATTTTTGAATTTATTTAATACTTCTGAAAAAAAAAATCAAAATCTAGATTCTTTCATTAAGACATAATCACTAAAAGATTTTTCTAGAAATTCACAAAGTAGATCATGCCCTGAAATTTTTACAGAAATGTTAGCACTGTCATAAGATTATCTCCAAAAAATTTCATAAAATTGTAAGCACATTTGATAGATTTAAATGAGGATGAAGGTAGATAGAATTGTCTTGTCACGTACAAGTTAATAGCCAAAGTAACGATTCACCGACGGGAGTGGCAAAAACAGAATCAAAGTTGAGATCTGATTGTAATGAATGGACGAGTATTTTTTTCGATTGTATTTTAAGAACATGGTAGCAAATAAGGAATTTTCTCTATATTAAACGTCGTTGGCCAAATGTAGCAACATTTGTCTCGAGTCATCTACGAACAGAAGCAAATACGATAAGCAATGTGTTCTTGACTTTGTTTCAAGGACATATACATGGTGTATGACTAGTCTAGAACATACCGAAAAGGATAGCATCTAAACTTTTATTAGGCAAATACTCATAAATCAAAAGTTTTTCATCCCTCTCAACGCAGCAACCAAGAAGCCGAACCAAATCTCTGTGTTGCAGTTTGGCAATTATGCCCCTCGTGTTGTCGGGAGTAGCAATTGCCCCCTACAGCCTGACGGACTACCTACCACAAGGAAACAACACCATTCTCCCTCTGAGCGGATTCTGAGAAGGCCGGCCCCAAGGACGACACCTTTGGAACCACGTTGAAAGACTAGGTAGACCGCCGGAGGGGTCAACCACAAGGTGCTTGCGACGACACCCGCCATCTTCCGAAGTAGCCAGATCCGAAGACGAAGGGCTACACTGGTCGCCGAAGGGCTCAATGCCGAGGTGGCCATGGCAGCCTTCGTCAACCGCCCAAGGGGTGCACCGTCAGACAGGCCTCGGGAACAGAGATTGAGGCGAGGACGCCGACATGATGGGATGGCAGGTCTATCCCGGAAGGGGGGAAATACGGCAGACTTCGCGACCACCTCACATTATTATTGCCTTCATAATTTCAAGAAAAAACTTATATTGTGTTTGTCATACAGACAACTCAATTCAATTAGTGAACTCCTATTATTAAGAGAAATGTAATACCTTATAAACTTTACCAAATCCTCCCTGCCCGATCCTGGTTGTTTCTGAAAAACTGTGGACGACAATATCCTCAAATCTGAAAATTCAAGACCTTGGGCAGGGTTTCCTTCCTAGTATTTTTAGATGTACTCTGATATTTACTGATTAAAAAGGAAGTGGTAGTGGTTCATCTGCCACTCTTCTGTCCTCTTCTCACGTAAAACTAGGCCAATAAACGCGGCGCACATGAACGAAAAATGATTTTGCATTTTTTTCAGAGAAAAAATAGACCTAGATGTACTTTTCATATTTTTTGAGGTTTGAGTTGAAAAAAGTACACATATTTCTGTTGACAAAAACATTTTTTCCGGAGAAAACGGAGAAATGACCTGGATGTAAAAACCGGGGACCCGTTTATTATATTTTTGGACCTCACTGCTATTCCGAAAAAGTAGAAAATGGCTCGCTCGCGATTTGTATTTAACGGGAGCCTCTTTCCGTAAAGTAACGAACGGGGGACCTAAACGCGATCCGGAAAAAAATTTCTTGCCCTCACAAAAAATCACAAATGACCTTTTCGTAAATTCACATGGATCTATCCGTAATTTGAAGGGATGGAGGTTTTTTTTTGGAAAATCGGAGGGATGACAGGTGGACACCATGAGGAGCCTTGGAACCTCCCGAGCTTAATATAGGTATAATTACATGCTGGCAGGTGAGTCTTCCTTAGGAAAAACAAAAATAAACAGAAAAATAATTTATCAACAAACAAATACAATCACGCTAAAAATTCTCTAACAATAATGTATATATGTGTGTGTATATGAAAATGGTTCTATACCCTTGGGAGTATGTACTTCCACCCGCAATATACCGTTTAAATGATGTTGTTATACCTCTTTATTCTTTTGAGTATACTCTAATACTGATTATAAGATACTCCAAAGTGAGTTCTATGAAAATTTCATCAAAATCCACCTTTTTAGCATATTCTGTTTATATACTCTTTTTACATATAGAAAAGGGTATACAGCAAAAAAAAGAGGGTTTCGATGGATTTTTTTTAACAATGTCGCATTGTAGTATCTTATAATTATTATTGGAGTATATTGAAAGTGATAAAGGAGTATATAACATTCGTTTAAATGGTATACTGGAGATGGGAATACAGAAAAGGCTTTATATATATATATACTAGTAAGAAGCCTGCACACTGCAACGAAATTCCAAACTTCGTACTCAACAGCATTTTTCTTTAACACATGAAGTAAATAAATCAAAGAAGTCCTCTCCTTGTTTCAAACCAACGTATCTAAAATAACTATTCTGCTTGATGAGTTCAATGTAATCGAGAGAGTGAGAATGTTCATACACCACGACCAGCTATGTGTACTTAGACAAAGTTATATGCATACAACCTTCCAGACAAGTAGGGATGACATCTTCATCTTCTGAAGTGACAACTACATAATTGTTGTTATATGCTTTTGCAGATAAACTCCTAGTTGATTCAGAACAGTGGACTTTATGTTCATCCTCAGGTTCAGTGCTGCTCCATTTCTTTTAAGCAGCTAAATGTTCAATGACAGAGCTGCTGCCATTTTGTCTAAGAGCCGGCGACACTTCTTGTGCGAGATTTATAGACTTTTCACGCCTTGATACCAATCCCTCCCTTAGAAGAAAGGCATATCTAGAATCAGTATCATACGGGGGTGGTCTAGAAACAAGGTGATAGGTTTCAGACAACGAATTGTCAACAATATTGGTACTCAAATTAATGGATGCCAACCGAGCAGCTCCTTGAGTGGGGTTGCTTGGCCTAGACTCAAGCCTCTAGAATGTTGCAGTGCACTACATAAATAAAGGAAAAAAGAGGTACCAGAGTTAGAGTAAAATGTTTCATAGTGAAAGTGAATGCATCATATCCTAAAAATTCATTGAAACAAATGCAATTTGCCACACAAGTTTGATATTGGATTTATGATTTATCTCTACTATTAATATGTTCGAAGATTGTCCATAGACTATATCTAGCATGTAAAGGCTGTTGAAAACAATCAAAACTTATGAAAGGTAAAGGACAAGCTAATGATCTCAGTACCATCTTTTGCCTCTTTAGCAATGTTTTGGTACCCAGCTGATCATAGCACGGTTCACCACTATTGATATTTTTCTATCCAACAAACATCAGTGGGGCATCTGCATCTATATTTTTGGGGAATGATTAAATAAAAGAAATTGCAGGTAAATTGTGAGGACCTAAATAAAAGAAATTACATGTTCTAGTTACCATCTGACAAAACAAGAAGTGTAACATCTGCATCTATATCTTTGGGGAATGATCTCAAACATTTCTCCAAAAGCACAAGTTCCACGTATCTATACTACATTAAACCACGAGTTATGGTAATCGTCTGTTATATGCTCTTGCCTTCCCCCTCACAGATCAAACAGTGCCAATAGGTGGGACACCACAAATCCCAATTTTCCTACGCTTCCGCCCCACCTCACTCAATTCTATCCGTTCCCGATAGTGTCACCCCCATCTGGTCATCTCCATATTGCCAACACCGCTCCTCTGCACATTGTAAGTTACTGACTCATGATTTAGGCAACTCACAACTACGATTACTGAACCATACTAAATTGTTTATAGATGCATCTCAACACCAGCTACACTACTTGCCATATATTCCCCTATAACTGACCACACCCCCTATAGGGCAAGGCAATCACCAGTTCAGCTCACTGTCTTGAACTGCTCCTTAACCCCGAGTACTGGCGCCATTATTTCATCCAATCAATTTTGAGTTTTTATCATCACTACAAACTCGTATAGACTCATCCGACCATCTAGTCAGTAATGACAGATTCAGATTGCACATAATTGGAGTATATATAGTACCTTGTCTATGTTAACCTCCTGCAAAACATTGTTCAGCACAATGTCATCAGTTTTGCAGGACTCATCAGCTAATGCGTCCAACAACTGCTTGTATTCAATGTAGCCATTGTTGTCCTTGTTGAAGAAGTAGAACATAGGCTGTGGAAGATAAAGTGCATGATGAAACTGAAGAACAAACACATTTTCCACTAAAGGTGTTCTTGACAACACCATAAATAGAAAGAGGGAGGAATATTAACCAATAACCACCTTGCAAAATGCGTTCTTCTCAGTTCTCACTCAATGTCTACTTGTGCATAATTGCCTTGCTACCTGTACAACAACTTCTTTAGATAACTAAAAACTCAATATAACAAAATTAAATAGACAGTTAATGAGGAGGAAGAGCATTCTAACTAACACCATTTTAAGGGAAGCATTTGGATGCATTAACAGTATCAACAAATTGGCTACATCAAGATTAATGAGATTGTGTACATGCATGGAATGGAAAATCAAGCAATTAAATCAGCACATGGATGCATGGCAGATGCAGTAGATAATTAATTTACCAGCTATAATGGCAAATTGCTGATACCAGCGAATGGAACACCCAATTATTTTTGAGAACACCCACATGATGTCCAAATCTGAGAAGTAAGGCATGCCGTTGTAGGCACAAAATCATGACCCTATCCAATATCACATTAAGCTAAGAACTCAGTAGCGTAGGCTTGGCTCCATTCCCAAATCAACAGAAAATGAGTAAAAATAGAGAGAGGGAAAGAGGGAAGAACTCACCAGCGCAGCTTTAACTCCATCCCCAAATTTATAAAGGGCATATAATGAGAGAAACAGAGAGATGGGGGAAGGGCGACCTCTCCCTTCTGTGACGGACCGCCTTTTTAGGGGCAGAGCGAAACTCACAACAGTTACCCAGGAAGACTAACTGTTGGAAGACAAGAGTACAATTGCCTGACAAAAGCAACTTTCAACACTTTTTATTCAATATAGTTGGTCTAATGACCGGTTTTTACAGGAGAAGCATCCAAGCTTCTAGACTTACACTACCAAAAGAGAGAAACCACAGGCAGGGCCTGAGCGAAGACAAGACCTAAAACCAGACTAAATCGCCATCTACGACCTCCTGGTAGGCTCCAGCTTCTTCGAACTCTGAAAGGGCGGGGTTTTGCAAGGGTGAGTACAGAGTACTCAACAAGTCGTACGGAACCACTGAATACTATATGTAGGGGTAATCAAGGGATGGTAATAGGGTAAGTATCTGGATGCAGTTTTATTTCGTAATTCATTTTACATTTGAAGCACAAATCAATATAATAAGTAATTGAATTTCACAAGTTCAACAGCACTTTAACCAATTCCTTCACAAATACCAAAACAGTAACTTGAGCTTAGTTACGGGTATCAACCCCGATTTCCAACTTAACTTCATTAACCGGAAGTACGGCGTAATCGATTACAATTAAGATTAACTCTGCAGAGCGGCTCAGCTTTACCCACAAGATATCTATAACCTTTATGCCAATCGCGAGTTTTCATGCAACTTAAATGCATGTGGCCCAGTTTAGATTATCACAGCATTTCGTTTAATCATTCCTGTCCTTTAGTTGTTTACCGATAGTACCGCTACCTTGGACTCATGGTCCCCATTAGCGTCTACCGTTGTGAGAACCAAGAATGTCACTCTGGACCCTTCCCGTTCCACCCCTCCGGTCCATTTCCTGCCGGAAGGTTCGGTCCCCATTCTCTCCGGAGAATGGTAGCCACCAAGATACCCAATTATTATCTCAGAATGACTAACTTATCGAGCCATGTCGGATACGGGTCACCGACCGATCCGACTGCGTGGTTGAGCGGGAACTAAGTTATTTACTTTGCTCAAGGGGATTATTAACCTTATACTTTTGCCAAAAACCAAGCCTTCATTCACAAACCCATTCCGGTACTCGCAGCATCGCCACTGACTCAACCAAGGCATTAATCACCGGTAGGGATCGGAATCTCATCCACTCGGGATTAATCCGACATCATCCCTCTGATCGCAAAGACTTTTATAAACAATCCGAATCAGAGATTCGGCAGCATTTTCTTTAAATCCAGGTTTTTAACTAACCTAACAGTATTATCTAACCTATTCATGGCAATAAGCAATTAACTAGGGTTCCAAAGGGTTAATAGGGTTCCAATATTTCAATGAGGTTTCAATACGCAATTTCGGCATTACCTAGGTATCATGTCGTTCCAAAATACTGGATTTCAATAATTCAATATACAGCAAAGTAATGCGATATAAGAATAATTACTACTATAGCATGGCATGATAGGATCAACATGATCAAAGGGTGTACGGCTTGCCTTGCGCGGCAGCTGGATCGGATGAATCGTCGAGGAAGTAGTCAGATTGCGTTCCGTCTGGTCCGACGCCTGCTCCGGAATCGCCCGACTCGTGGGCTGCTCCGGCTCCACTGGCGTCTCAACGGTCGAATCTAACGCGGAAAGACAACCAACATAAATAAACGACAAAACAACAACCGAAAAAGGAAACGGAAACTGAAACGGAAAACCGGAACCGAGTCGGAAGAGAACGGAGGGCAAAGCGGGATTTGGGAACTTCGGGTTTTGATTTGGGAACGGACAGCATTTACGGACTCGAGGGATCGAAACGGTTCGGGAAAAGTATTTGGTGGGGCTCTGGGATTTTCCGGGATTTTTCTGGATTTTCTGGGCTATTTTTGGAATTAAAAACGAATTTCGGAATTTATTAATTAAAATAAAAACCAAAAATCCGGTTTCTTATCTTGAGGCGCCGGTAGGCTTTTAGCGCGAAAATGGGCCAAGGCCCAGCGGCAAGGCGAGGGGCAGGTGGCTGGCCGCGGCTTCGAGGAAGTGGCGGGGCCACTTGCGAGGAAGGAGGGGAGGGCGGGGCCACACGGCGGGGGCACGCAGGTTAGGCACTGAACAGGGCGGGCGAGGTCTCGGCGTGTGAGCGGCGCGGCGGAGCCGGGAGAGGCTAAGGCGAGGAGGGAGAGGAGAGGCTCACCGAGAGGAGAGGAGCGGCGAGTTGGAATGGCGGGAGGGCGACGGCTTTTATAGCCGGCGAGGAGCAGCGCCGAATGGCGCGGCGGCACGACGGAGGCGCAGGCGAGGCAGACGCCGCTGGTCCGGGGCGGCAAGGCACCAAGGCGGCAAGCTGGCGCGACCACGCGGCGGGTGGCATGGCCTTGGCAGCGAGGGCGCGAGGCGGGCGGCAAGACGCTGGCCGAGGCGGCGCCGGTGCCGGAGGAGGCGGCGTTGGGCCGGGCCGGGAGGAAGCAGGCCGCACGGGCCGAAGGAGAACAGGCCGGAAGGCCCAAAAGGGAAACGGGATTCGGCCCAAACAAGGTTTGAAATCCAAACTCAATTCCAATTTCCAAATCCAAATCAAAATCAAACAAAACCGAATAAATTCGTTTTGAATTTTTGAGGTTGTTTCAACCTACCCCACTTAAAATGGAATCTCGTCCTCGAGATTCATTTCGCCTGGGAAAATAGGTTGGGAAAATTCTGCTGCAATTCCGATTCTTTTTCCCAAGTGGTTTCTTCGAGTGTATGATTCTTCCATAGCACTCGGCAGATTCTGACATTCTTGAACTTGAGTTCCCTTTCCATTGTCTCCACAATCCTGACTGGTTCCTCATGATATGTCAAATCTTCCTTCAGGTCTATTCCTTTCAACTGTACTTGCTCTGACGGCTGACGTAGACATTTTCTCAACTGGGACACATGAAAAACATTGTGTACCCTTGACAGCTCTGGACTTAACCGTAACTTGTAGGCTACTTCTCCAATTCTGTCAGTCACGGGGTATGGTCCAACATACCTCGGAGCTAACTTCCCTTTTATCTGAAAACGGCGAACTGGCTTAAAGGGTGTCACTTTCAGATAAACGAAATCTCCAATCTGATAACTTATGTCTTTTCTTCTCGTATCCGCATAACTTTTCTGCCGGACTTGAGCTGTTCTCAGATTCTTCCTCATGATCCTCACATGAGCTTCTGCATCCTGAACTAGCTGAGGTCCAAAAAGTTGTTTCTTTCCGGTCTCGGTCCAATTCAACGGGGTTCTGCACTTCCTTCCATACAGGGCTTCAAAAGGTGACATATCCAGACTGGTCTGGTAACTGTTATTGTATGAGAACTCCGCAAACGGCAAACACTTGGCCCACGAGGCTCCGTATGCTAGAGCGCAGGCTCTCAACATATCCTCTAGTATCTGGTTGACTCTTTCTGTCTGACCATCTGTCTGAGGGTGATAGGCTGTACTGAAATTCAAGTCTGTACCCATAGCTTCATGCAGACTTTTCCAGAACTTAGAGGTGAACTGGGCTCCACGATCTGACACGATCTTCTTAGGGATCCCATGTAATCTGACAATCTGGGTCAGGTACAACTCTGCCAACTTGTCTCTTCCAACAGTCTGCTTTATAGGGATGAAATGGGCTACTTTGGTCAGTCTATCAATGATTACCCAGATAGCATCGTACCCTTGCTGAGTTTTGGGCAACCCAGTGATAAAGTCCATCCCAATCTCTTCCCACTTCCATTCTGGCACTGGAAGGGGTTGCAGCAATCCTGCCGTCTTCTGGTGGTCTATCTTGACTTTCCGACACACGTCACAACACACCACGTGTTCGGCTATCTCCTTCTTCATCCCATTCCACCAGTATTCTTTCTTCAAGTCTTGGTACATCTTCAGCTTGCCAGGGTGTATTGAGAATTGCGGCGAGTGAGCCTCACAAAATCAATCCTCTTATATCCTTATCCTTCGGAATGCATATACGATCGCGGAATCGTAGTATGCCTTGCTTGTCTTCTGAGAACTCCGAGGGACTAACTTCCTTCATCAACTTTCTGTATTCCAGTATCTCTTCGTCTGTCTGCTGAGCTGCTTTGATCTGCTTCAGGAGATCTGACTGTATCTCTAGGAAACATACTGATCCTTCTGACACTATCTGCAGGTTCAACTCCTGTACTTCTGACTTCAGCTGGGGTGAGATAGTCTCGACTTGAGCTAAGTGATGGCATGCTTTTCGGCTCAAAGCGTCTGCTACCACATTAGCTTTTCCTGGATGATAAAGGATTTCTAGGTCATAATCCTTAATCAACTCCAACCATCTTCTTTGTCTCATGTTCAGATTGGGCTGGGTGAACACGTATTTCAGGCTCTTGTGGTCTGAAAATACTTCACAACGGTTCCCCAACAGGTAATGTCTCCAAATCTTCAATGCGTGCACTACTGAGGCTAGCTCCAGGTCATGGGTTGGGTAGTTCTCTTCATGCGGTCTGAGTTGTCGTGACGCATACGCAATCACTTTTCCTTCCTGCATTAACACGCATCCCAATCCTCTTTTGGAAGCATCACAGTAAATCTGAAAGTCTTTATCCGGATCTGGGAGAGTGAGAACTGGGTCTGAGGTTAACTTGGTCTTCAACTCTTGGAAACTTTTCTCACACTTCTCAGTCCAAATGTAGGGGCTGTCCTTTTTGAGAAGCTGAGTCATTGGTTTGGCTATCTTGGAGAATCCTTCGATGAATCTTCTGTAGTATCCTGCCAATCCGAGGAAACTTCTGACTTCTGTTACTGACACAGGCTGTTTCCATTCCAACACTGTCCTGATCTTCTCGGGATCCATCTTCACGCCATCCTTGGTGATGATGTGTCCTAGGAAAGCGATTTCATCCAACCAGAAATCACACTTAGAGAATTTTGCATATAGCTGATGTTCTCTAAGCCTTCCCAGAATTAGATGCAGATGCTTCTTGTGATCTTCTTCAGTCTTGGAGTAAATGAGTATATCATCTATGAACACTACGATGAACTTGTCCAAGAACTCCATGCATACTTGGTTCATCAGGTTCATAAAGTAGGCCGGGGCATTTGTGAGACCAAATGGCACCACGGTGAACTCATATAATCCGTACCGAGTAGCAAAGGTTGTCTTCTCTCTGTCTTGTTCTCTGACCTTCAACTGATGGTATCCTGTCCTCAGATCTATCTTCGAAAAGATCTTGGCTCCTTTCAACTGATCGAACAGGTCATCTATCCGGGGTAACGGGTACTTGTTCTTGATTGTCGCATCATTCAGGGCTCTGTAGTCTATGCAGAGTCTCTTGCTTCCATCTTTCTTTCTGGCAAATACGACCTGCGCGGACCAAGGTGAGATACTTGGCCGTACAAATCCTTTGTCCAGCAATTCATCCAATTGCTTCTTCAGTTCCTTCAACTCCAACGGCGACATTGGACGGGATCGCTTATGGATAGGAGCTGTTCCAGGAACTAACTCTATTGCCAGTTCTATGCCTCTTTTCGGAGGTTTCCCTGGTAACTCTTCTGGAAATACCTCGGGGTACTCCCGAACTACGGGTATGCTGTCTAATCCACGGGCAACTGCATTGATGATGCCTTGACTCCTTTTGATCAATCTCGGATCATTCTGAACTGTCACTTTCTGACCATAACCATTCCTGAGTGTCACTGTCTTCTGAGAACAATCTAACTGAGCATGGTGTCTAGATAACCAGTTCATTCCCAATATGACATCTAGACCATCCATCTCTAACAACAACAGGTTGGCTCTGAACTCAACTCCTTGGATTTCTACCCTCAATCTTGCCATCAACCGACTTCCAGGGGTGTGGAAAACACAGGGAGAGGGCAAGGGAGAATAGGGCAACCCACTTTTGCAAGCAAAAGCCAAAGAAATGAACGAATGGGTTGCACCTGGGTCAAAGAGGGTTAAGGCCAACTTGGTTTGGATGGGAAACTTACCAATGATAACATCTGTGGCTTCAGCTGCCTCTGCTGCTGACACATGATTGATCCTTCCTTGGGGGTTCCTTGGCGGATTGGGTCCGCGGTTGTTGGTGTATCCTTCTGTCTTAACTGGCGCCTTCAGATAACCATGATGGGGCGGCTGAGGTTGACGAGGTGCTGGCTGTCTGTTGGCGGAAGCTAACGCCTGAGCTTTTGCCACCTCACTCGGCAAGTCCTTCTTCGGGCACTGCTGCCTGAAATGTCTGGGTTGTCCGCAATGGAAGCAGGCTGAACCTTTCTTGGGACACACATTAGAGTAATGGTTCCCGTTGCAGGTAAAGCATCGAACATTCCCGGGCTGAGCATTGGGCGGAATAGGTCGGGATCCTCCCACTGCTTGTCTCTTGTTTGGAACGTTGGGGTTGAAGGTATAGGTCCTTCCTCGAATCGACTTGTTCTTGACATCCGTTCTTCTTTGTGCCTTTCTCTTTCTGGTATCTTCCAGGTCATTCCTTGTCTCTTCTGACACGATCAGCCTATCCACCATGGCTGAAAAATCCTTGAACTCTACAGCTGAGACATGGAACTTGAGGTTCTTCTGCAGTCCTTCATAAAATCTTTCTATCTTCTTTTCTTCTGTGTCTACTTCTCTGGGTGCATAGCGAGAAAGGTTGTTGAAGTGGTGGAGGTATTCCATCACTGTCCTTCCTCCTTGATGGAGAGACAGGAATTCTCTTCGTTTGGAGGCCATCAAGCCAGCTGGAATATGAGTCTTTCGGAAGGCTTCTTCAAACATCTGCCACGAAATCTCCTGTCCTGCCTTCAGAGTCTGGAAGTTAACCCACCATGCTGCTGCTTGTCCTTGCAGTTGGTGAGAGGCATAAAGCACTTTCTCTTTCTCAGTGCACTGTACCGTATCCAGCTTCATCTGGATAACCGTGAGCCAATCATCTGCTGATAATGGCTCCGTTGACACGGAGAAAATAGGGGGCTGGGTCTTTTGGAAGTCAGACCAGTGTGACCCACCTAATAATTCATCCTGTCCAAAGTTGTTTCCTTGGGGGTTCATCTGTGGTCTTGCGGCAAACTGTGTCATCATCATCTCAATCATCTGATTCTGCCTTTGTTCAGACTGATATCTGTTCCTTTCCATGGCTGCCAGTACTTGAGCTAGGTTAACCGGGTTTCTGGCTGGGTCTGCCTCATTCTCATGACCTTGGGGCTGCGATCCTTCACCTTGATCCATTCTGACTATCTTAAGGTCTTGCTGCAGGGTTTTGGGGTAAAGCAGAAGATAAGTAAGATTTAGACATGGGGCAGAGAGAGATAGAATAGGTGAGAGGCGAGACGAAATGGAAAAGAATTAGTGGAATTAGGCCGAAGATATAAGGATAATAGAGCAAACAACATACAGAGATAGGAAACTTAATTTTACTGATAGCATAGATTGTTTACAATACCGTCATACTAAGGTAGGAAACAACCTATTTTACATTACAAAAGACTACTCCAAAAGGGTAAAGCCAACTTCTAGGACTAACGCCCTATTCTAAGACTGGAATCTTCAATCGTCGTCGGAGATGTAGATGATGCGCTCCTCTGGATCTTCTTCCACATCTTCTGCCATGGACAGGTCAGTCACAGCCGACGGACCATCCACGGACATCTCTTCTCCGGGCTCGTACTGGGGCTGCAGCTGGTCTATCTCTTCACGAAGCTCGTCGATCTCCATCCAGGCATTGCTCAACTGTCGCTGAAGATCATCTCGCTCGAGGAGAAGGGTGGTGTACAGGAAATCCTTGTTGACAAGAAGTTCTGCAGCCTTCATCGACACGCGGATCCGCCTCGTCCTTCCGAACAGAGGCGATCACCGCGTCGGGGCATCCCCTTCATGGGGATCAATCAAATCGACCGTTGTCGAAATCGGGCGAAGAGACGACGCAGTGCTTCAACGCCCGACGGGCGAAGTCCTCGTATAGCGTCGACTCGTGGACGCGGTGCCCTGGAAATGGCGCGAATATCTGGATTATTTGGCGGGGATCCAGATTGAACCAGGCTCTCCACTCAACGCGACGACACCCTGGAAAAGCTCCTGCGTGTGAAAACGGGATTTCAATCTGATCGGCTCCAACATCTTTGTAGCATTCTCCACAAAGCCCACCCATCCTTCGGGAACCTCGGGAAGTGGGTAGACGTGGTGCACCATCTGCCAAAACGAGAATCTTTTCAAGTCAGATGAGCGGAAAGGTTTTAAGTGAGTTTTAAAGGAGAGAAGTGAATATTAGGGAAAAGGTGGGAACAGAGAGAGGAGAGAAACGGGATTATAAGAATAATACTTACAGTTTTCGAAACTCATTTTGTAGTTTGAAATAATCTTTCGAAAAAGACTCCTTAAGCCAACTTAGGTCTCAGTCTACGGTCAAACCTGGCTCTGATACCACTTGTGACGGACCGCCTTTTTAGGGCACGGGAACAGGGGCGAGGCGGCGAGGTCTCGGCGGCGGCGCGGAGCGGCGCGGCGGCCGGAGCCGGGAGAGGCTAAGGCGAGGGGAGGGAGAGGAGAGGCTCACCGAGAGGGAGAGGGGAGCGGGCGAGTTGGAATGGCGGGGAGGCGACGGCTTTTATAGCCGGGCGAGGGAGCAGGCGGCCAGGAATGGCGGCGGCGGCGACGCGCGCGGGAGGCGCAGGCGCAGGCAGATCGCCGTGGTCGGGGCGACCGGCACCAAGGCGGCGGCAGCTGGCGCGACCACGCGCGGCGGCGGGTGGCACAAGCGCGCGTGGCGCGAGGGGCGCGAGGCGGCGTGGCAAGACGCTGGCCGAGGCGCCGGCAGCCGAGGAGGCGGCAAGGCTGGGCCGGCCGGAGGAAGCAGGCCAGACGGCCGAAGGAGAACAGAAAGGCCCAAAAGGGAAACGGGATTCGGCCCAAACAAGGTTTGAAATCCAAACTCAATTCCAATTTCCAAATCCAAATCAAAATCAAACAAAACCGAATAAATTCGTTTTGAATTTTTGAGGTTGTTTCACCTTCCCTGCCATGTAGGCATTCTGAGCCAACCGTGTCAGCAAGCTCGGTCCAGACCGCGGCCTTGAACCCTAAACCGAATAGCAACCATAGCAGACAGGAAAACACGAAGGCAACACGAGGGCAAGGGCGAGGGTGAGTGAGCGAACGAGATGAGGAGGCGGCGTGCAAGGCTGGGGTGAGAACAATGGCAGTGGAGGGGGCAAGGTCAGCGAAAAGGAGCGGCGAGGGTGGAGGAAATTTGACTGTGCCTTGGAAGCCGCGTCGTCGGCGCCCACAGGTGTCTCGAAGCAGCAAGATTGTGCGTCCTCGGCGTCACCCTCCGCGATCACGTCGACTGGGGCGGCACAAAGGGATTGGAGGAGCTGGTCGAGGCTCGAGGGTAGCGTGGAGGCCGACGGTGACGCAGTCATTTGTTTCGCTTAAGCTTTTTGACTTTTAAGTCGATGACAAAGCCGAAACAAATAAGATCTATGTGGAGATCGTGGAAGTGGTTGCAAGGAAATCGGGAGAGCGAAGTTAGGGATAAGACCACCAACGGTTATCGCCCAAAGTGGTGTGGAGGTTGCCTGTGTGAACGTTGGACGAATAAGATAAACTCTTTCTTTTATTAGTTTAGATAGATATATAGATATATGGATATAGATATAGAGCGCGCAGAAAAGCTCTACTTGTCTCACGGAATCGAGCGTACGGAGATGCGACACAGGCAATAACATGTGCTGAACAGACCGACTCTGATGATACCAACTGGACGCCCTACAATAATATAAGTGTTTTATACGTTGCAAAGCCCGTGTATTTAGCTAGTCACCGAAATTTTCCCCGAATGAACTAGCCGGGAATCAGAGATGCTGCAACTTCGTCTTCTTATTGGGCCTCAGGAGCAGCACCAGCTTCCCTAGAAGGCCGAAACTGTACGGGCCTAGTGGGCGGCAGGATGTTATGTATCATTTCTGCGCTGGATACTGGAGCACTATTGTGCGCTGGAAACTTAATTTGGGCCGCATCGTGAAGCAGAGGCCAATACAAGCGCAGGTGATCGGCCGAAGCCAATAACCTATGGGCCGTACGACCTTTAGCTCCCTTAACTTTTTTATTTTAGAAAAAAAGTATAATTCGCTTCACGAGTTGTACAGGAGAAATGTTTCTATGTTTTTATTTTCTGAAGTTGTACAGCTATTAAAGTATGAATGAAGGGTAAATAATATTTACCCCTTTGCTTGCTTCAAGCACTGCTCTTTGTATATTTGGATCCTAAACTCTTATCCAAATTCATACCCCATCGTATATACGGCACGTGTACTTGTATATACGGTAGTACATTCTTGTACAGGATGTACTGTCACAGGTACGTAGTCGAGGACATACGTATAAGTATAACTTACGAAAAGATAAAGGCGTACCCCCAGCAACCATGGCACGTGGCCCCGAATCTTCGACCACGCCTCGTAGATTTTCGAAATGCCAAAACTGCCCCTCCAAGAAGCACACCACATAAAGCACACCGTGGAAGCTCTCGCGTCTCGCCTCAGGGCCAAAAAAAACACCGACTCGACACTCAGAATGAATGACATGCGGGCCCCGCAAACCCAAACCGCCTTATCAACGGAACAGCAACGTCGGTCTAGGGAGAGCTCGCGTCGAGGAAGCAGTATAGCTGGTAGCGCGCCGCGCGGCCAATGGGAGGCGAGCGTCCGGATCGGTGACGTGGCCAAAATTTTCAGACCCGCGCAAACACACCCACCGCCCCCGCCTTTAAAGGCCGCCCCCCTTCGCCAACGTTTCATCTCCACTCGCAGCCCACACGAGCACAGCACACACCCACGAGCACCACGCCCAAAACCCTCCCCACCTCGTAGGTCTCAAGATGAAGGCTAGGGCGAGGTCCAGCACCGGCGTCTCCAAGTTAGGATCCAATCCGATCGCTCGCTCGCTCCGTTTTTGGCGGTTTTCTCGAGTGTTTCTGCTGTTTGCGTGGTTTTGATTCGATATGGCTGGGTGTTCCTTGCTGGTGGTGCAGGCTCTCGGTGAGGAAGACCAAGGCGGAGAAGGACCCAAACAAGCCCAAGAGGCCCCCGAGCGCGTTCTTCGTGTTCATGTCGGTCTAGATCCGTTCCGTTTTTGCTTTTTGCTGGGTTTTTTTCGTTGTTTGGGGGTGTGCGTTCTGATCGATTTGGTGTGTTCGTTTCCCGCAGGGAGGAGTTCAGGAAGGACTACAAGGAGAAGCACCCCAATGTCAAGCAAGTCTCGGTGGTAAGCATCGTTTCCTCCGCTGCATCCTCCTCGTTCGAGTTGTTGTGGCTGATTTGGTTGTGAAGTTTGCGTTCCTGATTCGGGTGGTTTGGTGAATCGCAGATTGGCAAGGCCGGTGGTGACAAGTGGAAGTCCCTGTCTGATGCCGTGAGTTGCTTCCTTCCCGTTCCCCTCTAACCGTTCGATATGCAGTTTGTTTCGATCTGACTTGCTGTTCGGACGCAATGTTTCATGTGTTGCGCGTGTCTCGCGGTTACTTGTTCCAGTCTTGCTCCCGTGGATCTATAACAAATCGCTGATGTATAGTGTTATCCTGATTTGCTTGGTTTCATTCAAATGTGTGTTTCCGCGTTCAAATTTGCTCGTACGTTAGGTTTTGGATTTGATTCCGGTGGTTAACTTGTACTAGCAGTTTTGAGCCAGCGATTCAAATTTGGGGATAGCGTTCATGGTTAAAGCTGGGGATTTACTTGCTCGTACTGATGGGCCAGTGATTCAAAATTGGGGATAGTATTCCCGCTTTTCTTCGGATTGCTGCCTTGAATTCACTTCGAATCGAGGATTGAAATGCTCGTGCAGTTCTTGGTCGGTTGTTCAAAATGTTGACCCGTTTAACTTCAATCGTTTCGCTTCCATTTTGCTCTACTGCTGTTTATATTCCTGGCTTGTTAATGGAGATGTTCTTGCTGTTTCTGTGCTAACCTTTGGGGTGTTCAAATGCAGGAGAAGTCTCCCTACGTGTCCAAGGCCGAGAAGCTCAAGGCTGAGTACACCAAGAAGATGGACGCCTACAACAACAAGCAGGTATACCACCCTCTATAACTCCAGTGCCCGCCATTGTGTCCAGTATCAAACCATGTGAGATGGTCGTTGGAGTGATCTGTGTTCTTCGTGGCATTTGCATTGCAGGCAGGAGGCCCGGCAGCCTCTGGCGACTCGGACAAGTCCAAGTCCGAGGTGAACGATGAGGATGAGGGCAGCATGGATGTGAGACCCTAACCGCTACCACTGCCTCGGAGCATCAATCATCTCACTGCTGCTACTAACTTATCTCCGGATTCCGATTCAGCCTCCCTGATGCAAATGTCTGAAACTGTTTGTGCAGGGGGACGAGTGATGGAGTCTCTCGCCAATCTGCAGTAGGGAAGTCAAGTCAGCCTACCTAATCGGACGTTGCTGCTGTTGCTGCTTCTTGCTGTTGTTCGGATTCTGCCTTCTAGTTCTTAGTCCCTCCTTTCCAGGTCGCAAGGATGGATGCCGCCCTTGAGCTGTAACGCAGCTCTCATCTCGTGTCGTCCTTGGAACGAGGATGTCTTACTTTCGTAGGGTTCGCTCGCTTCGGCGCTTGACCATAGCCTGTCTCTGTCTGTCTGTACTTACCAAGTATCTGTCTCTGTTTTAAAATGTCAGATCTCAATAGATGGTGCCAACTGCTAATTGCCGATGAAAATACAGTCTTGCTTCTGGATCTCTTTACACTGTTTGTTTACTTGTTTGCATTGGTCTTCTTGTGATGTTGACGTGAGGTAAGTTTGGAATGGCACTTCAATGTTTTGATCTGCAAGAGTCTGTCTGATCAAGTACTGGTGTGTAGACAGTTACTTGATGTATAAGATGCAGCAACTTCGTGTCGGTTCTGCACCCGTCTTATGATTTGTATCTGCTCGTGTGATCTGGGGTTTGAAGGAGACGGTCTGATTATTTTGTCTTGGCAGCAATGGTTGGACATGGTGGGGAGATCTGAAATGTGCTTCGCAGGTTCTGATCCGTTGAAGTACCTGCCTGCTTTTGCTCTGTTGATTTGGTAGTTTGGATCTGGAAGTTGGGTTTGTGCTATTGTACATGTTCTGCCTAGAATTGCAATAAAATTTCTTGACAAGGTTCTTTACTTATCTGTTGTAGTGCTGTTTCAATTCAGTCAGAGTTGCCTTGGTACTACTATTGTAAGCCATTGTGGTGTACTCGTGATTGGGTTAACCAAACCAAAATTGAAAAATCGCTCGAAAACCAAAATCTGAAAATTGTAAAAATCGTTAGAAACCTTAATCAGGCATTGTACTGGAAGTGACGCCTATACTCTATTTAAGTATATGCTCATTGCCACTAATAGTTCTGTATACGGAATATATTAACCAAATAGCCCTCACTCAAATAAGCATGAACCACCTGATTGCATTGTACACACTTACGCATCCAAGAAAGTTCTGATTCTTTTCTGAAGAACCATATCGATATTGAAATCAACCCTTCCGGGCGTAGCACACGTCGGCTGCCTCAAAACCTTGGTATTGCCCACACTCACCGAGGGGTGTGTGTCGCAGTAGATTGCAGGGAACGATGCTCGCTCGTGTCCATGTGTCAGATGGTTGAGAACAATTTTGGGTACCCGAATATGTGGCCGGCGCTAGTTCCCAAGATCAAAGCCTAGCGCCCATATATCCCGCATTCGATGAATCATTACACATACACACATATAATTGACATAGCATAAAATTAGACTAATTGCTATTACAACTACTCAATATTATAAGTCCATGACCAACTGGCCAAATAATACACAGAAGTAAATTGCAGTGGAAACTAAGCATAAACCAAAAGTGGGACAGCGATATGCTCATCCATAACTCAGAGGCAACCGATTAAAGAGAGCTCTAGTTCATCTGTTCAAGTAGTCGTCTAACCCCTATGCGAAGTAGGTATCATCGGGGGCCTCGTCATTATCTTCGTCTAAACATTTTAAATAAAGCAAATGGTGAGTACACGTATGTACTCGCAATACTTTAGTGTTTGGAAATATATGTAAATGCGAGGTTAGTCCAAAGGAATTAAGCGCATATATTAAGTTTATTTTTAGCATAAAGCAGATTTTATTTGCTAGAGAGCAGTTTATCAAACGGTGATAAAATTGTAAAGAGCACTTGATATGAAACTAATAACAGTAAATAATGTTTAATTTCATCACTTCATGACCCCGCATGGACATGAACAGTGAGTATATCGTAGCCGATCTGGTGGAGTTGGATATTCCTAGATCCACTAGATCCGTGGAGCTGGAACTATATGTATATTAAGAGTATTTAGGTGGGTCATCTTGTTTACATTTTAGAATAAAAATATAAACTTAATTCACTTTATTTTAACCTATAAGTTTCAGATCTGATGTGGAGCTAGGATTTGAAACTTTGCCAAACAGGGCCTTAAAAACAAACCAACCCGTCACAACGTATTTCTCAAAATCTTTGCAAAAATAAAGCTATACTTAGACATATACTTAGACATTACTTTCCCAAGTTGCTTATGAACGTGAGCATAGCTAATTAATTAGGTTATATCTCTATAGAGAGTGTACACTTTATCCATATGACACATTTTAGCAATCATATCAACCATGTCTCGCGATACCTACAATACCAATATGCTAGATTGTGATGAAACCGTTCAACTAGATAGAGCCTAGCCTTGCACCAGCCCTAGTGATGACAAACCCTTGATATAGCGCCTGAAATCCAGACCCATACACTCAGTACTAATGATGGTTTATGCCCCATCGCGTCCTTTCCCCATAGCAAGGCATGCACCGTTGTATTGGAATGCTTTAGTCCCAATGTCTCGGTGAAGGAGCACCTACGAGCGAAACCATACCCTCGATTTGCTCTTACTACTTTGGCCTACCAAAATATAAAGCTAAACCCTAACTAATTCACTAAGCTAAGGCTATCCCATACTAGCACATGTGGTTGCACAAATTTACTCAGGTGATGACATCAAGTTTGGTCCTTAGTTTAACTCAGGCGAGAATCTCCCCCTGTCTACGTGCAATTCCATCCCTCGCACAACCAGTAATAAATATATGTCACTCGTGTCTAAATCATAAGTTTTATTTTTATTTTTACCAGAATATCAATAATCTTTAATCATGTCACGCATGTTTCAAATTTGATCAACTAGCATACCCATCCTTTTAACTTCTGTAGCATGACTAAGTAAATACAATTAATACTCGATTATACCCATTTAACATTTTACATAATGTTTATACATAGATTAGGGTTTAACAAGGTTCTAATGCCAATATTACTAAGGAAATCCCATAATTTTATGAATACAACTACCGGTTCCCACGATATAGCGACTTTAAAGAAATTACACGCATGCATAATAATTTGATAAAATAACATAGACACCGTAAAATATGGGATCAACATGATCAAAGAAGGGTGTTTGCCTTGTTGCTCGTTGTCTGGTACAAAATCTGGATTGGCTGTGGAATCATCATCAACGTATTAAGAATCGTTGGCGTCTACACGTCGTTTGAGAAGAAGCATGGCAAACAACAAATAAAATGCTTTAAAATATGGCAAAAAGAAGTCAAATATAAAACCAAATTGAAACATACTAAAATAGGAATGTGTGGTTTTAGGATTTTGGGGTTATCATTTTGTGCATGTGGGTTCCTTTAGTTCTTTGATCACAGTTTGGCTCTTTTTACAACATTGATTAGAGGGCAACTCTCAAGTTCATTCTAAGGCATGATTTCTTGATCCTTATGTACGTATTAATTTTATTTTTTGAATTCAAGAAGCTAAAATTATAATTATGTAGATGAATATTTACGAATTCAAGAGGCTAAAATTATTTGAGTTTATTTAAGATGTGGTATCGAGTTAACATGAAGTAGAGTGCATGTGCAAAGCATTTCTCATGGGTTTAAGCATAAGGGAACTTACTAAGGTACTTTAAATCTAGGATTATGCTACTGTTACATGGCTAAATTTTATGATTTTTCATAAGTTGGGCTTTGTTTCCAAGGTTCTAGAGAGTATTTACTATTATTTCATATTCGTAAATTGGGCTTTGATTCTTCCTAAGTCATAAACATGCGCAAACAGGGTTCAATACCTAAATATTTTTGTATAAACAGAATGAGGATCATTTTAAAAGAGCATAGGAATTTATTTCTCTGAATTTGGATCTTTTTTTAACTTTTTTTAACGCAAGTTATAATCATTTGAATTTTTTAATACATTGAAATTGATCTATTTAAGCATTTATTACAAGTAAGTCCAAATTTAAATATTTCTATATATTTGGAGAGATTATTACCTTAGGATCATGATAAAATTTATCTCATCATTGTTGGAGTTGATTTGTGAAAATTTTACATCGTATACATTCTAGGCCTATAGCTTAAATTTGAGCTCATTTACTGTACAGTGATCAAAACTAAAATATTTTTGCATATTCAAAATCTACATAAATTTAAATGAATTTAGAGACTTATCTCGCTGAATTTGAAGCTTTCTAGCAAAATTTACCTAAATTTTACTTCGAAAACGAACTTTGCCATTTCTTGGAATTTTAAATCCCACCATGCCAACTGACAAAGTGGTCCCACCCATCAGTAGCCGTGTGTGTGAGCCACTGACGGCTTGGTCACTCCTGTCAGTGGCACATGACAAGGGTGGAGCCATAGGAGCTCACGGACGGTGAGGCATGGGCAGCGCGGCCCGGTCGGTGGTTTGGTGAGCAAGAGGGGGAGGTGATGAACCTAGGGGACCGGTCTATGGCGGCGGGGCAAGGCCACGACGAGCCATCAATGTTGACGAGCGAGGCATGGTGGATGTTGCTGCTGGGAAGGAAAAAGAAATTGGCTTAAGCTCAGGGAGATGGGGAATAGGCGCCAGGAGGTGGAGTGGAGTCAGAATCCTCAACCCAACACCGTTGGCCTCCTCCACGATCCGCCAAGGGAGAGGCTGAATCCACTTGGCGGCCATGGAGGAGGAAGGAATCTTCGATGATGGAGCACAAGGCGAACACTCGGGTGGGACTCCTCGGCAACCCCTGCAACATGTGTGGTGGTAGGGCAGTCTCCTTTGATGTCCTCAACTTTTGACCCGCCATTCTCAACTACACCGTCTTGGCTCAGTCCAAGCCAGCGATGGGCGATCGTGAAAGTTGAGCTAACAACCTACAGGGGGTGAATAGGTGTTTAAAAATTTAAAGTGAAATAATAGCAGCGGAGAACATATCGGAATGTCCGAAGGTGTATCAGAACTTCCGATTATAAATTGAAACTTCCGATGGTTCAATCGGAGTATCCAATCAGTTCAAAGCGAAGGGAGGATCTAAGCAAATTGAATCAAAAATGCAATTTGGTTCCTACTCAATGCTAGCACAAATAGATATTAGCAATTTAAGCAAAGCTAGCAATTTAGATAAGGTAAATTTCACAATGAAAAGAGATAACCAAAAGGGGGAGACGCGGTGAATTTGTTCCCGAAGTTCGGATCCTTGAGGGGATCCTACATCTCCATTGAGGAAGATCAGTCATAGTTGAGTCGGGTCTTTTCCAACCATATTCCTCGCCAATCTCGGTCACACTTGAGATTAGGCTTTACTTTTGATGTCTTCCCTTTCGAAAACAAAATCGGACCTTCACAAACTTTCTCACGGCACACAACAATCCTTAGTGGCTATTGAGCAACTCCTAGCCGTCTAGGAGTCCTCAACCTCTAAGAGTAACAAATGCAACGTGAATTCTATCTTGGAGATAAACTCTAGTGCTCAAGATGAATGACTCTAGCTAATGCTCTTAGCACTAGATCTCTTTTTCACACCTCACTCTCTAATAGATCATTAAGATCAAAGAGGAGGAGAAAGAATGGACTTCAAGAAAGTGTATTGAATGCTCAAAGTACTCAGCCAAAAAGCTAACCTCACAAGTGAGGAGGTAGAGGGGTATTTATAGGGAGAGGCAAAATCTAGCCGTTATGCCTCCACTCAGCCACATATCGGAACTTCTGATCTTGACATCGGAACATCTGATATGGCTAAACTTCCAGAAAAATAACACACCCCAACGGTCGAAATAACACACATCGGAACATCCGATATTTACGATTGGAATGTCCGATGTGTCAAGAGAGTACCTTAGAAGAAACTTATCGAAAATTTTCTAAGTCTATATCGGAACATCCGATACAATGATCAGAATATCCGATCTATCCAGAGAGCATCCCTTTTAGATTTTACCCTAATCGAAACATCCGATTAAAATATCGGAATGTCCGAAGTGTCCAGAGAGCACCCTAAACAGAGAACTCTTGGAAAAACATCAAAGTCCTTATTAGAACGTCCGATCCATAGATCAGAATATCCGATCTATCCAGAGAGTACACTAAACATTCACACTGGAAATTCCTATGTATCGGAACATCCGATATACTACCGGAACATCCGACAAAAAGAAAACCACTTTCGATGTTTGTGTTGTGACTTGTGTCTCTCAACTTTAGAGCTAGTATTCATCTGAGCATAGAGACATATCCTTTATCAACTACTTTGCATCCCTCTTAATAGTACGACACACCTATTGACTCAACAATAAATGTAAATCAAATTGAAATGACACTGTTTTTCTTTCTTCTCATTTTGTGGGGTTGCCAACGTCCGTAGATGATCTTGCTTTGGTACTTTCAACTGTTCATTAACTCATTGAACACATTAGTTCCTTAACAGTTTGTCATTAATCATCCAAAACATACTTAGGGGCCTAGTTGCACTTTCAGATCGGCGGTGGAGGGGATGGAAGGGGACAGGAAGAGAAGTAGGCGACCAAACGCATCAATTGGGAACTAGTCGATCTGCTTTTATAATCCAATCTAGCTGGAGTCGTTCTGATTCCACTGGCTCTAGCTTTGGTTGTAGATAGCGGCTTCTCCACTAGCTTCAACCCTGGCTTTTACCTCACTGGCTTCAGCTTCATCCTTTGCTGCTCCTAGTTATCTATTGAGTTTTTTTTTTCTTTTGAATCTTTCATTATGTCCATCTAAGTCCTTAGCATCTTGGCTGTTTCGTTGACTCGGCTCTTTTTATCGGCTCGGCTCATTCCGTCAACTCAGATTTCTGGCTCATTACAACAGTTTGGCTCTTTTTGTTGATTCGGTTCGGCTTCGTCAGCTTTCCTCCATTGGTTTTAGCTCATTCTACAGGCCGATTTCAGCTTGGCTCGTTCTGTTGGCTTTGTTGGCTCAATTTTTCAAGAATTGGATGCTACGATGACTACTTCAAGACCAGGACTTTGGATTTTCCCTATTTTAGTGCCAACTCTTCCAAATGCAATGCTATTACATACCCCTTGCATTTAAGTGGGGGTGTTAAGGCATATATTGTCTTATATAAATATTACTTTATATATGCTTTCCTTTTGTGCCCTCATGTACTCTATATATTCTGGCCTATTGGCTAACTTATATATGCTTTCCTTTTATACCTCATGTACTCTATATATTGTGGCCTATTGACCTCATACTGAATACAAGTGTTATTCATAACAATAACAAGTTGAGCATCTCTTGTGAGTAAAGTTATGCAACCTTTGCAGGGTAAAAATTATCCAGATGGCCGTGCCCATGGTCATGGCCAATGCACGGCAATTTGCTTGATTAGTCTTAGTTTTACAAAACCATTTGTGAGTAGGATAAAACTGTCAGGTAGATAGATCCCAATTTATAATATTGGGTGGAGTAACCCAAAATGATATAGCATACGGCAGAGGGATACATTATCTAATTCAGCATGTGGATGAAATCTTTGCTTCTATTATACAACTATTACTCAATTTCATTAATATTGGTTTAGTTAAAATGCTAGGTTTTGGACATTCTATATGATATATTTTCAAATATGGCTTTCTACAAATAAAAGAATCTTAAGCCTTATTTGTTCAACCTGGCATCTATTAATGCTTGCTCAATTACTATTACTAGGCAGTGTCGCGCGCGATGCCGCGCCGTGCGAAATCAGATATTTTTTTCCTAAAAAAAAGTAAGAGGATATAAGCGTTTTTTTTGTTCTCTTGATTTTTTTTTTGTGAAAAATATGCTTGGTTGGAACCGTTGACGAATTGGCATAACAATGGGCCTTTTTGAAAAAAAATGAATAATACATATTTCGAAAATATCATATTTCAAGTTGACAAAAAAATTATAGAGATAGAGCTGTGCACATTTTCTTTTGGCGAATCGGGTTTTTCTCGGGAAAAATGGAGAAAGGATCTTCTTTTGCCGAGTTTAACACTCTATACGTTTTACCGGGTAATAATACATGTTTCAAAAAATATTATAGATCGAGTTGCAAAAAAAACTACAGAGATACAGTTGTATACATATTTCTTTTCCGAAAAATATTAGAGATCGAGTTACAAAAAATATAGAGATAGAGTTGTACACATTTCTTTTCATGAATTTGGTTAACATTCTATTATTACCCAGTCAACCTTCTTTTGTTGAATTTAACACTCTATGCGTTCACCGAGTAATAATACATGTTTCGAAAAATATTAGAGATCGAGCTGCAAAAAAAAAGTCTAGAGATAGAGCTGTACACATAATTCTATTGCTGAAAATATTTTTTCCGGGAAAAACGGAGAAAGGACCTGGACGTAAGGAATGGAGACCTGTTTATTCTCTTTTTGGACCTAAGCGCTACTCTGAAAAATTAGAAAAGGGCTTGTTCAAGGTTTGTATTTAATGTGAGTTTTTTTCGTAAAATAACGAAGGAGGGACCTAAACGCTATTCGAAAGAACACACGGTCTATTTTGAAAAAAAAAACACTTTTTACCCTCACAGGTTTGGGAAAAAATATAAAAAAATCCTGAGGGGTTTTTGGTAATTTTACAGGGGTCTATCCGTAATTTGGAGGAAGCCGACAGATTTTTTGCAGAAAGGCAGGGGGTTGACGTGGATGGCCTGAGAGGCCTCCAATTCCTTTCCGCATAATAGATGTAATATTCATTAAGTGACGAAGACCCTGTCAGTGATTAAAGGTGTCAGTAGGAGTTGGAAGAAGAGGCTGAGACTAGGTCGCGAGACTCAATCGATTACCTGTGGGTAGGGATAAAAATGAAACGGAAAGGGTTGGTAAATAGCTATTTCGTTTCTATTTTCACATTTTTTATCGGTAACGAAAATGACATCGAAAAACCCAAAAACGGATACGGAAACAGATAGTGACGAAAATGGATGCGGAACGGAATAGAACGAAGCGGATACGGAAACGAAAGTGAAAAACTCCACAAGAATATAGTACATAATCTATCCAAATGTACCAACTTTGAATGAAAACTAGATGCGTACGCATGGCACTACGCCATACAAGGACATGACGCCACGCTCGTGTGATGCTAGACTTTGTGAACAGTAGAAAAGCAATTTTTAGGGTGACATTAAGGAGACAATAAAGCAATGATACCAGTGACTAGTCGTAGTATCGCAAACAAAATGAGCACATGGCATTATTCCATTCATTTTTCCTTCCATGGGACTTTAGAAAACTACCCCTTGATTAGGTTAAGATAAAGCACTAAATATGGAGCAATAGATGTAAAATATTGACAAAAATGCATGATTAAGAAGACAAGCAAAACTTTAATGATTAAGGAAATATTCTTTGAGAAGAACATTATGCTTCATTGAAGACTAGTAGACTACAATCTCATTAAACTTCATTACGGCCAAGTTCAATTGAAGATTCAACTTGACAAAACAAAAGTATTTACCTCCCATATCCTGCATGAACACCAGCTTCAAGAATCATGCCTAAGACAACAAGTCGAGCTAGTGGATCAAGATAAGGTACTCCAAGAATAGAGCCACATGTAAAAGTTTAACAGCAAAGGATAAATTGAGTGCATAAAAAAACCATGTTTCTCCATAAAGAATTACTATAAGAGTATAAGTTTGTATCATCTTCAGGTAAATTTCATAAACCAAGAAATGCTTCTTTTTGTAATCCAATAGAGCCTGTAATTCCAGTGAAGTAAAATTTATATTAAACTTCGACAATATTCTTATGAGATTTATCACATGAGAATTATCTATACAAGTAATCAAGAAAATAAATACATACTAAATACAATAAGTGCAAGGAAATCCTAATATGGATGTAAAAATGGCTACAAAATTAATGTTAATGAGAAAAATATATATTAGGTTATCTGGTCTGTTTAAGTTGCACACACATATTAATGTAGATGAGAAAATTTCAAGCTACACATCTTTTGTCAACAAAGTCAACAAAGAAAGTGAGATTGTCATCTTGTCAATTAGGTAATGTTCGGGCAACAGATTACGAGACTCCATCAGTAGGCGGATCAAATGCTTCCCGTAATAATGAATGAAATCTACCTTATATTACCATCCTTTCATAGGCAATTAACCCCATATTGATGAGGGATCGCGAGTAAAGAGAGATTTGGAACTGACCATATGGATGATCCTTGTCTCTAGGAGCCTTGCACCTTGTACGACCGCAAGGCAACCCCACTGAGCACCTACACAGCTCAAGATCCTGCAAAATTAGGATCAATTAAGCAAAATGTTGCACCATTTTTTGGATACGTACAATGTCGGAGAGGGAGTGCGCGGCGTCGGCGGCGATGGTAGTGCTATCAGAGGGATAGACGGTGATAGCCTTCCCGGCGATGAGGAGGATGTCGACGGTGAGGCCTAGCTAGAAGATCCTCTCCGATGCCTCGCCTCCTCCCTCCTTGCCGTGGTGGTGGGAATGGCCCACGTGGCCGTGGGTAGGGATGAGCTAGTGCCCGCCGCTTGGCTAGCCCAGCGAGATGAGAGGGGTGAGCATGCGGCGGGCGAAGGCGCGGTATGGCCTCCGGCGGGAGGCCACGGCTCGGGCGATGTCGGCTGCGAGATGAGCGAAGCAAAAACCCATGTGGGGAAGAGGGGAAGCCGCCGGTGGGGGGAGGCCACCAATGAGGGAGCCGGGTAGGGGAGGACAAGGGGCGGCACCGGCGTGGGGACTCAGGGAGCCGCCAGGGGGGAGACGCGTGGGGACGCTCGGTGGGGGATTAGGGAGCCGCTGGTCTGATGTGTGTTGATTAGGGTTGGTAACCGGTTGCTTAGTCGGAATTTTCGGATTGAATTATACAGAATTTCCGTTCTATTTTTGTTTATACCAGAACTGGCTCTCCCGTTTTCTTTTCCGTTTCCGGGAAAAAAAATTTCATTTCCGTTTTGGTACTGACATTTTCCATTTCATTTTTTCTCCGTAACGGTTGGAAATTCCGTTTTCATTTTCAACCCTACGTGTGGGCATATCCTAAGAGTTCCACTTAGGTGTGGTTTCCATTTTTGCTTCCGTTGATGTTCTTTAAAGATATTTGGCCTTATCGGTCCGTAATAGCTTTGCTCATTGCAAGATATGTGTTCGATATTCAATGATATTACTGTGCATACTAGCTACTGATACAAGGACAGTGGAGATGTACACAAAGAATTTTATATTTACTAATTTGGGTCCCGACAGCTTCGTAAGCGAAAAGTCCACAGTTCATCCTGAGGGAGCATTTTTTTTCCTCCCATTTTGTTGTGTTGACCTTCTGTCAGTATTTTCTTTCAGTGGTACATATGTGCAGCTCCAACTTCCAAGTTATCACACTGACACAAGGCACTGCAGTACAGGTCCGATCGCAAGTAGCCTTATTTTCCCAAGGGCCCTTTTTTATTTTTCACCGGACATTTCTATGCCCTAAACTGAATTTCCATGACATTGGAAATTTTCATCCTTATGAAACTTCCAACAGTCAGGACTCAGGAGCCAGGGCAAGAATTGTAGCCAAAACAATTTCTTGTACCAAAACTATCCATCTCGAATAACATAAGGGGGGAAATATCTATCCAGTATGAATACACATGCGTATTTACATCATCCATCGTACTTCCATGCAGTTTACATTTCACTCCAACTCACTAGGAAGCCTACTGCTCTTATCCCTGTAAGCTTTGCCACATTGGAGACTTGTCCATAGCAATTGGCATCTCCTTCCGACATGACGTGCGCCGCCGGACGTGTACTTTGCAATGCTTCCGAGCAAAAAGCAGATGCCGAGTCCCATCTTACGCATCCTCCATATTATGCACCAGTTGTGCATTTAGGTAACCTAAGCTGCTCAAAAAGAACGAAAAAAATGAACCCAAGTTAAGGATTGTCTGTAGGATTGCGATTGTTCAGAACTTCAGATACCCCTGAACCATCTGCAGGAGTGCCATACTGTTAGCTATTTAAGAAGTTGGGTGTGTTTTAATTTGAGAAGTTTAGTACATACAAGCTAGACGAAAAATTATGTGAAACCTAACTATATTTGGAATACTGGGAAAAATAACCGTAAGCAAAACTGCAAAAGATAAAAGCAGTGGCAACTGATGATTGACCTTGGACCTTCTTGTGTTCAATGGCACAGGATCCTTCTTCAATGGCTTATAAGCAAAAGCCTCGAGATCAATCACTGGTGGTGGTGACATGGGGTAAACAGCATCTGTGTGACTCCTTACAACCTTGACATGGAAACAGATAACCCCATTTATTTTTCAGTGATATGACTAGAGGGATACTGGTCTGGAAAGGAAAAGGCAAACCTGTTCGTTCGCTGGCTCATGTTTGACATCCAAACAATCAGCGAACAAGACCACCTTCGTTTGAAGAAAGAGCAATTAGATTAGTGTCCAAGTATTATTAAATTATAAGATGCATCAAAATATGCAAAATACCTTGTTCAATAATTGTAGATTTGACGCATCAGTTGCAAGAACTTGCACTCCGAGGGCCGTGACACAGGCATTTTCACATGGGCAGAAAGGACAGATTACTGCCTTGAAGACGCATCCATCCTTTTCCGACCAAACACCAGAATGATGAGCAGAACCTTCGCTGGTAAATTTTTCCAGGATCTTCTGATTGAGTGAAGAAGCATCACACATCATTACTTTTACCTTCACTGGTGGTGACACCGAAAAATCTTCTTGAGGGAGGCAAATGGTTGATAATCCATGTCTCGAAAGATACGCCAAGTAAAATTTCGGGGACAAAGACAATGAGCATGAAACAAGAAAGCCATCCTTTTGTAGTCCAAGTGCTGTTTTGCATCTGGTACAACAAATGTGAAGCTTTTTCTGCGTGGATTTCTTTGATGAAAACTCTACCAGATTGTGGCTTCTTTCAAGCTTAACATTTCCACACTTGGACAATTCCATACTTTTACAACACAGCTCATCAGTTCTCTTCAGATCTCCAGACACTACGCTCACGTCACAATCAGTATGGCAGAAAGATTTGCTTGGAGAATCAGAATGCTCTGTGTAAGTACAGCAGCTCATTGGAGAGCTCAACCTTCTCTTTTTCTGGCAGTGGGAATTTACACTTCTGTTCATTAAACATTCATACCCCAAATGACAACCTCTATTAACTGATCTTTCAGGAGTAGCTGATGACGTGGACACACAAGAAAAGTTTCTGTTTGCTGTTGAGAGTGAACCGGGCACATCTACAATCTGATCTCCATCATTGCTCATCACTGCTGAGGTAGTGTTTCCGTCAGAATGATCGCTGGGACTAGAGATTGGGGCCTCTGCAGAAGTTTCTTCCACAAGAATAGGCTGTTGTGATCTGTCTTCTGATGGATTCAAGATAGTTAACTTTGCATACCTGCAAATGATAGCAAGGCTAATTAAATGAGACTGCATGATGGTAGAATACTCAAGAAATAGATATGCCTGAATGATGTCAGATTACCGAGGCTTAGAATCACACTCTTCCAAGTTAATAACATTTATATTGACTTCATAATTTGCCTCAGTATCTGCTTCACCTTCCAAATTATATTGATTTTTGTACGAGGGAGGGAGTTGGCAAGCTGTTGAAAGACCTTCGGGTATGGGAGAGCTTAGTTTCTTTGCTGATTTAGAAGATTTTGAAGAGATCTGCCATGCTTCTGATGATGTATAAGACATACCCAGCCTTTTATGGTCTACTCCTGCCGCACCAGGAATGTTTGTAGACTTCCTACTGTCGCACTCGGTCTTTATCTTCTGATTATTTTGCAATACTGGTTGGTTTGAGAAATTTGGTTCTGGCCATGGCAGCTTTCTTTTATCATCGTGCGTTGGAAGTATATCAGCATGTAACTTGTCCTTAGGGGACATGTCTCGAGCTTTGATTTTTATTTGTTCCTGAAGCGATCGCCATTTATCTTAGGTATTCCATCCACATTATGAAAATTAGATGAGTTACAGCAGTAAATACCTCAGCATTTTGGAAGAACTTCTCCAGTTCATCCATTGTCTCCTGGAAGCTACTATAATGCTTAATCGAGTTCCTAAGCCATTTAGAAATGTGCACAAGATTTCTATCTTCCTGATATCGCTCGTCTGTACAAATAGAATGGTGATCAAAAGTAATTCTGAATCAAGAACACCATATTGCATTCACCAAAATAATCAAATCAATCAAATGTGAATACTTTAGGGATCAACTTTTCTGTCCAGCCATGAAAACGCTTGGGGATGAATAACATACCAATCAAAATTATGCCTCCATAGTCAAATTTATGCCGAATACATCGACCTAGAAAAAACAAGGATACAAATTAGCCATTTTCAACATTTTGACCAAAGCAAATGCTCTGCAGGTAAATCAGCGGCTAAAATAAAGTATTCTACCTGCAGCTTGATTCAGAGCACGAAATGCTTGATGACAGTACCATTCATTCCCACTTAACAGATGCTTTGATGATTTGTATGAATCATTATATCTCTTTTTCAGCTTTACTTGAACATCATATCTGATCCATGCTCAATCAACATCAGAATCAGCACAACACAATAAATTGCACTTATCTCTAGAAGATAAAAGGGACTTACATATTTGGAAACGGAATGCCGATAATGACCTTATGCCTTGGTCAAGGAAACTGCTAGATATCAAAAGCATGAACTGCTTGATTCAGAGCACGAAATATTATACTGTTTGCAACTACCGATCATGCTACAGGTTTGCAGGGCCAAAAGTTTGACACTAAACTCTAAAGGACCTAATAAAATACCCCCTCCGGTCTTCAAAAAGCTGACGTTTCGGACATCGACACGGTATTCAAAACACAACTTTGACCAGTAATTTTTATTATAATATATTTATAAAACTCAATAAAATTATAATATTATGAAAGTACTTCTCGAGACAAGTCTATACATATAATTTTTATGTATCTAATTTAAACATTTAAAAATATATCGATAATCAAAGTTTCAGAAGTTTGACCATCACTATGTTTAAAACGTCAGCTTTTTGAAGACCAGAGGGAGTACAACGATAAAGAGAAAACAAAGGATACCACAACTCTAGCATTGTCATCAGAGAAGTCAATCCCTTCAGATACCTGAAAATAAAAATCAGCAGCCACCAAGCATAAGCCAATGACAGCTGCCATAAGCACATGCTGCACTAAAAAATTTGAAGCAAGGTTTAAGCATGTGTATAAATTCATACACACAAATGTATAGAATCAGCACCTTCCCACGACAAACTGCAAGAAAAGCAGCTCCTCCCTTAGCAGATTCCTGTGATGAATTCTTTGCCACTCGATTCTTCACAATTTGCTTTGCACCACCTCTGCCTTTCTTGAGGGGAGCCTTACCGAGTATTGCATTATAGTATCCTTTTAACTCGGGCTCAAGTTCCTCAGTACTTCCTCTAGGCTCTGAAACAAACAAGTCTTAAATTAGCAAAATGCATGCAACTGGAAATGTAGACAGGCTGACTTTTAGAATTTGAAGTAACATTTTAGAATCCTTGACAAAATCTTACCAGTAAACAAATGCTTTTGAGCATTCAATCGTGCCCATTGACCTGTGTGAGACCAGCGCACTTTCAGTTTGTCCAACAACTTATAGCTAGGAAAAAACACTAGAGCGCCGCCAGGCACTATTCTGCATATTTCTTCTAGCGAAGCTCCAAGTTCATCCTACATAGAAACAAAAGCAATTTTTTGAAAATAGGATTATGTTAGCATGTAACAAAAAAAAAAACAAGTTACCTGGAACGATTCCGCATTTGCAGTTTTATAGCTGGCATTCAACCGATGTGCTGTCGGGCCAGATGATAGCACAGTTGCAAAAACCTGTTTTGCATTACAACAGACTGAGCAATAATGCAAATAATAGCTACTGTCTGACAGAAATGATCCTTAGTGATCTGTCGATGCAAACAAGTTCCATATCTTATCCAGGTCACGAAAGAAATAAGGGTTAGAGCTCATCAGGGAAAAGCTTCTCTATGCTGGCCGGATGAGGAGCATGATGAATTAGTATTTCAAGTGATGAGAAATGAGAATCGATTCACAAAGCTTATATAGAACTAGCTTTATCTAGAAATTGGTGAGATAAGAGACATACATGATAAGTTTAAGCCATGTCAGTTAACTCAAAATGTTTTGCTTTCAAATAGTTTGAATCAGTCTAATTATTTTTAATCACACTAATACACATTGGCTTGCCATTTAGCAGTATGTGCACTTTTTTCTGTTGAGGACTAGCAGTATGCATGCTAATCAAATTAGAACAATCCATTGCCAATTGCTATCAGACAAAGCTTGGAAATATGTATAACAGTATGTCGAATTTGTACCAGATTGAACAACTAGAATTTTCTGTTCCGAGTCATTACATTGGAGTTGCAGAAAAAGAGAACCACAATTCACATTTAACCAGTTACTTTGCTTGGAAATTAAAAAAACATTTATAATGTGGGCATTGGAGGACCCAGTACGATTCCACTTTCCTCAACTTAATACCCAATAATAATATGCATCACCATGCGGCTATGCAGTACTCTGTGGTGTTGGTTGATCTTGGCTGTGCATGGGATATCACCACCCAATCCCTCACGGCCTCACTTTCCTAAAACCAAAACCTTTCCTAATCAATCTTTTCTTAATACACACCATGATCGGAGGCGCCTTCCATATATTTGGAACTTGCCCCCGAGATCCTCAGCGCTATAATATATAGGAAAGGATGAGCCTGTGAATTAGGTGACGATCTAATACACGTTATCATCCCTTCCAAAACCCTAACACCTACCGATCCTCACCGGCGCTGGAGGAACCTCGAAGGGCAGTCCACGGCCAGTGCAGGTGGAGACCCGAAGGCCGCCGCTACTCATCGGGTGAACGCCGTCGCCGACTGCACATCAACATCGACGTTCACCTCCCGGTGTCCCCTACTTCACCGTGTTAGTAGTACAATTCTTACTATCATTGAGATAGGATGACAATAGGAGTTGGGGCAATTTTTTCTGGTTTTATTTCCCACTGTTATTCCATACCAACCTGGATTACATATTTATAGTGCCATGCCATGCCATGCCATGCCGGCGCAGCATATGCTAAAGCTAGTCCAAAAGCTAGTCTAAGGCTGCCCTAAAGCTAGTCCAAAAGCTAGTCTAAGGCTGCCCTAAAGCTGCCCTAAAGCTAGTCCAAAAGCTAGTCTAAAAGCTGCCCTAAAGCTAGTCCAAAAGCTGCCCTAAAGCTAGTCCAAAAGCTAGTCTACAAAGCTGCCCTAAAGCTGCCCACAAAGACCAACAGGACTTATTCCATCATTCTCCCCCTAAGTCTTGTCCGTCGTCTTGTGGGAAAGTTGGACCATCCCGGTCCTGGAGCGTAGCTCAAGAAACTTGATCCTCCCAAGGGGCTTGGTGAGCAGGTCCGCAAGCTGGTCCTTGGTGTTGATGTAGCTTGCCTTGATGCTTCCTTCCTCCAAACAGCTTTGGATGAAATGATATCTCACCCGGATGTACTTGCTCCGTTCATGAAAAACGGGGTTCTTTGCCAGGGCTAGAGCGGACTTGCTGTCCACCCTGAGCTCCACCGTCTTTGGTGTTTCGCCGAGGAGATCACCAAGCGATCGGGCAAGCCGTAGAGCCTGAGTTGCAGAGGTGGAGGCCGCTATGTACTCGGCCTCACACCGACAGGCCACCACTGGCCGCTTGAGCGATCGCCACCGACGAGACACTTGCCTAGAAAGAAGAGCATCCCGCTCGTGCTCTTCTTTGCCGTGTCAACGTCATTGGGCGTGGTCGCTGTCATGCCCGACGGTCTGCCGCCCCAGGGCACCTCGGGTAGTGGAGACCGTGATCGAGAGTCCCCGCAACGTAGCGGATGATCCTCTTCACACTGTTGGTGCTCCGTTGTCGCCGCCATTTGCATGAATCGCTAACGTAGCCGACGGAGAATGCCAAGTCCGGCCGGTGTGTGGGTGAGGTAGCGAAGGCTCCCACAAGGCGCCCGATCTTGTGTAGCGCCCACCTCCTCTGTTGTCTTTGTCGCGGCTCGGCTTGACCTCTCCTCCATTGGAGTGATAGCCGGGTTGCGTCGGTGAGCCCGGCCGAGCTCAACGACGCAGCGCTGGCGTAGCGATCTGTTGAAGTGACATCCCGAGTCGCCTGGTGCACCTCGATCCCCGTAGAAGGAGAGAAGCCTGTGTCGCTCATTTGGAAGGTGGCCTTCATTTCTTCTTTGAATACCGCCACCTCGCATCCTTGGTGCCGATGATCACCAAGTCGCCGACGTAGACACCCACCGCCAGGCATTTCCTCTATTGCCCCACGGTAGATGGCTACTGCCGTGCATGGCTTTGCTCGAGGCCCATCCCTTTGAGCGTGGAATCTAACTTGGCATTCCATGCCCTTGGTGCCCGCCGCAAGCCATAGAGAGCCTTGTGCAAACGCAAAGACCTTGCTCCTCCTTGCCGGGGATCGCAAATCCCGGCGGTGGCGACGTGAGACCTCTTCCTTCAGATCGCTGCTTAGAAATGCCGACTTGACGTCCATGTGATGAACTCGCCACCTTTCCCGAAAGCCCGGCAGGAGTCGACGGATTCCAACCGTGCTACGGGGCGAAGGCATCATCGGGTCGATCCTCCTCGCCGCACAAAACCACGTGCCACCAAGCGAGCCTTGTGTTTGACGATGGCGCCGGCTTCATCCTCTTCGCCTTGAACACCCACTTAAGGGTGATCGCGCGGTGACCACGAGGAAGATCGGCAAGCTCCCAGTGCGGTTCTTCTTAACCGCGTCCATCTCCGTCTTCATCGCTAAGACGCCATGCGCGCGTGTCTTTCGACCTCTGCGAAAGACCGGCTCACCATCGCCGTGACGCAAGATGCAATCGCGCCTCCAGATCGTGGAGGCGCCGGCCCGCAGACGGTTGGTCGCCGAAGGTCCTCCATCGCACGATAACGCAACGGCTCGCCGTCGTTGTACGCCGTCGATGCGCCTCGCCGTGGGAGGGTGGAGTAACGAACTCCACCGGCCGTGCTCAACACGAGCCGGTGTCGGAGAGGGCGTGCTGGAGGGGTGACCGTTGGTCCGGAGTGGCGGCGCCGAGTCGATGGGGTTCGGGACTGGGGTAGGCGTTCGACGAAGAGGAGCCGCTTACTCCCCAGCCTCCTCGAAGTGGACGTACTCAATGGTGAAGTCGCCAGACGCCGGAGTCGAGCCATTGTCAATCGCCTTGTCCCACGCCCATCCTCGCTTCGTTAAACACAACGTCGCGCCAGGCGCACACGCCGTGTCTTTGGGTCGAGAATGCGGTAGGCCTTCGAACCCTCCGCAGAATCGATAAACACTCCCGAGTGCTCTGTCATCGAGCTTGCCAACATGTCCAAGCTCCTTGGCGAACGCGAGGTACCAAAACCCGTAGGTGAGAGACCTCCGGCTTGCGTCCGTGCCAGGCCTCATACGGCGTCCTGCCGTTGAGGGCCTTGGTGGGCGAGCGGTTGAGGATGTAGACTGCCGCTACCACTGCTTCTCCCCAGAGGATAGCTGGCGTCCCCCTTTGCTTGAGGAGGGCCGAGCCATCCCCACAACCGCCTCGACATGCCGCCGACGACGCCATTCTCGCCGCGGTCAGACGGGCGCGGAATAGTGGCGCTGAATGCCCTCATCCGCGCAATACGATGCGAACTCACCGCTGCGTGAATTCGCCATCGTTGTCATCAAGAAGACGCTGCAGCCTTGCGCCGCGCTCGCCTCGCAGGCGACTGCGGCGCTGATGGCTTCCGCAGCCTCTCCTTGCCGCCGAGGACCGTTACCCACATGTAGCGGGTGAGGTCATCGACGAGCGGCAGGAAGTAGCGTCGTCCTTCCTGGTGTGGCGGTGTCACCGGCCACACAGTCCCGTCTGCACGAGCTCGAGCCGCTCCTTGGCTCGGAAGTTCGACTGCTGGGGAAAGGGGAGCCGCCTCTGCTTCGTCGTTACGCAGATGTCGCAGAACTGCTCCACGTGGTCGAGACACGGCAGGCCTCGTACCATCTCCTTGGCACTGAGTCGCTTCAGAGCCTCGAAGTGAAGGTGTCCGAAGCGCTCGTGCCACTGCCACGCCTCGTCGTCTCGACGAGCGGCGAGGCAGAGGGGTTGTGCCACCTGCACGTTGAGGATGTAGAGTCGATTGGTGCCTCTGGTTACCTTGGCAAGAAGGCGACGATGGCGATCCCAAATCTTCATGACTCCGTTCTTGACTAGCACACCCGAACCGTTCTCATCCAGCTGTCCCAAGCTGATGATAGAGTTCCTCAACGCGGGGATGTAGTAGACTCCGGTGAGCAGCCTGTGCTCACCAGACTTGGCGGTGAGGATGACGGAGCCGACACCCTGGATCTCCACGCCGAGGCGTCCCCAAACTTGACGAGCCTCAGGACGTTGGAGTCAAGCTCGGTGAAGAACTCCGTCGACCGGTCATGTGATGGGTAGCGCCCGGTCGAGGTACCACCCGTCAATCTTGTCATCGCTGAGCTGCCGCCAAGGAAGGCGTGTTTCTCGGCTCATCAAGGTGGAGGAGCTTCGCTGCGGCCGAGGCCGCGGGAGAGAGCTCGATGCTTGCGTGTGCTAGGAGCAGAGCCGGCTCTTCTTCCGCCACTTGTGCGTCGTGGGCCTGGCCACGTCGTGGCTGGCGACACTCCTTGGCCCAATGGCTGCTTGCCTGATTGTGGCAAGAGTAAATCTCGTCTTGACCTCTGGTTGCCGTGGCGCCACCACTGGCGCCTCCGCGGGTGTCACCCTTGGCACGTCCTCGCGCCCCAGCCTGGACGCGTCCGCGTGCCTTGCGCGGCTTGGCGCGCTTGCGGCCGCCTGTCGCGGCAGAGGACTCCCCCTTCTTCCCGTCACCCTGGCAAGCCTCCCACCGTTTCTCGAGTGAGATGTAACTTCCCGCCGATGGTGATAGGCCCCGAGAGAGGCCGTGGTTCGTCGGCCGCCGACGACCTTGAGACGACCTATCGCCTCTTCGATCGACATCGTGGAGAGGTCCAATAGAGACTCGATTGAGCGAGAGATCTGCTTGTACTTCTCGGGGATGCAACGGAAGAGCTTCTCGACGGCTCTCTCCTCATCTTAGGTGTCGTCACCAAACTGCACCATCTTCTGCAGTAGAGTGTTAAGACGGAGAGCAAAGTCATCAACATCCTCACCTGGCCTGAAGGCCAGGTTCTCCCACTCCTTGCGAAGTGCCTGCAGTGTGGTCTTGCGGGCGCGGTCGCTGCCGATGCGTGTCGCAAATGATGGCAACAAAGCCTCCTTGGCGATCCGCTTCTTGGAAAGCGTGAATCGCATCTCGCACGAGATCAAGGCGATGAGGGCATCCAAATACCGCCGATCTTCGTCGTAGTCGACGTCGCCGTACCGGACTGCCTCCCACATGTGCCGCACCTGGAGCCTTATCCTCATCACCGCGGCCCACTCGACATAGTTGATCTTGGTGAAGGTAGGCCACCCACTACCGGGGCCAATGTCCCTGATATCGGTCCGGGGAGGGAGAGCCGCGCCTCCTGTAAGGGCCACGATCTCCGTCAGCCAGTGCGCCTCTGCCGAAAGCGCGATGCGCCCGGCGTCGTCCGCCGAGCTCGCGGCGCGTCTGCGCTTCGTCCTGGCTCCCACCGCGCTCATGAGGGTGGGCAGCGCCCCTTCGCGCCTTCGCTTGTGCCTCCCTCTCGCTTGAGCCGCCGTCGGTGCGCCGTCGGCGAGGAAGCGGCTTGGAGCATACCGCGCAGAGCCTCGAGCTCTGCTGCCCGCCTGCATCATGTCTGCACTTCCGCCTGCCGCTGCCTTGCATTGCCCGATTCGCCGCGCCGACTTTGCGCCCTTCTGCCGTCGGCTGCGGTCTCTCTGCGCTGCTCGCTCATGATCTCTGCGGCAACCGGCCTCTGCGGCCTTCAAAGCGACGAGCCCGAGGCGTCGCCGACATGGCGCTAGTGGGGGGCTCTTTGCTAGGGAAGAAGTTGCCTCAGGCATTTAGCCGCCGCCGATCGCTCGTAAGATGAAGGGTGAGCAGAAACAGCTGTTGTGATTGCTGCTAGCTGAGAGTGAGGAGGAGCGTGGGAAGGAGATGAGCAAGAGATGTTTAGGCTGCAAGAAAGAACGGCTCTGATACCACTTGTTAGTAGCACAATTCTTACTATCATTGAGATAGGATGACAATGGGAGTTGGGGCAATTTTTTCTGGTTTTATTTCCCACTGTTATTCCATACCAACCTGGATTACATATTTATAGTGCCATGCCATGCCATGCCGGCGCAGCATATGCTAAAGCTAGTCCAAAAGCTAGTCTAAGGCTGCCCTAAAGCTAGTCCAAAAGCTAGTCTAAGGCTGCCCTAAAGCTGCCCTAAAGTTAGTCCAAAAGCTAGTCTAAGGCTGCCCTAAAACTGCCCTAAAGCTAGTCCAAAAGCTAGTCTAAAAGCTAGTCCAAAAGCTGCCCTAAAGCTAGTCCAAAAGCTAGTCTAAAAAGCTGCCCTAAAGCTGCCCACAAAGACCAACAGAACTTATTCCATCACACCGAACGTCTTCTCGGCCTTCTCGGCGCTAATGGCTTCTAATGGTTCCGGTTAGTACAACTATTTCCGCATTAGAACTAAGTGATCATGCTTAGGTTAAGGGATTCATAGTCATTAGATCATTAGATGGATCTAACATGTAGCAGAACCAATTGGCAGTAGACATACCTGAGAATCAACATTGATTACATGAGGAGCTTCCATGCAAGCTTCAAACTGGACACCGAGTTCAGATGCAAATGAGCCCATCGGAGAAAGTGTGCTGCAAAGATATGTAGCTAAGAGACAGCTGTATATTACCTGCTATTTTAGAAACTTCAAAAGTGGCGTAACCTAATTATTTTTAGTTTGGAAGATTCCTATATCTCAGTGGGACATGCGCCTACAAAAGGCTCAAAAGTTTATTCGACTGAGGCTGTTTGTAAGGCAGAAAACCAGCCAGCATAAATCCGCCTTGCATATATTTACTGTAGGTATTATTCTACATGCCTTATAGCTTGCATATATACTTTGTTATCTTCTATGTTTTTTTCAATCTTTTTTAGACATATGTTTTTTTAGTCTAACAGTCATCATCTGATAAGATATCCGGATCATCAAAGGCATCTGTTCCTACAGTTAAATGAAAGCTCGTTGCCAGTCTTTTGAGAAGGAAAAATATGAACGTGGGGACTTACCCAGATGTCAGAATTACTGAAAGGGTCAGATCTGCAATAACTTGAAAAACAACAGAAGGATTGAGACACCACAAACTCATCACACATTTCGATCCAATGACAGAAGTCACAGAATTGCCTGTAAATGGAGTAATTCAAAAGTTATATGATGAAATTACAGATATTAGAAAAGAGCTGGAAAGATACCATAAAGCTGGATCAAATTATGTCAACAAATCAACAGTAGATCAAGCAAGCAGACTAGTAATTTGAAGAACAATGTGACTTCCTTGCTACATCTGAATCTTATGTATACAATCTGGAGGAGCCAATATCCATATTCATAAAATGCTCTCTCATGCTTCTTCCACATCATCGGAAAAACTTTTCAGGGACTAAGCATGTTTTCTCTTAAAAAGGTAAGACAAGATATTACTACCTTCTCTTTTATCAAAACGCTGCAAGGCAAGTTGGTAATCATTTGAGTGACGCCCGTTTCCAGCAAAAAAGTAGCTCAAAGAGGAGAATAGACCTGCATATATATATATAAAATTAGTTCATTAATGTGCTGATTACTGAAGATTAATAAAATAATAATAATGATGATGCTTACTCTCTAGTGTCATGGCACCGCTACCAGTTAAGTGTACTCCATCTGATTCGGTATCTGAAGCAGCCTTAACGGCCTAAAACGAGAAGGTGATATCAAGGTGTAAGTTGAAACTTGAAAGTCTCAAAGCAAAGTCAAAGGCCACAGAAAAGAATGATTACAGAGAGAACTTTCCACAGCTACGCTGAATTAGATCATATATTCAAGAGTAACTGCACTGTAATACTTGAAATAGGAAGCACCTTCGTTGCACATTCTTGCAGTAGTGGGAGGTACGCTGGAGTAATACCGGCACACTGGAGTTCCTTCGTAGCCTTTTCACCAGTCCAACTGAGGATTATAAAAGGTTAAATCAGTTGGATGCAAGAAAAATGTTTATTCCGTGCTTGTTGCAAGTATGTAGTTCTTCTGGTTAATTGTACAGGTGGAAGTTAATCGAAATGCCTTCCAATGAATGCTTTCTGGAAATAGTCTATTCAAAATTAGCCATACTCAAGAACTTATGGCATAAGGCTTAATTTATCACAGCGTAGTTGACTAAAAGATAGTCATTCTTTTCTCAGAAGTACATACTGAAAATACGAAGACATAAACTGAGCATTTTTTTCATTATATATATTGCATAGAATGGCATTCACCTTTCAAGGGTAAGAAGATGAAATGACAAACACTATATAGATAAATCAGGTAAGGAACAATAAAAGATTACATAGTACATACAATGAAGCAGGATGTTCGAACTCATCCTTTTTTAGATTGCCCTCCCGATCAGCAATCCAACTGACAAGCCCCTGTAGAAGTACTGAAAGCTTTAATCTCTGAAACTAATATTGCTACGGAGTGTTAACTCTATGAACTCTTCTCTTCTCATAGAAGTACCTGAATGACATCATGCAAGGGTTGGTATATCATTGCAACAGTCTCATCAGTGGCCAAGCTTGCTAATTCTGTCTGCAACACTTGATCACAGCATAAATCAATTTAGATTAGCATGAGTTTCAAACAAAAAACTGGTTTCGGGAAACATAGGCTTTAACGGAACAAAGGTGACAATTGACTTACAGAGAAGTGATTCTTCATCAACATCAACACTTCCAGCATCACGTGCTATGTCTTCTATGTTGCTGCCAAACAAGGACGCCAAATGAGCACAACAGCTGGAATCCACCGTTTTGTTACTACAAGTCTGCGACTGCTCTTAAGACTTAAGAGAATATTTCAGAGTTGATTACATCGAAAAGGTACCACAAGATATATATACTACTAATTTACCTAATCAAACCATTCCAGTGTATCAATCAAGTCAACAGTAATTGAAATGCATAAGGAGTCATAAGTCTTTACTTACTGTGCTTCATCAAGAATAATGATTGAGCCACTGATATCAATGTCCATTGCTCTCCTGACAATTGGACTAATTATGTAGTTATATGGGCAGAAAACCAGTTGAGCTGCTTCTGCCATGGTCTGTGCAGCAAAATATGGACATCCTGCATATAACAACAACAAAAAAGTGGCAGTTTAGGTATCCGCATTCAGCAGTGACATCATACTTTCCACAGGACTCGGGAGAAAACCCATGTAAACAAACGGATAAACGGACCCTTTACTTTCCGCCCAACTCTGAGGAGATCCTCAATATCATGAACTTCATAGCAGCCACCGATCTGAAGGGATGGATGACGACTTAGTTTCTGTGCATTCCTGCCAATACATTTTACTCATTGTGTTAGCAGGAAAAGTGGGGAAATGTTTTCCAGATTAACTATATGTTTGGACGTTGAAAAGCCAGGAAAGCTCACTTGAATTCTGGACAGCCTTGAACATTGTCATCTAGGAGCAACTTGCTGATGACGCGAAAAAGTTCAATTAATGATTAGCAGAGAAAAATGCAAAAGCTTGTAAAGAAATGCTTCATTATGCACGTTACCATTTCTCGTCAATGTTTTCACTCCCGCGTACATTCTTATTGACACAGTAGTGCTTCCTTGAGGCCTGCATTGCATGATTGCTGGCTCATCAACAGGAACCAAAAACAGAAAAGGGCAGAAATTATAGTCACCTCCGAGCTACCATTGGTTTATATTGGAAATTTAGTTCAAACAACATGCAGTTGAGCATGTGGCAATTGATTTATAACTACTACCAGTACTAGTCTACTACTGCAGGACGACTGAATAGATGTCTTATCGTTATTTGGGCCTCTGCTACTTAACTTTGGTTGGATAATGTGTTCTCCTTTTAGGCTTTTACCCCTCCAAAAGATAGCAAGAAGTAAATTCAGATGGAACACTGGTTACCAAAATGGCCATGCGCACTCGGTATGAAGTCTTGCGGTACTCCCGGACCACCTGGGTTATCTGCGCGTGCGTCCTCCTTCAGAAAGACAACCAACCAAGAAATCATTCAAGATCATCTCATCAAATCAAGTCACGCAGCGGAAATCTTACGTCGCGTAATAGATGGTCGGAGCATTCTTCTTCTTGGTCGCTTTCTCCGGCACGCCTGAACATCAAGAACCGCAGCAGCGAAATGAGCAGATCGACACGCCACCGATTTTACCAAGAAAGAGTGGTTCTTGATCCAAGAACCGGCTGCAAGAGAAAGGGGGCGGGCGTACCGGGCGGTGCTTGCTTCTGGGTATCGTCGGGGACGAATCCGCCGCCGTGGAGGAAGGGGTCGGTGGGCGGGGCTGCGCGGAACGGGTAGTGGCGCTGCCAGGCGAGCGCGGAGCAGAGGAGGGAGAGCGACTTGCCGGTGCCGGTGGGCGACTCGAGGAGCGCGTGCGACCGGCCCTGCCGCCTCGCGCGGTCCAGCGTGGCGATGACGCGGCCCATGAAGGCCAGCTGCGTGCCGTACGGCTTGTAGGGGAACTCCACCGGCACGCCGCCCACCTGGTAGACGCCGCCGCCGCCAGGCGCCCGCGCGGGGGCCGGGGAGGCGAAGTCGTCGGCGTCGGCGCCCATTGGTGGTGCAGACTTGGTGTGTGTGTGTATCTGCCTGCAAGGGAGATAGGAATTGGAGAGAATTGAGCCGAGAAGTGGGCGCGTGAGGGTTGGGTGATTTTGGCGGGAGGATTTGGGGGAAATGGCTCCAAAAGTAAATCACGAGAGGTGGGCTGACTTGTGTTAGGACTGTTCGGCCCATTAGTTTTATCATTAAATATCCATCTACTACCTTCTCATTACCCAAAGCATCCCACCCCTCTTTCTTTAAATCTAGAAACCCTAAATGCTAAGTTCTACCGTTTTTTAAGATAAAGCATTCAATGAAGAAACTGTTTTAGTTTTTAAGCATTCAATGAAGAAACTGTTTTAGTTTTTCTCTCTGCATTAATTTACTGCCACCTTAGCCTTTCATCCTACATGACACGCGTAGAAACCTGTATTGGGAGTGTCCTTAGAGAGTCAGCCGCACACAACCCACGCATACTGTATCGTACATACATGTCCTCTAAATACACTTAAAAGAATTAATCAGAAAGAATTAATCAGAGGCCTCACGACCTGGAATAATTGCCTACCTTTCCAAGTTCTTCGGCCAATGTAGCAGGATGCTTGGGATTTGATTTGATGATCAAAATATCGTACGCTCACGCCGCAGACACACCGGCAAGAAACCCCACTCCATGGCTTTGTCAGAGTGAAACAACTCAACAAGACTGCTTCACCAAAAAAAAAAAAAAGAGGTAGCACAAGTAGCGCACAACCATCCCATTTTTTTATTAATCACGTCGATGCTTGGTCTTCGCGAATCGTAATGGTTACAAGACGGGTTAAATCGCTGTGTATATACATTTACATGAAAAGAATTGTTCTTCACAAACCACAATGGTTACAAGTGTGCAACACGGCTCGAATCACTAGTGTAAAAGTGTACAACGTCACCATCGTTATTTACCTCTCATCTTCTGCAGCTGAAGCCTACAGGCCAAAGCGTAAACTTCTCAGTTGTTTGAGACGCGCTCGAGCACGTTCAAGGCTGGGTGCATGGTGCGACAGGCCATGCCAGGACTCTGCTGCTTGCCTTCCGCTCAGCACTTCGAGCCTCGCCAGCTCGTCACGGAGGGATGCAACGTTCACGATGGGCACGGTGGTCGGGCGCCCATGAGCACACTGCATGAAAAATTATTTTTATTTTATTTGCAGAAGAAACCAAGCTTCCGTCTCACTAGACCAGAGTAGCAACAGAAATAAGAGTTGGGGTTTCTAGTATCTTTTTACCTGGAAGCATAGGGATGTTGCTTTCAGTTCTTTGATAATCAGACAGCACTCAGATGGTAGCAAGAGGTCACCAAACATGATCGCGCCTAAAGCAAACAAAGGATCAACAAGGATACACCATTTCGGATCAAAAGAGAAACGTACGGAAATGCTTGAAGGGGGGAAAAAAGCATTACGAACGAATAGAGAAGAAAATATGTACTTACCTCTGCAAGCTTTGAAATTAAGAATACGTAGAACCGCTGGGGGGATAGCTGACGATCCATCAGTCTCATCAAGCTGGGAAAAATAGTAATGGGTAAGAAAACTAAAAGATAACGAACTACATGTATCATCCGCATATCTCGGATTACTATAGTGAAAACTACCACATTTCACTCTCAACACAAGGCTTCAAGACCGGTTTTGTTGGGATGATGCTACCCTGCTATCAGTTCCTGACCAGCACACACTAATTCCAGGCCAATTAAGAGGTCCTAAAACAAAACCTATGTTGAACTTAGCTTGGCACCAACCAATCTCTGGTTTAAGACAAACACTGAATGGCAAATATTTATTTGAGTTATCAAAACTTAACAATGAGATATGTTTTTTAGTAGGAAAAAAAGACCTCAGAATCAACTGGCACACGAGAAAATTAACCATAACTAGCATAACTCAGTTCAAATTCAGCGGGATATCAGCTCCGGTTTGGCAACACCTGTTCCTCCATGATCAAGAACAAACCATCCCTGCAGTTGGCTCATCACTGCTTCCAGACCGGCATTTCCTAAGAGTACCTACCATCTAATGGTGTACAACTACAGCATCAAGAAAAGTGTTACACATGCAAAGAATGATGTAGCAGAATCAATCACCTGCTGAATAAAGTCCAAAAGATCTTTTCCCGTTAAATTGACACCCAAAATACATGGAACCTGTGTAGTGTAGATGATGTTTAGAAGGCAAGAATACTATATTGCAGACTTGCAGTTTTATCCAAGAAGATTTCACCAGATAGTTGTAACACCATTCGGGAAATAACTACATGTAATACTAAAAACAAAAAAGAAAAGTGCATTTCCACTCTCATTCTTGATACAACAATTGCACTTCAAAGAGGCAGTAACACAACAACATACACAATGATTACCTACAGCATTAAGGGCGACCAATCGCATTACACACAAAATCTTGCAAACCCAATACAAGGAGAACAGTTATCCCTTAATGTTTTATTCCTTAATTTTCAAAAGATGTGTGGCTATCATAAAAATGATATGGCCTGACTATTACAAGGAAATATTGTGTTTGAAGCATTTCTCTTATTCTCTGCAAACACTTGGAATAAAACTTTTGAGTAACCTGAGCTCAGATCTTTTTGATGCATTCTTAGCATAAGTAGTCTATACCCAATTTACGGATCAAACTAACCTTTACCAAAGAAATAAAAGATAACCAATAAAAGTACAAACCAACAAGCCACCACATCCAGTAGATAGATTTGAAGGGAAACATGTACATTCAGCAAGTATTACAAACATGTCGAATAGATATGGATGCTAGAAAACGTTGCTTACAGCAGCAAGAGTAACAAGACGGGCTTGTCTCCTAAGAATGTTCATGTTCCTGAAACATATAAAGTAAATGGTATATGACAGACATATATTTGGTACATACAAAGGAGATGAACAACTTTTGCTCCTTCAGAATAGGTAGAGAATGGTGGATCAAGCCATCCAAAACTTCATAACAAGAACATGTTATCACTGATTGCTTAATCGAAGAAATTCTTGGTGGAAGTGATGTACTTTCTGACCTGGCTATTCTCGGATTACGAGAAACTAAAGGGTGCAATAAATGTTAACTAGAACTACAGGTCTCAAATTGTTAAAAAGAGTTAAAATGAACACAACCAGAACACGTGCAAGCAAACTTCCTGAAAGATAGCATGTAATGCAAAGCAGATGAAGAAAGTTAACATCCACACGATAGTCAAGCACCTACTTTTTGAATGACTGAGAGGAATTGCTATAATTGTTGATGATCCAACCCCATTTCAGAATCTGCTCAGTGTACTTCTGGTACAATTGAAATCCAGTCTCAGGGAGAGCCTGCAAACAAATGGGGCATAAAAGATCAAACAACACATCTTAGTGTTAGTTCTCGGAAAACACCTTAGTTATGAACAGTTTAACACAATGCGGCTGATGACAACTAATTAAAATGACGTACTAAGTCCTCCTCGGAGTCCAAGTAAGCGATCCCTCGGCCTACATCAGATAAAACCTGAAAACCCAAACGATATGAGTATGATAGACGCAAAACAATGTTGCAGAGTGGTTCCTGGTCACTTTAACACTAACAAACCTTGCTACGGAGTTCCTCCAAACGTATCCTTTCATCAGCTGCATGCTGTAAAACAGTAAAAGATGACAACTTACTAAAATCTTTCAGAAAAGAACTTTTTGTCAACATACATGCACTGTTTACTGTTGAAAGTGCATGAACATAAAAAATGCATGATTCATATTTCACTATAGAAATATGATCCAATACTTTCTAATATCGGGCATATGTTCAAAAATATTCTGTGTTAAAACATGACATACATAGAAGGCTAAACATCCCTATAAGTAGTTGAGTTTAAACAGGAATAATAAAGTCAAGAATAGACCCATGTCATGAACATTTGCTCACGATTTGACCACTCCAAATGCAACAATTAACACAACAAATTTTATTTCCAGGACATTATTATTACTGCACAATAACAGGATACAGATAAACTACTAAAGAATATGTTTCATTTTCCACAAATGATGTTAATCGACTACAAACCTGGTCAACAAGGAGTAGTGTTTCTCCAGATATGACCGGAATAAATTTATTATCCAGTTGCAACAAAACTCTTGCCTCCTCAAAGCAATTTTTATCAATACATTCAGGAACTAGCGAGCTACAAGAGAGATGTAAGGGCCCAGAAGAAATGCTAAGTACATCATCATAGCATTCAAAAGGACCATTTGGCACCTCCAAAGCCTACACAAGGAGATGACACAGTAAGCATAGAAAAAAGTGCACAGTAACTAGGCCATATGAAAGTGCCTGTATGTGAGTATCTAAAACTTTAACACATGCTCAACTGTGTGCTGGTAAGAGTCATCTCGCCATTTAGTTACTTGAGCATTAGAATCTTCAAGCCCATCAGAACATGTCTCTTCACACATTTTCGAATTTGACTTCAAGCTGGCCCAAATGAGAGGCAAGTTTATAAAGTCACAGGCTCAGAAAGACCTTTTCAGTATTCAAGGCAGATGAAGGCAAGATCAAGACATATTCAAGGCAGATGAAGGCAAGATCAAGACACCTGAAATTTAGGTCAGAAAATTCACTGCTACTAGTCTCAGGGATAGGTTGCGTTGCATTCATATGTGATTTATCCTCTGGTGCAGGTGCAGTATCTGCGTTTAATTAGAAGAGCACAAACTTAGCAGTCACAGTGCAATTTAAAAAGGATGGCGAAGGCTGTGAGCAAGTGAACCTTCTTTGTCCTTGATGAAGGTATCTTTATCACCTTCTGCTGTCAATCTGATCAGTGGTTCATTTAATCCAGGGAATTTTCTTTTGCCTCTGTAAAATGGTGGGGCAGAATGACTCCTAGATCTACCCTTGGAAAGCCTGGATCTGCGACGGCATCCAAAATTGTGTGGATTCAATATATCTTCAATAAGCATGTTGTCATTTGCCATTTGTGAAGAAGGAACGCCCAAATGACAACCAGTGAAACTTTTCTCAGGAGGAATATTGTATGACAATCTTGCATCAACTTTTGATTTCCTGGGACCATCTTCGGAAACAAATTGGTCCACAGAAAAATCATTATGATTGAAGAAATTAGGCGGCTGAGTTTCATTGTCGATGTTATTGAAACGTTTAGTTCCTTCACATATTATTGATGAATCACTGTTAAATCTGTCCAAACTGAATCTAAAGTCGCTGTCAATATTTTCGCAGTTCCAATAATCAGAACTTTTATTTGATATCCCATGCAATTCCAAGTCAGTCCTTGCATGACCGCGACGGTGAGGTGTATCAGCCAACAAGAATGGATGAGGGAAATGAAGAAAAGTATCTTTGATGGATGACCGATCCATGTAGTCACTTTCCCACACTGCTTGGATATCAGGGAAGTTCATCTGTGCAATTGTATTTGCCTCAAGGCCTTCAACATATCCCGCTGCAGTCCCTAACCTTTTCTTTGTACTGCACTTTTTCATGACACTACAGAAGCCTCTGGAGGTGCTACAATCTTCACGATAAAATCCACCACTGAAGTGAGACATCTCAGGGCAAGAAATACCAGCAATTGTCTCTGTGACTTCATTGAGTAGACAATCCTCATTTGATTTATCAAATTCGACGTAGAATCCATCACAGCCCGATGTGTTTGTCTTTACATTGGTTTGATTTTGCATGAAATCACTGGAAATTCTGTTTGTTCTATTGAGAACCCCGAAGCAAGGTTCTTGGGGTTCAATCTCTGGACCAATTATCTCAGAGTCTTGATCATCAGCTAAAAGGCCTTTGGTTCGTACATCTTCCAGCATTCCAAAATTACCAGAATATGCATGTCCATGGAACATACCTTCTGTCCTTCGCTTTTTCCAAACAGTTGGGCTGGCACCTAAAAGATCACAATCTTCTAACTTGGAAGGAACATCCTCTAACCACTGATAACAATCACCTTCAGGAGAATGCATTTGCTTATGACCTAACTTATGATCATTCCTAAGAACATCGTCAGCATGTTGTGATTCATTGCTGATCTGGTCAGGGTAGCAGATATACCATGTGGGTGGCTCCACATCCAAAGAAAAACAATGCAGGTCTTTAGGTGGTGTTGTGGCAATCATATCAACATTGTTGTCTCTGACACTATTCTTCTGCAGAGAGCTTTGGTATAAGTCAGCAACATCTTCCTTGTTCTGCACATTATGATGCTTTAGGAGGCCATGATTTGACTTCACTGCAACCATGATATATGAACAAAGCTCACAAGGCAGATAAATCAAAAGAAAAAAATAAAATATATTCACCACATCACCAACCATCACTTTGCAGAGGCACACAACTATCATCAGTAGCGTTGTCTGCCAATAGAAAAGGATAAAATAACAAATGCATTCATACCAAGAACTTCAGCTCTTCAGAATTATGCAGTTAATAAAGATATTATCAGGCAAATAAAGGTCTTTGTTTCTAACCTTTTGAAGATTGCGGTACATGCTTCTTCCAGTAGTTTGTGATAGCTTGTTCAAAGAAAAACAAGATACTTTGCCAATCCTGAACAGTGAGAGAAGAAAAAACAAAGACAAATATCCATTTGTAAGAAAGTAAAATTATTTAAAAACGAGACAACATAAAGAACATCAACATCAAACTCCCCGAAAGGCCCAAGCCACTTAACTAATAGCTTGTCCTATCCATACATTAGTTACTTAGTTACAAATCAAGCTTTCCTAGAAAAGAGAAAAGGAAAACTCAAAAGCATGAAAATGTGGTGAATCACCATGAACTCCACAGTAGTCTTTGAAGGCTCAAAATGTAGATCGTAGCTAGATCTAGGACAGCACAAGTTTAACAGATATGCAGGGTAGACATCAGCTTTCTGCCTCTTCCAGCTCTGAACATCAATTTCTTCATTCCTCCTTACCATGGAAGATTGAAAAGTAGCTGCCAGATTATTAAGCATATTATGGATTGGGCTTCTACTGACAAATCTTGAGTTGATATCTTTGGAAAGTCAAGGATGTCTCCAACTCCAAGCATTTGAAACTTTTCAAATGAAAGTAGGTAATGGAGAATTGGCGAGTAGGATACACAAGTACTGGAAATCCTGAAAAGGAAAATTGCACATTGCTGAAGACGCTATGTGAAACTTTAGTTTCAACAGCTCACAACTTACAGAATGGAAATTACCTTCGTACAGAACACATCTGTTGGTCCAGATATGAGCCCTGAAAGAACCCAGTTCTGGTCAGAAGTAGCTATTTCATGAAGACAACTGGAGACATCATCCCCAAAACTGTTTGATATAAGAGGCAAAGGGGATGACGATGGAACTGTGTATAGCAACTCGTCTTCACTGAATTCATAAAAAGAACATGTCAATAGATATTTTGTCCATCTAAAATTGTAAATATGTAGGTAATATTAAAATGCCTAGCATAGCCCGATAGACTACCTGTCAAGGTCAAGAAGTCTGAATGAAACCTGTGGATGAATGAGTGCAACTCGCAATACACACTTCTTCACATGATATAGTTCTCTTTTGTGACTACAAAACATAATATTGGGAAATACATTGATCGTATCATCTTCTGAACATAACTGTGAATTAGAAGAAACATCTACACATGGATAATACAATAAAGATCACATGTACCTAGATTGCATTTGTTTCCTCCGTACTGGTTGATTGTAAAAAAACTCCCGAACAATAACTACAAAGATGAAAGCCTTCTGATAAATAGCTTCCATAACATGACAAAAATACAACACACTTGACTGAGTAAAATGCCATCATCTCACTCTACATGTATTAAGTATATATAGACTATAAGAGTGTGTCTTGCCTCGAGAACATGCACGCATGCATGCATAAGAGCGATTCTACTTTGTTTCAAGGAGAAAAATCGAACTACCTGTGGTGCCAACAACTTCCCTCTGGTCATCTATTCCCAGATGTGAGCATTTGGATCCCTGTGCAGTAGCCAGAAGACATTGAGATACACTATATATCGATAGATCAAGATTATGCACAGCATTTTATAGGTTGGTGTGTAAGTGGTGCCTTTATTATCTTGCAATATGAATTCGGTCTCCCACGAGCTTTCGTTCTGACTTCGACCACAGAGATGTCAGAAAGCGATGCAAGTGCTTCTCCATTTAATCCAAAACTTCTAGAACTAGGTTCCCCATCACCCATGGCATCATGGAACTTGGATGTTGCTGTTATAGCAGAAGGAAGTTATAATCATTAGCACATTGCAAACCACCGGTGATATCATCGAGTATATTCATTCTTTTGAAACCTACACATATTTCTGGTGGTGAGCCTAAACTTAATGAAAGACAAAAAAGCATAATCAATTGATTCTGATGTTGAAGAAAGAGAGAAGAGGCACAATAAACAAACTAGCAAATTCACGAGCTGGTACTAATGCAACTAGCATGTCATGAGTGAGGAAATAAAAGGTACGGTGTCTTGGAATCTATATGCACATAGCGATGAGTTACATAAATGTCCACGCTCTTCTAGTGAAGATAAAGCATCACTGAAAACAGACCAAAAGTCACTGGGATACCAACAGCAGAACAACAACAGTACTTTCATTTACTGATCATCAATTTATGTAACAATCAGAAAACAGGAGACAATAAGTGCATCCAATCATCAGGGTCAAATATCACAGAATGGATGTCACTTCCATTATTATTTTCTAAGCGAATCAGACATTCTCTTGTAAGAGAACAATTCCATTCTGACATCTATGAAATCAGATAAACATCCAGCAGCCCCAGTTCATTATGTAAAAATCACTTCCAATAATGCATGAGTGAATCAGACATCTAATGTTGTTCCACTTTGTTTTTAGTCATTCTTTCTCTTCTGGCCCAACTTTGTTTTCAGTGACAAAACCTGGCTTGTTCTTATCTTCTCTATCTTGATACAAAGACACGCAAAACAGATATGTGTGTGCCGACTGCTGAGTGAGGAAAAGGCAAGAGTTCTGAGTTCTGATTTACCATATTTTTCTCCCAAGAGAACCAATTCATCTCGAGTAATACCACAACCTGCAATAGTACAACAGGGCAACAAGTTCTTCTAAAAGCAAAACCTAGTAGTAAGAAACAAAAAAACATGAGATAAGCACATACCATCATCTTCCACTTTAACATAACAAGCACTGACATTTACTGAGATATCGATCTGAAATGGGCATCAGCATATCAAAAATGGTAACACATGACACTGAAGACATTACATGTAGATTATTTTGCTTTTTTGTATTGCAAGCAATACATATTGAATACACTACATGTAGAATATTTTCTCCTTTTTGTACGTGAAAGCAATATCTATTGAAGATATCATATTTAATTACTTTTTCCTTTCTTGAATGTGAATGCAATACCTTGCCCGCATTTGAATCAATGCTATTGTATATCAACTCCTCAACAACCCTTGGTAGGTTACATAGAATAATGGTTGAGCGCAAGGAGCTGTGGACACTTTTCGGCAAGCGTTTTATGGTCTGCATTTACGCATTCTGGATAAACAAGCTGAAATAAGCAACAATCAAGAATGAAACATATCCAATTAAAATAATTAGGCAAGGTCAGAAAACTCTTCCAGAAACTTCAGAAATTCACTTGTAATAAGTAGGTTAAAGAGACGGCTCAATCTTCAATGTGTAGACTGCATGAAATTTGCAGGTCAGGGGCAGACCTAACGTGGGGCATGGGGGTTCAGTTGAACCCCCAAAAATTTTGGAAAATAAATTGCTATTAGAACTCCACCACGCAACAATCTGCATGCATTGGGGTATCCATCCCAGAAAGAAAGATTTGGATGCAGTTGCACAGAGGAAAGAAATTATCCCCCACGAGGATGTTGACAGGGGATCTCCGGCTGGAGCTCACCTCGCCGGCCGCCGAAGAAGGGGGAGGGGGGGGATCTGGAGAACGGTGGAAACGAAGAAAGGGGAGGAGAAGAGCTCACCGCGCTCGGCCGCCGGAGAAGGGGGAGGGGGGAGGGGGGGGAGGTATGGAGAACGGTGGAAACGAAGGAAGGGGAGGAGAAGAGCTCACCGCGCTGGCCGCCAGAGAAGGGGACGCGAACGGTGGTGGAAACGAAGTGACGAGGCGGAGAACGTCTCGGTCGCTCCTTTTGCGAGGGCGAAGCAGGAGAGGAGTCGAGGAGAGAGCTCTCGGCCTCTCGCCAGGACGGGAAGAACAGAACTACAGAAGGGCGGCAAGCAATACAGACGCTGGCCGTCACTCATCAGTTGGCGTAATCAAGCCGCTCGTATGGATCGGACGGCATGGACGGAGCAGAGGTTGTCTTTAGAACGAAAAAAAAAGACACGCTTCTCTAATATTCAGGTTTAGGTGTGGGAAAACTGAACCAGAAAGATAGAATATTTATTAGTCCAAAAATACTTCCCTATGTAAATAAAACAATGAGAATGAGTAGCTATCGGTTATATCGACTCATTTTAGCTGCTCCTACTCGTTTTTGTTAAAACCACAAACCATAGCAATGCTAATCGGTTACTACCATTCCTGCACCCACCCCACAAGATGCCATCCCCATCTCTGCACCCACCCCACAAAACGTCATCTTCATCCCCGCTACTAGTGGCAACGTGGCACGGCTCCTGCACCATCACCCCACCCGCCCTCGCTAGGTCTCTCGACGGGAGACGTCACTCTGTCCCTGATCCGAGGGGTAACCTGCAGGGATCTCATGAAGATTAAACAATAGCTTAAATTATATTTTAAAAATAATATGACTTTATTTATTAATTTATAAGTATTTGTGTATTTTTTAAAAATATATGTATATGTTCAAAAATTATATCCAAACTTATATATTCATGTATTAGTCCCAAAAGATAAGAAAATAATATATTTATAAACAAAATAATATACTTACAATATTTACCTAGTCCCCGCGCGGCCTCGCGAGGGAAGGCGACCCCCGTCCCCACCCTGCTAGTGCAATGAGGCCAAACCCTGTTCTCCATGTAAGGAGATCAACCCCCTCTCCCCATGGGAATTTTTCCCACGGGTCCCACCCCATGGAGGAAATTATCATCCCTATTCTTCATTACTGGATCTGTCGTCTCAACCATCTGCCACCTTCTTAAAACCTAACGTGCCACTCACGGTTGTCTCCCGTCCACTTAACACCTTTTGTCGTCCTCCTACATACCCACAGCCAGTAGCGCACCACTGCTTTGCCGCCTAATGCCAGTCCATCACTGCCCTCCTCCCTCTATTGTTGGAGATTCTAGTGAACTCAAACCCTAAATTGGCTGAACTTGAACCCTAGCCCTATCATACCGCCGTACAAGTTGAAAGCCTTGTCGACCAAAGCACAAATTGTGGTGCAAATACAATTGTAAGGAATTCAACTAATTTTCTAAGATTTTTAGTTGGACAGTATATAATAATTTCGCTTAAATTATAGAGTAATATCTAATTTTTATCAAAAGAGTAGCATCTAATTATGCAATTCTATATATATACTTTTTTGCACATCAATTGTTAAAACTATGGAGATTGAATAATTCTCCTCACTACTTTCTAGAAATAAACAAACATCCTATAGTTAATTTAGCCAGATAAGTAGGTTTCTAATCTTATTTTACTATATATTATGGTCTAGCACATAAGTTTATGGAAACAAATATAAGCACACATTTTGATATAGCAATATCGAAGTTTTGTACTATCGCATTAAGAGATTGAGAAAGGAATATAGATTTTATATATCTTTTATATGCATTCTTTACAAAAATGCATAAATAAGGTTTTGATCATTAGTTAAGATAAAACAATATTTATCAAATTGTTACATACATAGTGTGCGCTATTTTCTCTTTTTGGCTCTATTTGTGTTTAATTAGTTCCATCACACATTTTCTTTAAAACAATATAAAAGTTTATTATTATTTTTGTGTTATTTTTAAATAAAAATGATAGCACGTACCATACCATGTTACTCCCTTCGTTTTGCAATATAAATCTATTTTCATGGAAAGCATCGACCCACAATATAAGTCTATTGAGAAGATTAAAGTCATAGTTATTGCAATATTTCCACTTTGTAACCCAACTTTAATAATAAAAAACGTAGATAACTAGTTGTATTACACCACTCAACAGGGGTATGCATGGTTCAGTAACATTAATTTTTTTAGATTTATTGCCTCCTTGGTCTGTATGTGTGCTAAACTTAAAGTTATATTGCAGAACGGAAAAGGTAGTGATATTGTAACATCCCAAATTTTACTCACAAATTAAATATTAAGTTGAAAATTTATTCTTTTGCCTTTGTCAAGAATTTTTAGAACTTTTTAGATTTTCTATAATTTGCTGCATTTAAGAAAATGCCTTTATTCTTTTTCAAGCTGTTGTTTCAAATTTTAAAACTCAAAATTTAAACCGTGAAAAGTCTAGAAATATTTTAATTAGTCTCTAAATAATCTAAAGTGTCTCCCAAACTTTTTGTGAAGATTGGAATTAGGTTGCTATTTTTTTCAAAATCAAATGCTACACTTTATATTAAAAGTTGAGGCAATAAAATAATTTACAAGGAGGAAATAGGGCTGGTAAAATTTTTAAAATTTCACATAAGCATTAGTACCATGTCAAGACCATTCCCAAAAAAATTCATATTTTTTTGGAGCCATACTATTGTGCCTAAAAATCTGGGCAAGATTCTAACTTAAAAACCAATTTCAAAATCCTCCCTCTTCTCTCACAGATAACCTGGGCCCGCACATCATCCCTCTTGACACAGAAGAGGCACCGGTCTCCAACAGATGACGGTGACCTCCTCCTCCTCATCGTCGTTCTCTCGCGCGCTTCTTGGTGGCGGTGCAGGGGGCTGTGGTGGCAGCGGGGGCGCCCGGAGCTGAGGTGGTGGGAGGGATGTCGACGTGGTAGTGCAGCGGCGCTGGAGGCTAAGGTGGCACCGCCGGCGGTGATGGTGGTAATGGTACGTACCTTGACTCCACAATGGAGTCAAAGCGTGCGGGAGAAGGAGGCGATGCCATAGGAGCGATCGCGCGCGCATAAGACTATAGAGGAGACAAAAAGAGAGACGATTAGAGAGACACTAGCACCGACGATCTGATTAGAAGTGTTTTGATCGATCAACTCATGCATGCATATGAACGATCGATCGGTTTAATATATATAGGCGATTGATGGCCTATTAGCTTCATGAAGACGAAGAGCTAGACTACGGCTGGCGCTTGATGGCCTATCTTCATAAAGACGAAGAGACTACAGCTGATCGAAGGTTTAATTCGCGGGATTAATGAAGAGTCGGCATTCTGAATTCAACCGATCGCATATGCATTCTACCGATCAGTTTAAATTGGCGGGAAAGACGAGGTGTCGGTCTTATCAAAGACGGTTCGTGGCTAAAACCATCTGTGATGAGGCCCACATCACAGACGATTTTAGCTACGAACTGTCTGTGTTGTGCTGGCTCATCACTGACGGTTTATTTTTAAAACCATCTGTGATGACCATTTCAGCTAAATAAGAACAGAGAGCCCCGAGCGTCTCTGTATTTCTAGGGTTTTATGAGCTATTTTTTAGGTTGCTGCGACTGAGAAGCGATTTGGTGGAAAGTGACCCTGGATTTGGAGCTGTGATTGTAGATTATTATGTTCTAAGTCATCTAAAGTTAGTAGTTGGTTCAAAATTGCATTATATTTAAGATCTAACTTGGTAAAGAGGGAAATGAAGATGGTTTTTAGATCTAGCTTGATGTAGATCTATTTGTTCTCTTCAATCTAAAGTCAGCCCACATATGGTGTCTAAGTAAATCATGGACGGAAGTATACAAGTCGTCCACGAGTACGTGGAAAAAGTATTGCTGGCTCAATGTGACAAAAACTACATACTTTTACCCCACAACCCGGGGTAAGTGTTTCATCCAGCTGCTATACTTGTTGATTTGTACTATGTAACACAACTTGAAGTTAGGTTGAATGACCGTGGCGACATACTTGTGTAGGTATCACTGGGTTCTTCTAGTAATTATACCAAGATAGAACCGGGTAATTTACCTTGATTCCAAAAAGGGCAGCACCCACGACTTAATGCCTATCAAAAATTTACTCGACACGTTATTCACTGTCTACAAAGCTCGTGGAGGGCCACACAGGAAGGACCCAGCGAAGTTGAAGCATACTTATAACTTTCCGATATCCGCTAGTACCCAATAATCCTTCACACACACCATAATGTAACCTTCTAACTAATTAATCTATTTGTGTTTTGGCAGTGCCACCAACAGCCATAGGCCATTAACCAATGTGGATTCTACGTTTACCACAACATGCAACTCCTCATTGGTTCAAAGAAAACCAATGACATAGAGGTTTGCTAATTTTGAAACAATTGTTTCCACTTATTAATTTATATACAAGCAAAGACTTTACTCTTCCCATTGATAGGCTTAGCAATACACTGAGTTTGCGTAGAAACAGGCTGACCTGCTAGGTATTGGAGGACAACTCTGTGCCTTCTTGAATCATGAGGTCATTAAACCAAAAGGCGAATTCCACTCAAGTCTCGCCTGATGAGTTGTGAATTTGTTAGATACCATTTGGATTAATTTGCGAACCTTGTGATGTGAGTTTGTCAGTTGTATTTCTGAATTCAAATGGTTCTTATTATATATGTGAGTTGATTTCTGAAATGGATGCGCTGTACATTGTAATGTGCGATCTGAGTTGATTTCTAAAATGGATGTACTGTATGTTGTAATATGTGATCCGATCGAGTTTATTTCTGAAATGTATGTTATAATAATATACTGGTGATGCTCTGTACTATCTTTTGTTTCAGATGGCATGGCTAGTATTTCCTGAGGCTAGCCAATAAATCGAAATTACCAAAAATATGTAAAATCAACATCCCAGACGTTTCTAATTTGGGACCGTCTGGGATGACTTTTTTCATAGACAGTTGGAAAACCGTCTGTGATGATTATAATCATGATTGATACTTTGACACAGATGGTTTACAAAATCGTCTGTGATATGGTTTATGAATCGTCTGTAATGAGAATTTATATAGTCGGGCATAGGGCTGTAAAAAAAAAGCTCGAGCTCGCGAGCTACTCGAGTTCGGCTCGGTTTAGGCCCGATTCGTGCTCGGTTCGAGCTCCAAACGAGCCGAACTCGAGCTCGATCTCGAGCTCGCGAGCTTCACCGAGCCGAGCTCGAATAGCTCGCGAGCCTACTCGAGCTTGGATCGAGCTTCCGTGAACCGAACTTTCTCGAGCTTGTTATCGAGTTTACTCGAGCCGAACTTACTCGAGCTTGTTACCGAGTCTACCGAGCCTACCAGATTAACCGAATTTACTCGAGCCTACCGAGCTTATCAGCTTACCGAGCTTACTCGAGCCGAGCTCGAGCCTGGATCTCGGCTCGGACCTCAACTCGAACTCGGCTCGAGCCTGACAGCCCCAGGCCCGCTCGAATTCGGCCCGTTTATAGTCCTAGTCGGGCAGGACCTCATACTAGAGTAGGCGACAAGAGGCGCTTTTACTTCAGAGGTATGCGTTCGATCGTCATTGCATTCTGATGCTTTGGTGGTTCGCAAGTGATGCGTTCTTCGTTTCTCATTTTGTTATGCTAGCTCTGTCTTAAGCTATTGCGTGCCTGTGTGCCGCCGCATGTTTCCTTCACTTTTTAAACCATGTCAAGGGCATGTCATCCCTTGGTCGAAGAAGGATGCAGACGGGCAAAGGACAAAAAGTGAATAACTCCTTTCCTGGGAAAAAAAAACAAGAACTGAACAACCCTTTTGGGAAGAGTTTGCCGTACTAACCTTCCGATTTTTCTTTTTTCAACGGAAACGGTTTCAGATTCTTGGTAGAAACGTTTCAGGTAGAATCAAAATCACTGTCTGGAAACTGTTTGGCCAGCTGTCTGGATTCTGTGAATCGGTGTGGAATGGGGTTGAGGGTGATTCGACCCCGGTGTGGAAAAAGAAGAAACGTTCCGAGGAAAGTCGTTCCGAGTTTTAGGCCCCGTTTGGTACGGTTTCAGATTCTAGTAGAAACGGAAACGGTTCCAGATTCTTGGTAGAAACGTTTCAGATAGAATCAGAATCACTTTCTGCAAACCGTTTGGTATGGTTCCAGATTCTAGTAGAAACTAGTGAAACGGGGTTGAGGGTGATTCAACCACGGTGTGAAAAAAAAAGAAGAAACGTTCCGAGGAGAATCGTTCCAAGTTTTAGCCCGTTTGGTTGGGTTTCTCCCATATTCTAGTAGAAACAGCTCGGTTCCAATTTGCCAAACGGGACCTTAGCTTGTTTGGCTGAGTTTCTCCCAGATTCTAGCAGAAATGGTTTGCTTCCAAGTTGCCAAACGGGGCCTTAATATGTATGAAATATTTTTCAAAAATAGCTTTTTGATCCACACCGACCACACATAGAGAGCGCGAAATCAAGCTCCCGCGCTTGGATAGTGCGGAAGCAAAGCTTCCACGCACAGCACGTGTGGCATACGAGCGCGCCGCAGATAGGCGCGAGGGCATGAGCGAGCTTTCGCGCTATCAGACCGTAAAAGCTTGCTTCTGAGCTCTTTATACGTGGTAGATGTGAGTCAAGAGGTTATTTTTGAAAATTATTTTATACGGAGGTTAGTTTTGTAAAAAAAAAAAATCAAGGGATGTAAATAGAGTAAACACTTCCCCCCTTTTGGCCATCGTCACTCTATCTCGTGCAATAAAGGTGCTTGGAGATATCTTTTCCGGCTTTTCGCTGCAAAACATGCATGTTCAAACTAGGTGGTACATATCTTTTACAGTAAATGTTGCCATGCAAGTAATCCAATACCAACCTGCCTCGTTGTATTTACGTAGAAGCGTCCAAATCTCGTATGGTCAGTTTCTGCCATTAGACCACTGGTTCTTCACGCCCCTCGTGCATGCAAATGCAATGCATTGCCGCAGGATGTGAGAAGGCAAAATCGCCATATCATTCCAGCACAAATCGCTTTAAAGTTTAGAGCCTTCCCTGATCCTCTTGCCAATTCTGCCTGGATCATCTTCGTAGCAAATTAAGCATTCAATGAATTCCTCGTGTGTGTACTGTGTAGGAACTTTCTGTTACTGAGAGAAGCAAACGGAGAAAGAAACTCGATCCGGGCTTCCTAGCTTCATACTTATCTTCACACACACGGGCACACAGCCTCCCTACCAAACTCTTGCCAATCTCGTATGTTCTTAGCCGCCATTCTTGTTCGATAGCCATGTCCATGGTGCAGCCTCCCCGGAGAAGATCAGGACGGGACTGGAGCTCCGGTCTTCCACAGGAGCTCCTCGAGTGCATCAGCAAACGGCTCTCTTCCGGCCATGACGCCGCCTCCTTCCGGTCCGTCTGCTCTCGCTGGCGCGCTGCCTTGCCATTCGCGAACTTTGCGCCGCTCCTGATGCTCCCGTTCGACCCTGAGCCGGAGAGCGTCGCCTTCTACAGCTTGAAGGACGAGAAGGTTTTCTCTTTGGTTCTGCCGGACGTGCGAGGCAAAGTTCCGTGCGGCTCGTCGCATGGATGGCTGGCACTGATGGACGAGGCCGCGTCCGTGACGCTGTTGAATCCGTTGACCGGCGCCCGCCTCGAGCTCCCGCCGGCTGACGAGCGCATCGCGGCGTCCTCCGCGAGATGCGTGTCGATGGTGGACGGCCGCCGGTGGGTTCTCCATTCAGAGGACTACGGCGGCCATGCAGTTGCAGCCATCAAGTTAGACGAGATGAGGGACGTGTTCTTCCGTGAGATCGTGCTCTCCTCGCCGCCGTCTGACTCCGGCCGCGACTGCGTGCTCATGGCCGTGCTAGCAAACTCGACGGAGGTCGCGTTCTGCCGGGTCGGGGACCGCGCGTGGACGCTACTCGACACCAACCTAGAATGCTGCGTGAACTCCCTTGTCCACTGCCAAGAGAGGTTCTTGGCAATCGGCTGCCTCGGAGAGATCTCCATGTGCGACACCGCCGGTGCAACTCTTACGGCGACGCTGATGCCATCCTTGACTCCACCTGCTAAGCTCTGCCACCGCAATTACCTGGAAGTGAACGGCGAGCTGCACCTCGTCGGCGCCGTCGTGCGAGCGTTCCACAAGGCTCGACGCTTCACTTACCGCAGTTTAGTATACAAGTGCGATCTCCTCGACGGGACGTCGCCGGCGTGGTCCAGGGTGAAGGACATCGGCGACATGACAATGTTCGTGTCGACGCATTTCAAGGCGGGCTTCAGTGGAACAAGCGTCTCCAGGTTCAAGAGAAATTGCGTCTACTTCTCAGAACCTTTGTATGGGGATCAGGAAGACTTGGACCATCTTTTGGAGATCGTTGACATTGCCACTGGCACATCAGAATTGCTACCTTACCACCAAAAGATGCAGATGCAGGGGTCAGAATCTATCTGCTGGATTCGGCCGAATCCATGCATGGACAGGAGGTACGTTAGTACGTGACCGGTTATTCCACTGTTAGCAGCGTCTGGGGTTTACGGGCACTAGCAGTCCCAGCGTGTTTGGTTCATAGCCAGGCCCACAAGGAGCATAAAAAGCTGATATGCATAAGCCATATTTGATGGACCGACCGTGATTGGTTTGCGATTTTTTTAAAAAAATAATCATTTTTAAACGTGTATTACAAAAATATACTGCGGGTTTTTTTTTTCAAAAAATAATCCTCTGTCACGCGATGGCAGCGATTGATTGGACAATCGCGCAAGCGTGGTGCGACTGATCCCTTAGTCGCGCTAGGTGGCAGCGAGTGACTGGCTGTCGCGCAACTGGCACGACTGATTACTTGCATGGCTGAGTACAAACATACAATAACTATGTACACTCTTGATCAAACACATCCTATGAAATTACTTGCGAAACAAGGGGAATACTTAATACGTTTCATATGACAAGAGAATTATTTTTGGAAAAAAAAAATGCGGTATATTTTTGTAATACATGTTTAAAAAATGATGAATTTTTTTTAAAAATCATTGGTTTGCTATCATAGTGGATTAGTGGTAGATAGCGTGCGTTATACTTCAGTTGATGTAAACCACCTATTATAGAGACAAATGCGGCCAAAAAAATAAGTCGATTGTGATATCGGCAATCCCTCATTTTTAATTTTTTTGGCGCTCAGCTTATTTTTTAGCTGAATTATTGTCGGGAGAGTTTCCCACCTAGAGTTTTCGTTAATCTCTGAATATAGTCGTCATAGAATCAACTATTACAGCAGCAATGCTCGAGCATAAGGGTTTACCTTCTTTAAAAGAATTTGTAGGAGAGCTACGCAGAGGGTCTCAATTTAATTGCCTGAAAAATTACGGTGGGGCAGTCACAACTAAGCTCAATTGGTCCAAATACGTACTGATGTACACCCACGACCCAGCCACCCTGTGCACTGTTCTTGTATGTTTTCTGTTCAACCATACCAATGACTCACTGAGCTTGCAAGAGTAGTTGTCCAGGAAGAGGAGTTCTTACCAAAATTATGATGTAGCTCGATGTTTTTGTTAAGTGAAAAAAGAATCTGATCTGATTGATGATTATTTTCAGGTGGACAGTCTAGTGCTAAAATGGGGGAAGATCACAAAAGGAAGCAGTTCAAAGCCTGAATGCCTGATAGAGCCGAGCCCAAGAAAAGTCAAAGGATGTTGTGATGCAAGGGTGAAGACTCGGAGATCACAGTTGCTCCATCTATGCTTAAATCTCTTTTTTGTAACTTGTAAGCAACCTTTTCCCTTCTATTTCTCTTGCTGAGAGGAGTGGGCTAGCAAAAAGTGCATAAGTTCGAAATGTGCAAAAGTTGTTATGTTCTCCTTTTATACAGACTTATGATTGCTATTAGGAGCGCTAATTCACTTTGCAAGCTGCAAACGTTAACCTTGGTCTCAAGTAGATCTGGGCAACGGGTCGTGCCTTTTTGGGCCAAACCTCGGTAAGACTGGTCCAGCATAGCCTAAAGCATGGCATAGCACGGATGTCTTCGGATCAGACTAATACGAACAATAGATCGTCTCGGGTCTACAAAATCGGACCGATGGACGGCCTAGCTCAGCATGGCACGAATACGGTTCTTTATAAAAAAAAAGAAGCATCCAATCTATATCCTAGTCTATCATCAATTACCTTACATCAGTGACCTAGCCCATAATCAAATACTACCTCTCCCCTTCGTCTCCTCTCACGACCCATCCAGCGCAGTCGTTGCCTCCCCACGTCTCCATCGACTCATCTCTCCCTCCTCTTGCTCTCCTCCTCCTCTATTTCCTCCCTGTGCCGCCATCCCCCTTGCTGCCTTGATGTCAGATCCAGTGGCCTTCAGTCAAGCCGTCGCTAGATACGGCTTTGAAGCACTGTACCACTAGCTTTGTCAGCCGTCTTGAGGAAGAAGACAACACCGGCTTTGAATCTCAACGATTCTAACCTCCTCGACGCCGGATTCAATGGGTCTTCGGCCATGCCGCCGCCAAATCCGACCTTCCCACACCGCATTGTTATCGTCCCTGACCACTATGCTTGCTTCTTTCCCGATGCTAGCGTCTTCCTCGCCTTCGACCAAGCAGCACTCCGTCCTAGCAACCACGCTGGTAGGTATCACACTTATCGCTTGATCCTTTTCTCTTCTTGCAACAGTCCAAATGAATCAAATCTCGGCCGACACAACATAGAGGTGGAAGACGTGCCAATAGGCCATAACGATATGGTAAGATCTAGACCTAAAGGCCATTCTGTGCCAGGCATAGCCCAATGCAACCGGTCTAGTTTGTAGTGAACTTCTTTTTTCACCGAATTGCGCTGAACTGGCGCACTCTCCGAAGGGACGAAGGGCAGTGGCCCAAAAGATGGTTCTCTCTCCCACTATTCTTTTCTGCCTCTTTGTCTAGGGTGCATATTCAGTGCAAACCTCTCTTACTATGAAAACTCTGTGAAAACCATATGTAAAAGTTTTAAAAAATTCTCAAAAAATTACCATAGGTATGGGAGGTGAGGTTCTACAACCATGTAAAATTTGAAGACTAAATTCAATCGCATTTGAAAGATATGAAAAAGACAAATTCAGTATGAATAGTAATTTTTCACTGTTTAGCACTATTCAGTTTGCAATTTGTCTTTTTCATATCTTCAAAATGCGATTGAGTTTAGTCTTCAAAATTTTACATAGTTGTAGAACCTCACCTCCCCTACCTATGGTAAATTTTTGAGAATTTTTTAAAACTTTTACACGTGGTTTTCACGGAGTTTTCACGGTAAAGAGGGTTTGCACTGAATACGCCCCCCTCTGTCTATTTGATACTTGATGTCAAAGGAGCGAAGGATTACCGAATCTCTGCATTATAGTTCTGTGCAGATCAAGAGAATGAGACAGGACAGAGTTCTTATGCAAGGTTCCAAATTTTATTTTTTGATTACATCTTATCAATTTTTGAAATCTAAAATTTCGTTGACATCTCATTATCTTGGATGAAATCTAAATAAAATCCAAAAAGCAAAATTCAAATCCAGTGTTTTTTTCACCGAGATCTCGGTGATTTTTACCCGAATGAAATTTTTTCTAAAATATGTCAAAAAAAATTTTACCAGTGTCCATTGATAGCTTGCACACTCGGTCAAAATCTGATAAAAAAAACAAAATTTTGATGAAACTTACCAAACTTCGTTGAAATTTTAAGTTACTGTAACACTTTGAATTATACCTAATAACACTAATTAGTACACAACTAAATATTTGAAAGGGAGAGGAGAGGGATTTTGAACCCATAATTTTTAATCATTTAGTCTAGTAACCGTCACACTTAAATCTTTTATTATAAAAAATATATTTTATAATTTATATGGATCATATTACGTTAAAATAATTTAACACCCAGATGCTTCAACACGTGCTCACGCTAAACATCTCGATCGAGCTGGTGATCTGGTGAGACCGTCTCCAGCGGGAAGCGCAAGTGGCTGCGCAAGCCCATTTTGCACGCCCGGTCCTTTACTGTAGCAAGTCCAGGAGGCCGTGCAAGTGATCGCGCAAAATGGGCAGGGGGGTCGAAGGGTTTGCATCCTAGCGCATTCTCTCTCATCCGTGCAAACCAACTGCCGAGGGGGTCGAAGGCTTTTTCTTCTTGTTCGCGGAGGGAGAGCAAGTGGCTGGCGGCGGCGCGAAGCATCAGTGCGGACGCGGGACTGAACGATCCAAGTCTTTGCGCGTCACTTGTTCACATGCTGCTGGAGAGGCTAGAAAAAATCCACCTCCTGGGCTGCAGCTCGGCCGGGCAAAAGGCCCAAATGCAAAGGCGTTTTTTCAAACGCTGCTGGAGAAGGTCTGAGAAGTGATTTTTAGTAGCTCTTGCCTCTTTCTGCTCGATCGGCTTGCCGGAGACCTGGAGGTTGGAGCTAGCTAGCTCTCTCCATCCAATTCCTATAAGGTAGTACGACTCGGTCGCTAATAGACGGCGCAGAGAAACCAAAATACACGGTCCAAACTTCAAAAGCTCCAATCCACGCGTATCCCCACCGGCCGGCCATGTCGGTCAGGGAGACTAGCTAGCTTGGGCCCAAGCAAAGATGGGGTACGCCTTTCACATGGCAGTGTCAATCTGACCGTTTCTTTCTTTCTTTTTTATGTACAAATAATTTTGGTTTAACCTGGCTTGTGTCTCTCTCTAAAATAAGCTACCACACAGCTTTACCACATCGTAATTTGGAGAGAGTAGTCTACGTACGTACAGTAGATCTTGCCCCGTTTGGTTTTAAATGCGTCAATGTCGAGCTAGCATTTATTTTTTAGTCATGTCTGAACTAATTGTTAGCTTGTTAAAAATTAATCCTAGTCTATCTAAACAGGAAGACTAATATATGGACTAATTTTTAGCCAATCCATCATCTAACAATTAGCCTATTAGCTGGTGGGTGGGAGCTAATTTTGACTAATAGCAAGTAACACGCTAGGAAAAGTCTGAAATACCTTTGCGCTGGCCTTATCCTTGTTAGGAAACGGATTCGTATCCGATATGGACTCTTCCTTATCTCTAAGCAGAACCGCTATATATAGGAGGTAGGGGGTCACCCCATTGTCTGAAGTACATCTGAGAATAATAAAGCAGGCCCGTTCCTCCTCATATTGTGTCTCTCTTTCTCCCTGTCTATTCTCCACTTGAGATCTATTAGGCAACCCCGGACTATTCGATAGCGAGGTTGTCTAACACGTTATCAGCACGAAGCTCTACCGGAGAAAGATTGAAAGGTGAGAAAAGACAAGAAGCGAAGGATCATCGACGACGACGAACGTCTACTACCGGCGATTGATCGCCCGATCCGATCTGCAATCAACTCGCCATCAAGCCGGCATCCACTCGGATTGCCGAAATAAAAGTCCTACGCGACTCTATCCTACGCGATAGTCTACCGGAAAGCAGATTGAAAAAGTGAAAAAGGTGAGAATCGCGGGATTAATCTAATCTCGTATGTTTTTCTGGCATGCATCTAATCAAGGCACGAAGCTGCGAGTATGCATCTAGATTAGGGCATGAAGCCACCAATCAACACAGCGCACGCAGCGCCGCCCTTGGCCCGCACCCGAAGCTACAGCCGCTTTGGCCCGCACTAAGCTTCGCCGCTAGTCGCCGGATCGCCGCCAAGGAACCCAAGACATGACACGGTCGTGGCCGCCAAGACGGCGGGCTCTCGCGGCGCATCAAAGATGAAGAAGCGCTGTCGGCACCTGAGGAAGAACTGCGCCGGCCGACCGTGCGTCGCACCTGGTCGCCGTGCCCGCAGGATCGCGCCGCCATCACCGGCATGGCCCCGGTCCGAACAACGCCGAACCAGACGCTAGCGCTCTGCCAAGGTGCTAAGTTGTTACTTGGGTGCACATGTCTAGCCACTGCTTTTAAGGTGCATGCTGCAACCATCCACTGAAACGTGGAATCAAATCGCCACGATGGCGACTTTGGGAGGATTTGAACCCAAGACTGAGGGCCGCAGAGAGAGAGCACTCTCCACTGTGCCAGGTTGTTTCACCGTAATAGTTGGCTTGGGAGGAATCGAACCCAAGACCTCATGGTCCAAGCAAAGAGTTCCTCGTGCTCGGTGGACATGAAGTCCAAAACGCACATGCAAAGTGCCAACGCCAAGACTCCACGGCCGAACCGCCGAACCGGCCGAACTCGCAGCTGCCAGACGCTTTGCTCGCGCTACGGGCATCGCGATCGCCACGCCAAAGCCGCTCGCTGCCGGGCGCGCAGGCCGCGCTGGCCGCCGATCGCTGAGGTAGCTTGTCATGGCCGAGCGCCGGCCGCCGGGCGCCACCGTCGCTGCTGCCGAGCGTCGTTGCCGCCGCCGCTTGCTCGATCCGAACTCCCCAGCCACTCTGCGTTTCCCGACCGGCTGCCTGCCTCCGTTCGCACGGCGTGAAGCAACGAAGAAGCCGCCTGGCTGACGGCGCCAGAGAGCTTGCATGCGCCGAAACACTCCCATTTGGACTTGAAGTCCTGGAAACAGAACTGGGGATCGAACATGAAGTTCAATACTAGATGGACATGAAGTTCAATACTACATGGACATGAAGTCTATATGGTTGAATCTGGTTTTTACCCCTTTTTGGCGCACGGGGATGGGGGTAAGGGGAAATTACCCCTTGCCCCCCAGTTTTTATTTTATTTTATTTTATTTTTTTAATTATTTTCTTTTCCGAAATCAATTACAAAATTCAGAAAATTGATTAAGAATTCGGAAAATTGATTAGAAAATTTTAGAAAATCCTGAAAAAAAATACCTAGAAAAATCCAGAAAATTATTTGGCTCTGTTTAAATTTGTACTTAGCCTTATTTTCTGCATTTATGAATTTTTGTATGAAGAGTTGCAATAATTGCCCCGTTTAGAATATCGGAAATTCCTAAGAATTTATTTTCCGAATTTATGAATTTATGAATTATGTCATGTTGATATTTGCTGAAATTCAATTTCCTGTTCACAAGTAATTCTGAAAATTGCTTGGAAATCAGCAGAAATTATGAAAAGTGCTAGGAAAATTCCAGAATATTTCATATGGCATAAAATGAGAACATGAGTGGTTGGGATTTGATTTTGGTAATGAATAAACAGATATGAGACAATTGGTGTCTAGGAAAACACACATGAGGCTTGGTTCTTTAATTGGCACCGGAAGCGGAAGTGCTCCTCCTCATGTGAGCCCTAGGCGTGTTGACCTGGCCAAGAGTCAAATTGATGAGATATTCATTACCTGTTTTCGTTCGACCAACAAGAATTATATAAGTTGTAATTAGACTTATGCCATGTTTAATTCATGTTGAAATTTATTTTCTGTTATCAAGTGATCTTTGGAAAATTCTTTGTATAATTAACAGAAAATTGCCAAATACTAAGAAAAATTCTGGAAATTCATGAGAATTTACTTTCCGCATTTTACGAATTATGCAATCACACTTTATTAGATTACACGCAGTAATCTAATGTAGGAATCTTGTAAAATGCAGATGTCTGGCATTGTGAACCGTGAGTTTGAAGAATTGGCCCAGCACGGTCAAAACTACCTCACTTGGGCATCCGATGTGAAGATCGTACTCGGCGGCAAGAAGCTCCGAGCTGCTATTGGCTTAGGGTCCTCGAAGGACGCACCACCTAATGCCGAGCAGAACGATCAAGCATTGCACTTCCTCAGGCACCATCTCTCAGCCACCCTGAAAAATGAATATATGGTGAAGAAAGTGCAATTGAGCTATGGATCGCACTCGAAGCGATTCGAGAAGCTCAAATACACAATCTTGCCCCAAGCACGACAAGATTGGGTGCGTCTGAGGTTTGCGGACTACAAAGCAGTGGCGAGTACAATTACGCGCTTGCACAGAATTTGTACTAATCTCTCCCTATGTGGCAAGAAGATCAGAAGAGGAGAAGATTGAGAAAACTCTTTCCACTTTTCACCCCAATGCTATCCGAATGCCCTTGACTATCGTCGGGGCGCATACAAGGAGTATAGCGAATCGATTGATGTTATGCAAGTTATGGAGTCACAAGATGAAGTTCTCCGAAAGAACTTCGTCTCACGACCACTGGAAGGGGCATTGTACCGTAAATCAATGCCAACAGCTATAAGGTGAAAGCCCGCCACATGAAGTGGGTCAAGAAGGGTGGAAAAGAGAAACATCAGGCCAAAGGAAAGTCCATAGCCCAAAAGAAGAAGAATGACAAGGAAAAGCCGCAGGCAAGCCGTATGGACTGACAAAACCAAACGTGCTTCAAATGCGGCACTTGGGGCATTGGTCAAAAATATGCCAGGGAATCCAAAGAAGTGATCAATGCATATCAGGCCAAGAAGAAGGCCAAAGGAAATGCACCGGCAGAGGCACATTTTGCGAAGTAGGCAATGATGATGTCATGGAAGTTGACACCCCACATGCTTCATCCTCGCGGCCGGCCTAGACATCAATGATGCGACCAAGCCCTTGGCAAATGAAGAAAACATACGTGGATGACATAGAAGCAGAAATGAATGCATACTTTACAGATTCCGTTTAGTGCATGAATAACATTGTTAGCACTTTCTTTTAGATTGTGGTTGATTAGTTAATATTGAATAATTGTAAGCTCTCGAAGAGCATACTTTTACTTTCTCATGAATAAGAATTGTTATTTATTCTTTATTCCAGGATTCTTTAATTGCAAGCAATGTTTGAATTACTTTGCCCTTTGTCAGATTAGAATTATATTTTTTTTCATCTAGAAATCGTGTAGCACCCAATGGAGGAAATATGCATTGTTGATAGTGGCACAACAAATACCATCTTAAGAGAGTCGAAATACTTCCAGACGATCACGAAGAACGCTGGAAGGATTACGACAATCGCAGGAAGCGATACGCATATAATAGGCTCAGGAAGAGCCACAATTATATTGCCAATGGGTACAACTTTGGTAATTGAAGAAGCCCTCTTGTACCCTGAATCAACTCGCACTCTCTTAATTTTCAAGGATATCCGCGCCAATGGGTTTCACGTAGAAACCAATGAAGAAAATGGCAAAGAACACTTGTGCATTGTGAAGCACGCGGAATATGGAAAGATGGTACTAGAAAAATGTTCCTCATATGAATCTGGGTTGTACTACACGAAAATAAATGCACACGCAAAGGTATACTTCTTTGAAGACTGTCTTTAGAAGCTCTGAATTATTTGCTTTATGGCATTGTAGATTAGGTCATCCTGGTCTTAGATTGATGAGAAATATAGTTAACAACTCACAAGGTCATGGCATTAATGTTAAGAATTTCCCGAATCACGAAGATTTTGTGTGCCATGCATGTGCCACCGGGAAATTAATAACTAGACCCTCTGTTATGAAAGTGCAACATGAAATCCCTGCATTCCTGGAACGCATTCAAGGGGATATTTGCGGTCCGATTCAGCCCTTGTCAGGGTTGTTTCGATACTTTATGGTGCTCATTGATGCTTCCTCGAAATGGCCGCATACATGTTTGCTGTCAACAAGGAATCATGCATTCGCAAAGTTGATCTCGCAGATCATCAGAATTAAGAATGCTTTTCCTGATCATCGCGTGAAGTCCATTCGATTGGACAATGCCGGCGAATTTACTCCCAAGGCATTTGATGATTATTGTACAGCAACGGGAATAACTGTTGAGCACTCTGTACCGCATGTCCATACGCAAAATGGACTAGCTGAAGCACTCATAAAGAGGATTAAGTTTATTGCCAGACCGCTCTTGCAGAATTGTAACTTATCCAACAATTGTTGGGGACACGCTTGATCTGTATGCAAAGACACTCATCAATCATAGACAATCGGCCTACAACATCCATTCAACCATGCAAACTAGTGCATTGGGTCAACCTGAAGAATTGAATGTATGGTATATGTACCTATACCACCCCCACAGCAAACTGAAAGGGTCCTCTCCGCAAGTCTGGGATATACATTGGTTATGAAAGTGCATCCATAACCAGGTATTTGGAACCCATGATTGGGATTTGAATACAAATTTTGATTGCCGATTGCATCTTTGACGAGGATCGTTTTCCCGTCATTAGGGGGAGGAAATGAACCATTGAATGAAAAATGCCGGGAAATCATATGGCATTCCATTGGGATCCCCGTGCATGACCCTCGCACTAATGAAGCAAATCATGAAGTCAAGAAGACAATCGATTTGCAGAATTTAGCAAATGAACTGCCTGATCATTTTTGTGATCTGAAGAGCGTGGTTAAGTCGCATATACCAGCAAGAAATGCACCAGAGAGGGTGGAAATACCAAAGAAAGCAGAAGGTATCCCTCATCCTGTTCAGAGGCCTCAAAGAAAAAGAACAGGAAATCTGGCTTCTCAAACCCAAAGTACCCGGAGACGTCTAGGGAAAAATGGGCAAGAGGACTTACCATAGCCAATCACAAAAATGCCCCAAAGCAAGAAGGGGAGCCAGTTGAGACCTGGCACTGGAAAGAAGCCTGTCGAAAAGGCAATTCCAGATTTGAATCTTCAATTGGAAGAAACCGCCAGAAATAATGTGTGCGCACACATTGGCGGAGAAAAACTAAAGGAACTTGCTCCTGGAATGGGAAATAGCAATGAAGAGCAAGTAGAAGTGCATGAAGCACACCATGACGAAATGGCCATAAATTTTGTAATAATAGGAGAATCTATGAAAAGAGCAACAACCATTACAAGGCTTGTTGTTCAAGGTTTCACTCAACGTTCTAGGGTTGATTATGAAGAAACCTATTCTCCGGTCATGGGTGGAATTACCTTTAGATACTTAATCTCAATGGTAGTCAACTTGAAGTTGAGAATGAAGCTAATGGATGTTGTCACATCATATTTGTATGGAAACTTGGATTCGGTGATATACATGAAAGTACCGGAAGGTATCCCTATCCCGAACCAAGACAGAGCAAACAGAAACCTATACAGTGTGAAATTGGAGAAATCACTGTATGGGCTAAAACGATCGAGGAAGAATGTGGTACAATCGTTTGAGTGACTTTCTCTGCAAGAAAGGCTACACGAACAGCGAAGATTGTCCATGTGTATTTATACAACGATCCACGAATGGATTTTGTATAATCTCCGTCTATGTAGATGACTTGAACATCATTGGGACGGATGAGGAAATTGAAGAAGCATGCACATACTTGAAATCTGAGTTTGAAATGAAAGATTTGGGTAAAACCAAGTTCTGTTTAGGCTTGCAGCTTGAACATGTCCAAGGCGGAATCTTGGTACACCAAGCATCCTACACACAGAAAGTGTTGGAAAAATTTGGTTTTGAAAAGGCATACCCCGCAAAGACCCGCATATCCGGCAAGTCACAACCTGGGTATGTTTTCCTTTGCGGTGGAAACGACAATTTCGTGGAAGTCATTTAAGCAGACTCTTGTCTCAACGTCGACAAACCACTCAGAAATAATTGCCTTGTATGAAGCATCTCGAGAATGTGCATGGCTTCGAAGAATGGTTCATCACATCCAGAAGTCATGTGGTTTGAACATGGAACAAACCCCACCATTATCTATGAAGATAATGCGACTTGTGTTGCTCAAGTGCAAATGGGATATGTGAAGAGTAACCTCACAAAGCATATCAACCCCAAGTTCTTTTATGCTCATGAATTGCATAAGATGAACAAGATAAAGATACTGCATACTAAGTCATGTGAAAATCTCGCAGATTTATTTACTAAGTCACTCCCGGCATCTTCCTTTGAAAGATGTGTTAGAGGAATCGGGATGTTGAGGCTTAGAGAAGTGCAGATTTCAGGGAGAATTTTCACATACTCCTACATAAATCTCAAACATGAAGTTTGAGTACCCAACGTGAATCTTGAAGATTAACATTGAAGTTTGGGTGGATTGTACTCTTTTCCTTAAGTAAGTTTTTCATTGAAGTTTTCTTACATAAGGTTTTTGATGAGGCAATCCGTGCAACACAGCAAGCGTATGCTATGTACTCTTTCTCCAATTATTTTTCCCACTGGGTTTTTATGGAGTTTTAATGAGGCATATGCATCTCGCAGTGAAGAGTCCAAGGGGGAGTGTTAGGAAACGGATTCGTATCCGATATGGACTCTTCCTTATCTCTAAGCAGAACCGCTATATATAGGAGGTAGGGGTCACCCCATTGTCTGACATCTGAGAATAATAAAGCAGGCCCGTTCCTCCTCATATTGTGTCTCTCTTTCTCCCTGTCTATTCTCTACTTGAGATCTATTAGGCAACCCCGGACTATTCGATAGCGAGGTTGTCTAACAATCCTCACTTCCTCACCCGTGCGTCCGATCACCAGCTGTTATGAGGGGTAGGCATGACTTTTCTAAGAAATTAGTCCAACCATTAGCTATGTATATCCAAACAGCCCTAAGCTAATTTTAGATGAGCTAATTATTAGCTGACTAACAATTAACTCTAACCATTAACCAACTAATAATTAGCTTTAGCCCATTAAACATGGCTCCTTTCCCCTCACCGATCAACACTTGCGCTTGTGGCACGGTCGATCGAAAGGCGAAGAAAACTTATGGCTGAAAGGAAAAGCTGATGCATGGCATGGCACACACCAAAGCGACTGCGACAGCAAAGCTCCTCTGTAGTGCATCTACGCCCTTCTCCCTCAAGACATCTAAAGATATTTTTCCACCAATCTTTTTTTTTTCAATTTTTTTTGTTATGCAGTGCATGTGAACGCGGCAAAAACTACACAATTTGATCAAATATTTGAATGCGATAATCTAGCCATATAAGTACACGTATGATCTTTTCTAATACCAAAATAATAAACATCGTGACCTGCTATAACCTAGCTAGCAGTTTTCTTTGGGGGGAGAAAAGGAACAACACAACCCAATGATTTCAATATGAAAATAGTATTCGTTCAAGATAGCTGGCTAGTTTTCTATTTTTTTTTAAAAAAAAATAGTAGCTCATACATATTGGTTTTATTTTGCGGGTTTTTTTTAGAATAACAGAAGAGCAAAAACCCTCTTGATTTATATTACCAGAAATCACATAAGTTCATTATAAGAAAGCCAAAGCAAAAAACAGAATAGAAATAGAGCTCTCTTCTGCACCCTGACTTATAAAGATAATCAACTAGAGCAAGGTTCATGCCCAAAGAAAAAGCACACTTAAAATTTTAACTAAAAAGTAGAAGAACTAATTCCATTACAGTGTCATTTATAAATACAAAACGGGGATCACTTTCTCCTCGTGTTTCCACGACCAACACATAATCCCTTTCGGTTCCTCTCCATCTTTTCCTTTTTCAGGTAGCGAATCTAGCAACTGTTGGTCTCTATTACCTCTACGCCTGGAACACCTCAGCAACCACTTGTTCTAGCAATTTTGCCCCGGCTTCTCTGTCTTCCTCCTTTCTCTACAAAACAGTCTAGATGTTAAGCCACTGTGTTATGTCAAATATTAGTTTTGTGAGATCAGCAGGCTTGCACGCTATATTATGCGCTTTCCATATAGCCCACAACAATGCTGAAATTCCCACCAACAATAGCCTCTTGGATTCACCCCCTGAATTAATTAAACCAATCTAACAAAGAGGTGTTCAACATTAGTAGGTAAACATCTCAAGCCAAAAGCACATTTCACCACATTCCAAATGAATCTTGCCAATGGACATGAGATGAACAAACGATCAATTGTCTCATCAGCACCACAAAACTGACATTTCTTACCCCCCCCCTCTAATCCCTTCACAAGAGTCTATCTTTAGTTAAAATGCTTTTCGTGAGCATTAACCAAATGAAAACTCAACTTTGAGAGGAATCTTAATCTTCCAAAGGAATTCATGAGGAAAACTTACATTCTGGAATTTCATAAACATATAAAATGATTTCACATAAAATAAGATTTTAAAACTCAAATTCCAAGCAATCATGTCATCTTCCTTCCTTAGTGTCACCCCTTAACATTCTGCCTTTGATTTTTCCCATAAGGCCAAAGTATCACCCTAGAGAATCCGCCTTAAGGTGATAGTCTCCCAACCTTTAAAAAAAACATCGGCCACAATGATATTCTTGCTAAAAGTTAAATTATATAATCTAGAGTATTTGTGAGAGAAAGATTGATTGCTCAGTCAAATATCTTCCTAAAATATTATGCTGGAGTCACCCCCCCCCCCAAATGACTTAGCAATATTTTAAATTGATCCTTAACTGACATCAGACGAGCTTAAATATTTGTTTATGAGTCTTAGAGCTTAAATATTTTAAATTGATCCTTAACTGACATCAGACGACCATATTTAAAAGTCACTCAAGACAAAGTCTTAGAGCTTAAATATTTGTTTATGAGGAGTTCCTACCATATTCCATCTTCGTTTACTATCTTTCAAAGCCATTTCCCTAACAAAGCAGTATTCATAATATCCAGGTCTAGCACACCCAAACCCCCTTGGTCTTTTGGCACACATACTGAAGGCCAATTGACCAAATGGTACTTCCTAATTCCTAATACCCTTGTCAGTTTGCCACAACAATTTAGCTCTAAAAAAATACACTCTTTTCCTTACCCACTTTGGTAATTTGTAAAAGAAAAGCATTTAAAGAGGGACAATACTCAAATAGGAATTAACAAGGATCAATCTACCCTCAATTGATAAGAGTTTCCCTTGCCAACAGCCTAATTTGAACTCCATCTTACCCCCTATATTTTTTCAATGAATGTTTGGTCAGTCTAGTTCTACTAATAGGCATGCATGCCCAAATAAATTAAAGGCACAGAACCATTTTTGCAAGTAAGGATTTGACTACAATCCATTTGTTTGTTTACAACATCCCCAAAACAATAAAGTTCACTTTTATGAAAATTAACCTTTAGTCCGGGCATTTTCTCAAACAAATACAAAATAAATTTGAGATTTTTAGCACTATCAAAATCATCTTGAATTAAGAAAATGGTGTCATATGCATACCACAAGATAGCAAGTCCATTTTTCACAAATTCAGGTACGAACCCCTTGATCAAGTCATGTTGTTTAGCCCTATCAACCAAAATTTTTATTTTGTGGGGTGGTACATATATATTGGTTTTTTGGGGACATAAATGATAATCATATTCATATTTTTACTTTTGCGAGGTATACATATTATTTAATTTCTACTTTACTATTCTTTTTTGTTAGTACGGTGGATGCTCGATCCATGGCATTTTAAGCCACTGTCTAAGAGATCAGCTACTCCCATGCACCCATGAGAAATAATGTATTCGGCCACAACATACGTACATGCAAAAACCGTGAGCGTAAGTAGTGTAAATGTTAAGATGTGTGCTTGAACTCATAGAGATCCTCCTGCACTTATACATTGACATAACCCAAAATTTCAAAAAGAATTTAAATTTAGAGTTTATTTGAAAATTTTGGATTTGAATCTTGATTGGTTTTTCGTTTTGGGCCTCCAGACTGCCTCCCCGTTCCTGGCCCATTCCTCTCCTCCAGCCCAGCCTGCCTTCGCCGTCGGCCCAGCCCACCCCGGCTGACCGGCTCCTGACCCCACCCGCCGCCATCGCCTCCGGCTCCGGCACCACGCCCGCCGCCATGCGTCGCCGCTGCCAAGCAGCTCCCCTACCGTGGCCGCCGCCCCGCGTCGCCTCCACCTCCGGCCCCGGTCGCCGGCCCTCTCTCAGCGCGAGCGTTATAAAACCCACCCCACCGCTCTACCGCATCGCAGTAAACTCTCCCCCTAGCCTCTTCTCCCCCTTCGGTGGCGCCGAGCTCATGGCCAGCCGCCGCCCGCTTGACCATGCCCTAGCCGCCCGCTTGATTGCTCATTTGGGCCAACAGCTTCTGTGGGCCCAGTGGGCCGCAAGACCGTCTGGGCCGTGCCCCCCTGCGCACGGCCCATTTCTCATTTCATTTTCTTTTTCCTTTTCTTTTCGTTTTCGGATTTAATTAATCCGAAAATTCCTTTTTAACCCCAAAAATTTTCGGAAATCCTAAAATTCCCAAAAATACATATTGTTGACCGTTTTGACCCCCTGAGTCCAAAAACGACCTCTGCTCCACCAGTTGAAGCTCTCAAAATTCTTGGAATACCCATTTCCCCCTCCGATTATCTCCTGGTCCGTTTTCGATTTCCGTTTTCGTTTTCATTTCCGTCCGTTGTTTTTCGTTTATTTATCGCCATTCATTATTTTGCGCTAGAACCGGCCGTTGAGCAGTTCGAGGAGCAGCAGTAGTACCCGGGGCAGGAGTCGGACCAGACGGAAACCGAGTACGACTACGGCCGTTTCGCCATAGACGATTCTGTTGCCCAGCAAGGCAAGCCGCATGTCATTGATCATGTTGAACCCAAGTATTCATGATATCGTAGTACTTATTTTCTACTGCATTATTTTAATGGTATGTTGAAGTATTAAAAATCGATATGTTAGAATGACATGATGCTTAGTTAATACCGAATTGTTCTTAAGCCTCCTTGACATTGTTGAACCTTGTTAACACCTTGATTAGCCCTAGATATTAATTATTCCACTATAGTTAGATATTAATTATGTTAGTTTCACTCAAATTCTTTAAAAAGAGAAAGGAAATTGTGGCGAGCCACTGGTTCGGAGTTTTATGAAAGTGCTACAGTTAGGGGAACAATATTGGACTAGCCACGAGGTGGATGTGAGTCTGATCCCCGGCTAATGATTAATGCCATGATTGGTTGGTGGCTGGTACGTGCAGGTACCAGATGGGTTTGTGGTTGTATGGCTTGATCTTTGGCAAATTAAAGTTGAAACCCCCTTGAGCAAAGTAAATAACTTAAGTTCCCGCCCAACCACAAGTCGGACTGGTCAGTTGAACTGTTTTCCGGCATGACTCAATAACATTGTTCGTCCCCTGGGAATACTTACATTGGTGGTACAATTCTCAGTGAGGAGAATGGGGAGCAGCATTCTCGGCAGGGGAATGACCGAAGGGTTGGTGGAAAGGGAATGAGGTGTCATTCGCCGATTCACACAACGATAGGTACCCACTCAGTATTGGAGCGCGGCTCCTGCGTTGGCCAGTGGGGTCCCAAGAACAGTAGGTCTAATGATCTATCGAGTAGGAGCTACCATGGGGATATTCAATCAAAAGGCTATGATGGTCTCGGCCCGGTCGCATGCATTTAAGTTGCATGTAATCGCATGACATTAACGGTTGTAGATATCTTGTGGGTAAAGATGAGCAGCTCTGCAGAGTCTTAAATTAAAATGGTAATCGATTACGCCATGCTTCCGGTTAATGAAGCTAAGTTTGATTTGGGGTGATACCCGTAACCTCGCTCAAGTATATTTTGGAGAATTTTGTGTAGGTGGCTAAGTGGTGTTGAACTTGTGGACCCCCCCCCCCCCGCGCGCCCGTTACTATTATTATGATTTGTGTTTCAAATGTAAAAATGGTCTTACAAATAAAACTGCATCCATAATACTTAAACTAGTTCCAATCAATTGTTAATCCCTTTCATATAGTATTTAGTATTTTCCCGTGCGACTTGTTGAGTACTGTTATATTCACCCTTGCTTAAACCTGGCCCATTTCAAAGTTTCAAGAAGCTGGAGCTTATCAGGAATTCGTAGATGGCGATTTGGTTTGGTTTTAAAGTCTTAGTCTTTGCTCAGACCTGCCTGTGCGGTGTTTTGGTTGTAATCTATTGGGCCCCGCTGCACCCTCTTTTGTAAAAATTTGGCTGCTAGGTCTTATATTCAATAAAAAGAGTTGTGGTAATTCTTTGTCTAGCAACGAATGCTTGGCTACCGATAGCTAATCTTTCTAGGTAGCTGTCGAGGTATTTAGACGTGTCCCTGAAAAGTCGATCCGTCACATACATATTAGCAGAAAACTTGCAAACTGTTTGTCTCTCTATGGTAAGTATGGAAAGGAAGTGCTCGTAAACACTAATAGAGAATGAGTAGAGAATGGGCCAATCGCCGCTGAGGTAAACCGTTAACAATGGCTGGAACGTACCGTCAGGATATATTTTCAGCAGTGAGACGATAAAGCATCCAAATTTCAAGAGACATATATCTCCCTCAACATTGCCCTAATTTTGTTATCAAGCCATCAACAGCTCCTACAATTAACGATTTAATGTACACACAGTAGAAGCGTTAATTGATCACTGATGAATCAAGACATGGACAGAATATCATATTCCAGATGACACAGAGACATAGCCAGAGGGGCCAATGCCTATCCTAGTGGTTCACTGCAGTACTATAGTGAGGTCAGGCCGGCCACGCGTACATTTTGATCAATTCAGGGACCGGGGTTGGAGAGAGAGAGAGAGAGAGAGAGAGAGAGAGAGAGATGGAGCCCGTGGGAAAGACTCAGGCTTGTGGGGGTGAGGGAATCTGGAAAAGAGGAACTAAAGGTGGCCATCCGATCGATCAAAATCTTGAGGGAGGGATGACTATGTGCCTCCTACCCCAGCTGACGACGAGAAGAACCTACTTATAGTGGGGTGGCTGGTAAAGGCTCCAGCAGCGCCCAAAGAGCCGCGGGAGAAGCAAGGTGTCTTTGGCCAAAGGAGGAGGAGGAGGAGGAGGACGCCCTGCTGCAAAGGGATCATCCATCGCCTGCACGCCCGCCGCCCTTAATGGCGCCGGTGGGCCTCCCGCCGGGCTTTCGCTTCCACCCCACCGACGAGGAGCTCGTCAACTACTACCTGAAGCGCAAGATCCACGGCCTCAAGATCGACCTCGACATCATCCCGGAGGTCGACCTCTACAAGTGCGAGCCATGGGAGCTCGCAGGTACGTACGCCTGTGATTCCATCGTCGTGTATGCGCGCGTATATACATATATCCTGCATGTGATCGATGCGTGCTGCGAGAGTAACGTTCATGGGCCGGGCCTGGTGCATGCAATTCCGCATGCATGATGCAGAGAAGTCGTTCCTGCCGAGCCGTGACCCGGAGTGGTACTTCTTCGGGCCCCGGGACCGCAAGTACCCGAACGGGTTCCGGACGAACCGGGCGACGCGGGCGGGGTACTGGAAGTCGACGGGCAAGGACCGCCGCGTCGTGCACCACGGCGGCCGCCCCATCGGCATGAAGAAGACGCTCGTCTACTACCGCGGCCGCGCGCCGCAGGGCGTCCGCACCGACTGGGTCATGCACGAGTACCGCCTCGACGACAAGGACAGCGAGGACACCATGGCCATCCAGGTGCGTGCGTGCTAGTGCTGTAGCTATAGCTGAACCTGACTCATGGGCACTGCTGCTACTCACGCTTAATTAATTTGTTCCCCTCTCTCTCGCTCTCATATGATCGTGATCGTGCGGCGAAACATGCATCCATCCATGTGTATTGTGCTGCGCATACACATATCCTCTTACGTGGGACACTCTCCTTGCATGGAAAGCTAGCTAGGGCTTTGAGAACTTGGTCCCTAGCTTCCTTTCGTCCCGAACAAAAAAATTTCCTGCGAGGATTAAAATATGCCTTTCTTGCGTCTGTACCGCGGTACAAGTACTAGTGGTACGTAGTATAGCTTTGCTTTCGCTACTCTAATCTAATGAAACAATTAAATACGTAGCCCTGCTGACCAAAAAAACAAACAAAAACAAACAAAAGCCGCGGTCTTAGCATTAGCATCTGTTATTTAGGTGTGGAGTACCACTAGCCAGTTTTAATCCTCTCTTAAGATGATCAGACACGATCGGCATTGGGCTGTGCATTGATCATCAGATCAGAGTATGAGACATTAAAAGCCGAAGCAAAGCAAACCATCTCTTGGCGCGCGCCCCTTCCAAGGCCATGCATGTCGGTGTCGCGCGCTTTCCGCTTTATTCCATGCGGAATCCATCATCATACGCTCTTAACTTCTCCCTTTTCCAATAACAAGAATAGAACACCATTATGATACTCCCTCTCGTTAAAAAAGCTAATGTTTTCGATATCGACGTGGTCTTCAAAACATAATTTTGATCACTAATTTTTATTATAATATATTTATAAAACTCAATAAAATTATAATATTATGAAAGTACTTCTCGAGACATGTGTACGTATATAATTTTCATGCATCCAATTTAAATATTTAAAAATATATCGATGTTAAAAGTTTCAGAAGTTTAATTATCACTGTGTCCAAAACATCAGCTTTTTTAGCTAGTAAAGGAACTTGTGTTTGATTTGCTCAAACCCAGCCCAATGCCAATTAATTGCCAAAAGATTAATTGCACATGGTGAATCCGTATCATACATTTCGAGAAAGGTAGCATGCTTGTACAGAGATAATCATACAGCAGTGTGTGCATAAATTAACTTTCAAAAGACTTGACAGATCATATGCTAAATGGAGCTTGTTTTGATTTTCTCTGTGTTTTGCATTCTCATGATGATCAGGACACTTACGCGTTATGCCGAGTCTTCAAGAAGAACGCGATCTGCACTGAGGTGGAAGAGCTGCAAGGGCAGTGTAGCATGTCGCTGCTGGAGGGCGCCTGCCAGCAGCTGCTCGCCAGCGGCAGCCAGGAGTACGAGACCCCGTCGCCGGACGTGCCCGTCGGGTCCACCTCCGGCGCCGACGACGACGCAGACAAGGACGACTCCTGGATGCAGTTCATCTCCGACGACGCCTGGTGCTCCAGCACCGCCGATGGCGCCGAGGAGAGCACTTCCTGCGTGGCCCTCGCCGGCTGAGGGCTTTTGTTCACGGAAATTCTCCTAATAACCCTCTCTCTCTCTGATGCCGTTGGCTATTAATTAATAATTACCGAGTGTTCAAGGTGTAAGATTAAGCAATAATAAGGTATCCTTTCGGTTTTCAACATCCAACGTATTGTTGGGAGTTGGAGGACTAATGCCTGAAGGTTTTTGGGGTCCTTCCTGGAGTTGAGTTCATCAGGAGGATCATATTTCGATGATATATAGGAACAATCAGCATTTTGATGTTTTTATTTTTCCATTTTTTTTTCTTTTGTCCATGTTGTTCTTGGTCTTCAAATGTATTATTATGCTTCCTGAGTGGAGAATTTTACTCTTTTTTGTGAGAAAATAGAGTGAAGCTATGCCATTGCATAGTTGTTTTGTGCCTATATATCAGTGAAAATTGAACAAAAGTGTAACTATTATACCTTCCGGCTCAATTTGCATCAATCTGCTCCAAACCTCGTGTCTCTGCTTCTGACTGTCTAAGTACATGAATCTGCCAAACAATAAAATGATTTTTTTTAAACACACAATGCAACTCAAGTATCGTAAGTTGTATATATGCATATATATCGAGTAGCAGTATTCGTTTTCTCACTATGTTGTTGGGGTTCCATAGAACATGCTGAGAGGTATGTTCATTGGGACCAAATACAGCCCATTTTTCACTTGACACTATCTGCATATATTCATCAGAAGAAGAGGTTAGTCATGCAGATAAAACTTCACTGAAGATTGAAGAATCAACAGAAGAGGCTAGCCATGCAGATATGACCTCACTGAAGAATTAAGTTGGAGAATTGCCAAAGACATTATTCCATATTCCACAGTTCGTACTTCATCAAATATATGTCAGAAGAAAGCATTTTGCTATTCCAAGCATCTCTGCGAAGGCTGAAAACCTTACTTGTTGTATTAAGATTGGAATTCAACAATATCACATGTAAAGATCATACGATACGTTCCGTTGGATGCTTGAGTTGCAAGGCATTAACACTGAGGAAGAAGCTTGAAACGCTTTTGTTCACAAAGGGTTGAAGGAATACTATTCTAGAAGCACGATCAGATGTTACCACATGCTGTTAGCAGTAGCCCTAGAATGTCAAGCAGAATCCAATGCGAGTCAATAAATATAAGCCCAGAGCAGCTTTGTACCCTCGCGACCTTGTAAGTCTAGGTCTGCATTTTTAACAAACTGTGCGCTGCACGAAATTTTTACCCTTAGAAGTGCTGCAAACATTTCCTTTAACCACATGGTGAAGACCACTTTTATGTAGATTTCGGCAAAAACGGTAATGTTGTATCATCTTTCTAAACATCAGTTTTCACTGGCATCAGAGAAGGCGAAACTAAAGTTCATCAGCAGTTTACCTTATACGCGTCTTCATCGTGAATCTTTGCTGCAAGCGTGTTGCCTCTGCATTGTTCAGACTTCAGAATGCCCCAGCAGGTCAATAGTACCCTAGCAGAGTCTTTGAACTATTTCACCGTTTGGACAGGCATATCAACTGCAAAGTAATTAGCAAAATCTACATTTAGCAACAAAATTTGCTTTAGACCACATGCATCTGAAGGAGATGCCCTTCCTTTCCGGTGGAATTAGGCAAGACTACTAAGGTTGTAGTGTTGGAGAAGTAATAGGAGAAAAACACAGCAAGTTACAAATTAAGGGTTGAGCAGCGTATACATCCCCTGCTAAGGTTGCAGTGCACGCAAAATCTTTCTTGAACTGGGATAAGGATCATTTGATCTTATCCATCGATTGTTTTTCATTTAAGAAAAAAAAGGATCTAGATCATTGCTATCACTTTCTATTGATTATTAAACATAAGGAGCTTTCTACGGAAGATAATCAATCTTATGCTCCAGGAGGCATATATATGATAGACTAGAAAAGTTGATGATCCATAGCACTCAATTACTCCTTTATCAGAACCTAAAGCTAAAAGTTTTGTCTGATCTAGATGGCTAAATAGCTAGCAATGCAAGCTCATTGACACTAGAGGGTCTCATGGCTACATGAACCTTTCCTTTTCTTTCCTCCCTTCCCAAACTTTCTGTTTTACAATGCCGATCCCAAGACACAGAGACATGTGGCCACAGCTCCCTAACCTTACCTTTAGTCCTCTTCTTCTCTATGACACTTCAATGCTACTAAGCTTGTGAGACACAAAAACAGGTTCAGTAAGCAAAAAAAGAACACAATCCAATGCAAGCCCCAAGCGGGCAACGTCGTGACACGGACAACTTTCTCACTCTAACACAGCCCTCCACAATCTACCAGCACTGAGGACCATGAAAGTGTGTTATCCAGAAAAACACAACAAAAGTCGGTTTCGTTAAAAGAAACGAAAAGAAGATCCTGCGGTGCTGTAAGACGTCCAGAGCTTGTGTGAGAATCTTGAAAAGAGAAGCACAGCTACTTGTAGGGCAGGCTTTGAATCATTTCACGGAGGGGCTAAAGAGCACGGTGGCCGGACGCGGAAGGGAAAGACAAAGCGGAAAGACAAAGAGAAAGATCGGCAAGAAAGGAGGTGGCGAACTGGGAGGTCATGGCGCCGGTTGGTCTCCCTCCAGGCTTTAGGTTCCATCCAACCGATGAGGAGCTTGTGAATTATTACCTCAAGAGGAAGGTCCATGGCCGCAGCATCGAGCTCGACATAATCCCAGAAGTAGACCTCTACAAATGCGAGCCTTGGGAGTTGGCAGGTAAGATGAAGTTTTAAGTCCATTGCATTAATTGCTCATCCAGAGACCTTTGTCACTCCTGATTCAACTAGAGATATCTTCTTTGTTTTGAAAGAGAAATCGTTCCTGCCTGGTAGAGACCCCGAGTGGTACTTCTTTGGGCCAAGGGATAGGAAGTACCCAAATGGATGCCGCACAAACAGGGCAACCCGAGCTGGATACTGGAAATCGACTGGCAAAGATCGGCGGATCAACTATCAAAACAGGTCGATTGGTTTGAAGAAGACATTAGTCTACTACAAAGGTCGGGCTCCTCAAGGGGTCAGGACCAGCTGGGTGATGCATGAGTACCGCATCGAGGAAAGCGAATGCGAGAACACCATGGGGATTCAGGTTACTCATTCATGCATCCTCCTAAGTATCAGCATCAGTTAAAACTTAAATCATTGTGAGTTGTTTCTGTTGCATTGAGCGAGCGCTGAGGCTGCATTTCAGACTATCTGAAACCTAGCCAATCTTCTCGGATCAAAGTGTTTGTGTTCTATCCATGTTATGCTGTAGCAATCATACCTTAAAATATGCAGGATTTTAGAGATGTGTATTGCTAAAAGAAATTGACGGTAAAACATATAGAAGAAAGTAGTAGGGCATTATTAATTAGTTCAGGGAACCTACGTTGTTTATGCATGGAGTGCATGAAATGTTAGGGTTCTTGTCTCTTTTTCCCCCATATCCATCGGTGGTAGCCATAAAGTATTCCTTGCTTCCATGGACCATATCTACTTTACAAAGTACGGCGGAAGTTTTTCTCAGTTCTCGAATGGGGTCACACATGGTACACTTTTTTCGGTGCTCTTGATAAGACAAATGTAACATTCAATTCTTGGTTGATGATACGAAATCATACTACGCGATTGTACAAGGGTTAGGTGCCGTCATCGCCTATGATGCAGAGTATCCATAATCTAGGTCAGGTGCATGTTGATGCCACCTTAAAGCTTAGACATCCTTCAGTGTGGCCCAGTACGATCGGTGGCTTTACACTTTATTCTGCCTGTCCCATTCCTACTTTACTTAGTAGTAAAAGAAAATAAAACCAGAACTGAACATAACTGCCGATCCCGTGTTTATTGTAGATTAGATCGAAGTACAAGCAACAGCTGCTAGCTAAAATTGTAATTACGTTTATCCACACTGAAATGTGCATTAGCATTTTTCAAAGACAGTGAATTAGTTGACGTTTCTATTAACTAGACAGGGGTTCAACTAGAATCATTCATGAAAACTTCATTCGGTTTCAAATTAGTCCAATTTTAAAATAGCAATTACCATAGTACAACTGTACAAAGTATGGATGATTGCTCATGTTCTAAGAGAATTCTTCGATGGCAGAAGCACTGCTCTTTCAACTTTGAATCTGCATGTTATTTTCTGCTGCACTTGATGCAGAATTCTCTGGAGATCTACTCCAACTTTTATGTAGACTGGTAATAAACATGAAAGGTAATTTGAACACATAGCTCATGTACTTCAGCAAAAGTTTCAAACGGAATGGAGAAGAACGATCTACACATTATTTTCAAGTATACAGCTGTATATTGTTCAGTAAAGGAAATAGAAAGCTTAAGAAGCACCTTACTTCGATTCAATTTTGCATGCATTACGTCCTCATCCACATGGTTGAATTTGAAATCTTCCCATGATATGTTTCCATCTGAACTCTGAAGGAAAAAAAAATGAAGGTTTATTGTTCATTTTTATTGTTCGTTTACAGGACTTGTATGCACTATGTCGGGTTTTCAAGAAAAATGTGCCGTTTGGTGAATTTGAGAAGCAAGGGGAGTGCAGCTCATCACAGGCTAAAGGAAATCAAGAACAAGTTACAAACTTTGGGGACGCTGGACAGTCTTCAGATGCAAATGAGAATGATAAAGATACTTCATGGATGCAGTTCATATCTGATGATCTGTGGTGCACCAACAAAACAATGTAATGAACTAGAGAAGACAGCTTGTTTAACTTCATCTAACTAGAAATTTCGGTATTAGTTACACTGTATCTTTGTATATGTTGGATAAGAACAGTTCTCACTTTGGACAGGATGACCACTTAAGTTTGTACTCTGGTTCTTAATTTAGGTTTATATTTTTTCCTCTTTTGGTACTGTACTATATACAAATGTGCTACTTTGTACTTCAATCTTCAATTTACCTGTATTTATCATCCAATGCAATGATCTATAATGAAACAATGAAATACAACAGCAAAATTATAATTTGGTGTATCTTCTTTGGTAACTCTTTTCATAGGCATACTATCATTTCACAATGTAAAGTGATCCAAATTATGAATCCCCTTAGTCAATCAATTACCATCAGTAATAAAAAATGGTCCAGTACAATTCAGTTTTGGAAAATGAAATGGTTTTGAACTAACTATTGGTTTAGATTTGAAGTGTTATGGCACGAATATGGTAGTAAATCATCACAATTAATGTTTGAGAGGTGTTTCTGTGTTTTTCGTTTATAAAGTTGCACAACTATTAAAGTATGAATGAAGAGTAGACTGTAACGGTCCACCTTTTCAGGTGGTGCGTTTAAATACTTCGACAGCTACCCATAAAGATTAGCTGTCGGGAACCAAGTATATATTGCCAGGCAAAAGATGAATTCAACTGCTTTTATAGAATATACGGCCTAGCGGCCAAGTTTCTTACAAAAGGAGGCGCAACGGGGCCCCAATTAGATTACATCCAAAACACCGCACAAGCAGGCCTAAGCAAAAGACTAAGACCTTAAAATCAAATCAACTCACCATCTACGAGTTTCTGGTAGACGCCAGCTTCTTGGATCTCTGAAAGTGTTGGGTTAAGCAAGGGTGGGTACACAACCGTACTCAACAAGTCGCACGGGAATTGCTAAATACTACATGCATGGGATTAACAAATGATTGGGACATGGTTTAAGTATTTGTGGATGCAGTTTCATTTGCAATATCATTTTACATTTGAAACGCAAACCATAAATAATAGTAGGGGGTATTCTCAAAGCAATCACCATTAAGCCACTTCTCAAAATTCACCAAAGAACTAACTTGAGCTCGGTTACAGGAGTCACCCCAGTTCAAACTTAGCTTCATTAACCGGAAACGCGGCGTATTCGAATACCATTTTATTTGACTCTGCAGAGTTGCTCAGCTTTACCCATAAGACGTCTACGACTGTTAACGCCACGTAAGAGTTACATGCAACTTAAATGCATGCGGAAATGGTGCTACTCAAGCCCATTCCCGTTCCACCCCATCGGTTATTCCCCAACTGGAAATGCCGCACTCCATTCTCCTTCTGAGAATGGTACCACCATTTAAGTATTTTCTAGGATATGCACAATGTACTGAGCTATGTCGGAGGCGGTTCAACTAACCGATCCGACTTGTGATTGAGCGGGATCTTAAGTTATTTACTTTGCTCAAGGGGGTTTAACCTTATATTTGCCAAAGACTAAGCCATTTAACCATCCACGAACCAACCTGGTACCCACTGTACTAGCCACCGAAACCAACAATGGCATTAATCATCAGCCGGGGATCGGACTCACATCCACCTTGTGGCTAGTCCAATACTGTCCCCTGACCATAGCACATTTAAAACATACTCCGAGCCAACTGCTCGTCAACCTTTGATTCTCATTTAAATAATTTTTTAGTGAAACTAATATAGATTAATGGTTATCTTCGATATGAATATAACTATCATCTAGGGTTATCAAAGGTTAAATTATGGTTAATAAATCATCAAGGAAGTTAAACGCGAAACTGGGTTTAACTATGTTGCATGTCATTCTAAACTAGCGATTTTTAATATTTCAACATACCATTAAAGTAATGCAATAGAAATTAATTACTATAATATTATCATGGCAACTTAGTTCAATATGTTTAAGGGGTGCGGCTTGCCTTGCTGCGAGGCGGGGTTGGCTAGTTCGAAGCGGTCGTAGTCGTACTTGGCTCTTGTCTGGTCTGGCTCCGGTTTCGGGAATTGCTCTTGCTCCGAGTACTTCGCGAACGTCGGATCTAGCGCGAAAAACGAAAACAAAAAATGGTAAACGAACGAAAAATAAAACGGAAATGAAAAAAAACGAAACGAAAGACGGAAAAAGTGCCGAAGGAGGGCTTGAGGGCAAATTGGGCATTTATGGAATTTTGGAAGCTTTAAAAGGTGAAACGGGGGTCGTATTTGGACTCAGTGGCTCAAAACGGTAAAGATAGTGTATTTTGGCTATTTTGGAGTTTTATGGGGATTTTTGAAATTTTGGATTATTTAATTGGACTTCTCAGATTTATTAAATCCGAAAAGAAAAGAAAAAACGGAAAACAGTAATGGGCTGCACTGGGCTCAGCTCAAACCGGCCGGAACGACTCTGAGCCAAAGCGCGCACGCTACGACAAGCTGGGCCGCCTAACGCGCTGAGGGCGCCGCTCGACGTGCGGGCCCGATGGCACGAAAGCTGGCGGGTGGGCCACTAGCAGGGCGACCAGGGGGGTGTGCATATGGCAGCTGGGCCCTACGTCGGTGACAGCAAGGGAGAAAGAGAGATCGAGGGGGGGCGAGGGCTAGGGTTCAGGAGTACATATGACGGTTGGGTGTCGCCGAAGCCAGGGAAGAGGAGTGGGGGTCGGGGCGAGGTTGGCGGGGAGGCCAAATGGCAGGGAGGGTTAAGGGCGGGGGCGAAGAGAGGCCGGGGCGGCGGCACGGACCTGCCGGTCCCGGGGAAGACGAAGGGGAGACGGGGGCGAAGGGGTTCGGGCGATGCTCACCGAGGAAGAAAGGGAGGCAAGCATGAGAGCAAAGGCGGGCGGGCGTGAGCTTTATAGCCGCACGGCGACATGGTGCGGGGCGGGGCAGGCGGCCTGCCGTCATGGGCGGGGAGGCGACGGGGCATGCGAGGGTGGTTCAGCTCGGTCGGCAAGGCGAAGGGGACGACGACCGCGCAAGAGGGCGGGAGCAGGCGGGGATGACGCGAGGTGGCATGGGCACAACGACGGGCGAGGGGATGGGTGGCGTCGACAGCGACAGGAGCAGGAGGAGATGACGTGGGCGGGGCGACGGCCGACAGACCGAAGGTCAAGGAGAGGTTTCCAGGTAAGTTCAACCAAACTCCAAATTTCGAAAATAATTTTGAGTTCGAAACCCAAATCAAATCCGACTCAATCTTTTTTAATTCCATTGAAATTTTGGGGTCATTTCATAGACGATGATTACTTATCCATTCATTTGCTTCAAAATTTGTGCAAGTTGCATTAGGAGTGAAAGCATAGAAGCACTACTAAGTTTGAAGTTCCCTGAGTTGCAAAAATAGTATGGGTGGTGCTATTGAGCTAGCATTCTGACAGTTTGTAGCGACCCGGGTAATTAACCTAGAGTAATTAACCTCCACCTGGGCATTACCCTATGTTAATCACTCGAATCTCGATATAGTAGCTAGCAAAGTACCGGGTAGTCCAGTACTCTGTCAGGTACCATACCGTGATCAGAATATTGCAGCAGAACAATAATTAGAGATCGAATCGAAATATATTACATTCCACCACGCAGGCTTACATGTCCATTACATAATTAGACATTGGTTCCAAGTACAACAAAATTTATATTACAACGGTCTCATCCCATGACGACTGGCCCCAAAAGTAATCCTTTCTACCCGATCATCTAGTTCTCTTGATTGTAGTAGTAATAAGCATCTTCCTGAAGCTCTGATCCCGCTCATCGCCTTCACCCACGCCTCAACGGTGGATCCATCAAGCTCGCCTTCTAAGCAAAGGGAGGATTATACAAGAGTGAGTACAACGTACTCAGCAAGCACTAATAGCAACATAATGACATGAATTTTCCTCTCTTTTTCCACAGATCTTTCCTTCCTTCAAACTTAGGTTTTTATTTAAATTAGATTTTCTTTAAAAGTTGGCCAATTTTATTTTAAACTTGACTACTAGCACTTGTATATGAGACAGACTGATCTTCCGTAGCCTCCAATCCAGGAGACAGGCATGAATTCATGATTTTTAACAGCGCAGAGTTTGTACCACTTTACCCATAGTGACCCTCCTCAGAGAGGCCCTAACGCGTTTATCACTAATCCGTAAATAGATCTCCAACCCTGTTACCCGAGTCGTGAACTCCTTCTCTAGGCGCCTCAACGACTCGCGGCTACTGATTGTACTCCGATCGATCGTCGGCAAAGAACTCTACCCGTGGCTTCAAATATACCGCCATTTCCGTGGACTGTACCCCACGGGCCTCCCAAGCATATCCTGCACGCCATATAACACTTACCCAATGTGGAGATCTAAATCCTTCATAGGACAACCTTTTACGACCGCTTTCCACACACTATGGTTGATACTGCAATTACGGCTCAATGCCCAAGTGTAGTTTGTAATTCCTTATATTCTATCCTCTCAGAGAGGCCCCACCGCATGACAATCCTTCTCATCGGCACCCTCTACCCACCATAATAATAATACGACCACGGATTCTTCCGTGAGCAAACCAAATCCATTTCCTTCCGTGTCACATGACACCAAACCCATTTCATTTTCTCAAACATAGTTTCAACCGCATCCAATTTAAGGTTTTTAATTTGAATATAACGTTTTCCATGCAAGAGTGATACACATAGTATACATAAATCAATTTAAAAGATCTTAAACAAACATGAATCAAAGGGCTCTTGCCTGGAGTAGAACTGAAGTGTTCGACCTCGCTCGGACTGCTGGGGGGATGGTTTGACGGGTTCGACTCGAGACCTGACAATTATAAAGTATTACTACGGCATCAACCCAACACGCTACGGAAACCAATTCTTCTACTGACAGCGTCAAACTAACTAGAACCCACTAACTACCCACATTTCAATTTATTTACAGCAATCCAACTAGCAATTACAACAAGAACAATTATTACAGTTTAATCAATTTTTCTATCTGGTTAACATGGCTTTTAGAAATTAAAATGTGTTTTTCCTACGATTCAAGTTATCGTGATTAATCTACGAGGATCGCACGAAGACAACCAGCTTCCTAATTTTTTTCCCTTTTCTTCCCCCTTCTTTCTTTTTCTCTTTTCTTTTCTCTTCTTTCCTTTTCTTTTTCTTCTCTTCTTTCTTTCTTTTCCCCCTTTTCTTATTTTCCTCTCACCCCTTCCCTTTTTCCTTTCTCAGGGCCAACGCCCCTCGCTTCCTCTTCGGTCTCCTGGGACCGAACGCCTCCCTCTCTCTCCCCCGTCCGCTTCCTCCGCCCGAGCGATCTCCCTGGCGGCTCGAGCGCTCCTCGGCCTCACCTCCATGCGGTCGCCTCCCTCCCAGCCGACCGCCTCTGCCCGGCCTGTGGCTGGCCGCGATTCTCCTGCGCCTGAGTGCTCCTCATGCAGGCCGTTGTGGCGCGCCGCGCTCCACCCGCTGGTTTCCCCCTCTCCTTTCCCCCTCTAATCTCTCATCTACTTCTCCTCTACTCCCCTTTCTACTCTAAGGAATACAGGAACAGATATTACACGATCTATTGGATTTTCGCATTTTGGTTAAATGGTAAGAACAGATACTACTAGGTCTATCTGTTTTACCTCATTTCAAGTTTGCTTTACTCTTGATTTCGCTTTTTCTGGGTTGAAGAAAGAACAGAGGCTACTTGATCTACTTGGTTTCGGTTTGCTTGCAAGTTCTGGGGGGTCAATGATGCAGGGGTTCTAGCGGGGACGGCAAGATTTCATTCTTTGCAACCCTAGAATCTTTACTGAGACTACAAGCTATTCGATCTACTCGTTGGTGCACTTGAGGAGTAGCTTTGCTACTGTGAACGGTTGTGCACCTGAGAGATTTGGTTCGGGTTGAGGGGAAGAAGGTGTTGGTGCTGTTCTTGGGGAATCTCCTTGCTCGGTTCTTGCTCCTCTTCGAGTCTGCTGGCCCCTTGTTTGTCCTCCTGGTTGCGGTTCAGTGTGGCTTGGGGATCTCCTGGTTCATTTCATCTTGTGGGTCTCCTCCTCCTCCGGCTTCTGGATCTTCACCCTCCTGCTTCTTTGCGCCTTCGGCTTCTTGGTCTCTCGAGCTCTCTCTCTCTCTCTCTGGACCAATGTGGTTATGCTTGTGTGTTCTCACTGGCCGGGAGGCGAGGAAGAGGCGAATGCTTGCTTGCTATAAAGGGAAAGGAAGGGATGGGCTGCAGCCATACCTCCCTCCCTGGCTGCCATGAGTGCTGCTTCGGTTGTTGATTGGCTGAGACGGGCGGTCTTCTGGTCGCGAGCCGGCCGCTTGTCGGCTTGCAAGCTGGCTTGAGGATAAGGAATGGTCAAGGTTACCATGCGACCCTTCCGGCTCTTTCTTGAAGTTATCGCTGGGATGGCTAAAAATTTGGGTTTCTAAATACTGCGGACACTCGCAGTCCGAACAGGTAAGTCGTGGTTGCCGGATGACGATACCCGATCTAGCGAGAGGTGCCAACTCGGCCCCAACGGGTCTGGTATCTCGGTGATCAATACCTCGCCTGCGGGACTGACGGCAATCTCTTTTCTAACTCTATTCGCTCTATTCGCATTTTGAAACTTTTCGCAAACAAATACGCTAACTACTGCTCTAATTACTCATTACTACTGTTGTTTGCTTAGTTAATTTTCTAGGTTATTACATCCTATCCCCCTTAAAAGGGATTTCGTCCCCGAAATCCGGCTTACCCAAAGAGGTACGGGTAGGACTCGCGAAGATCGTCTTCCTTCTCCCACGTCGCTTCTTTATCGGTGTGGTGCTTCCACTGGACCTTACAAAACCTAACGGTGGCTCTTCTGAACTGCCTTTCTTCTGTGGCTAAGATTTTTAGTGGACGCTCTTCATAGGTTAGGTCAGGTTGAAGAGGGACATCAAGGTTTTGCACTAGGCTGAAGGTTCTCTAAGGCAGGCTCTAAGTTGAGATATGTGGAAGACATTATGGATTCGGGAAAGTTGAGGAGGCAATTCTAGTTGGTAGGCTGCAACTCCTTTCCGAGATAAGATCTTGAATGGCCCCACATAGCGAGGGCTCAATTTTCCTTTGACTCCAAACCTGTGCACTCCTTTCATTGGTGACACTTTCAAATACACATAGTCCTCTTTGGAACTTCAATTCTCTCCTACGCTTATCAAAGATAGCTCTTTTGTCTACTCTGAGCAGTTTTCAACCTTTCTTGAATCAGCTTGATCTTCTCATCATTTTGGCGAATCAAGTCAGGACCTAACAGTGATTTTTCACCAACTTCATACCAACAAATCGGGATCTACACCTTCTACCATATAGGGCTTCAAATGGTGCCATCTGTATACTGCCTTTGGTAGCTATTATTGTAAGCAAACTCGGCGAGATGCAGATATTTGTCCCAACTTTCTTTAAAATTCAGCACGCATGCTCTCAACATATCTTCAAGAATTTGATTTGTTCTTTCAGTTTGTCCATCCGTTTGAGGGTGGTATGCGATCTTGAAGTTTAGCTTAGTTCCCAGAGCGATCTGTAAACTTCCCGTAAATTAGAGGTGAACACTGTGCCTCTATCGGATGTAATTGTTCGGGAACTCCATGAAGTGTGACTATCTTTTCAATGTATATTTCGGCTAGTCTCAGGAGCGAGTATTTACGATTGGTAGCAATGAAGTGGGTGACTTAGTGAGTCTGTCCACTATTACCCATATGGCATCCTTTTTGGTCACAGTCCTAGGCAAGCCTGTTATGAAATCCATACAGACATCCTCCCATTTCCACTCAGGGATTTGGAGAGGTTGAAGCAAGCCTGCAGGACGTTGGTGTTCTGCTTTAACTCTTTGACAGGTGTCACACTTACTAATATATTCTGCTATCTCCTTTTTCATACCATTCCACCAAAATGTCTCTCTCAAGTCTCTATACATCTTAGTACAACCAGGATGGATGGTGTACAAAGTGTCATGGGCTTCTTTCAGGATTAGTGACTTGATAGCTGAGTCATTGGGTACACATATTCTGTCATGAAGTCTGAGGGTTCCTTCCTTATCCAACTTAAACTCTGAAGGTTGGCCTGACTTAATCCTGTTGCTCTCTTCCTGAATAAAGGGATCAATGACTTGTTTTTCCTTGATTTGTTCTAAGAGGTTGGATTGAACTGTCATGGTTGCTAGCGAAGTCTTGGATGAAGACAAGTGGAAGTTAATCCTCATCTTGGCTAACTCTTGAATCAATTCGGGCTTGACATTACTGAATAGCCATTTGGTTACATTGAGCTTTCTGCTCAATGCATCGTGACTACATTGGCTTTCCCGGGTGGTAATTAATTGTGATATCATAATCTTTAATGAGCTCTAACCATCTCCTTTGTCTCATATTCAGTTCTTTACGAGTGAAGATATACTTTAAACTCTTGTGGTCACTATAGAGTGTACATTTTGCCCCATACAGGTAATGTCTCAGGATCTTTAATGCAAACACTCTGACTCCCAACTCTAGATCATGAGTGGGATAATTAACCTCATGCGGCGTAATTGCCTAGAAGCATAAGCAATTACTTTCTCATTTTGCATCAAAGACACATCCTAAACCTGATTTTGAGGCATCACAATATACCACATATTCAATGCCATCCTCGTAGGGTTAATCTTGGAGCAGAGGTTAACAACTGCTTTGAGTTTTTGGAAACTCTCTTCACACTTCTCGGTCCAATTAAATCGGTCATCCTTTCTTAAGAGCTTGGTAATGGGAGATGATATTTGAGAGAAGCCTTTGATGAATCTGCGGTAGTATCCAGTTAATCCAAGGAAACTTCGACTTCTTTTTGATTGGAGGGCTGCTTCCAGGACTTAATGGCTTCAATTTTATTCGGATCTACCTCTATTCCTTTTCCAGATATTATGTGTCCTAAAAAGGGCACTTGATTTAGCCAAAATTCACACTTGCTGAATTTGGCATACAACTGGTTTTCTCTGAGGGTTTGGAGAGCTGTTCTAAGGTGGTATGCATGCTCTTCTTTGCTTTTAGAGTATACAAGTATGTCATCTATGAATACCACAATGAATTTGTCCAAGCACTTCATGTATACCTTGTTCATCAGGTTCATGAATATGGCAGGTGCATTGGTTAATCCAAAGGGAACAACTGTGTATTCATAGTGTCCATATCTAGATACAAAAGCAGTTTTCTCCATATCTTCTGGCCTCACTTTTATTTGATGGTAACCAGACCTTAAGTCAATTTTGGAGAAAACACAAGCACCTCTTAGTTGGTCAAACAGATCATCTATTCTTGGGAGAGGGTACTTGTTCTTTATGGTGACTCGGTTAAGGTCCCTGTAATCAATGCATAACCTTAGTCCACCATCTTTCTTATTCACAAAGAGAATCGGGGCTCCCCAAGGTGATACACTTTCCCTAATGAACCCTTTGCTTTCCAATTCCTCCAATTGTTTCTTCAATTCTACCAATTCTTGTGGGTTCATACGATAGGGTCTTTTACAGATGGGAGTGGTTCCCGGAACAAGATCAATGGAAAATTCCAATTCTCTGTCAAAGCGGCATGCCCGGCAGCTTCTTCAGAAATACATCAGGGAACTCCTGAACTATAGGGATAAGGGACAACTCTTTTGAGGACAACAGAGTGAGCTTGGGGCTGTTTTGGGGTTGTTTGGCCCTTTCTCCCTGATATATAATACGACTCCCATCAAAGGTTCTTATAGACGCAGTCTTAAGCTCGCAGTCTATGTTAACCCCATTGGTAGCTAGCCAATCCATTCCCAAGATTACATCTAGCGCCTCTAGACTGATAACATGCAGATTTGCAAGGAATGGGGTGTCTAGTATCCTGATCATCTGGTTTCTTGTAATTGAGGTTACTGTAATTAACCCTGCAGGTGTATTGACTCCCAACGGTGACATTAAGGGTACGCATTCTAACTTATTCCTATCCACAAATCCTTTAGAAATAAAAGAATGCGTTGCACCAGGGTCAAATAGAATAGTACCAACAGATGGGGGTATGGGTATCTTACCAGTGACCACATCTGTGGCTCCCTCCGCTTGCTCTACTGAGATGTTGTTCAAACGGGCTGAACCCACACTGGATGCTCCACGAATAGATCCTTGCGATGCTGTAGCAGTGGCGTTCCCTGGAGCACGTCCTGCCATGGATGGACGACTCTGAGGTCTCCCTGTGCTGCTTTGTCCGGCTTGGGTGGCTAGGTAGGGGCAGCTGGTTCTTTTGTGTCCTTCTCTTCCACAATTGAAACAATTGAGGGGTGGTTGGGTGCAATTGGTGAGGTAGTGCGGTCCTCCACACCTGAAACACTTGAGGGGCGGTCTAGGTGGAGGGGCACCTGGGTGTGAAACTGGTGGAGCTGCACTTGATCTTGGAGTTATGTTTTTGTTTGGTGGAGGAGGCCTGAATGATCTAGGCTGACTAGGAAAGCTTGGACGGACATCAAACCTAGCCTTCTTCCTCCTCTCTTCACTCATCTGGGAATGCTCATCTTCTAGAATTATGGCACGGTTTGCTAGTTTTTGGAACTCAGTAATCTCCTGGGTGGACAACAACATTCTGATATATGGATTCATTCCCTTCTTAAACGGTATATCTTTTAGCATCTCAGATTCCACTTCATCGAGGGCATATCGTGATAATTCATTGAATTTCTGCAAATATTCGGTGATCTTTTGTTCCCACGAGTTAAATCCCAAAATTCTCTCCTCTTAACATCCAATGCTCTGTGGGGATGTGGGCACTCTGGCCCGAGTGTGAACTCTGCCCATGTAACCGGTGGTTCTTCTACACGAGCCTCACAATAATTTTCCCACCAGACTGCAGCAGGTCCCACTAACTGATGTGCTGCATACTGCACTCTCTCCTGATCGGTGCAATTTATTGTATTCAACTTCTTCTGAATTTCTCGGAGCCAATCATTTGCTGCAAGTGGTTCGGTGGCTTGGGAGAAGGTAGGTGGGCGGGTTTGCAGGAATTCACCTAAGGTTACTCTCCCCCCTAGGGTGATGAGGATGACCTCCAGGGACTAGGTTGGTTAATAGAGTTTCCACCAGGTGGTTTTGGCTCTCTTGGAAGTGTCGGAGGATTCTTCCTAGTTGATCTGGGGGTTCGGGGGCCCTAGCTACATCAGCTAAGCCTCCTTGGGGTGTTGGCTGTCTGGATGGTGGTGGGAATGGCTGATTTAGGTCTTGGAATGGTGCTTGGGGTGGCTCTACTTCTTCTTCTGGTGGATCTTGGATGGCTCCTAAACGAAGGATTAGGTCCTGCTCAAGCACCTCACGATCCGACATCCTGCAAAAGAGACCAACCCAACGCGCAACTTAATTAATCACTTATCTTCGACACAACAATTGGTCTTTAGAAGGTCATTCCTATATTTAACTAAGGATATAACTAAGGAAAGAAGGGATATCCTGAAGAACAGCAATTATTTTCAAAGGGAAGAAGTGTGCAAGGGTAACTTAACTTTTTACAAGCATTCAATTTTGTTGAGATAAGGGGTGTCATTGTAGTTAGTAGATATTAAGGCCAAGTTTTTAAGAAATGAGATAAGAAGTTGAGAAGCTCGCTCTCAATCGTCACTCCATTTCAGAATTACAACTACCATCTATCTACCCTCTCAGAATAAGAACCATAAATCGCAATTTAAGAAAACGACAAAAACTTGGTGTCTGAGTACCAAGAACTCCTTGAGGACGCGCCTCAAGTCGCACCTATAGCTACTGAAGAACATAAACACCATCAAGATGCAAATAAGAAAACGATAAAAATCCTAGTGTCCGAGCACTAGGAACTCCTCGAAGTCTACGCGCTTCGAGTCGCACCTATCTATTGAAGAAAAACGATAAACAACCCTCGGTGTCTGAGCGCCGAGAACTCCTCGAGGTCTACACGCCTCGAGTCGCGTTATGGACCCCGTGCCCAAAACCGCCACGGACTACAGGTCCGGGTCCGTTTCCTAGTTCTTAGCTCCTAATTCTATGCGCTGTATTCAGCTATTTAAATACTTAGGTAGATATAAGCACACCACAAATGCATATCTGGTTTTCTACGGTCGGCAATGCAAGACAGAAAGTTAACATGCTCATGCAGTGCCTCCTAAACATACTAGTAAGAATTAAATGCTTACACATGAACTGATGCCATGAAAGTAACCTGTCATACTAGTTATTCATGGAAGCAATAAGTTAACATGATATGCCATGCTGCAATGATATCAGACATGAGGATATGCAATGCTAAGATACAAATGCAGACGGTTGATTACACAAAAGAACTTCTACCACAACTACCACACAAGACCCCACTACCACAAGGATCTAACTTGCTTCCCTATCCCCCTTAAAAGAGGGTCTAGTTAAAACTGGTGATCAATTTAAGAAAATAGCTAAACCAAACTTAACACTTAGCAGTTGATAAAGGAAAGGTTACTATACTAGTGCCATATAGCTAGAGATATCTTTTTATTTCAGTTTCTTAACAGTCTCTATTATTTAATGCGTGGTTCTCGTAACCATTGCTCTGATACCACCTGTAGCGACCCGGGTAATTAACCTAGAGTAATTAACCTCCACCTGGGCATTACCCTATGTTAATCACTCGAATCTCGATATAGTAGCTAGCAAAGTACCGGGTAGTCCAGTACTCTGTCAGGTACCATACCGTGATCAGAATATTGCAGCAGAACAATAATTAGAGACTGAACTGAAATATATTACCTTCGAACGCAGGCTTACATGTCCATTACATAATTAGACATTGGTTCCAAGTACAACAAAATTTATATTACAACGGTCTCATCCCATGACGGCCAGTCCCCAAAAGTAATCCTTTCTACCCGATCATCTAGTTCTCTTGATTGTAGTAGTAATAAGCATCTTCCTGAAGCTCTCGATCCTGCTCATCGCCTTCACCCACGTCTCAACGGTGGATCCATCAAGCTCGCCTTCTAAGCAAAGGGAGGATTATACAAGAGTGAGTACAACGTACTCAGCAAGCACTAATAGCAACATAATGACATGAATTTTCCTCTCTTTTTCCACAGATCTTTCCTTCCTTCAAACTTAGGTTTTTATTTAAATTAGATTTTCTTTAAAAGTTGGCCAATTTTATTTTAAACTTGACTACTAGCACTTGTATATGAGACAGACTGATCTTCCGTAGCCTCCAATCCAGGAGACAGGCATGAATTCATGATTTTTAACACTGCGCTTGAGTTTGTACCACTTTACCCATAGTGACCCTCCTCGAGAGGCCCTAACGTTTATCACTAATCCAGAAATAGATCTCCAACCACATTACCCGAGTCGTGAACTCCTTCTCTAGGCGATCCTCAACGACTCGCGGCTACTGATTGTACTCCGACGATCGATCGTCGGCGATAACTCTACCCGTGGCTTCAAATATACCGCCATTTCCGTGGACTGTACCCACGGGCCTCCCAAGATATCGAGTGGTACGCCATATAACACTTACCCAATGTGGAGATCTAAATCCTTCATAGGACAACCTTTTCTGACCGTTTCCACACACTATGGTTGATACTGCAATTACGGCTCAATGCCCAAGTGTAGTTTGTAATTCCTTATATTCTATCCTCTGTAGAGGGCCCCACCGGCATGACAATCCTTCTCATCGGCACCCTCTACCCACCATAATAATAATACGACCACGGATTCTTCCGTGAGCAAACCAAATCCATTTCCTTCCGTGTCACATGACACCAAACCCATTTCATTTTCTCAAACATAGTTTCAACCGCATCCAATTTAAGGTTTTTAATTTGAATATAACGTTTTCCATGCAAGAGTGATACACATAGTATACAGAAATCAATTTAAAAGATCTTAAACAAACATGAATCAAAGGGCTCTTGCCTGGAGTAGAACTGAAGTGTTCGACCTCGCTCGGACTGCTGGGGGGATGGTTTGACGGGTTCGACTCGAGACCTGACAATTATAAAGTATTACTACGGCATCAACCCAACACGCTACGGAAACCAATTCTTCTACTGACAGCGTCAAACTAACTAGAACCCACTAACTACCCACATTTCAATTTATTTACAGCAATCCAACTAGCAATTACAACAAGAACAATTATTACAGTTTAATCAATTTTTCTATCTGGTTAACCGCGGCTTTTAGAAATTAAAACAGAAGCTTTTTCCTACGATTCAAATTACTGTGATTAATCTACGAGGATCGCACGAAGACAACCAGCTTCCTAATTTTTTTCCCTTTTCTTCCCCCTTCTTTCTTTTTCTCTTTTCTTTTCTCTTCTTTCCTTTTCTTTTTCTTCTCTTCTTTCTTTCTTTTCCCCCTTTTCTTATTTTCCTCTCACCCCTTCCCTTTTTCCTTTCTGTGGCCAACGCCTCCCCTGCTTCCTCTTCGGTCTCCTGGGACCGAACGCCTCCCTCTCTCTCTCCCGTCCGCTTCCTCCGCCCGAGCGATCTCCTGGCGGCTCGAGCGCCTCGGCCTCACCTCCATGCGGTCGCCTCCTCCCCGACCGCCTCTGCCGGCCTGGGCAGTGGCCGCTGATTCTCCTGCGCCTGAGTGCTCCTCATGAATTCTTGGCTTGTGGCGCGCCAGCGCTCCACCATTGGTTTCCTCTCCTTTCCCCTCTAATCTCTCATCTACTTCTCCTCTACTCCCTTTCTACTCTAAGGAATACAGAAGCAGATATTACACGATCTATTGGATTTTCGCATTTTGGTTAAATGGTAAGAACAGATACTACTAGGTCTATCTGTTTTACCTCATTTCAAGTTTGCTTTACTCTTGATTTCGCTTTTACGGGTTGAAGAAAGAACAGAGGCTACTTGATCTACTTGGTTTCGGTTTGCTTGCAAGTTACGGGGGTCAATGATGCAGGGTTCTAAGCGGACGGCAAGATTTCATTCTTTGCAACCCTAGAATCTTTCTCGAGACTACAAGCTATTCGATCTACTCGTTGGTGCACTTGAGGAGTAGCTTTGCTCTGTGAGCAGTTGTGCACTGAGAGATTTGGTTCGGGTTGAGGAAGAAGGTGTTGGTGCTGTTCTTGGGAATCTCCTTGCTCGGTTCTTGCTCCTCTTCGAGTCTGGCCCCTTGTTTGTCCTCCTGGTTGCGGTTCGGTGTGGCTTGGGGATCTCTGGTTCATTTCATCTTGTGGGTCTCCTCCTCCTCCCTCGGATCTTCACCCTCCTGCTTCTTTGCGCCTTCGCTTCTTGGTCTCTCGAGCTCTCTCTCTCTCTCTGGACCAATGTGGTTATGCGTGTGTGTTCTGCTGGCTGGGAACTGAGGAAGAGGCGAATGCTTGCTTGCTATAAAGGGAAAGGAAGGGATGGGCCGCAGCCATACCTCCCTCCTGGCCGCCACGAGTCTTTGCCGGTTGTTGATTGGCCGAGAAGGGCGGTCGCCGCTGGTCGCGAGCCGGTCGCTGGTCGGCTTGCAAGCTGGCTTGAGGATAAGGAATGGTCAAGGTTACCATGCTACCCTTCTGGCTCTTTACTGAGTTACTGCTGGGGATGGCTAAAAATTTGGGTTTCTAAATACTGCGGACACTCGCAGTCCGAACAGGTAAGTCGTGGTTGCCGGATGACGATACCCGATCTAGCGAGAGGTGCCAACTCGGCCCCAACGGGTCTGGTATCTCGGTGATCAATACCTCGCCTGCGGGACTGACGGCAATCTCTTTTCTAACTCTATTCGCTCTATTCGCATTTTGAAACTTTTCGCAAACAAATACGCTAACTACTGCTCTAATTACTCATTACTACTGTTGTTTGCTTAGTTAATTTTCTAGGTTATTACACAGTTGTACTAGACTGCTAGCACCTTAGCATTCCTGTTCATCAACAACCTAAACTCGATACAATTTCAAGACTGTTTTTTTAGTTGTAAGTTGTAACTAGCTGTTTATATGTCGTAGTACAAGCTTGCGCCTTTCAGGACAAAACTGCAATCTCAGAACTCAGGGAATAATAAAATTCTGTAATATATGATTACACAGGTATAAACCCAGATCTATAAACCAAACCTTTTGCACCTTTAGCTCAACGCTGTGTTATGTTTTTTAATCATCTGCTTCTGAATATACACACTTTACATTTGTATTCAACCAAAGAATCAGCTGCTTCTTACCGCAACTCCAGATGTTTGGTCCAGAGTGTGCTACTGATTCCACAAAGTTGGTGTAAACTCTGAAGAACCGAAGCCCAATCGCTAGCGCATAACCGCGTATATCTCATTTAAAAGTACGTCGAAACTTGATTCAATTGGCAACTCAGTTGTTTATGTGATAGCCCATGAAAGTAGTAACTACATATGTGCCAGTGTAGTTTGATTCTCTAGATGGATATGTAACAAGAACCATGAGCAACGCTAATCATAACAGCTTTTGAAAAATGCGAAACTGGTGTAAGAAAGGCACTTAGGCAGGTAAAGCAGATCAATATTGATGGAGCGGCGGGAAGACCAATTCAAGATCGTCGCCTCTCAGCCAAGGAGCTCTCTGGAATCGGAAGCATAGGCAGGGGACACGAGAACGAATTGAATGACCTTCCACAGCAGAGGCGGCAATGCCCCTCAGGTGCTCGACGAAATGCCTGAAACGGAAGTGGTTTCGGGCTCGTACCTGCGCCGCCGTGCCCTGTCGCTGGATGCCGAACACGATCGTCGAACCCACTGGGACCGCACCGTTGCGCTGCGCTCCCTTCCCCTTTGTTCTGCGGTCAGTGGATCAGTACCTGCAGCTGCTTCTCCTTCGGTCCTTCCCCTTCTGAAACCTCGACCCTCGCAAAACTTCGTCCCGTTTAGAGGGATTTCGAATCGAGCTTCGCATCTTTGCCCTCCGCCAAATCGTAGCCGCAAAGCAGAATATTAGCGCTCGGAGTGGAAATTTGACTGCCTCCATACATCAACGCCGGGATGGTTTGAATCGCACGTTCAACGCTTTGAATTGGACCATACCGTCATCAAGGGGGATATTTGATACTAGCACGATTCAAACTGCTTTTCAGAGCAGACGCGCATTCAGGCAAGGACAAGAATCTCATTCGACAATGGAGGTAAATCGTGCAAAAACCCACATCACAGCGACAGAATTGCAGTAAGATTAAAAGGGCAGATCACTGCAGATTTTCTACTACTCACTCCATTCCAACGAACCCAGTCGCTCTTACTACATCCAGAGGACCAGATCAAACGACAGATAGAGAAACACGTGACAAGTCACCAATCGAAACCCCTAACCCTAATCCTGTGGCGCCTAGCCTAGCCGCCGAAGCCGTAGAGGGTGCGGCCCTGGCGCTTGAGCGCGTAGACGACGTCCATCGCGGTGACGGTCTTGCGGCGGGCGTGCTCCGTGTAGGTGACGGCGTCGCGGATGACGTTCTCCAGGAAGATCTTGAGCACGCCGCGGGTCTCCTCGTAGATGAGCCCCGAGATGCGCTTCACGCCGCCCCTCCTCGCCAGCCTCCGGATCGCCGGCTTCGTGATCCCCTGGATGTTGTCGCGCAGCACCTTCCTGTGCCGCTTCGCGCCGCCCTTCCCGAGCCCCTTGCCGCCCTTGCCCCTCCCCGACATCGCCGCCGCCGCCTCGCTGCTCTCTGTCTTCTTTTCTTCTCCGAGGAGATCGACTTGTGAGTTGTGATGGGTGGTTTAGTGGCGTGATGAACCGAGTACTACCGGCGTGTAGGGCGGAGTTTTATAGCGGCGGGGTTTTGGCGGAGACGATGGTGCAGGATCCGCGTGATGCGGGGTTTCGGCCGTTGGATGGGAGATGGGTGGTGGGATTGGGGGAAGCGGGGGTGCACGGATCGGTGACGTGGCGGAGTGGGGAGCGGGAGGTGTGTTTCTTTTGTGAGGATGTGGCGGGGTGCGGGAATTCGAGGGGGCCGTGGCCTCGGTTCGGGTGGATGACAGGTGGGCCCTGATGGTTTTGACTGGACAGGGTTGCGCGGGTGTTCGCGGTCGCGAAATTTCGGATGGTTTGGTCGGTGACATTGGGCCCGTGGGTTCGGTCACCGAACTTCGGTGCCTGTGACGAGGCTGATTTGTGTTAGACAACCTCGCTATCGAATAGTCCGAGGTTGCCTAATAGATCTAAACTGGAGAATAGAGAGAGAGAGAGACACAATATGAGGAGGAACTGCTCTGCTTTATTATTCTTATTGCTTGTGTACAATGGGGTGACCTCCTGCCTCCTATATATAGCGGTTCTGCTTAGAGATAAGGAAGAGTCCATATAGGATACGACAACCGTTTCCTAACACTCCCCCTTGGACTCTTCACTGTGAGATGCATATGCCTCATTAAAACTCCATAAAAACCCAGTGGGAAAAATAATTGGAGAAAGAGTACATAGCACACGTTTGCTGTGTTGCACGGATTGCATCATCAAAAACCTTATGTAAGAAAACTTCAATGAAAAACTTACTTAAGGAAAAGAGTACAATCCACCCAAACTTCAATGTTAATCTTCAAGATTCACGTTGGGTACTCAAACTTCATGTTCGAGATTTATGTAGGAGTATGTGAAAAATCTCCCCCTGAAATCTGCACTTCTCTAAGCCTCATCATCCCGATTCATCTAATACATCTTTCAAAGGAAGATGCCGGGAGTGACTTAGTGAATAAATCTGCGAGATTTTCACACGACTTAGTATGCAGTATCTTTATCTCGTTCATCTTATGCATTTCATGGGCATAAAAGAACTTGGGGTTGATGTGCTTCGTAAGATTGCTTTTCACATATCCCATTTGCACTTGAGCAACACAAGCTGCATTATCTTCATAGATAATGGTGGGGTTTGTTCCATGTTCAAACCACATGACTTACGGATGTGATGAACCATTCTTGAAGCCATGCACATTCGAGAGGCTTCATACAATGCAATGATTTACGAGTAGTTAGTCGACGCCGAGACAAGAGTCCGCAGACGACTTCCAAGAAATTGGCTCGCCGCAAAGGAAAACATACCGGCTTGTGACTTGCCAAGATGCGGGTCCGATAGGTACTCAAAGATCGGCATAGCCAACCAAATTCAATTCATTGTTTCTTACGTAAAACAAGCTAAGGTCTTTGCTTCCTTGAAGGTAACGGAAGATGTCCTTCACCCTTTCCAATGCCTTTTGGTGGGTTCTCAGACTGCATAGCGCTAGCAAATTCACGGCGAACGCAATGTCCGCCTAGTGCTATTCGCAAGGTACATGAGCGCTCCAATTGCACTCAAGTATGGGAATTCCGCTCCCAGACTTCCTCCTCTTCTTTAGGCCTGCACGGATCTAGGTCTCGCTTGGAGTGACCTTCCGACCATTGGGGTCTTTGGGGGTATGCCTTTTCAAAGCCAAATCTCTCCAACACTTTCTGCGTGTAGGATGCTTGGTGTACCAAGATTCCGCCTTGGACATGTTCAAGCTGCAAGCCTAAACAGAACTTGGTTTTACCCAAGTCTTTCATTTCAAACTCAGATTTCAAGTATGTGCATGCTTCTTCAATTTCCTCATCCGTCCCAATGATGTTCAAGTCATCTACATAGACGGAGATTATACAAAATCCATTCGTGGATCGTTGTATAAATACACATGGACAATCTTCGCTGTTCGTGTAGCCTTTCTTGCAGAGAAAGTCACTCAAACGATTGTACCACATTCTTCCCGATCGTTTTAGCCCATACGGTGATTTCTCCAATTTCACCTCGTATAGGTTTCTGTTTGCTCTGTCTTGGTTCGGGATAGGGATACCTTCCGGTACTTTCATATAAATCTCCGAATCCAAGTTTCCATACAAATATGATGTGACAACATCCATTAGCTTCATTTTCAACTTCAAGTTGACTGCCATTGAGATCAAGTATCTAAAGGTAATTTCACCCATGACCGGAGAATAGGTTTCTTCATAATCAACCCCAGGACGTTGAGTGAAACCTTGAGCGACAAGCCTTGCCTTGTACCTTACAACTTCATTGTTTTCGTTTCTCTTGCGAACAAAAACCCATTTGTGACCTACGGGGTTTATATGGGGAGGTGTGCGGCACATAGGCCCAAACACCTCTCTTTTGTTCAGAGAGACTAACTCTGCGGTGATTGCCTTCTTCCAATCTTCCCAATCGAGCCTTTTCTTGCACTCTGCGAGAGATGCGGGCTCGGGATCATGATTAATGATCGTGCCAATCTTCTTTGCAAAGTATGCATCGACATTGGCTGTTGCTCTATTCATTGATTCTCCCGTTATTACAAAGTTTATGGCCATTTCATCATGGGGTGCTTCGTGCACTTCTACTTGCTCTTCATTGCTATTTCCCATTCCAGGAGCAAGTTCCTTTAGATTTTCTCCGCCAATGTGTGCGCACACATTATTTCCGGCGGCTTCTTCCAATGGAAGGTTCAGATCTGGAATTGCCTTTTCCACGTGCTTCTTTCGGATGTGTCTCAACTGTCTCCCCTTCTTGCTTTGGGGCACTTTTGTGATTGGCTGTGGTAAGTCCTCTCGCCCAGTTTTCCCCAGACGTCTCCGGGTACTTTGGGTTTGAGAAGCCAGATCTCCTGTTCTTTTTCTTTGAGGCCTCTGAGCAGGATGAGGATACCTTACGCTTTCTTTGGTATTTCCACCCTCTTTGGTGCATTTCTTGCTTTGGTACATGCGACTTAACCACGCTCTTGAGATCACAAAAATGATCAGCGAGTTCATTTGCTAAATTACGCAAATCAATTATCTTACGGACTTCTTGATTTGCTTCATTAGTGCGAGGATCATGCGCGGGGATCGAGTGGAATGCCATACTATTTCCGGCATTTTTCATCCAATGGTTGATTCTCTCCCTAATGACAGAAATCTTCTGGATGACCCCTTGCACTAATTGCATTGGTGAATGGATGTTGTAGGCCGATGGTCTATAATTGATGAGTCTTCTTTGCGTGCAGATCGCGTGTCCCCAACAAGTGTTGGGCAAGTTACAACTCTGCAAGAGCGGTCCGGCAATGAACTTAATCCTCTTTATTAGTGCTTCACTAGCCCATTTTGCGTATGGACGATGCGGTGCAGAGTGCTCAATAGTTATTCCGTTCTTGTACAATAATCATCAAATGCCTTGGAAGTAAATTACGGCATTGTCCAATCGAATGGACTTCACGCGATGATCGGAAAAACATTCTTAATTCTCGATGATCTTGCGAGATCAACTGCGAATGCATGATTCCTTGTTGACAAAGAAACATGTATGCGACCATTTCGAGGAAGCATTAATGAGTAACATAAAGTATCGAAACGGCCCTGACAAGGGCTGAATCGGACCGCAAATATCCCCCTGAATGCGTTCCAGGAATGCAGGGATTTCATGTTGCACTTTCATAACAGAGGGTCTAGTTATTAATTTCCCGGTGGCACATACATGGCACACAAAATCTTTGTGATTCGGGAAATTCTTAACATTAATGCCATGACCTTGTGAGTTGTTAACTATATTTCTCATCAATCTAAGACCAGGATGACCTAATCTACAATGCCATAAAGCAAATAATTCAGAGCTTCTAAAGACAGTCTTCAAAGAAGTATACAAGCGTGTGCATTGATTTTCGTGTAGTACAACCCAGATTCATATGAGGGACATTTTTCTAGTACCATCTTTCCATATTCCGCGTGCTTCACAATGCACAAGTGTTCTTTGCCATTTTCTTCATTGGTTTCTACGTGAAACCCATTGGCGCGGATATCTTTGAAACTTAAGAGAGTGCGAGTTGATTCAGGGTACAAGAGGACTTCTTCAATTACCAAAGTTGTACCCATTGGCAATATAATTGTGGCTCTTCCTGAGCCTATTATATGCGTATCGCTTCCTGCGATAGTTGTAATCCTTCCAGCGTTCTTCGTGATCGTCTGGAAGTATTTCGACTCTCTTAAGATGGTATTTGTTGTGCCACTATCAACAATGCATATTTCCTCCATTGGGCGCTACACGATTTCTTTTTCACTTTTTCAATCTGCTTTTCGGTAGACTATCGCGTAGGATAGAGTCGCGTAGGACTTTTATTTCGGCAATCCGAGTGGATGCCGGCTTGATGGCGAGTTGATTGCAGATCGGATCGGGCGATCAATCGCCGGTAGTAGACGTTCGTCGTCGTCAATGATCCTTCGCTTCTTGTCTTTTCTCACCTTTCAATCTTTCTCCGGTAGAGCTTCGTGCTGATAACGTGTTAGACAACCTCGCTATCGAATAGTCCGAGGTTGCCTAATAGATCTAAACTGGAGAATAGAGAGAGAGGGAGAGAGACACAATATGAGGAGGAACTGCTCTGCTTTATTATTCTTATTGCTTGTGTACAATGGGGTGACCCCCTGCCTCCTATATATAGCGGTTCTGCTTAGAGATAAGGAAGAGTCCATATAGGATACGACAACCGTTTCCTAACAATTTGAAGGCATAAACCTGTTTGTTCCTCGCACTGTTAGAAGGCGCTTTCACCTTTTGCACAACTTAGCTGTGAAGGCGGGTATTTGGCAACTAAGCAAGTATGCAAATCCGAAGACTTCAGCAAGTTTAGAGACCAACCAATTTGCGATGTGAACTGAATATGTACACCTAGATGTCGTTAAACTTTTTTGATAAGACGTAAAAGCATTGCGTACATTTGCATTAAGGAGAAAAAATAAGTCTTGCAAAGTTTTACAGCTCAATGTCTCGCAAGAAAGGATTGGCACTTAGAACTGCAGAAGGCCAGGGTTAAGTATGTGGATAAAAGTTCTTCGTTTTAATTTGTAGTCACCATGGGTTCACTAAATGAATGCCATCAATTAAGCAAAACTGAAGTTGCAAATTAATATATGGTTTAGTGTTAAATTGTAGTTCATATGAATGGTCTACCAAGTATATGGATCTCGCAAAAGACAGGTTTGGAACACAGAAATGATACGAGAGTTCTATAAGAAATACAATTTCCACTCTCACTCACTTGTTTTTCTTTTCATACAAAATTCATATAATATTCGTTAACACGTATATATAGCATGGAAAAGAAACACCTATAGGTATATGGCACGCCTTTGTCCATTGTTTTTTCAATTCCACAGGAATATATTCAGAGTGTTAGTGGTAAGATGGTTGCCTACTCTACTCAACCATCATGAATCCAACACTTGGGCACCCAAGATCATGACTTTCCTTTGAGCTTTAGTGCATAGTTTAATGCATAAACAAATGTATGATTAGTTCCTTCCATTTCTGAAATACTAACTACTTGTAGGTTAGCTGTTCCGCTATATTAACAAAGTCTGAACTCATATGTAATGTACATGGCAGCATCATAAAGTCCAGTTTTCATGCTATAACACATGACTCTATCTTACTATTTGCCATGCTGCAGTTACTTGTCCCATCCTATCTAAAGACAATGGTCTATGGTTGTGTAGAAGAATGCATAAGAAATGAAAAAAGTGAGTAGTCCAAGCTATGGACTTCATGTTCCATACTTCTCGACATTGACATATCACAATTAATGGCATCATTAGTAGTCTTTGGCATTAGAAACAAAAAGGACAGCTTGTGGACACATGAGCAAGATGAATTGCTCGACGGCTTGTTGGAGTTTCCCGATCTTGGCTGGCAATGACAGGCCTTATTTCTCACCCTCAAATATGATCCAGGCAGACACAAGAGCCGAGTGCTCAAAGAGAGAAGGGCAAAAACCTCGGCAATTCGGACTAGGGGAGAACAGAGTACTCTGCTCGGATATCTGGAATTCGAAGAGTGGAGTTCTCACAATGACGGGCATAGGTGAGTACTGAGTAGTCTTAATTGAAGAAGCACTCACTTCTTTGCATCAATCCATCAACCCAGGTGAGAATAATCAACTTTACAGTACGATTCAATCCTGTGTTATCAGATTTTCTCACGACACTAAATTTAACTTCTGCATCATTCTTTTGTATGCACCGATGCACACAACAACAACAAAAAAAAACTTAGTTATTTTAGGGGAGAAAAACTTAGGGACTTTTTGGCTTGATCACAAATTTGCTAAACTAAATCTTACCAAAAATTGGCATGTCAAAATTTGATCACCAAATTGATTGCCGACATTTTGGTAAAAGATTGGCAAAAAAAATGAACTAGAATATCAATAGAGAAGAGAATTTTACCAAAATTTGTTTGTAAACCAAAGGCTTACCAAATTTAGTAATATAAGCATTGATAACTATTGGAAGCAAACTAAACATGCCATTAAATTTTTTTAGGGGAAAAACTTAGTTTTAATGGAGCAGAAGTTTGTTGAAGCATGTGCTTATAACCACTATGCAATAAGTTAAGTGCACGTTGTTGACACCTAAGCAAAGTGAGCATAGCATAGCTGGAACCTGCAAGTAGCTCAATGAGGTAGAAATTGCTTGCGAGACAATCTAAAAGAATTTATAGAATCAAAACATAGTTTTTAACAGTGAAAGGTCGGTTACAACTTACAACGTAAAAAAATATATATGGAAGAAGTGCATTATGTATGAAGTCACCAAATAACTGAGCTCAATATATGTGCGAGCGTACTTGAAGGGGATAACAATAAAACACCTAGCTAACAGGTCTATTTTGAGCTCAATATATGTGCGTGTACTTGAAGGGGATAAAAGTGCGTGTGTAGTGTTTCTCTGCTAGCTAGCGCACAGACCATAAGAAATCGATTTTCCTTGCTGCTCTTCCTTCAAAGCGTCAGCGTAAATGCGTAATCACGATTGGTTGCCGAAAGCGAATAAAAAACCTAATTACACGCTGTCTCCCTGACAACCGGGGGCGCTGTCCCTTTCGCGATCTCGACGCCGACGGTGCCGAGCGCGCAAGCAGAGGACCTCGCCCGTCGAGAATACCAGGCGGCGGTCACGGCCGACCCCCATCGGCCCGCCACGTGTCCGGGCGCCCCTAACGCCGTCACTTCTCGCGGCACATCCCGCGGAACATTCCGTCCCGCTGTAACGGGACCCGCGGGCTCCTATAAAGACACCCCCGCGCGTTCCGTTCCGTTCCACTCCGCCGCTCGCACTCCCTCCTCTCATCTGACATCTCCTCCCGTCCTTTCGAAGCCTCTCGAATCGCATCGTCCAGCCGGATGGCCGCCGCCGTCGCTGCCGCCGACGAGAAGGTCGAAAAGCTCCGCTCGGCCGTCGCCCAGCTCGACCAGATCAGGCGAGCCACCCCCTCCCCCCCCCAAAAGCATTCCCTCTGCCAGATCTAAGTGGATGGTCGTTTCCGCCCATTTTGCTGATGTTTCTGTTGTTTTTTCTCGTGCTGCAGCGAGAACGAGAAGGCCGGGTTCATCAGCCTCGTGTCGCGCTACCTCAGGTAAGATCGCGTGGATTCGCTTTGCACGCTTGTTTCGGACGATTTGTCACTTGCGCGCGGGTTTCTGATGGTTGTGGTGGTGTTTGCAGCGGAGAGGCGGAGCAGATCGAGTGGAGTAAGATCCAGACCCCGACCGATGAGGTGGTGGTGCCGTACGACACCCTCGCACAGTCTCCCGAAGGTACGGGGCCTCGATCCGATTTGATGATCTGAGGGGAGTGTGTGTCTGTGTGTGTGGCGGTTTTGGATCCGATCCGATGTTCAGTGTGTGTGTGTGTGTGTGTGTGTGTGTGAACACTGGATCCTGTGGATGTGGTGCAGATCTCGACGCGACGAAGAAGCTGCTCGACAAACTCGTGGTGCTCAAGCTCAATGGAGGGCTCGGGACGACCATGGGCTGCACTGGTCCCAAGTAAGCACAACTCTTCACCAGAACTTCTGATCAGTGTAATTAACTGTTGTGTGTGTGGATCGTTCCGTTCATTGATAGATTCGTGCGTTAAGAGTTGTAGAACACTATAATTGCAAAGCGAACTAGATATTCTTCCTGCTTACTGTGTTTATGATGTCGAGGAGCACAGTGATATTATATGACAACTGTCTTTTTAGTGATGTTGCTTTTGTACGTTAGTTTTCTGGTTGTTCGGTGGGTTTAATAAAACCTAGGTCTTTCTCACGCCTACAAATGAATAAACAAACACCGTTTCAAAGTTGTTACTTATTTTGATTGGTCAGATGTGATTATATAACTCATCGTCTGTTATGGCATAGTATGAATTACCCATTGAATTTTGTTGCCACTTGTGTTTTTTAGCTCCATATGCTATTGTACGTGTGCTTGTTCCGTTTGTATCTGTTAGTGAAGTTCTCAATGTTCATTATCTGGAAGGACATGAAAATAGAATATTCTTCTTATCGCTTCCGAGACTCTTTAAATTTCTGTCCGTTTTCGTGCTGCATTGTGGCACCAACATGTAGATATTTTCCTCTGCTTCCAAATGCACTAACGAATCATTTAAAAAATGCACTAATGAATGGATACAATTCCCATCGGATATGCATGTTCATTCTTGTTGTGATATCTTCATATTGACATAATTCAATTAAACTGGTTCTGTGATCTGTTTCTGATACCCTATAGCTGTATTATGCTTTTTTTATCTAGTGATTTGACTACCTCAAACATTGATCTCGAGATTTACATTTATAATTGTATTTTAGGCACCATAAAGCTTACAGGCATATGCACTGTTGCTTGTAGAGCTACATTGGATGCTCTAGAAGACCAGAACTAACTATTCACTGTTTTTATTTTATCTAGCAAACCATTTTTGACATTGATCTTGAGATGCACATTTGTATAGGCACCATAAAGCTTACCGGAATATGCATTGCTTGCTTGTTGAGGTACATTGAACACTCTAGAAGTAATCACTCAAGTGTGTTTAATTAATCTAGCGAACCATCTCTGACTTCACAACAAGCATTCAGGCTGTTGCCTGAACTGCTGCAAACTTGTACCGCTGCACATCCTACACTTAATTTCTGCAGTCTGTTCTTAGGGGCCTGATGAAATATTGATCATTTGAAAATGGTGTTGTGATCGATTATATGCAAAACATGGTTGACTTCAGTATCTGTTTGATGCAATGTGTCAACATTGGGCAGACTAGGAATCTTATATTTCCGCTCTATATTAGATTTTACCACCTGTAGCAAATAATAAAATATCTCACTGTGACCTGCAGGTCTGTCATTGAAGTTCGCAATGGATTTACATTTCTTGACCTTATTGTGATTCAAATTGAGGTATTCTTAATTTCCATGGATCCTTTTTTCTTCAATGACTGGATGTCATGTGCAATGGTTTGTGCCTTACAAGTTTCACCTGTCTGCAGTCCCTGAACAAGAAGTATGGATGCAATGTCCCTTTGCTTCTAATGAACTCTTTCAACACTCATGACGATACACAGAAGGTTTATATTTCCCTTTACCTTTTTATTTAGAGATAGCTTTTTAGCATTTGGACTAACATACTCGCTAATGACTTTTCTTTTTGAAGATTGTTGAGAAGTACTCCAACTCCGACATTGAAATTCACACTTTCAACCAGGTATGCATTTGCTTTTTTGTTCATTTTTTCACGTTTTTGCACTACCTAGTGATGTCAATTAATAGAAATATGTTCTCCACAGAGCCAATATCCCCGCATTGTTACTGAAGACTTCTTGCCGTTTCCAAGCAAAGGGAAGACTGGCAAGGATGGCTGGTTAGTTTCCTCCAACCATTATAAAGCTGTGTCATATTCTTGCAATACCAATGAATGCTGGTCATCTTGCTTTATGATTACATTCAAATACTGGATTTGTCTATAGATATCATTCAAACTAATTATAGTAACATACTCAACTTCCTCAAACCTGACCATTCAAATATTGTGATTTTTGAATGTGAAGGTATCCCCCAGGCCACGGTGATGTGTTCCCCTCTTTGAATAACAGTGGAAAACTTGATACCTTGTTGTCACAGGTGAGCAAAAGTGCCTTAACCTTTTATGTAGGCAGAAGGATTCGTACAACTGGCTCCCTCGTTTATAACATGGAAAACAACTCTTTTCCATAATAATGAAACATGGTAGATTATCAGCATTTTTATATGTCTGTAATTTACACATGTTTTTTTTTCATAAACCATGATCCAATGACAAAGTCTTTGATACATGTGTAAATGGAGTTTCAGTGTTTGCTAAGAACATTAATCTCGTTGCTCAAGACAATTAAGAAACAGGAAATGAAACATTAATCCTGCTGCTCAAGACAATTGAGAAACCGAAAATGTCACATTTTTCCAAAAAATGGTAACCGAAGTTCGTATGAAACTTCTAAAATCATCTTTAGGGACTAAACTTAACCAGAAATAGTCCATGGAAAGCTTTGACTAAAGATATATCTGTGAGTTCTTTATTGCCTCTTGATATTCTGGTGCTTAGCTATTTTCCCATTCTTTTTTCAGGGCAAGGAGTATGTCTTTGTTGCAAACTCAGACAACTTGGGTGCTATAGTTGACATCAGTATCCAAATATCGAGATCAAATTTCTTCATTTTCATTTCTTCTCTTACTTTTTTTTGCTAGTTTCGTGCCTTGGTTTAGAAATTGAATCCTTAACCGTCACAGAGATCTTAAACCACCTGATCCATAACCAGAACGAGTACTGCATGGAGGTACAAAACAATAGCTACTTTTGTTATTGAATTTGGACAATGCATAATTCTAACTCCTATATCTATGCTAGGTTACCCCGAAAACGTTGGCTGATGTTAAAGGTGGTACCCTCATCTCTTATGAAGGAAGGGTTCAGGTATACTGATTGTTTGCTCTCAATTTGGCTATCAGCCCTTAATTGCTTGTTGCTGGTTGTAACATAAAAGAATGAATAGGATGTAACTTGCAAATTGCAATGTTAAATTTAAAACAGATCGCCATGTACTTGTTTCTGTTAATTCCAGTCATATATGACATTAATCTTTAAATAATTCTCTATTGTATGCAGCTCTTGGAGATTGCTCAAGTCCCTGATGAGCATGTAAGTACCTCCTATGCCTCTACTGAGTTATACCGTTCCAAGTCATCGGTAGTAAGAGCTGATGAGTACTTTCCTTTTGTGTATTTGTTCAGGTGAATGAATTCAAGTCAATTGAGAAGTTTAAGATATTCAATACCAACAACTTGTAAGAAACCTAAGCTGTCTGTCTTTGATAAGGACATTTCGGCCCTCGCTAACAGCTTTTGGCATCAGGTGGGTGAACTTGAAGGCCATCAAGAGGCTGGTAGAAGCTGAAGCACTTAAGATGGAAATCATTCCAAATCCTAAGGTACATCATCTGCGTGAATCTTCGGTTCTGTTCTTTTCATTTGCATTTATCTAAGCAGCTTGTGTTTACAGGAAGTTGATGGTGTGAAAGTCCTGCAACTAGAAACCGCAGCTGGAGCAGCTATACGGGTATAAAATAATCATCTAAACATGAGGTTTTGCTTCTCCATTTTTTTTTAGTTTTTTTAATGCTGTGCTCTAATGCTATTCCTTCCTTTTATCTAGTTCTTCGAAAAAGCAATTGGCATTAACGTTCCCCGCTCGAGGTTCTTGCCAGTGAAGGCTACATCTGATTTGTTGCTTGTGCAGGTATATCTGAAATCCTCTCCGTGCTTTATTGGTTTGATACCATGGTAAGACTAATGCTGAGCTCATTTTTGTCTTGCAGTCTGATCTTTATACCTTGGTCGATGGCTTTGTCATCCGCAACCCAGCTAGAGCGAACCCATCAAACCCTTCAATTGAGCTTGGTCCTGAGTTCAAAAAGGTAAGAGAGTTTTTATTCTAAACATTTGAGGCATTTTAATGATTCGATTATGAGAAGTTCATAAATTAGAGGATAAAGAATGGATATTGAAGAAAACAGTGAATGGTGAAAAGTGGAATGTGGCAATGACTTCCTTTTTCTTGATAATTGCAGGTTGCCAATTTCCTGGCCCGATTTAAATCCATCCCCAGCATTGTTGAGCTTGACACCTTGAAGGTCTCTGGTGATGTCTGGTTTGGTTCTGGAGTTACACTAAAGGTAAAACATCGAGTTATTGGATTGTTCTTGTTTCTCCTTGGATGCCATTTGTAGTGATTAGTTACTGTACCAATGGTGAATGGATGTGGCGCTAAATTGCCAGTTATGTCCATTTTGATCTCTATCTGCACACCCCACTCTGTATTTTCCTCTTGTTGAGAGAGACACTGCTGTTGTTGAAAATTGCCTCCTGACTCGTCGTTGGTGTTATCTGCAGGGCAAGGTGACCATCACTGCCAAGTCTGGAGTGAAGTTGGAGATTCCAGATGGAGCTGTGCTTGAGAGCAAGGTCACATTCCTATCTCTAATCAATCTGAAATTTGTAATTGTGCCTGCGTTGTGTTGTGATGCACGGTCTGACACGTGGATTTTTGTTATTTCCCCAGGATATCAATGGTCCGGAGGATCTCTGAGCAGTGCTTACCGCCACCAGTTTTTCCGAGGACATATCGCAGCAACTTTCCAGATCACTTTCGCTGAGTTAAATGTCTTGTGATTTTCGTATGCATTCCGCAGTGGGGATCTCGTGGGCCCATTACAAAATAATTGTAATCCTCTTGGTGCATCTGTACTTCTGTTTTGTGGTGTACCAGGGACGTATATTTCATTTGCTCGGATGATACCATAGATTTGCAGCTTTGCATGCTTTAGGAGTTTCGGTGTCAAGCTTTATTTTTTGTGTGCGTGCCCTGCTGAAGAAGTCTAGTTGGTGTTTTATTCACCGTGCCGTTTGATGTGTCATGCCCGTGTACCATGTTTCACTATTGAATGTAGCCGCGCAAAGCAAAGTCGCGAACCACGAAAATTTCAGTTCGCAAGCCCAACACGGTCGGTCTTCGACTTATGACGGTTTCATTAGCGCGTAACAAGTACAGAAGTAGAACTAGCAAGCTAGTAGCTGCTTTTCCTATGTTTCACAAAATCAGGCACAGAGCGTGGTAGCAAGTTATCTTGTATGAATTGGGTGAAAAACATAATAAAAGCGAAGCAGGCTGCGCCAGGGTGACACGCTTTTGTGATTGAATAATCATAACTGTTGAGATATATTAGCATGTGCTAATTGTGGACAAATTTACTTGTGTCTATGACATTAACTACCATGTAGTTATGTGCATGAGGAGGCACCTTTTGTAACAAGTGCCTTTTAGTGGCACCTTTTCACATGTATATAAAGGGGCTTTGCCCTCCTTGTAAGAACACCACTAATGAATAGAAAACTCTCTCTTGTGTTATTCATCTCTTTGCTAATAGACTCAAAACACGTTATCAGCACGATCTGGGTAAGGATTACTCTCTAAATGGCCGGACATAGCAATCATTTTTGTTGTTCTTGGGAAAGATCCTATCCTTTTCTACCATGTACTGCATCATGGTGGATCTACTCGGTGGTTCCAACTCGAGCACCACACGGGCATCATCAACAGAGGGCATAGAGCAGGTGAGACATCACCGCGGCATGTCCCGGCGTGGTGGTGCAACGCATGAGGCGCCAGCAAGGCAATGCGCGAGGCTCGACAATGGTGCACGACGCTTGGGCGATGGCTCATGACAGCGTCGGCGCATGGCGCAGCAGGTCTGGCGGCAGCGGCGCAAGGCGCCGCAGGCGCGATGGTCGGCGAGGCGCGCAGGCGCCGGCTTTCTCTCGGCTACTCGTCGAGTCGCTGGCGCTGGCGTTGCCAAGCAGGGCCACGCAGGCGCGGCGGCGAGGCTACCAATGGCCAAGATGCGCACACGCCGCAAGTCGTGGGCGCGCGAGATCCGGCAGACGCCGCAGGCGGCTGGCCGGCACGGGCGGCGACGGCGCCATCGATTAGCGGCGTCGCTTCAGCGTGGAGGCGGCTAAGCGCGACGACGCGGCAGTAGGCAAAACGCCGCTGGCGCGCCGGGCGCGACGGCCATGGAGGCGTGGCGTGGCGCAGGCTCAGAGTGCCGCGGCGCCGCCGCCGTGGAGGCACAGGGCGGCTGGTCAGGAATCTAGGGTTGAAACCCTAGTCTCCCATGGATGGGAGGAATCTAAATGGGCTAAGGCCCATTGGCTGGAGGGGGATTTTAAGAATATTGGATTTTTTCCAAATTAGACCCCAAGCAATGCCACAATTGCTCATTAATCTAGCCAATAAAGGACCATGGGTTCTTTTTAATATTAATATTTGCATTTTAGTACTCTTGTTTTTAGAATAAAGCAAATAAATGCATGTACAGTTTAATTGCGATGTTAACCATGTAAATATTTGTATCGCAATTAAATGTGATGTTCTAAGTTCTTGTATTATTTAAATGCATTTCATTTTCAAGCATTTATATTTCATGCTATGTAGTTGACGATTACCTTAAGTGCTAAAATTAGCACAGGGCATGGGTCCTATGGCATAAATTCTATGTCCATAGTGAGAGTATCTCGCCCATTGCTAAAAGGTCTACGTCAATTTACTGTATTATTTAAGTTATTTGCTTAACTTAAATTGCATAAATTCATGAAAATGCTAGAAAATTATGTAGTTGACGATTACCTTAAGTGCTAATATTAGCATAAGGCATGGGTCCTATGGCATAAAACCTATGCCCATAGTGAGAGTATCTCGCCCATTGCTAAAAGGTCTACGTCATTTTATTCAGTTAATATTCATGCATCTATTTACTTTGCTAAGTAAATAATTATGACATTGCATGATTATTATATAGATATGGCTGATATCTCCAAAAAGGAGTTTGCTGAACTTGCTGTGGATGGCAGTAATTACTTAACTTGGGCCATGGATGTAAAAATCACTTTGGCATCAAGAAGTTTATCTGCTTGCATCAATGATCCTGTTCAGGGTGCAGCCCCTATACCTGAAAATTTCAAGTATGTAACTCTGCATTTCATCAGGCATCACCTCCATTCAGATTTGAAAACTGAATATTTATTGGAGGAGGATCCACTAAGTTTGTGGAAGTCCTTAAAGGACAGATATGACCAACATAGGGCGGTCATGTTGCCAGAAGCTCAAAGGGAATGGTCTATGTTACGCTTTCAAGACTTTAAGTCTGTTGCTGAATACAATTCTCGCGTACACAAGATCAATTCCAAATTGAGATTCTGTGACAAGGCTGTTACAGATGAGGACATGATTGAAAAGACGCTTTGCACTTTTCATCCTTCTATGACGATATTGCAGCAACAATATCGTCAACAAAAATACACTAAGTACTCTGATTTAATTTATACTCTGCTTCAGGCAGAAAAACATGATGAACTTCTTATGAAGAATCATCATACGCGCCCGACAGGGGCAATGGCAGTGCCGGAAGCACATGCCAATATTCCGAGTACTAGTGCATACCATGATCAAAAGAAGGATAAAAATAATAAAAGGAATAATGCAAAGTGGAAGTCCAAAATGCAGAGGAACAAAACAAAAGTTTATGGCAAAGGAAAATTCAAGAATAATTCTCCTAGGGAGAAGACTGGACTTTGCCATAAATGTGGATGTAAGGGTCATTGGGCAAGAGAATGCCGTACACCTAAACATCTGGTTGAGTTATACCTCAAATCAGTTGGCAAGGGCAAAAATCAGAAGGGCAAGGTTGAAGTTCATTTTGCTGAAAATCCAGAAGTGAGTCTGGATAAAGGACAGAAAGATCCTGACAAGATTGTTGATGACCATGGAATGGTTCAACAGAAGGAAGATGAACTTAAAGACACCAATGATATGATGATGGAATATGCTAACCTAGATCTGTATGGAGAAACTATTTAGTTTCTCATTATCCCTTATGATTGTACTCAGCATATTGTATAAGTCTTATTTGTTGCTCATAAAGACTATATACATGTTTGTTAGAGTCAAACATGTCCATATGGCTTATAAAGAACATATGTATCTTGTATATTCACATGATATATAATATATGTGTGTATTATTTCTATATTGGAGTTAATTTTTAGTCTCTCCATTTATAGATCATTGGTGACAATCCGATGGAGGAAGAATTATGTCTAGTTGACAGTTGCACCACTAATACTATATTAAGGGAGATAAAGTATTTCCAAACTCTAACTAAGAGGAGAGGAAATATTATGACCATCACTGGTAATGATGCTCAAATTGTTGGTTCAGGACGAGCCATCATTATACTCCCTATGGGTACAAACATTGTGATAGAGGATGCTTTGTTGTATCCTGAATCTACACGTACCCTACTAAGCTTTAAAGATATTCGCATCAATGGTTTCCATGTGGAGACTAGTAAAGAGAGCAATGTTGAGTATTTGCTCTTAACTAAAACTCTTGGATCACGAAAAACAAGTGGTTGAAAAGCTTCCTTCTTTTTCATCAGGATTGTACTACACATATATTAAACCCGAACCACATGTTGCGTTAAAGACAATTTTATCTTATCTTGATAAGTTCAAGATTTGGCATGACCGATTAGGTCATCCAGGTTTGGGTATGATGCATAAAATTGTCAAAGGTTCTGTTGGCCATAATATTAAAAATTCAGATTTCCCAAAATATGATGAATTCATGTGCACTGCATGTGCAAAAGGGAAATTAATTTTGAGGCCTTCATACCTTAAAATTAAAAATGAGCCATTAAATTTCCTTGAAAGGATTCAAGGAGATATTTGTGGACCTATCCAGCCTTGGTCTGGGCCGTTTAGGTATTTCATGGTATTAATTGATGCATCTACAAGATGGTCCTATGTATGTTTACTCTCTACAAGGAACCATGCTTTTGCCAGATTAATTGCCCAAATAATTAAATTAAGAGCCAATCATCCTGATGACAGGATAAAGTCCATTCGGTTGGACAATGCCGCTGAATTTTCTTCAAAGGCATTTAATGATTATTGTTTGGCTTTGGGCATTAATGTAGAGCATTCTGTACCATATGTACATACACAAAATGGCTTAGCGGAGTCTTTGATAAAGAGGATAAAGTTTATAGCTAGGCCTCTGTTGCAAAATTGTCAATTACCAACAAGTTGTTGGGGACATGCAGTTTTACATGCTGCAGCTTTAATCCAAATTAGACCAACTGCATACCATACGGTCTCCCCATTGCAGTTAGTACGTGGAGATGTACCAAGCATTTCCCATCTGCGAAAATTCTTGGTATACCAGATATCGCATCGATTTCACCACCACAACAGATACAGATGGGTCCTCAAAGAAAGTTGGGGATCTATGTGGGGTATAATTCACCGTCAATTATAAAATACCTAGAGCCATTGACAGGGGATCTGCATTTACGGCTCGACTGATCGTATATTTGATGAGGATAATTTCCGGCATTAGGGGAGATTTGTACCACAAGGAATGCCAGAAATTGATTGGAATGCCACAGGCATTCAGTCCTTAGATCCACGTACAAAAGAATCTGAACAAGAGGTTCGGGAAGATTATAAGTTTGCAATACATTGCAAACAATCCGCGATGCATTTACTGATTATAAGGGGGTTATGAAATCTCATATACCTGCTGTTAATGCTCCGGAAAGAGTAGAGGTACCAAAGAAAACTACTCTTGCCCCTAATGTGAATAAGAGGGGGAGAATTCCGGATGCACAGGATTTAGTTTCGCGGAGACGTCCGCAGAAACAAAAGATCGATAAAGGTAAATTACCTATGTCAGTAAATGAAAAAGAGGTTGGAAGTCCTCTAGTGATTGGTAAACCCAACATAATTGTGCGCACAAACTTCAATGTTGGGACATCGGAACCCTTGGACTCAATTGTATTGGGAAATCATGATGAGTCACAAGGCAAAAATAAAGAATTGTTGGATGAAGAAATTTCCACTAATTATATTGATTCAAGAGAATCATACAATAGAAAGACTACAATTGTCGACATTTATTTTGCCTCTAAGATTGCTGAAATCCTTCAACTGGATCCAGAACCAAAGTCCATGGCAGAGTGCATGAAGCGCTCAGATTGGGTCAAATGGAAGGAAGCAATTGAGGCTGAATTGAGCTCGCTTAAGAAAAGAGAGGTATTTGGTCCAGTAATGACCACACCTCCTAAAATATTTCCGGTTGGAAATAAATGGGTTTTCATTCGAAAGAAGAATGAAAATAATGTGGTGGTGAGATATAAAGCGAGACTTGTAGCACAAGGGTTTACGCAGAGACCCGGCATTGATTACAATGAAACATATTCACCGGTAATGAGTGGAATAACGTTCCGATATTTATTATCATTGGCAGCAAACAAGAATTTATCCATGCAGTTGATGGATGTAGTGACTGCATATTTATATGGGTCACTTGATTCGGATATTTACATGAAAGTCCCAGAGGGGATATCTATTCCGAATCCAAATACAAATCGCAACATGTATAGTGTCAAATTGAAAAAGGCACTATATGGATTAAAGCGATCAAGCGTAATGTGGTACAACCGACTAAGTGAGTTCCTTATTAAGAAAGGTTACTCAAATAACGATGATTGTCCTTGTGTGTTTATAAAGAAATCCCAAAATGGATTTTGTATAATTTCGTTTATGTTGATGATTTGAATATCATCGGAACCCCAAGGGATATAAAGGAAGCTAGCAATCATCTAGTGACGGAATTTGAAATGAAAGATTTGGGTCAAACCAAATTTTGCTTAGGTTTACAACTTGAGCATCTCCTGAAGGGATATTTGTGCACCGATGCATATACTCAAAAGATTTTGAGTAAATTTAATATGGATAAATCATATCCATCAAAGACCCTATGGTTGTTAGATCTCTAGATAGGGATAAAGACCCATTTAAACCTAGAGATGAAGATGAAGATATTTTAGGACAAGAGGTTCCATATCTTAGTGCCGTTGGGGCACCGATGTATCTAGCAACCGCACCAGGCCCGATATTTCATTTGCGGTTAATTTATTGGCTAGATATAGCGCAAAGCACCAACAAAGAGACATTGAAATGGCGTTAAGAATATCTTCAGATATCTCCAAGGTACAAAAGATCTTGGTCTATTTTATAAGAAAAACCAAGATATGAACATAGTGGGTTATACAGATGCTGGCTATTTGTCTGATCCCCACAATGCCAGATCACAGACTGGGTTTGTCTTTTTATATGGTGGAACGGCTTTTTCATGGAAGTCTAGTAAGCAGGACTTTAGTGGCCACTTCCACTAATCATTCTGAAATAATTGCACTTTATGAAGCATCACGTGAGTGTGTATGGCTTCGTAGAATGATTAATCACATACAAAAAGCATGTGGTATAAATACAATTGAATCCCCTACCATTATCTATGAAGATAATGCGGCTTGTATTTCTCAAATGCAAACAGGTTATATAAAGAGCAACATTACGAAACATATTGCTCCTAAATTATTCTATCCTCATGAGCTCCAAAAGAGCGGTGAGATAGAAATTTTGCAAACAAAGTCTTGTGAAAATTTGGCTGATTTATTTACCAAATCCTTACCAAAATCCACATTTCAGAAATGTGTTAATGGAATTGGTATGAGGAGACTTTGTATGTTGCAAGGATCAGGGGGAGAGTCCTCTGAACTTTAAACCTGTTTTTAAACGATATATTGTATTTTTTTCCTTTATGTGTTTTTACATGGTATTTTCCATAAAGGTTTTTAATGAGGCAATATAATACAAGCTAAATATGTTATGTACTCTTTTCTCTGTCCATTTTTCCCACTGGGTTTTTGGGAGAGTTTTTAATGAGGCATATACATATATTCCTATTTTCTTCATCCGTTTTTTTTCCACAGGATTTTTGGAAAGAGTTTTTAAAGGAACACGAAGATAGATATAATTTGTCCAAGGGGGAGTGTTGAGATATATTAGCATGTGCTAATTGTGGACAAATTTACTTGTGTCTATGACATTAACTACCATGTAGTTATGTGCATGAGGAGGCACCTTTTGTAACAAGTGCCTTTTAGTGGCACCTTTTCACATGTATATAAAGGGGCTTTGCCCTCCTTGTAAGAACACCACTAATGAATAGAAAACTCTCTCTTGTGTTATTCATCTCTTTGCTAATAGACTCAAAACAATAACAACAGTTGGAGAAAAAAACTACAGAATTTAGTTGTCACCAAATAACATAACTTGCCACACGCATCACATTAAAACCACCCACGCCACGCAGGATTATTCAATCCTACATAAGAAACTTAACCACGCCCATGATACAATCTTTGGTCCACCCACAAAATCAAAATGCAGCATCTCCTAAACGGCTAAAACAGACATCAAGAAATCGAAGCATTTACAATTCCAGCACCTACTTAACAATCTATACCAATCTGTAGCGAGATGCCATGCAACTATGCAAGGCAACAATGCAGAGTCGACACTCGATTCCAGTTGAATCCATAATCAATGTGATTGTTGTGTCGTTGTCAATGCCGAAATTAATCTCATCATCTATCACACGACATGTCTGGAGCCTGGCCAAGCTCACACAGATAGATGGTTATGGATATCGAAACTGCGAAGATCTGACGGGCTGGCTCCGAGACTGCAAATATAGAGTAGGCAATTAGCACAAGTTATGCTATAAGTAATGAAGTACAAAAATAACTATAAGAATCTGGTAACAGTTGACAACATGATGGCTACAACTATAGTGTTGCATGCATGATACTGTGGAAAGATGTCAGGCGAATTATGGGAGCAAACATAAAACTAGAGCAAGGTTCTCGATTTCAGCAACTTCTAATAACCATCAAGGATATTAACCATGACAAATGACCAGAGGCTACAATGAAGTGAAGTACCTTTTGTTTATAGTGCAATAATGGAATTTGATGTTTCCAGACTTGACATCTTCAATATACTGCAACAATTCGTATACATGTCATAAGCTTGCGATGTCAAAAGTCAAAACTAGAACTTGCAAGAGCAAACATGGCACAGACAGAGGGATAACAGGAAGGAGGGATACCATCCTCAAGGTGACGATGATTGAAGAAAATGCTAGTGAATCGAATGGTATATCATCCAGAGCAAAAAGCGCACATTCTAGCGATTCAGGTCCAGGTGAGAAGTTGGGGATCTTCAATCTTGCTCGGAAAATAATGTAACTCTACTGCATGTCATCACAATACCCAAGATTCAACTAAGTAGTGTACGGAGTTAAGCATGAACACTCTGACTAGGCTACTTTTCACTCACTTGGCCAATCAGAGGAATATCCAACTGAGCAAAAGGTGAGAGTATCTCTACATCTGCACAAGCTTCCTCCAATGTTTCCCTGGAGGCTCCTTCTGCTGCAGACTCCCCAACCTCCAAATAGCCAGCAGGAAGAGTCCTGTTAATGTAACCTTTATTAGACTGATGGACCAGCATCAAAGTTACCATGTTTTTAAAGAAACAGGAAAATTTGGCAATGCTTTGCAAATGACTAGGAAAGAATGTGACAGAAAGCAATTGGAAATATCATAATAATGAGAATTAAATTAAAAAGAAAAGAAAAGGAACACTGCAATTTTACTTTTCGGAGTCCTATCAGCAAGAAGTTTGTTAAGCAGAAAAAAGGAGCATTCCTAAACAGAAGAACAAAACAAACACCAACATTATATCTTAAAGAATTCTATAATTTTACACTGTAAATACTAAATAGTATAGGTGGATAGCTTTGATCGGCGTGCTTACCATATTTTCATATCCGTTGTACATACTTCACCATGTACGTAAAAGTAAAATTGATTTTGATTACAAGATAAGTAGACAAGAAAAAAAAAACTTAGTAACATCAAAACATAGTACAACTATGTAGTTCTCCAATATGATACAGAACAACATCAGAAAGCCTGCTTACGGCCAATAAATCGAGTCGTCAAAAGCAGCTTACCAAAGGCCATAAGCTGGTTCAATCTTCCTTCTGCAAAGGAGGACCTTGTTATCGTGCTCCACAAGGCAACCGACAACCTATCAAGATGATACAGATTAACGACAAAATAAAAAGGCGAAAACAAATTCATATATAAACGATATTTGCTACATGTATTTCTGTAGTTCAACAAGGATGTAACAAATATATTCAAAAAAGAGCAGGTACATACATCAGAACTCAGAAGCAGTGGGGACTCTATCTAAATCAAGAAATTTGCAGTGACTCAGTTCTAAATCCTAAATGTGTACGCACATATTATCTGAACTCTGAAGGTGGCATTTGTTCCTATGTATTCAGTACATACCATTTTGGGGTTCTCATAGTGAACTCTTCCACAAGATGAACAGACAGCCCTCATCTTCTCATCCCCATCTGGTACCGCCAATTTAGTCGGACTTCCACATGCTGGACAAAAGCGGATCTTTGACTTGGGCACCTGTGGAAGGGACGGTTAGCGTGATTAAGTGTATATTCGGCAACATGTATTCAGAACTATAGCAATGAGTATGATCTGCACTATTGCGTTTGAATTGATAGACACTAGCTGATTGACCAAACAAAAAGGCAGGCTGAGCACGCAAGGCAGCTTCTAAGCTCCAACGCTGATTCACTCCTTCACACAGTCAAACTATAGTATCAACGTTTTCCCTTTACAAAGCTTATTGGAGCTAACACAATAGCTGTGCTGCACAACGGACTCCACATCACATACACATGGTAGATGTTTGTACTAGAAAACACCACAATTTTACTACGTAGAGGGTGCCAAAATTATAGCTTAAGATTTGCAACGAAGGCCCTCCTCATTTGGCAATTGGTAGGGCTCCTGAATTTGAGTCAACGCCCTAGGCGTTTGACACAGACAGCAGCACCGCCCAAGCATCTCAGCTCCTACAGATACCATTAACCGCCTAATTGCAGCACAGATACGGACGGATAGAGTGATACTGGGGAGGAAAACAGACTCACCACGGGGGGCGGCGGCGAAGGGGCAGGGGAGCTGGCGTTGGAGTTGGAGGCGGAGGAGGTCGACATGCGGGGCGGGTGGAATCGGGCGGCGCGTGGGACGCCGCCGCGGAGGAGGCGGGTGCGCGGGGAGAGGCGGGTGGCGTGGTGGAGGAGGAGGTGGTGGGATCTGAGGAGGAGCATGGTGGCGTGGTGGGTTGGTTTTAGTAGGGAGAAGGGGAGGAGGCGGGGGTTGGTGGTGGTGGGGTGTGGATGAGAGCAGAACGGCGACTCAGTGCGGAGGGTGCCGGGTGAGGTCGGCCGCCCAACACGTTGGCCCGCGCTATTGGTCGCCGTGGTGGGCCGCCCCCGGTGGTTTATGGGGCCGGCCGGGAGAAAAGGATGGCGTGCCAGGTTTAGCCTTGGTTTTGAAAAGGGCTACATGGCTGATTGCTCTACAGTTAATAGCTTAGTATCTACTATCTTCTTTGGATCCAAAAGATTAGGCCCTGTTTACTGGCTTACCCTTTTAGGCTGAACCCAAGGATGGCCTGGAAAATCAGGCCTCTACGAGCCGTTTTTCAGGCTCTCTCCAAGGATGGCCTGCAAAACGGTCTCTTTGGATATTTAGAGGTCTATTCAGGCCTGTAGCCATCCCAAGGGGGTGTGCTATGTGCGCCTCTATCAAAGAGGCCTGAGGGGTTCATCTCTATATGTAGAGGCCGTTCTCACGTGTGCTATGTGCGAAGGAGAGTTCAGGCCTTGGTTGGGAATCGATCCAATATAAATGCCCAAATTGAATGCAGGCTGCACTATTCAGGGCTCGTAGAGGCCTGGTTTTCCAGGCCATCCTTGGGTTCAGCCTAAGCCGGTGAAAAGGGCCAAACAAATAGAGCCTATACATGGTTTATTTCTTATGAGTTTTTTTTATAAGAATTAGTGCAAATTTGGCATATGCGCATAGTGGTTTGTTATAACACATATTATAAAACCGATGAAGTATTTAAGTACGAATTGAGTTCATGTTCTCGGATGAAATGTTTCAAAATCTGCGGGGCATCGCATGTAACAGCGTAGCCAAGAATGTAGAACCCCTGCAATTTTCTCTTGGACCGGATGATCAAACATGTGCTGCAACCAGACCCTTCGGTCAAGCCTCCTTGGCGGCGAAACTATCGGCGTGCTGCTGATAGGCAAACCGGTAATCATAGCAATATCCTGCATTGTAATGGTCATCTCGCCCTAGCGGAAGTGGAACGTGTGGGTCTCTAGCCTCCAGCGATCAACAAGGGAAGACAATAGAGCCACGTCCAAACTGAAACAATACCCAATGTCCAACATTCGGGCCAACGGCAATAACCCTGACTCCCGTGGAATCGGTACATACCGCACGTCCAAGGGCCAGTGCTCCCTAGGGCCCTTAAGAACAAACGGCCGTGGACCAACATCCATAAGCCACGCCCCGCTACGATGCTATCCATCGATAGATTGGTCAAGTAAAGTCTGTGTAGATGCAGCTACGTGCGTCGCCATTTCCTGCCGTACATAATAATAAATGATATGACATAACATACCAATGCAAAACTTGAAATAAAATTATATTAATGAACATCAAATAAATAACATGATATAACAGGAAATAACAACATATAGTGTGTCAAGAAATACATTAAAATAAATAACACGACATAACAACAAATAACATGACACAACAAGGTACATTGTGGATACTCACTACGGACGGGTGGACGTGACCGCCCTATTAGGGCAGCTCTTCATAGTGTGACCCACTGTCTACATAACCGACACTTCTGTGATGCTGGTTGGTGTCCCCGCTGACTTGGGTCTATGTCGTTACGGATTCGCCGTGACTGCCATCTTCCACAACCGCTCCTCTTCAATGTGTCATTTTGATACCATGTAACTTGCCCTGTCCACAACTCCCTATAATGTATGTCCAAGCCGTAGGAGTTAAACTCTGCACTTCATATCCCGAACAAATTGTCCGCAGTGAAGTACTCAGAGATGTAGGGCGCGGAGTATTGACGGAGAACTGCGCACGCCGCATATACATGTGAGAATGGCTTGTGCGGCAGTTTCAGCTTGTTGCACGTGCATGTCGCGACGTCGTTTATAGTGCACCCGTGTTTACGATAGCCTCTGCTATGACCATCGATGAACTTCTCCCCGTTGACGTATTTTGAACTTCCGCCTCACACCATCCATGGTCAGAGCAATGTGCGAGCGAGCATTATCTATTTTCTTCTCGACGCATGCATGCATACGTTTAGAGAATTGCTTCCCTTCATCCAAGTGCCTTATCGCATTCATTCCCCTATTCACAAAGTATCCAACAATTCTGTTTCAAGTATCCTCCACGATAGCACTAATTGGGAGGGATTGAACCCCCTTCAGCACACAGTTATAAACCTTGGATATGTTAGTTGTCATTATTCTGCGCCTAGCGTCGCCCGTGTCATAGAGCTGGGACCACTTCTCCAGCTCAGAGGCATACAACTGTACCCATTGTGAGAAGTTATTCACTTGGCCTTCTGCAGACTCTGTCGTATGCTTGGATGTCTCCTCGTTCAGCACTCTCCGTAGAGCCTCGAACTTTAATCTCTGGTTTTGCATACATAGCCTATTGAATGTCTTCATGACGTTCTTACTGTGGAACCTCCTATGCAGGTTTGCGGCAAGATGCCTCATGCACCAGCGGTTCACGACATCATTCCATTGGTATGGTGCTTGTGTCCCTCCTTGCATGGTGCTTATAGCAGACATTAACCCAGCATGTCTGTCCGTGATAAGGCATACGTTCGGGCTATCCCGCACAACAGATTGCTTAACATTTACTAGGAACCACAACCAGCTCTCTGTATTATCACTTTCCATGATTGCATAAGCCACCAGAAATAATTGGTTGTTGGCGTTCGTAGCGACCGCCGTCAGAGCGGTGCCCTTGTACTTGCCGAAAAGGAAAGTGCCATCCATGGTTAGCACAGGCCGACAGTACTTGAAGCCCTGTACAGCTAGTACGAATGGCCAAAACACACGGTCCAGGACAAAATAGTTCGGACACTTCATGGGGTATGGTCTATCCATCTTATTGACGTAGGTCCCAGAATTGGCTTCGGCAATCTGTTGAAGCATCCATGGAACAAGGTTGTATGCCTCTTTATACGTGTTGTACAACATCTCTATCACTTTCTTCTTCGCTCGCTGGACCTTGTCGTACCTAACAGGATATTCCACCGTGTTAACCACATCAGCCCTCAGCAGCTTGTGAAGCAGCTCAGCAAATTCACATGTGTGATCCTTCATGACACTTATCCTGAAGCTTGAACTCGTGCCCTTGAATTTTTGGGCACGGATCTTGCCGAGACACTCAACATCCACACACTTCACAATATACGTCTCCTAGTTGGACCTGTACGCCCGATATGTTCAGCTGATATTTACTACATATCTTGCAAATGGCTTGTTGGGTGGTACTCTGCGTAGGGAATCATTGCCCTACCAATAGAATATCCTTATTAAAGGCCCAATCGCATCTGGCTTCGTCTGGTAATACAAGAGAAGCCATCACCGGATCATCTAGCTGTGATGACACGTACTCCACATTGGTGGAGACAATGCCACCCATGGGACCTGCATCCTTAGGCCCGCTGCTTTCCGTGTCGACGTACTCGTCGTCATCGAATATTACTTCTTCCGTTAGTGCTTCGAGGTGCTCGTGGCAGTCGATGCGAGCGGCCCACCACCGCCCTACACCTTCATTGGCCTTAAAATTCATTCACATCAAGGTCCTCATGGATGCCCCCAGAAGATGCTTCAACGGTGACGCCAAGGCTTCGGATGAACTTGAGGTTTTTCCTCTGTCTAGGAAGTGCACGTACACCATCGGTCAACAGTGTATCGATGCCCGAGGGTTCATCACAATTTGCATATATTCCCCCCACATTGCGCTTCCTATGACCTTGCACAACTCCCACAAATACTCAGTTGAACCTCCCATAACTCTCGCATGTACAGTCTCGATTACAAGCTTCTTTTGGGCAATCTCTAGATCAAATACATGCGCTCCTGACACACCTACGAAGCTCAAACAGATTCATCTTCGTCAGACCCAAAGCCCGGATCACCTTTATTTCATAAATTCGAAAGGTCCACCTCATATGGCCCCTCTCGAATAGTGCCGTCACCATAAAACACAAACAGATCTTGAATATCTGCCATCTAGTACCTATCATATACCAATTGATGCACATGCATTAAGTACTAACGTACGGTTCAACATATCCGTAATCAATAGTAATAAACCAAATGCGTAAATATCACACCAATTATACACCGTTATTTACTCCTTATATCGTCAATTCATGTATTAGTCATTTAATGAACACCGCTATTTTATGTCCTACTACTTGCAATAACATGACACCAATTACACACCATTATTTACACCTTCTACGGTCTATTCATATACTACTCATTACAGTACTGTGGTCATTTCATGTACGACTTGTTGTAATAACATTGTCATTTTATATACTACTCAATATAGTAATACCGTCATTTTATGAACTACAAATTACAGTTGTGTTGTAGTAATTACACCAATATTATCATCATATTATACTGATATTATTACAATTATGCATGTGTTCCAATAATATTATATCAATATTACAATACTGAAATAATGCTATTATTGCTGTTACAATAATAATTTCATAATAGTACTATACTAATAGAATTGTAATTATAATAATATTATACAAACGTTACACTAATTATACACCATTATTTACGCCTTCTACCATCATTTTTTTGGTAGTACTAGCATTACTTGTACCGCCATATACTAATAATCAACTAACACCATACTAATTATACTAATACTGCACTAACATTACGCAAATACAACACTAACGTTGTACCACCAATATAGTAATATTACACTTTTAGCTACGCTTTCACACTACTATTATAGTAACATTACACTAATATCCATATTACATGCTAATTATACACCATTATTTGCGCTTCATACCATCAATGCATGTACTACTTACACCGCAGTCGTTATATTTTGTACAACTAAATGTACTAATTATAATAACCATATTGATATTACACCTACATAAATAATTACATCAAAATGCAACATACATAGTACCTTTCCGAATATTAGCTCCAAAATATGGCTCCCGGATCAATTGCTCCAAATTATGAGCTTGGAGTTAATTCGTGCGAAATGTGAACATTGAGTAAAATCCCCCAACAGTAGCCTAGATAACATTAAGAAAACATTACATTAAAATACTTATTGTAATAATACTATCATTTTGCGTAGTACTAATTATGTCATGTCGTACTAGTACTAAAGTAACGTTACTGCAATATTTGTACAAATGTTGCAGTAACGTTATGACATTAGTTACGCCATGTACCGTTACTTCACGTACTGCTAATTGCCATTTCCTATCATTACATGTACAACTATTTGCACTAACATTGCACCGATAATATCCTATTTTATACGCCTTCTATCATGGTTTTATGTAATATTCATTACATTAATACTGTCATTTTACGTACCACCAGTTATACAGTTACCTTCATTTTACGTTATGCTGATTACACTAATATCGTGGTAGTATTATACTGACTATACTAATAATATACTAATACCATACTAATAGTGTAATTTTATGTAGTAGTAATTATACTAATATTGCACCAATTAAATTAATGTTATACTAATCTTATTAAATTTGTGTACTACAGAAATATTACTATCATTTTTTGTACTACTAATTATAGTTACCTTCATTTTACGTTATGCTGATTACACTAATATCGTGGTAGTATTATACTGACTATACTAATAATGTACTAATACCATACTAATAGTGTAATTTTATGTAGTAGTAATTATACTAATATTGCACTAATTAAATTAATGTTATACTAATCTTATTACATTTGTGTACTACATAAATATTACTATCATTTTTTGTACTACTAATTATAGTAAAATTATACTGCTTATACTAACATTATACAACTATTATACATCTTGTCGGTGTTTCGTGCACCGGCAATACGAATTTATGGTCGGATGGGGTCGCGCGCTCCCTCTCCCCGAATGGTCGACTCAAGGAGTCAGATGATGTATACTGGTTCGGGCTGAATGTCCCTACTCCAGTTCGTTCGGTGCGGATGTATTGATCTTTGGGCGATGAACAAGGGGTGTACAAGCAAGGCGGGGGGTCGGCTGTCCGATCCCCTTCGTGCTTTGGCTAGGGAGTCGTGGCTTCTTAGAGGGCCTTTTTCTCTGTGCCCTTCCCTTTCGGGCCCCGCCTCTCCTTATATAGACGGAGGAGGCAGGTTACACGGGTGTTTGGGAAATCCACTAGAAAGGGGGCGTGCGTGTCTCGGAGTCTGGCTCCTGTCTTTTCCGACCGTCCCCTGCCCGTCCCGAGGCAGGGTTGGTGGCTTTGCGATGTGTGGTCTTGCGTGATGATGTCTGGATGACGCCTCGCGTGGTGCTCCTGTCTGCCTCGGCAGCTTTAATGGCACTTGACTTTTACCTTGGCCTCGGGAGTGGGCGCACTCCTCTGCGGTGTGCCAGGCGATGGGACGGGGGCTTGACTCCTTCGGTGGCTCTTCTGACAGTCTTGGGAGAGGGCCGCCTACCCTGACGGCCGCTGAGAGATGTCTGCGCACAAGGCGGCCGTCGACACGGCGTGGGCCAAGGCCGTCTGCGGCAGTGGAGCTTGAGCTTCAATATTAGGCGGCCGGAGCCCGCCGACCGTTCGGGGTCGGCCCTACACAGGTCGGGGCTCGCTCCCCGCAGCCCAAGTACCTTTCGGCGGTGCTGGGCCTTCGCCGTGGTTGGTCAGCCCGTTCGCGCTTCGAGGTGATGGGGTACCCACGGCATGGGTACTCGTCAAGAGCTGAGGGTGAATCGACAGTTCGGCCGTCTGCGGCCGGGGCCTAGTACCGAAGCCCATTAAATTTTTAAAAATTATTAAAAATGATTAAAAGCAGAGACTTAATTTAAGATCACCGGTCGGCCGGCTTGGGCACTGGTTGCTCCGCCAGCCAAGAGTAGCCCTCGAGCTGCCTGGAGAGTCGCTCGGGGTTTAACTTGGCGGTGGTAGCTGCCGGCCCGGAGGTCGGCGACGCTAGGTCGGCGTGACTGCCTGGGGGCCGCGCCAGCCTAGAAAAGGGCTGTGGCGAGCGCACCCGGTGGGTGTAGCCCCCGAGCGGGTCGGAGAGCCGGTCGGGGGTTTAGCCCGGCCGTGGTAGTCGTCGACCCGGAGGTTGGCGGCGCTTAGGTCGGCGCGACTGCTTGGGAGCCGCGCCGGCCTGGAAAGAGTCGGTCTTGGCGAAGCCTTGGGTGTAGTTCCGAGCCCCGAGCGGGTCGGAGAGCCGGTCGGGGTTTAGCCAACGAGGGTAGCCGTCGACCGGAGGTTGGCGGCGCCTAGGTCAGCGCGATCGCTTGGGGAGCCGCGCCTAGGAAGAGCTCCGGCAAGTCTTAGCGCACCTGGTGTAGCCCCCGAGCCCCGAGCGGTCGGAGAGCCGGTCGGGGTTTAGCCCGGTCGGACCACTGGCAAGCCACGCTGCTCGTGGGTTTTTTCAGAGTCGGCGAGCGAACGACGTTTGCCTTCGTTGGCTTGAACGCGTCGTGCTCGTGGCGAGCTACTATCGGGTAATCCGAGTGGAACCTTGGCGATCTCCCTCGAGGATCGTTTCCAAGCGACGTAGCTCGTGGGCGTCCGACTCCGCCGGGGCGTTCCATAAAACCTTTCCTTACTCGTCCGCATCGGCCGCCGGGTCGTCCGCCAACCGAGCGCTACCGCCGCCACTCATCGATGAGCTCCACGGGAGAGTGTGAGGTATGGTCTCGGGCGACCCGCAGTGATTGGGTCGTCCGAGCCCTAACTAGAGCCCTACGGGGGCTCAACTGCGACACGCCCCTCGCTCTCTCTTTTTACGTGTTGGGGCGGCTTTCATTCCGGTGGCTAGATTCGGCCTTCGTAACCCTCAAGACGGTGCGGGCCTCGGCGCGAGCCCGCAGCCGCTTGCTTTCCCGAGGCCGGCGGCCCGATGACCGCTTTCATACCTTTCTTGGCGTGGGCGCGCCGCCCGATGTAGCGGCCGAGTGCGGTGCTGCGTGGCGCGGCGGGCGCGAGGCGTGCTCGCTGTCGGAGCGATTAATGCCTAGTGGGATTTAAATGGGCTACGGCACGCACGGGCGAGGTGACGGTCGATGGTTCGGCGATCGCTGGTTCGCGCGAGGAGGCGTTAGTTGGGCGCGGAGGCCCGCCCGTTCCCGCCAGGCGCTTATAAAGGAAGGGGAGGGCGGCGTGGGGGGAGCAAAACCTTCCGTTCGTGCCTTCTGCAAAAAAAGGAAAAGAGAGAAAACGCAAGGGAAAAAAAAAGCTTCCTGCTTCGTAGCGCCGTCCCCCGCTTCCCCACGCACTTTCGAGGATGTCGCTGACCCCGCACTTGGCCGCGGCGGGCCGCTTCCCCACGCACTTTCGAGGATGTCGCTGACCCCGCACTTGGCCGCGGCGGGCCGCTACCTCGGCTTGGAGAGGAAGGAGCTCCTTCCTCCGCGGCCTCGATCCATTGGCGGGTGCCGTGGCCGACCGAGGTCCCCGAATCGAAAACGGGCGAGATAGTCTCGTGGCGGCCTTCTACGAGCAGGCTTCGGCCTCCCACTCTACCTGCTCGTCCGGGGCTGCTTCACTACTACGGGGAAGTTCACCACTGAATCGAATGGAGTCCTCCACATTGCGGTCTTCATGACGCTGCGGCGAGGCTTTTACGGGATCGAACCCCACCGGGACTCTGGCGCCACTTCTTCTTCGCGAGGCCGCCGGGCGCCGCCGACCTTCTTAGCGCTCTGGCGATCCAAGCTGCGCTTCGCCGCAAGTCGCTTTACACCGATGTAAAGCTGCCGACGCCCAACCGGGGTGGCATAGCGAGTGGTTCTATGTCGGAACATCGGCAGCGATGCCGCCTTCGGTGGGAATCTACCGACGCCGCATCCTTGCTGGACTGAGGTCTCGGCGCGAGGGACCGCGAAGGTTGATGAGATTCTCGAAAAGCTCGCGAGACTGAAGCGGCGGGGTCTGACGGGCAAGGTGGTCCTCCGTACGTTCGTGGAGAGGCGCATTCAACCCCTCAAGGATCGGGCGCGTCCCATGTTCGAGTACACGGGGCCGACCGACCCTGCGAGGTCGTCGGAGCGGAGCTTCTGCGTCGGAGGTCCTCGCACGTGTGGCGCGATTTCCATCGAGGGAGATACTGAGCCCGGGCGCGGTGCTGCGCCGTTCGGCGCAGAATCCAGAACTTGGTACGTCTGACGGCTCTGTTTGCTTCGCTTTGCTCTGCTCCTTCGCCCCTTACGCAGCGTGTTCGTGCGAGGGCTCGGTGGCCTGATCTCCCGCCCTTGCTTCCGGGGAAAAAGAGGCGAGGGCGCGCGCAGACGGAAGCGGAGCGGACGCCGCCTCCTGGCGAAGAAGGAGGCGACGAGGGATCGGAAGAGGAAAGAGCGCGCGGAGCGGTCCGCGCGTGGCGAGGAGGTCTCTGATGAGACTGAGAGTGACGGCGACGAAGAGCCGTCGTCTAGCGAGGGGGGAGCGGTTGGCGGAGGCGACTCCGGCGGCTGCGACGCGGGTTCCAGCCGCGGGGCCGGCAACCGTGGTTCCTCAGAAGAAACCTCGGGCGCAGGGTACATCTTGAAGATGCGCAGACCCCTCACGCCCCCTCGTGGGGGCCCGGCAAAAAGAACACGCCAGTGCGGTTGTTCGCTTCCTCTCGGTAAGTGACTTTACGTGCTCCCGGTTTGGTCCTTTACGGTGCTTTTTCTTCATAACTCTGATGGGCGTGTGCGAGGGGCATACAGCCCAGGAGAAGCGATGAGTCCTACCTCGACGGTGAGAATCGCACCCTTCGGTCCCATCCGCGGGCGTCTGTGGCGGTTGTTAGGGCGGGGCTTCTTGGATCGCTCCCGTGGTTTGGGTTTGTCGGCGAGGACGCGCCGGGGAAGAGATCTTGAGGAGCACTTCGCGGCAATGGCAGGAGAAGCTTTCGCGGGCGTGCCTCCGCCCGTCTACCGTTGTCACAGTGAAGCCGGTGTGGTCCCGCCGCCGGGGCAGGACCGCCACCGCCCGCGACATCGACGGAGACGCTCCACTATCCTTGCCTTTCCCGCACCGCCGGCCGTGGGGTCGGCGCGACTCGCCCGGGGAAATCTTGGGATCTGCGGCGTTGCGACACCGTCGGCGAATCTCGCCGCCGCGTCGGGGCCACCGCCGCGCCGGTCCAAGTCAAGTGAGGGCGCAGAGCCGCCGCATGACGCGGCAGCGGAAGTCGAGACAGGGCCGCCGACCGCGGCCGTCTTTGTCTTGGCCCGGCCCCGACCCGGCCGGGGGGCCCGCGTTCGTTCTGGACGACGAGGCAGAACGCGCGGATTGGAACGCTTTGGAGGAGGAGATGGAGAGGGTCCACGCCGACCTCACTCGCGCCGTTGACGCCGCGTCCAGGGCGAGGAAGTCCATTGCTCAGGAGTCCCGCTTGGTCAGATCGGTGAGTCTTGACGAGGTTTTGTCTTTTGTGCATCTTTTGACCGGAAAACGGAGACTGACCGGGCAGGAATTTGCAGCGCTTGACATCCCGGGCGGTAGACAAGTCGATGTTCCTCCGGCGTTTGCACAGCCGGGGGAGTGCTATAGGAGAGAGCTTCTCGACGGGGGCGCTTGTTGCCGAGCAAGGGAGAGGGCCGCCGTGGTCGGCCGGGGGAAGTCATGAAGCCTTGCGGGAGGCTCGGCGACTTGCGAGTCCTGACCGCCGAGGAGAGCGGCCAGGTCGTCCCTGGCAGATCTTTGAAGCGGCCAAGGCTTCGCGGTCCGCGAAGCAGGCCGCTCGGCGAGGCCACCCGCCTCCGAGAAAAGCGAGTCGGCCCGCAGGAGGCCGACCGGCCGCGGCAGCGGGATCTTGCTCGGGGAGCTCGCGACGGCGAGGAGCTTACGCCGCGCCGCTTCCGATCGAGAGGCATTTGCCAAGGTCGAGGAGGAACTTCGTGCCAAAGAAGCCTCCGTGGCTGGTGAGTTGTTCAATCCCTTGGGAGTCACTGCGACGGGCGTCTTCTGACACTGTTTTTGTTCCTGCAGGCCTGCAAAAAAGCCTTAGCGACGCGCTGGAGTCGCGAAGGGTGGCGGTGGAGAAGCAGGATGCGGCGGTCGAGTCACGTGACTCGGCCCTTGTGGACAAGCGGGTGGCGGAGAGGGACGCGGCCGAAACGACGGCCGAGCTGACGGTCCTCCGCGTGGGCATCCAGGCTGTCTGCGCTGTTTGGACTTACTCCAGGCCCCAGCGCCATCCCCACCATACTCGGATGGGTCCTCGAGCGTTGAGGCGTCGGTCGGGGAAGCGGCGGTGCTTAGCGCTTCCTCGGCCTGGTCAACACCGTCTCTTATTATGACGGCGTCGACCTTGAAGCGATCGGGAGCGGTGTTGTTCTTGGCCAAAGTGATGAGAGATCGATGCATTCATGGCGGGTCGACCGTCGCCCAAGAGATTGCCGCCGGATCTCGCGCGAGAAATCCTCCGTCGGACGGAGGAGATGATTAGTTTCCTTCTCTTCTTTTTCTTTGTAGTGCATGTAATGAACGTGATCGCCCCAATCGGGCCCGACGTGTCGGGCCGCTTTTGAGTTCTTTTTTTTTGTCCGTCTACCTCGTGCTTCCTCTGTGGTTTGGACAATCATACGACCATATCTATAGGGCCCGCAGGTGCCTGAGGCGTGACGCGTTGCCCCAACTTAGTCTGAAGAAATCACGGGATAGGACAAGCTACCTAGAACGCTCGCTTCGCGGAGGAGAGGTGCCTAGGTCGGATCGTCTCCTTCGCGAAGGCTCGCAGTCGGCTAGAACGTTGCCACTGAGTGGGGTGCTTCGACCGTCCCTAAGCGTCTCTTGCTCGGAGGGCTTGTTTTCCCCCTACAGTACCACTGCCGTGGCAGCGGGCGTGGCCGTAGTACCTTGGTCCGGGGAAATAGCGCGAGGTGGATAGCTTGGTCGGTTGAAGTGCGGCTCGGAGTAACGACTTGTGCGCTTTTAATGGCCAGAGTCGGTCTGTGCTGACTGATCAAGTTGCCTTCCGCTTGGGCAACCTCCTTTTTGCGCGAAATGCTACTCGGGAGCCGTGGCCGCTGGGGCTTAAACTGTAGCATTTGGTTCGAGGAGGTTGCCTCGAGGGAGTTTGTTTGATCAGTCAGCTCGCCGACCTAAATCGAGAAAGGCTCCGTCCGACCGGCGCTTGGCCCTTCGCTCGAGTAGCCTCCCTTTTTGCGCAAAGTGCTACTTCGAAACCGTAGCCGCGGGGGCGTGGGCTGTAGCATTTTGGTTTTGAAGAGGTTACTATGAGAGAGAGGGGGGCAGCTCGGTCGGAGCGGTTACCGAACATCGATCTAGGTCGTGACCCACAGGGTCGTAAGGCGACCAGTGGTGCGTGGGGGCGAAGTGCGATCGTCACGCACCGCTTGAGTTTTCAAGGTGTTTTTTGAAAGAGATTTATGTTTTCCTTAGAGATAAGGCGGATTAACTCGCCTTGGAGGTCGCGTCGTCTTTGGAGGCCCAGGGCGCCCGGCTTAAGCTCATTGCGCGCTCTTGAGGCGCCGTCTTCCGTGCCTCCCTGCTGTAGGTTATAAAGGAGAGAACGGCTGGTGCGTTCGTTATTCCGCCAAAGCTTCCACAACACTTCCTTCGCGCGCCATGGCGGACCGTTATGCTTTCGGCTCCACGAGGAAGTAGGCTCATCGAGGCTTGGCTGCAGGAGGTGGCGGAGGTCGAGGAGCTCCTTGGTGGTCCGGGTTTCGCCTGACCCAACTTGTGGACCAGGGCCTCGACGTGGTGCCGTAGATGAACGCCGACGGCGTCGGCGTCGCGGATGTCGAGGAGCTCGTTGCCTTCTTTGGGAAGCGGCGGATGTAGTCGGAGGGTTTCCCGGCCGCTTGCAGCTCTTCAAGTCCAGGAGTTGCGAGGCGTTTATGCGTGCCCTGGAAATTCCCGACGAAGAGGTTCGTCAGTCGGCCCGGTGCCGATGGTGTCATGGCGGTACTCGAGCCAGGCTCGAGTGAGTCCGCAAGGTAGATGGGGAGTCTTGGATGATGAAGGAGTCGTCTGTCGCTCCCCGCTCGGCGGCGAGCGGTAGTCTTCTAGCCAAACAACGGGGTTGGTAGCCCTGTGTACTTGGCTATGTTGGTCGAGCCGGAATGCAGTCGGGAAATCGGCGTTGCGGATCTGGCGGGTGAGCAGCGCCCAGGACCGTCGAATCCTGGTCGGGATGGTTGCGTCGCCCGCTATCGGCGACTTGCGAGGGCGGCTTTGCATCGGTAGCTCTCCTTCGGCGCCTCGAGGGTGGTGCGAAGGTCATACTTATCCCAGGCGATGGCGCGCGGGGTGTATGATGCTGGGAGCTCGTGGAAGCGGGGCTGTCTTGGCTGGGCTCCGTCGATCCTGCGAGGGGGAGTGGCCCAGGCGGCCCGAGGTGGCGCCCGTCCGTCGGGAGCCAGAACCTTGGGCGTGCGAGCGACAAAGACGTTCTACGGCCCGGAGGTTACGATAGGTGGCCTTGGCCACGGCTCCGTTGGCTCAGGCGACCCTCGGGCGGCATTGCGCCCGCGGCAATGTTACGGTTGGCGTGAGGGAAGAACGGAAGGCCGTTTGTCTCCTCGACCAGCGTCTGATGTACCTGACAGCGCCGCACGGCGAGAGACGGGTGGTGGGTTAGGCCGACGGCGCTCGATTCGGCCTGGAGCTTATCGAGCTCGGCCTTCGAGCTTCTAACTCCTCGTATTGTCGCGAAGGTCAGCGGCGTTAGGTGTTGTACGTCGTCTTCCCGCCGGATTCCTCCGCCGCGCTTCGTCGCGCGGGAGGAGGGTCCCGAGGGTAGGGGTGGAGGATGGCTCCGCGCACGTCATGTTGCACTCAGCGGAGTAGGCCCTACGAGGGGACACTCCTTGTCGAGCTAGAGCCATGGCTGGAGGAATCCTTGATGGAGTCGTGGAGGAAGCCGCCAGAAGCCGCCATGGCCACGAAGTTGCGAGCTTCGTGGAGGGCGGCTCGCCGCCGCCGCGATCCGTAAGCGATGTCGCCGGCGGCAGCCGGGCGACGCCCGCGCGGCCGTCTGAGGGCCTCGAGGCTGAGGTTCTTGAGGCGTCGGCAAGAATATCGAGCTAGCGGGCGCCCCGGTCCGGACGGCGGCGGAATGAGAACAAGCTCTCCTTGGCGGTGGCAGCAAATCGAGGGCGCCAAAGCGGATCGGCCCTCGACATCGGCGAATCGTGGTGGGAGGAGGCCATCAGGGAGGAGAAATGGGAACCCGAGGATGAGGATGTCGGTGAAGACGCGCGAGGGCCCCTACCTGGCGCGCCAACTGTCGGTGTTTCGTGCACCGGCAATACGAATTTATGGTCGGATGGGGTCGCGCTCCTCTCCCGAATGGTCGACTCAAGGAGTCGGATGATGTATCTTGGTTGGTGAATGTCCCTACTCGATTCGTTCGGTGCGGATGTATTGATCTTTGGGCGATGAACAAGGGTGTACAAGCGGCGGGGGTGTTTGTCCGATCCCCTTCGTGCTTTGGCTAGGGAGTCGTGGCTTCTTAGAGGGCCTTTTTCTCTGTGCCCTTCCCTTTCGGGCCCCGCCTCTCCTTATATAGATGGAGGAGGCAGGTTACACGGGTGTTTGGGAAATCCACTAGAAAGGGGGCGTGCGTGTCTCGGAGTCTGGCTCCTGTCTTTTCCGACCGTCCCCTGCCGTCGGCGGGGTTGGTGGCTCTGCGATGTGTGGTCGTGCGTGATGATGTCTGGATGACGCCTCGCGTGGTGCTCCTGTCTGCCTCGGCGGCTTTAATGACGCTTGACTTTTACCTTGGCCTCGGGAGTGGGCGCACTCCTCTGCGGTGTGCCAGGCGATGGGACGGGGGCTTGACTCCTTCGGTGGCTCTTCTGACAGTCTTGGGAGAGGGCCGCCTACCCGGCTGATCGCCAGAGATCTGCGCACAAAGCGGCCGTCGACCGGCGTGGGCCATCTTGGCCCGTCTTGCGAGTGGAGCTTGAGCTTCAATATTAGCGGCGGGAGCCGCGCCGTTCAGTCGGCCTGCGCAGTCGGGGCTCGCTCCACATGACCCAAGTACCTTTCGGCGGTCTTGGGCCTTCAAGTGGTTGGTCGACCCGTTCGCTTAAGGTGATGGGGTACCCACGGCATGGGTACTCGTCACATCTATTATAATAATGCTATACTAATTATAATAATATTATACTAATTATACTAATATTGTTATTTTTATGTACTACTAATTGTAATAATATCGCCCTTTTATGTACTACTATCTACACTAATGTTACACTAATTACACTAATATTATATGTCTACTATAATAATAATACTAATTGTAATAATATTATACTACTATTACACTAATTACACCAATATTATACTAATATCATCATTTTAGGTACTACTAATTTTAATAATACCATCATTTTATATACTACTAATTATATTATTATTATTAATATACTAATTACACTAATTCAAACTAATATTGCATGTCTGTTATAATAATAATATAGTAATTATAATAATATTATTGCTAACATTACACTAATTACATTAATATTATATCAGTTGTACCATTATTTTACCTACTGCTAACTATTTTAATATTTCACTTACAACATTGTTTAAATAAGCGCTACACTATTCAAATTTAATTAGTTACTCAAAATATGAGTCATGTACTAACCTTTCTGGAGACGAACTTCAAAATACAAATCCCGAAATAATTACTCCCAAATGTCAGCTCCGAGTAAATTCCTCGCCAATATAACCACTGAATAAATTTCGTCAATATTACGCTCCCAAATTCTCTTATATTTATCTTTTTCTTCTTCTCTCTTCAGTTTTTGACGTCCTTGCTAAACTCTCTCTTTTTTTCTGCCTCTCGATTCCTCACTGAACTCTCTGCTCTTCTGCTTTTCTCTCTCAATTTTCTGGCTATCGGGTCTAATGCGAACGAACTGCTAAAATGTTCCTTCCGTTTACAGCGAGCTACCCTGCTTTCGGCGCTTGAATGGAACGCAAACGGGTCGGGAGCTCTCGCGCCCAGGCCCCGGCTCCGAAGTGGACGCGGCAGCGCACACGCCCACCCCGCGCGCACCAGTGTTCGATCAGAATACAGAGTGCCCGGCCGTCATGCGCGACCGCGAGAAATCACAGCGTCAGGCTCAGCAGCTAACGAAGAGGCAAAAGGCAGCTTTCTCCTTCCGTTCCACCGCGTTCGCACTTCACGCCTCTCCCATCCCAACCCCACCCCGCCGCCGGCTGCGATGCCCGCGGTTCCCACCACGGCCGCGCCCAGCACAGACCTCTTCCTCGCCCGCCGCCAACGCCTCCTCCCCATCCCCTTTTCCTCGTCGGCGTGCTCCAACCACCCGCGCCTCCCTACCCGCCTACGCCTGCCTACTCGCCGGCGCGCCGCCTCCATGTCCGCCGAGGCGCAGGCGCCCGCGTCGCCCGTGCCGCCGCCGGCGCACCCCACCTACGACCTCAAGGCCGTCATCGCGCTCGCCCTCTCCGAGGACGCCGGCGACCGAGGTACGTACTCGTATACTTCATCACTGAAATGATGCGGTGTGCTCGCCGGTTGTCCGTCTTCGTCACACGCAATTCGGTTTTCACAGCTGCAACCTAACTTAGCTATGTCAGTGTCATCTGCCCGAGTATTCAAATGGTGTAGAGAGAAAGTTTGTTTGCTTGCTGCATTCATCCGTACTACCTCTTTGGTTTCGAAGTGTTTGTCAGTATGCCGTGATCATAGTGCGGTGGCAGTGCTAGGATCGGTCCTTACCGTTTAAGGGTTATTACGAAATGCTACTTTATTTTCTCGTGAGATAATAATTTACTGTCTCTCACCCTAAGATTGATTAATTGTGAGATTAGTCCACATTTTTCTTTTCCAATTTGCTGCAAGTGGATTCAGAGATCAAGTGTGTTGATGAGTTGTTATTGTTGTTGTTGTCTGCCATAGAAAAAAGTGATTTATGAAGGCGAAGTGAAGAAATATAATAGATCAGACCAATTTATATCCACTTCTATATGATCTTCACTCCCCAGCGGTACTAGAAATTCCATTTATTTACTTTCATCTTGGATTCAAAATTTGATCCAATCACGTTATGTTCTGTCTTCTTAACCTACTCACGAGTCCTCTCACCCTAACGGTATAGACAATGGGGCCATTTTAGCTAAAAAATTTCTTTACATGATAATGTTGTAACTGTTAACACCTTCAGGGGATGTGTCTTGTTTGGCCACCATACCAACTGATGTGAAAGCTGAAGCAACCTTTATTGCTAAGGAGGATGGTGTCATCGCTGGAATAAGCCTAGCAGATATGATATTTAACCAAGTTGATCCGTCGTTGAAGGTAGTTCCATTGTATAGTTTCCCCATTTGATGTTTTGACAGGGTATAATTCTACAGGTATTATAGGTGATATTGACTGTACCTATTATTCTTTCTTGGCCGACTTTGCAGGTTGAATGGTGTGAAAATGATGGAAATTATGTCCACAAGGGATTGCAATTTGGCAAAGTATATGGTAAAATGCCTAAACAACAGTTTTATTTTGTAGTAGTTAAGATTTGGAAGTTGTGTTAACCCTGTAAATCTAATTCGTTATCCTATTTTCATTCTTTGTGTTAAGGGTGTGCTCGGAGCATTATTGTTGCTGAAAGGGTTGTGCTTAATTTCATGCAAAGAATGAGTGGAATTGCGACAATGACAAAGGTGATTTGTGTCCCTATTTCGTAGCTAAGAAATGTCCCTCTTTTTTTCCAGATGATCTCAAAATTTGCTTCTTGTTTACTTTAGGGCCCTGGTTATGTCACGGTATTTGAAAAATCACTCTATGTGCCCCTTAGATATTATTCCTGTTATGTACAGCACACGCATATCAATTTCAGATCTGATGATAATTGGCAAAGGCTGATTCTCAGATATGAAATTTCAGTAAACCTTCTTATTTGTTCTAGATCATTTCCTTGTCATTTGCTCCTCCCAGATCAATTTATTTATATGATTATACCCGCTTGTATGTTGCTCATGTGAGAATGACTTTGCTCCCTAATTCCATTCAGGCCATGGCTGTTGCTGGTCGTCCAGCATGCATATTAGAAACAAGGAAAACTGCTCCAGGTTTACGTCTGGTTGACAAGTGGGCAGTAAGCATACTTGGCTTTGATTATTTTTCGACGTTTCATCACTTTTGGCTTCTTCCTCCTTCCTTTTGTTGCAGTTTTGCTCATTCTTGGTATACATATAGGTACTAATTGGTGGTGGAAAGAATCACAGGCTTGGTTTATTTGACATGGCTATGATAAAGGATAATCATATTTCTGTTGCTGGAGGCATTACACATGCAATGAAATCTGTTGATCAGTTCTTGGAGAAGGAAAATCTTGCACTTCCTGTTGAGGTACAATTTAGTGATTGCATATACCATCTAAAAGACGTAACTCTGCACGTATTTACTCATATTCTAGTGGTTCACTTTTGTTTCTTTCTTCAGTGTGATTTATTTGCTCTACCAGTCTACCTATTTACTTGCAGAAAAGGCATTTATTTAGCATTACGCATATGTTCTTGAAAAAAACAAAATAAAGAGAAATCAATTTGCATAATTCTTGACATTGAATATATTTTATGAACCAGGTTGAGACAAGGACACTTGAGGAAGTTAAAGATTTATTGAAGTATGCTGATGGGAACAAGACTTCATTAACCCGTATAATGTTGGATAATATGGTTGTCCCTCTTCCAAACGGGGATATAGATGTATCAATGCTCAAAGATGCAGTTCAGTTGATAAATGGTAGATTTGAGACTGAGGTATGAAACCTTGCAAAGCATAACATTTCCATCATGTCTGTAGTGCTGTTTCCGTCCCCAGCTTTGGAAATGTTTTTGTAGTGTGAGCACTCGCAATTACTTCCGTTGATCTTTTCAACTTGAGTATCTTGGTATTGCTCTATTCTTGCCTTGTATACTTTCATTTTTCAAATCAGGACAGATATGATGTACAAGTAAGCAAAAAAGTTTATTTCTTGGTTAATTTTTTAGCAACAACTGACGGATTACCTTTTTTGCGAGATAAACTGTCGAGTTACATTGATAGGTTGTATAATGATGTGCGCTAGATGCAATACTGTTTTGTTGAAAGCAATTGGTTTCTGTGTGTGTGGTGCTGAACGTGAGTAATAGTTTTTTTTACTGTAGGCATCTGGAAATGTGACGATTGATACTGTCAAGAAAATTGGAGAAACAGGAGTTACCTATATTTCAAGGTATCAATATCTTCTTTCTATTAAAATTTAAAAGTGCAGTAGTTTTTTTTCATTTGTAAAGCGATTGTGCACTGCCTTCTGTTTGAGCTAAAGTTGTTTGCTTTTGAGAGACTTTTTAACATGGTCTTAGTGGGCAGCTCTTCTATTGTTTGCTGTTTTGATCTCTAATTTATAGATGAAATTTCGCATGATCAGAACGTCAGATATCTTGTTTTTTCAAGTCACTGTACAAACCCCTGTCCCCGTGCTCCAATCATTGTACAACTATTTCAACAATTTCTTGATTTGTTTCAGTGGAGCATTAACGCATTCCGTCAAGGCGCTCGATATATCTCTGAAGATAGACACTGAGCTCGCTCTTCAAGTTGGAAGGCGTACAAATCGTGCCTGACTCTACAGCACTATTGTAGACCTTGTTCGATCTACAAGTGAGTTATATTTCCCTTGTGTAACTTGACCTTTATTTTCCTACGCCTCTAAGCTAACTCTTTGGAGTCATGTGGATGTTTCTGTGGCGTGGCTTATCAATTTATCAACCCATGCCATGCTCGTCAAGCTGTAAGTTTTAACTGCTATAATAAAGGATACATTTTTTTCACATTTATCCAATTTGGACCAACACCACAATATACAACAGAATAATAGCCTAAACGCTCAGCTTGCACCTCGCATATCTTCTAGCACTGTACTTGGATGCTGGATGATGCGGACGGAGCAGAACTGCAGCTTGCGGCAAGTTGCCGAATTTTACCGAGACCCCTGCTTACAGCCTACCACTAACAGGTAGGTCTCAGGGCATGTACAATGGTACATATCAGCTGTCTATAAGGGTATGCCATATCAGATTTTAGATGATGTGGATGAGAGAGAGGAAAGAGAGGGAAATATACTATCTACTATTTAACAGACGGCCTTATAGACAACTTTATAGTGTGTATACCATTGTACAGACAGTCTATTAATGATATGAGAGATCATTACAGAAAGGTATATGGACAGTCTATTGTATAAGTGGTCTTTAGTATTGTCTGTAGATGACATGGATGTATATTATAGACAGTTACCGTCTATACCACTGTACATGCCCTAAGTCTTGCGCTTAGTTAAGAGAACTGACGGCCTTGACAGGTGGAAGCTGTAAATGGGACGTGGCATTGAGCTTGTAATACCATACTGGATGCGTCATGCGTGGGCGGCGCACGTTGTGTCCGTCGAAATTCGTTTGTTGGGGTCTTTTCAGTAAAAAGGATCTATATGTAATTTTTGGAATTTATGGGGTCTTTCACCGGAAAATAGGTGAAATCTTTTTTGGGGACTTTTCTTAAAAAAAATATAAATGTAATTTTTTGGGCCTTTTTCAAAAGAAACAAGAAAATACAGATTTTTTAGGGTCCTTTCATAATTTTTAGAATTTTCAGGGTCATCTTCAAAAAATGGCAAAATTTGGTTTTTTTGTGGTCCTTTCACGGAAAAAGGATCTAAATGTAATGTTTGTGCCTTTTTGGAAAGAAACCCAACGAATTTTGATTTTGGGGGGTCTTTTCGTAATTTTTAGAATTTACGTGGCCTTTTTTAAAATGGGGAAATCCATTTTTTGGAGCCTTTTTGCAATTTTCAAAATTTGTAGGGGTTTTTAAAAAAACTGGCGAAGTCGCGTATTGTTTGGGGATCTTTTTGCAAAAAAATGGATCCCAGACGTATTTTTGGAATTCTCAGGGGCGTTTTCACAAAAAAAAAACCCGCGCACGTGCCACACGTTTCGCAGCAAAAAATCGCACGGGTGACGCATGCTAGCGTGGGTGTGATTCAAAGTCGCGTCGCCTGCGAACGAAGAGCGCCAACGCTGCGCCGTGCGTGGTTTGCTGCCTATAGAGGGAGAGAAACTACTTAAGCCATACACACAGGTTGACAAAGCGCGCGACGCGCGAAAGTGCACGCGCCGACTTGCCGGTGGCACTATATAGATAGACGAGAAAGCCGAGAAATCTTTGGAATGTAATATAGGGACTATACCAAATTTGTTTGTCAAAAGTGTGAGAATAAAATGGCTATCTTACTAAATTGCCCTCTGACAAAAAACAAGGAGAGAGGGCCACTTTTGACTTTCCGCTCTATTAACGGGGTGTATGGTTTGAGGAACGAGGCTGTCCCAGCGGCAACCGATTCCTCGTGTTTTTGTTCGGTTTGAGAATAGAATGAGTTGCCATACATCTTCCCTCTTATCTTAGGTGCATATAGTCGGGAGAAAAATGTGGATTAGGATCAGAGGGACTTGAGATGACCCCTCAAACCCAACATAACTTTTTGACATTCTCATCTCAATGTACCAATCCTACTCCTGGCAATGTATTCTATATTCCCATGTCCTCCATATTCATTTCCCGTTCTCAATTCTCATTTCACTTCCTGAAAAAAAATGTCCCATTGCACCGTCTTGCTCCCGTGGACACGCCCTTCGAAAGCCTACTATCGGGTCAATTTTTTTTAAGGCCAGGAAGATAGGGCTGTGTTCATGCAGGCCTGCAGCGAAACTCGTCGATGCATGCAAAATGTGACCCTATCAATGTTTGGGTGATGACCCGTATGTCAAACTGCAGTTCTCAAGAGGAGAGAGAATGGATCTTTATCCAAAAGGACGAGGTGGTGCAGCGAAATCATCCTTTATCTAGTCTCTGGGTTTTATTTTTCGTAAGTTTAGCCTCCACATGTACGTATTTGTAAATTTACTCCTCTCTCTCACCCCCTATTACGTCGAGGAGTGCAGAAGCTCTCTGCCACATTTGGAGTGCACGAAAGCTTACCGACGTCGAGGTAGCGCTCGCGAGCACAAAAGCAGCATAGGCTACCGCGACAGGAGAGCTTCCACACTACCCGGCCGCTGCAACGAGGCTCGCCCTGCATGCACGCTGGCACTCCCCGGTTGACTGGCTGCTCTTGCATTCGCTGGGTGCGGTAGGGAGTTTCTGTGTTTCTAGGTATGATAGATGATATGTATGGTATATCGTAGTTTTCGCGATTGAGAATGAGCCAAAATTTGAGAACACTAGATTTTAAAAAAAATGTGGTCCTGCAGCTACATAGGCGATGATTTTTACTGCAGCATAGTACTGTTTTGCCAATTTGCTACGTCACGCTATCTCGAATGGACAACCGAGTTAATCAAACCATTTGGAATGGAAGGTGGCTGTGGGGTTACCACCGAGGCGATCAGAGTCAGATCAGGTTATTCGTTCAAGTAGGCCTACATTAGTAGGCCTAGACCGCAACGGTGCAGGGGCAACACCGAAATCGAAACTCCTAGTGCGGTCGCATTCACACGTGCCTGCCGTCCGCCTTACATACATACGTATACGTGTGTGTATATATATAAGGAAGTCCGTTTTGTATTCCAGGTGTATGTATTTTCTACCCATATTTGGTTAAAAACAAATTTCTAATCAGAAGAAATCAGTTAACAACTTCCATTTATGAAATATGCTTCCACTTGTATAACACCAGTTAATATGCAGATAATAGGGAGTACGTACTCCTGGTAGTACATTGCTATATTGTTGATACTGGTAAATATTCCCACTAATTTATGAAACTTCGTTAATAAATACGTACATGTTAACCTTGAAATCCCTAAGGTAGATTTAAATAATAAATAATGTCAAAGTTGTGTATATTTGAATATGTAAACAATTGCTTAGCTATGCTTTAGACTTAGAGAACAAATGAACAAATGGTCGGTTACACTATCTGTTTGAAAATAGAAATTTTGGACATAATGAGAAAATGGCCTATGTTATTTTAATACAAAATCAAAATGAAAACTAGGTTTTGACATGGGTAAGTTATTTATAATGTGAAATGCATAGACTTCACGTCGATAGGCGGACTTCTCGCCTGGGTCAGATTAAGGATTGAACGTAGTGTTCAGTGCAACCACAAATGCTTTTATAGGGTAGCCTTAACCTATCAAGTTATTTGGGTCTAGCTTTGCACATTGGAAGGTAGTATTAGTATGAGCAAGCTGGGTAGGTTTGATCACAGAGGTGTCCACACAGAGGTGTGGGAAGAACATACACCAATACAACGGTGCATGCCTTGCTATGAGGAAAATGGGGCGTATAACCATTGTTAGTACTGTGTGTACGGGTCTAAATTTCCACTGCCATGGTAAGGGACAAACATCACCGGGCTAGTGCAAAGTTATGTGTAGGTGATGTAACAGTTTATGTCATGATCTCTCGGCCACACACCAAATTGCGAAAATAGAGGCAATAAGAGTTAGTCATGTCTTGTGACCTTGTGGGTAAATATGTGAGCCTCCGCAGAGTGTAAACCTTTTTGGAAAGCTATGCTTGCAATTATAAGAAACTTGTTGCACTGAAAAGGGTTGAATTGGAAATTTTTGGTGAAAACCGTTGTTTCATATTTTATGCCAAGCGTGGCAAATAGATCAATAAACACAATCATGAAGGATTGTGAGTTGTTTATATTTCATGCTGCTTACACTTGCTATTTGTATACTTGTCAAATTCCTCTTTAAAAATTCCGATTGCAATTTATTATTGTTATTTATGACTAAATTTGTTTTATGCAAAAGAACATGGTATGATAGCCATCTTCCTTTGACATAGCCCATCATTTATTATATTTGTGATACATTGCATGTCTTCCTGAGTACAAATGTACTTACCCTTGTATGTTGATATTTAGTGGACGAAGAAATCGAAGTCCCCAATGATTCTTACTTCACTGCATGTTATGGGAATGACAGTGACAAACTTTTCTAAGCTCATCCTTTTTAGTTGCTTGTGGAGTATTTGGGCCAAGCCATACTATTGGTCCAAAAATGAAATTTGAAATGTTGACTCTACTTGGCCTCTACGTCTTATTGTATAAACAATGCTCTATTAATGTATTTGTGATATTGTGTTTGGATGTGATGACAATATTGTAAATATATGTACTAGTCGCTAATCATGAGATTAGTACAGTGTGCGCACGAAACTCTCTGGTATTTCACGTCAGAAGGGAGGATCTCGACAGCGGCTCGGCAAGATTCTTGCTCGACGGTGCTGGTGGAGTGGGGCATAGTTTTGGCGTATGGACACGGCAACACGCAAGTATCGAGCGGAGTCGCAATGTGGCTGGCTCGAGGCGTGCTAGCGAAGCTGGCGCGCGAGAGCCGTTGAGAGGTAGAGACGTTCTGAGGGAGTTACGTGCGTGTGGCCTAGTGCGTGTACTGCGCAGCTAGAGTGACGGGCGTGGCGAAGAGGCTGACGAGCGGGTCCTGCTCGTCAGATAGGGAAAGGGGTAGAAACGCCACATAGGGAAGGCGTATTTTTCCGAGGTGCACCTTCCCAGAGCGAAGACGATGTTCGAGAAAAGTGTTTTCCTTTTTTAGACTTTAAACAATACTCAATTATGCTTTTATTTTCACCTAGATACTTCTGGAATTTCTAGAGCTATAAAATTAGCTCCAAATTTATGAAAGAATTTTACGGTGATCTTGAGCAATCCCTTGATTTTCTTATAAATTCTTTAGTGTCTTGGTTTTAATAAAGTATGCAGTTTTAGATTTTCCAAAAATGGCAACTTAGTACGAAAATTTATGAAATGTTTCAGAGGGGTCCTTCAGACCATTTGAAATTTAAGTAAAATATTTCTAGACTTTGTGCTGATTTAAATTTGAAATTTGAAAATCAGAAACAATAAGTAGGTTATTGAGAAGTCTTTTCTTTAAATACCAAAATTCCAGAAAGGGCAGTAAAATTCTGAAAATTCGTAATAATCTCAAAAAAAATAATTTGGCAACTTCGTACTTCAATTTGGTGCATAATTTGGGATGTTACAATGAGTTAATACGAACTTCCATCCATCCAACAAGTTTCTAGATTTCCCACCATCTCCTCCCTCCATTCCACTCCGCATTGTTATGCTTGCATTATTAGGCTTTAATGCTCCTCAATTCCTCATCCGTGTGCTTGACAAGCCCTCCTCTGGATCTGAATTCATCGCGGCGGTGGTGTTCCTCCTCATTGCCGTCGGCCATGGTGATGGCGTCACGACGACGCCTCGCTCGGTCCCCGGTGCCGCCTTGCTCGGCGGCAGCGCTAAGGCCTGGCTTGCTCGGCCAACCAGCAGGCAAGGCAGCATGCACCGCTCGAGGCGGTCCTTGACCTTGAGGAGTCATCGCTGATGTTGGGACTTGTTCTGTGGACGACAACTAATTCCGAACGAAGTATACTGGTAATTAGGAGATTTCCTTCGTTCATTGGGTTAATACTTTGATTGGATTTCTTTCACTAACATATCCCAACTTGTTATTGTCTAGCTGCTGCTTCCTCTTGCCTTGGTAGTTGGGTTAAGACTTTCCGTTCATTCGCTGGGTACAGTGTTTCTGGACTAAACTATCTGGTCACACTTTGTCACCCTAGCGTTAACCTGGGCGGTCAACGCGGTTCGGGGCAAAATCTGCGGGGTCACGGCCTCACGGTTTGTGCTCTCCTGTTTCTCATCGAATGATTGGCATCGGACTGGTCATAGGTACGAGAATCATCTTCACGCCGAAAATAAAAGGCAGAGCCGAAGAAAGGAGAAGAGGAATATTCAAAGGTATTTCCTTTATATGAACATTCCAATCGGAAAAGAAAGGTAGCACAGCAGAGAGAGAAGGCTCCTAGATCGGTCCGAGCTTTCGTCTTCCTCAAACCACGGTTTTCCAGATGCTATATTCCATCGTCACTTTGGCAGGGCCAAAGCCAAACGCCTATGCTCTGAGAGTATATACAGTAGTAGAGATCTCTACTACTGTCTATATATATATTTGTATATTCTCTAAAGGTAAAACTAAAGACAAATGATACAATAGATTGCATCTTAAGGTAGTTTGTATGAAATTCTACAAACTTATAATTATGGTATCAACAAGTGTTTATTATAGACAAAAACTCATGTAATAATGTTTTATGCTGTTATATGATCCATACTGTCTGTTCTCCTTCCTCGGTTCAAAATCCCACTAAGAATAATTTCTTTTTTTGAAAATTCAAATTGCTACAGTTCTTTCTTTCTTTTTTGAAAATCTTGGTATGATTTTGCTGAATCTCGTGTATTTTGACTGGAATTGCTGCAAAATCCTGATATTAGGACCAGATTTGATCTAGAGCGTATTTAGAGAGAATATGAAAGTTGATCGGGCTTACAAAGTAACAACTAAAGCTTAACTCATTTGGTGAGGAACGTGGTCACTCACCTAGCAGAACAAGGATCTAGTCATGGTGGCAGCAACGTTTTTTTCCGTAGACGCCGGAGCGCCATCATTGGAAGCCTGGAACGCACAAAAACACAAGACTGAGGCGCTCTAAAGCTAGACCGGGCGCATGTGGTAAAAAAATTTTCCAAACCTTTCTAGCCTGTTTGGTTCACTGCTTCCTCCGAGCCAGGCTTCTCTCGTGCGTTGACCGCGCGTCCGATGGCGTTTGGTTAGCTGCTTCTCTCGCTCGGGCCTGGCCCCGCGCATGCAGTTGAAGAGAAAATTGCGTTGTCCCGCTGCACGCGCGGAAACGGGTTCCCGCAGGCCTGGCTGGGGCGGGCCAGGCGCAAGGGAGCAGCGAACCAAACACGCTATAAGTAGTCCCAGAGACCAATTTAGGAGGTTAAAAAGCACCGAAATATCGGTGAATCTCGTCGAGATTTAATTCTCAATTAAAAAACTAGATTTAAATTTTGGTTTTAGATTTTATCTGAATTTTGTTCAAAATTGTTAGATCTCGCTAAAATTTTGAATTTTGGAAGGTAACAAAATGTGGATGGAAAACGAAATTTAAAACCTTGTCTTCTCTTTTCTATGTTAGCAAAAAAAATATTATGTGGTACAATCATGATATAAGCAGCCGACGAGTTCTGCTCTCGATTCTCCTCGGAGTGACCCACCCAGCCAATGCCTCGCAAAGTGCCACTCCGCACGGCACAATTTGGCACAAAAGCAGCGATCCAAGACTCGCTACACCTGACCAACCAAACGGGCATTAAAGACGTCATCACCCTAACAGTGAGTCGGTCACGCAACGTTTCGACAAGCTTCATAGCACCAAACACGCAAACACACCCAAAAAAAAAAAAGGTTTACCATTGGATTGGATTCATCGGTCTGACCGTCGCCACCGTCTTTCTCCTACCAATCATCAAACAATCCGTGAGCATGGCACAGAATAGCAATGAAGGAGCATTTCGGAATCGTGACAAACAAAGAACAGATTACTGGTAAGCAGGAGTACTGAAGTTTGGAGAAGAGCTAGAAGTGGTCGATAGATCTACAAGAGCAGCAGAACACCCACATCTTGTGTTCTTAGCTTGCCCATTTCATCATCCAATCGATTGGTTGATTCTACAAGAACAAGGAATTGAATTCAACTACTGCTAGAAGATGCCATCAAACTAGGAAGAAATCGAGATAAAGCACGGGATGCTAAGAAGAGTAATTCTGAGCTAAATTGCTTCTGCCTACTCCTCACATCAACATCTGCAAAGAGAAACGGGATACCTATGTACAGTTCAGTACATCCAAAGAAGCTTGGTCATGTCTACTTCACTCTGTCATGGCGTCCGCCGTGTCCGCATCGTCGCAGGCACCGGCGAGGTCGACCCCGGCCACGCTCTCCGAAACCACCGCCTCCTCGGCGGCGGCGGCGGCGGCCACGACGCAGCCGTCATGCTGACGGTCCCGGCAGAGCGTCTCGACGGCGAGGAGCCGGCGGCGGAGGTCGGCCATGTCGCGCTCCACCAGGTAGAGCCGCCCACGCAGGGTCAGGTTCTCCTCCTCAAGCCTCGCCGTGCGCACTTCGTCCTCCTCGTAGTCGTCGTCTTCGTCCTCGCCGTCGGCGGCCGCGGCCGGGAGCTGCACCATCTCGAAGCGGCTGAGGTCGTGGTCGAGGCGGCGCTCCACCTCGACGTGCTCCTCCACGTCGCTCTCGCCGGAGCCGGAGTCCTCCCCGGCGGCGCCCCCGGCTTCGGCGGCCTGGGAACGGAGGCGGATGAGGCCCTTCATGGACCCATACCCGTCGACGCCCCACGCCTCCTTGGCCATCTCCACCAGCACCTCCCGCGCCGGCGACAGCCGCGGCGTCGGCAGCACGGCCGGTGTGACGGGGCACGGCGACACCAAGGACGCCACGCCCCCCGCCCGCTTGGCCCGGATCAGATACGACGTCGTGTTGCGCGGCGCGGCCGCACCGCCCCACCTCGCCCCCGCCGGCGCCTTCCGCTTCCACCCCGGCCGCGCCACCCGCTTCCACGCCGGCCTCGCCGGCATCCCACCGACGTACCCCACTAGCGGCTCCATCGACGGAGGAGGTGGAGGCGGCGCCGGCCACACATGGTACGGCAGCGGCGGCGCCGGAGGTCGCATCATCTGGTCGCCCATGGGTGGATTTGTGGCTAATCGTCCAGATCCGAAACCCTAACCCTAAATTATGACCCCCAAACAACCACAAAAATCACACGATCAGCCCAAACAATGGGATCGAACGTTTCGTCTTAATCTCTTCGATTCCGTTCGCTGCGAGTTTTTAGAGATTATTTAACGAAATTTGTCTGATCCGAATTGGGAGAGAAGAAGGGAGGAGGGACGGCGTAGCCTGGAAAGTGGAGGAGAGGAGGGGTTCGAGGGTATATAAAGGGAGGTGGGTAAGGTGTGGACGGGTGGATCGGGAGTTCCGGGGTACGGACGGTCGGGATTGCGTTCGATGGGGTGCGAGCGGTTGCGTGCCTCGGACGGACAGCACGGATTATGCCACCATGGATTAGACGCCTTTGGCTCGGGTTGAGAGATGTGCTAGGTATAACTCAAGTTAGGCAATGTGTGGTATGCCACAAAAGTGTGGTCAACAAATTGCTCGCCACAAGTTAGGCAAAATTAGGCAAGAATTTGAGTCTATGACATATGGTTAATGGGGCAAGAAAACATGGCAAGCCACAGTTGTGGCAATGAACCAAACAACTACCAAAGAAATTGTGGCATGACTAAGGCTAGGCGTGGCAATCTTAGGCATCAAACCAAACAGGCCCTAAATAAGGGTGAAAACGGCTCGACTATGGGTGAATAATAGTTTTATTATGTTTGTTTTTATACTCCCTCCGGTTTGGTAATATCTGTCGTTTTGGACATCGATACGGTCTTAAAAACACAACTTTGATCGCTAATTTTTATTATAATATATTTATAAAACCCAATAAAATTATAATATTATGAAAGATGTGCTAGGCATCTAATAAGGGTGAAAACGGCTCGACTATGGGTGAATAATAGTTTGAGAGTTGCTTCTATGCTCTTCCTTTTAAAAGTTGCACAATTATTAAAGCATGAATGAAGGGTAGATGGTGATTACTTACCCCTTCGCTTGCTTTAATATTTGTGCAATTTATAGTAGAAGGAAAAGCATAGAAGGACTGCTCTAATAGTTTTATTATGCTTGTTTTTATACTTATTTTAGGTATAAATATAAATATGAATAATATCGAATATAGATATAGATCGCATACGAATTGAATCAGATACTATTTTGAATATTTTATCGAAACATGATAACCCCTTAAATTGTACATAATAAACCAACGAAAACACATAAATAGTTGATTTGATCAAAATATTATTAAAAATTTAACAAATACAAGCATTTCTAGACAATAGTTAGATACCATATCGCAAACAAAATTATATAAGACTTAGCTCATCAAACACATACGATTAATTTATCATACATGTAGATCAAAATATAAAATGAAGGTAATCCTTGCTCATAGATACAAATAGAAGCAAACACATAGCACACTAAAAGTTTGATAATACTTAGGTACCATGTTTCTAGAAAAAGTATATAACACTTACATGTAATGACCTAAGATTTATATTCTTTACTGAATTATGTATAAAATAATAAATTATGTATTTATGAGTTTTTATGCATTTTTAGATACTTATTTAAACTATTTTTCTATTAAGAACAGTTTTGAATTCTTGAGAAAATTCAAAATCGGATAAAATCTTAAAAATAAATTTTTTTAAAAATGGTACATTGTGCCCAGAACTTTCTCACAAAATTTATGCGTTGGAGGTGTAATGCAGTTTATAAGCAACAACTGTCGAATAAATTCTAGAATTTTACATTACATCACTAAACCAACAAAATTCAAATACTATCGGTACATTAGTGAATAAAAAAATTCACATTAAAATTTCACAGTACAATTTTGCTAAAACTAATAAATTTTTTTATACTACTATTATACTAATATTACACTCATTCCAACAATATTTCAAAAATAATATTATAGTTTTGCTAATTATAGTAATATTTAATACTTACAATATCACTTTAGTAATAGTACTAAAATTGTACCAATTATACTATTTTTTCTAATAGTACGGCCCTGTTCGGTACGGTTCCAGATTCTAGTAGAAACAAAAACGGTTCCAGATTCTTGGTAGAAACGTTTCAAGTAGAATCAGAATCACTGTCTGGAAACCGTTTGGCTAGATTTCTGGATTCTGTGAATCGGGGTGGAACGGGGTTGAGGGTGATTCAGCCTCGGCGTGAAAAAAGAAGAAACGTTCCAAGAAGAATCGTTCCGATTTTTAGCCCGTTTGGCTGGATTTCTCCCAGATTCTAGTAGAAATGGCCCGATTCTAAGTTGCCAAATGGGGCATACAAATACTAATTATACAGTATTACTTACGCCCACTATTATGCTAAAACTAATAAAAAATTGTAGTGCAATCTTACTAAGACTAATATTTTTTTATGCAATGCGCCCGTAGATAAACCACCTTCAACGCCCCCCCTCCACCCAATGTCATCTCCGGTGCTCTCCGTCCACCTAAGGTACTTCCGGTGCTCCCACACCACCAGAGGTGCCACGCGTCACCCTCCGTGCCCTTCCGCGCTGGTGGACGCTCGGCCAGATGTTAATCTCAAAAAAAATTTGTGCTATAGGGCTAATACAATAATGGACTCTTATTTTAACCCTCGCATTTGCTGTATCTGCGGCACCCTGCCGTTGTCCAATCTTGACCATTCGTTTGAAACGGACGGGTAAGATAGAAAGAACCCAGAAATAACCTTCTCCATCAGAGCACTTTCTCAGGAAGGGGGGTAAAGACGACAGTAACAGCGGAACGCCTTGCTGCATGCCCCTACCCAAGTTTACGCCGCGCCCCATATCTTCTCGCGCAGTATCAGACCTCCGCGCAATCTGTCGATCCATGCCTCCCGAGGTGAGGTTATTCCTCGCCTGCCAAATTTGTCAGCTGCGGCATGAGCACAGTTTTTGGCCTGCTTCACTTGGCCTTTCTGCTGCCTCCAACCGATCTGTTTTGAGAATGTTTAACAGAGCAATCTCTTCATGTTTCTAGTTCTCTTTCCTAGTTTCCTTTGGTTCAATCAGCGAGGTAAGGGTGGAACTAAGAAGGAATATACACACTGAATCTAAGGCCTTGTTTGGCAGAACTTTAGATCCTAGCTTCATCTCAGGACTGAAACTTCTAGACCGAAATAAAGTGACTTAAGTTTATAATTTTATTCTAAAATGTAAACAAGATGATCCATCTAAACATTCTTAATATACTGACAGCTCCAACTCCACCAACTGCAAGAATTTAATGGAGTAGGAGCTCTGCCAAACACCCCCTAAGTCTGGTTGGAAGGGGATTGATGCCGCGAATCAACTCATAACTCTCGTTTTAAATTTGTGCTGGGAGGAGATCATACTTTGTCAAAAGAAGAAGAAGAAGAAGAAGAACTCACAGCATTTTTCTTCCTTGGCAGAAGAACTTTTTTGAAGGAAAGAGAAACGAGAGAGAGAAGTGGGAGGAACCGTTCTGACCGTTCGTTGTGCCGCACGTCCTGACCGTTCGCTGCAAAGGAAGGGCTATGATTGAGCAACGGCGGGTGCCGTAACAACAGCAAACGGCAGGAGATACAATCCCGCATTCCCGCTTCTAAAGCAAACCGCTAAAAGATGCGGTTTCCGTTTACTGGAGCAATGTTGTTCAAAATGTTCTGGATAATTTTTTTGGCAACAATTTTGTGATGGGCAAATTTTCTATGTTCTTATTTAGTGTTTATGGGTTCAATAAAAGAGTTTGTCGGGTGTAGGTGTAATATAATGCGATAGGGTGATTTATGCTGTTAGAATCTCACTCTAAAAAAAAAGGTAGTACTCCCCCGGTTCTAGAGTGTATTTTATATTCTAATACAAAATTAATGTGATGTTCCCTCTATACCTTTAATATCAATCTTTACTTTATATTATTTACATGCATGCATTGGTATGTTAGCCGGACCGCTACCCTAGCGCGTCCGGATACCAGGTCAGGCCCAACCTGAGCAGCGGGCCAAGGTCTGTTGGGCCATCTCCCCTCAAAAAGCTAGCTCAACGAGAGGATGCTCCCTCACCCTTATAAACCATGCTCAAGCCCTCTCCACAACCAATGTGGGACTATTCCAAGGCGGTTCATCTTGTATATATGAGCCTCGCTCGGAGGAAATGTATCTTAGCCTGTGACAGACATGTTCTGGCGAAGTTTAGTTATTAATAGAAAACAACAAATTCTTATCTACCTTGTCTAAAATAAGGCAGAAGAGGAATCGCTAACTAGGCCTGAAAAGATGAGAAAGTTGCCTAGAGGGGGGGGTGAATAGGCAGTTTAAAATTTAAACTAAATTTGTCGCAGCGGAAAGAGTATCGGAACTTCCGGTATTGGATCGGAACTTCCGATATAATCGGAACTTCCGATACCAGTTCGGAATGTCCGATCGACTTTAGACGCGGACAATTGATAACTGAGAGTAAGGAACTTGGAATGCAATCTAAGAACGATATATCAACTAAATAAGGAAACAAGCTTAAGTAAAGTAAGGTAAAGACGCGGATTTGATCCCGGAGTTCGGATTCTTGAGGGAATCCTACGTCTCCGTTGAGGAGGCTCCAAAGAGCCGGGTCTTTTCCAACCCTTTCCTCCCAAACCTCGGTCACACTTGAGGCTTGGTTCCACTATTGGTTCCTTTCCTTTCGGAGGCGGAGCCGGCCTTCACAAACTTCTCACGGCGTCCCACAATCCTTGGGAGCTCGTGATCGACACCTAGCCGTCTAGGAGTCCTTCAACCTCCAAGAGAAACAAATGCACCGTTGAACGATCTTGGAGGAACACTCTTAAGCTCGAGATGAATGACACTTGCTTTTCACTCTTAGCTCCAAATCTCTTTTCTAGTCCTCACTCCTTGGATGATCCCTAAGATCAAAGAGGAGGGCTCAAAAGTAGACTAGGAAGGGCTCAAGGTGCACTAGAGTTCTGTCCAATAGAGTGTGTAACCCTCAAATGAGAGAGGAGTGGGGTATTTATAGATTCTTGCAAAAACTAGCCGTTATACACCCACTCAGCTGCATATCGGAACTTCCGATATCAACATCGGAATGTCCGATATGTGCAAACAATCAGAACTCGAGCGCACTACAACTGTTGAAAAAGGTGCATCGGAACTTCCGATGTCAATATCGGAACTTCCGATGTTCCCAGAAAAAACCCTTAACAAAATGCTTCTAAGTCCATATCGGATCGTTCGATATAACCATCGGAACTTCCGACTTAACATCGGAATGTCCGATCCACTATATCGGAGTGTCCGATAATTCCAGAGAGCTCCCTTTTTTCGGTTTGAACACATCGGAACTTCCGATGTCAAATATCAGAACTTCCGATATTTCCAGAGAGCATCTTAGAAGGCATCAACAACGCATCGGAACTTCCGATCGAAATTATCGGAACTTCCGATGCATCTACCACACACCGGACTGAAGCAAGCATGCACATCGGAATGTCCGGTCACATCGGAACTTCCGATATAATATCGGAATGTCCGACTTGAACATTGAAAGAAACACATTCCGGTGCATACGCGGTGACTTAGGGTCTCAATTTGAATTGAAGTAACATTCATCTGAGCATAGAGACTATCCTAGATCATTTACGATGCATCCCTCTTAATAGTACGGCATTCCTACGACACAAAACATAGAAAATACAAGCGTAATGCCATTTTTCTCGCGTAATCTTGTTTGAGGGTATCCTTGCATGTAGATGATCTCACATTTAGTCTTTAACCTGCTCATAAGCTCATTGAAGACATTAGTTTCTTTAATCGCTTGTCATTAATAAACCAAAACCAATTTGGGGGCCTAGATGCACTTTCAATCTCCCCCTTTTTGGTGATTGATGACAACCCGATTAAAGCTTACAATGAAACAGATATAATGAGAGATTAGTCTAGGTTTAGCTCCCCCTGAAGATGTGCATTGAATAGGAAATGATCGCGAATGCACAATTTGAAATGAATTTTGCAGGAGCTCCCCCTAGAACTGAGCATATACAGAGACGAACAATATGAATGCTAACAAAAACATCCATAAAACGAGTATGAGTAACAATCATCCAACATTGCTAAGTAATGACAAAAAGCAACAAGTAACAAGTCCCGAGTTCACATGATAACAAAGTTTGGAAACGAAACTAATCGAAGGATGATAAAACGAGGGTAAGCTTTCTTTCTCTTCTCCCCCTTTGGCATCAAGCACCAGAAAGGAGAAAAGGAGAGAGAGAGAGAAAACTAGTTCGACTCCTCGAAAGCAGCATCAGAGCCAGACTCAACATCGTCCTCGGACTCGTCTGAAGCTGCAGGCGCTGGAGCAAAAGGATCCTCAACTTCTTCTTCACTGCTCTCATCCTCTGAACACTCTAGATTTAAGTGCCTCTGAATGTCCTTGAGTCTCTTGGTGTTCTTTTTGTGCGCTGCTGCATTGCCCTTGCACAGGACAAAGATTGACTTCAAAGCGCGGAGGATTGGAGAGGATGATCCACTGGCGGCTGTAGCAGGAGGAGCAGTGGAGGAGGAGGAGGCAGCACCTCTAGTCGAGGCACGCCTAGCAGGCTGAGCTGGGGCCTTGATCGCCCTGATCTGCACTCCAGTATGCCTAGCATCATACTCAAAGTGCTGATGAGTGATGTGCTCAATCATATGCATAATGAAAGGAGCATAACCACAGCTTCTCTTCGGCTCTCGAGCGATCAAACGGATCTCATTCCAAATGAAATCGAAGACATCAAAAGGACGCTGTCCATCTTGCATCCTACTCAGCAGATTTCTTGTGTAAGATAGAACATGAGAGGCATCACCTTCTTTGGGAGCCAGCGTCTTTCTGAACAGCCTGTTGAGACAGGCAAAGAAAGGCTTCATGCCTTTTGTGCTTCCCTCCTCAAAGTCTGCATCTTCATTATAGAGAAAGTTCAGGTTGGAAGCACCAAGAGAAACTTCATTATGAATTTGATCCTTGTCACGACAGTCAGCTTTGGTGAATCCAAGACACCGAGCAAAGTTCACATAGGAAATCTCATACCAAACTCCTTCAGTCATCCAATGCAAGGTGGACACTCTGTCCTTGGAGATGTACAAGGTGGAGTAGAACTGAGCAATAATCTCAATGTTCCAGTCGTGCTGAAAACTCATAATCCTCTTTGTCCCAGTTCTCTCACACGCTGCTATGACCTCAGTGAAGGTGGCATCATCAGCTGCGGCCATGTAGTCCCAGTCGACCCACTGCATCAGAATGACTGGATTCTTCCTAGTCAAGATGATAGACTCGTAGAAGTCCTGCTGAAAGAAATTCCAGAAGCGATAGTCAGTCGAGAACTGAGCAATCGCCCTGGGGTTCTGCTCTCTGGCTTCGCGCACTTTGGCGGCTTTCCCTTTGTAGCTCGTGGGTTTCCTCTTGAGACGAGGATTTCTTTCTGCCTGTCTGAGCCTTGGAGGCTGGTCTGGAGTGCAGGCCGAGATTGAGAAGCCCCTGCCACAGCTTTGCCCTTCCTGGAAGGCAATGGCGCTCCTCGAGGTACATTCACTGTCTGAGCAGGAGGATCAGGCGGAGGGTCACTGATTTGAATCCCTGGGCTGTCATGGTCCTGATTTTTTTATGTGTGGACATGGGGGTAAGTAAGTAGTTTCCCTCCCCAAAATTTTTCCCCATTTCTTTTCCTCTCTCCCTCCCCACTCATCTCTCTCTCTCTTTCTCCACCCCACCCGGCTCCCCACCGCCCGACGCCCCACCTGGGCGACGCCCCCCACCCTCGGCTCCCCTCCTCAAAGACTCGCGCCCCTGCTCGGCCGGGCCCGCGCCTCTCCAGGCCACCTCCTCCTCCTCCAGGGCCAGCCGCCTCCACTCACCACGGCTCCTGTCGCCTCTCTCCAGTACATCTCCCTCTCCCTCCCACCTCACTCTCCCTCTCTCACTTCCTCTCCATAACCATGGCCATGGTTAGGGTTGTGGTGGATTTGGGGAGCTAGGGGTGGATGAAGGCTAAGTGTTTGATGAAATGCTAGAAAGGATGTAGGCTAGGTGTTTGTCAAAATGCCCATGGAGGTAGTTGTTGCTTGGGCATCCTTGTGAAGCTCGGAATGTGTATGGATTATTAGTATGGATGTGTTGCCTCATTGAGCTCCTTCTAGAGGTTTTGGGCCATGTAGGTAATAGATGGGTGAGTTGTGATGTGTGTGGTTACTGAAGAATGGATGCTACTAGACTTCGAAGAATAACCTGCAAATGTCGGGTTGAGCATAATGCCAGTGGTGCCATCGAGATTCGATATGTGTAGATGGTCCCTGGTTACTGATTCGTAGTGCCTGTGCATTAGTATACTCTAATGATGACCCATGTTTCTATCCTCATGATGGTGTGTGCATCAAGGTCATTAGGTTGTATTATGCATGTACTTGTGTATGGTATTATGTTGGTGTAGCAAACCCAAGGTTTTCTTGAGTATCATTTAGTGCTTAAAATCATTATTCCGAGCTTTTAAATATTGATTAGAACTGCATTAAATTTAAACGCTGCTAAAACCTTGTGTCATTACCCTCCTTTGCTTGTGCATGCTAAGAGAGAAAAGATAATTAGATCTAAATAGTGTTGAGCCAATCCTAGTGTTGTTTAGTCTTTATTGTGGAATTTCGTAATGGTATTTCATTTTGGCTTGATGAATGCTTGCGTTATTGTTTTCAATTCTCGTTCCATGTTCATATGCATAGCATGCATCTCATTTTGCATACATTGTCCTCGTGTAGAGAACGAAACCGCGGAGGGTGACGCGGCTGTGGTCGAAGGGGATATCGGTGAGCAGGTTGTTACTGAGACTCCAGCAGAAGCATCAGGCAAGCGCCTAAGCATATTTACCCCTTTATATGATTCTATTTTAGAGAATTAAATTGCTTAATTGGACGATTAAGTATGCATTAGGAGTTGAATGGTGGGAGCAGTGTTAGAACCCATTTGCTGCACATACACTCCTTGATAATTGTAGAACACTTCCTTTGGAACGAATATATGGGTAATTATAACGTGTCCACGCTTAGTTTTGCTTAGATGTCGGGTTGGGCCAAGTGGGGGATGGTTCTCCCGCTTGCGGTTATACTAATGGTTACTTTCACACATGATGGGTTGGAATGGATGTGATTGTGAGTTGGAATTGTTAAAATGTGGACCGGGCGGGGAGTTGGTTCATTTGGGTATGGAGACTCAAATGTGTAGCCCCGTCTGTGTCAGTTAAGGACCGATCCGTAAGTGGAATAAGATCGAGCACACCTGGTTGGTCGCATGCCCGATTATGGTACGGTAAGCCACTCTTTCTTTCATATTGAATCGATGGACCGTAACTTCCTGTGGTTGGACGTGGTTGAGGGCGAGGCTTAGGCCGGCTCTCGAGCGCCAAGCTGGGCTTGGGGCAGCTCGAGGGGGTGCTAGGTTTTCGGACCACAGGAGGACGCTTCAGCGATTGGGTATGGATGGGAGGGGGTTGACACGAGGCCCTTCGTGGTACGTGTCGTGCGATCAATGCTTCCCTGCAGGGTTAATTAAGCGATTCGAATTGCCGCGCTCTCGGATATGAGCAAGCTTGATCCGAACTTCTTCTGCGTAGTAAATAACTTGAACTTGTGGTTCACCGTTGGGCTTGAGCCTTAAAATGGTTATGCATTGCTCTACTTTAATTGATGTTGCTTTCAACCTCACATTAGAAGTAAATGCGGTCTATAACTGCTTTAAATTTGTAATTGGTCCAATTGTCGCACTTATACTACAAATGTTAATGCTTTTCCGCACCTTTACCTTAAGCTTAATCCTTGCTACAACTAAATGCAAAATCCTTTGGAGTCGGTCATATATGGACCCCCGGGTAAGTCTTGCGAGTACCTTTTGTACTCATGTTTCTGCTTTGTGGTTTTCAGGTGAGGATCAGGTGGGTGGATGCGAGTTCTGCCCGTACTGCCTCTCGGTGACTGGGCGGGGCACCGAGTAAAGGCTTGCCGACGCTGCTTATACCGGGAGTGTTCGAGGCGTAACACTTCAAGGATTTGTCTTACTTTTGCTAAATGCATCCCTTTTGTTGTATAGATAGATGCGGTTGTTGGGCTTTTGGATTTGGCAATGGACGCTTACGCGTATGTCGGGTTCCGTTTGTGTTTTCTTTAGCTGTTGATACTGCTGTGGTGCTGTGGTTGTCGCATTTACTTTCACTATATATATATTGAACTGTGTTTCCTTGTCTGCTGAGTGAATGTCCGTGTTTATAGGAAGGTCATGCCGAAATTTTCTAGTTTTTGATGGCTTGGTTGTTTTTTTCGGGTTTTTGGCTAGTCGTGGGTCCTTGTTGGTTGTTTTCGGTTGGGTCGGTGGTCGTCTTGGTTTGTCTTTGTGCGTGGTGTTTCCGCTTGTGCGTTTGGTCGTGGCTGTTTCGAGTTCGTTGCCCCCTTTGTGCAAATTGAATTGATAACGGCATTGGAAACCGGTATGTGAGGATCCTGGGTGAGTTCGGGACGCATACCGGGGGAATACCAGGATGGTTGTCGAATTGTTGGGATGTTTCTTGGAGTTGTCTCGATTGGGCTTGGGTGTTAGCACTGAGATCACCTTCGGTGATTCGTTGCTAGGATCCAAATCCGAGGGGAGTGACTGTTCATCCAACAACTCGAGGACGATTTGGGCGGCTCCTCACATGGGCCTCCACTGCCTCTACATCTTCCTCTACCTGCAGCCTTTTTGGTTCTCGTTCCTGTCGGAGTCTGCCTTGGCCTTTTGGCGCCTACCACTGCTGGGTCTGCTGGGGGCTGAGAGCCACCTTGACTGGGATCCATTGATCTAAGGACAAGAGCGAAATCGGTTAAGCTTACGAGAGGAACAATCCTGCTTTGGTTTGGTTTCTGTAGACATCGGAAGTTCCGATTTAATATCGGAAGTTCCGACATGAGATCGGAAGTTCCGATAATTTCGATCGGAATGTCCGATGTTTACGGATCTAAACCAACACAACGTTTCTCCCAAACCAACCGATACAAAGAGATGAAACTTGACAGGAATGAACCAAAGGAATAGATGAACAAGATCACCGAAACGATTTCTCAAAAAGATGCCCTAGATCCAAAAGGAAAGGATTGAGCCCTAGGGTTTACCTCACGAAGAACACGGAGAAATCACGCGGAGAGATCGGTTCTCTTCAAGATGGAGTTCTTCCCAAGCGAAGATCGGAAGTTCCGAGAGGTCGGAATCTCCGATAACGGCACAAAGATGAAAAGGGGAAGGAGAGGCCAAAGAGACACGAGGAAAAGGACAAAAGAAAGTGAAAGGGTACGGGCACTTTTTAAGTGCGGAGGTCACATCGGAAGTTCCGATATTACATCGGAAGTTCCGATGTGGAAAAACTGCCAGACATCGGATATTCCGATGATTTTATCGGATGTTTCGATGTATTGATTTTTCCAGCCAACTGAGAAAGAAACGAGGATTTTGAGTGAAGTCTGAAAACTCTGAGTCATGTGAACTTAAGGAGGATCACTCCACTTGTCATCAGCAGGCATTCAAGCAATCAAAACTATGATTATAAGTGGATTGATCCGAGATTAAGATCCAACAAAAACATTTTGATATACACTAAATAGGTTTTTCCAATCGTTTTGTTTTAGCAGCAGTCAATAAGTGCATTCTTTCAAGACACATTCCGATAGTCTAGGACATTTAGCTCACTTCTAAGCTCGCAAAAGCGCTTCTCATCTAGAGGTTTGGTAAAGATATCGGCCAATTGTTTTTCGGTTCTCACATAGGTAATATCTATGTCTCCCTTCAGAGAGTGATCTCTAAGGAAGTGGTGTCGGATATCTATGTGCTTGGTCCGAGAGTGTTGAACGGGATTGTTGGCTATTTTGATCGCACTCTCATTGTCACATAAGAGTGATACCTTTTCCATACAAAAACCAAAATCCTTCAAGGTTTGCCTCATCCATAACAATTGTGCACAACAACTTCCTGCGGCAATGTATTCGGCTTCCGCGGTGGATAGAGCAACTGAATTTTGTTTCTTTGAGGACCAAGACACTAGTGATCTACCTAGAAATTGACAAGTCCCCGAAGTGCTTTTTCTATCCACTTTGCAACCCGCATAATCAGCATCCGAATAACCAATCAAATCGAATTTTGATCCTTTAGGATACCAAAGCCCTAAACTAGGTGTGTGAACTAAATATCTAAGAATTCTTTTCACGGCTACTAGGTGGCACTCTCTCGAGCGGCTTGAAATCTTGCACACATACACACACTAAGCATAATATCGTGCCTAGATGCACAAAGGTAAAGCAATGAACCTATCATGGATCGATATACCTTTTGATCCACAGGGTTACCTTCTTCATTTAGACCAAGATGACCGTTGGATGTCATTGGTGTATGAATTGGCTTGGCGTTCTCCATGTCAAACTTCTTGAGCATATCTTTGATGTACTTTGTTTGACATAGGAACGTCCCTTCCTTGAGTTGTTTGATTTGAAATCCAAGAAAGAATTTCAATTCACCCATCATTGACATCTCAAATCTCTTCGTCATCAACCTACTAAATTCCTCACAAAAGTTTTTATTAGTGGACCCAAATATAATGTCATCGACATATATTTGGCACACAAATAAATCATTATCAACATATTTTGCGAAGAGAGTAGGATCGACTTTACCAATTTCGAAACCCTTTTTAATAAGAAAATCCTTAAGGCATTCATACAATGCTCTAGGTGCTTGCTTAAGCCCGTAGAGCGCCTTATGGAGTTTGTAGACATGAGTAGGGTTCTTACGATCCTCCATTCCCGGCGGTTGCTCAACGTAGACCAATTCGGCGATTGGACCATTTAGGAAAGCACTCTTGACGTCCATTTGATAAAGCTTGAAATCATGGTGAGTAGCAAATGCAACCAATATACGAATTGATTCTAATCTAGCAACGGGAGCATAAGTCTCACCAAAATCCAAACCTTCAATTTGAGTGATTCCTTGAGCTACCAACCGAGCTTTATTTCTTGTGACAACTCCGTTCTCGTCTTGTTTGTTGCGGAAGACCCATTTGGTTCCAATCACGTTTTGATTAGGCCTTTCCACTAGTGACCATACTTTGTTTCTAACGAAGTTGTTAAGCTCTTCATGCATAGCCATTATCCAATCCGGATCTCTTAGTGCATCTTCAACCTTCAAAGGTTCCAAAGTAGACACAAAGGAGTAAAATTCACAAAAATTAGCTACTCTAGAGCGTGTAGTTACCCCCTTTTGAATGTCACCGAGAATGTTATCGACGGGGTGGTCTCTTTGAATACTTTGATGCACCCTCGGATGTGGCATTTGAGAGACATGTTGGATTGGTTCAAGGTCTTCATCTTGAGCATTCTCCACGAGTTTGCTTGTACTCCCTAGAAGAATGTCTTGACTTTGGCTTGAAGTAGGAGGCTCGACTTGTGTAGATGAATTGTCTTGTTGTACCTTTTCTTGCGGCCTCACTTCACCTATTGCCATCTTCTTGATTGCAATGCTTGGCTCTTCCTCATTTTCTAGCACATTTAAATCAACTTGCTCTACTTGAGAGCCGTTAGATTCATCAAATGTCACGTCTCTCGCTATTTCAACACAACCCGAAGTTTTGTTGAAAATGCGATAGGCGTAAGCATTCGATCCATATCCTAGCAAGAAACCTTCATCGATCTTTGGAGCGAATTTGGAGTTCTTAGGCTTCTTGTTTAGGATAAAGCATTTGCTACCAAAAACTCTAAAATATGAAATGTTTGGTTTGTTACCGGTGAGGAGTTCATATGCCGTTTTCTTCAATATCTTGTGGAGATATAATCGGTTGATGGCATGACAAGCGGTGTTGACGGCTTCCGCCCAAAAATGGTCGGAGATCTTGTACTCATCAAGCATTGTTCTTGCCATCTCGATCAAAGTCCGATTCTTTCTTTCTACCACTCCATTTTGTTGAGGAGTATGGAGCGGAGAACTCGTGCTTGATTCCTTCTTCATCAAGGAATTCTTCGACTTGAGTATTCTTGAATTCACTTCCATTATCGCTTCGAATCTTCTTGATCCTCAACTCGAATTCATTTTGGGCTCTTCTTGCAAACTTCTTGATTATCCCTTGTGTTTCACTTTTCTCTTGCAAAAAGAATACCCACGTGAAGCGAGAAAAATCATCAACAATAACTAAACCATACTTGTTACCTCCGATGCTTATATAAGCAACGGGTCCGAAGAGGTCCATGTGTAGAAGCTCCAATGGTTTTGTCGTCGTCATGATGTTCTTCGCGGGATGACGCGCTCCAACTTGCTTTCCGGCTTGACAAGCGCTACAAATCCTATTTTTCTCAAACTCAACATTCGTTAGTCCAATGATGTGATCACCTTTTAGAAGCTTGTCGAGATTTCTCATGCCAACATGGGCTAGCCGGCGATGCCACAACCAACCCATGCTAGACTTTGCCATAAGACATGTTTGAAGTTTAGCGCTATTTGCATTGAAATCAACCAAATAGAGCTTACCCTTCAAATATCCTTTAAAGGCAATTGAGGAATCATCCCTTCTCAAGACGGTCACATCCACATTAGTAAATAGACAATTGTAGCCCATCTCACACAATTGCGATACGGACAACAAGTTGTAATTTAAAGATTTAACTAGGAGAACATTTGAAATGGAATGATCATTAGAAATAGCAATTTTACCTAACCCAATTACCTCACCTTTACCATTGTCACCAAACACAATGTTTTCATATTATGACCCTTTTTCATCAAAAGATGAAAACATTTTCTTTTCTCCGGTCATGTGGTTTGTGCAACCACTATCAAGCACCCAACTTGATCCACCGGAGGTATAATCCTTGCGCCCTTTGGCCATAAGACAAATAGGCGCGTCGTGGTCGGAGTCATTGTCGCTCAATTCTCCGAAGAGTGACGTTGTTGGTGGAGCGGCTTCAATGGCGAGGGTGGCGACTCCTTCATCATCGGTGTCGGAGTCGGAGTCGTTTGAATCCCATTCTTCTCCAATGTGAGCTCGCCCCGAGTACTTCTTCTTGTACGTCTTGTTCTTCTTGAGCGGCTCATTCTTCTTAGTCTCATTTTGGTTGTTCTTCTTCTTTGGACAATCGGCGATGAAGTGTCCAACTTCACCGCACTCATAGCAAGCCCTTTTGGTGTTTCTTCTTCCTCTTGATTTGTCATTGTAGTTCTTCTTGTATTTGCTTGACCCGTCATATTTGAGGAACTTTTTGAATTTCCTCACAAATAGAGCCAAGTCTTCTTCGTCTTCGCTCTCATCTTCCTCTTCATCACTTGATGTTGATTCTTCCTTTTTGCTTGCCTTCAAAGCTATTTGCTTCGGTCTTGAGCTTGAGCTTTGCTTGGCAAGGTTCTTCACATCTTTTGCTTCTTCCTCCATAAGCTCATGTGATAGAATTCTTCCTAGCACATCATTAGGAGTAAGCCTTTTGAAATCTTTTCGCTCTCGTATAAGTGTTACGAGAGTCGAATTCCTTGGAGCAAAGGCTCTCAACATCCTCTTCACCACGACGTGGTCCGTCATGTCCTTGCTTCCAAGCCCTCGAATCTTGTTCACAAGGATCATCAAGCGATCATACATTTGTTGCGGAGTTTCATCATCGTTCATGACAAACCTCCCCAACTTTCCTTCAAGTAACTCAATCTTTGATTCCCTCACACTTGATGTTCCTTCGTGAGCTACTTGGAGTGTGTCCCATATCTCTTTGGCTTCTTCTAGACCATCAACCTTGTTGAATTCTTCGGGACTCAAAGCTCCAAGCAAAACACTCGCGGCTTGAGCATTACGGTGGATGTTTTGTTCTTGTTCCGGTGTAAGCTCCATGTCGTCTTCCGGCATGTCTAAACCTGTACACACAATCTTCCACACACTAGGATGGAGAGACATCAAATGCATTTTCATCTTGTGCCTCCAAGCGGAATAATACGTGCCATCGAAAAATGGCGCACGCCCGGAGGGCACAGTAATATAGGAATGCGAAGAAGAAGTATTCAATTTTTCATAATTAAAAGGAATTTGAGCTCCCTGCGATGACGTGGAGGTGTCACCTTCCTTGGTCCTCGCGGGAGTTCCATGTCCGGCCTTTGGACTACCTTCTTCCCCTGACACGACAACCATCAATCCAGTGTTAGCCATCACGTTCCTTCAAGCGGTTAAGCCTTCGAGAAGGTATGGCTCTGATACCAATTGAAAAGATGAGAAAGTTGCCTAGAGGGGGAGTGAATAGACAGTTTAAAATTTAAACTAAATTTGTCGCAGCGGAAAGAGTATCGGAACTTCCGGTATTGGATCGGAACTTCCGATATAATCGGAACTTCCGATACCAGTTCGGAATGTCCGATCGACTTTAGACGCGGACAATTGATAACTGAGAGTAAGGAACTTGGAATGCAATCTAAGAACGATATATCAACTAAATAAGGAAACAAGCTTAAGTAAAGTAAGGTAAAGACGCGGATTTGATCCCGGAGTTCGGATTCTTGAGGGAATCCTACGTCTCCGTTGAGGAGGCTCCAAAGAGCCGGGTCTTTTCCAACCCTTTCCTCCCAAACCTCGGTCACACTTGAGGCTTGGTTCCACTATTGGTTTCTTTCCTTTCGGAGGCGAAGCCGGCCTTCACAAACTTCTCACGGCGTCCCACAATCCTTGGGAGCTCGCGATCGACACCTAGACGTCTAGGAGTCCTTCAACCTCCAAGAGAAACAAATGCACCGTTGAACGATCTTGGAGGAACACTCTTAAGCTCGAGATGAATGACACTTGCTTTTCACTCTTAGCTCCAAATCTCTTTTCTAGTCCTCACTCCTTGGATGATCCCTAAGATCAAAGAGGAGGGCTCAAAAGTAGACTAGGAAGGGCTCAAGGTGCACTAGAGTTCTGTCCAATAGAGTGTGTAACCCTCAAATGAGAGAGGAGTGGGGTATTTATAGATTCTTGCAAAAACTAGCCGTTATACACCCACTCAGCTGCATATCGGAACTTCCGATATCAACATCGGAATGTCCGATATGTGCAAACAATCAGAACTCGAGCGCACTACAACTGTTGAAAAAGGTGCATCGGAACTTCCGATGTCAATATCGGAACTTCCGATATTCTCAGAAAAACCCTTAACAAAATGCTTCTAAGTCCATATCGGACTGTCCGATATAACCATCGGAACTTCCGACTTAACATCGGAATGTCCGATCCACTATATCGGAGTGTCCGATAATTCCAGAGAGCTCCCTTTTTTCGGTTTGAACACATCGGAACTTCCGATATTTCCAGAGAGCATCCTAGAAGGCATCAACAACGCATCGGAACTTCCGATCGAAATTATCGGAACTTCCGATGCATCTACCACACACCGGACTGAAGCAAGCATGCACATCGGAATGTCCGGTCACATCGGAACTTCCGATATAATATCAGAATGTCCGACTTGAACATTGAAAGAAACACATTCCGGTGCATACGCGGTGACTTAGGGTCTCAATTTGAATTGAAGTAACATTCATCTGAGCATAGAGACTATCCTAGATCATTTACGATGCATCCCTCTTAATAGTACGGCATTCCTACGACACAAAACATAGAAAATACAAGCGTAATGCCATTTTTCTCGCGTAATCTTGTTTGAGGGTATCCTTCGCATGTAGATGATCTCACATTTAGTCTTTAACCTGCTCATAAGCTCATTGAAGACATTAGTCTCTTTAATCGCTTGTCATTAATAAACCAAAACCAATTTGGGGGCCTAGATGCACTTTCAAGGCCCTGTTTGGGGGGCTGCGTTTCAACTGTGCTTTAGCTTTGGGCCTAAAGTCCCCCCAAATAGCCCAGCTGCAAAGCAGCTGCACAGCTAAGCCACAGCTGGTAGGGATGTGCTTTTCAGCTGTGACTTCGCTCGACCGCCTCCCCGCTCGTTCCGCGTCCCTCCTCGTCCCGTCGTATCCCCTCCCAGTCGCTTCCTCGACTCCCTCTGGCTCGGGCGCCACCTCTTCGACTCCCTCCTCACTCGGTTGCCTCCAAAAGTTACAGCTGCAGCAGTTGGTTTGCCAAATGACATATCAAAAAAAGCCACAGCCGCCAGCTACAGCGGCTTTACAGTTTAACAAACCAAAAGCAACCTTTTAGCCCAGCCGCAGTCTCCCCAAACAGGCCCTAGGATGCCTCATAAGTTAACTTAGGAAAAACGTGTGAATCAATTTGCAAAACAAAGATCTAGATCGCAGCTCTAGAGAAGCTAGTGGTAAGGTGTTTTTTTTTTTTTGAAAGCAGCTAAAGCTGAGAATAATTAGAAGGAGAAAACATGGTTTACAAATTTTTTAAAGAAACTAGATACAAGGTGCAAGAGAATGCACCCAACAAGCAAGGGGGGAGGGAGAAGATACTGCCTTGTCTTTGATTGCCTGAAGAATCTGCTCGTTGGTAGCCCAGCCTCTTTGAAAAATTCTATTGTTTCGCTCTTTTCACCATTCCAAGCATGTTGATGGCTCCCATCGGTCCGGTCGCAGCGATGGTAGATGCACCCATCGCGCAATAGGTAGCCATAATTGTTGAACCTCAGGGCAATCAACGAATAGGTGGAAAACCGTCTCTAGGCTTCGACAACACATTTGACAAAAATATTGGTTGGGCCATCCCCTGAGCTGTAAACGTTGCGCCGTCCATAGCCGGTTTTGCTGTGCTAGCCAGTGGAAGAGCTTACAACGTGACGGTGCCCATGTCGACCAAGTTGTATTGCTGAAGGATTTATGGATGGTACCACTGAACTGGAAGTGGTATGCCGACCTAGCTAAGTATACGCCACTAGAGGTTCACGTCCAAACAATGGAGTCGTCCATTCCCATGCGTAGAGGTACTAATTGAATCTTGGACCATAAGTGAACGTATTCATGTAGCAGTTGGTTTGTCAAATGATGACGGATGTTCCGTATCCAGTTGTTGTTTAGTGGGGCATTTTCCACAGACCTTGCCTTTCTCCTGGACTGTTTGTACATTTGTGGTGCAATCTGAGAAGGCGCTACACCTTGCAGCCATCGAGAGGTCCAGAAGGTTGTTCTTTGACCATTTTCAATGGTGTTTTTTGTGGCCGCTGAGAAGAGTTGTTGGTTAGTGCAATCACATGGCGTTGGTAATCCAAGCCAAGGTCTTCTGGAATCTGTGTGCCTGATCCAGAGCCATAGTGGTAAGGTGTTACTGTCTGATGCTCTAAGCGCAAAACAGTAGAAAGAATCTCAAGCGTTTTTCAGAAGCTCCTTTAGTTGAACCATGTTTGGCTCTTAGAATTTCTGCCAATTAGCGTTCTAAAATGTGCTGTTCTCTAAACGTGTGTCGTTTTCTTACCTCTGGGGCACTTCGCACTCTGGAATCGGTATTTGTTCGTTGCTAGAGCCGTCGACAGACCGCGCAATTCTTTGATTTTGACTTCAACAACAAAGAAGAAACGCAGAAAACGGGAACACGTACGTTCGCCGGTGAGTCAAAGAAGAGAATCCTTAGGTGCCCCCCTCGATCAGCCGGCGGTCATCGCATTCTTTTCTGACTCGTGGCGAACAAATTCCTGCCTGCTAGGCAACGCGATGGATGGCAGCTTCCCGTTGTGCACGGGCTCGTCTCCTAGAGTCCTCGGCACCACCGGCCACCCACCCGTTCGACCACGTCCAGGCGGGTGGGCGTGTCGAGCCGTGGGCGCCACCGGACATCCGCACCGTGCGCGTCCATGGGCGGCTGGCTCAAGTTGCGGCCAGGGCAAGCACCGTGTGCCGCCGAGACGGCACCATGCGGAGGCCCGCGGGCCGCAGGCAAGTCCAAAGGCCCACAAAATAAGTTGGGCCCTGCGTAGTGGGTTTACATGTCCGAATCGTCGCGGCGGTTGATAGTATGATTTTTAATCTGGGTGGCCTAACAAGAATTCGGTCCAAAACTCTGGGGCATTGGCACCTCACGCCTTCTAAACGAATCACGGGGTGCCAAGCCAACCGCTGCAGCACGCAAGGACGGCGACGGAGAAAGCCGACAGCTGCGGGCTGAAGAACTCCATCGAAAAATCGTAGCTTTAGAGAGCGAATCACGCAAGTCTTGATGGCGGAGGAGGCGAAGCCGGACGTGCAGCTGTTCCAGCTCCTCTCCGACCTTCTCCAGCAGGTACACACACCTCCACCGTCCCGATCTGTCGGCTCCTTGCCGCCGATTTGGGGAGATTCGTGATGGCCGCACTCGTAATCCTGCCGATCCGGAGCATCAATTTGTCTCCTCGTTCTAGAGTTTTTCGTTTCTGGATCCGTATTAGGGGAACGAACATATGATATAACCTAGTGGTTTCCTCCAGCCGAAATATGCTATTGGTCAAGTTATTGGGTGGTGTTGTGCATTAGTTTTGAAACATTCAGAATTTCAGATGCCTTCGGTATCTCGGTGGTGCCAATTGGCTGTGGCGATAGATAGCACCTCAGCCACGTAGATTGAAGGACATGAATTAGCATAGGAGTAGGATGCTTCTCTGCTGCATGACTAGTTTGTGGTTGACGTGGGTAACCTGCTAATTACATGTTCGTCTGTTCAAAGTATGATCTTGGTGCTCTTTCTGGTGGAGTGGTGCGGTGGTTACTGCTGGATACCTCTGCCATATTCCTTGCTAATGCCATGGAATTTCCTTAAGAAAGTTCATACAAGGTTAAAGCTGGGTTTCAGTTTTGTGCGGACAGGAATTAGGTAAATCAGCCTGAAATTTTGCCAAGTAGTTTGCAACTAATATAGCCTGGTGTCACAATTTTCTTCCACATAAGCACATCCCCCCCCCCCCCCCCATGGAATAGTAAAGCGAAATAGGGATGACCAGAATGTTTGTTTGCTGTTTCTCTTGGTTTCATCAGGACCAGTCAAAACCAGCTATTTTCGCGTTTTTAGGCCAAAAACCTTATCCATTTGGAAACAACTAGTGAGCAGTGCCAGCAATTCGATAGTTTATCCTAGGAGTGGAGTAGTATGATATGAACTCTGGTTTAGTTTAGTACCATCCTGTTTTTATTTCTAGTCTAAGTAGTGTAATGTTTTGCCCCTCTTTTCACAGTGCCTACTTTATTATAGGTAGCATTGGTGTGTAACCATGAAAACAATGGTTGGGACAACAAGAATGCACATTGAGATACCATGTGCGGGCAGATTTCTGCAGCATTGATAACTGTTTTAGTTAAATACTTCTGTCATGATAAGTTATGAGATATGGTATACGGGATTAATTGCATTTTTAGCCCTCTCCATGATAAAAATAATTAATTTTTTAATTATATGGTTGGGAGTATGTTTTACCTTGGTCTCCTTATTTATTTACTGTCCTGTTTCTAGCTGTATCCTACATATTTGCATAACATGTTAACGTATATTGTTTTATCACCATGGCCATCTTAGAATTTGTATATTTAGTTGATTATATCTTTGGCATATTGGACCCTCATCATATGAAGGCTCTTATTTTGTTGCCTTATATCTCTTTTTTTTTCGAGCTCTTTTACGGTGGATTAAATTGAATATGAATCGTTCATTCTTTTCGGTCCAATGGATCAGATTAACTAGAGTTTACTTATACTTCATCTGGTAGTAGAGTAGTAGAAACACCCTTAACAAATCAACGGTTAGATGCGATTTCGCGATTTCTACTTACACATTTTATACTACCAGGATAATGCACCGTAAAATTTCTCTTTTTTTAGGTTATTTCTGAGTTTTTACTATTCAAGATTAATTTATGATAAGAGGGCACTTGTCGTTTGATGATCGAATCACAGTAAACTAATGGGTATTTAATTGCAAAAATATGTAGGTGGAGTCCATGAGCAATCAGGAAGAAGTAGAATTGCGTGCTAAGATTGAAGCACTCGGCCTAGAAGTCACCAAGGTACCAGAGCAGACACCCAAGCATATTGATGAGGTAACTGCAACACTCATGTCACATCTAATTGTCCCGCTTTCCATGAACCTATGATTTATTGCCACATTAGCCTTTGTTCAACACTCTCTTTAGTTAGAGATAGCTGCAGAGTTGGACAAACTGTCAGCAAGGCTGGAGAATCTCGACAAGATGATATCTTCTGCCATGGCGTCAGATCCGGAGGTGAAATCTCTCCTGAGTAGCACTGCTGATATCTGGATGCCGGTCATCACTGCATCTGCCGATGAAAGACGGGGTTTTGCGGGAACGTCCGGTGAAAGCAGCCAGGAAGAGCAAGAGAAGTCCAAATAATAGCTGGCACATGGACAGAAATCTTGTGTCAGCCTTCTACATGCGCATCTACATGAGTATCTCCAGATTCTCCACCACTGCTATGTATCGATTTTTTTTTTTTTTTTGACAAAACAGAAAATAAACACACATGTTGTTCGTGCAACACTAATTGATGAGATGATTGAGATAAAAGGTCTGTAACTGCCAAGCCTTGTGTTGGTCTTGTTTTATCAACTTCCAGGGTTTTAGGTTGATATTTCTTCAGTTTAAAAGATGCACCTGCACTTCAGCGCATGAATGTAGCTAGCAGCTACAATGCAGCAAGGTCGCAGCAATAGAGCATATCAGTAAGCTGAAAGACTTGTCATTGGATTGCATGGTTGTCACTGTCATTGTCTTGTCCTGCCGATGAGTTTCTTGGACAAGGAATCGAAACGGCATTAGTGGCCACGTCTGTTAATCCGGTGAGCCACGTGGACTGCCGCATATTATCCACATGTTTAGAGCTCGGCCGTGTTATTCGCAGGGAATCGAATTATCCATTCCGGTAAGCCGTTCCCACCGAGATCTCTTTTGGCGCCAAACCAACGACCGCAAGAACACCACAAGCTGCCCGTCTCCTCTCCTCCTCCATTCGCTCCCTCCAAATCGCGCCAAAACTGTCGCCAACCATGGCGCGCCATCAGCGCCCTCCCGTCCCACGCCATACACTTCACCATCCCCCTCCTCTCCCTCTCTTATCTACTCTCTGTTCGCCACGGCCTTAACGTGCTTCTTCACGAGCCACTACTAGCTTAGCTAGTTGCCGGTGAGGTCGGGCACTGGTGCAGCGTCAGCCATGGCCGACGACGGCAAGTCCAACGAGCAAATCCTCCAGGAGCTCGACACGCTCAGCCACACTATGTACCAGGCGCACACCAACCGCCGCCATGCCTCCCTCGCGCTCCCTCGCTCGGCCGGTGATGCCAATGGCGGTGGCGCCGATGCCGTGCTGGCCGAGGAGCGCCCGCGGTCCCGGCGCATGTCGTTGACGCCGTTCCGATCGAGGCCTAAGCTGGACAAGAACGAGGACGAGAACGATGACGACGGCGACGATGCGGGGCCCCGCCGTGTGGGCGCCGCGCCGTCTAAGAGCCAGAGCTTCGCTGCGGTGACCACGGTGCCGGCCGCGGGCGGCGCGAAGAAGGGGATATGGGGCTGGAAGCCGATACGCGCTCTGTCGCACATCGGTATGAACCGGCTCGGCTGCCTCTTCTCGGTGGAGGTGGTGGCGGTGCAGGGCCTACCGCCGTCCATGAACGGGCTGCGCCTCGCGGTGGCAGTGCGCAAGAAGGAGACGCGCGATGGCGCCGTGCAGACCATGCCATCCCGCGTGCAGCAGGGCGCGGCCGACTTCGAGGAGACGCTCTTCGTCCGGTGCCATCTCTATTGCAGCGGCGGCGCCGGCACGGGTAAGGCGCTCAAGTTCGAGCCTCGGCCGTTCCTCCTATCTGCAGTCGCCGTGGACGCTCCGGAGCTCGACTTTGGCCGGAGCGCCGTGGATTTAAGCCTTCTTGTGAAGGAGTCGACGGACAAGAGCCAGCAAGGGGAGCGCGTCCGGCAATGGGACATGGCGTTCCCGCTCGCCGGGAAGGCGAAGGGCGGCGAACTCGTTGTCAAGCTGGCGTTCCAGATCATGGAGGACGGGGGCGTCGGTCTGTACAGCCAGCCAGCCAGCAAGACAAGCTCCGCATCCTCATCTTTGTTTGCACGGAAGCAGAGCAAGTCGTCGTTTAGCATCACGAGCCCGAAGGTGACGCGATCGGAGCCGTCACTGACGCCGACGAAGGGCTCGCCGTCCCCGGACTTAAGGGGCATTGATGACTTCAAGCTCGACGAGTCCAGTCCAGTGCTCGAGGCCAAGCAGGAGCAGGTCAACTCCGAGCAGCAGGAAGAGCAGGAGCCGGAGGCGAAAGCTGATGACTCGGAGTTCCCGGAGTTCGACGTCGTTGACAAAGGCGTGGAGGGGCAAGAAGAGAGGGATGAAACGAAAGAAGAAGGGGACGTCAAGCAAGAAGCCAAGGAGGAGGAGGAGGAGAAAGCTTCGTCCGCAGCCGGCGACGAGGTGGTCAAGGAGGTGGTGCACGACAGCCCTCACACGTGGCGCCTCAACGAGCTCGAGACGATCACCAACCAGATCAAGGCCCTCGAGTCAATGATGCTCGGCGACGTGCCGGACGCGACCGCCAAGTCGGCGGAGCTGCAGGAGGACGAGGCGGCCGGGCTGGACGCCGAGGAGGAGGAAGTAACCAGAGAGTTCTTGCAGCTACTGGAGCAGGGAGAGGACAAGGACGCGACCGCCAAGTCATCGGCCGCTCCTCAGGTGTCGTCGCTCAAATCCGGCGCGAAGCGGGGCTCCGGCCACGACGCGTCCTGCTACATCTCTGACCTCGGCAAGGGGCTTGGCCCCATCGTGCAAACCCGGGACGGCGGCTACTTGGCCGCGATGAACCCGTTCGACATCCCGGTGGCGAGGAAGGATCTCCCCAAGCTCGCCATGCAGCTGTCCAAGCCGTTCATTCTCCGCGACCAGAAGCTTCCCGGCGGCGGCGCCGAGGTGTTCCAGCGGCTGTGCGCAGGCGGGTGCGAAGCCCTGTTAGCGAAGCTGGGCGTGTTCATCGCCGCGGAAGATGTGGTCGGCAAGACAGCAGAGCAGATCGCCTTCGAGGGCATGGCGTCGGCGATCATCAGCGCGAGGAGCAAGGAGCTCGGCGCGAGCTCCAGCGCGGCTCAGTCGGTCTATTTGCTCCGGACAATGTCCGCGGCGATGAGCGATGGGCGCAAGGAGAGGATTGCCACCGGCATCTGGAACGCCCGGGAGGCGCCGGTCACCGTCCACGAGATCCTGGCGTTCTCGCTGCAGAAGATAGAGACGATGGCCATCGAGGCGCTCAAGATCCAGGCCGACATGGCCAACGAGAAGGCCCCATTCGACGTCCCCATCAACGAGAAGCCGGGCGCCGGGCACCTCCTGGACACCGCCGTGCCACCGGAGGAGTGGGCGAGCGCCTGCATTGGCGCGGACGCGGTGACCATGCTGGTGGTGGTGCAGCTGAGGGATCCCTTGCGCCGGTACGAGACGGTCGGCGCGCCGTCCATCGTTATCATCCAGGCCGGACGAGCCGGTGGTGGCGAGGACGACGAGCCGAGGTTCAAGGTGGCGAACATGCACGTCGGGGGCCTGCTGTTGAGGTCGGCCGACCGGCGTAACGTGTGGGACGGTGAGAAGCAGCGGCTCACGGCGATGCACTGGCTTGTCGCGTACGGGCTGGGCAAGGCCGGCAGGAAGGGGCGGGCGGCGGCGGCGGCGGCAAAGGCCGCGCACGACGCGCTGTGGAGCATGTCGTCAAGGGTGATGGCTGACATGTGGCTCAAGCCGATGCGCAACCCCGATGTGAAGATCCCGCACTAGTAGCTACCGCTGGCGCTGGGAGACCTCCCTGCAGCTGAAGATTTCCATTCCAGGTTTCAGGATAGCATCTTTTATAGCGCGTTTTTTAAAACTCAAGATTGCAATTTCTCTGATTTCCTATCATTGTTATAAGAAAATGGGACTGTCTTTCTTCTACATCTTATTTATTTCTTTTCCTTTTGGCAATATTGTATATATTCATGTACTGGATCAAGGATATTGCTGTTGCAGTGAGTGAGCAAAGGTTTGGTCTAAAAATACTGTACTCCAGGCTACATGTGAGCTTTAAGGAACCTATTAGCATTGCATCTGCACAACACTATCATGTAATGTAAGATGAATCCCTTCAAGAAGAATCAACCATTTGATAAAAAAAAAAAAAAGAACCAAGAAAAGTAACATGACACAGAATTTAAAGACTTCAGTTTTCATGCTTCACAAGATTATTTACAGCGGGAGATCGTGTTTATACATTATAGAAGTGCATTTTCTCATACAACAATCTTAAAAATGGAGCTAGTACACGTCCTGAAAAGTGAATACAACAATAACACCACCTGGCCAAAAGGGCTGTACCTTGAGGGGGGCTGAAGTTTATTGGTTGCTTAAGATGTGTGTAGAACGTACAATGTGAGATAGATATCATTCATACGCAATTGCAGAAATCTTGTACGTGATGTATTTTTGACGCAGTTCTGACTGATATGCTCTTTCCATAATCAGTCAGAACCGCGTCCAGAATGCTTCTGTGTGGTACCAAAAATGCATCAATTAACTTTTGCAAATCTAGTTAGATTATATGTTAACTTCCTCCGGTTCATGAGGATGCCCTCCACCTGAAATAAACAGATCGACACTCTTCACAACTATACACAGGAAATCCACCAGGAATCTACACAAATACAAAATTAAAAATTACATTTTCATGTAAATTTTAAGATAGATGGGCATTAACTATAAATGTGAAGTCAAAGCATCATTGCAAAGACAATTGCAAGAAAAAAATGTAAAGCCAAGGCATTGAATGTACCATTGAACTCTGTCTGTCGTTATGAACAGAGTCAAATGCATAAATAAACATGCCTGAGCTCACAATTTCCACAAGAGAAGCCTTCAGAACAATTTTAGCATCAGTGGACATTGGAGGCACCACTCAACACAGTACCATGGAAATACCAATTGTATGAAGGAAACATGGATTTCTTTGTCATCATGATTGTGACATGGCTAAATGTACTAGAAAACACAGTGTTCATATGTCGTAAAAATAAACAACATCTGCCTACAATCTTTATTATATTACATTCAATTTCTTCACTTAAGCACATTTATCTTGTTATAATTTTAACACCACTGCCGTGATGTTTTCCACCTATGCCTGTGCTCCTCTGTACAAGATAACTAGGCAATCTCTATGATTACATAGTGTGTTATCAAGCTTGGTGTACTCCATGAGATAGATCAGCGTTCTACAATTGAAAATCCAGAGTCTAGATAAGAGCTTTCAACAATTATATGCTTACATGTATGATATTCTTAGCCTTTTTTTTGTACAGAGATGAGACAATGTTATTTGCTTGATTTGAAACAACAGTACCAACAGCACCAGAGATATAGTCAGCTAGACAAGTAGCACCAAGCTGCTGCCCGGTTGAACAAATCCTCATTTTTCATTTGAATGACTCTTTGATTTAGGAAGTCCACAGTATGCACAAATGTCGAAAACATTAGCATAGAAACTGCATGAAGAACAAAACATGGGGATAAGATAAACCTGAACTGATAAGAAGATACTGTGTTTCGAAACCAAAAGACATGTTAATGAACTGCCAAACTTAATGGAACGTTGATGAAAGGGTTCAAATATAGCAGAGAGAGAACTTTACAAATATCAGAAACATAGACTGCTTGTGGTCTTGTGGGTGCTAATTTAAAAGTTCCTAATTCTCCGAGCAGAAAAAACATGATCCCTACAAGACAAAAGGTAGATAATAAAGATATCAATGCAGCCAGGCTTTCCACTTATAATTAATTCCTAGATTTTTTTTGTTCAAGTAACAAGTACCTTTTAATTCACTCTGATAAAAATCAGTGAAGACAAGCGAGAATCAAACTCATTCTTATACTACATAGCTGAAACCATGTTTTGGGGAAAAAAAACAAGCTTATATCATACATATTACCAGATTTATCTTCTAGGCGCAAAATAAAGTAATAAATGTTGATAAATTAGACAATTTCCAAATTAAATCCCGAATATAAATCATGAACAGCATCACAAAAACTAGCATGTATTTCTCTACTATACTAGACAGCACGAACAACATGACCATCTGGCTAAACATGATTAACCACGAGAATAAGATAGATTGAACGTACTGAACAAAAGAAGATGCAGATGCCGCGATTGGTGCAGTCGCGACGTTGACGACGTTATTGCCGGCACGACGCAGGAGCCGTTCACTGCGACGCCTGGCAGCAAGAAGAGGAAAGCGACCCGTGATGAAGATCTTGAGCAGTCGCGCGAAGCGCTTCCCAAAAACCTTATTCGCCCTCTCCCGGTGCAGGATCTCGAAGGCGAAGGGTTCCGGAGACCTGCTCTCCCGATCGCTAGTGCACGCCGGCGTTCGGAATGGAGAAGGCTACGGTGGTAGCGCAATAGCGAGAGGTGGCATAACTTTAACCCCTCTCAAGCCTAAGCACCAAGTATTTCCTTGTGGTGGCCTTTAGGTAGTTTATATAGAGAGCCAAAGGTGTTCCCCCCCTTTCCACTAGCAATATGGGACTAAAAGGTTCCACCATCCTCATGCTCCCACATGGGCCTTTGAGATTTTCTCTAGGAATTAGTTGATTTGGGCTAAGCCCACTTATTCCAACAATCCCCCACCAGATCTCAAATGCCCATTTAGAGATTTGCCAATACTCACTACTGTTTTATATACCAGCATTTCAGCAGAGACTGTTAAGTTGAACTTCTGCCTAGAGCTCCAAGCTACACCCATTCACAACTTAAACAATGGACTATGCCTTGAATTGCAAGTTTTGTGTGAACAAGTTTCACTCAAAGTCATAAGCGATACACTGTGCCCATTAGCCCCTCCGGGTGGAGCATATGCGTCGTACTCCATGGTCTCTTCATGAGCTTACTAGAGATCACCCCAGTCTCATAGACTGCGACGTTAGACAGTCGGGCTCATATAGGTGTGTTCTTTCAAGAATGCTCTGTAGGACAGCATCTTCGCTAGTTAAAGCCAACAGAAACACATTAAGGCATATCGCCATCCTGCCTTACAGTCTTTTGAGAGTATTGCATCTTCACTTGGAGAGGGCAACAAATTACTCTCCTCAGTTCGCTAATTGCTTGTTTTTCCCAGGACCTAATTCACGGGATCTCCGATAACAAAGGCTGGGTTACCACAATGGCAACTTATATGGGTCTCATACCCATCTCCCTAGATGCACCTTCTATCACATTCTGTGATAGTCCCTTTGTAAAGGGATCTGCCAGGTTTTTGTCTATTTGAATATAAGTCACACTTATTACTCCGGAGTTTCTCAATTTCCTGACAGACTTCAATCGTCTTTTAACGTGTCTTGATGACTTCGCATTATCCTTAGCACTGTTCACTTTAGCAATCACAGATTGATTATCACAGTTCATAAGGATAGCCGGTATTGGTTTTTCAACCACCGGCAAGTCCATCAAGAGCTCACGCAGCCAATCTGTCTCTACAGTGGCTGTATTTAAAGCAGTAAGCTCTACCTCCATGGTTGACCTTGTCAAAATCGTCTGTTGCAAGACCTCCACGACACTGCACCACCACCAATGGTAAATACATATCCACTGGTAGCATAGAGCTCATCAACATCAGAAATCCAGTTCGAGTCACTATATCCCTCAAGCACTGCAGGGTGCCCTGAATAGTGAATCATATAACTCATAGTACCTTTCAAATAGCGCATTACCCTTTCAAGTGCATGCCAATGATCAGAACCCGGGTTTGACATGAACCTACTCAATTTGCTCACAGCAAATGATATATCAGGTCTTGTTGCACCAGCAAGATACATGAGCGAACCGATAATCTGAGAATATCTTAATTGGTTTAAGCCAATTTTCTTATTCTTTCTCAGTGTCACACTGGGATAATAAGGAGTGGGAGAGGGCTTGCTGTCCATAAAGCCAAACCGGTTCAAGACCTTCTCCACATAGTGGGATTGCAAAAAAGTAATTCCACTCTCATCCTTAATAAGCTTGATGTTAAGAATTACATCAGCTTCTCCCAGATCTTTCATATCAAATTTCTCTGATAGGAAAGACTTGACCCCATTGATCACATCAATATTTGTGCCAAAGATCAGTATATCGTCCACATAAAGGCACAATATAACTCCTTCACCCCCACCATAGCGATAGTATACACATCTATCAGCCTCATTAATGGCAAAGCTCGCAGACGTCAAAGTGGTGTCGAACTTCTCGTGCCATTGCTTAGGTGCTTGTTTCAAGCCATACAAAGATTTCAATAATTTACACACCTTGCTCTCTTGACCCTTTACTACAAACTCATCAGGCTGTTCCATGTAAATTTCCTCATCTAACTCTCCATTAAGGAAAGCTGTCTTCACGTCCATCTAATGAACGAGAAGACCATACGAGGCAGCCAGGGAAAATAATACTCGAATGGTTGTCATTCTAGCAACAGGTGAATAAGTATCAAAGAAATCTTCGCCTTCCTTTTGAGTGTAACCCTTAGCCACAAGCTGAGCCTTGTACTTCTCAATAGTACCATCAGGCCTAAGCTTCTTCGTAAACACCCACTTACAACCCACAGGTTTACAACCATAGGGCCGTTCAGTTAACTCCTAAGTCCCATTGGCTAGAATCGAGTCCATCTCATTCTGGACAGCTTCTTTCCAATTGTCTGCATCTGGAGATGCATATGCCTCTGCAATGGACATGGGAGTGTCATCCACGAGGTACACAATGAAATCATTGCCAAAAGATTTTTCAATCCTCTGTCTCTTGCCCTTTCCAAAAGCTTCATTGTCATCCTCCTCTAGGACTTTCTCAGATGGTTGCTCAGAAGACTCAGTAGGTATAATAGTTTCAGGAATTATCTCAGAAGAAAATCTAGAAGTGCTATGCATATCTTTCATCGGAAATATATTCTCAAAAAATGTAGCATTGCGAGACTTCATAATAGTATCAACATACATATCAGGCACATCAGATTTAACTACTAAAAATCTATAAGCGATGCTCCGCTGAGCATATCCCAGAAAGACATAATCCATTGTCTTAGGCCCGAGCTTACGCTTTTTGTTAATTGGTACATTGACTTTCGCCAAGCATCCCCACGTGCGTAAGTAAGAAAATGATGGTTTTCTCCCAACCCACTTCTCGTAAGGGGTCTTCTCCATGTTTCTGTTAGGAACTCTATTCAGGACATGACATGAAGTCAACACAGCTTCCCCCCACCATGCCTTAGATAAACCAGCCGTGTCTAACATGGCGTTCACCGAGTCAGTCAGCGTGCGGTTTTTCCTCTCGGCAATCCCGTTTGATTCAGGTGAGTAGGGAGGTGTCCTCTTATGAATAATACCATGTTCCGCACAAAAATCATCAAAGATTTTGGGAAAATATTCGCCACCACAATCTGACCTAAGGCCTTTGATCTTTCTCTCTAGTTGATTTTCAACTTCAGCTTTATAGATTTTAAAGTAGTGAAGCGTCTCATCCTTAGCTTTCAACAAGTAAACATAGCAAAATCTAGTCGCGTCATCAATCAATGTCATGAAGTATCTCTTTCCACCCTTTGTCAACACACCATTCATCTCGCACAGATCAGAATGTATGAGTTCTAGAGGTGCCAAGTTCCTCTCCTCAGCCGCCTTGTGAGGTTTTCGAGGTTGCTTTGATTGCACACAACTATGGCACTTAGAACATTTGACAATAGTGAAATTCGGAATTAAACTCATGCTGGAAAGCCGATTCATAAGACCAAAGTTAATGTGGCATAAATGAGAGTACCAAATACTCGCCTCATCATTAACACTACCACAAATGTGGTTCACAGACTTATTACTGAAATCTGAAAGAGAAAAGCGGAACAAGCCTCCGCACTCATAGCCTTTACCAATAAATAGTCCATGCCTCGACACAACTACTTTATTGGACTCTAACACTACCTTAAACCCATCTCTGCATAGAAGGGAGCCACTAACGAGATTCTTGCTTATAGAAAGGACATGCTGCATGTTCTTTAGCCGCACGATCTTTCCCGAAGTAAACTTCAGATCCACTGTGCCAGAGCCATGAACAGAAGCATGTGACCCGTTCCCCATTAGGACAGAGGAATCCCGAGTGACCCAATAAGAAGAGAACATATTAATGTCAGAACACACATGAACATTAGCACCCGTATCAATCCACCAACTGGAAGGCGAAATCTGTGAACACAGAAGGTAAATTACCATACCCTGTGTCTCGGTGTTGCTAGCGATCACCGTGTTGATGACCTTGGGCCTTTGTCTATTGTTGGCCTTTTTCCCTCGGCCAGTCTGCCTGATCTGGGCATTCCTTGGAAAAATGCCCGACTTCACCACATGCGAAGCGAGGCATCTGACCTTGTTCATCTTCTTGAGGTTGGTAGTCTTATTAGGCTTGTTCTTCCCTTTGTTCTTGCCGTAGTTCTTCACCAGTTAGTGATTGGGTGGCCCTCGGCTCCATTACCACTGAAGTCTTTAGCCCGAGCCTTCTCTTCAACATCAAAGGACGCTATCAGATTTTCGACTGATATCTTTGTCCTCTTATGTTTTAGAGTAGTGCCGAAACTCCTCCACGAGGGAGGCAGTTTTGCAATGATGCAACCGGCCACAAAAGGATCAGGTAAGACACATTCCAGGAGTTCGAGTTCCTTGACAATGCACTGTATCTCATGGGCTTGCTCTACAACAGAGCGATTATCAGCCATCTTATAATCATGAAAGTTTTCCATGACATACAGTTCACTGCCCGCATCCGATGCACCAAACTTGGCGTTCAGTGTATCCCACAGCACCTTCGCATCTGTTATGTGTATGTACACATCACACAGACGGTCGGCAAGAACGCTAAGAATGCATCCTATGAAGATAGTATTGGCATCCGTGAAGCTTTTCTGCTGCTCAGCAGAGAGATCACCTTCAGGCTTGCCTTTACTAACCCAGAATACATTCATAGCTGTAAGTCTGAGTGTGACCTTGACTTGCCACCTCTTAAAGTGCACACCAGAGAATTTAATCTCTGGCCTCAGTGCGTCGGCAAAACCAGCCATTGTTAATTCAGGAAGTTGTCTACTATAAGGTTTTTGGATTGTTGATAAATTAGACAATTTCCAAATTAAATCCCGAATATAAATCATGAACAGCATCACAAAAACTAGCATGTATTTCTCTACTATACTAGACAGCACGAACAACATGACCATCTGGCTAAACATGATTAACCACGAGAATAAGATAGATTGAACGTACTGAACAAAAGAAGATGCAGATGCCGCGATTGGTGCAGTCGTGACGTTGACGACGTTATTGCCGGCACGACGCAGGAGCCGTTCACTGCGACGCCTGGCAGCAAGAAGAGGAAAGCGACCCGTGATGAAGATCTTGAGCAGTCGCGCGAAGCGCTTCCCAAAAACCTTATTCGCCCTCTCCCGGTGCAGGATCTCGAAGGCGAAGGGTTCCGGAGACCTGCTCTCCCGATCGCTGGTGCACGCCGGCGTTCGGAATGGAGAAGGCTACGGTGGTAGCGCAATAGCGAGAGGTGGCATAACTTTAACCCCTCTCAAGCCTAAGCACCAAGTATTTCCTTGTGGTGGCCTTTAGGTAGTTTATATAGAGAGCCAAAAGTGTTCCCCCCTTTTCCACTAGCAATATGAGACTAAAAGGTTCCACCATCCTCATGCTCCCACATGGGCCTTTGAGATTTTCTCTAGGAATTAGTTGATTTGGGCTAAGCCCACTTATTCCAACAATAAACTCGTGAAATTGTCTCATAGATTACTTTCAATGATCCATAAACATTTTTACAACAAAGCATATATGAATATATCCAGGCTTACCAATAGCGCACCTAATGAAGCTAAGAATATGCAATATCTTACTCAAGGAAGCTTACCCAGACAAGCCTTCAGTGGCATACACCCTTGGAAAGCCATCAACCAAACCTTTTGCAAGCATGGGCCGTGTCTGCACACGGACTTCGACCGATTCGAAGGGGCAGGGCGCAACATCAGTTATGATTTGAGCAGAGGCACTGCTAAGAAACTAAATGGTGTTCTTATTTCTGCCCACTAGCACATCAGAGTACTTCTTCTTGAAATACTCGTAGAGACCAAACTTGCAGCCACCCTGAACACCGTAGCCAAAAAAAATAAAAAAATTCCTCCCCAGCCTCTCCAAAGCAACGAAGCACCCTCTTCGTTGCTTTTTTTTAGATCAATAAAATAGTGTTATACTTCATGGGATTCACCTGGCAAAGAAAGGAGAAAAAGAATTATAAAACCAAACACACCTTTATGGATAATTTATTACTTAGTGATGGTAAGTTCTAGCGGATATATCTCCATTACAAGTATACAAATAAAGAACATGCCTTCAATTCCAACCATTTTTTTTTCTTTTGTTCAATTCCAAAGCCAAACGCACTGCTCCTGATTCTATTTATTTAGTCGTTATCAAGTTCTTTATTCTGAAATGAGCTAAACGAATTCTCGACAAGAACATTTGAGCAAGGAACTCAAAAGCTTACTTGACCCATATATAACCTATTACGCTGCACGTTGGGGCTTACACGAGATCATTCCTACAAGCAGGATCCCCACTTGCACGGAAAAGATTAGAAGACCCCGGAGCAAGCACACACCAAACCACGCTATAATTCAACTGGGCATCGGGATGCACAGAGAAAAAAGTGCTGTAGTCAAGAACTATTTCTCCCTCTCACTAGCTACGATCCTAATGACCAAACGCTCCAAAATTTCCCTGCAAGATCGCAAGCGATTTCAGACTAGCGTACCTGCATGTTGACCTTGAGGACGTCGAGCGGGGTGATGGCGACGTGGGTGGCGCCAGCGGCCAGCATCCCGCCGCCGGCGCACAGCACGTAGTACTACATCGAGAGCAGCCTTATCCCTCCCCCCCTCCCCTTCCTCCACTCTTCGCCATCTTCGCGCCCTCCGCTTCGCCCATTTCCGGCGCGCGGATCGGAAGCCGGAGGGGGGAAAAGGCACCGAGCACGGCTTCTCGCGCAGGTTGTTTTCTTTTGTTCGTTCCGGTGTTTTTGGAAACTGGACCGGAGATGGATCACGTAGTGAGGCTGCGGGCCTTCCCCTGGGAGTAGAACGGGCTTGCCAAGACGAAAACGAGAGGGCCTTAAACCCTAGCAGTATGGCCCGTATGTCAATGGGAGGGTCTTCAACCCTAGCAGCATGACCGGAGATGGGCTAAAGTTGGGCCGGAACGTTGTAATGGGCTACAAAAGGAAAAGACGGAGCTATTTTTACGGTTTTGCCGAGACGGCAAGACCCGATTTCTACAGAAATCAAAAGGCAAAATCATCTCAAATGAAGAGGAAGAAACAAAGAAGAGAAGGAAGGGAAAGAAACCAAGTTGAACCACCGGGCTCAGCTGTATGCCGGTTCCTGATAACCAGCAGTTCTTTGCATCCACAACCACAGCTGAGCCCTTCCTTCCTTACTAGGACAGTGGCAGTACAGAGCACATTGTAAAACAACACTCGTTACATCAAAAGAGGAAGGCAGACCTTTTTGCAACATTCTTCTGAACTCTAATCGGCAAGCAGCAAGCTTGGCTCCAAGTTATTATTCAGGCTGCCAGAAAGGACTCAAAGTTCCCTGAGAACTTTGAGCTTCAGAATCAGTCGATTTTCAAGCAAACTGCAGTGTAAAGAAAGTATAGGGAGAAGCAAACATAATAGCCAAATATAAGTTAACTATGTTCTCAAATTAAATAGATAGATAGGTTTACATAATATCATTGTATCATAGAACAAATATTAGCTGGTTCCACATACCACATCATGAACCAGATGCTGGTGAAGTAAAAAATGGCCTTTACACAACCAGCCCATACAAGAGCAAATCAAGGCACATTTGGTCTCTACCATGCTACAGAACAGTGGCATGCGTTGGTGTATAATGCTAAGAAGGTTGTGTTATTGCTTCCTTGCCCATAATACAGTGAGGTTGGGGCAGCAAGGGCACCAGAGAGGATTCTTTCTTGGCAGGCAGAGTCCTATTTGCTGCCCTAATTATTTGTGTCAGACCAAGCAGAAAACTCTTTCTCTCTCTCTCTCTCTCTCTCTCTCGGTGATGCAGTGGTTTGAAAGTTTTGCTTGCACACCCCAGTGCGGTAAGGTTGTTGGGTGCAATCTGACTTGCTAGGCTGGTTGTATTTTTACTTACTTGCCCAAAATAAGGCATTCCTTGTGCCAGATCATGCAGAGAACTCCTTCCTCTGTTGGAGTTGGTGGTGGAATGCTTGAGGTCTTTGATTCCTCAGTCCCCAGTGCAGTGTGACGGCGAGCTGTATCTTTCAGATTGTGATCAACAAGTTTGACGTCATTGATGCTATGTCTCTGCCTCTTGTCATGTAGCTCATGTTGGAATATTAGGCATACTAATAATGAATTTATTCCGAAAATAAACTATGACGGTAATTGAAGACAGAACAGTGGGAATAAATAGACTAGACACTAGCAACATACCAATTGTAATATCTATCTCATGCATATTGTTATATGAATAGAGCATGCTAACGAGCATCCTTAATCTATGCATAGAAAATAGGTGTGGTTCGTGTGTGTTACCGAGTTGACGCGAAGGCGTGGCCAAACCGGTAGCAGATATCGATAAAGATCAGCAGGCGATGTAGTCAAAACCGATTGCCGATGAAGAAAGCAGCGAGCAGTAGCGTGAAGATGCTTCCCAAAAAATGTGGTTCACCCTCTCCCACTGCAGGATCTCAAGAAAGGACATTTTGGAGACCTGCTCTTATAAAAGTCGGTGCACGCCGACGAAGGGATGGGGGAGAAGGAGGCAACACAGTACGAAGGAGGAAGGCAAAAAGCTCGAGAGAGATGGAGATTTGATCTCTGTTCTGCGTATATAACAGAGAGGGAGAAAAACGTGGATCACGATGCGAGTCGGTTACGGATTCGTGCATGTATTTAATTCCGCGAATCCGTCACATTCACGTAACTGTGTTGACCACAATCCCACATCGCAAAAACTGCAAAAGAGGATTGTGCCTGCACAAGCCATCAGACTCGATTTCGCTGCACCATTCACGCGCATGTCGTGTATGCGCACCGCCTGGCGAGGAGAGTGAGCGCACATGTGTACTCTTCTTCTCCCTCTTATTCTTATACTCTAGTATGGTAAAGGGAACCTCCCCTTATAAGTTGGTCTCCATCCACCTCCACCAGCAATATGGTACTATTCTCTTTTCATCTCTCTTCCACCAAATCGGCCTTTGAGATTTTTCAGAAATTATTTGTGAACTAATGGGCCTAGCCCAAATAATTCCAACGATCCCCACCAGATTCCAGAGGTCTTTGCAAGTTTTAAAGTACTATTTTTATACCAGCTTTCGGTGACAATAGGTTATGCCTTGAATTGCACTTGAACTTTAAGATGCATTCATCTACAATTTGAACAATGGACTATGCCTTGAATTGCAAGTTTTGTGCAGACAAGTTTCACTTAAGGCTCTGATTGATACTAGGTTGTCGACGGTCTATCCCTCAGGTGGAGCGTATAAATCATACTCATTGGCCTCTTCATGAGCGTCTTAGAGAGTACACACGTCTCATAAACTACGACCAACAGTTAGACTCATATAGGTATGTTCTTTCAAGAATGCTCTACGGGATAGCATCTTTATTTATTTAAAAACCAACAGAACACATTAATACCGTTGTTGAGTATGAGAAATACAACAATCTCCAGAGCACGTGTTTCAATTGTGAAAATGATGGTGTGTCTAAACTTATGTCAGCATATAAATCTTTTACTACTTAAAAAAAACAATGAGTGGCAATAGATTCTATACCCCCCTCCCTATCCACCTCTCCTCAAATCCCTCTTTCACCCCTAAAAAATCTCCAATAAACAAAAACAAAAAACCACTCATTAACAAACAAATTAACTACCAAAAAGTTTAATACTTATCCCAACAACATCTCCTTCGTCCCTCCCTGGTGTGCGGCAGAGGCACAATGTGGACCAAGGCAGAGCCAAGGGCGTGATATAAGCCAAGGCCGAGAGCAAATGCACGACTTGTCTAGAACAGAGCTTAACCAGGTAATGTTGTGGAGCTGAGAGTATAGTGCAGGCCAAGCTCACCAATAAGATACAAGGCTTGCTTCGCATTTGGAATTACACAAAAAAAAACAGTTTTTATCCGAAAGAGGTCTACAAAGACTTTTGAAAAAAACATCAACATTTGCTAGCTTATCTGGTAAAAAAAATACAGTATTTATAAGAAATTAATCAGTCAGTTGGATATCCAGAAAAAAAACAATTGAACTGTTCGACTTCGACATCCATACATGTTTTTTTATATACGAGCTTAATGCCCTCAATGCCATTCGGAAGTGGTTATGGCTATGTGTTGCCTGATTCTTATTCAGTCTACTAGTTACTACTTTTACTTTCTAGAATAAATAACAACTTTATTTTAGGATAATTTTATTTATAATAGCACATAGAAGCACATAGCAAATAAAGTTTAGAATATCAAAACCTCATTGATCGAAAGTAAAATATTTACCAACTTATGTCCTAAACGACTATGTATATCCAATGTCCATATTCAATTTCAGGGATTGCTGTGGTGCAAACATTTTCTAGCAACAAAATGTTTCTTCCATAGTTTTGCAACTTCTCCCTATTCTTGCAAGATGAGTAGTGGAGTGTGGAGCAGGGTTTGAAAAATCAACAAAAATCGCTCGAAAATTGCGATTTTGATCGTATCGAGCCGGCTCGATAAACGGAACTAGTCGACAAACCGATCCAATTCAAATTCAAAAAAGGGAAATTTGGAGAAAAAAAATTTATCCAAAAGTTCCCTAACATTATTATTAATAGTTTTTTGACATTTGCTATGAAATTTGGAGAGAAAAAAGTTTTGACAAATTATTCTTGATTGTACCGATTTTCTCTGTAAACCGATCGAAAATCAAACAAAATCGGTTAAACCGGTTGGTTTTTTAATTATTTCATTGTTGTTTGACTGCCGATTCCAATAGTTTAACTTTAAATTTTGTTTAATTTTTACTGAGCGGGTAGCAATTTTTAAGCTCGATCCGATAACGTAAACCCTGGTGTGGACTGTTGCGCTATCAGCGTGAGGTTATGGCTGTCGAATGGGCTCATGCAAGGGAGTTTGGTTTTGGGGGGATAGAGGTGAAGTGGAACATGGTTTGTGACCTTGTCGGCTGGGAATGTGTTCGAATCCCTAACACAGCGAGTTTCATATTTTCACCTTTCTCAATAATGCAAAAATTTATGGTAAATGTAACATAAACAAATTTATGCAGAGACGTATACAAAAAAGATCTTTGAAAAGTTCGATCGTCCGCGTACTAATGCGGCAATTACCTAGGAGAAAAACTATCCTCCGGTATACTGTTAGATTCTATCCCAACGAGAAACCTTGTGAAGCTCCCTTCCCTATTTTTGAAAGTAGAAAGGTATATTCGTCGGCTCCATCTAAACCGACGAAAATAATAGTATTTTCGTCAGTTAATCTAAAACCGACGAAAATTTAGTAAATAATCGTCGGCTTGGAGAGAGCCGACGAAAATAATTATAGGCCGACGAAAATAATATGAATTCCTGTAGTGTTTGTCCCTGCTCTCTCCACGTCGAGCGCTGGTGACCAATTCATCGCTGGTGGCCTTGGGCCGGCCATTCGATCCGGGAGTTGGCACACATGGAGTGGGGCGTAGGCAAGAGCTCGGCTAAGAATAGGCATGCGCAGGGTTCACAATACCGCGGTAAACCGCTCGGTTTTCGTGAAAACCGAGCGTACCGAGCCGGCTCGGTAATGAAAACCGAGCGGTTTACCGCTCGAATTCAAATCCAAATTTAAAAATTTCAAAAAATTTGAGAAAATTTGTTGAAAAAATTCCTAAAATTAGTATTAATTCATATATTGCCAATGGTGAAAAAAATTTCAAAAAAAATAATGTTTGGAGATGTTTTAGATGTATTACAAATAATAAAAAATAAAATAAAAAGGTAGCATGTGGGCTGTTTGGAGATGTTTTAGAGGTATTACAAATAATGAAAATAGAAAAATCAAAAAGAAAAAGAAAAAGATCATGCAACAATACTGTACTAATATAGCATACATATTAGCCGTAGCCCCACAGGTAATGTTTAATTTGCATATTTCATTTCATTGTAACTTTATATTATACTAATATAGCATCCATACAGGTCCAACATGAATTATGCCTACTTCACAACTTCAATTAAAAAGTATTATAACGTAAATGGTGTTGACAATTGAATGGTAGTGAAATTGCTACGTGGTTATGTAAATATGTATCTTTGCACCTGTGTGATTGTAATATTGCAATGAAGATTATTTATTGATACATTATTGTGAAATTTCTAATTTACAACTTCCAAATGTCTAAATTATAGCAAAGATCATGTCGAATTTTTTTTTTCGAATTTAAGAGATATCATTCTGGAGTTTTTTCTGGTCTTCACATACCTTATTTATATATTTATTACATTTTTACTAAAATTTAGCCTTCCTAGTATTTTTACAAGTTTTTTTTTTTGCATTTCCCCTATTTTTTGGTGATTTCCCTATTTTCCGGTTTTTCTCCATATTTTTCGCGGTTTTTTACCTAAATCGAGCGGTTTTTCGCTCAAATCGAGCGGTTTCAGTTTTCTCGGTTTACCTAAAAAACCGAGCGGTTTTTCGTCAAAAACCGCGGTTTTCTTGCCAAAAATCGCGTGAATTTGGCTCGAATTCAAATTTTTTTGAATTTGCAAACGTTCGGTTTTTCGCGGTTTTCGAACGGTTTTTCGCGAAAACCGGTACCGCGGGGCTAGCGAAATTTGAGTTCGAAACGGTTTTGTAAACCCTGGGCATGCGTGATAGTGGCCATAGTCCAAGCGCGCATGTGAAGGCAATGATTCTGAAACTTCCCTGAGCTTGATTTTTGTTGAAACTTCTTCGATCCCTTTTGAGATCAGCTCTTAAACTTGTTTTTTGTTGAAAATTATTCGATCCCTTTTAAAGTCGCTTCTGAAACTTGATTTTCGTTGAAACGCACATTTGAAACTTCAAGTTTTAGTTGTGAAACCTCGAGTTCCATTTTTGAAACTTCATGAAACTTTGAAACTACAAGTTCGAGTTTTGAGACTTCATGAAAAACCTCTTCAAGTTTCAATCTTGAAACTTTTTGAAACAACAATGTTCAACATCTAAAACCTCATGAAACTTCAAGTTTGAAACTTCACCAATCCTTTTGAAACTGCAAGTTTCAGAGACTTTGCAAGAGGAGGTAAGAGAGGCCAACGATCAGGCTCCGCATGCTTCTCTCCATGTGCGGAGGAGGATGGCGAGTTGTCACCCGTGTTCTATTCACACAAGACTGAGAAATTTTATGGTGCATTATACTAATACTATAAAATATATAGTAGAAATCATATCTAACTGTTGATGTGTTAAGGATATTTCTACTACTCTACTATCTGATCTATTGAATCAAAAAGAATTAACATTTCATATTCAATTTAGGTCATGTTTGGCAGAGCTTCAGCTCCACCAGATATGTAGATTTGATGGAGCTAGGTATTCATAACTCCACCAGATCCGTGAAGCAGGGCTGTGGGTTTATTAAGAGTGTTTAGGTGGATCATCTTATTTACATTTTAGAATAAAAATATAAACGTAATTCACTTTATTCTAGCTTACAAGTTTCTAATCTAAAATAAAATTGAGATCTAAAGCTCTACCGATCAGGACCTTAGTGTCATAAAAAGAGCTCCTTCTGAATATTGGACCAATCTCCTGGACGCCCACTTCTCTCCTCTCTCTCTCTCTCTCTCTCGCCAGGGTTTGTCTTTATCACGATTTTACCCATCCATGTTACACCTAGAAATCGAAAGGATAGCGATCAAATCAAAAGACGGTAAAACGTGTTGCGTCGTGATTTTAGCAAAGCAGCAGCAGTCCACACTATGTCGGCATGATCGCGCCTATGCACAAGGCCAGTACTTACCTTGGCCAATCATCAGTTCCGATCCGAGGTTCAATTAACCTTGCACCTGCCACCTAATCTCCTGGGCAGTACGACTGAACCAATGGCCATCGAGGAAACAAAGTTGGCCACGTGAGTATGCGACGTGTACGGGAAGTACGTACGTACGTACTCCATATAATTAAGGATGTCGCCTTGCCGGACAGAGAGCTGCTCGCAGCGATGTCCGTACGTGCGCGCGCGCGCGCCTGCGTACATGTACATCACGGCCTACCTTGGGAAGCAGTGCCTGAAATATCCCATGACACCATCATGCCGGCCGGCCAACGATGTGATGCGAGTGACACGACCGGCGCCGCCGCCGCCATGATCGACCGCTCCACTTTGATCCCTTGCACAAAAAGTGATGCGCATCTGCTCTGACGCTCCTTTTCTGAAGTGTGTTTTAGTGTTAGACTATCTCCAGCAATTTCTTTTTATTCTATTATCTTCCCTATTCTCTTCCCCATATTCATTCTTTTTATTTTCTACCATCTCCAACAGCTTCCCCTCGAGAGAATTTGTGAAGGGATTGGAGGGAGAATCTCTTTCTATACAGATTCTCTATTCAAATCCTGTCCGAAGAGAATCGCGAAAGGAATCCGCTAGCGCACCTGGGATCTGTTCGGGAAGGAATTTGAAGACTGAAGAGAAGCTGCTGGAGATGGTCTTACATACATGTGAAACCACGAAGCAGAAGACAGAAAGTTTGCGTACGTACAAATCGCGAGGAACAGCAAGAAGAGACTAACAAATCGTAACAAGAGCTAGCTGTACATGTATTCACACATCAAAATGTTACGTACACACGCAGGAAGTGATGCGCCATCGCATACTGTACAGTTGCATTGTAGCGCACAAGGAAATTAGAACACGTATGTTTGTACGTGACTACGTGTACATGTGCACGTGTTTATCTGTAACGAGAACCCAAGGAATGAACCAATCAAGAGAGGTGCACATGGACGCTCGCCGGCCGGCCTACGGTACCGATGACCGCGCTGGCCGGCTCCGGTGGCCTATGCCTGGGCCGAGGCCTGTGCTGCGTCGGAACAGCACGGCGGAGGTTCCGTGGCTGCCGGCGCCGCTGCCGCCACCACGAGGGCGCGGCGGCAGGAGGGGCACGTCGAGCTGGACAGCAGCCACACGTCGACGCACGCCGCGTGGAAGCCGTGGCCGCACGGCGGCAGCATGCGGACCTCGTCGCCGCGCGCGAACTCCGCGAGGCAGATGGCGCACTCCGGCCGCTCCTCCCCCTTCCCACCCTCCTCCTCCTGGAACGACAAGGTCGGCAGCGACTGCAGCGCCGTCTTCTTGAGCCCCTTGCACGTCGCCGGCGGCATTGGCTCCGCGGGCTCCGCCTCGACGGTGAAGGCCGAGGGGTTGCACAGCCGCGAGCACCGCGCGACGACGGCGAGCCCGACGACGCAGAGCAGGAAACAGAGCACGGCAGCGAAGATGAGGAACGTGTCCGTGTGGACGGCACCACCGGCGGACGCCGGAGGCGGCGTGGCTATGGCGGCCAGGTGCTCGACGGATTGCAGGTGACGCATTCTAAGTGGGACAGGAGGCCACTGTGCAAAGGAGGGGCCAGTTTAGGCCAGTGTTTGTAGTGGGAGCTAGCTAGCGAACTGGAGGAGGCAAGAGATGTGCGTCGGGGCTTCGTTTTATAATGTGATGAGATGTTGAAGGTGCAGGATAGGGGTAATTTAAAGCTCAAGTGGAGTGTCACTTTTCAACAATTCCTCTTGGAATTTAAAGAACATCCACTGGCTTTTGATTTCTCTCCATAATTCTCTCTGATTAATATCAACAAAGGTTAAGGCTATGTGTGGGCCGATTAACTATCAAAATGTGGTTGTAAATAATAATAATTTTATTTATCTAAAATCCTTTATGTTAATGCAAAGGAAAGAAGGCTAGAAATAATCACATTAATTAGAGACTCCTCTCACATTAATTCAAGTTTATCCATCAATATATATAAAGTGGTTAGATTGATACAAAATTGGTTATTGTTAATATATATAAGATTTGTTGTGAAATAAACTCTAATACACTCCCACCATTTCGCAATATAACAACCACATTAACTAGAGATTCTTCCCACAGTAATTCAAGTTTGTTCATCGATATATAGAAAATAGTTAAATTGATACAAAATTGGTCGTAGTTAATATATACAAGATCTGTTGTGAAATATATCCCTCTATTTCACAATATAAGATCATTTTCGTGTAAATCAAGAGCATAGTTGTTTCAAAATCTCCGCTCTACCCTTGCTTCAATATAATAAATATGTTGAATGGTCGAACTTTGCTATTTTATATAAGTGTGTATGGTCCAATGTAATTAATTGTTTTTTTTATATTTGTACGTTCTTGGTTTATGTATACGGTGGACTCAGATAGAATAATATTTGCCCAACTATCATTTTACTATTTCACAATATTTGTCCAACAACTATTGAACACAAACCAAGGAAGCACAGGCTCTAAGTAATAGCAAAATAGAATATGATTATGCTTGCTCCCAATAACTAACATATTTCAGCCACTCGTCATCTTTTAGGTAATCAATATCAAGTACACAATGATAAAGTAAAATAACTACACTCTCAATTCTCTTAGTGGACAAATATTGTGAAATGAAAATTCTCAACAAATGGGACAAATGGAGTGAAACAAAGAAACTACAAATTTTGTGGTATGTAGAAACATATCATCATACATAAAGCGGTAAAAGTATTTAGATAGCAGTAGTCCCTCTCACAAAAAAAAACTATTAAACAATACTAAAAATTTAATATACATGATAAAAAAAATAGAAATCTAGAAATCTCCACCATAATGGAAAGAAATAAAATTAATATTTTATATTGATCACGATAAAATTATTGTTTCTACGCTATATTACGTGGTGGATCCATCGAATCATGTAAAATCAATAATTATGTTTGTAGAAATATTGCTAGCCTATTCTTGTGTACGGGTTGATATATAGATAATTTTCTAAATTAGGTACGCGATTGATCTAAATTTATGCAGGTAACAAGTCTAACGTCTAGTCGACATATGATGTAGTTAGTGCTTTGCTAGCTCGCAAACTTAGTCTACGTATTGGACGGGACATTTTAACAGAAGCAGGCGTCGAAATGAGCATGAAAACCATACGTACGTAGTTCTGAAAAAAAAACGGAGCACGCGATTCCACCAACAAATGCTAAAAACAAAACGCCCAGTAGACAGAGAGTAAGAGGAATAGTACTCGACCACAAGACCCACGTGTAGGGTCATGCGTCGCATTCAATATTCTCCTATATTAGCTTTTTAGACATCAAACACAAAGCTATGAACTAATATTTTGCTATATCAGCTATAAACGCTATAGCTAGCAATAGCTCTGCTATATATGCCGCAGTTTGTATATAGCGATGGATCCGTTATTCTACGTAGATACTCACGGACCAAAACATTGGACCCATTTTGAAATCCAACATTATTAAAAGATCCAACTACATCTCTTATCTCTACTATTCTAAAGCAGCACTTGGTGGCAGTGGTCCATTCTTTCCACGTCATTAATTGTCGCTTAATTGCCCTGCTTAATTGCCCTACGCAAGAAACGAAGCGTTGATTTAATTAGCCAACTTTCGCAAGAAACGAAGCGTTAAAGATAGATGTTTGATCTTGTGAAATAATTTTTTTTATTTTTTAATCTTTATTTTTCGTAGCAACGCACGGGCATGTAACTAGTAAGCCTCAACTATGAGAAAACCTAATAAAAGACCTCATCTCGTCCTTTTTAAATAGTCAGCATTCATATTTTTTAATGATTAATTTATTATTATTAAGAACATTATGATATATTAATCACTTATGACCTTTGACATGTATTGACATGTTTGTTGATTCTGAACTTCACTCATACTCTTATTATAAAAATATCAATACCTTCTAAAGTACCGTACTTTTATGATTTATTTGGAGGTGACTTATATTATATTCACATTTATTTTTTAAATTTTGAAAACGCGACAAATGATAGCTTGTGCGATTTTTTCAATTTCGGTTTGGTCATCCTGCACCCCACTGTGCCAACATTCGAGGAAATGCTGTGCAAAAATTGGACCTAGATCTTCTGCGATAAATTCCACGGCACCCTTCTACCGCATACGACGTGCTTGTAGGGAAGAGAATTAATTGTGCGACCTGTCTAGTAGGTTCAATGCATGATCTTGGATCGATTCTCGATTTCTCCCAGCCAATTAGGCAAACACAAGCGCTAGCTAGCTAGTATTAATTCGGAGCAACAAAGAATCCGGCGTCGAAAGCGATTTTTGTCGTAAAGATCAGCGCATACGGCACGGCCTAATTAAAACCCTCGCTCACGAGCCATGAGCCCACGACGCGCAAGTGGGAGTGATCCGAAAGCAACAGCGCCGGCGCCCCTTCTGACGGGATTGTAAGTGGAGTGGACGAGCGAGTGGGAGTGGCGACCCCAACGACAAGCCAGCCGGCCCAGCAGCTCAAATCAAACGTTTCTTTCTTCCACTCGGTCAGTTATCTACTCCGGATCGCAATCTAGATGGCAATCATGGTGATCAGAAATGCGAAGGCTCTGAACTCTCCTCCAAAGCGCAGGATAAGATTGTATACTCCCAACTCTCCTCCGGGTTTCGCAGTGGCGGTGAACAGTGAGTTGATTGAGGGGGTGATTTGCCGCCTTCGGAAAAGCTTGCTCTCTTATCTCTGGAGGACGTGGCTGCCTGGGCCAAACTAAATGCACGTACGGAGGGAGGAGCATGAGAGGACAAGGGACACTTGATCGGAGAGTTGGTGGCGCGTCCTGCTCTTCCATGGCCTCGGTGGTCACAGTGGCCATCATTCACGGTCACGGCCACCTTGGCTAGATGCTAGTAGATGACGATAGAGATGGGGGGTGGTGCTTTTCTGCTGTCCTGCCGGCATTGGAGGGTTCCTATTCCGATGGGGATGTCTGCCCGGCTGCCCCTCTAGTTTCCGCATGCATGTCCATGCGTTTCATGAACGGCGCAGGCTCTCGTCTGCAATTGATGATTGTGTGGGCAGTTGTTTCTGTGTTTTGCGTCGGAGCAGAGGCGCTTTGAACTGTAGTACAGCGATTCAGCGTGCTGTAAACAGTATGCCCCCTATTATTCAGAGGACGGTTCAAAGCCGAGTCATGTTCAGGTCAGCTACGTACTGGTGGAAATTGCGATCTTGGCGTTCATAATTCAGATTGCTGGTGAACATACTTCTTGGCCCACCCAGGCCACGGGCGCTCATAGCCCATGGGCCACATATCAGGCGAATATTTCTATTGGCAGATCGCATTCGGAATTGCTTGCTCCGAAGCATATTCCTCGTGAGTGATAGGAGGCCTTTTTGTGGCCCAGCTACTAGTACTCCACGTCGCCCCCTCACACTCTGCATTTACGAGGAATATGCTTCGGAGCTACCCATTAACAAAACTAATAGTTGTACATTTGGTACCGTTCAATCATTCACATCCCTGAACTTCTTGTGCAATTCTCGCAGTACTATCTATTGTCTGTTCTGTTTCAGGTTTCTTTGAACACCCATATTCGTTGTTTAATTATCTTACCAGGGTGGAAAAGCCTGTACAGAATTTGAACCATCTCTTGTCAGGTAATCAGAAGACGTTTGGAAATCATCCTTGACATCGTACAGAAAGCAGATCGACAAGGGACTAAGCAGGCCTACCATAAGGAAAGCTTAATCCTACATCAGGGAAAGATGAGCTTCTTGCCATTGCTTGTAGTGGCTTCTATTCTATGCCCTTCGTCCAGGTCCTACTCATAGGTGTCATTGGAGCTTTCCTTGCCTCTAGTTACAGCAAAGTTCTAACGGCAAGCGCTCTAAGGGATATGAACAAGGTGAGCTTTCATTAGTACAAAACATTTGCTCCTTAGCTTGCTATTGCTATGCCTGAACCCACTGAAATTTCTGACAGGTTGTTTTTACTGTCTTCACCCCTTCTCTGATGTTTGCTCGCCTGGAGAAGACGGTTACGCTTTCGGCTGTAATTTCTTGGTGAGTAGAATCATCAGATTTTCAGAGTTTGGAGGAATGCAACAATGCAAATAAAGTTACTAAAGTTTACCCCAAATGTCACTTGGCATCCTGACTGCCAGAATTAATAGAATGTCTCAGTCAGACTTCTCTGAATTTTAAAGAGATTTTTGTTTGAAGAGACATACTTACCTGACTAGTAAACAATCTTACATAACAAAACCTTTTGTTCAGAGGATATATCCAGTAAGCAGTTTAATATATGGGCAGAGTATATAGAATATCTACCTGCAGTTTCGTTTGTTGGTATCTCAACTTAAGGGCACTAACACAAGCTTTGTAACATACAGGTGGTTCATGCCAGTTAATATAGCAATCACATTCTTAGCTGGTGGTATTCTAGGTTGGGTAGCATGTAAGATCTTGAAATCACCGCAACATTTCCGAGGCTTGATCATTGCCCTCTGCTCAGCAGGTTCAGTTTCCACAGTGGATTGCATGTTTCATTTTCCTTCATACTTTGCTGATGCTGGTATTAACAGTGTCCTAAACCGACAAATGCAGGAAATCTCGGCAACTTACTCTTGATCATTGTTCCACCTGTCTGCGACGAAGATGGCAATCTGTTTAGAAAAGATCGGAGCCGTTGCCGCTCACGTGGACTCTCCTACTCATCATTGTCCATGGTTGTAAGCAAAATTTGCTAGATCACATTACCTGAAGGATTAAGCTAGTAGTTATCTGCTTTCTGACGCTGGGAGAACTATTTTACTCCATCTCTGCATCTTGGTGACCTGTTCATATGGACGCATACGTACAGCCTCGTGCAGAAGTCAGGTAAACTGTATCACAAGATGCAGTCGAAAAGTATTCAGTTCCCTGCCGACAGCAACGAGGAGCATTCTGCGCAAGACGCGGAGCAAGCCAAAGCACATCGTGAAGCTGCCTATGCTGATGAAGAAGCGCCTCTCCTGATGTTTGTTAAACCGGCTGAACACAAGGATGAGAACCAAATTGTAAGTTCAGAATTGTCCATTATACATGTGGGTTCGTTCCGTTGACATCTTCAGACAAACTGACTTGTCAGAAATACAGGAAGCTCCACTTCTGCCCTGCGAGAGCGAGATTGCTAACAAAGGCTTCTGGACAAATCTGAAGGAAACCGTCCACTAGGTTATTCTGGAGTTGATGGCACCACCAACGGTATCTGCAGTATGTTTCTGCTTAACTAGTTACAGCATTTTATCATATCAACTTTCATCCCTCACTTCACATTTGCACATGATTGGACTAAGGTCCTGTTTGGTACGGTTCCAGATTCTAATAGAAACGGAAACAATTTTAGATTCTTGGTAGAAACGTTTCAGGTAGAATCAGAATCACTGTCTGAAAACCGTTTGGCTAGCTGTCTGGATTCTGTGAATCGGGGTGGAACGGGGTTGAGGGCGATTCAGCCCCGGCGTGGAAAAAGAAGAAACGTTCCGAGGAGAATCGTTCCGAGCTTTAGCCCGTTTGGCTGGGTTTCTCCCAGATTCTAGTAGAAACGGCCCGGTTCCAAGTTGCCAAACGGGGCCTAAATTTGTTCCGTTCAAGAAGATTGGACTAAATTTGATGTTACCCTGTGCCAGATATTTCGATGTTGTTGGCCTAGTGCCGTGGTTGAAATCGCTGGTCATCGGAGACGGTGCCGCTCTCAGAGTCATCCAGGATTCCCTCCAACTAATGGGGTGTTACTCCCTCCAGTTCTCTAATACAAGTCGTTTTGGAGTTTTGCTTGAGTGCTTGAAAAGATATCATTTTGGAGAATTGAAGTGTTTGTTGGTCAGTATTGCCCTCGTAATTAATACACGCGTACAAATTTGATTACCTTTCACATTGATTAGTCCTTTAGTTTCCCCAAAGCTAGCGGACTCTTGGCTACGCGTGAGAGTTAATTACTCTACATGCATGCATGCGTCCAAAGCTAGGCGCTAGTACTCCATGCGTGCATTTCATCTACTTAGAGAAGAATAACATGTGCAACACTTTGATTTGTTGCATTCCTGGTACATTTGCCAAGCACAAGCGCGAGCGTGATGCTGCCGTCGTTGTTGCCGCTGCCACAACCGTCGTTGCTGTCACTGCTGCCGTTGTTGACGCTGTCACCGCCGCCGTCAAAACTACTGCTACCATCTACTGTAAAGCCGTCGCAGGGATGCTGCTGTACCAGCATAAGTGATGAAGATACACCATCATTGTTTTATTCGTTGTAGCAGCCGTCGTTGACATCGACGCTGCCATCCAAACTACTGTCATCATCTACCTCATCTATCTGGGAGAGTGATCAAGATACACAAGATTTTATTAAAGATACACTAGATGTTAGTGCTTCAAATTATTAACATAAAACTTGACATTGTAGGACCACATCAAATTACATCAAAATATGAAACTTCACAGTAGCACTACACCACTACTCCATGTTTTAGAAAAATTTGGGCATAAGCAATTTATACATAACCTTAGCGATTTCTTGCTACCAAACCAGTAGCTTCTCGAAACCATCGGGTAGACACCTTATGTTGAAGTTGCATTCAAAGGAGTTTTTGACATCATTACATCCAACCATCTCTTGGACATATTCAGGGTACAACAGCATCTTCATAACTTAGGCTGGTACATCAGCATCCCTGCGACGGCTTCAGAGTAGATGGTAGCAGTAGTTTTGACAGCGGCGATGATGTCAACAACGACGGCGGCGACGGTGACGACAGCTGCGTCAACGTCGATGGCTACGGCTGCAGTCGCGACGACGACAGTATCACGCTCACGCTTGCGCTTGGCAAATGTACTAGGAATGCAACAAATCAAAGTGATGCACATGCATTTCTTCTCTAAGTAGATGCAATGCACGCATGGAGTACTAGCGCCTAGCTCTGGACGCATGCATGCATGCAGAGTAATTAGCTCTCTCGCACATCAAGAGTCCGCTAGCTTTGGGAAAACTAAAGGACTAATCAACGTGAAAGCTAATCAAAATTGCACGCGTGTATTAATTATGGGGGCAATAATGGCCAACAAACACTCCAATTCTCTAAAACAACATCTTTTCAAGCACTCAAGCAAAACTCCAAAACGTGGCTTACATCATGACCTTGGCTTCGCCAATATTGTTAGCATTGTACCTCTGTCGCACACCATGAAGGGAGGAAATGAAGGTTATTGGGATAAATATTACTCCATCCGTTCATTTTTATAAGGCTTTCTTTTTGAATGATCTTGTAGATAAATAGAAGGCTGGCATATAAATTTAATGAGGCCATTCCTTCTATACCCCTATTTATTCTCTCTCAACCATATGCATTTATTCATTACCACCCACACAAAGTATACCTTTTATCTTTCAAAACAATTAAGCAAAAGCATCTAAGTCATTTTCTCTCACATCTTTCTCAATTTCAACGCAATCTTAATTCTTGTGCAAAATTAAAATACGTCTCTATAAAAAATGAACAGAGGAAGCACATTTTTAGTAGTTAATTTGTTTGTTATGAGTTAATTTTTTTATTTTTTTTGTTAGATATTTATTACTGGTGGAAGAGGGATTTGAGGAGAGTTGGGTAGAGGTTGGGAAGGTGAAAACGCGGCCGAAGGGAGTATGGTCCAATAATATCAATTTTTGTATTTTCTTAGATTTAATGTCTTCTTGGTCTAGTTACAGTATAGAGAGAGTATTTACTACCCCCTCTATTCAATTTTATATAGCGTATTTTCTCTTGGCACATATACCAATGAGATATTGATAATGACTATTTAATACATACATGTAGAGTATATAAAGTAAAATTCAATATTTATTAAGGGTATAGTAGTAATATCACATTAATTATGCATTAAAATATGAAATATATCCAATATTTATGTAGGGGACCTTATAAATTTAGACAAGGGAGTAGTCTATACGTCTACTTTGTGGATCCCTTTCGACCACATGCATGGACCGAAACATGTTGTATACCAACTAAATGAAATAAGAGAGGTGTTTTTATGTTTTTTTTAAAAGTTGTACAAATATTAAAGCATGAATAAAGAGTAGATTGTGATTACTTACTTATTCGTTTACTTTAAAATTTGTACAATTTTTATTGGAGGAGAAAATATAAAAACACTGTCTATTTTACATTTTATTATATTCTACATCCCCACTTTTTTTGAACATCACAGGACCTAAAGAGGACTCGCTAAGCAGATATAAGAAGAAGAGATAATCACACTATCCATAATTCTCTTGGGATCATTTTCGAAGGTTCTCTTGGAATGTTCATGAAGATTCTGGGCCTGTTGCTTGAAATCAATAATCCGAATAGCCCAACTCGTCACTTGACAACGAACTTGTCCAACCATTCATCTAACGCCAGGCCAGCCGGTCGGCACACACTTGCGCGTTCACTACCAAAGATCGATGGCAAGTTGGCAACAGATCGGAGTACTGAAAGCAATCGAAAACTCGATCTCCTCGCCAGGGTTCCACTTTTCGAATGAAATTGGCAAAATTTCACGAATTTCGTTCGTACCGCTCGCAATCGAAAAAGAAAACTGTCGGGGGGTCGGGTAATTTCCATAAATTACCTCGGATGCCACCAACGACCAAGCTCGCTCCCGCCCGAGCCACCAGGAGGTCGTTACCCTGGATTATCTAATCGGAACTTGGAAGGCTACGATTCGGCCGATTCGAGCTCGGGCTCAGGTGGGACCGAGAATGCCACGTATTCGGTCGATTCCGAGCTCGAGCTGGGTAAGATGTCCAAGCTCGGTGCGGTCATCGGCCGACCTTACGCGGTCTCGGTCGGTGGGAATAACCACCCGAGCGTAACTTCCGCTGGCCCGCTACGTTTCCGTGGGAGCGTGGCGGATAGATAGGATCCACCAGTTGCCACGTTTGGACGAGGTCCAAACGTGCGGGTAGTGGGGTCATGGAGTTCGATCCTTTGTAAGCTATAAAAGGGTCCCCATCGCGAGGGGGACAACAACAAAGAACAACAACACACGCATGCACCGATTGTAAGACAAGAGTCATACACTCGAGACACTTTGCAAGAGTATACAAGAGCCGGAGTAGGGCTATTATCTCTTCCCCGAGAGGCCCGAACCAGGGTAAACTGCCGTGTCCACGCCGTTGAGATCTGGTGATCCGTTCCTTGAGTAATCCCTCACGCAAGAAGGGGTCACGCTTGGTCCCTCCACCAACAAGTAAGCTCGGCGGGGCCTGTTCCCCAATCGTCGACAGTGGCGCGCCGTCCGTGGGGACCGACTTTCCTTTCGTGAGGAATCGAAGAATGTCGTAATCCTGCAACCACCAGGGCTCTACGCCCGAGATCGGGAAGAGGACAAGCGATTCTTCGACAATGGGCGACGTCGCCGGCATTAAGAATCAAGACGGTTCCAGGAGCTTTTCCCTGGAAGCCGCTGCTGCACCGGAGCAGTTCTTTCGCTCCCAGCTCGACGCCCTCTCGGATGACGAGTACGACGTGCTCTACGATGGTCTGGACATCCCCGACCTCTACGAGCTCGACCAGGGGACCGCTTCACGGGGAGACACCGTGATGTCCCCCTCGCGATCCGTCCAATCCCGTAACGTCTTCGTTGCGGAGGAGGATGGAAATGTCGAGCAAATCCCGGTGAAGCGGCGTCTTCACCGCCACGGCGGCCAAAGAGCACTGCAGTATCCTCGACCGGACGACCAGCTTACGCAAGAAGTCCGAGGTGGCCTGACCGATAAGACCAGGGCCGGTTCGTGAGAATTTCCACGCGTCACGGGACTCGGAGTCGGCGACGGCGATTTAACGAGCTCGTCACCCCGCGTTCCCTCGAGCGGGAACGCCTTCAAGCCCTGGCCACGGTGGTGCGCAACCTCGAGAGTTTCTGAGCAGTCGACCTAGAAGCCATGGGCGCGGCCGTGGTCGGCGACCTCGAGGAAATCGCCACGCAGACATAAGGCGGCGGAGGCCTCCGGAAAGGGACGCCAGAGCAATTCGAACGCCGCGCCGGGCGTCCGAGCGCCACCACCTCGACGACTCACGCACCGCACCCAGAGGATCGGGCGCGAAGGCCGGGCTCGGGAGGGCACCCGAGCAATTCCCGGGGCTCCTCGGGACCAGCGGAAATCGAGCCACAGGCGTAACCGGGCCGAACATTCCTCATCGGGCCACTCCCCATCCTACAGGCGTAGGGAGATTTTCTCTCGCCTGGGCCCACTAACCTCGGGCTCGGCTGGTGGGGATCGCCCCGACCGCCGCGCTCGTGGTGATCGCCCCGACAGTCCCGTGTTCGGGTGCAGGGCGTTCGCGACGTCGCTGCGACGAGTGACCTGGCCGACAAGGTTTAAGCCGGGTCACATCGAGAGATTCGATGGGACTCAGAACCCCGACGAGTTTCTCTCGATCTACACCACGGCCATTTTAGCTGCCGGGGGTGATGAAAGGGTGATGGCCAACTTTCTGCCCACAGTCCTGGACGGGCCGGCTCGGACGTGGCTATTCAACCAGAAGGAGAACTCGATCCGGTCCTGGGCCCGGTGAGCAAAGCACTCTCGAGCCAACTTCCAGAGTCGCTACGCCCGCCTCGGGAAGGAGCGCGACCTTGAGCGCCTGACATGCACGGAGGGCGAGACTCGCGCTGGTCAGCCGCTTCATGCAAGTGCGCCAATTCCATCCCGAGCATCTCGGATGAGGCGGTCGTCTGGGCTTTCAAGTTCGGGGTCCGAGACGACGCTTTACTCAGGACCTCGAAATCCACCCGGACATCACACCAACGAGCCGCTCCGCATGGTCGATCGTTACGCTAACGCGACGAGGCCGCCCAATGGAAGAAGCCGCTAGACGAGGAAAGCTGCCCTCGGCCCGGGCTCGAAGGGCGTCAAGCCGAAAGAGCGTAAGCTCGATCGAGAAAAATCAAAAGAAGAAAAATCCTCCGTCTCGGCATGGTGGCGACCATCGAAGACAACGGCCGACCTCGCGATCGTATAGGGGGAGCCAGAAGGAAAGGGTCGACCAGGTTCAGCGAACAACGAGCGTAACCGGACGACCAAGAACGCGCGACCAACGCGGGCGGGCTAGTGCCTATTTCTCGCCCGCTCCACCAGGCGCATGGGCATGACCTTCGAATTGCGTAACGTGGGCCTCCCGCCCGAGCAGTTCTACAACCAGAAGGGTCCCATGCCCACGCCCCGAGATGGAAGGAGACGTCAAGGGCAAGAAGCCCGCCGAGGAGCAAGACACCGACATGGAGTACCAAGAGCCGAGAAACCACATCGCCGTGATATTCGGGCTCCGCCGCCTATGGGTCGCGTCGGGAGTTAAAGGAGGCCGCGCGAGGTACTCCGTGTCACTCAGTGGAAGCCTCCTGCTCAAGACTCAAGTGGTCCGAGCTACCGATCACCTTCTCCAAGGACGCATCGCCCTCCGGGATGACGAAACCCCAAAGGCTTCCGATGGTCGTTAGCCCAACGACCGCAACACCGCAGAGGTCGGGTCCTTGTGGATTGCGGGAGCTCCCTCGACCTGATATTCGCCAGGGTCTTGGACGAGATGCGATCCTCGCTTCCAAGATCAAAGCCTGGTGGTCCCGTTCTACGGATAGTGCCCGAACGTCGGTCCAGGCCGCCGCCAGATCGTCTGCCCAAGAACGTTCGGCAATCCGAGCAACTTCCGAACGGAGCCGATCACGCTCAAGTGGTCGATTTCGAGTCGGCCATAACGCGATCCTGGGCCGACCAAAGACTCGCCAAATTCATGGCCGCCACTCACCACGGTATCAATGCTTGAAGGTCCCGGCCGTGGCGTGATCACGGTCAAGGGAAGCCCGAAGCAGCCCTAAATCGCGACGAGAGGGCGTTAGACATGGTCGGTCAATCGCCTCAACAAGGGCCCGAGCAAGAGCCGAGGAGTTCCCGCCCAAGGCTAGCCTCCAAGCCGGAGGAGAAACCAAGGCCATCCGTTGTGCAGCGCATGTAACCGGACAAGGTCGTACACGTGGGGCTTCCTAGATCCTAAATAGGAACTCGAGCTCGTGACCTTCCTCCGGAGAAGCGCGGACACGTTCGCTCGGGAACCGTCCGACATGCCCGAGTCCCAAGGAGGTCGTCGAGCACAAAGCAGCGCTCGGCTCGACAAAAGCCTGCGGCAGAGCTCAGCGCTTCTCCCCGAGAAGCAAGCCATCATCGAGAGGAACCGGACAAGCTCCTCAAAGCCGGTTTCATTCGGAGGTCGACCATTCCGAGTGGTTGGCCAACCTGGCTTATCGTGATGAAAAAGGGGCAAGTGGCGCATGTGTGTCGATCACACGGGCTGAATGCCGCATGCCCGAAAGACAATTTCCGCTACCTCGGATAGACCAGGTTGGTCGACGCAACGGCCGCCCGAGGCGATGAGCTTTCGACGCCTACTCAGGCTATCACCAGATCGGCATATCGCCCGACGACGAGGAGAAAACTTCCTTCGCCACGCCGCTTGGCACATTCTCGCTACGACCATGTCCTTCGGTCTAAGGAACGCCGGAGCGACCTTCCAGCGCCTTTATGCGAGAAAACCTTCTCGAACCAAATAGGTCGGAACCTGGAAGTGTATGTAGACGACATAGTCGTCAAGAGCAAGATGGCCTCGGACCATGTATCCGATCTAGAGGAGACTTTTCATAACCTCAATAAGCATCGAATAAAGTTAAACCCTGAAACATGTGTGTTCGGGTCAAAGCCTGCAAGGTGCTCGGATACATGATCGGCCCACAAGGAATCGGGGCCAACCTAAAAGATAGAAGCCATCGAGAACATGCGACCACCGACTTGCACTCGGGAGGTCCAGTCCTCGACCGAGAATGGCGGCCTTAAGTCGCTTTCATCTCGCGGCTCGGGAACGTGGGCCTACCTTTCTTCAAGGCGCTCGGAAGCACGACGGTTTCGCGTGGGACAGATGAAGGCATCAGCTCTTTCAAAGAGCTTAAGCTATATTTGTCAAGACCCTCGATCTTGACCACGCCAAGAATGGGAGAGGTTCTCTTGCTCTACCTGGCCGCCACACCTCAGGCGGTGAGCGCCGTCTTGACGGTAGAACGGGACGGGGTGCAGCGCCCGATCTACTACGTCGGCGAAAGTCTTACACGGACCAAAGGAGCGTTACCCGAGGTCCGTAAACTCCTTTATACGCTCCTCGTGGCCTCGAAGAAATTAAGACACTACTTCCAGTGCACACAAAATCCAAGTCCCGACCAACTTCCCGTGAGAGAAATTCTCGGGAATCAGACGCAAGCGCGGATCGCGAAATGGGCCATGGAGCTCGCCGGTCGAGATCGAATTCTCGGCCGTAACCGCGATCAAATCTCAGGTCCTAGCGGACTTCCTAGCCGAATGGACAAACCCCGCCCGCCCGAACCCGAACTCCAACCAGCCGAGCACGGTGGCCGGGTCATGCACTTCGACGGATCCCGAGCTTCACGATTGCTCTGGCCGGAGTGGTCCTCGAATCCCCTCAGGGGAGCGGATCCAAAGACGCCTCCAATTGCATTTCGCGCAACAAACAACGCGGGAGAATACGAAGGTCCGCTAGCCGGCCGGGCATGCAAAGCGCCGAGTCCAACGACTAATCGCGAAGGGCGACTCGCACCGGTCGCCAACCAGGTTAACAAGGAGTATCGGTGCTCCGATGACTCAATGGCGCTTTACCTGGCTGAAGTAAGGAAGATGGAAAAGTACTTGAAACTTCAAGTACTATACATCCTCAGGAAGGACAATGCCCTGGCCGACCATCTATCGAAGGTCGGTTCCGCCAGCTTTCGCTTCGGCGGTGCTCATCGAGCACCTCTATAAGCCCTCCATACCCCGGGAGGAGGCAACCGAGACAGGTGGTACCGTCTCCTTCCTCGAAAGCAGGATGCGAATTGGATGACGCCATTCATCCAATACGCCGTGCACGGGACCGCCGAGGAGGAAGCCGAGAAATCCCGGCTAGTGAGGCGCTCCTCGACCTATAAAATGGTCGAGGGCCTCTTATACCGCAAAGGCGCGCTTGGCATCCTCTCCAAGTGCATCACCCAAGAGGAAGGCAAATATCTCCTCAAGGATATCCATGACGGGATGTGTGGAGCTCACTCGTCCTTTAGGACCTTGGTGAGCAAAGCCTTCCGATTGGGTTACTATTGGCCTTGGCCGACGCACGCTCAATAGTGACCTCCTGCCGATCTTGCCAGTTCCATGCTCGGAAGGTCCATCACCAAGATACGGCGCTCTGAGACCATGCCGCTAACCTGGCCATTCTCGCTTGGGGCATCGACATACTCGGTCCATTTCCCAGGGAAGGAGGGTTGTAAATACTGCTCGTCGCAATCGACACCTTCACTAAATGGATCGAGGCCGAGCCTATATCAACCATCTCGGCACAGGCGGCTAAAAGGTTCTTCCGCAATAATGTAGTAACCCGCTTTAGCGCTCCGAGTCGCCTCATTACCGACAACGGCACTCAGTTCACAAGCGAGGTGTTTCAGGCTTATTGCGAGGAGGTCGGGACCAAGATATGCTTCGCATCCGTGGCCCACCCACAGAGCAATGGGGCGCCGAGCGCCGCGAACGGGCAGATCGCCCAAGGAATCAAGAAGAGAGTCTTCAAGAGCCTCGACGGCATGGTCGCCTGGGTGGATGAACTACCCCGCCCTTCCTGGTCACCGCACCACGACGAAGCCGAGCTACGGGGAGACCCCTTTCACCAGATATGGCGCGGAAGCCGCCCTACCCGTCGAGGTTGTCCTAGGATCCCCAAGGGTGAACCTAGCCGATAGCATCGACGCAGAAGGCGAGCGCCTTCGACCTCGACCAGCGGAGGCGTAATTCGTGAACGGGTTCGCTATGCGATCCGCGGTCTACCTGCAAGCACTTCGCAGCACGCCGCTAAATCGGTACGACCAAGGACCTTGCACGCCGGCGATCTCGCTCGCGACGGGTCCAAGACTCATCAAAGCCAACAAGCTAACGCCAAGATGGGAAGGTCCTTACACGGTCGTCTCAACAAAGACGCCCGGCTGTCCGCCTTGCAATGGAAGATGGTCGAGAACTAGCTAGCACTTGGAACATCGACCAAGCTGCGTAAGTTCCATGTCTAACCACACTCGCCTACCTTTTAATAAATTTTGTCACCTCGTCTTCTCGTTCTTTCTCTCTCTCTTTCTCCTTTACCTCCGCAAAAATTCTACGATTAAGCTCGACCAGGACAAAGTGTCGAGGCAGGTCGGTCGTCGGGGCAAAACACCGTCGACAAGAGCTCGACCTCAAGGGCTTCCTTCCTCGTAAGACGACCATCTTTTTCGCGGTAGACCTCCGCCGCAAGCAAAGATTCGCACAGACACCCTTACGAACGGTTCCGAGCTTAAGTCGGCCGGTGGGCGGCATCGACGCGTACCCTAAGAGCCACACGGTCCTCAGAACTCTACTCCGCCAACGAGGTCGTGCTCATGATCACGCCCACGACCTCCGTTGGCGGCGGGCTATAGGGGTACCAAGTGGCCACGACCTGCAGACTCTCACGCGAGGTAGCTACTCCCTAGTACGATTGACCGCTAAGTCACGTAAGGTCAAGTAAGCCGAACAAGGAACCGCGACACCAAACAAATTGTTATCATCTCGGACAAAACAACAAAAACGTTTAGAGATAGATAAACGCTCTTTCTATGTTCAATCGGCGGTTTTCCTTAAGTTTTTTAAGGTAAAGACAGGAAAAAGAAAATTACAGGAGCCCAAGACGCTTCGCCCCGGCAGAGCGACGAAGCTCGTCCCGCACCGAGTCAAGCTCGGACTCAAGGTCGAGCACCCGCCGGCGAAGCTTCGACCTTTGCTTGCCGCTGTCGAAGTCGCTGGACTCCTCCCGCTGTCGGGTCGATTGTCCTTTCGGCTTCGCGGCGTCGCGCAAGGTCGCCACTGCGTGGCTTCAAGGCTCGACCTTGCCTGGCCGCTTCCGGCCGAGGCGCCTCGAGCTCGTGGCACGGACTCCTCCACCTTCCGCCGGATCTCGGCCTCGAGAAGATGTCGGCTCGGCAACCCGCCGCTCGAGCTCCGCGATCTTGGCGTCTGCTCGGCTTGGTGCTTCGCGACAACTTCGGCAAGACGGTGGCGGCATGGAAGTCCTCCATGGTGGACTCCAGCACCTGCGCGGCAAGGTATTTCAGGTCGTGATCGAATTTTTTTTGATAAAACGCATGAGTCAGGAGTACTTACCCAATAAAGCCGAGCCTCCAGCCCCTGCTGGAACATCTTGGCGGGTCCTCTGTCTCGCCCTGTTCCCCGGGCGGGCAAGGGATCTCCGCCTCGATCCCTTCTCCTTGATCGGAGGCGGGGCTTGAGCCCGAGCTCCTCATCCCCTCGAGGGCGAAGGAGCTTTGCCCTGGGGACGACCTCCGCCTCCCGGAGAGGAACGGCCTCAAGAGCGAGGATCACCTCCCGCTCTTCTTCCTCCCGGCAGAGTTGCGCCGGGCTCCACCCTTCGGCGTCACGGCCATGGGAGCAACCGGGACACCGGTCAAGATCTGGCCCTTGAGCCGCAGCAGCGGCCCCCGAGCACGGATCAACCGGGACTGGTCCCAGATCCGGCCCTTGGGCTGCAGCGGCCCCCGAGCACGGATCAACTGGGGCACCGAAGTCGGCGGCGGGAGGTCGGTCCCCGATCGAGCAACCTCGGTGCCCGGCAGATCCCCTTCGCCTGGAAGCCGCCTCGCTCACCTACGGTGGCCGGGCTCGTCTCCCAACCGGGGTAGCCGCCCTTCCTCGTCGGACGAGCTCCCGCCAGATCGGGTCCTCGACGCCGGCGCGGCCAGGACCCGGCGTGACGTCATGAGCGCGGGGGGAGACCTCGGCGATCTCCTGGAGAGTCGCGGTGATGATGTCGCTGGCGCCGGAAGAATCCTCGCGGGGAGTTTCGGCCTCGCTCATCACCATCGAGACTCCACGACTATGATGTGGGGATGCCCTCCTTCGCGGCTCGGGCATCGGGCGCGATCTTCCTCCGTGTCTCCTCTTCGGGAGACACGACCTCTAGGTCCCGGAGTTCGCGCTTGGCTCCCCACCTCGACATCGCCGCCACCGCCGCCCGTGGGGCCCGGGCCTCGCGGCTTCAGCTCCGCCGGCCTCGCCGCCCACGACGGCCTCGGCAGCCCGGGCAAGCTCCCTCTCTAGCACGAGGTCAAGAATATCGTCAGCCATCGCTTCAAAATCCCATAACTCCGCACCAACCGCCACACCCACTATAGACGACGTGGGGTTAGTATGGTGCCGGAGGGGAAAGAGACAAACAAGAGGGGAGCAGGAGACTGACCTTGCTCGGCGTCCTCTAGCTGAGCTCGGGCGCGGGCCAGGAGGGCGGCCATGTCCTCGCGCGCCTTTGTCGGCCACAGCGGCCAGAAGAGTCGGCCTCCTGCCGACCTCGGAGACAATCGGCGTTGGGGCGCGGTTGAGGCGTGGCAGGCGACCTGCGGGACCTCGGGACCAAGGGGCGGGTCCACTCGTCCTTCTCCTCCTCGCGGTCCCCGGAGCCGAGCTCGAGCTCACCCGAAGCGAGCTCACTGAAGGGCCGCGATCCGGCCCTCCACCGACCTTCGCCGGACGGCGGCAGTGCGCCTCCATCTTCGCGCGCAAGACAGTGGCGCAACGAGCCATCGGCTCGGGATTGTCTCGGTGTACTCATCCATCCACAATCTTAGTTCACTCACCTCTGCCGGTCCGCATACTCCAAGTCTTTGGCGGGTGAGCGTCGTCGGCCGAACGCTGCGTGTACGCTGGCGGGGACGGCGTGGCCGACGGAGATCGAGCGCGGCGCTTGCGACCGCTTTGTCCTTGGTCTTCGACCCGCCCCGCCAATCGATCCTACCGACACGGCAACTCGAGGGCAACCTTCTCCTGTTGAAAAAGAGAAAAACTCAAATGAGGCTCGGAAGGCCCTCGCGGCCTGTCCGACGAAAGCTTCAAAAAGTCCGACCGTAGACTTACCGCCTCGGTCCTAAGTTATGACGTTGTTCGGGATCCGGCGGCCTCGATGATTTCCTTGCCTTTAGGGGTGCCGAACATCTCGGACACCCTCACATCCACCTGGCCTCGGGCGGAGCTGCATACCACCAAGGGAGAGGTCGTGAGAAGGGGCATCCTGCTCGGAAAAGAAGATCGAGGGCGACGACATACCCGAGCGTGACTCCGGTGATGTCCTGCCACCCTCGACCTTGAAGAAGGGATGCTCCCTCCTCCTAAGGGGCGATATCCGGTTCCTCGACATAGTCCCGGTAACGCCCCACGGCCACCCCAGGCACGTGAGCTCGTTGATCGTCATGAGGATCTTCTCCTCCTCGGGCTCCACGGGCGGTCGGCGTCTCGACGGGCGCGACCTCTGGCGCCGGAGTAGGAAAGCGTGCCGCCTCCGCTTTCCTCAAGTAGAACCAAGAGTCGGCCCAACCCGACACCGAGTCCTGAGCGTGAAGCTCGGGTACTCGTGATGGTCGGCAGGTCGCAGCGGAAGTAGAGCGGCACCGGCTGCGGCGTCTTGGCGAGAAAGGGTGTAGAAGTGGAAGAAGAGACGGGGAGTGGGCTCGACGCCCACGAACCCTTCGCAGAGATGGGTAAAGATGGCCATACTGAGAATGGAGTTGGGGTGGAGGTGAGCGATCTCGCACTCGCAGGAGGCGAGTACGGCCTCAACGAACTCACTTTCGGCGTCCGGAGCCTGCTCATGGCGAGAGCCTCGGTGGAGACGATCTCCCCTCCTCCGTGTAGGCTCTCTCGGCGCCAGGGACTCTCCATGTGCAAGCATCAACGCACCTCGCTTTGGAGGATCTCCACTGCGCTGTCGAGCTTGCCGACGCCGAACCTCGCCATGAGGGTGGAAAAGATGATCAAGGTCGGGGATGAGCGCCAAGGCAGAGGAGTATGAGACGCAGCTGATCGCAAAACGGCCAAGTAAGTCTAAGGGTTTTCTTCGAATGTTTAAAAGCTCCTCCAGAAATGGGAAAGCAAAAGGACTTCCCGCCGTTATGGTCGAGGAAGCCCTAGAGGCACAGAGGGCGCTTGAGGCGCTCGCCATTCGTAAAACGACACGTGGGCACGCAAATCGAAACCGCCCCGCCGTAAAAGACGGTTCTCAGAAGGACGGTTCAGGCTTCCAGGAGAAGGAACCGATTGAGAGGGGCTCACTGCTCGCCAAAGCTGACGAGCTAGGGGAACAAGCTTGTTCCGGAGGAGGTTAATAGCTCGTTGGTCGCGGCAGCTTGTCCGCCGCAGAACCGACATGCTCAGAGAACGGTAGGCCCAAGGGAAGGCCCTCCTTAGACCTCTTCCCACTTGAACCTCTGGGGCTAGCTGTTTGGGGTCGGGTAATTTCCATAAATTACCTCGGATGCCACCAACGACCAAGCTCGCTCCCGCCCGAGCCACCAGGAGGTCGTTACCCTGGATTATCTAATCGAACTTGAAGGCTACGATTCTGGCCGATTCCGAGCTCGGGCTCAGGTGGGACCGAGAATGCCACGTATTCGATCGATTAGAGCTCGAGCTCGGTAAGATGTCCAAGCTTCGGTTTGGCCATCTACGACCTTACGCGGTCTCGGCCTGGTGGGAATAACCACCCGAGCGTAACTTCCGCTGGGTCTGCTACGCTTCCCGTGGGAGCGTGGCGGAAAGATAGGATCCACCGGTTGCCACGCTTGGACAAGGTCCAAACGCGCGGGTAGCGGGGTCATGGAGTTCGATCCTTTGTAAGCTATAAAAGGGTCCCCATCGCGAGGGGACAACAAAGAACAACAACACACGCATGCACCGATTGTAAGACAAGAGTCATACACTCGCAGACACTTTGCAAGAGTATACAAGAGCCGGAGTAGGGCTATTATCTCTTCCTGAGAGGCCCGAACCAGGGTAAATCAGCCGTGTCCACGCTCGTTGAGATCTGGTGATCCGTTCCTTGAGTAATCCCTCACGCAAGAAGGGGTCACAGTTGGTCCCTCCACCAACAAGTAAGCTCGGCGGGGGCCTGTTCCCCAATCGTCGACAAAAACCGTTTCGAATTTCGCTCAGATTAAAATTTAAATTCAAAAATTAGCTGAATTGTCACCTAATGTAGCTCCATTCATACATCCCAAATCGTAAAGATCAAACTCCTGACAACACGCATAAGAGAGTACCTTGAGGGATGGCAAGGTTTCCGCTTGATCGTCTACATCACCGAAGGAGGCGAGATGTGGTGAAGAGGATCTTTTGTTCACGAAGGACCAGGGCGATGCACTCATTGTCGATGTTGTTCTTTGGAACTACTCTAATTCAGCAAAAATCAGAAGAGGGCAAAAAAAAAAAAGAAACAAGCGCTTGTACCAACAAAGCCTCACAGCAAGAATTGAAATGAAGGGGAAAGAATCGTGCAGGATCTAGCATGTCTTGGTCGCAGAGGTCGATCTCTTAGCTAAATCCCCTGCACATGGTGGGGCAGCCGGCAGGGGGAGGGCGTCCGGTGGGAGGCAACGGGAGGCTGGAGACAGTCGGCAGGGCGGCTGGTGGGAGGCGGCAGGGGCAACCAGCAAGGGGCAGGGCGCCCGGTGGGAGGTGGCACCGGGTAGGGCAACCGATCCGCCCAACCCTGGTTCAGATCGGGAGCAGGGTTCAAATTATCGCCGAAATCCCGCGAAATCTCGGTTTTCGGACCCCCCCGAATTCCATAATCCCGGCGAAATTAAAAAACCCTAAAAAAATTTAAAAGTGCTACAGTACCCTATAATTTCGACGAAATTTCGGTGAAATGGACCGAAATTCGACCAAAATTTAAACGGATTTGACCGGAGTTTGACCGGATTGGATTCTCCGAGTCATTTTCCATGTCTGACCAAAATTTCAAAAAAATTTGACGTCGTTTGAACCATTTTCCGTTTAGTTGAATTTTACCGAAATCTCGGCTATTCTCGGCGAAATTTCGGTTTTTGAACCGAAATCTCGGATTTCCCGGTAGAAAAAAAACCGGATTTAAAATTTGAATTTTAGATTCGGTCCGGATTTGATTTAAATTTTTGAAATCTCGTCGAGATTTCGGATTTCAGGCACCCCCGAAATTTTATTCAAAACGAGATTTGTAACCCTGATCGGGAGAGGTGTAGAGGACTAAGAGGAGGATCCTTGGGGAGATTGGGGAGAAGGACTTGTGGGTTGCAGCTCGGAGTGAGGCCTCGAGGGGATAAGGGTTGGGCTAGATAGGATCACCTGTCAAACATCTTCACGGGTAATCGGGTGATAGGGGTAAGGGTGAAGCTCATCCATATCGTATCTGTTTGCCTAATGGATAAAAAATTGCTCTCATTTTTATATCCGTGAATAAAAAAAGAATTACATACTTATCTTTATTAGAGTATTTATGCGCAGACACATAGTTAATAGGTTGTAATTGACATCTCTAAAACTATCTCCAGCAATTTTTCTTCATTCTGTTCACTTCCCCATATTCATTCCCTTTATTTCCTACCATCTCCAACAACATCCCTTCGAAGGATTTTGTGAAGGGATTGGGAGAGAATCCATCACAGAGAGATTCTCTCTTCGAATCCCATCCGAAGGAAATTATTAAGAGAATCCGAAGGAATTTGTAGGCCGAATGAAATCCGCTAGAGATAGTCTAACTCGAACGCCTACTTCGTGGATTCGTTGGGGGGCCGTTTCTCCAAAGCGCGACTCTCCCCCAGGGTTAACCTTATCGCTAGGTGCGATTTTCGGATGAACAGTGAAATTCGATAATCGCAAAAATCGAGCCGAAAATCGGTCGAAAATCGCAAAAAATCGCGTAAAATTCAAAAACCAGATTTTTTGAAAAAAAAATCAAAAAACGTGGAAAATCGACGAAAATCGGTGGAAAATCGACGATTATCGGTGGAAAATCGACAACCATGTTGATTTTTTTTGTTCGGTCGACTTTTGTAGCGATTTTCGACGATTTTTGACGAAAATCGATCGATTTCCACCGATTTTCGACCGGTTTTTGACACGTAATTTTTTTTGAATTTTTGAATTTTTTTGAATTTTTTTTTGAATCGGATCGGTTTATCGACCGGTTTTTGATATCGAGCCGCAGCGATACGTGCGAAAATCGCGAAAATCGACCGGTTTTCGTCGATATTGCGAACCCTGCTCTCCCCCTCCTCCTCCTCCTGACCTCCTCCTATCCATCTATGTGCCCGTTCCCTTTCAGCCTTTCCCCACATAATCCCACGTCGCCTCCCCACCCCGGCGCGATGCTCTCTATCTACTCCCTCGCCAAGCTCCTCCTCGCCCTCCTCCGCGGCATCCTCCTCCACCTCCACACCCCTACCCTCGCCTCTACGCACCACTTATTCTCCACCTAGCGGCGGCGTTTGCCTTGCCCCTTTGCTCTGTCATGCCAAGAGCTCTCCAAAGATCTGGCAGCAACAGTCTCTCCTCCTTGCTGCGCGCCGAGCCGCCTAATGCTCCCGACACCACCAAGCGGAGCGGCGGCCGCCGGAGGAGGAGCTGCCTTAGGCTGCCTCTCGGCGCCGGCGGATGCCGCGTCTGCGCCTGCGACGAGATGGACCCCGCCGCCGCCCCGGGTCGACGTCCGCCGGTGGGCGACGGGGACGACGAGCAGGAGGAGCAGTCCGTCCCGGCCGCGCTCCAGTGCTTCTCGTGGAAGAAGGGGGCCGCCACCGCGAACCACCGGCCGTCGGGAGCTGGCGATAATGTGGAGGTAGCGGAGGAGGCGGCGTCCCTGTCGGTGCTCTCGGACGACGTGATGGAGATGGTGCTGTGTCGGCTCCCGCTGGCCTCGCTCATGGCCGCGCGGTGCGTGTGCAAGCGGTGGAGGGACATCACCGTCGCGCCGCAGTTCCTGCGGATGCGCCGCGAGGGGCCACACCGGACGCCGTGGCTGTTCCTGTTCGGGGTCGAGGGAGACGGCTGGGGCGCCGCTGCCGCCACGTCCGTGCACGCGCTAGACGTAGCCGCGCACCGGTGGCGCCGGGTTGGGACGGGCGGGCTGAAAGGAAGGTCCTTGTTCTCCATGGCCGGCGTTGGGGACGAGCTCTACGTCGTCGGTGGTCGGTCCAGAGGCTTGGATGCCGGTTCCGTGAAGACCAAGACGCACAAAGGAGTCTTGGTGTACAGCCCTCTCACGGGCGCGTGGCGGAAGGCCGCTCCGATGCGGAACGCGCGGTCTTGGCCGGTGCTGGGGGTGTTTGAGATGTCCGTCAGCCGCAGCATTCTCCACGCCCGTGCCGAGATGCATGTCCGGCACGCCAATGCCGGCGGCAAGTTTCGGCTGGGAGGCACCTCCGCGGTGTACGAGGACCCGCACCGGCTTTCGCTCCGCCGCCTCCGGCTTCGGGACGTGCTGAATGAGGACACTGATTCCATTGGCCTCGCTCCTTCTCACGACAAGGTTGCCAAACAAGAGGAGAAGCGAGCGCAGCCAAGGCTCGGCCTTATCGCCGTCGGTGGCCGTGGGTTGTGGGACGAACCACTGGTGTCCGGGGAGATCTACGATCCGGTGGCAGACAAGTGGGTTGAGATTGCCGGGTTCCCCACCGACGTCGGGCTGGCGTGCTCCGGCGCCGTCTGCGGCCAGATGTTCTATGTCTACTGCGAATCCGACACGCTCGTCGCGTACCATCTCGACAAGGGCGTCTGGGTCGTCATCCAGACGTCCCGCCCTCCCCCGCGGCTCCGCGACTACGCGCCGACGCTGGTGTGCTGCGCGTCTCGGCTGTTTATGCTCTGCGTCTCGTGGTGCGACCGCGACGGGCCGGTGAACCGGAGGGAGAAGGTGGTGCGGAAGCTGTTCGAGCTTGACCTTGGCTCGCTCCAGTGGACCGAGGCGTCCGGGCACCCGGACGCCCCGATGGATCCGAACGCGGCGTTCGCCGTCGGCCAGGACAGGATCTACGCCGTGGAGATGTTCAGGATCTTCGGCAAGGTCCTCGACTTCGTGACGGTGTGCCGGGTTTCTGACACCGAGAAGAAGTGGAGCCGGGTTGCCCGGAAAAACGTAGCCACGGAGGCCGACGCCATGTCTTGCAGGCTGAAATCCATGGCCGTGCTGCGCCTCTAATTACCGCTTACCTTTTACATAGCCTGGTGGTTCTTTCGTCCCCCTCCGTCTCGGATTCAGATCCTCCGTCTCTGCCATCGTCTCTCGGCACTGATTCTGAGCAGCCATGTAGCTTAGTACAGCCATTCCATTGCTTGTAGTAATTGCTGTGACTATCCATACTCGTGTTTTTTCAGCTTGGTCTATAGAGGATGTGATCACAACTGTTCCAGAATATGCGACCTCCAAACCCTATGACCCGTTGTTCTTGTTGATTGCTCTTGTCCGGAGCTGAACCAACCAACTTCGCTGGACTTGTACCCCTTTTTAATGCGGGTTGGTTGTCGAATCCCTTTCGATGGTACAACTATTACAATCTAGACTTGGCATGGTCACTCCATTCGGTTGGTACAGGTACAGCTCCAGCCAGCGAGGCCTTGGGTTCCTTTTAAAGCGTCGAGCACGAACGTTGTGACTTAATTATCGCATTGTTGCACTTGTAGGCTGTATAGATTCAGCTGTTGTGGGTACCGTACGGGTGTCAAAATTTTTCATGCTCTGCGTGTGTCCTTGGGGGAGGCATTCTGACGTGTCTAAGGAATTTACCATGTCAGTATGTCACAAAACCGTTGCTGTCCACGGGTGAAGGTTGACTTGTGGGCTTCTTTCGTTCCCTTTTGTTCAGTGAGCAATTGTGCTCACTGCTCATAGCCTCATACTGCAGGTGCCATGCTCGCAAAAGATGTTAGGACAGATCAGCCACTCGTGCAAATTGTACGCTAGTGCAGATCTGTCTAATAGCTTACTCCATTCTCTCTTTTTTCTGAACCACCGTAGTAGTTTATCCTTGAAAAGGAATAAGGAGGAATCTTGATCATTCCGTTTGCTACCCGGTCTTTTGAGGTCTCGCAGGGAAGGTAATACCAGTTGTGAATCAAGACCAAATGCTATTATGCTACTCATAATTAAGCGAGAACCGACAGTTGCTAGTAAAATGCATTCAAAAGAAGATGGTATTCAACATTAGAACTCAGAAAAACGGAGCAGATTCCAAAAGCATCTGTTCCCTTTATCCAGAACTAAATCATCATCTTACACCTCGCAACACCATGACAAGAAAAAGATAACAACATGCTTGTGGACTAATGGACAGTAAGCTACTCCCTCCGGTCATAAATAATTGTTGTTTTGGACATATATATTTGTTAAACTTTCGAAATTTTGATTGTCAATATATTTTTCAATATTTAGATGGGATATATGAAAATCATATGTGCATATTTGTTTCAAAAAATAATTTTACAATATTATAATTTTATTGTGTTTTATAAATATATTATAATAGAAATTAGTGATCAAAGTTGTGTTTGAGACTCTATCGATATCAAAATGACAACTATTTGTGAGAGGAGTAGTAAACACGATCTGTTGGGGAGATGTGGGCTCCCTCGAGTCAATGGCGCGTGGTGCCGGTGGCAACTCATAACGATTCGGCGCTTATCTGCCAAAGCACAACACATGGGCACTCCTTTATTACGTTCAACTGGCAAGCGCCAAAGTGCAGGCCCCCGTTTAACTGCTGTACCATGTAACACTCTGCACCAATAAGAAAACATGTGACAAGCGTCACGAGTTGATGAATGTGATCACGGATCCTATCTTGCAATTGTTCGATCAAACATTTCTTTGTACTAAAAAAGAGTAGGGCTTGTAGAGTGCAAAGGAGCAAATACCTCTACCCTTGATCAGTTCATATGTGGAGTATGGCTCTATCATCACGGCACAATCAAACTGATGGTCAAATAAAATAGCAAGAAAAATGATGTAAGTAGGCAATTCAATCTCCAGAGAAGTTAATAGTTTGCTTCCATACCGGTTGACAGTCAAAATGCTCCCCTGCGGTCCTGCCAATCTGATGAATTGACTGTTTCAGATCAGAGCTTTAGTTTATCGAGATATTGTTGAGACATCACAGCAAAGGCAGTGACTAGCCGACTATTGAGTGATGTAGATTCAATGCCTCTCACCAAACTATCTGTACAGTTGGTCGAGTGGATTGCCGAGTGAACCATGGTATCTGCAGAAAGCCTGAAACGGAACCACATAGCAGGCTAGGTGAAGGCTTATGTCAAAGGACAAAGAATAAGTTGTCCATTGCAGTATTTTCCATACAAGTGAAAGGTGCATCTTAAATTAAATGCCTACAATTATTTAATCCACAGTTGAAAATTCAAATGAATCTGGATGCATTTTTCAGGGATGTGGTTCTTCACCATGACCTACCTTCAGGCTTAAACAGACAAGCTGCTTGACGATGAACATTAGCCTGTGCAGCCAATGCGCAGCACCTATCTTCATTTTGTATATGCCAGCCTCTATAGCATCAGCTTCTGATTGACTATGGGAGGAGTCCTAAATAGATTGTTTCACTCTTCCGCAATTAGTTCTTCTGGTTGCACAGCCAGGACATGCAGAGAGACCAAATGATATGACAACTGATCAACTGCTGCATATATCTCATTTGAGCTTTCATGTCTAGTGTCCTCTACTCCGAATTCATGGATGTTGTTGTTTACTTCAATCGAACTAACGCCCATATTCTTTTGCGTTCCCCACTCTCTCATTAGCTTCCTGAGTTTTTTCATGTCTTCCCACTGGTGAGTTTCATATAACAAGTTTGAAATTAGGACAAACAAGCCTCCACTGATTCCCTCAAGCTCAAGCAGTTGTTTGATCACTTGCTTGCCGATCTCCACATTCCCATGTATCCTGCAGGCTCCCAGTAATGCGCCCCAAACCACAACGTCAGGCTTCATTGGCATATCTTTTATTAGATCAACAGCTTTTGCGAGATGACCACGGCGACCTAGCAGATCGACCATGCAAGCATAATGCTCAACTTCACGCTTGACATTGTAAACACGTCCCATGGCTTGAAAGTAACACTGTCCAGCTTCTAATAGACCACCATGACTACATGCAGAAAGAAGACCAACAAAGGTAATCTCATCAGGGGAGAAGGCATCAGATACCATAGATCTGAAGAACATGACTGCATCCTGTCCACGCCCATGCATTGCTAGCGCCCCAATAATGACATTCCATGATATAACATTTTTATTAGGTATTTCACTGAACAAGCCTATGGCTGTGTCTACCTGTCCACATCTTGCATACATGTCAAGAAGTGAGTTATCTAGAGTGATACCAGGATTGTTGAAACTGCCTCTGATATAGTGGTGTATCATCTTTCCAGAAGCCAAATCGCCATTTTGCCCGCAGGCAGAGAGGACACCCGCCAAGGTAAACTCATCTGGAGTGAGACCTATGGATTTCATACGGTTATAAAGATCCAATGCTTCACGGCATCGGCCACCTTGAACATAGCAGGAGATCATGGCATTCCAAGAGACTATGTTCTTCTCTGGCATCTGCTCAAACCAATCTCTTGCAGTGTCAACTGACCCATGTTTTGCCTGAGCACAAAGCATAGACGTCCATGTAACGACATTCTTTATGGGCATCATGTCAAAGCATCTACGAGCCGTCCACAAATCTCCACACTTACCATACATGTGCACCAAAGCATTGCCAAGAATCAGATCAAACCGACATCCACTAACCAACATATGACAGTGCACAAGCCTACCAAATTCAAGATTTCCTTCAACTGAGCTGGCGTAAATCAGGCTGACCAGCGTGAACTCATCTGCTAACAACCCTTGGCACCTCATCTCGCCAAACAAAGAGCATGCCTCTCTTGTCCTCCCAGCCTGCGCATATCCACCGATCATCGTGTTCCATGACACGACATTCCTGTCCGCCATCTCACGAAAGAACCACCGAGAGTCCCACAGTGACCCCGCCGACGCGTAAGAGTGCAGAAGTGCATTCCCCACAAACATCTGCCGCACAAATCCCAGCTTAACAACCGCGCCATGGGTGGCCAGCGCGTGCACCCACGCCTGCGTCCTCGAGCACGCCTTAAGCACAAACGGCAGGGTGAACTCATTGGGCAAGATGCCTCGTCGGAGCATGCCACGGTGGAGGCAGAGCGCCTCTTGGAGGCAATGGCTATTGGAGTACGCCCTGATAAGGCTGTTGTACATGAGCCTGTCCGGGTCGGGAATTCTGTCGAACAGGTGGCGGGCGTAACGTAGCCCGCCATGGCTGGCATCGACCGAGAGCGCGCAGTAGGAGGTGAGGAGCTGGGCGGCGATGGCGGAAACGGCGAAGGAGCCGTGGACGACGAGGTGGGCGTGGAGCTGGTTGAGATGTTGGACGGAGTGGCATTGGCGTAGGAGTTTCTGAACATGGCCGCAGGCGACAGCGGCTGCAGGTGTAAGCATCAAAGACCAGGTGGGTTAAGAACTTGCAGACATAGCAGCGGCGTATGATTTTTTCCACCCTTTTGAGGCAGCAGCAGCGTATGATTTACCTGGAATAGTAATCGGCTAACTTAGACAGGAAAAAAAGCTCAAATATACATCATATAAATCAAAATAGCAAAAATATACAACAAAAAAATAAAATTTCAAAATTGCCCACCGCTCCCGCCGCGCCACGTGGCGGCCGCCACGCCGCACGGCGTCCGCCACACCCCATGGCGGTAGCCTCGGCCGCCGCCACTTCACGGCAGCCAGGTGGCTCCGTCTCGCGCCGCCACGTGTCCCAATTTTTTTTTATTTTTATTTGTTTATTTCGCGTCGATTTTTTTTTAGTTTTCAGTAGTTATTCGACCGGACATTGAAATGCAAATAACTTTCGCTAGACAACTCCAAATTTGATAAGAAAACTTTATAAGTTTTCGCCAAATCATATGTTTCGAATTGTATTTTTAAATATTATTTGTGTACACTGTACCGATAATTTTGTAATACCTTTTTAATTTCGTATTCTTGTTTGAGTCTATTTTACCTTTGTGGAATGGTAGTATCTTTGTTGTATTTTAATGCTAATACAACACATTGAATAGATTATCTATAGTACCGTCTCATATGGCGCTTATTTATAGTATATGATTATATTATGTAAAAATAACTCATACAATAGATTATCTATAATACCGTCTCATTCTCTTTTTCCTTCTTTGGTTTATTCCGTATCACTTAAAATTTAGTGGAATGTTAGACTTTACCATCAGTATAGGACATTACCTAATTTGTCATTCGCGTCCATATTCGAGCGGTTGGCTCTGTTAGTCGGTGGGAAAACGGTTTTATATACAACATGTAAATAAAAATCAGAGAAATATACAACAAGAAATGAAAATATCAAAAATAGCGATTGCCTCGCGACTTTTTATTTTTGTCACATTATTTCGCGAATTTTTTAGTTTTCTCTGGTTATTCGACCGGATCCGATTGAAATGCAAATACCAATAATTTTTTTTTGTACAATCGACCGATAATTGTGTAATAATTTTTTGAGACTTCGTGTAGTTTTGGTCAAAGATGGGCGTAAATAAGAATGCACTAAATTACGTACGGCTTACGAATGGTAAACAACAATGGCATATACCGGACTAAACCGAACATGCCTTAGGGAAAGGGAATAACAAGAAGGACCCTTGTTGTACATTTTACTGAGAGCAACGAGGATATTTTCCCTTACGCAATCCTTCATGTCCTTCCGCCCTGGCCCTAGCTGCCCTCTCACGCTTTCTCGTGACTCACCTCTCCTCTCGGCATGGCGCTGCTGCTCGGCCTCCTGTGCAAGCATCTGTTCCAGACGCCGCTTGCGCTTCCTCCTCGATCCTGCTCACACCACTATCGCTCCACCCTAGCCCTCCGATGCGAGTACTCCCAATTCCGCATCCTTTCCATCTCGAGAGTTTGTTCCGCGTCGAAGAATCGGATGAACTCGCACAGTGGAGGCTGCAATTGGTCACATCACATGGTGTTAGACACATGCAGGTTCGATGCAACACTAAATGCGAGTATGTACATACCGGGCTTCTCCGCCGCAGCCGCATCCCCAGCGTTGGATCAGAGTCGTGGTTGCGGCAACTCCAGTACCTCCTACCGTATGTGTATGAGTTGTCTATGGACTGCCGGAAGCGGCAAGGATCCCCGCATAGGCACATGGGGACCTCCGTGCCGTCGGGGATGGTTTGGACAACGCTGTGCCTTGGGGGCGAGGGAAACTCCATTGGTGCTGCTCGTTTGGATTGCGGGGGATCGTTTGTATTGGCGCAGTCGTTCGGTTGATGAAATGCTGGGAAGCCAGGAAGGGGGTTAAATAGCCTGAATTGATAAAGCGACAGACTTGAAGCAAGAACGAATCCGCGAGCATCGGATTCCTTTGGAGCTCTGCCTGTGCTTGGAAGCGACAAATGCATGCAGCTTTGTAGCTGGTAGGGAGGTGCCAGTCAGGCTTTGGCAGCTATGCTTTTACAGGACGACTAAGGCATTCTCTGCCACGCATGCATTTGATGACATGATATGTCCTGCCGGCTTTGGCAGCAGTGCTTTGACATGACGTCTCAGGCAAATGCAATGAAAGTTTGGATGATGACAACGTAAGGGCTAATTATAATAGTCGCGGAAAAATATGACAACTTAGGCATATTCGGCCGACCGTGAAATATCACGTTTGAGTCCATTTTTTTGGAAGAATGCAGCTGATTTGCTCTTCAGTATAATGACTACAATATTATGGAAAAATATTGTAATTGCACCTTCCGTTGTATGTATTTTCATATAGTTGAAAAGGGGTAATTATAACGGCCGCGATAAAATATCACAACTCAAGCATATTCGGCCGGCCGTGAAATATCACGTGTGACTCCTTTTTTTCGGAAGAATGCAGCTGATTTGCTCTTCAGTATACTGACTACGATATCATGGAAAAATATTGTAATTACACCTTCCGTTGTATGTATTTTCGTATAGTTGAAAAGGGCTAATTATAACGGTCGCGATAAAATATGACAACTTAATCATATTCGGCCGGCCGTAAAATATCACGTGTGAGTCCATTTTTTCGGAAGAATGCAGCTGATTTGCTCTTCTGTATACTGACTACGATATTATGGAAAAATATTGTAATTACAGCTTCCGTTGAATGTATTTTCGTATAGTTGAAAAGGGCTAATTATAACGGTCGCGATAAAATATGACAACTTAAGCATATTCGGCCGGCCGTAAAATATCACGTGTGAGTCCATTTTTTCGGAAGAATGCAGCTGATTTGCTCTTCTGTATACTGACTACGATATTATGGGAAAATATTGTAATTACACCTTCCGTTGTATGTATTTTCGTATAGTTGAAAATGGCTAATTATAAGGGTCGCGAACAAATATGACAACTTAAGCATATTCGGCCGGCCGTAAAATATCACGTGTGAGTCCATTTTTTCAGAAGAATGCAGCTGATTTGCTCTTCTGTGTACTGACTACGCTATTATGGAAAAATAATATCATTGCACCTTCCGTTGTATGTACTTTCGTATAGTTGAAAAGGGCTAAATATAATTGTCGCGAACAAATATCACAACTTAAGCATATTCGGCCGGCCGTGAAATATCACGTGTGACTCCTTTTTTTCGGAAGAATGCAGCTGATTTGCTATTCAGTATACTGACTACGATATCATGGGAAAATATTGTAATTACACCTTCCGTTGTATGTCTTTTTGTATAGTTGAAAAGGGCTAATTATAACGGTCGCGATAAAATATGACAACTTAAGCATATTCGGCCGGCCGTAAAATATCACGTGTGAGTCCATTTTTTCGAAAGAATGCAGCTAATTTGCTCTTCTCAGATAATCGACTACGATATCATTGTAAAATATTGTAATTACACCTTGCGTTGTATGTATTTTCGTATAGTTGAAAATGGCTAATTATAACGGTCGCGATAAAATATGACAACTTAAGCATATTCGGCCGTAAAATATCACGTGTGAGTCCATTTTTTCTAAGAATGCAGCTGATTTGCTCTTCTCAGATATCGACTACGATATTAAGGAAAAATATTGTAATTCCCCTTTCCGTTTTATGTATTTTCGTATAGTTGAAAAGGGCTAATTATAAGGGTCGCGAACAAATATGACAACTTAAGCATATTCGCCTACCGTAAAATATCACGTGTGAGTCCATTTTTTCGGAAGAATGCAACTGATTTGCTCTTCACTATACGGACTACCGTATTATGGAAAAAAAATGTAATTACATTTTCCGTTGTATGTATTTCCGGCAAGTTGAAAAGGGCTAATTATAATAGTCGCGTACAAATATGACAACTTGAGCTTAATCGGCAGGCGGTAAAATGTCCCGTTTGAGTCCGTTTTTTTTGAAGAATGCAGCTGGATTGCTCTTCACTGTACGAAGTACCATAATAGTCGCGAAAAGTGGTTATCGGCTACGATACTTGGGGATATTGCGGTACTACAATTTACTTGTAAAGAAAGGTGTAAACGAAATTTATGTGTACAGAACGGTACTCCGTATATCAAATCTCATCCATTCTAAAAAAAACAATAGTAAACATATGTGACGCATACAAAATATGAGATATATTTAATATACTATAATATTGATGCATAAACATGAGAGAGAATAGATAACACAAACGGAACGATTGCATTGCACGACATAGATTAATAAAGTTAACATAATTGACGCATAAAGCATGATCTAGTTCGCAATTGCAGACAAAATTATCACAAGGATAACTACATACAGCATCTTCTCTACCCACTTGATATGATCTAAAATGCGCTCCACCTTTAATGTCAGCATGTTAAGCCTCTGCTCTAGCGTTGGGTTCATCCTCTGCTCGAGTGTTGGGTTCATCCGCTGCTCTACGCCGGGGAGCATCCCCGCTGGTGCGACGGTACTACGATGCTCCATCGATGTATTCAGGGTGTCTGCCCACTGAAAATATTGACATCCTGCAGACTGCATAACGATGTCAACATATTTTCAGACCGTGTAAAGAGTTGTGAACTCATAAGAGACTACTCGGAGAAGAGAACAATCATCATAGGCTGGAGAAATCGTAGTACATTCCCACTTACAGAGTAATTAGGGCATTTATAAAACACCCGGCCGTAATTTGACGAAGTGGTGGAGTACAACACATTAGCTTCCACATGGCAATTAGGGCAATCGACCCGCCTAGCATTGGCAAGTGCAATGGCTCTCCGATTCACTGAGCTCGACGTTTGAGACATGGCCTTCACACAATTGAAGAACGCACAAGTGTAATTAGGAAGAATAGGATATCAGCAAGGTATTGTACAATGTGACTCACCGTACAAAATTTATTTTGTAAATAATACCTCTAAAACACGTAGCCGGAATGAAATACTGGAAAAAAAGAAAGCTAATCTGCCAGTTCTCCTCTACGCGCTATGGGATTTGTAAACTCACTCAAACCTTTATGCACTCTGGGATATTTATAGGCAGGGAGCGAGGAAGGAACGACGCAGCTGGTGGCACATCAGCCTGCAGGGCGAGGGGCCAAGACAGGCAATCAGCAGGTGGCAGCGTATGCAGTGTGCTGCGGGGGGCCTGGCTGTAGAATCGCTGCAGCTGGCAGTGGCTTGGGAGTGGCGACCAGGTGGCGTAACGTTAGCGCACGCGGTTTAGGGGACGGGACATGAAAGCGGCACGTGGCACCAACTGTGAACCACCTGTCGAAGATAACCAGTTAGACCCTCCAGCGAATAATCGTACCACATAAAGACAGTCCATTGGTCATTGGAGGGTCCAGCCCCCCCCGACACAGTTCAACGTTATAGTGCTAGCTCGGCAGAGGGTCCTGACCTCTGTAGAGACTTGAAGTCCCAAAAGAAGGTTATTATTTTATGCTAGAAGGTTATTACTTTATGCTACGATTAATTGGCAATTTTGATGGAAAGCAGGGATATATATGCCAGGTTCGGAATATATGATGTTTACTGGGAGCTATACATGCATACATGATTTCATGAAAAATACATAATTAAGGTAAAACAGTGGTATCGACGGGTGCTTGCCTTACTCGGAGTTTTCTCGAACCAGTAGTAGGAAACAACGTCTCCAACACAAAAACACCAATGAAATGTTTATGCTCCTTATCCCGTAAAAAATGTCTGCAACGAAAAGATACGCACGTAAATACTTCTCACCATAATATAACCTTGCGACCCATGTAGAAAACAAATGGACTAGCAATACCTTTCAGTACAGCATGGTTGCGAAGTAAAAACATTTCTCTATATAGTGGTGGAGTCATCTCGCCAATCCGGTGTCAAACACTTATTTTAAACTTGGCTCAAAAAGTGAATCTAGCTATGTTTTACATTGGAGGACTTAGCCAATTTGGTTGGTTTGCTTGGGGGGTATTTTAGGGAGATGAAAGTGTGGGTTATGTGGTGTGGGTGGCAGCCACTTCATTCCCAAACTGTGAGCTGTTCCCTCTTCTTCCTCCCTCCACCACACAACCGCGAGATGAAAGTTTGCTTCGTCAGGCAGATTTTTTGCTCTCAGTTTTTTGCGAATTCGAGCTACTTAGAGGCCGAATTGGAGTTTACATTTGCTTACGAAGTTGTAGAGGGTGAAATTATCTAGCATCTCCAACTAGAATCAATCCATTTGGACATTCCATTAGAAAGATATGCCGTTTTTAGTTTCGACTGTCCGAAATGGACGAAATTGGTGAATTGGATATTGAGCTACGAATTTGAATTAATTGGAGGCCGAATTTGGAAAAAGTTTGCCTGAGAACTTGTAGGGAATTTCAGTAGATTTCAAAAATGTATTTGTTTGTTTATTTTGGATGAATTTGAAGTAAGTTATGCCGGTTTGAAGTAGTGCCCAGATTTAAAAAAAGCAATAGAAGCTCAAAATCCCCAATTTCGGTTTTTGTCTTCAATACTGCAAATGGGCTCAAAATACCAGCATCGCATTATTTATTGCAAGAAATAGGAATATTAGTCAAAGACGTAGCAAATATTGTTTTCACAAGATGCATGCAAATTACGCCAGTGCAAAAGGCCTCAGTATAACTAAGTGGCAAAGACAACTTAGTGCCATAATACATTTCATTCCGAACACAATCTTCCACATATTAAAACATTACATTGAAAGTAAAATAATGCAAACGAACGGGTCGATCAATAACGGGTTCAACGGCCTTCTGGGTTAGTGTTCCCCCTTCCTCTTCCCCTACGCCCCCCCTACCATGACGTTCCTGGTTATCGTAGTCGGACGGTGTGAAAGTTATGGGCCGCTGGGGGATACGTAGTCCAGCCGCCTGCGCTGGACCTAACCGTGCTTCTCGTGTTCCAGCGTCGAATCGCACTGGCTGGACCGCGTACGACGTGCCGCTGTGGATGCCCCATCCAGCCATCGATCGTCCGCTCGGTACCACGATGCGCGGAGTACGCCAGCGGCCGTTGCTCCCGCGATTCGATCCACCGGCCTCCTCGGGGTAACTGGGGCGCGAATCCAACCCTAGGGATTGCAAACACGTCGTCGCGAGCAAATCTGTGAATGTAGTCCTCGAGCCCATAAGGTCATCGTACGCCCTCGACACGTCCTCCCATGTTTGCTGATCTTTGGGACGGGGTACTAAAAGACTCCTGCGCCAATGATGGGGACGGTGACATGTTGATGTGTACTCCTCCTTGAACGTTCACCCCAGCACCTATTTCAACGTAGCCGCCTCCATGGCCCCGGCCGCTCTCATGGCTCGGGACCCGGACGGTCGATGCTCGGGTTGGTCTTCTCGCTGCCGAGGAGGCACAGCGCTGCACGTCTATCCATGGACATGCTCCTCATCGTGGGGCTCGGTGCGGCGGCGCCAGACGGTACATCCTCGTAATCACGTTGGGTGGACGGTCTATGGCCACCAACATCCTCGACCGCATTTCTTATGCGGTGGCCCGTCTTGGCGAAGAAGGTTCCGTAAAGGATTGCTTGATTGACGTTGTCGCTGCCGTGGATCGCGTGAGGATCTCGTCCGCCTGGTCATGCATGTACTCCGCCTCACGCCTCGCAAATTAACACGATCGAATGTTTAATTGGGTATATCCTGGTTTTAGTATGTGATAGGTGCGATCCGTACAGGTGTGCATGCGCTCTGCGTACTCCTCCGCATAGCCATGTTGCATCGGCATCGCCGCACTTCGTCTAGGAGCACCGCCTGCGGTGCGAGGTCTGTACTACCAAGGTACCCAAATGTGTCCATCTCGTGGCTGCGCTGATGGGTTCCAGACGCCCTCGGTGGCCATCGAGTTCCACCTCTCAATATGCCGGCTATTCCGTGCGACCAGCTTGTAGTTGTGCCCGATGTGCTCCTCCTGCGGATCAATCCAACACGTTATTAATGGTTTCACAAGAAGCGTGAAAGTAATGTGACATATAGCGACATACCCATGGGAGCTTTGAGTCTGCTTGAGGCGGTGGAGGGAAAGACTGCCGTACCCAAATTGCCGCCGAACGCAGCTCCGAGAGTATGGCTCAACGGCACTCATGCACAGGAGGAAGCATTTCGTCATCCAATAATGAGGCCCCTGCACAGATTGGAGATATGGCCTCCCGACGCAACCTCCTCCGCGGCCTGGGTGGAAAAGGGATCCCACGTGACTGCCGATGTCGTGAAGTCTAGGTCCCCCACTAGACGGGGGTAGGAGCCGCGGTCTGATTCCTGGGCCCATCGAAGTCTGGCATGCATACATTTGTAACCCAAGGTTGGCCTTGCGAGTGGATGCACGTCAGCTTCATTAATGGGCACTGGGTAGTACTGCCTTGACACTCGTGGTCGCGCTATGGGTAGGTACGACCAGGACCACAGCTGTAGAAGCAGGGGGCAACCTCCCATTATTGAAGTTGGTCAGGACAAGCGGCAGTCGCACACATCTCGCGATATGTGTCTGCGAGAACTGCCGAGCCCCAGCTGTAGAAGTCTGGTGCTGCATCTTCTCGCACCTGCTCGGCTAATTCTCGAGCGACCCAAACGAGGTGGGGGGCAACGGAATCACCATTTCCGTTTGTAAATAATATTCCTGCAAGGAGGAAATAGAGGTACACCTCGAAGTGCCTATTTATTTGACCGGGGTCAGCGTTTTTAGGACATGCTCCAGCCTCCGGGAGACTGTCGAGCCATGTGAAAGAGACTCCCTGATCACAGTTCCCCGTGTACGTTGTGCCAAACCTGCATGGAAGAAAATCACATGTTAGGAAATCACGTTAGCTCCCAGATAAGTGTGGTCCGTGTGCTTTCACATTTATTACCTTTCCTCTACATAGTTCTTCCATGCCTCTTTGGAGGGCTTGCGCACTACGAGGGGTTTACCGGAGAGTGGAAGGCCAAATAACATGGCGACATCTTTGAGGGTCACCGTCATCTCGCCGAAGGGGAGGTGGAAAGTATGCGTCTCCGGACGCCATCTGTCGACCAACGCGGTGATAAGGGCCCCGCCCGGGCCTAGGCATCGGGGTCCATCGCCTCTTCTTCGTAGGCTCCACGCACCATAAATGCGAAATCTAATGCACTGGCCCGTCCCCAGGCCGTATATGAACTGAGGGTCCAATCTCTTAATGTTACGGGAGCCACGCATGCGGAGAGTGCTAAGCTGCAAGGACAAAGCAAGTAAACGTACAGAGCATAACGAAAGGTGCGTACGCTTGCGATATGTTACGACAGTGAGGTAATGACGTTACCGTCTGGCCGGAGGCCCACTTGCGGGCCCTGTGGCCGTCATCATACTGCGATCGCAATAGCTCTGGCAACTCCATCACAATCCTGCATAATCTCGAGAGAATGAAACAATGAAACACAAAAAAATAACATCAGAAGAAATTACAAAACCACTGTACATACCCAAAGAAATTTAGGTTCATAAATTACATAACTGAAATTTCACAAAGAGAATGCAAAATGAAGGTAGTAAGAAGATGTTGCATGTCTAATGCGTATGTTGAAATATTACATTGGACAACATCACCCTCTGTTTGGGCAGCCTCTACGGTCATGCCCTGTCTGCCTGCAGACACGACAACGCCGAAGGCCATCGTCTCGCTGAGAGGCATCCATGTCACCCTCAAACCGCGCGGAACGCGGTCTACCCGGGCGACGCGCCTTAGTGTGGGGTACGGGAGCCACGTAGGGGGTTCGGAGGTCTTGTAGTTCGTGCCGATGTTGAACGGTTCGAAATGCCCCGTCCATGTTTCTCTAACGGCATCCATACGGTAGTACGGTGTGACATATTGTGTGCCGTCGTTGTCCCCCATGTCACGGCACGCTGCTAGCACGCGGCGGCGTGGATGTGCTCTAGGCGAGGCTTGTTGCATGAGCAGGTCGCCTCATACAGGCCGAGCTGGCATCTCTGGTTTGTGTCCCCCGCGGAGTATCCCGAACGGTGCTTGCGCTTGCACTCGACGAGAAAAATGTTCTGCGCAGGGTCCATCATGCGCGTGCGGTGGAATTGAGCTTTACGCCTCTGACATTTGTAACAAAGCCTCCACACGGAGCGAAGGTTGAGCGCGGTTAGCTTGTACGCCGCCCTTTGGCGATCAACAAAGTATTTCACGGTCCTAAAAAATGTGAGCTCAATGATTGAGCAAATGGGTAGGCAACGAGCCCCCCGCAGCACATTGTTGTACGACTCGGCAAAGTTCGTCGTCATGATGGAGTATCTGCAGAAGAGAAGCATACCGCTTAGGTGGAAAAGAGTCAGTCAAATGATGTGCTACCGTCTTTGGAGAGGGCATTATCTTACCGAGCACCATTTGTATCGCGGCGCCCAGGCCCATCTCTCGGCGGGTTTACGAGCTATCCATTGAGCGAATGTCATCTTGCGCCGCACGGAGACCTCCGAGCCACCAATTACCTGTGCCCTCCGTGGTCTCTTCGGCCACTGATTCCTTTGAGCTGCTCAATTTGGTTAAATATCGTATCGAACTTGCGCAGTTGGTTTTGCATGCATAGGGTTTTGAATAGCTTCACCATGTTCTTGTTTCTGCACATGGTGTATAGGTTCGCCCCAAGGTGACGCATGCACCATCTACGCTGAACGTCTCTCCACCGGGCAATGGCAATCTTCATCCTCCGCCATTCTATCGAGGGCGTTCAGCAGCCCTGCATTACGGTCCGATACGACGCACACACCGGGCCTATCCCGCACCACACGGGTCTTCACCAGGGACAGGAACCAGAACCAGCTGTCGTTGCTTTCGCCCTCAACCACGGCGAAAGCCAGCGGTAGTAGCTGGTTGTTTGCATCGGCAGCTAGGGCGGTGAGTAGGGTGCCATTGTACTGGCCGGACAGAAATGTCCCATCCACGCATATAACAGGACGGCAGTTGCTGAATGCCGTGATGCACGGACCGAACGCCCAGAACACCCTGAGGAGGTAGTAGTGTTCTGGAGCAGTCGTTCCATCGGGAAGCTGCGGGTTCGACAAAGAATAGCATATTCGAGCCCGGTTTGTTGCGACTATCCGCCTTAGTAGTCGTGGAGCCCAATTGAATGACTCCATAAAACTACCAAACGGCATTTTCAAAGCCATCCGCTTTGCTCGCCAAGCTTGTAAGTAGTTTATGGACATCCTGTCCCTGCTCGCATCTCACAATTATGGTTGCGGCCTGAGGCTAATGTCGGCCTTCAAAGACGTCTAACAGGATTTGGCGCGATGAATCTTGATTTCACCACACCGCTTTGTGTTCGAACAAGCGCCTCTGTGCATGTGTGCGGTGTGTACCGAGTTATAACGAAATGGTGCCGATGTTTAGGCGCCGCACGAACATAGTATTCGCCTTGTTGCCCTTTCTTACATTTAAGCTCGGCAGTGCAGTCCGAGCGATGCACACGGTGGTCACGCCGGGTCAGCACCGCGTAATTAGTGCAGAAGTGCATCGCTTCGTCCTTTGTGGCAAACTCCTGCTCGAGTTCTATATCGCTATGGTCTTGCCCACACCTAGAAATATCCTCCAAGCGGGCCAGAACACAGTCGGCCGGGTTCAGCAAGTGCAAAAATGCGATTGCTGGCCCCGGGTCCTCATCTTCGTCAGGACCATCACCATAAGTAGGGTGAGGGTCATCCGCTAGGGCATCCGCATCAACCTCAGGGACGGGCGCATCCGTCTCGCCAGTCCCTGCCAAGCCCCCTTGAGCGGGGATTTGCTGCGAGCTCATCGCAATTTCCTCTTCGGGCTCGGGTTGTTCGTCCGCATTGACCCCCATGTCCTCCTCCTGGGCTCGGCTCGTCCCTGCCTCCCCAGCGGGGGTGCGAGGGACCAGCTTCACGTGAACACCTAGTGCGAACCCTTCCTGTGCAGCCTTCTCCATGTAGAACTGCCAGGCACTCGTTCTACAGAGCTCGAATAGGTTGTACACGTAAAGCAAGCTATTTGGCACTACATGGGGCCTAACCCCATCTACCACGAGCTTGTACAACGTACGGTCAACACTAAGAGCGCGTGCAGCCGCTCTTGCTACTGTACGCAACTCTATCGGTGGATTCTGATTGTCTCTATGTGTGCACAATTATGCATGCTGACAAATGGGCCCTGCAATTTTTCGGGCTCCCCCCCATGCCATATATGAAGCGGGATCGCCATCGAGGACTGTAGAAATACATAATTGTAGTCAACAATAAATGCACACACGCACCGCTAACATCTTTAAACGTATTGGCATTACTCAAATTTTAATTACGAAAGCATTAATGTTATGGTTACGTACAGTTGAAATGTATGCCAACATATAATTATGTATATGTTATATAACATACTAGCACAAGACATATGCAGTTTATTAAATCCTAAAACCACATTCCACACTCATAATATCATGTAAAATACTACTAGCAGCATGCATGCATACATTTCATCATAACAACATAAGTTTGGTAAAAGCGTGCTAGCAGCATGATATAAGGGGAGATGCTTGCCTTGCTCTGAGTTTTCTGGAACGGCGTCGAGGTCAACGTGTGCGGTCTCTGCAGTGTCGGTACCTACACGAAGCAAAAAGAACAATAAGAAGTCCAATAAGTAATAAAGGAAAACTTCCGCCCACCAATATTTAAGTCGGATTAAGTGGATACTTTGGTTCGAGTTGTAAAGTTCAGAAAGGAGGTCAACTCCTTTCGGGTCCAAGTAGATATTACGTCCAAAAAAACAGTCCTTCGCTGGAGCGAATCATCATGCGAAATAAATACAGTGGAACGTTCGAGCAGAAGCTCGGCAGAGGGTCCTGACCTCTGCAGAGACTCCTTTCGGGTCAAAAAAATTAAGTCAGATTAAGCAGCTACTTTGGTTCCAGCTATTAGGTTTAGAAAGAAGGTCAACTCCTTTCGGGTCCAAGTAATGATTACGTCCAAAAATAAATAGAACAATACGAAGTCGAATAAGTAATAAGGCGAAATGACTTAACAAAGTCCAAAACTTCGTGCCACCAATATTTAAGTCAGATTAAGCAGCAACTTTGGTTCGAGTAATTAGGTTCAGAAAGGAGGTCAACTCTTTTCGGGTCCAAGTTGTGATTACGTCCAACAAAAACACAGTCTTATGCTTAAGGTGACGATCGTGTGAAATACAAACAGGCCGATGGTCATCGGAGGTTCCAGCCCTCCCAGACAGCACAAGGTTACCTCCGCAGAGGGTCCTGTCCTCTGGATAGACTAATGGTCCCAAAATAAGGTTGTTAATTCATGTAATATTCTTACTTACGTAAACATTTTTAGGTGTCACGGTTAATTCACGTTCTCCGCACATAATATCACATAGATTACTGCTACACACATAATATCATAATAGCATTGTACTAATGTTTCCTAATACCGTCGTAACATTTCACTACAGCATAACACTACACTGTCGTCAACAATAATAAATTGCACAAACGTAAATACGGTAATCTAACCTAACAAGTTGGTCACTAAAACTGCACTGACCAAAACATACTATTATTTATGATGTAACTAACCTTCTCCAAGTAGAATAGAAGATCAAAAAAACTCCAGCTTTGACCCAATAAATGTTCGTCAAAAATACCTGCAAGATACAAATCATGTATGGAATAAACAAAAATTATTAAACTTTGTGAAAAAATAAACAAACCACAGAGTATTAAAGTAGGTCACCATATATAGGGTGTTAATTGAATGTAACACATGCGTACATACATTTCTTCATAACAACTTAATCTGGCTAAGATAGTGGTATGAACATGATTGAAGGAGGTGCTTGCCTTGCTATGAGTTTTCTGGTCCGGCGTAGAGATCAGCGTGTGCGCTATATGCAAGGTCGGTATCTACACGAAGAAAAAACCACAATAAGAAGCGAAATATGTATTAAGGCAAAATAACTTACCAATGTCCAGAAGCCCGCGCCACCCATTTTTAAGTCGGATTATGCGGGTACTTTCGTTCGAGTTGTAAAGTTCAGAAAGGAGCTCAACTCCTTTCGGGTCCAAGTAGTGCTTACGTCCAAAAATAAGAACAGTCCTTCGCTCAAGCGAATAATCATTGGAGTGGAAGCTCGCTGAGGGTCCTGACCTCTAGGGATACTCAGACACCCATCTTTATGCAAGAATATTAAATTCAACTTTTTACTCCATTTGAATATTTCTACGAACATAGATATTTCTAGTTGCTACGATTAATTACTAGTTTATATGGAATGTGGGTATATATCTACCAGATTCAAAATATACGGTGAGCATACATAAATTGCTAGTTTATATGAAATGTGGTATGAACATGACTAAAGGAGGTGCTTGCCTTCCTCCGACTTTTCCCGAATAGCGTCGAGGTCGCCGTGTGCACTCTCTACAATGGCGGTATCTACACGAAGTAAAAACAACAATATGAACTCAAAGAAGTAGTAAGGGAAAATAAATATCACGAATGGATTCCAACAAACTATAACCACCGACTATTTAATCTACTGTTTTTGCGCTCTCGGTTTCTTGGCCTTGCCTTCAAGCTCTCAAAGCAAGCACCGCTATGCTCTCAAACTCTTCTTTCACACTCTGCTCTGTAAGGAGAGCGACGCACTTCGGTTTTATAGGCGCAAAGCTCATCACTGTGACGTTTACATAAATGACAATTATTACGGATTAAGCGCGTTACTTAGCTCTATTATTAGCCGTAATCTTGATTTTATGCGGCATTGGATTCCAACACGATAGAAATTGACGTGACACATCGTGCTATTTCAACCACCGGCCGCTGTTTCAACCACATGCATGCACCTTTCGGCGTCCAAAGTATCCAGGCAAATGAATTGGCGCATTAAAAAAATGAAAGTGCTGTCCTTCACGACGAAGCAACGGGTGGAAGGGAGACACCTGCGCGGAGGGGAGCCGTGCGAGAGGCCGGTCGGAAGGGGGCATCGGCGGAGGACACCCTGCCGCCGTCCTCGTGGGCGACAGCCAGGAGTGGGACCGGTGCAGGGGGCGGAGGCTCTTTGAGGCTGCCACTGTTGCCACCACAGTGGCACGGCGGCCAGGGCCGTGGGACCGGGCGGCAATGGGGGAGCTGCCTGCCACACACTGGCCGCCGTCCCTCGTGGCGGCCAGTGGTCGACGCCGTGCCGGCATACGCCGCCCCACATGGCGGCTACAATGTCATTTTTGCAATTTTTTTTAAATATTGTATAGTTTCGAAATTTTTTATTACATGTTGTATATTTCAATATTTTTTCCAACTTAGACAAGGCCCAAATATTGTGATGGATAGCACACAATCTCAGGTTCAGCTAAAGCCTATTGGCTTTACATAATAAGGTTAAGTGTTCATGGAGCAGCCACCGACTAAGGAGCAGATGGAAGCCCTCCAGGACCAGGACTACGGGCCTGTTTAGAGAGGCTGTAATTTGGTGAAAAGCTTTTGGCTTCTTTGGTTTGTAAAGATGTCAGTAGTGGTGGCTGTAGCTTTTCTTAATATGTCGTTTGGCAAATTAGCTATTGCAGCTATAGCTTTTGGGGGGCAACCGAGTGGGCCCGGGTGAGAAGGGAGTCGGAGAGGTGGCGCTCGAGCCAGAGGGAGTCAAGGAAGCGACTGGGAGGGGATACGACGGGATGAGGAGGGATACGGAGCGAGCGGGGAGGTGGTCGAGCGAAGCCACAGCTGAAAAGCACCTCCCTACCAACTGTAGCTTTTAGGGGTGCTTCAGCTATGACTTAGCTGTGCAGCTGCTTTACAACTGGGCTGTTTTGGGGGGGGGAGGGGGAGGGGGCTTTAGGCCCAAAACTAAAACACAGCTGAAGCGCGGCCTCCCCAAACAGGGCCTTGATCAGTTCAAGGATGGATTCATGTATGTATCCCACCGACCACCAATCCCCGGACACGTGTTGGTCGGTGGGGACGAGCTGAGCTGCTGAGGTCGTGGTGGGGAACGAGGAGCACCTTGACCTGGTGGGCTCTCATGCTGCCTGCTCGTTTCTAGTCGGCCCAATGTGCGGAGTGCTGCTTATCGAGTTTTATAAACTATTAATGATATTTTTTAAAATTAATATGATTTGATATAAATTTATTTTATTTATTATTTAAGTGATTATTTAAATTGTGTAGGACCTCGGATCGGCTATCCAGAATCCCCTGTGTATTTCTGTACTAGTCCCAGATCAGTAGCTAGTACACACAGTCAAATAGTGATGAATCAACAACCATATCACGAATACATATAACTAAATAAGAATAACACCAAATAAAAGCAAAGACCTTATGGTCTTACCATTACGGCCTGAGCAGGCAGAACAACTTGAACAATTGCAGCGGAAGACGAAAACACCAAGGCGACCCATCCAAATGTCCACAGGCAATCGAGTGGGGAGCGCGTCCTAGTCGTTGGAATTCCTTGACAGCTTCTTTCACTTCTGAGATATGATTAGAATGTAGCACGTGAGTACATAAAGTACTCAGCAAGTCTGGAAAATTATGCACAATGTAGGCTATCCAAGGATGGCTTAATATGGTTCTTTTGCATAAAGCCAAGTTTCATCAAATCATACTTGTTAATAAGTTTCACAAAGCATATTTGAGCAATTCTTTTTAATAATTGAATTATGTAATATTACAGTGAAGGTTCTAACCACCACTCACTAATATACAGGCTCTATCCGCCACCTCTCAACAAGATCATGATTCAATCCATCCACATGGCTCTATCTGCCATGGTTCACAAAAGCAGGTTCATTCCACCTACCTGGCTTTAGCCGCCAGAAGCACACCCGAGAGTTCTAACCGCTCCCGGATCCCAAAACAAACCATCGTTTAGTTTGAAACCAAAAACCAAAGTCTACCAGTATGAAAGCATTCAACAAGCTTTGCCTTTGACCGTAGGCACGGCTATTCGAATAGTTTTAACTCTGCAGAGGTGTACAACTTTACCCACAAGACATGATATTCCCTTGATGCCAAGCTATTAGCACACTTCCTTAGGTGTGCCGGTAGGGATATCATGACAAGGCCTTTACAATGTATACGCCTAACCTGACCCACCCGCTGAGGTTTCACCGCTGTTAGGGTTATATCCACCGATCTGAAGCCCCTCTTGCGCCGTGTGAGAAAAACAACAACAATGCCTCTATCCGGCGCTCACATTCCACCGTTTGGTGAGTCTAAGTTAGGTTTCTACAAATTATTCAGTCAGGTCGTGCCCACTTTGACATGTGGTTGTACGGTTATGCTTAGAATGGAGACAGTCATAAGCATCGGTTTTTAACTGACTTGGGGCGGTACTTTCAACATGAAAACTAGTGCTATATCCGCACTCGCCAAACAAACCATTCCGCCCAAGTCCAAACCATTTTTCATTTTATTTTTATTTTGTAAACCATCGGCAATACTCCTTGCCTATAATTTCCAACACAAGTTTTCAAGAGATAAATGAAATTCCCACCCATAGGTGAATACTGACCGATTGCGAGTCTAAGCATTTCTACTGAACTATTCTATTCCACCAATATGGTATTTTATAAAATACAAATAGCAGGGTTGATAAAATTTGTTATAATCAATTCTATAATCTCCAAAACTCCTAAGAGCACCAAGATTTCCCCCAATGCTACCATGATGCTATATAATTCAGTCCAGTTTGGTACTCCAACAAGTAAAGTCTATATTATGTGCCATCACGCCCCCAAAATCAGGCTAAGCTACGATCATAATTGCATAGGATACCGTCTCCTCGAAATATAAGTCACCCTATTGATTATCCACCATCCATACATCGATTGATCGATAATCTACTAGATCCACCAAGAATAATACATACTCTCATCCCCACGCATCCTTTAATAAAGATTCCTTAATCCAAGATTTTATTAGCTCATCGGCTACAATGATTCCATACTCAGGGACACCAAATCGACCACACAAATCATACGTAATCCACATTATTCCTGATTTCCACCGATAATACTTCATAACATCATATCTGTAATCCTTCACATTAACACCTCTAAATCATCTACTTTAATCCACCAGGAATACGTAATATTATTATTTGCTAAATCACCGACTATTCTGGACTATTCACAATTCTCCATAATTGAATATCACATGTCCATATTTTCATAATCATCTATTTTTTTATCAGTCCTTTAATAATAATTCCCAACAAAACACTAATAATCCAACTAACTCTGATTCTCGTTTGACACTATCTTATCAGCCCCAAGGAATCCACTTCAACATATTATTTACTTGCAATGATTTATTTAATCCCTCATGAATACTTCACAACACATACATCTTCCACAATCCCCCCCAATTCATTACAGTGTGAACTACTATCACAATCCAACTTCACAATATTTGAACCATCAACGTTCATAAATTAATTTCATAACTAATAAATCCCATCAACACTAATATTCATGTACTCTCCAATCAAGTTGGGTTCTAGCTTCAATCTACATTCTATACTAATATGTTCCATCCATACTGTCTTCCAAATAGTCATTTCCCTAACAAAATATTTTTTCAAAAACATTTATATTGGTGGATTACTATACTAAGGCGACAACGGATCATGGATAACAATATCAAGGATGTAACGACCGAAACATTATTAACCAAATAAAGTTCTCATTTCCTGTCATTCCAAATCAAACATTGCAATCGCCAATCTGATTTTGAGCTGGAGCCAACGTTATCAGTTGGGAGCCATCCAACACAAAGATCTCCAGATCATTTGTGCCCAATCCAAGGCTTGAACTTGACTACCCAATGCAGCAATTTCTTTTACTAAGTTTGACTGAACTAGTGAACAGTGCAGCAATTGGACAGCTTAAGGTTTCCAGATCCTATTGGACCAATCAGGTGCGGCAAATTGACAACTCCTGAAACTTCTTTAAACTAGTGAAGTGCTTGATTCAGTCCATTCCAAGGTCAAGCACTGTATTTCCGAATTGTGCAGTGGATGGTTGATTCCAGAACTCTTTTCCAAGTCTGTCTACCCAAGATCTTTGTATCTTGTTGGACCAATCCAATGCACGAAATGACAGGAGCTAGTAACTAAATTGGATTCATTGAGTTGTCAGGACTAGCTACTGGACAGTGCATGAGCTAAAGTCTGAAGAAAAGCTAAAGAGAGCTCTGACCGAGGGAAAAATGCAAAGTTCCCAGGCAAACGCTGTTGCTGCCGTTGGAGCCTCGCTCCTTTGCCCGTAAGTCACAAAGACCGGCCCAGCCCTTGCCGTCCTCCAGTTCACGGCGTCACCCCGGACCTCGCTCTTCTCTCTCCCGGCCGAGTCGCACAGAGCGCTTACGCCACGCGGCCATGGCGTCCTACGCGAAGCCACGCGCGGGCATCGCCGACCCCGCTGCCCAATCCTCACTTCGCCCCTCTGTTGCCCCCTCCGTCTTGACCACCCCGAGACCTCGCCAGCCTTGGCTGCGTTCCCCATTGCTCACATTGCCAAGAACCAGCTCCAAACTCCACCATTTCCCCACTTCTTCAGAGCATTCGGTTTTAGGGGAGATTGGCAATTGAGCTCATCGGTGAAGTTGTGCTTTGATTCAATCAAAGTAAAGCACCTTGACGCCTTGCTGATCGCCTCTTCCTCACCCTTTTCAGCTGACCGAGCTCGTAGAGCCACCGCGGCGCCGGTCTTCTTCTCCGCCTCCGGCCGCACGGCGCCAGCTCGTTTCGCGCCACCTCCGCGGCAACCAACCACTCCTTCAGGTTCCCCTCGCCTCCCTGGTGCTTTTCCCCACCTCGACCGGGTATAACCCCCTTTCTTCTTCCTTGCCGGCAGCTCTCCCCGTCGAACTCCGCCTCGCTCCGCTGTGAGACCCCCTTGCCGCTGCCCGAACCGAATCGACCTCACCAGCAGGTGCGCCTTGACCTCCTATCTCTCACCGCGTGGTCGCCGACCGCCCTCTGCCGCGTGGCAGCCGGCGACCGGCGCCCAGCGCCGCTTGGTGCCGATGACATCGCGGGCTTTGGCCGGTCGAGAGGAACAGCGTCGGCCCTCTGCCGGTGGGGTCGTGCTGTCAGACCAGCTGAGGCACTTGAGCCACATGCGTTGAGCGAGAATACGCTTTCCCAGTTGAGAAACGTATTTTCCATTTTTCCATTTGATTTATTCAGCCGAACCAAATACAAATGTGCATATCTTTTGCTACACAGCTCCAAATGAGATGAAACCACTTCCTAAATTTTTGTAAAATCATGAAGTTTATGAATATGTAAAAATATTTTATATTGGACTTTTGTACAGAAAATGGGCCTAATTATATGCTTTAGGTTAGAAATTGCATAAAGTACTATTTTCGCATTTCAACTCCAAAATGAATGAAACCAACTCTATTTTAATCCTTGGACTGGAATATTTCTATTTGTGTGAAATATTTGTGATTGAACTTGATTTGAAATGTTTGTTGTCATAGTTATGTTTCAATGCCTAAGTTTGTTAAAATGTTATTAACTAGTGCAACTTTAATTTAAATGCAATTAAACTTGTTTCTAGGACTTTAATATAGTGTGCTCTTGCTGTTCATGACCTTGATTAGAAATTTCTTACTGTTTTTATATGATTCATACTTAGTAAGGAAGATGAAAGTCTAACTTTTAACATGTGTAGATTAGTAGCACTTAAGCCTTTTCGGACATTCGTAAAACATCTCGTCTAAATGCAAAAACTTGGGAGATTATCTCAGAATCATTCTACAGTATTTGTACTACCGTGTTAGGTAAAAATATTTAATTAATAACTTGCTTTGCAACTGAATCCTATTAGAGAAAAAGGTCTAAGTTTTATGGTTAAATAGTGCGTTGTTTTGAATAGTTAGTCTTAGATTTCTTTAATCCAAACAATCTTAGCTTCCTGAATTCGATAGTTTAATTACTAAAGTACATAAATTTAAGCTGCTGCATGTGGAACTAGTATGCTAGCAATGTATTGATTTTCCTAGAGTTGCTTATTCTCTTGTTGAGTTTTAAGTTGTTATTTGCATCTGATTTCCTTTTGCCCCATTTTGATTCGTGGTTATTTGCTTTTGTTGCGGGTTTCTATCGTTCGTACGCGTAGCTGACGACGTTTCGGAATCTGTGGATAACGACCCCGACTATATTCCTGAGAACAACCCCGAAGAAGAGCAAACAGGCAAGCACCCTCCTTTGATCATGTTGATCCAATACTTTACGATGTCTATTTTGTTTTAATCAAACTATTATGCATGCGTGTACTTTCCGTAAAGTTGCTATATTGTGGGTCATGGTAGTTATACTCCTAACTTGTGGGATTACCTTAATTAATTTGACATTAGAACCTTGTTGAAACTTAGGCTATGGTTAGTCATGCTATGAAATGAAACTTGGGTATAATCGGATATTAATGCTATGCTTAGCCATGCCCTAGTAATGGGTAGAATGATAGGTCTGATTCTTATTGAAATTTCCAAAAATGTTGATTATAACAGTAAAGGATACCGATATGTGGTTAAAAATGAAAATAAAAGTATGTTTTAGACACAGGCGAGATATGTATTACTGAAAGTGCAATGGATTAGCTTGCACCGTACAAGCGGCCACTTGTACGGTACAAGGAGATGGATCGTGTTGTTGGAATTGGTATATGCACTTAGATAGGTGGGAGATCCTCGCCTGAGTCAGCATAAGGACCGAACTTGATACTTTTAACTGAGTTAATCGGTGCAACCACATGTGCTAGTTATGGGATAGCCTTAACTTAGTAAGCTAGTGGGAGTTTTAACCTTGTACGTTGGTAGGCCGAGGCGTATGGACGAACCGGGTGAGTGGTGTCGTTCGAGGGCGCTCCCTTCACCGAGGCGTTGGGATCAAGCGACCCGATACAACGGGTGTGCCTCGCTATGGGGAGAATAGAGTGATAGGGTGTAATCCCCAAAGAAAAATACCGTGGGTACAACGAGTGGTTCTGCCATCATAGCGAGGACTGTCATACCCGGGCTGCTGCAAGGTTAGACTCTAGCTAGTTGAAAAGTTTCGTCATAGTCTAGCAAAACGGGTACTTGTGTATCGCGTGGCATGGTTGACATGATTGCTAGAATATGTCATGTGGGTAAAGTGTACACTCTCTGCAGAGATTTAAATCTAATCGATTAGCCGTGCTCACGGTCAAGAGCGGCTTGGAAACACATTGTCAAGTATAGTGTTTTGGTTTTGGTTTTGCAAAATAACTTGGAAAAATGGTGGTATGGTGGGTTGGTGTATGACATTGGTGGGTTGGCTATGTTCCGAGTGTTGTTTATGGCCATGGAGGGTCATGAATAGCTATTCAATTACTTTACATACTACTTGTAGTTTCTATTCAAATACTCATTTCAATTCTATCGATATTTATCAAATTGCATGGTTACAAATAAAATTTGCCTTATGCTGAAAATCTGAACTTAGAGTAGAAGCTTTCTTCCATTGAATAGCCTTGCATGTATAATTACTTCCATACACTAAAGTCTTGCGAGTACATACGTGTACTCACCGTTTGCTCTACTTAAAAATGTTTAGAGGAAGGTAATGAGGACGTTCCTGACGACGCGTGCTTCGAACCGAGGTCTAGCGATTTCTTGGATGGTTGAACTGGGCCTTTCCCCAGTCGGATGCCTTTTGGGTTATGGGTGGCATGCCGAAATCCTCCTTTTGGTCTTATGCTTATTTCCGCTGCACTTTACTCTTTTGTGATGTTTATTTGGCCGGTCGGCTGTGGACTTGTAAACTTATGCGAATGTAACAACTGCCAGACTACTTTTATGTTATCTCCATATTTGTATGTGTGATGAATCATCTCGATGTGCCAAGTATGTGCGTGCTAGGCGTTGATCTTGGGAACTAGCACTGAACACATATGCGGGAAGTTCGTATTGATTCCAACCGGTTGGCAAGAGCACGAGTGTTGCGCCGATTGGTTGATCTCAATCCGAGTACGGTTTCAGATAAGCGATTGGATTTCTTTCGGGTTGCATCATTATCCAGTCCGATGCAACAGTAAGAGTCTTTATCGCTAATCTAAGACCGGAGCCCCCACAAAGGAGGTATGGACAATAGGTATAACTAACAACCTAACGTTAACATCATCCTTTTATATAAATAGCAATGCAAGTTGTAAAACAGTGTAAAACATTTATAAATTATAGGATCAACATACGTCAAGGAGACTTGCCTCGGTCACAGCGAGAATGTTGAACACTTGAAGTCCGGCGGCGGGATCGGCGGTTGCGTCGGGGTCCCCGGCTACGCGCAAATCGAGGCAATAAATAAATAAAAGAAAATAAATAAAATCCAAAAATTACAAAAGTAATACTGACATGTAGATCTTGATTTTAGATGAATTTAGGAATTTGAACGGAGTCAATCGGAGTCCGGACGGAGAAGATATGAGCTTCCGAAGTTTGAATTTTGGAAAATGGGAAAACAGGGAATATTCCAAGAATATTCCTTCTCTATTTTCTTTTCCTTTTTCTGAATTTTGGAAATTGATGGGGGTCACTTGCAAGTGGGTCCCACTTGTCATTGAGTGGAGCCTTTCTTCTTGCTTTGGCCTAGCCATGGCCATGGATGGAGCTTGGGCTCCATATGGAACCGGCAAAGGAGGGCACGGCGGGGCCGGGCGGGTGGCCGGTCGGCGGCAGGCGGCGGCAGGAGAAGCGGCAGCGGCGACGGCAAGCATGAGGCGGCGCGGGTGGCGAAGCGGGCAGCTAGCCTTGGCCCAGGAGGTCTTGGCGTGGCGATCATGCCAGGTTTCGAGTGGCGGCGGCGACACGGGGAGAAGCGCTGGCGCATGCACAGCGAAGCGGCGGCGAAGCTTCGCCGGCCACGGCCGTCGGCGCACACATGAAAAGCTTCCACAACAACAGAGCATCCCATTTTTCATCCAAAACCCGATTTTGACCCAAATTTGCATGAAATTGATCCAAATCAAATCATAGAATCACTAGATTACATCCTTAGGGACACATAGGAGGAAGGAATCGAGTTGAATCTCACCGGAGGCGATGAATTCGGCGATGAACGGAGCTCCGGCCGAAATGCCAAAAACTCGAAATTCGCCTCCAAACCGCAAGGGATCCTAAAATTGATTATCGGGTTAGACTCTAGACTCCATCACGGTCTCAAGGAAACAAGTGGCACGAAGAATGACTCACCGGAGAGAGATCTACAACTAAGAACGTGAAGAACTCCAAAAACGGCTACCCAACTTCGGTTTTCTCGATCTCACGGGCACAAGAATGGAAGAGGCGAAAGGAGGATCACATCCCCGGGACGGGGGTTCTTATACGGAGTGAATGGAGGTGGTGGTGCGCCGTTTGGAGTAGAAACGGCCGAGATAATGGCATTAAAGCACAATTCGGTTTTTCATTAATGCGGCCGTTTTCGGTGAGATTAGCGGCGAGTGATGGTGGGGAATGGCAAGAGGGCGACGATACGAATCCAATGGAACCGGCGCTTCGCGATTTGGAGTTGATTTGAGGGAGTTATGATGATTTGAATCCAACCCTAGCCATTGGAGCTTTGCTTTGAAGCATCTCTGTTCTTCCTTGTCTTCCTTGGCTGGAGGTTGAAGATGGATACTATTCACGCCACGTGGCGCTCCTCCATTGGTCCTCTTTTACGCAAATGAGCCGCCCTAGAGAAAAATTAGGAAAAATAGCGTAAAAATTCCGGAAAAAATTCCTAGAGCCATTTTAGAATATTTGGGACCCAATAAAATTGGTTCCGTTGAATTTGGATGAAATTTGTGGAATTAGATATTCGAGCGCGGATTGCGGGCATTAAACAAAAGCCGCGCGAGATAAAATAGGAACGAAGGTCCAAAAATCCGGAGAATGGTTCCTGAAATTATTTTTGAATATTTGGGACACAATTGAAGTGGTTTTGGGATTTTTGGATCATTTTTGGACTCGGGTGAAATTTCGGGTACCGGCGGAAATTTGGAAATTCGATTTTCCGAACGGAAGGGAATTGAATCCTGATTTTGGATGGGAACGGATGCCAGGTTAATATAAACACCAAAGAAACTCTAATTTTTGAATTTAAATAATATAAATTAGATTTTCTTCAGAATGCGAAAACTAGGGCGTTACAAATTGGAGCTAACGTTCTGCTCTGAGTTGAGTCTTATTTATTTTCAGTTTTGAATGAACTTATTTTAATTTTAAACCTATTAATTGATACGATCGAAATAATTTTAATTCCAACCTAACTAACTTTTTCTTTTGACAGCCATACGGGTCAGTGCCTCTCACCTGTAGCTAGTTGGTGCCTTACTTCATCTCTCATCCATGTTATCTAAAGTAAAATAAAAATTAGTTTGTACAATAACTATATTTAAAATTTGATTTTATCTCTTCTCTCTTATACATAAATAATCTACATATGCTTTCGTGCAAAGATCTCTTCTCTCATTTTTTTCTCACTTTTTCACATAGACCAAAACAGATGTGTACAGACTAAAAGTCAGCTGAGATGGCCTTATTATACATGCCCTAACGTGAGCGAGCGAGAGGAGTGACCAGCTGTTTGGTGGGACACTTTTCCACGTATCGGTCTCCACTTGGACGGCGCGACGTAAGTAGAATAGCAACTTTCCAAGGCATGCATGTGTATGATAGGGAGCGCCGCACTTAGCCCGATTAACCAAACTGAAATCGAATTTTTTTTTGAAAAAACAAAATTTGAAAATTGAAAATATCGAGTGAAAAACTGCTCGAAAATCATTAGAAACTGGAGGGTTAAGAATTCAAAGTTTTTGGAAAAAAAATCGAAAATCGATCAGTGAAAAACCCCCGAAAATCAATCGGTTTTGACCAGTTTCAACTAGGTGCTGACCACTGACGCACTACCACACGATTTTTGACAGAAAATTGGTTGGTTTTACGCCACATAAATTTTCCCAAAAATTTGAATTTAACCGTTTACTGACCGGTTTTATATGTCGTATTGAGCTCGATACGGTCGAAAACCATAAAAATTGACCGATTTTAACAGAAAATCATTTTTTACAGTTTTTAATCGTATGAGCCAGTTCGACATATAAAACCGATTAAATTCAAAAAAGAATAAAAATTTATGTAACGCAAAACCAATCGATTTTCAATCAAAACTGACTGGTTTTCTGTCAAAAATCGTGTGGTAGTGCGTCAGTAGTAATCACCTGGTCAAAACCGATCGGTTTTTGATTTTTTTTTTTTCGTTATTTTTTTAAAAAATTTGAATTCTTAACCATTTAATTTCTGACGATTTTGGAGCGATTTTTCACTCGATATTTTGATTTTCGAATTTTAATTTTCTAGCGATTTTTTTGGTTTGGTTAACAGACGCGATAAAAAATGTAGCTTAGTAGCATGCTTTTTTTTTTTTAAGAAAAAGAGGCTATTCCAATAGCAAGCTGACATTTACTCGCAACAATTTCTCCACCGGAAGTCTGGAACAACAAAAGGTGAATGCGTCAACTATTGGATGGTCGCATTATAGTGCACCATTCATCCAGCCAAATTCACGTGTCATTTGTTTGAACGGAATCGGTAAGCACGATGAACGGGTGCGTTGACGCAGGTCGGGACCATCTGCCACAGCCCACGAGTGAAGCAACCGCAATTCCACAGAAATTCCGTCTTTCTGAAGATCAACTGATTTAGCTGCAAGTCAACTGATTGTTTCCCTCAAGAACTGCTTGTTTCGGGTGTAAACCTTGGTAATATGCATTGCCGACCGGCATAACCTGTAACTTCAACCGGTACACACCCGCAGGCTATTCTGACGCACCATGGTTTAGACGACATGGCAGGAAATGCCATTGAAATCATTGAGGTGTGAGTCTCTCCGCACTGTTGCGTTGGGAGGAAAAAGCGCATGTCCATGGGCTCACGGCTGGCAAGTTGTCATCTGGCTTCTATCCTGTAACATCTTGCATCCAATATGATATAGCAATCAATCGACTTCAGGACGCAATAGCACGCCAGAGGGACCTAGAATTACTTGACGCTAGTCCCCAGATAAATAAGCATGTCCCGGAAATTCTTTCGGACATCACAGCAAATAAGTGACGGAATCTGGTAGGTTGCGGATACCATCCAACTTTTATTTATGCCTAAGAGAGCAAGTGCCGTTTTCTGTACTGATATGCATGCACAGTAGGGTAGGCATTAGGAACTGTGAATTACTTGAGCAATCACCTGTGCTAATTGAAGCGCCCAAACTTCTGATAATCCTGCTAGGTATCAGCGGATTTCGTTCATCTGGACCATTAACAACAACAAAAAGTAGTCCGGTAGTGAAGAATTACTTGAGCAATCACCTGTGCTAATTGAAGCGCCCAAACTTCTGACAATCCTGCTGGGTATCAGCGGATTTCGTTCATCTGGACCATTAACAACAAAAAAAAGTAGTCCGGTAGTGAAGAATTTGACAAACCCATCTGTGACTCTGCCTACATCTTATTCCGATCATCCAAGCGTACAATCCACAGCTCAGATTGAAACAGAAACACTAAACACTTATCCACCCCCATGGAGAACCTCTCTTTGATCTTTTCGTAATAGTTTCTGCAGTAATCTTTAAATTATTGGACACCCGCTGATTGAACCATGTGGGAATGAATAAAGTAGTGTAAGATGCACAGCATCATAGAAACACTATGTACAGGTGATATTGACGGGACACAGAAATAAAGGGCAGGGGCCGCTGTGGCCCACTTTTGTGGAAACTCATGTATTCAATTGGAAATGTGTAGACAGGGCCATGAGAGCTTGTTCATCCATGTACAGAGCCTAATCAGAGAAGAAAATATCTAGCAGCTATCAAGGAAATTAATCGAACGTACGTCTTGTTTGGTGCGGTTGTGCTTGTGATGCTGTTCCCTACTTTCAAAATCAGCAGTATTAAGGAAGCCTTCTCCTATACTTCCAGCCTTCCATGGGTATATCCAGCAATCAATACAGCGCACAGCTTTGAAAAATTAACCATAAACACTTCAACAGCGCAGCCAACAGGCACATATTTACGATTGGGTAAGAAAAAAGTAGCATTTTGGATATGCACAAGGAGCATTGTTCGTGTAGTTAAATTAGAAGCGGCTAAATTCTATGAATCAGTCAATATAGAAGCAATTTGGTGTAATCGAAGCTCATACCAGTGTGTCCTGAAGCATTTACAATTTGGAAACGCAGCCCTCCAGCTTCTGAACAACAAGACTTTGCCAACAATGTCCAAAAAAAAATCAATTAAATCAGAACCCTATTTTTCCAATTTAGCCCGGCTGATAAGTAGACCCTCATCCCAAACCTCAAGCCACCTGTATCGACAATCCATATTAAAGTTAAATCCCTTTTTGTTCAAAATAAAATTCAGATAAACTCTTTTTGGAGCACATTTAAACAGAAAATAGATGAGAGACACCTTGATCCATTTGCATCAATCAACAGGCTCTCCCCATGGCGCCATCCATTTTGAAAATGTCCAAAGAAGATGCTCCCATCCTCGGCATAAAATCTCCCCTCACCATTAGCCTTCCCCTTCCAAAAGTTCGAAAACCAGCGATCGCCACTGTGAAAATAGTACCAACCCTAAAGAAAAAGGGAGAAAACTAAGAACTTCACAAGGAACGCGAAAGAGGGCCACAGTATTCAATCCAACATGCGAAATACTTGTTCAAAATTTAATGTCATACCAGATGTTACCATTAGATCTTTACCAAGTAACTTCAAAAGGAGAACAAAATACTCAAATTTGCATCTTGGATAGGTGTAAGTGGTGCTTGCTATTTTATGGCCGGATATTTCACAATAAAGATAAATGGTTTAACATGAAAAATGCATAATCAACAAATCCTGAAGGTAACAATCACTAAGCATATGGTAATGAGCAATGAATAGGCACATAAATTAATTATCAACTGCATAACAGACTCTCCTCGTGCTATTTCATTTTGTCTTCATAGTCCAGTCAAACTGTATATTTATCTATGGAGCTGAAAACAAGAGGAAGTACACAAAGGCAGGCAGGCGAGACAAACACAGGATAGGAGAGAGAACAGACATCAGAAAAATTACATGGTGGAGCATAAAGTTTTAGTTTCAAGGGAGAAAGCATATCCTAATTGTCCTCTTGGCAACCGAATTAATGTGTGGATGAAGGAGCAAAATCAATCAATACAGAATTGTAAACTTCACCCAGCATAATGCATATTAATACCTCATGACAGCCAAAGTGGTGCATCTATAGTCCCCTTATCGAACTGAGCAGCAAGAAGCAAAACAGCATTTTGAATAGTATAGCACTGAGCACATGTTTAGTTATAGGAAGCAATCAAATCAAAATTTGGAGGCATTTCAACGAGCCTTGAGACAGAATTTTGGTACTTGAAAACGGAAGGAAAAAAATGCGCACACAAAGAATAGCTATTCAAATGAAACTGAAAAGCAAGTATGGATTCTTGGTAAAAAATATATCTCTCCAACATCCAGATTGACACAGCCGTATTTGATCAAAATATGCTGATAGGCTGTCATGATCTGAATAAGATATTTATCATGAGAATATTCAAATAGGACATGGGATGATAAGCACCATAATCTAACATAACAAAGAGGGTGCTTGACCTAATCCTTTTTCTTAGTAGAGATGGATGCCATTTTTAATGTGACCATTTCATAATTGCCATGCACAAGATAGCAACCGAGTGTGCCATACTGCCATACCTTTCCATGAATAATGTCATCCCTCCATGTTCCATGGAATACATCACCATTGCTGTAATAAAGCGTCCCCAAACCGGATCTCTTGCCATACCTCCAGAGTCCATCATAAAAGCTCCCATCACTGTAGGTTAAACGCCCCTATCATGGTTAACAAAATAAGATCGTTTTAAAAGCTAGACTTCATGTCAAGCGAACTGGAAGAGAAAGTACTTTAAAGAGTTTCACCTTTCCTTCAGGGACACCTTCTTGGCATCTCCCTCTGTAAGTTCCTGCGCCGAACTGTATTTCAACTATGGGGCTCCATGTCTTTTCTGGCTCTCTTTCTGCATCCTACAAGGAATATACTATATTACAGTTATCATACAGAAACCCAAGCATGCTGATGAATTTAGAATGGGAAGCACATTCCATAGATGTTAAGGCTCATGCAAACTATCTACCAAAATATTAGACCATACACAGTCCTAGCTAAGACACACAACTGAACCCCAGATTGGGCTGAGGATCCTTACAGATGGACAATATTTCCAAAGACAAGTTAAAAGAAGTTTAGCGTATTTTCTTGGGTTTGAAATCGAGATTTTATCACGAAACATGGCCGAAAACGAAGACATCAAGTTGCTGAACACCTCATGAACGAAATAAAATAACCAAGTCGTAGCACAAATGCCCTTGCCATTCTAGCTCCACAGTGCACAAATGACTTAAATGGGAAGCCCATTTGAGAGAGAGAGAGAGAGAGACTAACGAGCATCAATGCAGCCCGGTTGGCAATGGAGCCACGTTTTCGAGATTTATCCGTTCCACCCTTTAGAAATGCCGCTGCAGAACTGCATACCTCCATCACTTTCTCCAAACCAACATCAGAAAGCGATACTCCGAAGGCAGCATGCCCAGTAGCTATTGATGTGCTATAAGTAGTGTTGGGAGTTTCAGACTGCATACTTGGAGAATGATCATACTGAACTTCAGGAGATTTTACACCGACGGGCAGAGTGATAATATCAAGCTCTTTGTTTTGACTGCTTCCATCTGCTGTTGTACGCTCTTTAGCCCACAATTGTGCAATGCCAAAACCAGGGGTGTTGCTCCAGAAATTAAGCTCCTGCTGTGAACTTAAATCCTCTGCCAATGAAGTACGGAGTTAAATAATCCACCGGGGAGTGTAAGCAATTTTACCTCTGCCATCATATATGCTAATTTCTCCATCAGATTTAAAATTAGCTTCTTCAAACTCTGGCTGTATTCTCCCATTTCCTTTATTAGATTCTCTAAGAAAAAATTGCAATGAACATTGATTGGTTCGTAATAACGTAAAAATTAAATTAAAAAAGGGAAATATCTCCTGGGAAAAAGAAGACTAGTATGTATATTACCTCTCAGATTTCACATTTTCTATTTCTTCAGAAAATAAGTTAGAAACAGAAACATCAGTAAAAGCTTTGGAAAGTTGTGGCAACCCTTGTTCTGCCGAACTCAATACACTGTCAGGCAGTTGACTAAATGAATGCTTCGACCAAGCTTGTTTAAACTCTGGAATATCTCCACCCATAAGGGAGGATATAAAAGGAAAATGCAAAGCCAAGCTTGAAAGAAACCCCTCCTTTACCGAGGTAGCATTTTCATCACGGCTGTTTCTGGAAACAAACATTAAGCAAATTTATCAATATGTCCTCACCAGCTGGTGAAACTTACATGAATTTCTATGTATAATAGTCTGATATGATCTAATCTAATGAAAAATCTACATCGTACATGATGCAGAGTGATAATCCATAAGCTTTAGACTCAACAGAAATGCACTTGTTTACATGATCATATAGAGAACTGTAATTCAGATAATAATAAGAACATATAGCAGTATGAGTACAAAAACAAATGGAACCATACTACTCAAATTTTGTACCTCTCAGTCTAGAAACAAGTATACCCTATGAAAAAAAAGATACTACACAAATTTCAATGGTTCTCTCAAAGGTATCCCCATTCGAGGAAACAGTGGAAACTGAAAGCCCTGTTTCTGAAGGTCCTCCAAGAAAAGATAGCAAGGCATCCTTTTAACCACTAAACTGGAAAAAGCACCAGATACTACACAATGTTTGTACAGTAAACTTCTGAATCATAATGGACCCCACTGATAATAATAAAAGGTTGGACCAAAATAGTGACCCTAATCATGAATAAGCTAAAGGACACAATCTATGAACCAATTAGCAGTATCTACTATCTATTACCTAGCACATATACCAGGGCACTTCATACTAAGAGCATGATAAGAAGTTGAAAGGGAAGGTGTACTTAGGGCCTGTGACTTTTTTTTTAAAAGATTGTTTGGTAAACTGGCTGTGGCTTTTCTTGAGCTCTCTCCAACTCTCCCCAAATTGCCGTGCCATCCTTGCTCCAGCAGACTACCGAGGCGGTGAACGGCTGGGCGGGGCAGCGAAGGGCCGGGCGGAGGCCTCACGCTGCAGCCAAGCCCCCCCAAAGAGGCCCTAAGTATGACATAGAGTGGGTAAAAAATTCAAGAGGTGCTCATGTCTGCTACAAAAATGACTGATTAAAAAAAATATATTAACTGCAGTTTGTTTACTTTGAGCTCACATGTTCAGATTGTTATTCCTATTTCCATTATAAAGTTATGACAAGTAGTAATACTATAGTTCAATTGTAGTGAAATATATTTAACTTAAAAGATTAACGAAGTACTGACCAGTACAAGATTAACAGAACGCGATTCGATCTAATCCACATGCTCAAGTAGTGAGACTATTAGATATGATTAATAAATGAGGCATTAAAAGTCAGCAAAACAATAATTTGAAATTTCTCGATCAGGTGTCAATGTGCCATGCAGGGCCTTACCGAACAGTTAGAAGAGAAACTACTATCAGTTTTGGCTCTAACTCAGGTTCATAATTTCTAGAAAATATAATATCTTTGGTGAACCCAGTAACTCGGCGAAAGATGTGTAGAGTGGAGATCATGTCACTCTCAGCCAATACCCGAGCACTTGCAAGGGAGAGAAAAACCACATTGTTCAAGTCCTACATGAAAATGATGTATACACAGATAAGTGCTGTAAAAACAGAACATGCTTGCACAAATATATTACGTCATGAGCAGGAATGGGTTTTCCTACAATAGAAACCCATTAAAGTCATTAAAGTTACAAGGGGCATAAGTGCATAACAAATACAAATAAAATAACGCATGGTCCTAATCATTCTAAAGTGATAGCTGATAGAGCTCGAACAACCAATTCCTGCATGCTTGGGATAAATCAACTATTGCAAAGTACGATTGCAACTGTGAACAAGGACATGAGCTGTTCAGCATATTTATTGTTATCATTATGTATGCCAACATGTGGAGCCTTCATAGCTTATGGCAAGCAGCACTTCTTTATTAAATGATTCTATCTACTACCAAATCTTGTATTTGAAAAAAATCTGCCCACTCGACAGTATAAACTAAATCTAGGACACGAAGATAAAGTTGCACAAAATCTGAAGTTACTAATGCTGTCCTATTCTCGCATACAGAACTTCCAACATCATAGCCAAAAGAAATTACAGAACTCAATTGTGCTGAAAGAAGATGTGCTCAGTTAAGCAATTACGTTCAACCTTAGTCTAACTTCCATGGTTGTTATGGCGTCCTTGAAAGGATGCCTAATCGACGCCTTAGCGTCGTGGCGGTCCGGAGCGAACGCCACGGCGGACGCCTTGCCGAGGTCGCGTATGGCGTCCGAGGCGTCGCCGTGGCGTCCGTGGCGTCGCCGTGGCGTCCGAGGCGTCACCGTGGCGTCCGTGGCGGCCGCCATAGACCTAACCCTAGCCCACAAAATAGAGAAAAGAAGAGGTAAGTTGGGACCTCCAGCCGCAGACTTGAGGAGAAGGGGACCAACTCCAGCTCGTCTTGCGCCGACCTCCGGCCCGTCGCGGCGCGCGCTCCTCCGTCTTGCCGCCAGCTCCTCCCGTCACTTGCGTCGCCCGTGCGCGCCGCTCTGCTCGACCTCGCCGTCAGGCCGCTCTGCTCGACCTCCGGCCGTCGAGGAAGCGAGCGACCTCCGCCGTGTAGCCGAGCCCGACCTCCTTCTCCTCTGCTCCAAATAAGACCGAAAGCAGTCGATCTCTTGCATGTCGAGCTCCAAAGACACCGAGCTTTGCTCTCAGTGTCGAGCTCCAAGTCGATCTCCTTCTCCTCTGCTCTTTTAACTCTCTCGGACTCTCGGTGCCTCTGCTCTTTTAACTCTCCAGGCCGATCTCCAGGCTGATTGCTCAACTCTCTGCTCTCAGGTGGACATGGCAGACGAGCAGCACGCAACCACCGAAACCAACTCCTCTCGGGCAGATGCATATGACCCATTGACAGATCCAAAACGAAGGCCAAAAAGCAACGATCCGAGTTGGAAGTATGGGTATTGGGACGAGATTGGCAACCGGGATGTTGTGCGATGCTCTTTATGTCAAAGGAGGATAACAGGGGGATTAAGAGATACAAAGAGCATCTTGCGGGAGGATTTGGTGATGTGCAAAAATGTCTAAAAAGGCGCCTTACATATATGTCTAAAAAGGCGCCTCGCCTCGCGCCTTAACCTTTTAAAAGGTAAAAAGGTCCTGGCACGCCGCGAACGCCTTACCGCCGTGACAACCATGCTAACTTCTAATGAAGAAACCATACTTACCAGGCATTGTGGAATATTTAAGTATTTGACCTAGAGCTAGTATTTAAAATTTGGAATCAATGCCAGTGAAAAGGATTCTTAATGATTCTTCTATAGGCTTACTACACACACATATGTAAATATCTCAAGAAACAACTGCTAGTGAAAGAGAAATTGTCATGAACCTAAGGATATATGCCTGGGATCTTGCTTTTTGCTGTATTTACAGGTATGTTTCTTGTGTTTAGCAGTTAAAACCTGTTGCAACACTGTTGTTTGCTTTCCTTCAAAATGGAAGGAGCAATAACACAGCTAGACTATTTGGTTATGCTGTGTAAAACTGAACCCCTTTTAGGTTTATTTCGTAAATTGGCAGCTGTGCAGGTTAAAAAAAGTGAATATCTCAATAACCTACATTAATAACAAAATAGTTATAGGTAGGAATGCTGTGCAGATTAGCGTGAATCTCAACATGTCATGGGTCGAACTTCCTTGGTTATACAAATTTTGCAGGGGTATAAACATGCATTAGATAGCGACTTTTGGTATAGGTGCTTTCTTCTTTGTGAGGAACTGAAAATACCAACATTCACTCTTGGTACAGAGTGCATGAGGATTAAACAAGTCACGGTTTAAATAGACAATCATATGCACCTTTATGCCGCCACGAAGAAATGGGCAGTGGAGGACAGCCTGCTTAATTGCTGACTGGATGTTATAACCAGCACCAAATCCAACTCTAGCTTCCCCATAGCTTTTAAGTAGCTGTAAGAGTTGTACACTGTAAGAATACAGGAAAAAAAAACTCATGTGCAGATCATACAACTCAGTAGTAAGCAAATTCAATAGATTACTTTGCCTACTTCCTCAGGATCAACTTCCTTCATTGGTGCATTAAGGGAACTCCACAACATCTGATTAAAGCCCTGAAATATCAATACGTACAGGATTAGAACAGTAAAATATAATATTTTAGATCCAAACACAGCACATAAGAATTTAAGACTCACAGACATCATGATAGATATCATGCTAATAGTTGACAGGACAGCATTATTGGCGCTTTCCAAAGCTTCAGCAAGGGTTTCCACTTCCGTCTCAAGCAGCGAATCAGCTTCAATAACTGGGGGGGACGAAATGCATATTAAACACACACATGTCATTTGTTCTCTGATTAATGATAGGATATTGAAATGTAGTAAATGTGGTGCTAAATTGCACTACAAACAAACATAACTACATCATAGGATTCCATAATAGATCAATAAAAGTAAATGAAACTGATAATCGCTACCTCCAGTACAAGGGCTATATTGCATCATACTACTATACTACTACAGCATCCAAGGAATGGAGATGAGGGCATCCATATAAACTTTTATTATAGGTGTGTGCGGTTAATATTTGACTTCTAAAACTAAATAAGTCTTGATTTCAAAGTAAATGAAACTGATCATCGCTACCTCCAGTACAAGAAACTGTCAAAATATTACAGGACTATTTTACATCATACTACTGTACTACTACAGCATCCAAGGAATGGAGATGAGGGCATCCATATAAACTTTTTATTATAGGTGTGTGCAGTTAATATTTGACTTCTATAGTTCTATAACTAAATAAGTTTTGATTTCACCTCACATGTGCAAAGTAGTAGGATGGTTGGACCGTGGGAGATGGTTTGTGGGTTTGTGGATATGTTCAGTTTAAGATTGAGGTCCTTGATTCAAATATTGCAACAACTAGAACTTTCATCAATGTGTTGCAATACATTCCCTCTATTGGGGTGTGTGAGAGGGGTAGTCACTGGTGGACTGGCCCATGAGAAGTTGGCGGGCTAGGCTGTCAAGGAAATAAAGGCCCAAAAGCCTAGGATTTGCTTGGTATAGAAAAACTTTGCTGGGCCTGGGCATGGCAGCCCGAGGCCTGGCTCCGCTCCTGATTCCATCCTAGACTACATGTCGTATGTTAGGAAACGGGACACATGAGTGAGGGCAGACGCCAGTCGTTTCACAGGCCGCTGTCCACGGGAGACAGCCTTGACACAAGGGTTTATACAGGTTCGGAAGCTAAGGTAGACGTCCTAGTCCTATCGGTGTGCCCTCCCCCGGGCGGGGAGTAGAGGGGTACCTCCTTGTCCGGGTTCCCGACGGCACACCAGTTGTATAATTTATATTCAATGAGACTTCCCGTTACAAGTAAGAGTTACAATGAGCTTTTATAGACACCCAGCCTATTACACAAATACCATCTTACCCCTTCTAGGGCGGCTCAAGTGTGGGCATCTTTGTCATTCTAGGGAGTTGGTAGTGGATTCCACGTCGTCACTTCTTAGGGGTAGGCCTCTGACTCTAGGGTCCCATGTCTTGGACACTCCTTCGAGGACCGACCTCGCGGGGGCTACGAGTCATGGCAGCCTCACTCGTTAGTCGATCTCAAGCAAGGTGAGGGTGTCTCTATGCCTCATTGGGCTCTTACGGGAGCGCCCCACGGACTTGGGGTTGGGCCTCACGCCCCATAGATGGGAATGAGGTGAGGCGTCCTAGGGGTCTAGGCACTTCTTCACACACCCTCCATCGAGGACCAGCGGGGTATGATGGGATGTCCCATAGCACCTCGGTGGCGAACCGCAATGGAGGGCCGGGTGTCGTCCCTCATGCTCTTGTGCATAGGGCACATAGCCATGTGCCCTATCCACAAGCTAGAGGCGAAGCTCCTGGATCGCTGAGCATGAGACCTCCCCTCCTGGAGGTGGTGAGTTTTCCTTTAACGATGCATATCCTATACAAATCAGCAAGTGCAATTAAATTGTAGTCCTATGGAGATGACAAGGGCCCAACGACAGTGGGTCCACATCCCTTGCTTCTAGTCCTCAGAGCCTATGGTGCGGGAGGCGCCCTTGCCTTCTAGGGCTACATCCTCGGCATTACTCAAGTACAAGAGGCCATCACAAAGACCCTACACCTCCTGCGACCCCTTGATGGCTTCAGGGGACTACAATCGAGGACGAAGGCCATCCAAAGGGGGCATCCCTACCTAGTGGGTCCCGCATGATAGGTGGGCGTGAACCAAACCTAGGGCTTGGATTGAAATATAGCTTTGCTTGCTTTCATCCCTGGGACCACGCGTCAGACAACCCCATAAGTACAGTACAACCGGCGTTCGATTAAAGAAAACACATACCAAGGACTACTGCCATCTACACAAATGACGATTGTAACCCTCACTTGTACATATAGCTTAGTTCTTTGTAGAAGGGGCAATTTAATCTTTTGTATAGGCCCAAAAGCCTATAAATACGCCCATGTAACCTCATTAGAGACTTGAACTCTCTTGAGCAATAAAAAAACACATTCAAAATTGGTGAGCCCTCAAGATCCCCTCCCTGGAGGCAACCATCTGTTGGCTCACCGACAGTAGTAGGGTGGTCCTTTTGGACCTCCGAACTTGTATAAATCCCCGTGTCATTTTTGTTCTCATGGACGATGACCCATTAGACAGCTGACATCCACCCCCTCACTTGTGTTTGGGTGTTACACCTACAACATTATCCTTTTTTTTCGTCTGTTATCCTTTCAAAGTATGGTTGGAGGTTTCAGAAATTTACAATCCAATAAAACTTGAGAAATTCATGAACTGCAAAGCCATACTCCCTCTGCATTTTTTTTTCTTTTTGGAAATAAGAGACTTTTATATCCCTCATCTTTTCTGAATCGTGAGGCTTATACAACGACATCGATAAAAGCGTCTAACGAGCTCAAATATGTCTACCTACGTTTACCCTGGTTCTATCCAGGAGCAAAAGGTGTGACGAGTAGTATATCAAGATCCAAAGAAAACAAAATCATAAAGCCCAAATAAAAAGTGAAAATCCTCCTTGTGCATCATCTGTTTACTTCATCTCCAATGCAAAAGTACTAACACATGATGTAAAAAGTAGGTCAGTGAATGGATTACCAATGTAAAAGTTTGAGCACGTTTGAAGTTTAGCAATAAAATCAGATGCCTGCAGAACCATGCAATACAATAGTTAATGATAAACGCATCTACAAATACCAAATGAATAATCTTAGATTTGTGCACTTTTTATGCTGGCTGCAGGGAGAAATTCACAGTTGAAGAAAATGAAGGAAAAATTACAACAGAAGCACTCCACCTCTACTTGCCGTCTTTGTCCCTCAAAACAGAAGGGCTTCAAAAATATTGACGCAGCCAGTTTATCAGCGGATTTGACAGCACTTAGAAGCTCCAGTGCAGCAATTTGATCAGCATCCTGTCCTGCACTTGCAACCTACAGAATGCAATCATTTTTAGATAGAAGACCGCATATCAGTCTTAGCTGACAAAATCACAGTAAGATATGGTGTCCAAAACTGCATGTTAACTTATTGTGTGGTGTATTCCAGAGGCAAACCTACATTAGCACCACAAAGACACAGGTGACCCTCTGGTCCCAAAAGGTTTGATCAAAGCCCTTGAAATTTTACACAAAAGTCTTAACATTCCAGTGTTTGTTAGAAGTGCCTCCCTCTAAAATTTGTTAGAAATGTGTGCACTACCATTGCGTAGTGCATGGTAACTTCACTCAGTGTCCCCTATAAGTATGATTTCTGGATCTAGCCCTGGGGTGTTATCATCTTTGGGGCAAATTAAAATCTCGAAGAGACACTGTGACACCAAGAGCTGACTCATGAATCATGACATTTCTCTCAGACAAATGAAAACATGAAACATGTGCTGGACTGGATAGTTAATAATAGTTAAGCCAAGCTATGTATCTTTTCTTGTCCTGACCTTGTTATTATGTAGGTATCCAACACAACATGAATAGCAGGAACACAGGCAGATTTTATTATTATTATTATTTTGAAAGCAAGGGACATGGGTTTATCTGAAGTTGTCAATTGTTTGTTTCAGACAAATGGCCACCGGTCAGAACTAGTAACACTATAACACATTATTCAACACAGTACGTAATCAGATAGTGCAATAGATCCTGTTAAAAAGAAGATAGTCCAATAGGCAATTTCAATAGAGCAACTGATGCATACTTGATATTTTACTGTCAAAAAAAAATATGAATACAATAAATCTTATCAAACAGAAAGATGAGAAGTGTACAAACAAGAATAACCGCCGGTGGGCACGGATGAAGAGATAAGGGAGGTTCCAAGTTTCTGGCCATGTTGTCTGAAAATAGACAACTGTCATCTTCATTGAAAAACAGGACAGAGAGGATAAAGACAAGAAAAATGTGTACATGTTGATACTGTAGAATCAACAGTCGAGCCAAGAAGTGCAGGCTTAGAAAGGTTTGATACCTGCTCCATGACTTCTTTGTATTAGCTGTACTTTAGAATTATCCATCACATGTACGGCCCTGAAATAAAATTCTGTGCAAGTCAGAATTTCTAAAAAAAAAAGAATATGGGGGTAAGGTACAAAGTACTGAAAATGGCACACATGTGTGCCATCTCAAACGTTGATTTCATATTAGGCTTCTACTTAACACAAAGCAAGAAAAAGGATTTATCTTACCAGACATAATTATACATTTAATTCTAACACTAGCAAATAACTACAAGTCTAGAACTAATTGAATTAACGCAGAGGAACTGCAAGATCCACCTTGGTGATTTCCCCCCACACCCCAGTTGGAAATTTTTTATGTTTTTTTACAAGGAGTAACCAATGCATCATCACACTAACCTAAACAGCATCTAGCATTGTGGTAGCAAATGGCCTTGGCAATAGTTCACTAGGGCATTTTACTTACCATTTCTTCTGGATGAAAGAGTTAGCATCTGCGGCCAAAGATTTGGTTTTGCAAAGCGGAAACAAAAGCTCTAACAAAGTGAATCTCATATACATCTCTCTCTAAAAAAATAATCTCATGTACACAAAAGCTTCTACTCCCCACAGAAAATAACTAATATACTACAAGGATCTACACATTATGACGAATTTTGTACTGCATGCATTGTTCTAACAAAACCACCACCATCACAACAGACAGGCTCGTAGTATGCTGTATGCCACCGCAAAGGAACCAAAACTCTACATTGGAAATAAATTACAAACGTTACGATCTAACAGGATGGTCTCTATAGTCGCAGCAGTATTGGGGGAGAACGCAAAAAAGGGTTCGATTCGACGATTTCACATTTGAAAATTCCACCAGCGGAAACCGAAGCCACACACTAACATTAACATCGGCATAGCTTCCACATAGAATGACGCTTATACAAACCACAACTTCCCGAACTACATTGTGCTGCGGCACGGAGGCCGAAGCTACCGCGGTCTAGAGTTGCTAAGCGAGGGTTCAGTGAGGTACCAGAAGCGAATCGGGGTGGAGGAGAGGGTGCGGGATCCCAAGCAGAAATCGATGACGGCGTCCTTCCGGCTCCCGACGCCGACCACCTCGACGGGCTCCGGCGGCCGCGGAGAACCCTCTACCGCCGTCGCCGCGCGGATTCCGGAGACGCGGCCGCGGCTACGCCTCCGCGGGGACGAGGCGAGGCGGCGCACGGATGCGCAGGAGGAAGCGAGTGGCGGCGACAGCGGGAGGCCTCGGACAGAGGCCGCCATGGACGACGACCAAGGATGCGGCGACGACGATGCGTGGGTGGTGGTGGGTTTTACGGCCGTACAGTGCGACATACTGTACCGTCAACAACCACTGGTGAGCCGAGCGAAGGTTGCCTGCGGCCCTGAAGTCGCAGTGTGTCCAATGGCCCTAGTGGTGCAGTATTGGGCCTTCGTGTGAATCCAACTTTGACAAATCTTAATATTATTATCTCTACTATATGAAATGAGAGTTTCTTCGTACGTCACATTAATTGCCCTACGCAAGAAACGAAGCGTTGCTTTAATTAGCCAGCTTTTGCAAGAAACGAAGCGTTAAAGATAGATGTTTGATCTTATGAAATAGTATTTTTTTATTTTTTAATCTTTATTTTTCGTTATCAATTTTGTTTTTCGTAGCAACGCACGGGCATATAACTAGTTATTATTATTATTATGTTTTTACTATTTGATGCCTTCTAGATCGCTGCAGACTGCTACCACAGTCGTCGAACGACAATACGAAAAATCCCAAACATAGTGTGTGTTGGGCCAACTACTGCACCAACAGAACGGGCCGTTCGCAAGTCACGACCGACGAGCCCATATTCCTCTAAAAAAATATGACGAACAAGCCAGTATGGCGAGCTAAGCTCGCGCCCAACTTTGCCGCAACCAAATGAGCTAAGTTTGACTTTTCATAGCAATCGTCCGGTGGCGAGCCACATCTTTTAATGTGACGTGCTACACTTTCTTAGCCCCTTGCCCCCATCTGCCGTAGACTCATCTGCTAGCTAGCCACATTGTGTCACAAGTGTGGCGCCCCTTTTGATCGCCACAAAAACTGTGGCACCGCACTCAATCAGTCATACATGCCCTTATTATTTCCCCAGCCAAGTGACGCCGCCCGGAAAAACATTAGAAAACTTCGCTATGAAATGTCCTAAAGTATATGAAAGCTGGGCGATGCAATTCTCCAGTAAACAAAGGGATCGATCGATCCATAGCCAGAAAAAACAGGTAACTCTCACAGCATCAGCATGCATTAGTATGACCAGCCAAATCATCGTCATTTTGGAAAGATGCACCGTTCAATCAACGACCTAGCAGCGACCCTCAAGTACATTAGCATATCATTCCGAATATTTAATCTGATCTCAAGGACGACACAGATTCGATCCTGTGAGCAAGCCAACAACTCCATCACTCCTGGGAAGGAGGATAGCGAGGCTGTCGGAGATGGACGGAGAGGCCAAGCTAGCAGGAGCACGCGAGACCGTACCAACTAATCCCGCCCGTTCGCCGGTCCATATGCTTCCCGGTGCAAGGCGCCAACAACGCCGGGCCAATGCCAAAGACAAGGCCCACGTGTGGTCGATGCGAGCGCATATTACACCACACTACCGCGTACCGCGCGCCGATCGAGCTGTGCCAGCCGCATAACGAAACAGGCGCCTCGCTCCACCGGGCCGCGCGCGCCCGGCACTTTTAGGGTGCATTTGATTCGCTGTAGCAAGGTGAATGGAATCTCCCCGTATAGGATATGAGTTCATTCTTGTACTTGGTTGGCTGAACGGAATCAATTGATAATGGATGAGATGGTAAAGATTTTTAGAATATTCTTCAAATATCCTGTACCAACTCGTTCAGCCAATTTGCCCGGACCATTCTGTACAGGACGATCCGCTCTCCCACTCGCCTCGCTCTCGCATGTCGGTCTCTGTCGACGGCGAGCGCGTGCTCCATGTCCGCCACCTGCGCTGGAAGTTCTAGGGCAGCGAGAAGGTTGAACTTGGCAGCGGCGACCGAGTCTAGGTATCCTAGGACCTCCACAAGTGGCTTTTTCCCACGTGCGACCAGCCCCCCGCTCCCCGCTGGGACATCACAACTGGCTTCAAACAGCTTCTCGAACCATTCATGATCATCTCATCTAATAAACCAAACAAAATCTTGTACAATTCCATTCAGACGATCAAACACCCTCCCTTAACCATCCTATCCAGGACCATCCCATCCATCCTGTATCATCACATCCCATCTCTCCTCGTTCACCCAACCAAACGCACCCTTAGCCGCGCGCGCGGCCACATGTGACATGTAAGATGACCTACCTACAAGAAAAATAGAGAAGGTATTTGGTGTTGCTGTGCTTCCTTAAACTCGTAACGGATAGCTAGTGCGACATTTTGAAGGCTACGAAACAAGACCGAGGGACTAATTAATTAAGAAGTACCGGGCGCATGACGATGGAAGCTGATGCTCTAGCTCCTTCGCACACCCTCCTTCCGTATGCCACTCACTGTTCGGGTCCTTCGGGAGGCGGCTAGCTGTAGTGAGCGGCGGCGAGGACGGCGGGTTGAGGTAGGCGTTGAAAGCCAGCGAGCCCCGGCGCGCGGGGCCGGCCGGCACTGCGTGGCGCAGCACATGGACCGGAATTCCCTTTTTCAGAAGCATATGTGTGGGATGTTGAAGATTTTGTGTTATTTTCGGGCCGGGGGGATGGACGATGGGTTGGGCAGCAGATGGGATCTGGGGATTCGGATTGGACGCCATGCATGTCGCCACCAATAATCGCGAGAAAAGGTAGTTCCTTTTGTCCCAGGGCTTTTAACAAAGCATCCATTGCAGACGAGGACGAGTCTGCACATCTCTTTAGCTAACTTTGCATGCATGCAAGGCTGCACATTGAAGAAAGCTGGCAGAAGAAAAGAAGGAAGAGAATATGTCGTGTTTGCAGTTTGCATGCATCCACGCCAAGCGCGCAGTACGTCGTCTCCGTAAGTTGAACTAGAAGGAAGGAATAGACATTGACCTAGATACAGGGACAAGAAGGTCATTTCACTGAACCCACGTACGCATGCAGCATGCGCTACTAGACAGTACAGTAGTGGAGCCCATCGTGCATATATATGTTTACCCGGCCCGGTACGTGCCGATACAGGCAGGAAATTCCTAGGTAGATGCAGGCAACCTGAAAGACCGTGTAAATGTTTATCTATATTTGTGATGATTATTTAATTTTATTTGAGTTATGTTTGTTCAGGTTTGAGTTTGGATCTGAATTAGATTTTGAAAAGGAAGCAATTTAACGTGCAGGCAGTGTAGGGCGGCACTACCGACCTGGAATTGCAGTAGTGCTGGCCTATTGGAGCTACCAGCCGTAGAATGGCGGTAGTTATTTTTCAGAGAGATAGTCTCGCACAAACTTTAGCGCGAGCGGCACTACCGCTCCCAGGCACTACCGGCCTCTAGGGAGCGGTAGTGCCGGCCGAGCAGTACTATCGGTCCCAAATGGGCGGTAGTGCTGAATTTACTGCGAGATATGATCTGAAATAAATGCATTATTTATTCTTCATGTGATTGGTTAATGTGCACAAATTATTGGACAATGCTATGTGATGTGTTTCCTTGTTTTTTATGGTTGTAGGACAACGGCGCGAGGTCATGATAAGGCGGAGGATGACTAGGACTAGGCGAGGTGCGCCAGAGGTCCAGACGGTTGGGGATCGCCGGAGGATGATCGGAGACGGAGTTGTTGCAAGCCATGGAGGCAAGGGAACGACTGGGAAGCTATCTTGGAGTTGCTCGGATCAAGGAGAGCCGTTGGATTACGGTTTAGAGGATGGAGTAGCGACCAAGTTAGCTCGCTTTGAGAAGTATGCAAAATCCGTTATGCTATTGGGTTACGGGTTAGCCCATATATGAAAGAGGGAGTGCATCTCAACCCTCTATGAGGTTTCTTGAGGGTCAAAAAGATCATCAAGGGTGGAAATTGACTCCCTTGTGCTATATATTGAGGGGGAGAGGGGTATCTCTCCTCTTGAAGATTTTTATGCTCATTTGAGTTTTGCCCACCATATTGTGAGGCTTTGTAAACCTTCAACCAGAAAAATAAAAATTTATTTTCCTTTACTTCTGAATTTAAATTCCGTATTTATATTATATCTTTACATTCCGCAATTTAAATTCAGTATTTACTTGCTTGCAATTTAAATTTCACATATTTGGATTTGCTTCCCCTCCTTCTAAATGCTTGTATATTTTGTGCCAAGAATGAGATATTGAAGGATGAATCTTCCCTAGATTATATCCCAATCACCTAGGCATTGTATCACTTATTTCTCTCTAGAACTGATCTCTTGCTAAATCATAGAGAAATCTTTGTCGATTGTGTTCTTGGAGTTCTTTTCTTAAGTTCTTGCTTGCTTTAACGTGTGAGAGGTGGTCTAAGATCATTTTGATCATCAAAACCCCACAAGCAAGTCCAAGACCAATATTTTGATTCTTAGTGCACTTTTCCATAGATTGGTTAAAGGTCGGGATTTTAACTTCAATCCTTGTGATTGAAGGTTAGAATAGATTCTTGACATCCATAAGAAGGTGCATTTCAAATTTCGTGAATTTTGAATTAGCCAATCAAGGGATCCTGTAGTTTTACCTTTGTGGTCGTTCTGTTTCTGACTTCTGTTCTTGAAGCCGGTACTACCGCTTAGAATCAGCCAGTAGTACTGACCTCCGATGCTATCACTTCTTGTACCGCGGTAGCACCGGTCAGAACAGACTCTTCAATTTTTGGTCTTTTGTGCTTCATTGTTTGAAGTGAGATCTTTGGTTGAATTCTTTTTAAGAGGAAATTTTAATTTTAATTAGATCACTCAACCTCCCTTTTATCATCATTTCGATCCTTCGCAGTGCAAGAATCCTGGAAACAGTTGAGAACTCCACAGGGAATCTCGCTATTGCTGAGTTTACGGAACGAGCTGAAGAAGCGCTGCGCGCGTCGTCGTCAGCGACGCGCCGGGTGAATCGCTGCTCGCTAGCTTGCGACCGAGCAGCCAGGCTGCTAGAGACCAGAGGCCTCTCTCTCTCTTTCGCGCTTCTTTCCAAGATTCGATCGGAGGTGGTCGCAACAGTCGTCAGGAGGAGGAAAGAGAGGTGTTGAAAACCGACGACAAGGTAGGTTAAAACCTGGCAAGGGGACGACGGAGTCTGGTGCCGTACACGTACGTACGTACGCCAGTACGCTGCTGTGGTTCATATCGACTTGTCATCGACGCCATGCAGATGCAGGTGGCCAACAGAGGAGAGAAGATGAGAAAATAGGATTGATGTGCCTATCGTGAATCGAGGATCGATTATGTACATCTGATGCAGCTATCTAAATACTCCAGCGTGGGTGGATGTGTTGTGTTCCAAATGTCGGTGCGATTAAGGCCCTGTTTGTTTGCCTTATGGATTATATAATTCAGCTTATATAAGTTAATGGGGAAACAAACAGCCTAGATTATAATCTAGATTATATAATCTAAAGCATGAGATTATAATAATCTATAAGCAGCCATTAGGGTGCTTATATAATCTCAAACTAATAATCCAACACAGTAATAATCCAGGAAAACAAACAACCCACCGGCTTATTTAAAGGTAGCTTATATAATCCAGCTTATATAATCCAACATCAAAAAGCTGGATTATATAAGCTGGAGAAGGAAACAAACAGGGCCTAAATTGTGTATTCATCTCTCCGCAAAAAAAGAAATTGTATTTATCTTAGGTCCTATTTGGCAGAGCTCTAGATCCCGATTTCACTTTAGATCTGAAACTTATAGGCTAAAATAAAGTGAATTAAGTTTATATTTTTATTATAAAATATAAACAAGATGACCAACATAAACACTTTTAATATACCCATAACTCTACCTCCACGAATCTGACGGAACTAGGATTACCCAACTCCACCAGATTTACGAATCTGGTAAAATTGGAGCTGTGTCAAATATGGTCTTAGTTAAAGGCCCCACTTAGGATCACCATTAATTAGTTTCTATACTGTGATGTCTGATAGACGATTTCTTTTTTTTTAAGCGAGGTGTGATAGAAGATATTTGATCTAGTAAAATGTAAGATACCCAGCTATTGTCCTTAGATGAACAGTTCCTCGCAAAAAAAAAAAAAAAAAGATGGGCAGGTAACAAAATAATGGGCCACAAAGTCCCGAAAGCTAACAATACAAAGAAGGCAAGACAACATGGTACGAAAATTAATAAAACATGCCATCGAGGTGGTTCGTATACTATACCAGCGAAATGATTGGCTAATTAAACAAATTTCTTTAAGAACTGCTAGAATTATTTAACGGTAGACATGACTTTCAGAGTACATGTGGATTCTGCATGGCTGCCTAGCAGACAGTGATTGTTCAAGGTTGCTTTTGAAAAACAAATCCATATATAAATACCCCCATAAATAATTTTTTTCAATTTGCCCCCATATATCATCTTTGTTTATTCACCCCCACCCCAACACACACCCGTCATGACACATGTCAACATACGCTATTTCGTATGGTTTTCATCATTTTTTTGTATTGTTTCAATGACTTAAGTACTTATCTAAGTGACTTCAATAGTTGTTTCAATGATTTGATTGATTTCAGTATTTTTTAATACACAATTTCAATATTGAAATATTACTTATAAACCATTGATTACAAGTACCAAAACCACTCAAATAATTGAAATGTGTATTTAAATCATTGAAACAAGTGCAAGAAAATAAAAACCACAAGAAATTGCGGTAACGTGCATCCTAGGGGTATTTGTACGGCAACTTAACTTATGAGAGGCAAAATTAAAAAAAAAGAGGATATCTGGGCAAATTGAAAAGGTATGCGACTTAGGGGAGTTTTTTTCTTCTATTTTTCCAAAAAGGAACTAATATATTGTTAAGATCACATCTATTGTGTTATGGTAAAGATGGAGAAGCAACAGTGATCGATAGGACGGCCGGACGGGTCGCGACCTGGACACCTCGCATGAGCGGCGCCAGCAAGTATTCCGGCGTAGAGGACCCAAGTTATTTTGTCGTCAGCTGTAACGAACAAGGACCAATACCCTTACTGAAGTCTGTCTGAGTCGTTACAGCATGCACCGATAATTCACTATTTGCATGAGCCGGTGTTAATTAATATATATATATATATATATATATATATATATATATATATATATATATATATAGGAAAATGGTTATACTGCAGAGTACGTCTTCACTCAAGATACCGCTTAAATGATGTTGCTATACCTCTTTATCCTTTTAAGTATACTCTAATACTGATTACAAGATACTTCAAAGTGAATTCTACGAAAAATTTCATTAAAGTCCACCATTTATAGCATAATTTGTTTATATACTCTTTTTACATATGAAAAAGAGTATATAGCTAAAAAATAAAGGGTTCTGATCAATTCTTTTCAACAATATCGCATTGTAGTATCTTAGAATTATTATTAGAGTATACTGAAAGTGATAAAGGAGTATAACGTATTCGTTTAAGTAGTATACTGGAGGTGGGAGTACGTACTCCCAGGAGTATTCCTATATATATATATATATATATATGCAACGACTAAGTAAGGAAATGTCGCATGATCAGGCCTGTAATAACAATCTTCATCTACATGCATGTACTACATTTAGTTCCAGCTGGTCATCAACATGCCTTTTATCATTCATCCATCAACTCTTATCCATATAGTGAGGGCGCCACTCGTCCTACCAAACTTCTTAGTTGACAATTGACATGCCACTCTTATGAAGTGCGCACTTTTTTAAAATTATATATACCAAGCTTTGGAGTTGTTTAATAATAAAAAAATGTCAGACCGGTGAACACGTAACTTTTAATTATATTCCAAGTTTTGGATTTGCTTAATAGTAAAAAAAATCAACTATAGGTACCTTTTAATTAAGGGATTGCCGGCCTGTATATATATAACTCAAGCGAGTTCTTTAGAAGAATGACACAATATTGTAGCCAATATTGGATCTAAAATGGATGATGTGGATCTCTCTCCTCCCTCCCTATATAATCCCCCAACCCTAATCTCCTCTCTTTGTGTCCGTCAACATCAATAGATTGATCATGCACCGCTGCCTAACTCCTCATCGGCGCCATTGAGGCTCGCTAACCCTTTACCACCTCTTCCTTGTCCTTCCATGTGTCTCCTCCTTTTTCTTCCCCCCACACCTCCTCACTACCACCGAGGGAAAGATGACCACCACAGCTGACTACTCCTTCATGTAAGGAAAAGAATTTTAATTGGGCGAGGGGTTTGGGGGAGATGTAACATCCCAAAAAATTGAAAAATAAGAAAAATTAAAAATTAAAATATAAAAATAGAAGTGAATGAAAATTTTAGTTAGGATCATAATTTTAATTTAAAATACCATCTTTTTCCAGCATTTAGGTCTTAAGAAAAGAATAGTCACAATGTTAGAATATTTTATTTTAAATTGAACAAACCAAGAAAATGAAATTTGAGCGTAATCTTATTTTGAATTTTCATCTCTTCTGAATTTTCTTGATCTTGGATTTTGAGAAAAAAATCTTTTATATTAATTATTTTATTTTTCTTCTCTTTAAAAATGCAAAACCTAAAATCCCCGAAGAAATAAAGTCTCGAAAAGTTTGTGTAAACCAAAAATCTTCTCGAATCATGTATAAAAAGTTCGAGAAATTCTTGACTAGGAATAGTGCTTGAGCCATGTCTGTCCAGGAAAGAAATGAGTTGGCTCTTCTTTTTCTTTCACAGCATGTGGGACATACTTCTTGCTTGGCCCCACTGTCAGGTCGATAGCCATCTTTGGCCCACTCTCCAGTGCCCTGTCTCTTCCTCGGCCAAGTGTTGCTTCGCCCCCTGCCAAGCCGAGCCAGCTCCCACCGCTCTTCCTCTCCTTTGATCTTCCCTCTAGTCAAGCCACACCGCAGCCCACACGTCTCAGTGCATGCCTTGTCATCCCTTGCACTGCCACTACAGCATATCTCTTATGCAACGTGCTGCCACAATGAGGAGTCACGCCGACCTAGCCGAATTGCCTTTGCATGTGTTGAAACTCCTACCGAACCGAGCTCCCTGCCTATACAAGCCCTTGAGCATTTCCTGAGCTCCTCACAATCGGCCATAGTGCTTCCATCTTCTCAACTCGAGCATAGCTCAATTGTGCACCATTTACCGCCATAGCCGAAGCAAAGCTAGTAAAGGGGGAAATGAAATTGAGCCACCTCAGTAGACAATAGTTCAATTCATACATAATATTTTAATTTCATATAATAGCGAAAGTATTGATATAATATGATATCTAACGTCAATCAAAATACACCGGAAGAATCAGAAGTCTTGTAGTGTGCCACATAATCCTTAGGCAACTGATAAGGCAAAAACTCCTGATAAAATCATCATCATAATTCCCGTAACCTGCATCAAAGTATGATTATGCGGGCTATTCTATTTCTGCACCAAAAAACATCAATAATAGCAAAGGTGAGTACATTGCGTACTCAACAAGACTTGAAGTGTTTGTAAACCTATAATAAATGCAGGTTATATCAAGAGAAAGTCTACTACTGTTTATTTTGCCTGGAGCCAAAGTGAGTTGTAGATATTGAATAATAGGTTGAAAGCTTAAATAAAATAAAACAATTTGTCAAGTATACAAAGCCAAAGTGAGTTGTAGCAAGTAAGAATAACAGAAGTGTAATAAAAGACTCACAGTCCTTCGTGAGTTGAATCGTCCAATCCCAACATATGAAATAACATCTGAAAACAATCTTTACCAACACAGGCACAACAGCTGAATTCAATCTTGCCAACATATGTCAAGCATTGAATCATCTACAGGGGTAAACTCACCGATCAAAATATTTAACTATGTGATGATTTTCCCAAGTGCTCATGACCACGAGCGCGGCTAATCAATTAGTTTTACACTCTACAGAGGTGTACAGCTTTACCCATAAGGAATGATCAACTTTTTGTGCATTGCAAATCAGCACACTTTCTTTGGTGTGTCGTAGAGAGATCACACATAACCGTTACATTACCTAGCCCTAACTTTGCACCAACTCGGTGACGTAAAATCCTTGCTATTGTAGAAATAAACAATCACATAAAACATAATATTCTTCAGCTCAATAAAGAATAACAGTTTCTCCCTATAGCCAGGCGTACACCGTTGTATCAGTAATCGTTGAATCCAAATCACCTCAGTGTGAATGTCCCTTCGAGCAAACCTACCCGGAATGCCCGTACTACTACTACTACATCCAATATGTAAAACTAGTTTTAAATAACTTAATAGGTTAAGCCGTCCCATACTAACCCTCATGGATGTACATTTATCTTGGCATGAAAACAACATAATAGTTTGGTCCTTGATCAACCCGAGCGATAAATCTCCCCCTATCTACGGGCATATCATTTGCACTTCCAGCTATAGCCAATAATCACCCGCGTAAAAATCATAGTTTCATTTTTGTCGAATATCTAAATATGGGATATGAGCATGTATAGGAAACTCAAAGATCATGCCATATATGCGTTCACACAAGCATCTGGAAACTCCGGATATCACAGGCTCGATTCTGCTGGATAAGATATACACGGGGGGGTCTCCATGCTTGGAAAGGACTCGGTCATGTTCTTGTTACGAAGAAACCAACTTGAGTACGCTGAATCTTAAAGGAAGTTTGGATACGCTACGAAGATCTCGGAACGGTGGACTCCTCATCGAGTACGATCTGATATCTCAAACTGACTACAACCCGTGAAAGAGGCTACCTCAACTATATAAGAATAGAGGCAAAGAGATTTCAGGAGAGGATTCTGGAACTGACAAACTGTGTTTCGATAGTTCATAAGCTAGATCTTAGTCATATTCTAGAGACAATCTTCATTGTAATTAGAACCAGGCATCCTGCTCTGTACTCTATCTCGTTAACTCCATATTACATCCATACAAGAGTTGGGTATTATTCCACCCGGAGGTCCGAACCTGTCTACATGCGCCACCGATTTCGTGTTTGACTCTACATATTCGAAGGCACCCGAGTATATAAGTGAAAGTGCATCTAGGCCCCTCATTTTATTTTGGTGATTAATGATGACACAATTAAAGTGATCTAATGCTTCAACTAAGAATAATGCAGTTATCGAGATCACTTCAAGCTTGGAATAAGATTGGACGCTCCTAAGCACTTCAAATTTCGAGAAAACGGCATCAAGACGAAGACTTGTAATTTTTATATTGTTTTGAGTCTTAAGGATAGCCGTACTATTAAGAGGATGCGACGGAAAATCGTTTTAGGATGTGCATATGCTCAACATCAAAACTTGCATACAAACTAGCACTCAAACACTTGCATTTTCCAAAATTTGGAATTCAAACCGAGCCTGTAAACTCGGAGAGTCCGGACATTATGTCCGGAGTATCCGAACAATTTGTCCGGAGTCTCCGGGTTGAACCCCTCGGTCACTTTGGGTTCCAGATTGTCCGGAGTATCCGGACATTTTGTCCGGAGTCTCCGGGTTATAAGTCCGGACACTCGGCACTGTACAAAACGAGTAATGACTAGTTTTTGAACTGACTATTTAAAGCCCCCACTCTCTCCCAACGGTTAGGAACGGGATTGAGCTCATTCATTGCAGCATTCAAGCCACTCCTAACATCTTCCAAACATTCAATAGAGCTCATACTTCCTCCCACCATTAGATTTGGTTGTTGATCCATTTTGGTGAGGAGAGGAAGAAGTAAAGTGCTAGGTGCATTCATTTCTAGTTGTTGAGCACTAGTTCATCCTCCAAGCGATTCTTCGTGGTGTTATTACTCTTGGAGGTTGAAGGTCTCCTAGACGGCTAGGAGTCACCGGGAGCTACCAACGCGTGTGGTGAGCCCCGGTCGTTTGTGAAGGCGAGTCTCGCCTCCGAAAGGGAAGAGACAAGAAGTGAAGCCGGCGAGTGCATTTGTGCAACACCGGGAGGAAAGCGGGTTGAAAGTGACCCCGGCTCAAGTGCGACCGAGCCACCTCAACGGAGACGTAGGATTCCCTTCAAGAATCCGAACTTCGGTGAAAAATCCGTGTCCCTCTCTTTCACGTTTACTTCCTAGTCGAGCTTGTGTGGATTTGTTTTTGTAAAGCTAGATGTTTTTGTAAAGCTAGATCTAGCTCCTTGCTTAGCTTTAATTCAAATCCATACTAGCTTTTGATCTAAGTTGCTCTTGCTATCTCTTTATTGTAGTTTATTGTGCTTGCTAGAGTAATCTTAGTCGCGCTCCCGAGCCAGCTAACCCGGAGTATCCGGATAAATTACCGGACACTCCGGACAAGCCGGAGACTCCGGACCAAATACCCGGAGACTCCGGATTGACCAGTTCGGCCAGTTTTAATTCCGCTGCGATTTTTTAATCCGCCTATTCACCTCCCCTCTAGGCGACATCGTTGGTCCTTTCAATAAGTTTATCACATCCAATATTTTAATTTAATATGTCAAATGTTTAAATTCATTACGAACAGTAAAACCATTTAATGCTGCAACCGCCAGGTTCTAAGCCTTAGAACATCTCGCTCGGCCTGGAGTAGATGTTCGAGCTCGATAGATCTGGCAAAGAGAAATTTAGTCCACTATTTATTGGCAAAAACAAAAGGAACAACAGTATTGCCAAGCTTACCTTTAGGATTATCCCTGGTAGCACCACTGACTCCGGAGTAGTCCCAAGCCAGATGATCTAGGCACTTCAGCGGGCATGTTCGGCACGTGATGAAGTTTCTAGCCACATACCACCCGGTTAGTCCAAGTTCCCTTAACTCCTCGATCTTCTGGATACAATGCACATTATGGGCAGTTAAAGGAGGGACTTCGTCCAGAGGTCAATTGGATTGATAAGGAGCGTGCGGTAAGACAGAGGGCAATTGACAGTGTCCGAAGAGGTGATGTAAAACCATCGCTTCTTTCAATCCGATTGCCAGGAAGAAGTAATAGGAATTGGGATGTATTATCCTGACCTTCTACCGCGGAGATGGAATCCAACACCCCCTATGACGTCATTTTTTTACCCTCTTCAAGTTATAGAAGTGGCGAAAGAGATTGAGGTTGAGCTTAATACCCAGAAAAGCCTCGCAAAGGTGAACGAACACGCTGAGGGTCATGATCAAATTGGGGCTCAGGTTGAAAAGCTGGATTTGGTAGAAATCCAAGAGTTCGAGCAAAAACGGAGAAGAGGGGAAACTGAATCCGCAACGAAAGAAGGCCTCAAAAACAACTCACCAACTGATGGCCTTCAATGGAAGAACTCCCGAGGGGGAATGAAGCCGTCTACCTCCAGCTTGGCAAGATGCTTCTCCGTTATTATCAACTTCTGCCACACATTCTCGAGGGCTTCGTCTTCAAAGGCCGCCTTGGTCGTCTTAGATTTCTTCTCTAGTAGCGAAGCATCTCCGATGTTGGCTGAGGGGCTGGACGCCATTGGAAAAGGCACAAGATGAGTTCTTCGAAGGTGACGGTGCTAGGGTTTAAGGAGCACAATAGAGTTTTCAAAAATAAGGTTGAGGGGAGCGGCTATGGTTCCAGGTATGGGAATTTATAAGCCAACATTTTCTACACCAATGGATGATTAATTCCCAACGACACAGTGAGTCGATCAGAGAAAAACGTGAAAAGATGGCAATGCATTCAGTCATTGCAGGTCATGGCAATAAATTCTCCACTTCCCAATGCTTAGATTTTTTGAATTTTTTTCTAAACTCTGCTCAGAATTGAGTCATTGAGTCGCCATCGAGACACATGTGGTTACCTAAGGACTCGAGATGGGATGATGGCAGGGAGCTCGACCCAGCACGCTTCCTACTCGATACTTAGCGATTTCACTTTGTTCGAGTCGTTCGACCACAAGCAGGTAAGGCATTACTTAACCAAGTTAGAGCTTAGCTAGTAATCGATCGAGCACTTGAGAAAACCCTCCACTGAGTATAGTTCGGGAGCTACTGTTGAATATCTAAATATGAGATATGAGCATGTACAGGAGACTCAAGGATCATACCATATATGTGTTCACACAAACATCTAGAAACTTCGGATATCACGGGCCCGATTCTGGGGGATAAGATATACACGGGGGGATATCTCCACGTTTGGAAAGGACTTGGTCATGTCCTCATTACGAGGAAACCAACTCGAGTACGCTGGATGTCAAACCGACTACAACCTGTGAAGAGGCTACCTCAACTATATAAGAACAAAGGCAATGAGATTTCAGGAGAGGATTCTAGAACCAACGAACTGCGCTTCAATAGTTCATAAGCTAGATCTTAGTCATATTCCAGAGACAATCTTCATTGTAATTAGAACTAGGCATCATGCTCTGTACTCTGTCTCGTCAACTCCATATTACATCCATACAGGAGTAGGATATTACTCTGCCCGGAGGCCTGAGCCTGTCTACATTGTGTGCCACCCATTTCGTATTTGACTCTGCATATTCGAAGGTACCCGAGAATATAAGTTCATCATATCAAATATTTTAATTTAATATGTCAAATGTTTAAATTCATTACGAATAGTAAAACCATCTGTTCGTATCCTAATCTAAAGCATGGCTAAGCATATGCAAGTAATAATTGAATATGCTCATTTTGATATCATGGTGTCCATCCATAATGTAGGGTTATCACCTATCACTATTTATTAAGGAAAGCCATGAAATTTAGTAATATGTCTACCAATTCCCATAACATAGTAATTTTATAAAACATAGCGCATGCATATAAGTTTTAATAAAAAATTTTAGTTAATTATGAAAATCTGGGATCAATATGATCAAGAGGGTGCTTCAGTGCTTGCCCTGCTATTTGTTGTCTTCAACGATGAAGTCGAGGATGTAACTTGGTGTAGTTGACAACGGAATCACATCGTTCAACGGGAAAGGTAGCAAATAGCAAATAACAACTTTCAATAGTGGCAAAAAGAAGTCAAATGCAAAATCAAATAAAAATCCTTACATAAAACAAGAAGGGTTGTAGGATTAGGGTTTCATAATCTTATAGGCGAGGGTGTTACTTTTACATTATAGTCTTTCTTATTAGTGGTCAGGAATCACACAACACATAATACTTATTCTTTATGTTTTATTCTATTTTATTTTATGAATTCAAGAAGCTAAAATTATTTATATTATTATAAATTAGTACATAGAGCAGCAGGGGTGGAAGCAAGTATAAGTTGCATGGTTAAACTTAAGTGAATACTAGACACTAACAATCAATCACTAATGTATGTAAGGCTTAAGCTTAAGTTACTAGTTATTGGGTATAAGTTTATGATTTTAAGAAGATTCTAATGATAAAAATATTCTTATCACTAATTTCTTATTACTTACATTCATTTCTCTGTATTAAAGATTTTAGGGTTTATATCAGGCAGGGTTATGTTTTTAATAGGATTCAGATGCAAAGCGTATTATAATAGAAATGTTTCTACATAATGAGACAATCTAGCTTTAGGAGGTATTCTAAAGCTGATCTTAATAATATTTAATTTTCAATCACTCATTTCCTGTTTTCTTAAGTATGTTGATTAAGGGCTAAGTGTTCACTAAGGCTAGAATCTAATTTACAAATGAAAAGCAATATAGACTAGGGTCAAGTCTAATCATTCTTGTAGTATTAAATTGTCTTGTACTATTGTCGGTGTTTCATGCACCGGTAATACGAATTTTTTGGTTAGTGGGGGTCGCGCACTCCCTTTCCCCGAATGGTTGACTTAAGAAGCCAGAGGTTTATACTGGTTCGGGCTGAAGGTCCCTACTCCAGTTCGTGCTGTGGATGTGTATTGCTTCTCAAGGCGAACGATCGCCAGGGGTTACAGATGAGGGAGGGTTCCCTCTTGCGTTCGACCGATTTCTGGTTTTTTTGCTCGATCTCCCCCCGCCCTTGGCGTCCTGCCTCTCCTTATAGACTCGAAGGTGGCAGGTTACATGGGAGTTTGGAGAGAAAAAGAAGGGGTACTATACACCTTGGAGTCTGGTCTTCTGTGTTGTCGTCCGATCGGGCTCTGTCCATCCCTATGCTTGGTTGGTAGTCCTGCGGCAGGGGGTCCTCGGCCGGGCTGGCGGGGTGACGCACTACTTCGTACGACCGTCAGCCCCGGCAATTAATTGTATCTGACCTCAGCGTAGCATCGGGAGGGGGCGCTCTCCTCCGTGACGTGTCAGGATGACAGGACCGGGGCTTGACTTCTTGGCGAGTCCTCTGACATCCTCAGGAAGGGACCGCCTACCCTGGTACGGACGTCACGGGACGTCGCGCATGAAGCGATTGGCCAGACGTCGGCGGGCTTGACCCCGATCGCCGGTGGAGCCGGCCGGCCGCTGCGTCCGACCTAAGGGTGAACTGTTGAACGCCCGGAGCTGGTCCGAATCAGGGCCAGGTCCCCTCTTTATGGCCCACGGGCCCTTCGCCAGAGCTGGGCTTCTAAAGAAGTCAGCCCGTTCGTGGTTCCGGGCTGATGGGGGTACGCATGGTATGTGTACTCGTCAACTATGTATCATACTATCATAGAGGGTTCATTGATATACCTGTCAGTGGTGACACTCGTAGATTTCTCATTTGGTTTTAAAATAAAAACGTCTGTGATATCCATATGTATCACTGACGGTTCACGAAAAGAACCGTTTGTAGTGATGTCATTAACGGTTTCACTATTGAACCATTAGTGATATTTCTCATCACAGACGGTTTCACTAATCTATAATTGGTTGTGCCTTGTAAATGTTCTTCTCAGCAGATGAAAATTTCAAATAACATAAACTAATGATAGAAGTTCTACTGAGGGGTGTAGGAAAAATATTTGGTTTCAACAAGCAAGACACTATTAAGTTATTGTATTCAAGATGAGCAAATATAGTGTTGGTTGATATGAAATTGTTAGTTGTTATTAGTTTGAAAATCAGGTGAGGATTGGCATTCAATGACAACATACAGTAGTAGCGTACTGGAGAATTGGAATAGGATGAGAGGAGACAGCTGCTAGATCCTACGATGCAACATTAGGGTCGTAAGATCGTACGATACACATCGTGATACTGATAAACTTATGAACTCCTCACCACTAAGTGTAGGGCTGCTAGAGACTAGTCTCTTACCTCCTCTATGTTGTAAGAATCGTATCACAAACGGTTTGTGGCTAGAACCGTCTGTGATAATCTAATATCACAGAGGGTTCGTTGATAGACCTGTCAGTGATGACACTTGTAGATATCATAGATAGTTTTAAAATAAAATCGTCTGTGATATCCATATATATCACTGACGGTTCATGAAAAGAATCGTCCGTGGTGATGTCACTGACGGTTTCACTATTGAACCGTTAGTGATATTCCTCATCACAGACGGTTTTTTAGAACTGTCTGTGATGAGAGGTCTAATATAAGTCTTTCTGTAGCACTGAGGTGAAAAGGAGAAATTAATGATAATTTTTTTGGTGCAACCTTCAGTTAAAAAATCGAAGATCACCCTTCAGACAAAATAAGAACAGTAAATTAGTATTATGTGTGTGTAAAGCAGAAAACACATTAATGGCCCCACCAACCGCATGCTGAGGTACTCATAAGCGACTCAATTATAACCTCCTAACATTGTACATGGGTTCTGCACTTCTCCTAATTTGCCGAATTCGTACTTGTGTGACTTGGTAGTTACTATTTTCGTGCCCGTGCGTTGCTACGAAAAACAAAATTGATAACGAAAAATAAAGATTAAAAAATAAAAAATTTATTTCATAAGATCAAACATCTATCTTTAACGCTTCGTTTCTTACGAAAGCTGGCTAATTAAAGCAACGCTTCGTTTCTTGCGTAGGGCAATTAAGCAGGGCAATTAAGCGGCAATTAATGACGTGGGAAGAACGGACCACTGCCACCAAGTGCTGCTTTAGAATAGCAGAGATATATGGACCATGCATAGATAATCTAAAAGAAATGAAGAAAGCACATTGCCTTCAACCGAAAAGAACAAAGGAGAAACTAGCAGCCGGACATCCGATTTTTTTTTTCCGGACGCTGCACAATATTTTTTTAAATGTATGAAATATTTTTTTTTGAACGTATGAAATATTTTTTTATCGTATGAAACATTTTTTTTACTGTTTGTCGAAGAAAAATGTTTCACTACGTATAAAAAAAATGTTTCACTACGTAGAAAAAAATGTTTCACGCGTAGAAAAAAATATTGCAAAAAAATCAGACGTCTGATCCTAGCAATTCCGAAAGAACAATGTCAAACTAGCTATTAGGAATAAAAACATAAAACTAATTAATTAGGGAGAAAACCACCACTGATAAGGTTACTTTCCAGCACCCACACTTGACTCTACCCTCCAAACCTGTTGTTACGTGTTGTGCTTTTCATGTTACGCGAGGGTATTCATCTCGATTTACTGATACATGTTAGTCGTAGTATTGTAGACGTGCAATCGATCGCTTAATTAACTAGTTCCTTCACATGCCCGCGTAGGCATGTTACTGTAGGCGAATGGAATATCAAGATAGACAAATATTTTAATAACAAAAAAAATTATTTTTTGAAAATCTTAAAATAGGAAATTAAAAATTTTATTTTTATTTTGTTTTTTAGAAAACTGCCGTAAATAAATCAAAAAATATTAAAAATGAAAAACTATTTTTTAAAAAACTATTGTCGAAATCTTTTTTGGGAAAAAACATATTTTTATTATAAAAAAATTAAAAATTAATTTTAAGAGAGAGAAAATCTTTTTAGAACACATTATGAATTTTTTAAAAAATTGCCAAAAAAATATCAGAAAAACTAAAAAACGGTATACCGTTGCAACGGTATACCTCTGAAACTCATGAAACTTATGATTTTTTGCACTGAAACTCATGAAACTTAGCACTAAAAACTGATAAAACATGAAACTGATGAAACTAAACACTGAAACTCATGAAACCAGCACTGAAACTGATAAGTTTCATAAGTTTCATGGCTATACCGTTGCAACGGTATACCGTTCCCTAGTCACTCTCAAAAAATATTGGCCGTTGCTAAATCCGTTTTCTTGCTTGTCAGCATTGGTTGTTTCAATTCTCAAGTAAGTATTGTCAAACACGGATCTTGATACATGAATTCATATTCTTCCTGATGGGATTGAATCAGAAATGAATATCCCAATTAGTGCAAGGAAGTAGATCGATCAATTCAGGGGCGGAGCTAGCCCAGGCCTAAGCCCCGGGCTAGACCAGCTGATCTTAGATTAAATATCTGTTTTCAATAATTTTTTAATAATTTTTCATAGAATTTTAGTAGGCTTTTGGTACCAGGCCCCGGGCTACAGCCTACTTTGCCCGGGGCCTGGATCCGCCCCTGGATCAATTTGAAGGTGAACCCCAACCCAAATCACAGATATGATTAATTTCGAAAAAATAAAAATTTCGCAAAAAAAATTTCGGGAAAAATCAAAAATAAAAATACAAAAACACGGCAGCTATTGTATTGTTGATGCTACAATATTTTAGTGAGGCTACAAGTACCACCAAACAACATCCGGATTTGAAACCAAGACTTGGCGCACGCACACGAAGGCTTCGACCATGTTAGCTAGGTGGCACATGTGAAATAGAACGGGGAATAAATATTATGAGGCTATGTAGACAATCACTGTAGAAACTCCGGTGCAAAATGCACACGTGGCGGGAGGTTGGCTTGCTTTCCATACAACTCTAACAATAAAAAGTTATATAAATTAATTAGACCTGTCTTCTTCTCCACCGGCAACAGTTTACATATAGTATCTACAATAATCGATGTACACATGCATAAGCTGGCTACATTGAAGCCACGTACAATAATGTACATCTATATATACCCAGCTAGCAAACACTTTCCTGTGAAAGCCGCCTGTGTGCAACACAGTACACAGTACACACAGACTGACAGACCTGACTAGTTCTGGACCCTGCACAGACTTGCATGCATCCGTCGCTCTTTCTGCAGCCCTTCTCTCTCTCTCAGTCTCTCTCTCTCTCTCTTCACGTGGACAAACCTTCACCCTTAGTTGTTCTGTAGCATTTAGCTACTTCCAAATGTTTCGTAGCTACCTTTTTTGTGTGCCTACATATGTATAGGTCAATCCATCCCTATGTGTGCTGCTGTCGTGTGTGCTTGAACATAACACGCACACAGATGCCTAGTATAAGCTCAGAACAGTGAAGAATTGTTGCAGATGGACGTACAGCGAAGCCAAGAAGGTAAGGGGGATAATTAGGGGAGCAAGCAGCCGTATTAGGCAGTGGGATGCGTGCTTTGGTGGATCTGCTTGTAGCTTCCTGTTCTGTCCTGTGCTCTGGCCTGAGTCCTGAGTCTCCTGACTGATCAAAGCCCACAATTAATGCATACTTTTGCTCGACTAGGCCTTTCAACTTTGAAAGCTGCACCACCCAGAGAAGAAACCAACATGAAATATACTCCACCAGCAACAACAAACACCGCACAGAGATCCAGCCAGTGCAGCATGCACCAAACAAGCAATAAAACTCCAAATCCATCTTAAATTCTGGTCTGGTCCAGCCTTCACATGATGGCTTCACATCAGGTTAAAATTATCGTCGAAAATTGTCCGAATATCGTGATAATCGATCTTATCGAACCTATACGATATTATATACCGGTCGGTAAACCGGTTAAATTAGAAAATTTCAAAAAATTGAAAAAATTTATGCGATGCAAATATCGAGCGATTATCAAGGTATATCGAGCGAAAATCGCTCAAAAAAATCGACCGACAAGGAAGTTCGCTTGGTCGGCTGATTATTAGCCAAATATTGCGATTATCGGTTTTTCTGATTCTTTTTGTTAAGAAAGTTTGAATTTGAAACCGGGTTGGGAGCGATTTCAGAGAGGATTTGGGTAACATGAACCTGCTTCACATCAAGGGAGACCGACCCCGTTTCCAGCCAAAAAGTACATGAAAACATTACTACAAATTGTACCAATAACAAAATTAAAATACTGCAGGCCTCTCCGGGTGTTATTGCTTCCAGTTTCAGCCCTAGCTATAAACTAAGTACAGTAACGCCCACAAGAACACAAGAACACAGCACAACATGAATGCACCAACATGCAGATTTCTTGACTACTCCACAAACCTTGTTCTAATGCTCTCTTTTGATTCTTACTCCCTTAGCTTCTCGATCGACCTCTTGCTGTGATGAAACATCCTTCACTTCTTGCATGTTCTTGTTTGGTTTGTTGTACTTCGATTACTTCATCTCGGTCGGGTCCAGCGAGCCTATGCGGAGCCCGGCGGCGCCATGCCGGGGTGGGCCCATTGCCCCTGAGCCGCTCATGCCTTGAACCACGCCGCCGACGCCGAGGAAGTCCCTCGTGCTCAGCTTGCCGTCGTCGACGCTCCCGAACCCTGTGGCGCCGGAGAAGTTTCCTCCGAACGCCTCGCCACCGCTCGCCAGCGAGTTCATGATGAGATTCTGGAACTGCCTTTCGTTCACCGGCCCTTCCCCAGCCCTAATCCCCGGGCCACGAAACAGCGAGCTCGCACCACCACCTATGTTGTGGCTGCTCGTCGTTGCACCCATCTGAGCCGCCTTCTGCAAGAGCGCCGTCGCAGACATCTGCGGCAGTCCAGCCGATTCAGAAGAGTTGTACAGGGAAGGGAAGCAGGCGGCGGCGCCACCTAGGTGACCGCTGATGAGGCTGCCGGACGTGACGATGCTGCCCTGATCGGCAGTGCTATTTCCGCCGCTGCCGTTTCCAGTAGTGCTGTTGAATTGATCTTGAAAGACAAGGCGCGCGTCCTGGCCGCCAGCCGTGCCGCCGCTGTTGCCTGAGAAAAAGCCAAGGTTCAGGAGGTTACCGTTGCAGCTCGGCTGGTGCTGCTCGGGGAGTTGCATTAAACCGTGGAAGGCGGCCGGTTTGCCGTGGAGAAGCGAGCCCTGGCCGGCCTGGGATTGGCCGTCCTCGGGGAAGTCCTGGCCGGTGGGATGAGCTGCGCCGCCGAGGTAAAACGAGGAGGAGGACGTCTGTGAGCGAAACATGGAGGATCCCGAGGACGACGGCATGATGTGCCCAAACTGGGCGGCCGATGCCGAGGACTGGCCGGCTTGGCCTGGGAAGCTAGGCATTTGGGGGGCCATGCCGGAGAGCCCAAGGGTCATGTTGCCGGAGCCGCCGTATAGGCCGGCGCCGATGGGCGGCATCCGCGCGCTCTCTTGAGCCAGCGCGTCGCAGAACGCGCGGTGGGTGATGAAGCTGTCCCTTCTGCTTAGTACATACATGGAAAAGGCCAAATTGTTTCATAAGATATGAATGGTAAGCAAATTAATTAAAGAACAATTAAGTCTAAAAAATTATAGAACGAGTTATGTACATTCAACTAGTCATGTATACATGGTGCTATAATGTTTTGTGTGATCCAGCTAGCTCTTCACTAGAGCAATTAAGCTATATGTGTTTTGACGAACAGATATAGACATTTTCCTCAATTTTCTAGCGTGTAATTTAAATTAGTGAAGCAGATATTATACACATCTTTATGAATAATAAAGCAAATTTCAATGCGATTGATGTGCAAATTAATCCTGCAGTCCTATGCATGCATATCATATCTAATCAGCATTGCTAGTTCATTTGTATTGAAAACCATACACCTACATACAGCATCTCGGGTTTGTAAAAATTAAAACAAGTAATGTGGATTATATTGATGTCTACTTATTTGTGGAGTGGAAGGATCTCACCCGTGTTATTTATACACATCTTTATTTATGGAGTACTTAAATGTACTAACTAGGAGTAATTAGCAGCAACTCACAACCAGTGTGAACAAACTCTATGGCAAGAAGGAGTGCATGCAATCAGCCACTCATTTATTGCATTGCAAAAAACTTTTGCGCGAATCTACAAGCTGTAAATTGTACTCTACCACAGAGACTAGCTGGCAAACCAAGTAAATGCAAAAATGACACCAAGGAGTTGAATTGGCCCAAGTGATACAACCAGTCTAAAGATATTTATACCATATCTGCTAGCTATCAAGAGTAACGTAAGACAACTACAGTTAGCACATGCAGCAAGTCTGGAGGCTTGTGGTGTCCAGAGGCTAATTATTGACGTATACGAAGTAAAACAAATGAGAGGTGCAACGGGTTAATCGGATGGGTTAAAGCAATGCTAGCTAGCAGCGCACGCTCAGCAGTAGTACTCGCCAGTTGCCATGCATCACATGAGCGGCAAGGAAGCCTGCTGTTGACATTGTTGGACGCGTTGGCGAGCTTGCAAGAGGCATGTCATCACGTGAACAGGTGGGGATGCAGAGGGAGGGAGAGGCGTGGATTTCGAGGTGAAAAAAGGAGGAGCAGCCCCTCAAATGACCGTGTCAGGAGGTGTGCTGCCTGTGTCTGTGTGCATATCTCCAGTCCCCTCCCGACAAGAGCGATTCACGTGGGAGTAGCTGTTCTCCCCCCCACCCCCACACCCACACACACGCACACGCACACTATCCCTCTCCCTCTCTCTCTCTCCAAGGAATCCAATTCAACCAAAGCTACACACTCTCCCTTTGCTAGCTAGTAACAAACCAAACCCTAGCTAACACACACAGACGAATAGACGATGAGACGACCCACCAAATCACCCCCTCGTCAAAGAATTCATCATGACCCAATCATGCGTACACCCCAAAACAAACAATTTCCTAAAAAAAAAAAGATTGAAAGAAATATATTTCTTAGAGCATTTTCCCCCAAGAATCGATCGGAAATTCGGAACGGACCTGGAGAAGAGGGTGCCGCAGTCGCAGCGGTACTCGCGGGTGCCGCAGGTCTTGGAGTGCGCCTTCCAGTCGGACTGCACGGCGTAGCGCTTGGAGCACTTGTCGCACTTCCACTTCTTCTCGCCGTGCTTGCGGCAGTAGTGCTTCTTGACCCCCGTCAGGTCGCCGAGCGCGCGGGACGGGTCGTGGTGGACGCAGGTGGGCTCCGGGCAGAGGTACACGCGGCGCCGCGTCTCCTTGGGGTTCTTCTGCTTCAGCTTCCACGGTAGGTTGTGGCCGCGCCGGTGCAGCTGCAGGTTCTGCTCACGCTGGAACCCCTTGCTGCACACCTCACACACGAACCGGTTCGTCGCCAGCAGCGTCCGCGGCGACAGCGCGATCACCTCCGCATCTGCATCTGCACGGCACAACAAACGGCAATCAAGAAATAATTAATTATCCGATCGAACAAACAAGCTCATCAAGTACTTGATGGAATGGAATCGTAAATCGTTATCTAGGGTTATTGATCGGAAAGAGGGGACTTGCTTGGATAGCCCGGCTGGTTCCTCTTCTTCTTCGGCGCAGGCGCGGCGGCGGGAGCGGGTGCGGAGTTTGGCTGCAGAGAATTAGAAGGCTGTGGCTGCATCTGCATGTCGCCGAGCCCAAAGAAGGGCGCGGACGAGGCGGCCGCCATCGCCGCAAAACAACAGATAGCAGCGCTACAGCTACCTTCTTTGTTGGCTTCAGGTGAGCGTGGGCTTCACCGACCAGTCCAAGTCACAGAGAGGCGACATGGCACTGTGTATATATCTGCCTCCCTTCCGGCCTCTTCTGAACGATCTGATCTAAAGGACAAGAGGATCAAGCAAGAGAGGAAAAAAAAAGATGTGTGAGAAAGAAATAAATGTGACCAATATTTAGCAGTAAGCTAGCAACGGATCTGCGTATATGCCATACATGCCACAGGACAAACTAAACACCAAGACTAGTGCAAAAGAACAAACAAGGGAGATGACAAACAGGTTGCACTCACACGCGCACACAAGGAAGGAATCAAAAAGAGGAGAAGCATGCACCGTGCCAAGCTTGGGGAAGAGGCTGGAGAGAAATGGTTCAAACGAAGAGAGAGAGAGAGAGAGAGAGAAAGAAGGAAAGAAAGAAAGGTTGGGGGAAAGGCAGCTTGGAATCGAAGGAGATGACTGACCCAACCAACTAAACCCTTAAAACTACAGGAGCAGCACACCGAACGAGCAAAGGGATTAAAATAAGATGCATGATTCAGGGAAAAGGCATGGAATTTATGCGAGAAGCTAGCAAACACGAACCAGGGGAACCCTAACCCTTGTTGCTTTCCCCTTCGCCTCTTCTGAACTCTTCCCGCTTTGGAGTTTAGGATATCTCCCGGCCGGGGAATACTACTGGTGGGAGTGGTTGCAAGCGCTGGCTGGCTCTCACCAATATATGGTCTCTCCACAGGTAGGGGGTGGCGCGGTGCTGTGCTATTTACCCCAGAGAGAGAGAGAGAGAGAGAGAGAAGGGGGGAGGGGGGGGGGGGACCCATCCTTGGCCTTTCAGGGAGCCGGTTTCGAATTCCGGTTTAAAAATTATTAGGCAGAATTATCGTGTAAAATTTACTCTGTGTTTTTTTTTCTTAAAAAAGACTACAGGAAGATCCAAACATATTTTTTTTCCCGAGGCGGTATTAACACTATATGTTCATCGGTGAATAATACATTCTCCGGAAAATATTATATATCGAGTTGCAAAAAAAAACTATAGAGATACAACTGTATACATATATTTCTTATTCCGGAAAATATCAGAAATCAAGTAATAAAGTTGCACACATATTTCTTTTTGACAAATTTGGTTGATACTTTATTATTACCCGGTCAACCTTCTTTTGTCGAGTTTAACACTCCATGTGTTAACCGGGTAATAATACATGTTCCGAAAAATATTAGAGACGCCAACCTTGTATTGTCGAGTTTAACAATCTATGCGTTTACCGAGTAATAATACATATTTCGAAAATTATTAGAGATCGATTTACGAAAGAAAAAAAGTCTAGAGATTAAAGATCGAGTTGGGAAAAAAAAGTCTAGAGATAGAACTGCACACATATATTTGTTGATGAAAATATTTTTTCTGGGAAAAACGGAGAAATGACCTGGACATAAGGGTCGGGGACCTGTTTGTTATATTTTTAGACCTGATAGCTATCCTGAAAAATTAGAAAATGGCTCGTTCGAGATTTGTATTTAGCGGGGGACTTTTCTATAAAGTAACGAACTAGGGACCTAAATGCAATTTGGAAATATTTTTCTTACACTAACAAAAAATCGCAAAGGACCTCTTTGTAATTTACAGGGACCTATCCGTAATTCAAAGAAAAGGGAGGGGCTTTTTCACAAATCGGCATGGGGTGACGTGGGTGGCCTGAGCTCTCTCCAAATCCTTCTTACATAATAGATGTAATATTCCAGTTCTTACCGAAATAATAGAAATATGGTAATTTGGTAGATTTTGGGAAATATGACTTTTTTGACAAAATTTGATTTTTGGAAAAAAAAAACAAAAAAAACCCACCGAGATGTAACCAGAATAAATGCATTTTAGGACCGACCAAAATGACTGAATTTGCCAAACTTCGATGAAACTTCGAAGCCATGGCTGCCATTCGTTCTCCCTCAACCACGAGATCAAGCTATGGATGGCTATGATTGAAATGGAAGGGAAAACTCGCAAGAAATTTAGATACCCTAAAATATCGTACATGTTGATCTAGAGCCTCCAATCGGAAGCCAACGGTCCACACTGCCATGCCGTTCGTGCCTACTGAACGGCGCAGGCGCACATCAGAGGATGCACGTCCGAGAGAGAGAGCGCGATGGGGGGAGGAAGAGTGGAGGGCTCACGCGGCCCACACAGAGGGTGTGGGGCCCATGGGACCCGCAGGTCGCACACGTACCCGTCTCACAAAAAAGGAAAAAAAAAAAACAGATTCTTATGTATCTATCCTGATGCGTACGTGTGGGTTAATCGAGGCCGTTGGTTTACAAATCCGACGGTTGGCGCAGCGTCCGAATGCCTTTCACCGTAGCAATTAGCGTGTGAGTGTGGCGGGATGAGTCACACACCCCTATCATGCACCCATGCCTCGTCTCGGCCGTGCGGTTACCCGTGTGGCGTTTACACTTACATGCATGTATTTGTTAGCTTTATTTTTTGGGTGTGGTATTGAATTGAAATTTATACTGTATTAGCTCCTCAGGTAATTATTTTTGCGAAAATAGCCACCGTAGTAGCGAAATTGCGGAAGTACCTGACGACGATGGTCTAAAGGCCAATAAATGATTACGGCTTTTGATAAGCCAAAACATCCTCATAAATACGACTCATATAACAAAGAGATACATTAAATATATCGGTCAAAAGTTACTATTGACTACGGAAATAACTACCCAACCTAGAATATAGGTCGGACGAAATCTGAGCTTCTACTAGGTCAAAAAAGGGCTAGATTGGCGATAGACCGACCTGGAACCATTACAGGCCGAGCATAGTGTCCTTTATCACACCGACTTAAGCAAAGATCGCGATTCTTGTAGTGTCGGTAAAATCCCAGCACCGATCTGAATCAGGTCGGGAAGGAATATCTACGCAGGGATTATGTGTAGAAAAAACTTTCTCTGGCAGGTACATACAACCGCTTAAAAGTTATTCCCTACGAAGAGGCGTCTCTCTGACGAAAAGACACTTCTTCGGTGAGAAGACACTTTTTAACCAAAAAGATATCTTATGACGGGAAGACACATCTCCGAAGATGACAACTGCCATCCTTTCGACGCTATAAATAAGTTACTCCCGCAAGGATTCAGAGATAGAGTGTGCACAAGTGGAACAAGGTGTGCATAGGTGTATGTAATAGCATAGTCTTTCTAGTGTAAAGAAGTATGTACTTTGTAAAGAAACACTCGCAATAAAATTTCCATCCTTTTCCTGTCCCTTTCAATATTGTTTTATAGACAAAAGTCAACTCAAAATTATATTCGTAAGCTTGATCTAGGGACCCCGGATCTTTAACATCGATAGTAGCCTCATGCAGCGCCTCAACTTCGCCACGCAAAGCGGCGCCGGGGCCATTTATGCAAGGCCAAAGCGACCACACAGGGGGCACTGCACTCACGGTGCTATAGTACCCCGCATGGTGCTGTAGCACATGAGCGGGTTTTTTTTGTTAAGCGACTAGTTCTGAGAAAATACATTATAATTTTATTAGGTTTTATAAATAAATTATAATAGAAAAAAATCGCACGACGGCTAGTTTTGAATAAAATTAATTTTTTGGAACTACAACAGTGAAAAATTATACCTTATATAGAAAGGCATGAAATGACCTCATAAAATATGAACTAGGAAATTTTCGAAAATAAATAAGAATAGTAAAAAATATGATGCGAAATTTTTTGGTACTAGCTTGAGTGTTATTTTTGTAGTTAATTTTTGTTTTTCACAACCAATCAATAGCATGGAAAATAGTTCAGAGAGAAACGGAACAGTATGGCACATGAAGTTTTTAATTTGTTTTTTTATTTGCTTCACTGATGTACCAATTAATCAACCGTTTTAGAATTAATATGGTTAAGTGATGAGTACCAAAGTTATTTAATGCTAGTCGATAATTCACTTCTACAGGAATGTACATCACAATCTTTAATTTTTGGGTTGTTACAGCTCGAGGCTGCAAATTGAGGTGCGCAAATTGATTGTGAGCTAGCAAAGATGCCTTACACCTAGTAATTATAATATCTCTTTCCTTAAATAGCCAGAGAAGAGGGGGTTTGCTCAAGTCTGAAGCGAATTCGGTCGATCGGCGGCAGTCAAGCGCTCTCGAGTTTTCCCGGGCGTAGGGCATGAGCGTGGTATGGGCAGCCGGCCAGGGTGTAACATCTCAAAATTTATAAAATGGTAAAATACATTGTTCGATTAATATTCTGAATTGTTCTTGCATTTCATAAATTTTATATTACCTGGTGAATTTTCTATTATTGAAAAATTGATTAATCAAATGATAGAAACTAGAAATTTAATTTCTATATGTTAGTATCCGAAAATTTTACTGAGCGAGGATAAATTATCCAGATGGTGATTCAAAAATATTTTTTAAAAAAATCTTAAAGCCCTTTAGACCTAGGATAAATCTCCCAATTGGTTTCACCGGGGGAAAAAGAACCTGAGTTGAGTTTTTCTCTTTCTTACACATGGAGCCCACATAAACAGTAAACAGCCAGATGACTCCACTCAAACCAAGACTCTGTCTGGTGGACCCATACTTCTGACTTGGCCCATCTGCCAGGTGCACTTTGCCTTTTCTCTTTCTCCCCCTCTCTCTCTCTCTCCCTTTCTCCCTCCCCCCTCCCTCTCTCTCTCTCTCTCTCTCTCTCTCTCTCTCGCAAACAGGTCGTGCCCCACCTGTCTGTTCCTTCTCCCTCACCTTTCTCTCTTGCTGCTCTCTGCCCCGTACATAGTCGCCGGAAGGGGACAAGAAATCCCTGCACTCCTCTAGCCAAAGCATGTCGTACTCTGTACCGTATCGCTGCCCACGGCACGATCATCCGCCAGCTCGTCCTGAGCACTGTCACGATTAGGAGAACAGAGAAGAACCGAGAAAGCCGCCGTCATCCTCATCCATCAGAACCGATCAAAGCCACATTTTTGTTCATTTAAACTCGGCATTAGCATCCTTATCAACTCATCTCGCCCGTGGTTGACTCCGAGAGAAACCACACTGCCATCCGAGCCGCATTCCCCTTCTTCTTCATGTCCGGCATCCTCACCGCCGTGACTCAAATCTTCAAATACTCCTTCCATACACCATCAACTACCAATTGCTCCCGGCCGATGCTCCCTTCCCCGACCATGAACGAGAACCCCTAATAGATTTCCCCTCTTCTCCACTGACAGGACCCCACGTCGAGCCGCCCTCTCCGCCATACCCGCGCACGGTGAGCACCCCTTTACCCTATCCTTTCTTTTCGGTTAAACCATCCCGAAGGTGTAAGATCGAGTACGAGCCTAGAGGAGGGTGAATAGGCTTTTTCAAAAAATAACAAGACTTAAATGACTGGAACTTGGAGAAAGACAGAATACAACTGAAATAAATCCGACAACAAAGAACAGAGCAGATAAATAAGTACAGAAAGCTGAAAAACAGAAGAGACGAATGATTTTTCACCGAGGTTCAGAGATTACACTCTTACGTCCCCGTTAGAGCACTTCACTAGAAGTATTGCTCCACCAAAAGCTAAACCACTGGCTTTTGGTATCAACTGGGTAACACTTTCACCAAACCGTGAGGTGAGTTCCAAACCTTTTACAATCAATGGTGGCCTTCCACAATTTTCTTTGGACAGGTCGCACCAAGTACCACAAGCCGTCTAGGAACACTAAGTTCCAAGAGTAACAGACTAAGCACAAAAGCTGAACTCTTGGTTCATAGATTTGCAATGTGTCTAAACTAAGCTTGGAGCGAAAATCACTTCTGAAAATTTTTATGAACAGTGAAGTTCAGTCTCTTTGAATGCTTTTTAGCTTCAGAGTACTAGATGTCAAAGAGATGCAAAAGTTCTTCTTTCTCAAAGCCTTGGAACAGCTTAAATAGAGCTCAAAATTGAATATAATCGTTGCATATAAGAACTAGCCGTCGAACATTGTCAGATTTGACAAGACATGAAAAACAAATGTTCCCCGGACTGAAATTACAAAGGTTTTCAATATGATCAAAATACGCCGGACCAAAATCCGAAAACAGGCATGTTTACGCCGGACCGAAAAACATGGTCTGTCGTAAAAGTCAGAGAATCAGTACTTGCACTGGACCGAAAAACTTGGTCTGGCGTACACATGCATTGATTGGTCCGTCGTAAAGGTAAGCAAAACCAAGTTTGCGCCAGACCAAAGAAGTTGGTCCGACATAGAAGGTAAGTTTACTGGTTTTGACTCTAAAAACCTTGTATTTGATGCCGGACCGAAAAAGTTGGTCCAGCGTAACATTGATAAAATAACCAAGTTTTCCAGAGAGTTTAACATTTGCGCCGAATCGAAAAACATGGTCCGACATACGAGACGAAATGTAGTCTAGCGTGAATGGATTTTATTTTGACTGTCCAAAGAACTTTTGTCTTTAAGGAAAATGAGATGAAATGATTTTTACTCCAAGTAATCTTGACAAGTTTGACCTATTAACCAAGTAGCGTACTTGTGCTTAGTCCCTCTTAATAGTACGGCTAAAACAAAATAAACCTAGCTAAAAAGACTTGAACCAACTCCCAAGTCGAAGCTAGAAATAAGAATCCTTAGCCTTTATCTTTAAAGACAGAAGATATTAATATTACACAACCAAAAGTAGCAGTAATAAAAGATCACACCTCATTGTTTGCCTACTAGCCCAAAACTCCACAGGCAACAGACGAGATGAACCTAGAGAGGACAATCGTCGCCATAAATAACGAGTTCTTCGTTATCGTTGTCGTTGACAGGATAATCTTGCTCGAGCAAACCTATATCCGGAATGCCCATGCTACTACTGCCTACCAATGTGCAAAGCTAATTTCCAAATAATTTAATAAGTTAAGACTGTCCCATTCCAGTACTTGTGGATGTACGGTTAAACTTGGATCATGCAACACTACGTTCGGTCCTTAGGGTGATATGGGCAACACCCCCCTATCTACGTACACGTTAAGACATGTACATCCGGCTATTGCCAATAATCACCAACGTCAAAACAGTAATTTTATATCCATTTTTATCAAACTACCAGTATCCTTTACTGCTTAAATAAACCATTAAAAGATTTCATAAAGAATAGTGGGTGTAAGGGTAACTGTTGCTAACATTTTCTAAGCATCACTGAGCAGGTGCAATTAATAATCGTTATCCCATCAAGTGTATTAATCTACCCATACCTAGGGCTATCATGGAACACATGTCAACATAATTGAGGTAATCCATCAATTTGGGTTGTAATTACCAGGTAATACAAAATAATGATTTATCAAAATATAAGCATGCAGGAAGATTCTTAATCACATTTTATCTGGTTATAAAATCTGGGTTCAAGATGTTCAAGGGGGTGCTTGCCTTGCTCTTCAGTGGCGTAAGCTGGATCGACGTCGTCAACGGCAATGTCAGTAGCGTCAATGTCTACGCGTCATTAAAAGTGTCGGCGTATTTTACGCCAGGGTCCCCACTCCCCCGCAATAAAAGAGACCGCCGAGCGGGCATGGTGTGTCCGGGCACACCGCCGCAGGCAAGCTGCAACTCCCCGGCATGGTCGCCCCAGTGGACAGGTGGCGATCAGGCCACGCCACTGGGCGCCCAGGAGGGTGGTCGCCCAAGGGACACGTGGCAAACAGGCCACGCCCTAGGGCGACCAGCGAGGTGGTCGCCCAAGGGACACGTGGCAGGCAAGCCACGCCCTAGGACGACCAGCGAGGTGGTCGCCCAGTGGACAGGTGGCGACCCGGCCACACCACTGGGCGCCCAGGAAGGTGGTCGCCCAAGGGACACGTGGCAGACAGGCCACGCCCTAGGGCGACCAGCGAGGTGGTCGCCCGGTGGACAGGTGGCGACCAGGCCACACCACTGGGCGCCCAGGAAGGTGGTCGCCCAAGGGACACGTGGCAGACAGGCCACGCCCCTGGGCGACCAGCGAGGTGGTCGCCCAGCGGACAGGTGGCATGCAGGCCACTCCCCTGGCGTCCACCCCCGAGGCTGCAGCGCCCGGGTCAGGGGCATTTAATGCGAATCGTGCGCATTAAATGCAAAGCGTGGAGAATGCAGTATGGCAGCGCGTCTTCCCCAGGCGTACATTAGTTGCGTGTGACATCACGACAGCACCTCACCCCCTGACGGAACGAGTAGCGTTGGCAGACGTGGGGCCCGAGGAGGAGGTGTGACGGCCGCGGCAGATATTAATGGGATGTAAGAACAGTGACGTGCGCATTAAATGCGCCCTTGTCAGTGTAAGGAGTGTGCCTTGCCGTGTAAGCCTCCCATGTGCCCCCGGGAGTCCAAGTATAAAAGGGGTCCGGGGTGCATGGGAGAGGGGGTTCGACTCATTGTTAGTAGGTTTCAGACTCTCAAGCAAGAACACGAGCAATAGCAAGAAAGGCAGGACTAGGGCTGTTACTCTTCGGGGGGGCCGAACCTGGGTAAACCCTAGCGTCCCCATTCCTCTGAGCTTCACCGGCACCCCGTTCATCTTCCTTCCACTGGCGATTACACCGAAAGCCCCCCGTCCGAACCTTATAAGCACCCGATCCGGAGGTGCCTGTTGGCTAGAACGCCGACAGTGGCGCGCCAGGTAGGGGCTATTGGTGGCTAGATTGCCCTCTTCCTTCCGTTTCCAGTTTGGAGCTCAGAAAAAGTCGGGACGATCGTCTGCATGGCGGAGTCGCACTCCAAGCGCAGCAATCTACCCGAGGAAAGCAGCGCCCGTAGCCGGTCCCGGCGTCCGGGGAAGGAGCCGCCTCTGCCGTGGGAGGGGCGCGCTATCGCGCCGGGTCACCGTCTAACGGCGGCGCGCTGGGACGACACCCCGCAGAAGCCTTCATGCGCCCGGCTACTCCTCGATCACCCTCGATCGGTGGAGGTGACACCCCAGCCACTCCATGGTTGCGGGATATCGTCCACCTGGTCGATGTCGCTCAACAACAGGTTGAAGCGGCAACCCAGCCGGGGACTTTCGGTGCGTGGCAACACGGAGCGCGGCCCAGCGCGTGAGGCTCGATCATCACACAACAACTTCCCCGGCCAAGGGCCGGACAAGGAAGGGAACCCTGGTTGCAGCCCCCTCCGTCACAGGGGGACGTGCACGTGACTCCGCTTCTTCTCGCGGTCCCCCCGCGTCAAGGGGGAATCGCGAAGACCTAAGAGCTAGCCTGGACGAGAAGCGGTTACAGCGTGGTGGCGACCTACGCCATGTCCTTAGGGGGCGCCGCGAGCGCTCACAGCAGTGCGCCAACCCCCGGGGACCCACTGGTCAACAGGGGGTTTCCCCCTCCGATTCTCAGGAGAGCGTAGACTAGCACTCTTCGACCCCGTCCGAGGGTCGAGGGGCTGGCGAGCGACGCTCCTCCCCCTACAACGTTGGATGCCAGGCGTTCTCTCTCCGCCTCCGGCGAGCCGCATGGCCGGAGAGATTCCGCCCCGCCTCCATCGAGAAGTACGACGGCACCACCAACCCGGAGGAGTGCAAATTTACACCACGGTGGTGCGCGCGGCGGGAGGGTCGGAGGAGGTTATGGCCAACTACCTCCCGACGTCGCTGACGGGCTCTGCCCGGTCTTGGCTACTTAACCTCCCGCGAGGCTCCGTGCACTCGTGGGAGGAGCTGTGCGACATTTTTGTCGCCAACTTTCAGGGCTCCTACGCTCAACCAGGCGTGGAGGACGACCTCCACGCTCTGGAGCAGACAGAGGGGGAGTCCCTGAGAGAGTTTATCCGGCGGTTTAGATACTGCCGCAACACGATCCCCCGGATCTCTTAGCAATCGGTGATCATTGCTTTCCGGAGGGGGGTCCGGGACCAGAAGATGCGGGAGAAGATGGCTACCCGCATCATCTCAACCACTTCCGAGTTGTTCTCCCTGGCGCACAAGTGCGCCAGGGCGGCTGAGGCTCGGAAGTGCGCAACAAGGCCCACCGATACTGACGACGCCGGCACCTCGAAATCCTCCGACCGCAAGAAGAAGAAGAAGCGAAAGGAAGCCGCTGCTAGAGAAGTCCTGGTTACCGAACCAGAGACCAAATCCCGGCGTCGCGATGATCAGGACCGAAGGGATGAGCGTCGGGACCGGCGCGGCGATCGCCGGAACCGCCGCTCGCCCCGTCGCGAAGACGATGAGGGCAAGCCCTATTGCCCCATCCACCGAACAAGTGGACACGACTTGGAAGACTGCCAAGTCGTGTCCAAGCTGGTAGACAGGCGACTCAAGAAGCGTCGCGAGAAAGACCACGGAGAAGACGACGACGAAGACTCAGCTCCATTGGCCTTCCAACAGGCGGAGCACACGGTGGCATTCATCCACGGGGGCTCAGCCACCTACTCATCGAACTCGCAGTACAAGCGGGATCTGAGGCAGGTCTGCGCCACCGTATCGTCCTCTGGGGTGAGTAGGCTACTGAAGTGGTCAGAGCAACCGATCACTTTCAGCCGGGCCGACCACCCGGAGAACGTTTCCGGTCCGAACCATTTGCCGATCGTGGTCTCTCCCACGGTTCGCAACGCTTCGGCTCGGAGTCCTCGTTGGCGGAGGCGGCGCCATCAACTCTTTGTCGGTTGGGGCGTACCAAGCGCTCAGATATACCGTATGAGGAGCTGCGTCGGCCCCACTTTTCTCTGAGTTGCCCGGGTGGACCTCTTGCCCTGGGGCAGGTCCGTTGTTCGTTACGTTCGGAAGTGCCGAAAACTTCCGGACGGAGCTGGTCGACTTTGAGGTCGCCGACTTCGACCTCCCGTACAACGCCCTGCTTGGCCGTCCGGCCTTGGTCAAGTTCATGGCGGTTGCTCACTATGCCTATATGCTGGTGAAGATTCCCGGGCCTGAGGGTCCAATTACGGTGAAGGTGGATAGACTGGAAGCCCTGCGTCTAAGCAAGCAGCTGCAGGACCTGGCCGGCACCACCTGCTCGGCGCGCGATAAGGACGACAACCCGAGCTCCCCCCGGTCAGGGCCCGCGCTCCGCCCAGACCAGCGGGCGAGGCAAAGGCGGTCCCCGTGGGCGAGGACGGCTCGGGCAAGGTCATCAAGATCGGCACCGACCTCAGCGCCAAATAGGAAGGCGCGCTCATCACCTTCCTCTGGTCTAATCTGGACGTGTTCACTTGGGAACCATCAGAAATGACCGGGGTCCCTAGGGAGGTGATTGAGCACCGATTGGCAACGCTCCCTGGAGCGCACCCGGTTCGACAAAAGATCCGGCGGCAGGCGCCAGAGCGGCAGAACGCCATTGGGGACGAAGTGGAGAGGCTTTTGTCTGCCAAGATTGTGCGGGAGGCCACCTATCCGGAGTGGTTGGCCAACCCCGTGCTCGTAAAGAAGTCCAACGGGAAGTGGCGAATGTGCATCGACTTCACCGACCTCAACAAAGCCTGCCCCAAGGACCCGTACCCCTTGCCGCAGATAGGCATCGTCGTCGACTCCACGACAGGGTGTGAAGCCCTGTGTTTCCTCGACGCCTACTCCGGGTATCATCAGATCAGTATGGCGCAGGAAGATGAAGAAAAAACCGCCTTTGTGACTCCCCTCGGTGTATACTGCTACGTCAGGATGCCCTTCGGGCTGAAGAACGCTGGTGCCACCTATCAGCGGGCCATGCACGTTGTGTTTCGGCCCCAAATAGGGAGGAACTTCGAAGTGTATGTTGATGATCTGGTAGTTAAAACAAAAAAAGGCCGATGAGCTTGTTCAGGACCTGGATGAGACCTTCTCCCGCCTCAGAAAATACTGTATAAAGTTGAATCCCGAGAAGTGTGTGTTTGGTGTCTCATCCGGGAAGTTACTCGGGTTCTTGGTCTCCAGCCGCGGGATCGAGGTCAACCCAGTGAAGATAGAAGCAATTGAGCGGATGCAGCCGCCTACCCGCCTCAAGCAACTGCAATGCTTGACCGGCCGGCTGGCCTCCCTTGGACGGTTCATAGCTCGACTAGGGGAGAAAAGTCTGCCGCTGTTCAAGCTGTTGAAGAAGACCAACTCGTTTGAATGGACCCCAGAAGCCCAGCAGGCGTTTGAAGGCTTGAAGCAGTACCTCACCTCCCCCCCGGTGCTGGTCGCCCCCGAGCCAGGTGAGCCACTGCTGTTGTATGTGGCTGCCAGCCCCTCCGTCGTGAGCGCGGCGCTGGTGGCAGAGCGAGAAGGCATCCAACGACCGGTCTATTACGTCAGCAAGATGCTCCATGACGCAGAAACAAGGTACCCTCAGGCTCAGAAAATGGTCTATGCGGTGGTGGTGGCGTCAAGAAAGTTGCGGCACTATTTCCAAGGGAGAGAGATCACAGTGGTCTCCTCGTACCCCCTGCGCGAGATCCTCCACAACCGAGAAGCAGAGGGCCGCATCGCCAAGTGGTCCGTCGAGCTGGGGGAGTTCGGTGTCAAGTTCGCTCCTCGTACCTCGATAAAGAGTCAAAGGCTGGCGGACTTCGTGGTCGAGTGGACTCCATCTGAGTCCGAAGCCGATGAGGTCCCCGCGCCCTCCCCCTGGACGCTCTTCTTCGACGGGTCCTTCAGGCTTGAAGGCGCGGGGGCTGGGGTTCTCCTGGTCTCTCCGACCGGGGACCTCCTCAAGTACGTGGTCGTCCTCGACTTCAAGGCCACCAACAACGTCGCCGAGTATGAGGGCTTGCTGGCTGGGCTCCGTGCCGCCGCAGCCATCGGTGTCCGGCGCCTGCAAGTAAAGGGCGACTCCCTGCTGGTCGTCAATCAGGCAAGGAAGGACTTTTCCTGTCCTGATCCCATCATGGCAGCATACCTGGCGGAGGTTAGGAAATTGGAAAGGCATTTCGAAGGGCTGGGGTACACTCACATCCCCAGGCGCGACAACCATCTGGCGGACGAGCTTGCCCAGCTCGCCTCGACCAGGTCTCCTGTACCAGTCGGGGTCTTTGAAGAAAGGCTTCCGCGACCGTCCATCGCAGCACCCGTTTCTGGCGGGGATGATGGTGATGCCGCTTCAGCCCTCACTTCTGGGGGGAAAGCGGTTCCGGTGGAAACGCCCGGCCAAAGTGAATGCTTGACGACCACCTCGTGGTCGCCATTTGTATGACCAGGAAGGCACATGGATGGATCCGATCCTGGCCTACTGCGGGATCAAGTGTGCCCAGGACGATGATGCGTCGGCAGAAGAAGGTAGCACGAAAGGCCAAGTGCTATACCCTGGTGGGCGGGGACTGTCTGGCCGGGTAAGAACGGAATTCTTCCGAAGTGCATCACTCGGGAAGAGGAGCAGCTTGCTCTCGGATATCCATGGAGGCGTGTCACGGGAGCCATGTGCAGACGAACGATGGCGGGAAAAGCTTTACATCAAGGGTTCTATTGGCCAACCGCCTCCAGGATGCCTACGAGTGGTGAGGAGATGTGAGGCGTGCGATTCCACGCCAAGCGATCCACCAACCACCAGGCCACCGCAAACTATCCTCTCTCTTGGCCCTTCGCGATGCGAAATTTGGATATCTGGGCCGTTCGCGGGCCACAGGGGGCTACACTCACTTGTTCGTCGCCATCAACAAGTTCACTAAGTGGGTGGAAGCCGAAGCGGTAAGATCCATCACCGCCGCAGCTGCGATCAAGTTCATGCAAGGGATTTTCGCCCGCTTTGGGGTCGCCAACCGCATCATCACCGACAACGGCGCACAGTTCACCAGCGCGGCTTTCTTAGATTTCTGCGAAGAGATGGGCACCAAGGTCTGCTTTGCCTCGGTCGCCCACCCCAAGAGCAACGGCCAGGTCGAGCGGGCCAACACGCTGGTACTGAAGGGCCTCAAGACGCGGGCGTTCGATCGACTCCACAAGCGTGGGGCCCGGTGGACCGAAGAGCTCCCGGCGGTGTTGTGGTCACTTCGGACTACCCCCAGTCGGGCCACCGGGGAGACCCCTTTCTTCCTGGTCTACGGCGCGGAGGCTGTCCTCCCTTTGGAACTGGAACTGGGCTCGCCGCGCGTTGCTGCGTTCGTAGAAGAAGACCAGGGAGATCTGCGTTGGGATGACGTCAACCTTCTGGAAGAAGTGCGAGATAGGGCGGCTCTACACGCTGCAAGGTACCAGCAAAGTCTTAGGCGGTACCACGCCTCCCGGGTCAATAAGAGAACCCTGGCAGTAGGCGACCTGGTCTTGCGAAGAATCCAGTCGCATGCCGGGTTGCATAAACTGTCTCCCCAGTGGGAGTGACCTTTCAAAGTGGTCTCGGTCTCTCGTCTCGGGGCGGTCAGGCTGGCCACTGAGGACGGTGAAGAACTGGCGAACTCCCAGAATATAGAAAATCTGCGCAAATTCTACCCCTGATCGGTTGTAAGTCCCAGGCTCCGTTCCCCGACCGGCCGGAGTGTGTCTTCCTCTCCACCGCGGGTCGGGGAAGGCCTTCTGTTTGAAATTAAATACTCATTTTCCTTATCCGAAAAAGTTGTTCTTCCTGCCCTCTTTTCGGTCTTTCGCCTTCTGTCGGGCAGTGCCAGGGCACTTGCCTCTGGTACCCTGCCACCCTGCAAAGCCCTAATAGCGAAGGCGGGATCACTAAGTGAGAGCGGCGCGCGGGAGTGGGTGATTGGATGGCTAGTTCAGCACGATCCCCAGCACGGTCATGACACTCCGGGTGTCCCCGTGGGGGTTGGCGACTTGAGCACCGATCTTGAGAACCTAAGGCCCTGCCCGGACTCACTAAGTGTTTGCCCCCTAGAGGCTATTTGGGAGTCAAAATTTTGCTAAGGTAAGGGGTTCAAGGGAAATGATTCCCTGGCACAAGACCTTAAGTCTTTAAGCGGCCACGTGTTGGCTCGCGCGGAACAAGAAAGATTAGGGTGATCGCGATCTTTAAGTGATATAGCAGGAGCTTGTGCTCCCGTTTCATGTAAAATGTCTTGCATCTGAAGTCTTTGCAGGCGAAAGCTAGAAGAAATAAAACTACGCTGCTGGGGGATCCTCCTCGTCCTCCGCCGCTGCCTCGGCGGCCACCACGTCCTCGTCAACTGGGTCGACGTCCAGTCTCATCGCCACATCTTCCGCAGTGGCCTCCAGCTGGGGGTTCTCCATCGCCCGGTTGCGGCGACCCGCCGGGCGTCGTGGACTCCGCTCCTCCGCTGCGCTTGATCACCTTCGATTCCCTGGACCGTGGCCGCAGGTCGGTCGGGTCGCGGCCGGGCGCAAAGAAGCCAACACGAACCGCTGCCGCCATTAATCGCGCCCCTCCTGGGCGGACCGGGCGGCAAGGGCGGCGGGCAGGTGCGTGAGGAAGTCCGCAGTCCGGCCGAGGCAGAATGCATAATGCCGCGGCCTCTCCTCCCGCGGACCCAACTGCTCCAGCCCGAACGGAGCAAGGCTGGCCACCGTTCGGTCGAAGGCGTGACGCAGCATCTCTATGGTGTCGACTGGGCCGATCGACCCTTTTCGCCTCCAGCTCCGCGGCGAGCTCTTCGACGCGGCGGGCGCTTTGCTCCCGCTGCTCTCGCTCCGCTGCACTTCCTCGGCCCGCTCCCCGTTCACGTAAATCTTCCACCTCCTTGCGGAGGCGGTTGATTTCAGCTCCCGCCTCCGTGAGCCGCTCCCTGCTTGTCACCAGACGTGTGCTCGTGCTGGAGTAGAGCTCGCTAAGAGCTGCCAGCAGAGCATCCGCGTCCGCCGAAGGAATGGAGGCGAAAGGGGGATCCGGGGTAGGCGCGGGGCCAAGCGGGCCTGGGGCCTGAGCGACGGCGGTAGCAAAGAATCGCTGGGGTCGCCTCCGCCGCTGCCCTGGGGTCGGCGACCGGTTGCGCGCTTCGCCGCGCGGCGCTGGATCGACCGGCTTGATGGCGGGAATGTCCGGCGTAAACCCCAAAAGAGAGAGAGGTAAGTGATGGTGAGAAGTCGTCAAGGAACTTAATTTTTACATCGCATGTGCATTTTTGAAGGAGTACCTAGGCGACGGCCTCGGGAATCGGGCACGCTCGGAGTAAGGACCAGTCACAGCGCTGTGCCGGCAGTCCTAAGCCTAGGGACCGGCACAAGGCGGAGGAGGAATCGCCGCCGGGCGTGCGGAGGAAGGAAGAATCGACGCCGCGGGCGGCGGTGGTGGCGGCGGCGGCCGTAGCTCTCGCTGGCCGGCCGGGCGAAGCTGTTGCCCCACCATCTGAGGCCGGGGGCGCAAAGGAGCCGGGCCGGGGTCCGTTGTCGCCGCCCCAGCAGGGGGGAAGAAGGACGTAGTCCCACCAGTCGACGAACACCCCGTCACCATTGAGGAGCCGGCCACGCAATGAAGAAGTCCTCATGGCCGTCGCGAAGACCCGCCGGCCGAACCCAGAGGCGGGGCCTTTGGGAACGGCCCCCGTTGGCGTCATCGTCGTCCGGACGCCTGCGTCTCCCCAGGTCACCCCTCCCCTGACCACCGGCGGGAGGAGGGTCCCGAATTGTCAAAGGCACCTGGCGTGTTGCGACGGACATGCCCATGGCGTCCATCGGCCAGGCGCGGATTATCGCCGGCGCTCCCGTGATAGCCGTGAGAGCGGAACCGCGCCCTCGGGAACGGGCAGCGGAATGGGGCCGACAAAGCCCGATTCGCCATCCACCTGTCGATCACGTCGGGAGCCAGGTTCCCGGCGGCTGACAACAAAAAAGAAGAAGGGGAAAACCCCAGGAAACAGAAGCGCTGTCAGCATCAGATTCAACCAATAAAGAAGAAAGGCAAGGGCCGATCCAAGGTGAGGCGAGTTACCTCGGTGATGCCGGATCCGTCGCCACGCCCATGTACTGCCAGGCCGGGCGAACGCGACGGCGCAGAGGGCACAGCCTCCGGGAGACGAAGTCCCGGATAACCATGGGCCCTGTCAGACCCGCCGTCCGCAGCCGATCAACACGGGCTAGCATCGCCTGGAGCTCGGGCGTCTCGCTCACATGGGCCCCCCAATTGAGGTTGCTGACCGCCGGACCAGTCGGAAGCTCCAGCACCTCAATGCCGCTGTCATCCTCGACGTACACCCAATCTTCGCGCCAATTCCTCCAACTGGACCGACAATCCAGCGGGATGTAGCGCGACATGGACCCGTCGCGAAGCCGCAGGTGACAGCTCCCGGTAACAGGCGAATTGCCGCCCGCGGCGCGAAGGGTATAGAAAAAGCGAAAAAGCAGGAGGTTGGGTAGCACTCCTACGAACATTTCGCAGAAGTGGGCGAAGGCCGCAAGGAGGACGACGGAGTTGGGGGGAAGATGGATGTGGTGAATGGCGTAGAAGTTAAGAACGGAAAGGTAGAAGTCGGAAACCGGCGGCAGCAGGCCGGCGAGAAGCTGCCACCCGAAGAAAACCACTTCTCCGGGCCGGCAGTGGGGCTCGACGGGCCCGGCAGGAGGGTGCCCGCGGTTATGTTCCGAGAGAGCCTAGCGGAGACCTCCTCCTCGACGGTCGACGAGGGGAGAACGGGAGCCATCGGGCGCGGGAAAGTATCAAAACGTGTCGGCGAAGAAGAGGGAGAAATAAGCTCTAAAGCGGGAAGGAAAGTTAGAAAGAGGCAGAACCGCTCCCCCTCGGTCGACCTCTTATAAGGCTGCGAGGGAAGGATCGGCGGGAAGACCGAAAGGGCGCGGCGGTTCGAAAAAAGGGAGTTCAAAAGCCCCATTAAAAAGGCACGTCCCAAGGATCGTGCGGCAGTTGCCAGGCAGGAATAACTGCGCAAACCACCTTGAGAACCGGAAGAAGCCAGAAGGTCCCTTAAAGGCTGCGGGGCGTGTGGGTTTATTAATGGCCCCACCCGGGAGACTAAGCGGTTTCCCAAGGGGCATTTAAGAGAAGGAAAAAGGAAGATGGTAGGCCAAAAAGCGCTCCGGGGTGGGCCCGGGGGCTACTGTCGGCGTATTTTACGCCAGGGTCCCCACTCCCCCGCAATAAAAGAGACCGCCGGGCGGGCATGGTGTGTCCGGGCACACCGCCGCAGGCAAGCTGCAACTCCCCGGCATGGTCGCCCCAGTGGACAGGTGGCGATCAGGCCACGCCACTGGGCGCCCAGGAGGGTGGTTGCCCAAGGGACACGTGGCAAACAGGCCACGCCCTAGGGCGACCAGCGAGGTGGTCGCCCAGTGGACAGGTGGCGACCCGGCCACACCACTGGGCGCCCAGGAAGGTGGTCGCCCAAGGGACATGTGGCAGGCAGGCCACGCCCTAGGGCGACCAGCGAGGTGGTCGCCCAGTGGTCAGGTGGTGACCAGGCCACACCACTGGGCGCCCAGGAAGGTGGTCGCCCAAGGGACACGTGGCAGCCAGGCCTCGCCCCTGGGCGACCAGCGAGGTGGTCGCCCACCGGACAGGTGGCATGCAGGCCACTCCCTTGGCGTCCACCCCCGAGGCTGCAGCGCCCAGGTCAAGGGAATTTAATGCGAATCGTGCGCATTAAATGCAAAGCGTGGAGAATGCAGTATGGCGGCGCGTCTTCCCCAGGCGTACATTAATTGCGTGTGACATCACGACAACACCTCACCCCCTGACGGGACGAGTAGCGTTGGCAGACGTGGGGCCCGAGGAGGAGGTGTGACGGCCGCGGCAGATATTAATGGGATGTAAGAACAGTGACGTGCGCATTAAATGCGCCCTTGTCAGTGTAAGGAGTGTGCCTTGCCGTGTAAGCCTCCCATGTGCCCCCGGGAGTCCAAGTATAAAAGGGGGCCGGGGTGCATGGGAGAGGGGGTTCGACTCATTGTTAGTAGGTTTCAGACTCTCAAGCAAGAACACGAGCAATAGCAAGAAAGGCAGGACTAGGGCTGTTACTCTTCGGGGGGCCCGAACCTGGGTAAACCCTAGCGTCCCCATTCCTCTGAGCTTCACCGGCACCCCGTTCATCTTCCTTCCACTTGCGATTACACCGAAAGCCCCCCGTCCGAACCTTATAAGCACCCGATCCGGAGGTGCCTGTTGGCTAGAACGCCGACAAAAAGAACATAGCAAAATAGAATAAATTCAACAATAGCAAAAGAAGCAAATAAAAGAATCAAATAAATCATTACATACACAAGCAAAATAGCAATCAAACTTTATCATTTCATGTAGTAGTTAGATGGTAAAGTTTTATCCTAACATTAACGGCTTAGGTTTACATATCATCTAACCACCTTTATTTTGTGTAATATTTTTATTTTAATCTACGAATTCAGGAAGCTAGGATTGTAAGATTAAACTTACAAAATTTCACTTTCAGGTTACATTGTTACTTTTACTAATTTCACCTAGTATATAAAGCAATCTATTTACTTTTGATAAAAAGATGCATGATACACCCTAACCTTTATTTCATAATCTTGTTCTAAATAACATAACTAGCATGTCAAATCAAGTTTCATTAAATTTTGATGATTTATATACAAGTTATAGTAATTCCATGCATCGAATTAATCCTAATAGAAAATTTTCACAAAATAGCTTCAAATTCAAATCTAATCACATATTTAGTTAGCATTTGACATAAGGATTCAAACAAAATTGGTTTCACTCAATTTGGACTTAATTTGCAAAATTTCTATATGGAGCATATTTAAATTTCTCTCTTTAATTTCAAATTCAAATTTAAATTGCTAAACAAGATTCAAATATTTTTTGTAGATTATGAAACTAGATGATTTATCATGAATTTATAAATTTGTATCAACTTATTTGGATTTGTAGTTTAAAAGTTATCCAAGTTTGAAGCTATTCGGTTCTAGAAAATCTAGAAAAATAGGAAATACACTTTCCTTAAGGGAAAGCGTCTTTTTGCGGTTTGGGCTGGTTTTTGAAATGGGCTGCTGCCGCTGACGCCTGGGCCCGCGTGGTCAGCGACTTGCGTGCAAAAGGGCATGGACCCGAGCTGGCTGACATGCATGGCCCGCGCGGCAGTGAGCCAGGCTCGTCTATGAGCGCGAGAGACTGAGCGCGGGGTCCCATGCTGCAGTGACTCAGAGCAGAGCCGCCATAGTTTTGTGCTCGCCGGCGGTGAAGCTCGGCCGGAATGGACTAATGGACCTCACGGTTGGCATCAGCGGGTCCTTGCGCACATAGGGGAAAAGTTATTTGGTCCTAAGCATGGCCGGTACATGGTGTTCCTCGACGGCCAGCGGTGTTACACGGTGAGGTATGGCTCAACTGTGCTAAAGGACATTCCAGGCCTAATGATCATGTGTATGAGCTTCAGGAGGTCACATGGGCTCTAATCATGCACTTGAATTGGAGAAAATAGTGGTCGGGCGGTGTTCTCACCGAGCGACAGCGATGGCAAGGAGGTTGTATGGTGCGGGATCGCCTCGGGTTGCTTCAGGCTGGAAGAAGATGTGTGATAGATTCATTAGGGTCCCTAAATGCTTTAGAAGCAACTAATTTGAACCTTCCCTTACCGGGCTACGAGAATTCGAGAGTTCCCCCTTTGCGGCCTCTTCGTCGGAGCCGAGGAAGAAAGGTTCAATTCACGCAGTTCGGTGTTTGGAAGGGGAAATGTTGGTGTGGGTTAGGTCAAGGCGATCACCACGGGCTCGGCTAGCGCTTAAATAGAGCTTAAGGGATGGCCAATAGGGTTTGAACATCGAAAAAAAGTAGCGGCGGTCGTTCCACGGTTTTGGTCGAGCCACGGTGGCCATTTACTGTGCTGGGTATGGCTTTGGCAGAGGCAGGACAGCGCGGCTTCAAGCGAGCGCGACTGCGGCTGAGAAACGACAAGGAGGCGAGGCGGTGCGGGAAGATTTCCTCGGCTGCTATCTACGCGCGAGAGAGAGAGAGAAGCGAGAGAGAGAGAGAGAGAGAGAGAGCTGAGGGAGAAGAAGGCCATTACATGTGGGGTCGGGTCCCACATGTCAGCGGTTCATTGGACATGGGTGAGGGAAGGACCAGGGCTGACACACGGGTCGCCCGGCTTTGGGTCCACCTAGAAGCACCTAGAACCAACTGGACCCAACCGGCAATGCCTGGCGCAAGTGGTGCCCACATGTCAGCAAAGGAGGGAGAGGACTCCGGTTCCTTTCACCCAGACAGCACGGTTCAAGGAATTCATTCACGGGTCAGATCATCCCTAGAATTTTCAAAACTTTTTTACTAGGTTAGAGGATAAGTTTTTTACATCTGGTAAAAATTTGGGGTTAAAATATTCTACGGTGAATTAATTAAAAATCTGACATTGCAGACTACACAGTAAAACTTAATTCGATTTTTTATTTATTTGAGGATCTAAATCAACATATAAATTTTTTAAAATTTTTATGAGAGTTTTTTATTATACAATGGTTATACAAAAAAAAATTCAGAACTAATATCACAGTATTTATTTTATTAAAATTATTTTACTACTTTTTGCAGAATTTCAGGATTGTAACAATTAAATGAAAATAAATGGTTAAACAGTTTATTAATTTTTGTAAATTTTAATGACTAACTATAATATCAAGACCTACTCTCAGTAAAAATTTCAAGGTCTATAATCCTCCCAAGAATGCTACATAAATCTTTTTCTACCTAGGTTAGAATTAATCATTAATTCTAAAATTCATTATTTCAAAGGATAATGGTGTTCACACTAATTTTTGACCTTCAAAAGCATTTTATAGGGTATTCCATGATTATATCATAATTACTATGGTAATTCTCATTCTTTACCATTTTACCATTTTGCATTTCCCATTTTTCCTTGTTTTTCCTCAACTCCATTAACCCTTTAGTCACAAAACAATTCAATAAATGCACACACAAATCAAGAAATGCAGCATCCAAAAGATTTCATTTTTAAAACTTGATTTTTGACTTTTTATAAATTTGAGGATGTTACATACTGATTACGCGAATGGCATAGAACACACTTCAGAACCTTTCTTTTATGTTGCACTGTAGCATAAAAGGGAGGGTCTCACACAAGGCAAGCACATTCTTTGACCATGTTGATCCTGTTATTTCACTCAATTTATGTTGTTTTATCAATTTATGTATGCATGCGTATACTTTCAGTAAAAATTGCTATATTATGGGTATCGGTAGCTATTTCTATTTTTTGCTTGAGACTTCCTTGATAAATACGTAAATACAAGTATTTAAATCTATAAGGTAGGGATTAGGCATTAAATAATATCAAACCTGGGTATACTCAAATGTTTGGTTACACTGTTTGTTTAGGAATGAGAATTTTGACATATTGGGAAAGTTGTCTCTGTTATTTTGATATAAAATTAAAAGTGAAAAACAGGTTTAGCGAGTTATTTATATAATCTATGCAGTGCATAGACTTGCACGTAGTATAGGGTTAGTTCTCTCCTGGGCTGATTAAGGACTAAACGTAATGTTGTATAATCTAAAACATTTCGTGCAACCATAAGTGCTATTATGAGGTAGCCTTAACCTATTAAGTTACTTGGGTCTAGCTTTGCACATTAAAAAGCTGAAGTAGTACGGGCAATCCAGATAGGTTTGCTCGAAGGGGTGCCCACACTGAGGTGTTGGAAATAACTTTTGCCAATACAACGGTGTATGCCTTGCTATAGGGGGAAATGGTTATGACATGACGTAAACTATTATTGTTATTATTAATTATAGGTATTTAATTTACACCACCATAGTAAGGGTCAAACATTACCAGCCTGGTGCAAAATTAGGTCTAGATAATGTAAAGGTTCTTATCATGATCTCTCTACCACACATCAAAAAAGTATAAAAATAGCGGCAACGAGAGTTGATCATGTCATGTGGGTAAAGTTGTACTCCTAAGCAGAGTGTAAATCTTTTTGAAAAGACGTGCTCATGGTCATAAGAGACTCGGTGCACTGATACTAGTTAGCTTTTGAATTTTTATGCAAAAACTTGTGTTGAAAAAATGGTGGGTAGCCATGTTTCAAGTGATATGCCAAATGTGGCCGGGAATGGATCGTTGATCACAATCATGGAGGATTGTGAGCTACTCGTATTTATGTTATACTAGTAAGGCGCCCGTGTGTTGCAACGTTATCTACATTTTGAACGGCTGTCCTGCTATTACGATAACATGAAAAAAGAAAATATGTTGTGCAAATAATACCTTATACAGTAGGACACTATTGAAGCAGTATTTCTATATTTGTATGTAAATGAAGCGTTCTGACGCTTCGTTTTTGCGCTTAGAGTGGTTAATTAATTAAAGAGGTGGGTAATTAAAGAATGGTCTTGTGTGCTGTCTTCCATCCACACCTGGAGTGGTTAATTAAAGAGGTGGGTAATTAAAGAGTGGCAGAACTGGTAATTTTGATGAAATGACGTGGGAAGAAACTCTCACTTTATATCGTAAAGATATATTATTTATTTACATATTTGTCAATTGCTCTTTACAAATTCTGTTTGCAATGTACTACTTGTTATTGTTGACTAAATCTCGCTTTATGCAAAACATATAGGATAGCCATTTTCTTTGATATAGCCAAGCACGTATTTGAATTGTGATACACTACAAATCTTCTTGAGTACAAAAGTACTCACTCTTGCTTGTTGATACTTATTGAGAGGATGTGGAAGAAGACCGTCATTCGGTTACTTGTAGGTTTTCAATTGTTGATTTGTTAGTTAAACTTTGGACTAATGGCCTACATGCTCTTTATGATTTCAGCCAATATGCTATGTATGGGATTTTGTCTAATATTCTTCCGCTATCGTAAGATATACAATTTATATCTAAAACTGAATTCCAAGATAGTTATGGGATCGATGTGACCTCTGATCAGACCTAGTAAATCAGCTGTAACGATGAAGTTCCCTTTTCATCTACCTCATATGAATAATTCTAATCAATCCCAAAAGGCAATTAAAAAGGAGCGCAGATCTTCTCTGCGAGAGCTTTAAGAAGATATGATCCTTGTGGATTCATGGCATATCGATCGATCTTTGATTGTACGGCGGCGGCCGATGTGTGCAGCGGCGGCGGCGGCCACCACAAAGTGAAGCGTCAGATCAGTCGGTCCGCTCTGCCGTCGTGGTGGTAATCAAGGATATCCGTGCTCGTTTTTCATGGCCGGCCGGGCCAGCTTTGCTATTCAGGCGTGTACGGCGTGCCCGTGTAAAGGCCGGCCGGCGCAAACACGGCCGACTGTTGTCATAGTGCCATGGTACGTACGCGCACAGTAGCGTAAACTTGTGTAGGGCCTTGGATTTCGATTGTCTTGTGATGCCGACGTACTGACTGACCCCCTCTTTCCTGATTCGTATCCTTTGGTTTTGTACCTAGCCTGCTAGCCAGTTAATAACCCAGCTGCTGATCCATATGTATTATATCTCGCATGCTTGTTACTTTGCAATTTGCTCCTGTTCGTACTGATCATGCAAGTTTGTACGCGTTTCATACATTTGCCAGCGCCGTACGTATGATGAAGATAGTCCGTACCCCGGTAATGGGTGGGTGTTAGGGGGTTAATTACCAAAGAGTCCGCCCCTGACACCGGCCGGCTGCATGCATGCATGCATATCTGTGACGTCGGCGATGCTATTCACGAGAGAGGGAGGGGGGAGGGAGGGAGATAATACACGGTGGGTTTTAGGGCTTGTGTACGTCTCTCTATATAAACATGCACTAGCAAGAACATGGAACATGGAGAAGTATCACAACTGGTTTGACGGCTAATGGGCGGAGGCATCCTGCATGCCTGAGCTGTTCCTAACTTATTAATATTATAAACGTGCACTAGCAAGAACATGGAACATGGAGAAGCTAGTCTCACAACTGGTTTGACGGCTAATGGGCGGAGGCATCCTGCATGCATGAGCGGAGGCATCCCTCTGGATCGATCGCTAGCTCCAAACTAGTAATCAATTATAATATTATTTGGGACGCTCATCGATCACAGGCGAGCACCTACATATGCAAGCTGCGGCAACGCAGGAGACCCACACCCGCCCGGTACATTCCGACGTCTTGTCCATGCGCTCCTAGATGCGCGAGCTAGCTCAGATTAAAACATCCACACATGCATGCATAATGATGCATCCCATCACTGGTTAATCAATTGGCATGCATGCAATGCAATGCCATGCTGGGGTCAGAGCTCAGAGAGAGGTCAGTACAGGTGAGACCTGCAGCCTACATGGGCTTTGCCGGTTACAGTAGAGTGACTCGGCAATAACATGTGCATGCTGGATGCATGTGTGTACGTAGATGAGTATATACATGGGCCAGCATTCCAGACTCGGAGCTACTTCAATCGTAAAGAAAGAAAGTGGTTTCCTCCTCTTTCCTGATGAATGATATGTGTGTGTTCATTACCAGGATGCATACACACACACACCAGTATATATATGTTTCTTAGCTCCCACACACCAGAGTTGGCTGTTTCTGATTGCCAAACACGTACGGCTCATGCATTCGATGATATGTACCATGTACTTCATTTCACAACATATGTGTCGCAAGGACTTGATTGTACTAGGTTATATGAGAGCTTTTCAACTCAAAAGCAAGTATGTATATACCGAAGATGCTCTTTTAAAAGATGTGTACGAGCATGTCAGACCAGGTGTTTATACCCATGTATCAAATTATATTAATTAAATTTTATAAAAATTAGCAAATGAAAGTATATTTGATGGTTAATATTCTAGTGTGTGTGTGTGTGTGGAGACTGGAGAGTATTATTTTGATGTTGCCAAAAACAACATTGTGTACACTGGGAGTCAAAATTAGGAAAGGATGGTTGAACAAACCTTTTTTTGGGAACAAATTATGGGAAAAGCACGAAGTTATAACAGCCCAGCAAATCTACGTACTGCAAATTAAGCTCCGTCATATTCGCATTCGTGGTGTAATCATATACTCGAGGGACCATCTTTTGCGGAATATCGAGGCATGCACCATGCATGCATGCAAGCATGATTGAGGGTTTTTCTCTAAATTTCAGGCATCTTCTCCAGTGCATGTACGGATGGAACGCCTGAGGTCAAAACACACAGTGACAGAGACACCATCTCCATGTCTTTTCGCATTAATGCCCTATTTGGTAGGGTTGGTAGGGCTCCATTCTCAACTGTGGTAGGAGCCTTTTTTACAGACTGGGAAGAAATTATCCATTTTTTTGCCACGCTACAAACCCATCAGCTCAAAGTGTTTACCGTACAAGCTTCTTCTTTTTTTACAAAACTAGTTCTATACGAAATAATTTTTAAAAATAGCTCTCTAGCTTATACCTATCGTGTCCGAAGAACGCAGAAAAAAGCTCTCGTGGTTTGGTGGTGCGGAAGCTTTTGCTTCCACGCACGGCAATCACGGCATGCAAACGCGCACGAGGGATGCGGGAGCGAGGGTAGTAGGCGGGGGGCGTTGCCAGGTGGCGTGCATGCATGGTCGAGTGTGGGAGTACAGTACAGCGTTCAGGTAGCACGGAAGCTTGCTTCCGCACTCTCCGAGAGCGGTAGGGGTGGGCCAGGAGTTATTTTCGAAAATTATTTCACATGGAGACTGTTTTGTAAAAAAAAAAAAAAATAGGATGCTAGTATAGTAAACACTTCCCTCAGCTCCTCCCGTTGGGTCTCCTCTCCCACAAAACTGCACTCGAGAGTCGAGAATCCCTAAGGCGTTTGCCCACTTTCCTCTCTCCCTCCCTCTCACATGGAGCTCTAGGGGGTTGAACTCACTGCCGGCCCCACCAGTATCAGAGCCCGTCCCGCACTGCCGGCCCCAGAGGCCCTTGCTTCCCCAGATCTAACCTTCACTACCACCACAGATCATATTGCCAATGCCTATCATGCAGCAACCGGAGAAGGCCAACCGCCACCTCCCTTTAGATCTGCGACGCCACATCCCTTATATCTGAGCCACCTCTAATCCTACTTATAGCCGCCTCCTTCTTCTAGGTTAGCCATACAGGTTTTCAAATTTTCATGGATGCAAAATTAGTTCAAAAATTAAGCGAATGGGGTTCAAAATTATTGATCTTTATGTATATACCCCCTGTAAGTGTTACTGTTATGTACATTCTATGTTGGATTTGTTTGCATGCCAAAATAAGCATACGTACATGAACCAATGGATGATGAGAATGAGCAAAGTTTATGCTAACCTACCAGCATGATTTTTTTTATTTTGTGCCCTGATAAATTTGAGTGAAGAATGAGCAAAGTTTGTGTTATTTTGTGGCGTGTTGATGGATGCCAATTTCTGAAAATGAGGAATTTGATTGAGTTGTGAGAATGATGTTTGGGTAGAATTGGATCAGTTTATTGTTATGGTGAATACAATGTATGAGATTTAGCATGGTTTGGGCAAATTTCTCTCGCTTATGGTGTATTTTCTTACTAAAGTTTTCAGAAAATTTTTGCCAATTGAGTAAAATTGCTTGCGATAAGTTCTTGTTAATCTCTGATGTTTGAACAGTAGGATCTTGTCACTTTCTGAGATTAGTGTGACAATTAACATTTGGTTACTCTCTGAAATCAATGTTATGCTTCATATGGCATTACATTCGTATTAACACGGTCATGATAAATTTGTTGGGGGGGGGGGGGGGGGAGGAATCAAAAAATTGTATGCAAATTCAAAGGAATATGTTACAAATGGAAGTAACATGTTAAAATCCAGGGTGCATGATCTATTTGCCTCCAATCCACCTTTTTGTGTTTGGGAGCTAACCTCCTACCAAACACATCCTTCAACCGGCTCCAATTCTCAGATGAGTGGATCCTTAAAGAATCAAAAACAGAGACTGAAACATTAGAAGCCAAACAGACTCTAAGGCACCAAAAGGCTAAGCGCAGAGAACAATCAAAACAAGACCGGGTACTTATTAAATAATAAATAGGAAAAGGGTCGAATGGGAGTGATGATTGAGCCTTGATGATGCAGGGAGAAGAAGCCGAAGATGACTAGAAAGATGAAAAGGACCACCAAAGTCCAAAGAAAGCCGAGTACTTTCCCTCTCTCCTACGCTTTCTCCTACCAAAAAGATGTACATGTCCTCATCGATAAGTTATTCGTTGCTAAGCACACCCAATAACAAGTATCCTAAATATTAATTCATGAAAGCCCAGGGAAATTTGAATCTTGAAGTGTGTTAATACATGTCCTCATTTTTTTTTCAAAGTCATGCATATTATTTTCTTTGTCATGAGTTACACATACGTTTATCTAAGTACAGAGATAAACTATCTTGCTTCAATGTCATGCGGACGTATGTACTGGCCATAATAGAGAGGTTCATATATATATTTGATGTGGACATCAAGCATTGTACATACCAACAGGGGCGGAACCAGCCCAGGCCTAAGCCCCGGGCTGGACCAACTGATCTTAAATTAAATTTATGTTTTTAATTATTTTTCAATAGTATTTTAAAAAAATTTAATAGGCTTTCGGTACTAGGCCCCGGGCTGCATCCACCCCTGCATACCAAGATAAAATCAAGATGCGTCAGCACTCAACAATAATGCAGCTCGAAAGATAGGTCGAGTTCATTCAGAAACATAGCTCAGACCAACAACCAGCATTTTTGCTGAAACTTCTATATCAATCGTCCTATAAATTGACATGTCAAAGTAGCACCTTATGGGTGTTATAATAATTCATATCTCGTCACGCTCAATGTTTCTTTACCCTACGGAGCGCTTCTCCAAATCTACCGCGACCACAAGCATACATACATGGCATGCCATAACATTAATCGAATGCAAGGGCCGGCCAGCCTAGCTAGTGGCGGATCGATCGGAATAGAAGGTCGCGGTGGTTGGGCCATGCATATAGGTTGGAAGCGCGCGCGCCGCGCATTTATCTCCATCGTAAAACAAAGGTGCATAGCATCGCGTATTCTCAATCAAAAATTTGAACACAGGCATGCATTTGAATGCATATATCCGACACTTGAATTAAAGAGAAGAATTAATCATGCAGCTGAAGCACTTGATATGTTGGAAAAAGGAGGAAATTAAAGAATATATATATATATATATCCAAAGAGGATCGAGTACATGCACACACATACTCCGGAGGCAGCTGGAAATAAATGAGGAGTATAGGAGTAGGGGATCGCTAGTGGAGTACGTGGACGGCGGGGAACTAAAAGGAAGGCAGCTTTGTTGCGCTCAAAAAGGTCGGGGAGCTGCCATGGGATCGCCCAGCAGGACGGGATGTTCTTCTTCTTGTCTCGCTTGGCCTTCACCGCTTGGGCTCGCGTGCTCGCTCCTTTCCCTGGCCGCTTCGATTGGCGCGAAAAGGAAAGACCGGCAGGCTCCAGCCCGCATGCACACGCAGCTAGCTAGCTAGCACGGGCCCGCGAGCCTTGTCCTCGCCCACCTATCCCCACTTGCCAGCGTGGATTCCCCTCGATTCCCGGCCGGCCTCTTCGTCCATCCATCAAGCTAGTACTGTACTACTCAAATACTACTACGTCTACGTGCGGAGTAGTACTGGCAGATACTAGCACAGTAGCACCTTAATCTAAGCTGATGATCGATGGTTAATTTTTCAAAAATGCTGTCGTGCACTGCCAACGATCAGTTTTTAGTTCACATAAAATGTTAGGCGATCGAAAAGTCGCTACAGCGTCATGCATGTTACTGTATTATCTTTTGGAAGCAAAATGTTACTGTATTAATTAGGAGTATATATATGTGCTAGTTACTATACTAGTTAGTCTAGCGTCCAATTAATGGAGATGGAATTGATCCATGTCTGGCGACTTGCATGCACAGCACAGGGGAACCGAAATCATGGACGGGTTGACTGCAGAATGCAAGGGCTAGAATCTAGACGACGCATGCAGCAGGTTCAGCATCCATCCATGCACGGAATATGTGATTCCATTTGCCTCCGAACAAGAGGAAACTGCTCGTGCGGATGATGCTTCCATGCTTCTCACCCCTGCGCTGATTGGTCCATCATGATCGATCCTTCTACGGCCGAGATACATCGTCCAGCTGGAAATAAAAACATCATGCATGCATTCTGTACATCTTTGCTTTTACATTCTGTGGTCAGCATTTCAACTCAGAACCTGCAGAAAGTTTTTACCTTGTCCAAAATTTTACTGTTAACATCTTTCATTCGTTTGTTTTTTAAAATAAAAATATTTCATTTGTTACGTCCAAAATCTCTCTCTCTCTCTCTCTCTCTCTCTCTTAGCTCAAAAATAAATATTAGCCCAAAAAGAATGAACGATCCGTATTGAATTTAGTGTACCAAAATTTCTGATCAGGCTTTCCAAAGCCTTCAAGCGCATCATCCAGATCGGTATGCCCAGCACCGTCCGCATCTTGACTTGCCACAAAGAAAATTATGTGTCCAGATCCAGCAGCGGAAGATCATACTTCAATAACGTCATGTCGATCGAAACCCTAGATTGAATGGGTGAAGAACGTGGCTCTGATACTACTTGTTAGAATCGATAGGCACAAAAGTAAGAAGTAGATCAAATCAAAAAGAGAAACAAGAAACACAGATTTAACGTGGAAAACCCTTGCGGAAAAAAACCACGAGTGCCGACCGACAAAACCTCACTATTTCCTTGAGTGTTACAAAACGCAAAAGATTACAATATCTCTTATCCCTTTTCTGCGGCTTACAAGAAGGTATATATGGTGGCGATCTAAAGTACTACTCGGAAACAAATCCATAACGATCCGTACCGCAGGGAGCTCCGCCTCCCGCACCCCGCGAGCGTCCCTAGCGAGGCGACTTGATGGACCAGTCTGGACTCCAGTACGCTCCGCCAGACTCGGCCTCTGAATTTGGATCATATATATATCAACAATTTCTACTGCCTTTGATCTATTGATTTGACCATACATCCAACTATCTTTTCCTTCTCCTTGTCACGACCAAGAACCTCATTTACACTTATTAGAATGGAGCTACTCTTGCGAGAGCTACCATAAGCAGTGAGGTCATAGTGATGTTGCCTGTGATGGTAACACAAAGCACCAGAAAGATTTACCAGTTGGAGGAATTGGCCAACACCAGCAGCAGCAACATCTAGTTTCCGTACAGCATCCCTCAGCCTCTCCAAGGTGCTATTCTTAGGAACGTACGTTGCAATCTTATGAACAAGTTTCTTCTTGATGAGCTTGGGGATAGGATTACGCACCTCATCTTTTAGATCTTGGGACCTGACCTCATCGTCCATCTTGTAGTGCTCCGCATCACCAAGAGGCAAGAGCCTCCTCAACGGCAGCCCTGAGCTGCCACAGCCAAGCCTCCAGAAGTACTGCGCACCGTTCTCCTTGACCTGCTCACGCTCAATTGCCTCAAAGACTGCCTGGACGTGCACAAGGTTTTGCCCTCCACCCTTAATTTCCTTCACAGCCTGCATATCCTCAGCCTTGCGATGCTTGTCCAGGTATGCAAAAGCATTTGTTGATCAAGGAGGAGATAACAGGTGTTGCCACAGATTTGCCAGAAAACGCTAGAACTGCAGCATCCATGTTGGAAAATTTTTGTCTAGTTTGGCTGAATGGAAGAACAAGAGTTTATTAAACAGAGAATATGGAAGGAGAGCTTCATAGGAGAAAAATCAGTCTTTAATTTTTAGGCAGACTTTTTCTATGATCCTCACAGTGATGGTCTGTCTATGGTCCAAATAATTGCTAGACTTTGCGGAGACCACAGTAACCAATTGTAGAAAAGGTTGCGAGAAAACAAAGAAGCGTATTTGCACGCAAAAGGCCGGTCTGTTCTGTCAAGTGCATCACTAAATCTTGACAAAGTGCCTCTTTAAAAAAAATGATAAATCTATTTAATATCTTTAAAAACTAGAGGAATTAATTAATACTACAGTACATTTAGATTTAAAATAGAGTTGTATTTGTTCTACAACTCAAATGCTTATGATAGTAGTTGTATTTTTTTATACAACTGTATATTTGTAGCAGCTCTAATATGTGTGTGTATGCACCATTATAACTTGAACCCACCAAAATAGGTGGTACAGATATATCTTTTTTGGGATTTGATAAACATCATCCGGATGTTTATTAAATCCAAAAAGAAAGTGTATAGGTATCATCCGGATGTTTTTGTTTTAACTAATATCTAAATTTTGGACCGTTTGATACCTCATCCGGATATCACCGGGTTGTTAGATAAATCATAGGATCGGATGTAATCGATACTCCAAATTCAACAATAATCCGATAGTCTTAGATTTGGATGATTTTACCAATAAAATTTCTAGCCTCCTCGAGCGAATAATACAATAAATAGATATTGCGCACTTGGAATAGATACAGCACGCTCACCTTGCTTGACGACGGGTTCGTCGAGTCGTTGCCGGGGGTGATGCCGAACCGCCGCGCGCACAGCGCACGCGGCACGCAGCCCGGCAGCCGCACCATCGCCCATGTCACGTAACCACACACCTGCGCCGCGGCGCACGGAGAGGTCTTCCAGGTAACACCAGCGGCGGCGCCATGCCGGCGCAGCCGCCGTGTCGCCGTCGCGAGTCCTTCTGCAGGTTCGCACCGTGTGCCCCGCCCCGCCCGAGATGGAGGTGGGGAATTAGCTTTTCACCGTCGTCATCTCTGCTGATGGTCATGACTCATGAGCACCGGATTGCCTGCTTGCTAGGTCTGGCTGTGGCATTTACAGATGTACTTGACCTCGTTGCAACAACATTTTTTGTTAAATAAAAGCAAAGTGCACATTACATCATCTCTTTTGTCATGAGTTGCACAAGACCTTGGTTAACGGGAACTTAATTCGTCTAAATCGCGATACGAAATTTGAGTTTGCAGTTTGTCACTTTTTCTTCCAATTTTATAAACATGAATCACTTAACCTAAACTTGTTTATATTTGACGAATCTGATTGGCAAATGTTTACTACAAATCACATAACTATGCACAAAACAGGCGATATAGAGGGCCTTTTCGCATAACACCTATCTTAAGTTGTTAACAACACCAGGTGGGAGGACGTTGTCGATTGAGTCGGCCACTCCACTCAAATCAAAATACCCTAGCTTCCTTGATAGTACATTTTTCTGGAAGCAAGCGGCAAACCAAAGGCATGCTTCATACTACAAAAACTTATCATTTTTGCAACTATATGGATTGGGTACTGCAAACATGAAAATCAACGTGCTTTGCAGCGCATGGGCTCGATTGAAGGACTCTAGACAGTTGCTTCAATCAAGTTCTCTTTCTCAACCTTTGAACGGACGAATCAAAGTAGAAAAATACAGTATCTCTTCAACGATGTAACATTTTTTCGCCTGGTTTCAGCTAAAATACAGTCTCATAAGATTTACATGTTCGGCTAAGAGTAGAACAAAAAGACCAGCATCAGCTATGTCACTGCTACTAAACCTTCTTGCAGGCCTGCTCCCTGTAATAACCATTGCATTTGCATAGCACAGCGTCCATCAGCTTGCTCGGGGTCTATCTGTACTGCTCGGGGAGCCGATAACCTGTAATGACTATCTTATCTGCAAACATCTTGCCGGTCTTTGGCATAATATGCCAGTGCATTGTCAAGTTGAAATCCTTGCCTTTTAGATTGCCTCCCTGTATCCAGATAAAAAGGGCGACAAGAATGCAATTTCAGAAGAATACTGTGTGGCAGTACAAAATAATTGGATAAACGGTTGCAACCTACAGCAAGTATGCAATGATCAAAGAACAGAACATGGCATAGTTCTCCAACAATGAAAAGGAGAAATTTTGTCATTAACTTGAAGATTGGATGTACACTACAAGAGCTACATTAATGCAGGATAGCAGAAGTGGCCACCAGAAGCTGATGATATGGATCGAATGGATGATGTGTGCTCAGGATGAATCACTGTACTCTATCTCAAACATCATAGAGCCTACGTAGTTCAGAATTTTTAGAGTAAACAATATTGATAACCATGTAAATACATAAAACGATTCACGTGGTGTTGGACCAATTGAAGTACCCTATCTCAAACATCACATGTGGAAAAGGAAGAAAGTCTTCAACCATTCAGATTTCAGAATAAACACATAATTATCAAGCAAAAAGATCCATAGATCTACTCCAAGCATAAGTCCTTATAAAAATCTTCAAAAATTGAAAAGACAAATCACAGTGACAGTAATCACATTTAATGAATTGCACTAAATTAACATGCAACCAAAGTAAGGTGCTTGCCTGGTCAATAAACCTGTACTTATTGGTGGTATGGATCAAAAACTCGGCGTGCTCCTTTGCTGGTATAATTCCATCCCAAAGGGAAACCTGTGATATAAACCCAATGTCATCATTACCATTATAATTAGAAGATAATAAAAAGTGAATTACAAAAGATAGTGTCTCAACAGCTGATACAATAAATTAGTACCATTGGCTCAAATAGGTTAAAATAACAGATCTTCCACTAAGTCACACTAAGATGTACAGGGTTCAGGGGCCTCCTTTACTGTTTCTCGTCAAGAAAGATGTGTAGGGTTTGAAAATTTGGAAGGAAATGGCAAATCAATGATGCAGGCGAAAGGCAGACCAGCAGAATAGATTAAACTGGGTGCTTTAGTTTATTTCATTTAGGATGAGTTTGAGTGAGCACATTACAACAATATTTAATGAACTGTTCAAAGCGAAGCATCATAAGACGGGATAGAGAAATAAACTAAATTATCGAAGGTTTAGGTGTTTTATTGACTTTTATTGGGTTTCTTTCCTAGCCTACCCAACTTGTTTGGGACAAAAGGCTTGATTGTTGTTGTTGTTAGCTAACTTTGATCGATTTTGAGTTTTTTACAACCCCCATTGTTGAGCTTTTGTGATGAACTGGTGGTAACCACTAACAGCTGCTTAGCAGTAACCAGGCCCAAAATTGAAATGTGATCATCTTATACAAGCATTTATGCCTTACAAAGTGGTCAGTCGACTTGGGTAAGTAGAGGGGAAACTAACATGTCCACCTAACCCCCAAATATAGCTTGGACCAATCTCTTGTTTTAACCAAACAAAGCAACAATCATTTGGCGTATGCATCTGCCGGTGCTCCTAATCTATGTTCAAGAGAAGACAGAGAAGAAAGTTGCATGCCATTACCGCAAGCCACAAGTATGTGCCAATTGCCTGAAATTGAGCTACCGTCACCAGTCAAAGACTCATGCTCTTATGGGTAGCTGTTGCAGAGGCTTATAGTAAATGGTAATCACATGATCACCCATACTGGCCCACAGGATTATGTGAGATACTAGTGCAAGCATCATAGCAGTAGTGTGTACTTAAGCAACCTCCATGTTCTATTGTGGTTGGGTGGGTTTTCTTCAACAGGATGTACTCTGCTAGAGGCACTATAATTCAGGCATGCAATCTTTATTAAATAAAAAACGTCAGACCTTAAAGGTTCAATATGTCAATATATTATACTCGTTCCTCCTATACAAAAAGTGATGCTTGATATATGATTGTCAGCATTTTGTTTTTCATACAGAAGAAACGCACATAAACATATTTGAAATAATCATCGATGAAATTACCTGATTCAAGGCATTCTGTGGAGTCTCATACTCAGCCGCCACAAAAACAAACACCTACAACCATCCACGAGAAGAAACATCAAGCATGCTAGAAGCAATAACAACATGTGAAGTTTTGCACAGAATTAAGAGATCAGGTGAATTAAAAACTTCAAGAGCACTGCAACATCATAAACCTATAAACAAATTTTAAGACAATAAATCTCCATTCTACTTGCCACGGGATCATTGTGAAACACCCCAGAGTCACTATAAAAATGTAAATTATGGTCCGCCAAAACATAGAGAGGAAAAATTTTCACTTCGTTTCACCCACTAAATATACTTATCATGCGGCGGAGGACATGCCATCCTCTTCGTTGTTGAGAGGTGTAGCCTATTTCACTATGGTTGCAAACTGACTTGATACTTCTATCACTATCTTACCTCGTTTCCTTGTAGGGGAAAAAGTAGAGGCCTTCTACCTTAAGCTAACACCATACTTTCTATGGTTGCAAACTGACTTGATACTTCTATCACTATCTTACCTCGTTTCCTTGTAGGGGAAAAAGTAGAGGCCTTCTACCTTAAGCTAACACCATACTTTCTAGAATAGTCGTCACCTTTGTTTGATTTAGTAATAATGTAGAAACAGTGGACATTGAGGGAAAAGGACACAAGGGATAAGGCACCAGAAATACACATTACCTGTTTTGTGTTCCACGTGAACAGAGATGAAAGGTCGGCCGAAATGTTCAGCGTCATGCTAACCTAAACAGATCATAGAACGAAAGATTGTAAGAGCCCGTGACATGTCTCTGAACGAACTATCAAGCTGTTTCCACCAATTTAGACAATCACCTCGTCGTTGCCATTGGCCTCTTTCTGGAACCAGTTTATGTTCAAGATCTGCGCAGTTCAAACGATACAGAACGCATGAGCACAACAGATGCATTTGCGAGGGATCGGGCGAGCTAATCAACTAGAGTCTACAGGCAGATCGAGCGGCCCACGCTCCGGAAGACGAATTAAGCCAGCAAGGCGGCCGGGATCGAGTACAGGGCGGGGGAGAGGAGGGGTCTAGACAGAGAGATGGCAGGGTGAAGATACCTTGACGGATGCGGTGGGGGAGGGGGAGTTGAAGTGGTCGGAGAAGGAGGCGGCGAAGCACATCGCGGCCAGGATCGTCACCCCGAACGTCGCCACCGCGTTCGCGCGGTGCCAGAACGAATGCATCCTGTGGACTCTTCTCCCCCGTTGCTTCCCCTCTGCGTCGCCGAGATCGCCGGGCCTCGCTGCTGCTGCTGCTCCTGCCGCGGCGGCGCCGGCGACTTCAGTCCAGCACCCTTTAGATTTTCCTTTTCGCACTGTTTTAGTCGCGTTTATGGATTCCCGTGACGGATTTGGACCCGCACGTCGGAGAGAGTGGGGAGGCTGACTTGGCAGGCGCTGATTGGTCGTAGCACGTCACGGAGAAGTACTATGGTAACTCCGCCTGCAAGTGGGTATTATCTAGGCCGGTCCATGATACGCACGGTTTACACAGATAAGCCCCGGCCCGGCATATTTTAGGCCCATGATTTGTCCAGTTTCTAGCGTGCTTTTATGCTGTGATCATGATCGCAATTGATTCCTAGGTCCTGTCTGCCAGAGTTCTAGATCTCAGCTTTATTTTAGACCTGAAACTTATAGATTGAAATAAAATATCTTAAGTTTATAATTTTATTCTAAAATATAAACAAAATGACCTACCTAAATACTTTTAGGGAGTGTTTGGCAGAGCTCCAGCTCTACCAAATTCGTAGAGTTAGTAGGTTCATCAGATTCGTGGAGCTGGAGCTGTGGGCATATGCTCATAGCTCCAGCTCCACGAATCTGGTGAAGCTAGGAATACCTAGCTCCACTAACTCTATAGATTTAGTAGATCTGAAGCTATGCCAAAAAACTACTGCTTCGTATAATTTCAATGCGATGTTCTTCATCTCGTATTGTCACACATAGCGCGAAAAATTGGGGCAACAATATCGTGACTAGGGGCCTGTTTGGTTCCCTGCCTAAGTGAGCCATAACTCAAGTTAGGTAATGTGTGGTATGCCACAAAAGTGTGGCCAACAAATTGCTCGCCACAAGTTAGGCAAAATTAGGCAAGAATTTGAGTCTATGACATATGGTCTATGAGGCAAAAAAAACATGGCAAGCCACAGTTGTGGCAATGAACCAAACAACTACCTAAGAAATTATGGCATGACTAAGGTTAGACATGGCAATCTTAGGCATCAAACCAAACAGATCCTAGATGTTTCCACTCAGACGTACTTGTTTGGAGACACTGATACGACGCAATCCCATCCGAAGGGATGGGTCTAGCCCCTGCCATAGCCAAACAAGCCCAATGAGAAAAGCTGGCTACACAGATATATACTCTATTATACAAACGTGACAAATAGTGGCAGATATAGATCAAAATTTAGAGGATGTTAAATATTCTAGATTTCTTCTATCTCTAAAATCCAAATTCATTAACTGAAGCTTGATGCCATGCGGTCATAGCGCCTCATAGATGACTAGTCTAGGGTGCTAGTGGGAGTACCTATGGGCTAGCCGGCTAACCCCCATTAGATCCACCCCTGGTGGCAAAAATACACCCATGGACGGATCTAGAAATTTTTCAATAAGAATGAGTAATTCACATGTATAATCATATAGTTTTGTATAATGATATCGCAAAATCATAAATCCAACATACATGTTCGAAATTTACTAATAGTACTATACGAATAATTCTAAGGTCTTACAAATCACAAACCATTAAAATCAAAATCAATCCAATCAACAATTTTGATTCATCGAAGAGATAATATCCCGACAGTTTTCAAAACTTTTTGTGGCACCGGTGCATACACAGCATCTCAGCTAGATCCGCCCCTTATGCAGTCAGGGATTCAAATTTCGGCGAGATTTTCGAAATCTCAGTCTAGATTTCGAATTTTGGACCCCTTCGAGATTTAAAATCTCGCCTGAGTAAAAAATTTATAAAAAAGCAAGATGCTACAGTGTATATACAAATTTCGTCGAGATCTCAACGATTTTGGCAGAAAACTCGAAATCATCGGCCGAAATTTCAATATTTTTTACCGGATTTTTATTTGTTTTGGCCGGATATGATTGGATTTAGATTGAAGACCATTCACAAAAAAATTCAGAAAATTTTGATGCATTTTGACCATTTTTGGGCGGTTCAAAATGTACCGAAATATCGGATTTCCCCGTAGAAAAAAACCAGATTTGAAATTTGAATTTTAGATTTTGTCCGGATTTTATTTGAATTTTCGAAATCTCGCCAAGATTTCGGATTTCGAGCACCTCCGAGATTTATTCTAAAACGAGATTTGTATCCTAGATGCAGTACCAAACATACATACATACATACTGGCAAGGACGAGAAGGCGAGCACCGAAGAAGCATGTAGTTACCCCGAACGGCTGGAACGACAAGACGTTCTCGGCGAGGTCGCAGAGGTCCATCAGCGCCCAGGTGCCCCAGCACGGAGATCCCCTTGGACGGACGCGGAAGCATCGCCGGGCAGAGCCAAAGCCGGCACCGCCGCCTTCGAAGTGCAGCCTCGTGTTCTGGGGTTGGCGTTGCTGTCCGTCGCGAAGCAGAGAGGCCGAAGCCGAGGCGTTGGCTTCATTCGATCAGCGGCTTTAGCTGGGCGACCGAGCGGCTGCCTCACCAATGCATACGTCGCCTGGTCAAGAAAGGTGACCGGCGACGTGCCACGTCGCCAGAGCGCTCTCCCGGCCGGAAAGACGTCCATGCTGGTCGCACATCAGCCAGTAGCCTCGGCCAACTGATTGTATGTGGATCGTTGGAGAAGGCCCATCACTCTGGTAAAGAACTGGCCCATAGGCTTTTTTGGGCCTAACTGATACCGGGAAGTTTGCTTGCCCAGACGGCCCCAGCCTAACCTAAGCAGCTAGCGAAAGCGAAAGCAAGAGACGAAGAACGGAGGAAACCCTAATCTAGTGCAGTGGGGCGGCGGTCGCGCGGCGCTTAGCGCTGGTTTTACCAATTACCAGGTCATGACGCGGGAAGACCCATTTGGGCATGCGGTAATCGGCGCCAACTACCTTCTTTCTGCCGTCCTTTCGCATCCGTCCAGCGCATTGGCCTCCCTGGCGGTGCCCGCGTTTCGGCCGTCACCACACGACCGCCGACGCCGACCCGAAGCCGTATACCCGCAGCCACTCCCACAGACCAACCAAGGAACCCCAAGCACACGCTAAACAACCCAAAAAACCAACGAAAAATACTTGGCCATTTCCTTTCCTCTTCTTTAGCACCTGTTCCACGGCACGCTCGCGTTTCGCCTCACCGGCAAGCTTAAGCTAGACTAGAATATTGCCCAGCGGCTAAGTACGTTTAGCTTGCTTGCGTAAAGAGACAGGGGAAACACGTCACGGCTGCAGTTTGTTCGTTTATTTGCTTCCACGCTTCCCCCCTTCCCTGTTCCCGACCACGCCTTTGCCTCGTCTGTTTCCGTTCTTGTCCTCCCAGCTTTGACTTGGTTTATTGGTCTCCTCCTCCTCCCTTCTTGGGGATTCCTTGGGTTTTGAGGAGAGCCGCCGCAGCTTCGAATTCTTGCTTTGAATTGGGGATTTGAGGGGAGAAAGGCGGGATTTTCAGATAATTCCACCTTGGTTCCATCGGATTGGAGAATTAGTCTCTGAGAATTCGAGGCGGGCTTGCAGTGATTTCTTTTTAGGGGGGAAAGGAGCCTTTTTTTGTTTACGGAAGATTTGCCCAAGAACAAAAGAATTGAGATGGGCAAGCCGTCGTTGAAGAAGAAGAGGGCCTCCGGCGGCGGCGGCAAGTCCAGCGACCACGGCGGCAAGCCGGCGCTCGAGCGCTCCGGCTCCAAGGTCCTCGACGGCGATGAGACCATCTTCACCGACATGGCGCAGGAGCTCAAGGAGGAAGGCAACAAGCTCTTCCAGCGCCGGGACTACGAGCGAGCGCTCCTCAACTACGAGAAGGCCATCAAGCTGCTCCCCAGGGGGCACACGGACGTCGCCTACCTCCGCAGCAACCTCGCCGCATGCTACATGCAGATGAACCCCCCGGACCACTACCGCGCCATCAACGAGTTGAACATGGCCCTCGAGGCCTCGCCCAAGTACAGCAAAGCGCTGCTCAAGCGGGCGCGCTGCTTCGAGGCGCTCGGGAGGCTCGACCTCGCGTGCCGGGACGTCAACAAGGTGCTCGCCGTCGAGCCCAACAACCTCACCGCGCTCGATGTGGCCGACAGGGTCAAGAAGGCCATGGAGGAGAAGGGGATTGTGTTGGATGACAAGGAGGTCATGCCCACGCCGGAGGAGGTGGTTGCTGCTGCGCCGAAGCAGAAGCCCCGCAAGAAGAGAGGGCGGAAGGCAGCGGCCAAGGCGGCCGCAGCTGCTGTGGAGGAGGAGGCAGGGGACGCCGTTAAGGAGGTGGAGGAGCCACCGAGGCAGGTGAAGCTTGTGTTTGGTGAGGACATACGGTGGGCACAGGTGCCGGTGAGCTGCAGCATGGCACAGCTGCGCGAAGCTGTCCGGAGCAAGTTCCCCGGGCTGAAGGCTGTTCTTGTCAAGTACAAGGACAAGGAGGGTGACCTTGTGACAATCACCAACCAGGATGAGCTGAAATGGGCTGAGGAGTTGGCTGAGCCAGGGAGCTCACTTCGGCTCTACGTCACTGAGGCCAACCCAGAGCATGAACCTTACATTGATGACGCCAATAGCGGGCCTTTGGAGAGAAATATGAACAGCACTTCGGATAATGGAAGTACCAGAAGCAATAGGCAGGATGAGGAAAGGAGCACGGTGACTTGCATAGACGATTGGATTGTGCAATTTGCTCGGCTTTTCAAGAACCATGTTGGGGTCAGCTCTGATGAGTATTTGGACCTCCATGAGGTCAGTATGAAGCTGTACACCGAGGCCATTGAGGACACGATTACTACCGAGGAAGCCCAGGAGGTGTTTCAGCTTGCTGAGGGTAACTTCCAGGAGATGGCAGCACTTGCTTTTTTTCACTGGGGTAATGTTCATATGTCTCAAGCCAGGAAGAGATTGTTATTGTCAGGAGACTCTCCAAGGGAATTGGTGCTTGAGCAGGTGAAGGAAGCATATGAGTGGGCAAGGGAAGAGTACAATAAGGCTGGGAGGAGATATGAAGAGGCCACGAAGGCCAAGCCAGACTTTTTTGAAGGTTTTCTTGCATTTGCACACCAGCAGTTTGAGCAAGCTAAACTGTCATGGTATTACGCAATTGGTAGTAACGCGGATCTGGACACATGGCCTTCATCCGAAGTCTTGGAGCTCTTCAATAAAGCTGAGGATAACATGGAGAAGGGTACAGAAATGTGGGAGGAAATGGAAGAACAGCGCCTAAAGAATCTATCCAAACCTGACCAGGAGAATATTGTGCTAGAGAAGATGGGCTTGGAGGAGTATATCAAAGATGTATCCACTGATGATGCAGCCGAACAGGCTTCCAATATGAGGTCTCAAATAAACATTTTATGGGGTATGTTACTTTATGAGCGTTCAGCTGTGGAGTTTAAATTAGCCCTTCCAATGTGGGAGGATTGTCTGATGGCGGCTATTGAAAAGTTTAAACTTGGTGGAGCTTCAGCTACAGACATTGCTGTGTTGGTAAAAAACCATTGTGCCAATGAAACTGCCCAAGATGGTGAGAGAAGTTTAACCTTTTTATTTCATCATGTTCTCCAGAGGGTATTTTATTGTTGATTTTGTTGGACAATACTAAAATAATATGCAAGATGATCATTAAAATTGTGGTTCTTACTATTTGCTCGGTGAACCCTTCTACAGTAGACATTCTGAATTTGCATTTGCTGGCAATCCTCTTGATAACCTTGAACTGATTATTTGGTCATATTTTTAGGGAAGTTTACCTAATATTAATGCTATTGCTATTAAATATTTTTAAAGATTTTTATAGTATTAAAGATCATTTGTAATACAAAATTGTGTAAAAAGGGAAAAGTTGATCTATTACATATGAGTGCATGGCATTCACTAGTTGCTTGTGGTTGAGTTTCACAGTGTGCCTTTGGTGTCATTAGTGTTAATCTGCAAATGCTGTTATTTACCTCGTTTACTATGCTGATCTTATCAACCTTATGTTTCAAATATATCATCGAATGCTCAAAAACATTGGAACAATTGTTTCTAAGATTATCCCCTTTGCTTCTTAGGTTTGGGCTTCAAGATTGATGAAATTGTGCAAGCCTGGAATGAAATGTACGACATTAAAAGGTGGCTGCGTGGTGTTCCATCCTTCCGTCTTGAGCCATTATTTAGGCGGAGAGTTCCGCAATTGCATACTGCACTGGAGCATATATAGTATGCATGAAGTTGCTCCGACACATATTTTATTTCGGGGTTTTGTTATCAACACCAATTTTCTCTCTTAGGTGAGCACAAATACCATAAGCCTCTCTTGTTTGCACATGAAGTATTCATTTGTGTAAGAATTTTACTTCATTTGCACATGGGAAATTCGAATTGGCTCTGGGCTGTTAGTTGTGCGTTCCTTTTTATCCTGGTTATTACAAACTACCTTGGTCTAATTGTAAAAAAGTTAAAAATATTATACACAGTTCTGAATTTGTTCATGTCGCAACAAAGATGGTGTTTGAGTTTTGTAGTACATCAGTTTTTTCTGGACTTATGTAGTTCTTCTAACACACTTCTGCAGTTGAATGATTATCATTGTTTTCCCCTTGTGTTATGGGTTCTTAGATGACATATGAAAAGGAAAATACCTTTTATACACCTTTGCATATGATGTATCTGATTTTGGCTCTACTGGCTATTTACAAGTCCAATTTCTTGCACTGATTGGTCTTGATGATTCTGTAAAATAAATTTTCTGAAACTATTTGTCATTTACAACTCGATAAAGCAAGGTAGATGAGATATTTTACTAATAAGATATTGAGCCACAGTAACTTGTTTAGCATTCAATCAACATATTATACCATATCATCAATTCATGAGATCGTCAAGTGGACAAGATTGCTACTGTATAGAGTTTAACCCTAACATATGATGTGAACAATGGCTATATGCCTATACCATTGTTTGGTGTTTCATGGTCTGTCTAGAGGGGCTTGAACTTAAGTATTTACTCCCTCCGGTCACAAATAGTTGTCGTTTTGGACATCGATACTGTTTTCAAAACACAGCTTTGGCCACTAATTTCAATTATAATATATTTATAAAAACCAATAAAATTATAATATTATGAAATTATTTTTCGAGACAAAGCTACACATATGATTTTTGTGTATCCCATTTAAATATTTAAAAAGATATTGACTGTCAAAGTTTTGAAAATTTGATTGCACTTATGTCCAAAACGACAACTATTTGTGAGAGAGAGCAGTAATTTTAATTTACCATGGCCTGGAGCTCCTCCAAACAAATTATTTGTGATGTGATTTTTAAATTAAGTTTAGGCACCATTGTGTCAAGAGACTAAAGCTCTCTCCCTAGGTTATATGGGTTAATGGGAGTTTAAGCATAAACTTAGTTCCTCAGATGGGCTCTTAATACATTTTTAGGTGAAGCTCTGTGTGAGATCCTCTGATACTGCTCTTCTCCAGTGTTTCATCTTGGTCAGATTTCAGCATTGCAAGAGATAACGTGCCCCTGTTTAATGTTTTAGAATTTCTATTGTCATCAATCATTAGAGTAGTGCTTCCATCCATGTGAGTCAGATATTCATGATAGGCTTATACTAATCCAGTTAGTATATTAAATTGGTTCATCAATTTGTTTATTATCCTAGTGATACTGAATTTGGCTTGATATCTCCCTGCAGGTCAAATGCTGCATGGGATACAGTACATGGATTTCTTCTGTTGCATTTTTCACACATCGAAGAGTCTGCTTCTTGGTTCTGAAGCTATTCATAGAAACCTATTCTTTGCACAGGGTTGGAGCCCCTCTGCAATTTGCACACCTTAGTTCTTGTTTTGGTCTGTTTTGTTTGTCATGCACAGGAAGCTGTGCTTTGTTATTGGATTAGAGCTTCATTTGTTTGTGAGCTGGTAATCCATCGTTGGAGGATGGATTTGTGGCATCCTCCTTTTGTTTTGTGGTATTTTGTCTACGTGTCTGTTTTGTAAACTTAATTAGGCTTGTAATTTGATTACATTTATAATTTGCTATTTAAATTCTAAAGAAAGAAAAAGGTTTTAAAGAAGGCATTGTAACCGGTGGCTGTTTCAGTTGAACAAGTTTTGCTTCAAAATTTTATTTATTGTTCTATTAGGAATATCATGAGAACAGATCGGAGCTAGTCAGGAAATTAAAACTTGTTGTAGATTTCTTCTCAGCGGCGCAACATAACATGCATGTGTTCTCTGGCCTGCAAGAGATTTTCTGCAGTAGCTGCTATAATAAACCATTACTCCAAAGGTTACTCCTGTCTCATTTATTACATCATAGCAGGATCGAGGACAAAAATTGTATCTCTACTATTATAAAGCAATAGTTGGTGGCAGTGGTGAGTTCTACCCACGTCATTAATTGCCCTGCTTAATTGCCCTACTTAATTGCCCTGCTTAACTGCCCTACGCAAAAAACGAAGTGTTGCTTTAATTAGCCAGTTTTCGCAAGAAACGAAGCGTTAAAGATAGATGTTTGATCTTGTGAAATAAATTTTTTATTTTTTAATCTTTATTTTTGAAAGGACCAACGATGTCGCCTAGATGGGGGTGAATAGGCGGATTAAAAAATTACGTAGTGGAATTAAACTGGCCGAACTGATCAACCCGGAGTCTCCGGGTTTTGGTCCGGATACTCCGGCTTGTCCGGAGTGTCCAGATTGAAATCTGAGTCTCCGAGTTGAGTGGCTCGGGAACGCAATACAAGTTTCTCAAACTTGCACAAGATACTACTAAAATTAGATAACAATTACAACCTAGAACAAGTGCTAGTATGGATTTGAATTAAAGCTAGACAAAGAGCTAGATCTAGGGTTTACGAAGACAAATCCACACAAGCAACACAAGCAAATAAAGAGAGAGCGAGAGAAACGATTTTTCACCGGGTTCGATTCTTGAAGGGAATCCTACGTCTCGCTGAGGTGGCTCGGTCACACTTGAGCCGGGTCTCTTTCAACCCGCTTTCCTCCGGTGTTGCACAAATGCACTCACGGCTTCACTTCTAGTCTCTTCCCTTTCGGAGGCGAGACTTGCCTTCACAAACGACCGGGGCTCACCACACGCGTCGGTAGCTCCCGGTGACTCTTAGCCGTCTAGGAGACCTTCAACCTCCAAGAGAAATAGCACCACGAAGAATCGCTTGGAGGATGAACTAGTGCTCAACAAGATGAAATGAATGCACTTAGCACTTTGCTTCTTCCTCTCCTCACCAAAAGGAATCAACAACCAAATCAATTGGTGGGAGGAAGTGGGGGCTCTATTGAATGCTTAGAGATGGTTAGGAATGGCTTGAATGCTGCTATGAATGAGCTCAATAGAGATTCTTTCCGTTGGAGTGGAGTGGAGGCTTTAAATACCCTTTTTGAAAACTAGCCGTTACTCCCGTTTTTGTACAGGCCGGAGTGTCCGGACAAACAACCCGGAGACTCCGGGTTATCCGGAGACTCCGGACCAAATGTCCGGATACTCCGGACCAGCTGGAACTAAAAGCAACCGAGGGGTCCAACCCGGAGACTCCGGACAAAATGTCCGGATACTCCGGATTGAATCCGGATACTCCGGATTGAATCCGGATACTCCGGACTGGAATCCGGAGACTCCAGGTTACCCAGTTCGGTTTCAATTTAAAACTTCTCAAAACCAAATGTAGGAGTGCTAATTAGAGATGCAATAATTGATGTTGAGCACATGCACATCCTAAAGTCGATTTCTCGTCATACCCTCTTAATAGTACGGCTATCCTTAAGACACAAATAAATAAAAGGTTACAACTTTGGTCTTGATGCCGTCCTTTTGATTTTAAGTAGTCATAGGGGCGTCCAATGTCATTCCAAGCTCGATATGATATCGATCTCTGCAGTATTCTTGGATAAAACATTAGATCTCTTTAATTGTGTTATCATTAATCACCAAAATAAATTGAGGGGCCTAGATGCACTTTCAATCTCCCCCTTTTTGGTGTATTGATGACAACACAATTAATTAGCAAATAAAATAACGAGAACAAGACTTAGGCTACAAGATTAAAAAGAGGAGCTCCCTCTAAGTGTGTGCATTAGAAGAATTGAGTGGAAACAAATGCACATATTTAACGAGAGATGACCGAGAGCTCCCCCTCAAACACAGCATCCGAGAATATAACTGAAAGCAAACCATGCATAAAGTAAGCATTAAAGACATTACATGGAATAACAGAGTTCACCACACGAAATAAGCAAAGATATGAAGCAACACAAGTGACAGCACAAGGAAAAACGCAAACGCGACGAGACTAAAGACAACGCGACTAAAGATATCACTCCCCCTTTGGCATCAAGACACCAAAAGAGGGAGAAACACGAAGGATCACTCGTCGTCGCCTTCGTCGTCGGATGCGGAGTACTCGCTGCCGGGTCATCTCCGGCAAAGTGAGAGGAGGAGGTGATGCCGAAGAGCTGATCTGCAGAGGTGGCATCGCTACTCTCCTCGGAAGACCCGGAGGAGTCGCTGGGAGAGACTACCTCGCCATTGTGGCGGCGGATGCTGCGAATGTCTTGACCATTTTTCTTGATTTGCTTGCTCATCACCTTCTGCCTGGTGGAGATGTCGCGGCAAAGAAGGAAGACATGCTTGAGCATCCTCTGAAGAGTGCTCGGAACCTTGGTGCCTTTCGTATGAACGGGAGGAGGCACAAAGCAGAGCAGACGCAGAGGTGGAAGCCGAAGCGCGACCACGACGAGTCCCTGAGGAGCGGGACTGTGGCTGGAGCAAGAGGAGCATGAGGTCGGACCTTGTAGGAAAGGTGCTCCTCCTCCTTGACAAACTTCAGACCACTGACTGAAGTGATCAATGCCATCACAAAAGGTGCATAGCTGCACTGGCCATGTTGCTCACAAGATTCGCCTCATCGCCTCCCAGATGAAGTCAACGATACCAAATGGATGAGTGCGCTCAACGAGGTGGTACAAAGAGTTCCTTCCATAGGAACTAATGGCAGATGCATCTCCTCCTTAGGCCAAAGAGTGACCCTCAAGCATCTGTTGAGAACAGAGGAACATCCTTGAGACCCTTGATGGTCCCCACCGTGAAACTCCTCGAAGTGTCATACAAGGACTCAATGCCAGAGTCAAGACCTTCTTCTCATGAAGCTTCTGACCGTCATTGTAGCGAAGGTGAAGGACTCGGCAAACCTCTTCTTATTGGCCTTGTACCACACCTTATCACCATCCACCAAATGGCATCTTCGGTCTTGTCAAAGTAGAGAGTGGCATAGAATTGCATGACAATCTCATTGTTCGATCAAATTTGAAAGACATGATGTCCTTGATCTCATGCGACTCACAAATCTCCGTAATCCGAGAGAACACAGAAGCTCACCGCTGCCATGTACTCCAGATCTATGGTCTTCATCCTCGACCATTGGATGCTCAAGAGGGTAGAGGACCGTCTCATAATAATCTGATGAAATCGGTTCCAAAACCGGCGGTCCACGTACTCATCTTGATGGAAATCGAGCGAATCTTTCTTTCTTTGCTCTACTATTGCCTTACCCTTGCCGTAACCCGCCCCGTAGTCAATCACTCTCAAGGGGTTCACCGACATGGGGTACCTCCACACAAAGCTTGGCTTTGGGCAAGGGGCCAATGAAATGACCCGAGGCACGGAACTCCCTCCTTTTCGATCTCTCACCTGGCATGAGTATCTGCAGGATGCTCATCCGGATCAGCCGAGGCTGAACGGAGGTCCGAGCGTGAGGCTAGATCACGCCGCCTGAGGCCGAGATCGCCGCTACCGGAGGCTGGGAAGATGGCTGAACAGAAGCCTGAGGACCAAATGAGGTTCCAATCCTCAGCGTACCTCTTCCCCTGGAGGCGGGCTGCTTTGCCACGGCAAGACGCGGCCTCTTGGGCGCCTGACGAGCAGACGGAGAACTGGAGGGACTGTCCAGAGACGGAGAGTCCCTAGGAAGATCACCACCACCACCAGCTGAAGACCCCTGAGTAGGATCCATCTGACCAGACAAGGCGAGGGAAAAAGGTTAAACGCGAGGCGATTGAAAATTGAGACAAAACTAAAGTCTGGCCGAAGCACCCAACCCGGAGAGTCCGGACAAAATGTCCGGATACTCCGGATTAACCCGGAGACTCCGGACTAAAAGTCCGGACACTCCGGACCAACCCGGAGACTCCGGACTAAAGGTCCGGATACTCCGGATGCGCTGCATGAACAAGACGGGCGCAAGAAATTTGGGGAAAACAACCCCCCAAATTTGCATGAATGAAACTAGATTGCCTTAAGGATGAGCAATAAACGACTAGGGCACAATCTAGCAAGGAAATTTCGCGGAATTAGAGCACAACCGAGAGTACTCACCTCAAACGGATTTGAAACGAGAAGAACGGGTGAGTTAGGGGCGAGATTCTCCGATCTAGAGGGCCACGACGAAGCAAGCGGCACCCTAGAGGAGATGGAGCACGGGGAGAAGCCCTAAGAACCGCGAATAAGGATCCAATTTCGGAAGGAAGAGGGATAGGGCCAAGATTTCTTACCTTGATCTCCAAAGAGAGGAAGAGGAGGGGTCCAAGATCCTTGGAGAAGAGGAAGAGGAGGAGAACACACCCAACCCAAGAAAGGATCACGGGAGAGGGAGAGGCGCACGAAGGAATAGAAAAAAGAAACCGCGCGGGATATGGGGGGTTTAACCGACCGCCCCAACCCGGAGAGTCCGGACTCCAGACCGGAGACTCCGGCCCAACCCGGACACTCCGGACAAACTGTCCGGAGACTCCGGGTTCCCCAGCTCGGTTAGGAAAAAGGGAAAACGCACGAAGACCCTAGGAAATTTGCGGAACGAGAGAGGGAACGAGACCCTAAGGTGTCAACTTGATATATGACCAGCAAACAATCAATCAGTCAAACTATGGTCACATAGCAAATGACGAGATCAAAAGATCAAGAGACAAAAACACAGAGTAAATTCAGAGAAAAAGATGAATAAATTTTTGAAATTCATTTTTCATTCACCAACCAATATATAAGCACTTATCAAGCCACGTTACGAGAATCTAGAATATTTAGACCACTTCTCAATTCACGTAACCTTTTCGTCAAGGGGCTTGGTGAAAATATCGGCTAATTGATCATTTGTACTCACATGTTGGATATCAATTTCGCCTTTGGTTGCGTGATCTCTTAGGAAATGATGGCGAATGTCTATGTGTTTTGTACGGGAGTGTTGGACGGGATTGTTGGCAATTTTTATGGCACTCTCATTGTCACATAGTAGTGGAACACTTTTGTAGTTTAGGCCATAATCACTCAAGGTTTGTCTCATCCAAAGTAGTTGGGCACAACAACTCCCATTGCTATGTATTCGGCTTCAAAGTGGATAGGGCTACTGAATTCTGTTTCTTGGAAGACCACGAGACTAGGGACCTACCCAAGAATTGGCAAGTCCCCGAGGTACTCTTCCTATCCACTTTACACCCGGCATAATCCGCATCGGAATAGCCAACAAGTTCAAAGGAAGATCCTTTTGGATACCAAAGTCCGAAATGAGGAGTGTGCACTAAGTATCTCAAGATTCTCTTAACGGCCACCATGTGGCACTCTTTTGGAGCGGCTTGAAACCGTGCACACATACAAACGCTAAGCATGATATCGGGCCTAGATGCACAAAGATAAAGGAGAGAACCGATCATCGAACGATATACCTTTTGGATGACCGGTTTACCTTCTTTGTCGAGGTCTAGATGCCCGTTGGCCTGCATAGGCGTCTTTATAGGCTTGGCGTCCTCCATTCCGAACTTCTTGAGCATGTCCTTGATGTACTTGGTTTGACAAATGAAAGTTCCTTCCTTGAGTTGTTTGACTTGAAATCCGAGGAAGAACTTCAACTCTCCCATCATGGACATCTCAAATCTTTTGGTCATTATCTTGCTAAACTCTTTACACAAATGTTCATTAGTAGATCCAAATATAATGTCATCAACATATATTTGGCACACAAATAAATCATTATCAATATGTTTAGTAAAGAGAGTAGGGTCGGCCTTTCCGACTACAAAACCTTGTCCGAGAAGGAAGTCTCGTAAACACTCGAACCAAGCCCTCGGTGCTTGCTTAAGTCCATAAAGGGCTTTGTGTAGATAGTAGACGTGGTCCGGGTGTTTTGGATCTTCAAAGCCGGGTGGTTGCTCGACGTAGACCATCTCGGAGAGTGGTCCATTTAAGAAGGCGCTCTTCACGTCCATTTGATCTGACTTGAAATCATGGTGAGTAGCAAAGGCAAGTAATATTCTAATAGATTCAAGCCTGGCTACTGGAGCATATGTTTCATCGAAATCCAAACCTTCGATTTGAGTGTACCCTTGAGCAACCAAACGAGCTTTGTTCCTTGTCACGATTCCGTTCTCGTCTTGCTTGTTCCAGAAGACCCATTTTGTGCCGATCACGTTTTGATTTGGTCTTTGAACAAGCTCCCAAACTTGATTTCTCTTGAAATTGTTGAGCTCCTCTTGCATGGCCATCACCCAATCCGGATCATCAAGCGCTTCTTCTACCTTAAGAGGCTCAAGAGACGACACAAACGAGTAAAATTCACAAAAATTTGCAACTCGAGATCTAGTAGATACTCCCTTGTGAATATCTCCAAGTATATTGTCGACCGGATGATCTCGTTGAATACTTTGATGAACTCTTGGGTGAGGAACGGTTGAATTTGGAGCTTGGATAGGTTCTTGGTCTTGGGATGCGTTCGAACCATTTTGGGCTTGCTTGGACGAGGAGGGAACATCACCTGAGCCTGACCCATCCGGAGACTCAGATTTGACCGGAGACTCGGACCAACCCTGACACTCGGGTTTCAGCCGAGACTCCGGGTTGGGGTGCTCGGGTGAGATTCCAGATTTTGAGGTCTTACCTCCCCAATTGCCATTTTCTTGATAGCTTCACAAGGTGGTTCTTCTCTGTCAATCACGGCATGATCAACTTGTTCTACTTGAGAACCGTTAGTCTCATCAAAAGTCACGTCACGCGAGATTTCAACGACACCGGTGGTATTGTTGAAAACTTCAGACGCTGTAAGCATTAGTTCCATAACCAAGTAAGAAACCTTCATCTACTTTAGGAGCGAATTTAGAAGACTTAGCCTTTTTGTTTAGGATATAGCATTTACTCCCAAAGACTCGAAAGTAGGAGACATTTGGTTTCTTCCCGGTTAGCAACTCGTATGCTGTTTTCTTCAAGATCTTGTGAAGGTAGAGGCGGTTGGAGCTGTGGCATGCGGTATTGATGGCTTCCGCCCAAAAGCTATCGGAAACCTTGTACTCGTCAAGCATCGTCCGCGCCATCTCGATGAGGGTTCGATTCTTCCTCTCGGCTACCCCATTTTGTTGAGGAGAATAGGGAGCCGAGAATTCATGCTTGATTCCTTCCTCATCAAGAAACTCCTCCATACCAATGTTTTTGAACTCATACCGCTTGTCACTAATTCTTTTAATCTTCACTTCAAATTGCTTTTGAGCTCTTCTCATGAATTTCTTCAATGTCACTTGGACTTCACCTTTGTCATGCAAAAAGAACACCCAAGTGAATCGAGAAAAATCATCAACAATGACTAAACCATACTTACTTCCCCCGATGCTTATATAAGCTACGGGACCGAATAGATCCATGTGGAGCATTTCCAATGGTCTTGAGGTCGTCATCACGTTTTTGGCGGGATGGGAGGCGCCAACTTGCTTGCCCGCTTGACAAGCGCTACAAATCCTATCTTTCTCAAAGACAACATTGGTTAGTCCAAGAATGTGGTTGCCTTTAATGAGTTTGTGAAGATTCCTCATACCGACATGGGCTAGTCGGCGATGCCATAGCCAACCCATGCTAGATTTAGCCATTAAGCACGTTTCAAGATTAAGTCTATCCGTATTGAAGTCTACGAGATAGAGCTTACCCTTCAAACGTCCTTTAAAGGCTATTGAACCATCAAGCCTCTTAATGACTTCCACACCCTTTTCATTAAACAAACAATTGTAACCCGCTCCACACAATTGTGCAACGGACAACAAATTGTAGCTTAATGATTCTACAAGTAAGACATTACTTAAATGGAAATCATTTGAGATAGAGATTTTACCCAAACCAATTACCTCTCCTTTTCCATTATCTCCAAATATGATGCTTTCGCTATTTGATCCATTCACATCCAAGTGTGCGAACATTGCCTTTTCTCCGGTCATGTGATGCGTGCATCCGCTATCCAAAATCCAACTTGTTCCACCGGAGATATAGGCCTACAAAAACATATTTAGTTTTTGCTCTTTGGTACCCAAACTTGGTTAGGTCCACGCACATTAGTAACAAGCGATTTAGGGACCCAAATAGAGCGAACACAAGGAGCATTCTTCGGCTTACGCCCAACATGATAAGCAACTACACGACCGAGGTTAGTCTTTTTAAGCACATAAGAAGCAAAAAACTCAGAGTGAGCTTTGTGCTTGGATGTTCCTTCGCCTTTTACAAAGTGTATGGGCTTGCTTAAAGGAGCAACAACAATGTTGCTCTTTTTGCCCTTTGGCGGAACATACCCAAGCCCTTGCCTCTTAGCATTACCTTGGCGCTTACCGAGATACTCTTCTAAACCCTTGCTTGCCTTGTAGGACTTTTGAAGTCCATCTTCAAGCATCACCTTAAGCTTCTCATTTTCATGAGCTAAGACTTTCAAAGTCTCACGGTTAGTAGCACAAGTAGCAACATCAACATTAAAGCATCTAGCGCAACCGTTGCTCGTCGAGGGTAATGAACTATTGGAGTTGTTGATTGAGGTAGAAGTTTTATTCGAGAGATCAACAAGCTTCACTTCAAGAGCCTTGCAAGCATCCTTTGCTTTTGCAAGTTGCTCTAAGAGTGAAGCATTGGTGATCTCAAGACTAAGTGCTTCATTTTTTGTCAAATTTGAGCTTTTGACCAAATCCTCATTTTTCTTCCTTTCAAGGGCCAAGCTCTTCTCTAGTTCAAGGTTCTTCTCCTTCTCAAAAATAAGGAGATCTTCTTGAGCTTCGAGAATAGCTTCCTTTTGCTCAACAACCTCCTCCAATTTTTCAATATCCTTATGTAGCAAGTCTAATTTTTTAACATCAAAATCATCCATAGACTTAAATGCTACTTCTTCCTCATCACTAGCATCATCACAATCATCCAAGCTATAATCAACAATGGAATGAATAGTGCTCTTAGATGATACCTTGTGCCCCTTTGCCATAAGGCACATTGGAGCATCTTCATCTCCGTCGCTCAAGTTGTCGAAGAGGCTCTTCGACTTTGTCGGTGGAGTAGCGATGGCGACGGTGGCAAGTCCTCCTTCATTGTCGGAGTTGGACTCGGACTCGGACTCGGAGTCGAAGTCGGAGTTCCACTCCTTGCCAATGTATGCATGACCCTTGCCCTTGTACTTCTTGCTCTTGTCCTTGTCCTTCTTGCGGTACTTGTCTTTCTTGTGCGGCTTTTCTTCATTCTTTTCTTTGTGTGGGCACTCGGCAATGAAGTGACCGGGTTCCCCACACTCATAGCACTTTCTTGAAGAGTGCCTTCCTCTTGACTTGTTGCCGAAGCTCTTGGAATGGCTTCCCGGCTTGTATCCTTTTCTCTTCAAGAATTTGTTGAATCTTCTAACAAGAAGGGCCATGTCTTCATTTGTGAGTGGCCCATTTGATTCTTCTTCGTCGCTTGAGCTATCTTCGGCTTCTTGCACCACCTTGACGGCTTTCAAGGCGATGCCCTTCTTCTTGCCGGACTTGAGCTCCTCCACCACTTCCGCTTCCTTCACCATCATCTCATCCGTCATCAACCGGCCAATCACATCGTGAGGAGTGAGAGTGTCGAAGTTTGGCCGGTCGCGGATGAGTTGCACAAGGTTGCGGTTGGTGGGGGTGATCACTCGAAGGATGATCTTCACCACGGCCTTGTCGGTGAGCTCGGTGCTTCCAAGTCCCTTTGCTTGATTCACTAGCACCATCAAGCGATCAAACATATTTGTGTACGATTCACCTTCTTCCAAAGTGAATCGGCTTAGCTCTCCAATGATGAGTTCGATCTTGGACTCACGGACACTTGACACACCTTCATGAGACACCATCAATCTTTCCCAAATGTCCTTGGCATTGTCAAGGCCATCGACCCGGTTGAACTCGGAGTCACTCAAGGCGTTGAACAAGGCATTGACGGCCAAGTCGTTGAAGTGTTGAGCTTTGTCTTCTTCGGAGGTGAGATTGTTGGGGTTTGCGGGCTTGAAACCTGTTTCAACAATCTTCCAAATACAAGGATGAAGTGATCTCAAATGCATCTTCATTTTATGTTTCCATGCCGCATATCGAGTGCCATCGAAGTGAGGCGCTCGACCGGATGAGACGGAGACATAGGATGAGGAGTTTGAGACTCCAAAAGAGGAATAATTAAAGGAATTGCAACCCCTATACCGGAACCCGTGGTCTTGTCTTGGGCATGGGTTTCGGTGACTTTCTCTATGTCCGACATCTTTGATTCTCCAAGCGGTTAAGCCAAAATAAAGGAGATTTGACTCTGATACCAATTGAAAGGACCAACGATGTCACCTAGAGGGGGGGTGAATAGGCGGATTAAAAAATTACGCAGCGGAATTAAACTGGCCGAACTGATCAACCCAGAGTCTCCGGGTTTTGGTCCGGATACTCCGGCTTGTCCGGAGTGTCCGGTATTGAATACCGGAGTCTCCGAGTTGAGTGGCTCGGGAACGCAATACAAGTTTCTCAAACTTGCACAAGATACTACTAAAATTAGATAACAATTACAACCTAGAACAAGTGCTAGTATGGATTTGAATTAAAGCTAGACAAAGAGCTAGATCTAGGGTTTACGAAGACAAATCCACACAAGCAACACAAGCAAATAAAGAGAGAGCGAGAAAGCGATTTTCAGAAGTTCGGATTCTTGAAGGGAATCCTACGTCTCCGTTGAGGTGGCTCGGCCACACTTGAGCGGGGTCTCTTTCAACCCGCTTTCCTCGGTGTTGCACAAATGCACTCGCCGGCTTCACTTCTAGTCTCTTCCTTTCTGAGGCGAGACTTGCCTTCACAAACGACCGGGGCTCACCACACGCGTCGGTAGCTCCCGGTGACTCCTAGCCGTCTAGGAGACCTTCAACCTCCAAGAGAAATAGCACCACGAAGAATCGCTTGGAGGATGAACTAGTGCTCAACAAGATGAAATGAATGCACTTAGCACTTTGCTTCTTCCTCTCCTCACCAAAAGGAATCAACAACCAAATCAATTGGTGGGAGGAAGTGGGGGCTCTATTGAATGCTTAGAGATGGTTAGGAATGGCTTGAATGCTGCTATGAATGAGCTCAATAGAGATTCTTTCCGTTGGAGTGGAGTGGAGGCTTTAAATACCCTTTTTGAAAACTAGCCGTTACTCCCGTTTTTGTACAGGCCGGAGTGTCCGGACAAACAACCCGGAGACTCCGGGTTATCCGGAGACTCCGGACCAAATGTCCGAATACTCCGGACCAGCTGGAACTAAAAGCAACCGAGGGGTCCAACCCGGAGACTCCGGACAAAATGTCCGGATACTCCGGATTGAATCGGATACTCGGATGGAATCCGGAGACTCCGGGTTACCCAGTTCGGTTTCAATTTAAAACTTCTCAAAACCAAATGTAGGAGTGCTAATTAGAGATGCAATAATTGATGTTGAGCACATGCACATCCTAAAGTCGATTTCTCGTCATACTCTCTTAATAGTACGGTTATCCTTAAGACACAAATAAATAAAAGGTTACAACTTTGGTCTTGATGCCGTCCTTTTGATTTTAAGTAGTCATAGGGGCGTCCAATGTCATTCCAAGCTCGATATGATCTCGATCTCTGCAGTATTCTTGGATAAAACATTAGATCTCTTTAATTGTGTCATCATTAATCACCAAAATAAATTGAGGGGCCTAGATGCACTTTCAATTTTTCGTTATCAATTTTGTTTTTCGTAGCAATGCACGGGCATGTAACTAGTAGCATCAGATGCCTTGTAGCATCTCTCTTGAAATAAAGACACATGGTATATATTGGGTAAGAGAAGAAAAATTGGTGAACCGTGCTTCTATGCTTTTCCTCTCTTGGTTGTTTTGATATCTCTGTTTATCATGTGTAGTTTTTGCAAGGGGTGCTGTAAGCTACGTAGCGCTGTACTATAATTTTTTTTCACAGGATTGTGGGTGCAAGTTTAGAGGGCCTACTGTACCGGAGTGCCAGGGGTGACCGCTGACTTGCAGTGCATGTCTTGGAAATGAGGACCCATTTGCTTACTCTGTTATGACTAGTGAGTAGCTTGTACTACTTGTTGCCTTGTTGGGCGTTTTTGCCAAACTGATCCAGATATTCTGGACCATTCTGAGCTTATTATAACCACAATGAAAAAAGGTCTAATTAAGCTTGTTTAGATTCATCTTGAGGTTATTTCTTAGTTCAAATGCATGCTACTGCATAGGTTTCCTGTGCTACTGAAACTGAAATTATTTTTACAGGATCACCTAGCTTTTAATTGAAAGTTACTCAGGCTGGGGTTTACCAGCGCAACATGAAACGAACACGAATGCTACGGCAGCCAGAATTCAACAAAAACAAACGCTAGGATAGAATCGAGACCAACACTGTAGTTGGTCGTCCCTTTCCCCTGCTCCTGAAGTCTCGTAGCCATGTATTCATCATCTGCGTAGCTCCATCAATCTTGGTCTGGTCCTTCTCCCGAAGGAGCACTCGCCATTGCTGCATATAAGAGAGAAATGAAGCTGAATTTGCGAGTGAGAGAACTTGTCTTCTTGTCGTTAGTCGTTACCTACTAACCATGACAGTGAAGTCAGGAGTATTCTTCAGGGAACCACGGACAGGCGGACTCTAAGCACCCATCATGATTCGTATGTATGCAGAACATCAAAAGAACTCTGAAAAGATGATTTTGTCGCCAACTTGGTAGATTTAGATTATTGATTTCCGATCCAACAGTAAAGATAAGGAGAGGTTGTTCGTTTTCCGATCAAACAGTCGCTGCCAGATTGGCTTAGGTCACTTGAGCCACTGGCTCAGCTCACTTGGGCGAGCCCTGCACGCGCAACGCGTAGCGCATCAGCCCCCACATGACCACATCTCCCACCGTTATTGAATCCTCCCCAGCCATTGGGGGGGGTGGGGGGGGAGGACGCCACCGTCACCCCCGCCGGGCCCCACCCGCCAGCTACACCTCGCGGCTCGCACCAAGACCCCAGCACCGGGCGCAGCACCCGCCGAAAGAAAAACCCTAACCCCCCCCCCCCCCCGTCTTGTCGCCTTCCGTCCCGAGAAACCCACTGAGACGGCGCGCACCGCGCACGCGCGCACGTATCTCGACCCCTTCCTCCACTCCTCGCGCACAGGCAATCAGGCACAGAGGTAGGGTTCGCGTCCTCCCTCCTCCCTCCCCGGGGTTTCGGGCTCAGATTTGGCCGTTTCTGCCTCAGAATCCTCGTTTCTTGGCGAGAAGTTTGGGTCTTTACTGGTTTCTTTTGGCTTTTTTAATCGTTTGGTGCAGAGATGGCGGCGGCGGTGCGTGGAACCGAGATGATAGCTGCGGCGGAGGCCGCGGTGGTCGTCGCTGCTGCCGCACAGAGGTGGCTGGCTCTGCTCGCTCTCGCGGTGAATGGTTTTACCATCCGTTCCTGTCCTGTATGTGTTGTTGATGTCTGATTGCTGGATTTTTTGGGTGTTATGCTTATCCACCGGGATAAGCTTGCGATTTTGCTTGACGAAACATGGCGTATCTTGTGTGAAGTGTATTGACTGAAAATTCTTAAAAGAGTATATTCAGTCTGCAGATCTGGATATATAAACTCATGCCATCTGTTGTTTAGACGATTTTGGAATTTGTCATGGGGGAAACTTTGTCGTTTTCTTGCCTGGGTTAGTACTTGCAAATAGATCTAAGGAGCAGATCTGAGTGGTTGAATTGGGGAAGTTTTGGTTGAAGGTACAAAGATAGGAAAGTATAATGGGAAACATAGCATAAACATTACATCGTGGATTATGCCAGTTGTAGAATATGATAAACTGAATATTTTGGCACCCAGAAACATGCTTGACCGTCCGTCAGACCTATACATTCATGAGACGTCACGGTGGGCAAATGCTAATTTCCAAGTGACATTGGGAACACCAGATGCTAATTTCTTATCAATGACTATTTGGTTAGCCATGCTTGCTAGAGCAGTCATATCCTGTGAATAGCTACTGTAATTCTAGAAACAAGTATGCTAGGCAATGTCTTTCCCCTTGTAATCACGGCTAAGGTGGGCGTCTGAATGAGTACTAGTTACCATTTTAAAGAACATGCCTGTAAGTGAAACTAGACAATGTCACAGTTCTTATATGGACCAGATGATGATACTAGACAATGTATTTGAACAACATAAAGGTAAGATGTTTACATGAAACTATTCTGATCATCTGAATGATTGGGAATTAATGGTTTTGTCACCGTTGTTATATGGACCAGATGATGGTGCTAGACAATGTATTTGAACGGCATAAAGATAAGATACTTAAATGAAACTATTCTGATCATCTGAATGATTGGGAACTAATTGTTCAATTTGTGTTTCTTCTCAAAATATCCGATGCGTTTAATCCACTTTGTACGGAAAAGTATGTTAGGTTTTAGTAGTCTTATCAAGCTCCATTATAATTGTCATGTTTTAGAAAAGTATAGGTTGGACTTGGAACTCTTAAGAAGCAGCTTATTAGGGAAGCCACCAAAACCAATTTGGTGTAAATTTCTATAATGTGGTTTTTTAACTAAATGTGGTGTCTATGTCAAAATTATAAATTTTGGCTATGTAATTGTCTTTCTATTGGTCCCTACTAACTTTACTTGTGGGTTGCTTATTGATCTATGTTGCATGAATTCTTTCTTACGATTGAATAAGTTTTATATAGATATTGTATCTCATTGAATCGTTTGAAATCTTTCTATTTGTTTTATGTGATGCCATGGGGATAATTCTTTTTTTTGTTCACCTTTGCTGATGCAACCGTAATATTTCTTAGATGGAAGCTGTAAACGACGGGGCAGATTTATTTAATGAATACCAGCAAGCAATTTACAAGTAAATTCCTAATCTCATTTTGTAAGGTTTTTCCTATAATTTAATGTTCCAACACTGGTTTGTTGTTGCAATATTTAAAGGCAACTTGGCAGAATCAAATCCGAAACTGTTCCTGAGAACAAGGATGCTGGCGGGTCAGATGATGATGATGATGATGATGATGATGATGATGATGATGACGACGATGACGACGACGACGACGAAGAAGATGAGGATGATGAAGGTGGTGATGATGATGATGCTGAGGAGGATTTCTCAGGAGTTGAAGGGGGTGAGGATGGTGATGACCGTGAGGCGAACGGTGAAGGAGAGAGCGATGATGAAGATGATAACGGCGATGGTGGTGATGATGATGGTGAAGAAGAGGATGAGGAGGATGATGAGGATGAGGATGAGGATGAGGATGAGGATGATGATGATGATGATGATGAGGAGGAGGAGGAGGAGGACTAGCTGCCATGCGTGTAGTCGTAAAATGCTATGTTATGTTATTGGAGCTGTGATTCTGTTATGCATTCAATCTAATTCTTGTTACTCACGCCTAACCGGCCATTGTATTGCTGGCATGCTGATACTACAAACATCATGTGATGTGCTTCAAGCCTCCAGTTGGCTTATGGTCTCTTGTCCAAACCTCCAAATCCATGATTTATGCCCGATGGTGAGAAACACATGCTGAGCTTAGGGGACTGCCAACTGTGGGGAAATTGGTGATTGGATTAGAAAGAAAATAGGCATGGCAACAGGCCTTTACAGATGGTTCTATTGAAAATGCATTAGCAGTTACCGAACAGGATAAAAAAGACATGTAACTACCTTCTGGGTCTATGTATAAATTAACAATATCAAAATACGATTGTATGGTTGCAGTGGCGATCAAAATCCAACAAAAATGAACTCCATTCTCTTTGTTAGCCAAAGATGTCAGTGTTCTACAAACTTTTTTTTTTGGGTAGCTGTACTGTTCTACAAACCTACATCTCCTGTAACTGTTTTAGAACGGAGAACGGGACATTACTGCAAATTCCAAATACAACTCCCCCTAATGGAAAACGGTGACAGACACTTCCATTCCAAAATCCAAAATCGCGTCAGAACGTGAAGGAAAAATCACTACAGAAAAGCCTATATAATATGGACCATACAATATATGGCGGAAAATGCCCATGTGGTATGTGCATCTACAGACTACATTGTTAACTATGAGTGGCATCACCTTATCGGACCACTGAAAATGAACATCATCTATTTAGAACCCAGGAGCTCCAAAAATTTGCTGGGCAGGGACTAAACTCTTGACTAAATTTCTTTTTGAATGATCCTTCATGCAACGGGAGCCTCATGTACTAATTATCCTCCATGTCACAGCTCCAATTCTGACTTGGTAAATTCCTGGGGTTCACTGCTGGCAAATGCTAACCAGACAGCAGTACCAGTTAAGTAAAAGAAGATAGAAGGTGCGAAGAGTGATATCTGGAAATAAAAGAAGCAATTACAAGGAATTAGAAACAATCAGAATAGAAAATATAGTCTACGAAGAGTCGAAGATAGATTAGATTTATAATGGTTGCATACACTCCAAGAATGAGTTGTATCAAGAAGATAGCCAGTAAGTGCAACGCCTACAATTCCAGGCACAGCGCCTATGGTGTTTGTGATTCCCTGAAACCAAAAGCAGCAAGTCACAACATCTACCACTTGCGATAATAACAATATAAACTTCCACTATTGCCTTCAAAAAACAACAATTATTTGATGAATTGTACAGACCCGTTAGAGCTATGCACTTCGATGAACAAAAATAAAAATGCTACAGGGTAACAGATATTCAATATCCACTAGAAACAAAAAGGGAAAATAGCAGTCATATGAGTCATAATGAGTATGTGGTGCCTGTCATCCTTTAAGCACTCAAGTGAAGGAATGTTCTTTCTTTCAATCCTTTTTGAGAAGACCAAGGAAGAAAAATTGATGACATAGGAATGGCATGCCTTACCAGGAGAATGCTTGCATATTCACGAGAGATATCTTGATGAGTGCAATAAAGACCTGTGTATCAACCAACATATTTAGATTTGGATCTTGAAAACATGGCAAAAAGTTGACGACAAGCTTAACACCATGACCTGACAATGCAAAGCTGGAGAGTGCCACACCACTTGCAAGAAAAGCAACGATTTCCCACGGAGGTAGTCCAAGATCCACAGAGGAAAGCATCATGAAAGTCGCAGGTGACAGAAAGGCAATTGTTTGACATAGTTTTCTTACCTACATAAAAAAATTAAGCAACTTACACTTACTTTTTTAATTGCTCAGCAACAAATGTCTTACTTTACACAAGTAAATTGAAAACTCCCATTATGATCCAGCATATTTTGTGTGCACTCCTGACAATTGCCAATGATGTCTATTCAAATGAAACACCATAGGATAACCAATAGTTAAATTAAGAGAGTTAAGCAGTAACTAGATTATTTATCAACGTATATATCAACGTATTTTTAGTTAAATTGAAAATTCCCATTATGATCCAGCATATTTTGTGTGCACTCCTGACAATTGCCAATGATGTCTATTCAAATGAAACACCATGGGATAACCAATAGTTAAATTAAGAGAGCTAAGCAGTAATTAGATTATTTATCAACGTATTTTCAGTATAAAAAATTAAAATTGCGAGTAGAACGAATAGAATTAAGTAGGGGATTGTCGTCAGACCCGCAGGCAAGGTATCAGTCACCGAAATACCAAACCCGTTGGAGCCAGGTCGGCACCTCTCGCTATATCGGGTTCATCACTCGGCAATCTCAACTTACCTGGTAAAGATTTGCGGGTATCCTTAGCAATAGAGACAGAATAGTAACTTCACCACCCGGTAAAACGGTAAAAGGAGCAGAGTAACTTGGTAACTTAGACTAGCCATTAGAGCCAGCCCAAGGGCCAGTCAACCAGCACAGCATGCATCTCCCCTGGACAACCATCGATCGAAGCAAGGACAAAGGAGCCATGCCCCTCATTTACAACCAAGGAGAACAAAGGCAGCAGCACATCTTTATTTCTCAGCCACACCAAAGCACCACCTTCCAGAGCAAAGCAAATCGAGAGACGACCATCCCTTCTCCCATCTCCACCCCCAAACCGAAGCCAACCAAGAACAAGAGCTCCAATAGGAGCAAGAAGAGCAAGAAAGCAACCCAAGCCAGACTGGGCGAGGAGCCGGACAAGTAAGGAGCCAGGAGACTGAAGGAGGAGCCCAAAACCGAACCGTACCTCGACCACCTCTTCTTCTTCCTCCCCGGCAACCCCCACGACACCAACACCTCCATTCCTGAACCAACCAACAAGTGCACAATAGCAATAGTACTACTAGCATGGTAGTTGCTTGGTTGGGTAGATCGGGTAGGATAGCTTGTGGATTGGGGGGGGGGGGGGGTCCGTAGAGGTCTTAGTAGGGGAAGAACCCTAGGTCTGCGAGGAGCGTCCCGGCTGTCACAGGTGTCGTCACCTCACCTCCAAGACTAGAATCCTGCCCAATCAAGTAATTAAAAATCAAGTCTTGGTAGTGTTTGTAAATGGGCTTTGGAAGGGGAGTAGAAAGGGGGGAGCTCGGCCATAGGAAGAGCCGGCGGGTTAGGGGAGTAGAGGAGAAAGACGGGAGAGAGGTAGGCGCGACGGCCAGTCCTGAGGCCGGCAGTAGAGGAGTAGAGAGGAGGACAAGCTAGAGCCAGTAGGGCCGGCCTGAGAGGGAAGGGAAGAGAGAGTAGGGGAGAAGGGAGGGAGGAATCGGCCAGTAGAGGAGGAGAGGCAGGGAAAAAGGGGGGATCGGGAGGTGGCGGCGCCAGTGGAGGAGGCGACAGTGCCAGAAGACGGAGCAGTCGTCTGGAGAGGAGAGAGGAGGCCGGCGAGCCATGGGAGAAGATCCGGTCGGCAGTGGAAGCAGCCGATGGAGTCGGACGGAGAGAGGAGCAATAGCTTGGTTGGAGCGGTAGAGGGGAGAAGAAACCGAAGGGGCTTCGACCAGAGAAGAGCAGAGGAGAAAAGAAAAAGGAAAGAAGGAGAAGGGAGAGAAAGGAAGCAAAGAAGAGAAAAGAGAGAGAAGAAAAAAGGAGAGAAAAGAAAAAGGGGGAAATAAAGGAAGAGGAGAAAATGAAGGGGGAAAGTTAGGAAAATTTGTGTCTCCCGTGCGAATTGCGTAGGTAAAATTGCCATATTTTGGTTGTAAGAAAAATTTTAGTTAAATTCTAAAAAGCCACGATTAAATGGGTAGTAAGGGTGTAAGTTTGCAAATATTGCAATGTTTAAATTGTTGTTGTTATTATTGTTAAAATAATGATTTATGGGGTCAAATTAGGGATTTTTAGCTTACGGGGCAGCAGCCTATTTTACTTGCCTTAGCCGTCTGTAGAAGATTGGGCACCATAAAAAGTTGTGTAAATTAATTGCCGTAGTGTAATACTTTTATTGTTAGGACCCGAACCGAATCTACCATACCCCTTACCTCAAAGTTCGAGCGAGGCCATACCTTTCGTTTGTATACCAGGCAAGATTTCCTTTGATCAATTTCCTTTAAATGCCTTTAAATTGAGTTCAGTATATTTATATGTATCATTCATGCATTGGAAGCTTTATGTTTAAAGTGAAAATATTAAATTGGACACGGATGGTAATTAATTTGGTTATTGAATTGAGGAATGGACAATCGAATGAATTTAAGAGCGGATAATTGGATGGCCATGGGAATTTAATCGGTTGGTTGAATTGGGGAATTGGTATTTAGTTGTGGCGTATGATTATTTATGGTGGGTAGAGGGCGCCGATGAGAATGTTTGTCATGCCAGTGGGGCCCTCTACATATGCATTAATATAAGGTCAAACAACTAACACCTGGGCAATGAGCCGTAAATTCAGTATCAACTATAGAGTGTGAAATCGATCAGAAAAGGTTATCCTATGAAGGTATTAAAATCTCCACATTGAGTTAAAAATCTAGGGCGTACCTATGGGATATGCCGATAGACCCGGAGGTGCAGGCCAAAGTAATGGTGGTATATTTGAAGCCATGGGTAGAGCTACTGCCGACTTAAGGTTGGGGTACAACTGTTATCTACGAGTGCAGGACAACCTGGGATAAATGTTCCCTCTCGAGTAACAGGGTTGGAGATCTAATACTGAATTAGTGATAAACATTATGAGGCCTCTCTTGTGGGGGTCACTATGGGTAAAGTGGTAAAGTGATACAAACCTACGTAGGGTTAAAATCATAAATTCATGCCTATCCCCTGGATTGGAGGCTACGGAAGTTAAGTCTGTCTTATATACAGTGTTAGTAGCTACTTTCAGAAAAATTAAAATAAACAACCCTTGAAGAAAGCCTATTTTATGTAAAAACAGATTTTGAGGGAAGGTAAGTTTCAGTTACAAATGAGAGGAAAATTCATATCATGCATTTGATATTATTGCTTGTTGAGTACTCCTGTACTCACTCTTGCTTAAATCCCCTTTGCTTAGAAGGTGAGTCCTATAGAGCCACTGACGAAGCATGGGGAGAGGGTGATGCACAGGACCAAGACCTTCAGGAGGATGATTACAACTACTACAACCAAGAGGACTAGAGAGTTGGGTAGACAGGATTGTCATTTTGGACGGTCATCGGGGTGATGAGACCGTTATATTATATTTTTGTTGTACATGGATTCTGTATAAAATTACGTACTGGACATATAGCCCTATGTGGCTTGGAATGTAATATATTTCCATTTCAGTCTCTAATTATTGTTTTGTTGCAACACTCTGAACACGGTATAATATCTAATAAAGTGTCGGGTGCGCCCGATATTTGGTTAGCTACTATGCCGAAATTCGTGTAATTAACTCAATGTAATGACAGTGCTACTGTTATTACTCTGGGCTAATTATGCGTGTTGCCACATCAAACCTTTACAGATGAGCTCTAGGAGGGTTTGTATAGCTACCTCCTAAAGGGGAGATCAATGAAGATAAGAACAAGCAAAAATTTTATATTCAAGGCGAATTAAGAAAGCCAATGTTTTACTTTTGTGATGTCAACACCATTTGATATCAAGTTGTCTGCAAAAGGTGCCGCAATAGATGTAATGATCATTGAGCCCAAAGGTGGAAGGACTGACACCTACAGCAATGTCAGCAAATATGTAAATTCATAAGCAGATAAGCTCTTCATGAAACTATGAAGTAAAAGCTATAGTCATCAATGAAAATAGAGAAAGACTGAGATCACCTAATGAGAAGGGATATGAGGTTCACAATAGAAGGATCTTACTATAAATCTATAATTCTTAAGAAAAAGAAAGCATGTACATACCCATGCTGCTTCTGTCAAGTTCAGGTTCAGCTCCTCACTGCGTAAGATTGAATAGGAAAAACAATCACAGCAAAAGGAAGTTATTACTATAAATATTTGGCATAATGCACTGAACAAATAGGAAAGGATCAGATTCCTCCCAGCAATTTCCTTGATTTCTAGTGCATAAAACAAAAACATGCTATAAATTGGCAAATGACAACAAATGTAACCATGGAGATGAGAGAAATGACACAAAATGTCGCATTGTAAATATATAATATCCAACCTCAAATTGACCAGAAGTTTGGGAATATTCAAATGCAAAAGTTAAAATGCTCCTATTTTGTTTAGTCCTATCTTAATTTAAGTCAATTCACTTTCAGAAAACTGAACTAAACATGTAGGATATGTGTGGAGATGCAACATGCAAGGAAGTCCTTCAAATAAAAGGTCAACAGGTTGAAAGATTGTCGATGAAACTAAGCACTTCAGTATCCATAGTAGCACCAAAAGTTGACTAGTACAAGATGAATAAATGGGTATATCCAACTCATTATGGACCAATCATTAAAAAAAAACTAGTGACAGTTAATCTAAAAATTATCCATAGTGTCTTGAAAAATTGACAAGACAAATATGCAAAGGTGCAGAACCTAAAGAATGTTGGTAGCCAAGACAAGCAAGTGTAGTGCCCCCAGCTTCCACAAAAGTGAGCATATATCATTGCCCACACTGCCTTGCTTTTGAAAAATTGCCTCCAAGGCACATCCTACATAACAAAGAATGAACTTGTTATATTAGTGATGTGTGTAAATAAAATCACTCCAAGAATTTTATATAGATAATAATACATTAATCCCCTAACATGGTCACATTGCATATCATATGGTTTATTGGGAGTGATAATCTACATCTACAACTAGTTGAATTTGGTCATGGCGTCATGCTCTTCTCAAACACTGAATGTAGCTCACTTGATTGCAAGTACAGTGTATTGGTGTGGATTGGTCAGGAGAAAGCCAGCATGTATTGTAGACGACTCTTGAGTCTCTGACAATAGAGAGACTCAGGGCTTTACTTTTAATGTCACATAATTTAACAAAAGTATAGTGCTTTGCTATAGTTAGACCAAGATAGCCATGTACTACAGATTAAAAAAATCCTTATCTGAAAGACAACTGTACGATGATCAGTTATTGATTCTACCAACTGATATCGTCCAGTACAATGCACTACGATTTGCAACCACACTCAAGTTTACATCAGTGTTTATCTTTTGCAGTCTCACAAGTAAATGACTAGTATTGCACAACAGAACTAGCACAACTCTATTGACTATTTTGGGAATATATAGGAAACTAGCAAAGAATGCTATGTAAAGCAAGATATTAATAGAAAATTCCATTCATCACACAATACTTACAGCAACAATAGTTCAGAGTAAATCAGCACACAATTTTAACAACTTTACAAGACTCTAGACACTTCTATGATACCAAACAATTTACACAAGAACTTCACAATTTGAAGGATTCTAGCAACAGACTGACACATTTCTTGACAATGGAGTGAAAAGTTTCTCAAACCATTTGATCTAGCAGTTACTCTGCTGGGTGTATTCGTGTCTTGATTTTGACCTCAACTTTTCATCAATGTCACAACTTGGTAAAAGTTTCGTAACCTGATCCCTCAACAGATCTTCTAAGTTCTAACAAGAGGTTAAGAACAACCTTTAGTGAACTTATCAGCTCTTCCAATGATGAGTCCGATGATTTTGAAGACACAGCGGATGAGATAGGGCCATTGGATACAGCAGAACTCTGTCCCAAATCTGCGAAGTAGAAGAAACTTTTCTGGTGTTTCAATTGATTATCTGAATTAATTGTACAGAATAACAACCATAAGGTGACAACTCATGAATATTTTTAGCCAACAGATATAACTTAGATCAAAGAGTGCTCAGTACCAAGTAGATTGAATACTTTTTGGTAATAATGAAGGAAAGGGGCAAATATAGTGCAAACCACACTCTTAAGTGTAATCATGCAAACCATATTGGCTAGTTCATCCACTCAACTTAAAAATTACCTAGAAATTTGAGGTAGTCCTTGATGTAATATACCAACTATTGAAATTTCAAATCTAAACTCAATTCATGTTGGATAAAAAGGGATAAACTTCTAACATAAATTTCACATTATTATTCACAGTGATCTTCTCTTTTCTGTTCCTCCCAACACAAATCGAGTTCTAATGAAATTATAATAGTTGGTGACTATCTGGTCCCTTTTCTTGGAGAACTTTTCAAGTTACTTCAATGTTCAAACCAAAATGGTTTGCATAATTAATTAATTACATCTAAGTAATGGTTTGCACTAGATGTGTGATATGTCCACGTGAAAAAAAAGAGCTAAGTATTCACACATGCATGCCATAGTCACCATGATTCCTTCACCTAAACATGCATGCCATAGTTTACTCTACTTCTTAAATAAATAAGATTTTAAAAACATAAAAAAAGATATGAATATAATTATTGCCCATTGTGATTTCCAAGGGTAGCTTTCTATCATGGTGGATCAGAATCACAAAGATAGATGTCCACTTACTTAATGTGCCTTCATTGTCACCTAACTGCTGTTCTTTAAGAGATTCGAACCCTAGGCACCTGTGGACACAGCAGAAAATAAAGCTAAGCCAGAAGAAATAATGTGTTACCGGCTTCTCAGAAATTTTTGCTTACCAAATAATTCCAAGAAGACCAAATATGTAAAACACGGACTCCCAACCAAGGTTTTGAATAATGGGAGGGGCGAACAGAAGTCTGTAATGTTATACAGTGGACAAAGAATTAGCTATCTGGCAACTACAGCATTATCTATATCACTTAAGTTGAACAGTCGTAAAATCAAAATACAATGCGGTTTTCTGAGAAACAAGCAATAGGTAACAACAATTACTAAGGTCTGCCAGATATCAGAATTTCATCTGATGAAGAAAACAATCAAGTTGAGCACCATACATCGGATCACAGAAGTTGTAGTTCACCCATGTAAATTGAATAACCAAAAAAAAAAGAATTTATAAGCAATCATGAGGGGGGGGGGGGGGGGGATTAGCATTTGATCTTTCTAATTCTGTACTTCTATTTTACTTTTTTCTGTGTTTACACCCAACTGCATAACAGCAAAAGAATTCTTAATTGTTTGCTTGAAGAAGAAAAAAAAGGGAAAACATCAAATTGCCGGCAAGAATTTCTGGTAAACACCAATAATTTACAATATTATCAATGATATCCAAAAAGATGCAACTTTCTGCTTAGACCCAAAAACATAGACAGAAAATCCTATTTCTTCAGTTAAACACTCACATGCATCAGCATATAGCTGTGACACGTGAGACTGATATGGATGCTCCCTGATAAAAGCTCTCGTGCCGGGACGAAGCCCTGAACGAGATGAGGAGGACGACGCAGCAGCTGCTCGCCGGCGACCTATGATGGTGGTTGTACGTGACCAACGGCCGTTTAATCGTCGGCAACGCCTGGAACGTAATTGCGGGTAAGCTGGAAGGTATCCTCCCCTTCCTCTCTTTCCCCTTTTTATTCATCTCTTTCTCAAACAGAGAAACTACAAAGAAGGAAAGTACTAACCGAATAGGAATAGGAGTCCTAAACATAGCAACTAAGAAATAAGGAAAGTATTATAAGGAAAATTGCGGCTGGGCAAATCTGCCACAGCCCTATCCTAGGCTTAAGCCGTATGGCCTTTCCGGAAGAAGACGCGGTCCAAGTTGTCCATATCAATACTCCTCCCCTCGAAAACAAGCTTGTCCTCAAGCTTGAAATCTGGATATGAACGTCGAAACTCCAAGGCATCCATCCAAGTGGCTGCTGTCATGTCTTCTCCAGCCCATTGAACCAAAAACTGACGATGCCCCTTAAGAAAACGTTGGGACAATATCCGGTAGGGAGAAGGCTGTTCAGGAGCTGGCGAAGGGTAGGAAATATCTTCCGGCAGAGGTGGAGCTTCTTCGGGAGGGGTCCCTTGAAATGGCTTCAACATGGAAACGTGAAAAACATCATGGAGTTTAGCTGAGGCTGGTAGCGCCAGGCGATAGGCAACCTCTCCAATGCGATTTACCACCTGAAAGGGGCCGAAGAATTTGGGTGCAAGCTTATGTTGATGGCTAGGTCGGACAAATAGTTGGCGATGAGTCTGCAATTTCAGCCAACCCAATCTCCCACCGAGAAGGTAACTTCACGGTGGTGAAGATCATAGCGCTGTTTCATCCTGTTCTGGGCAGCCAACAGATGAGAGCGTGCTTGATGGAGCAAGGCGTCTCGGTCGACTAACTGACAATCAACAGCATTCACCAAGGTTGTCCCCTGACTGTATGGAATCAACGGCGGAGGCGGCCGACCATAGACCAAGTCAAACGGTGTCATACGGAGTGCCGAATGGTATGAAGAGTTGTAGCAAAATTCCGCCCACGGTAACCATTGGACCCAAGTTGAGGGCCTCTCAGCTGCCAAACAGCGAAGATACATTTCAATTGTACGGTTGACTACCTCAGTTTGGCCGTCCGTCTGCGGGTGGTATGAAGAAGATGTCAGGAGCCGTGTACCACAACGCTTAAAGAGATCCTGCCAAAAGGTGCTGGTGAAGATAGGGTCCCGATCTGACACAATAGACTCGGGCATCCCATGAAGTCGCACAATCTGATCGAAGAATATATCGGCGAGAGCAGTAGCCGTGGTAGGTCGTTTGAGAGCAATAAAATGGCCATATTTAGAGAGACGATCCACGACGACCAACAAGGCTGTTTTGCCTTGCGATTTAGGCAGAGCTACAATAAAATCCATGGACACATCGGCCCAAATATGGTGCGGCACCTGAAGAGGCTGTAGGAGTCCGGCCGGGGCTAGGGTACTTGCCTTATGTTGTTGACAAGTGTTGCATTGACGAATGTACTCCTCCACAGAATGGCGTAGGCCCTGCCAATAGAAGTGTTGTTTGATACGGTGAAAGGTCTTGTACACTCCTTCATGTGTTAATTCATGGTAAGCAGCCACCACTTGAGGTCGCAGAGTAGAGTCGGCTGGAAGATAAAGCCGGGCCTTGTGATACAGGAGACCCTCTGAGGTGGTCCATGGTCCCGCTTCCTGAGCCGATGGCGAGGTCCCTGCGGCCAAGAGTTGCGCGCAGCGGGTTTGAATGTCTGGATCGGCGCGTAATGTGTCCTCCCAAGTAGCTCGAGACAGCACGGTTGGTGAAGAGATAGCTGCACAAACTCCCTGCTGTTCATGAAGTCGAGATAAGGCATCAGCGACCACATTAGTTCTCCCCGGCTTATACTCGACGGAGAAATCGAAGCCCATCAATTTGCTCAGCCAATGTTGTTGTGGTGGAGTCACCAGGGCTTGTTCAAGAAGATATTTCAAGCTTGCATGATCAGTTCGCACCACAAAGGAGCGTCCCCATAAGTAAGGTCGCCAATGTCGGATAGCCTTGGACAGGCCAATAAGTTCACGTTCATAGGCTGCAAGCTTGGCGTGGCAATCAGCTAGCTTCTGGCTATAATAAGCTATTGGATGTCCCTCCTGTTGCAAGACTGCCCCAATCCCTGTGCTGGAAGCATCACATTCGATCACAAAACAGACATCAAAATCTGGAAGACGGAGGACCGGAGCTGATTGTAAAGCATCCTTGAGGCGTTGAAAAGCTTCCGCCGCCTCTGGTGACCAAGAAAAAGCTTGGCGACGGAGGAGATTTGTGAGGGGTGCAGCAATGGATGCATAATGATGAATAAAACGCCTATAATAGCGTGCAAGACCCAAGAAGCTGCGGACATCCGCTACGGTCGCCAATGTGGGCCAACGATCAATGTCCTGTATTTTGCTAGGATCCGCTGCCACGCCGGAGGCTGAAATTACATGTCCCAAGTACTCAACTGTGTGCTGGCCGAAGGCACACTTGGACTTTTTCAAATACAAGCGATGTTGTCGCAGTTGTGACAACACAAGGTGGAGGTGTTGCAGGTGGTCCTCCCCTGAAGAGCTGTACACCAAAATGTCGTCGAAGAAAACCAGCACAAATTTGCGAAGGAAAGGAGCTAAGACTTCATTCATGAGGGCCTGAAAGGTAGAGGGAGCATTGCACAACCCAAAAGCCATAACTAGGAACTCAAAATGGCCATGGTGAGTGCGAAACGCTGTTTTCTCAATATCGGTGTTGCTCATGCGAACTTGATGATAGCCAGATCGTAAGTCCAACTTGGTGATAAATTGGGCCCCATGTAATTCATCAAGTAGCTCCTCCACTATAGGTATAGGAAATTTATCCTTGATGGTTTGCGCATTCAAAGCGCGATAATCCACACAAAATCGCCACGAGCCATCTCCTTTGCGTACTAACAGTACCGGTGAGGAGAATGGGGATCGGCTAGGGCGTATAGTCCCTTGGGCCAACATCTCTTCACACTGTCGTTCAATTTCATCTTTTTGTCGGTGTGGGTAGCGATAAGGCCGAACAACCACTGGATCTGAACCTTCTTTCAAACAAATGCGGTGGTCACAATGACGTGATGGAGGCAACCCTTGTGGTTCCTGAAATAAATCCTCAAAGGTACTCAAAATGGTTTGTAGGTGGTTATCCCTCTCCAATGACAGGCTATGCACCAATGGTCTGTTTCTGCGGTTGTCCAGTCCTTGTAGACACATTTGACGACCCCCCAAAGTAAATGTCATCTGTAGCGAGTCAAAATTCCAGCTTATCTCACCTAATTCTTTTAACCACTGTACCCCCAATACCACATCCAAGCCTTGTAAAGGAATCACCAGGAAAGGAGCAGAGAAGGAATAATCTTGAATGGTGAATTGGATGTTTGGCATGCTTCCCAAACATGGCAAATAAGCTCCATTAGCGACCCTGACTTGCTGTCCAGGAACCACCTTTTGCTGCTTATTCACTTTAGTGGCGGCGTAGCTGTTGATGAAATTATGGGTGCTGCCGGTGTCCACCAATCCCACCAATTGCTGTCCCTCTAGCTCCAGGAGCACCTGCATTGTGTTGCCAGCTTTAGGTCCCCGAACTGCGATGGCCGAAAGAGAGGGTGCTTCCTCCAGAGCCTCTTCTTCCTCTTCCCCTTCACTCAAAACTTCTAAGTGAAAAAGCCTCTTGCACCTATGCCCACGCGAGTAAACTTCATCACAGTTATAACAGAGTCCCTTCTCTCGTCTGATAGCCATTTCTTCTGGGCTGAGGCGACGCCGAAACGGTGTAGTAGAAGCGGTCGCCGAAGCCTGTGAGGATGATTGCGTTGGCCGGTTGCTCCCCAAGCTGATGTCTGCTGGCGCTGGAGGGGACGCGCGGCTGGCGGAAAGCGCGCTGGAACTTGGAGCCGAACTTAGAGACGATGGACGGCTTGTTCCCGCTGTCCCTGTCCATTCACCCCCAGTTGATGTGATACTCGCAGTATTGCGGTTGGAATTGGGGCGATACCGCGCTGCTTGTGTGGCTTTGGCGATCCAGAGATCTTCACGCCGCTCTGCTTCCCTGGCCAGGCCGATAGCATCAGCCAAGTGGCGCGGTCGATCTCGACGTACCTCAGCCGACAACGTGGGAGTCAGCCCGGCGGTAAACATCTGATTTGATCTCCTTTAGACAGCCGTGTGGTTCTAGCTAGAAGGCGCTGGAACTCCCGGGCATACTCATCCACCCGGTTCAAGCCTTGCTTCCAGTTTGCCAAATCCCCGAGGGGTCCGGTCGTTGAGTGGCGGGTGAACCTCTGCAGATAGGTGTCCTGAAACTCTTCCCAAGTAATGTGTTGGTCTTCCTGCTCCCAACTATCAAGGACTTCTTGGGCTTCTCCACGGAGGTGGAGTCCTGCCATGGCCACCCATTCATCCTCTGGAATCCCATGCATGCGCTCGAAACGTTCACACTGTTTCAGCCAGAGCAATGGGTCATCGGAGCCGTCGAAGATGGGTAGATTGTAGCGAGGAGCGCGAGGTGCCCAGCGCCGGCCGGCGTGGTCGCGATCCTGTCTCTCGTCGTAGCGAGGAGCGCGTGATGACCAACGCGTGCCGCTGCCATGGTCATGGTCATGTCCCTCGTCTCCTCTGTTTTCTGCGTGCGCCCGCTGGAGCGGAAGGCGTGGAGGATGCCGGCCCTCAATCCCGCTGGTCGCCACGGCGTCTGCAACAGACGGGTTCTAGTTCGGTTGCTTGCCGGCGATTTTGAGGAAGTCGGACAGGGCCTTCTCCAGGCTGGCCATGGATGACTTGATGCCCTCCACGGACGTCTCCAGATTGCCCAGGCGCTCTTCAACGGAATCCATGGATGTAGAATCGCCCGAATTTGATACCAGTTGATATGGATGCTCCCTGATAAAAGCTCTCGTGCCGGGACGAAGCCCTGAACGAGATGAGGAGGACGACGCAGCAGCTGCTCGCCGGCGACCTATGATGGTGGTTGTACGTGACCAACGGCCGTTTAATCGTCGGCAACGCCTGGAACGTAATTGCGGGTAAGCTGGAAGGTATCCTCCCCTTCCTCTCTTTCCCCTTTTTATTCATCTCTTTCTCAAACAGAGAAACTACAAAGAAGGAAAGTACTAACCGAATAGGAATAGGAGTCCTAAACATAGCAACTAAGAAATAAGGAAAGTATTATAAGGAAAATTGCGGCTGGGCAAATCTGCCACAGCCCTATCCTAGGCTTAAGCCGTATGGCCTTTCCGGAAGAAGACGCGGTCCAAGTTGTCCATATCAGAGACCCTCAATGGGTCCTAGTATATAAATAAAAGTGTGTGAAATGTTGCAAACAACATGCACATATTACCTACAAAAATACCTGAAAACACATACCCTAAGACACTTCCAAAGCTCAAACCACCAAAAACAACAGCAACTGCTCTTGATCGTTCTTGAGAAGGAATGGACCTGCATGTGCAGCCATGACAGCGAAAAATTATGCAATAATAGCCCATGCAAATCCTCATGGTCATGCTACTGAAGTTTAAAACGTCTGACCATTTTTCAGTTAAGGATCAGCTACAATTCTACTCTATTATGTTCAATAGGATTAAGATCTCAACAGGGAGAAAAGGCATTTTTCTATTGGGATTCCTTTCGTGCATACAATTATAAAATAGTTCTTTGATGCCAACAGAGAATCACATAATATTTATGCCAATGGAAACTAACCTATTGCTGTGAAATGTGCGTATTATAAACCATTGTGAAAAGTCCATAAGAAGCTGTACATCAATCTTTTTGTATCACTTAATAGAAGAATGTAAAAAAAAAAAATGTACCCACCACCTGCGATTCTGCACAGGTAGCAACAGAAGAATCCATCTAATCATTAGAAGAGGGGTCATGAAAAAAATGCCAATACAATACATCAGTTGACTACATTGCAGTAGAATGTGTAGCCAAAAGATTCACCATCATCTAGAAAACCAAAACTGACATAGGTTATATATATATGTATGTGTGTGTATATATATACACATACATATGTATGTATATATGTATATATATCTGTGTGCGCGCGCCCGCGCCAAATTAGCATTAAGTAGACGAAAAAGGTAAAACTGCTTCTAAGGAAAAGGTCTATTTAATCTTGCCTTGCAATTAGATCTGTAGCTGCTGATGGTGAGACACCTTCTCCAATGCCTACCTAGCATAAGAACAGAATTAGAAAAGAATAAAATGCAAAGATAATGAAAACAGTAGATTTTTGTTTACTAGTGACATGAAGATGTGATAACAAACTAAATATTGTCAAAAAAATGTGAATGCTCTAAAACAAAAGTTGATATATAGAATATAGATATTGCATGGAATATTTTATTTGGTCAGGAGAAGGTAAATTTAGATTTGCACTACAATGTTTTTATATATCATTCTGGTACATCCACCACCTGGAAATTTGTATTGTTAAATAATATAGTCATCCAAATGTTAATGAAACGGAATTTTCACACAAAATCCTATTTCTCCTAATTGCATGATCATGTGCTGCTCAAAATCCATAGAAAGGTTGACTACGTCACTCAAATAACAACCCTCATTCTCTCAGACCAAGGAATGCTTTTAAAAGGATATGTGTTCTTACGACAAACATGAAACATGCTGGAGAAATTTTAAACAATACAAGAACAGGATAATGTACCACAATATTTTTTATCAACAAGTTTCTAGGAGAGACTAGTCAGTGAGTAGAGGTATACCAGAATCCTTGACAGCACAAGTCCTGGCATAAACCCTGCTACAACTGGAATAATAGCAGTGGCCAAAGACCATGCCAAAACACCAATCTCAAGCACTCTCCTACAATTAGCAGATGACATACAAAATATTTAATGCTTACAATATGACAATAGATAAATGGATGCTATGCATCATAGGAATAGAATAAGGTGATGAGAAAGAACAAAGGGTCAAATTATAGAAAAAAGCCTCTGAGCTATGCAAGAGTGGCTGAATCAAGAATTAAACAGAAATTCTAGTTAGAATGGTAATATAGACAATTTAAGACCCGGAAGGGGGTAAAATTAAAACTATGTACAGCCCACACATCGCACTATAGCACTTAGCATTTCATACTGCTCATTTGCGATTTGCCTACCCACTAGACATAATGGATCAGTCTTTCCATGAAAGGTAAGGAAATTTCTAGTTAGATATCCCAACAAGCTGGACTGCAGAGGAAGAAATAGCTAGCATCATCATCACATATATAATTGGGAACCTGGCAACGTGCCCATCTCAGCAGCAGCAGCAGCCGGAAAAAAGAATTATAGCTATAAGATGTGAAAATATCTGTGCATACTGTATATGCAAAACCATACATAACTTGTGCATTTGTATATGTACAGGAGGCTTTTGTTACCCCAAACAAACCTTCCGCCAAACAATTTTGCCAGCCATCCCCCTGGTAGTTGACTCAAAGCATAACCCCAAAAGAATGACGATTGAACTAAGCCAGCAGTCGATGAGTTCCAACCATATTGATGTGACATAGGAATGATTGCAACACTCAAGTTAACCTGCAAAACTAGAGTAATTACAATTAGCAGAAATTCCTGGGGAAAGTAAAAATGAATTATCCACATGAGCTACTTTAGACGTAAATAACTGCATTATATGAAAAAGTGTATACCAAGACCAACTAACAACTTCAAGCCAATTACATGCTCTACCAGTGAGACGATGGTGCAGAAACGCTTTCGATTTACAATAAATAAAATAACTTGGTCTAGTGATGCAAACGAATGCTGGAATGGGTCTTGCAAATGTGACGTCATGTCCGATACAGCATTTATCATTAATCAAGTAATAAGAAGACTATTCCAGTCCTTTCTGTAAAAGGGGTATTAATAGCCTTTTTATGAATAAAATCACCTTAAAAAAAGTGGCCTTCAGCCGAAGTATCCCACGCTAGGCTCTTTCTGTGTATATGCCAAAGGAAAACCGAAAGGAGAAAACAGCAATCCAAGTATCTAAACTCATTTAGCATTGCAGTGAACATGTGGTAAGTGGTAATAGTGCTGAGTGCTGATCATACCGTCACTTGCTTCCATCATGAGCAAATTAGTGTATGCTAACTATAACATGTCAGTATGTCACCAAATGCCATGCATACATTTCTATTATTTCTATCGAGCAACAGTACCGTTTCGGTCTCACTGTAACAGCGCAATTGGCCAATTGTAAACCCGATGCACAGCACTACCCATATCCAGCGCACAGCGCCTTACCTATTCCAATTTCAATCCCCGTTTTCGTCTCCCTTTTATTTACGAAACAAGCCTGGGAATCAGACCCCCAGGAGCAGTAATCGTTACAGATTTACAACGCCGTGTCATTTGCTCCGATCAGCGCTCAGAAATTACCGCACTGCGCGTAGCCCACTGGTACAGAACTACAGAAGGTGATTAAGCACCAAGCTAGATGGGGCTACCAAGTAACTACGCGCACCTTGTCCATGTTGCAGATGACGAAGGCGAGAGATGTGGCGCCCATGAGCCTGTACCGCTCGGCCAACCCCTCCCACGGCGGCCACCTCAGCTCCAGCGCCCCGGCCACCTCCCCCTCCCCATCCCCATCCCGCTCCGCTCCCTTCTCCTCCGCCACCTCCGGAACCGAGCCCTTCTCGACGGCGCTCGCAAACCCTCCCCCGCCCCTGCCGTCGCCGGAGGAGGCCCTCACGGCCGGGGGGCGGCGGCGGCGCCGGTGCTGGAGAAGGAGTAGAGGCGGCGCGCGTGGCGGGAGCATGCGGAGGAGGTGGTTGCGGGGAGCGACGACGAGGTATCGCTCTGACTGGAGCGCGGAGGCCGCCATGTTCGCTTGCTTCGCTCGGTTCCGGAGCGAGCGAGGCGGAATGCGAGAGGGGTGTGGAGTCCGAATTTGAGTGGGTTTTTGGAGTTTTTGGGAGGAGAGGCGCGGGGAAGGACACGCGACGAGGACTGAAACGAGCGGCCACGAGAAGAGGAGAAAGCGTGTGCTGCTGCCTTACTGCCTTGTGTGCAACTGCTTTCGGCTTGAACTTTTTCAAGCTGCAAGGTGGAGAGAGGACGAGAGCGTGCGGTTGGCGTGACTTGTGAGGCACTGACGCGTGGGGCCTGGTCCCTCTATGTTAGTCAATCTCGAGGATTCGTTGCCGAATGGCGGCGCCATTTGCTCTTCCACGCGGCCACGCACACCGGAGAAGACAACAGAATACAATTGGTAGCTACGAACAGATCATGTTACCAGCCAACGCCCAGCAATATGCTGCACTAAACTTTGCGAGTTAAAATGGTATCCCTGTGATGGCTCAAGAATGATGATCACTGCTCGCACAGCGAGAACATGAGATGTAGGTGAAAACAAAATTTGGTATCTTTCCGTTTCATTTACTGCCGGTCATGAACTCATATCCACTGTTTTTTTAGGGTATTTTTACAACTGCAAAAATTTCTAAGAGTTTTTTTTTTACAAAAAACGATGAAACCTGGTTTTGTTTGGGTCTTTTCGAGACGAAGGAATCTATATGTAATTTTTCACATTTTGGGAGGCCTTTTTTGGATTAATATGTAATTTCGGAAAGTTTCTTGTGTTTTCATGGCACTTTGCACAAAAGAAAGCAAATTTCATGACTTTCAGGGCTTTTCCACACAAAAAAACGACTAGCATGTAATCTTTGAAAGCTTCTCATAATTTTGGGGTTCTCTTCATAAAGAATGGCCTAATACGCAGTTTTAGAAAGTTTCTCTTAATTTTTAGGGCCTCCGCGCAAGTAAAAATAAATTTCTGAATTTTTCAGAGGCCTCCGCGCAAGGAAAAACAAAATTTTGATGTTTCGGGGGTCTCCTCGGGAAAAAAAATGGAATAATACGCAATTTCAGTGATGAGTCATAAAAAAGCAACCTTTTGTGAAGTAACACAAAATGAAAGCATAAGGAAACAGTATAGGCCTTTCCTGAAAATATTATATATTCCAGAGAGAAGAAAAGGATTAAAATTACTCTCCAGCATAACGTATGTCAGGTCAAAATTAGCACCGGAACAGCTGGGAAAATCTCATAACAACAACAAGGCACTCGATCAATCAAGCACCGTGGCACAGAGCCATAAAAAAACACCAAACAATTCATCATGCAGGAAATAAACCACTATCAGACGAATCCAGAATAGGCACCGCATAGCTCACCAAACAACATGAAAATCCCACCCCCATGGCATCGAATCGGTCCCAAATCCCTACCTTCACTGCAACACATCAATCCAACAACAGGACAAATTAATCTTAGTTATTTTTTTGGTCTATAGAAATACTTAGATGTTATTTTGCATTTCAAATTTAAGGAAAGACAAAATAAGTCACCATGCTGAGCAAAACATCAGTTTTTATATTTATGCTAATTTTCCTATGAAAAATGTTTAAGGCCATTACGAATGTCATGACAGTTTATCATGATTCAACTCATCGCAGAATCAACTCTGTAATTAAATCGTTTAACAAACATGCAGAGGAATACAAGCAGGGAAAATACAGAGGAATATGAATTTCACAGATGGTATTGAAGTGAATTTTGTTCCTGCTAGTGAATCAGTACATAGAAACAACTAGTTCTTCAAATGAGAATGGAATGGAGAATGAGTAGTGCTTCTATGCTCTCCCCAAAGGAAAGTTGTACAAATTTTTAAGCACCCGTGTTAGTATAGTGTGTGGTTGTAAACAAGGCTATCACTTTGCTTAAGAACTGCACTTTTCATTCTTGGGAGATCATTGAAGCGCTTCTGAAGACAGACATAGTAAAAAATCTTCCTTAGACTAAACTAATTGAAAGGAAAAGGCATTAGTATATCAAATAAAAAATGATAAAAAGGCCATGCTTACCTCATATCGAGGCTCTGGATTGGGCATTGGTTTGTACTCTTTATGAGTGGATCCTGGTAAACAAAGTCACCGTCCCCATGGCATCGAATTGGTCCTAAACCCCTACCTTCACTGCAACGCCATCAATCCAAAAATAGGACAAATTAATCTTAGTTATTTTTGCTGGTCTATAGAAAAACGTAGATGCTATTTTGCATTACAAATTTAAGGAAAGTAAAAACAAGGCACCATGCTAAGCAAAACACCAGTTTTTATAGCTATGCAAATTTTCCTATGAAAATGTTTAAGGCCCTTATGAAAATCAAGGCAATTTATCATGATTCAACTCATCGCAGTATCAGCTCTGTAATTATTATTATTTTTGTTTTAACAAACATGCAGAGAAATACAAGTAGTGAAGAATACAGCGGAATATGAATTTCACACTTGGTATTGAAGTGAATTTTGTTCCTGCTAGTGAATCAGTAATATAAACAATTAGTTCTTCAAGTGAGAATAGAATGGAGAATGAGTAGTGCTTCTATGCTCTCCCTAAGGAAAGTTGTACAAATTTTTTGATTTTTTGATTTTTGAACTGGACCGGTTTACCGGTCGGTTTTATATTTCGGTGGGGCTCGAAATCTCGAAAACCGAACGAAATTCTCGAATTTTGTTCGGTTTTGTTAACCCTGCTAGTGCTACATAAATAGCAGTGATGTCTACTGACGTAACCAAAATCATACAAAAAAACAAAGTCACAACTTTGAGATCTAGTGGATTTATTACAAAGCCAGAATAACAAAAGGAAGCATCAAAATCGAGTTTTCCCAAAAAGCAGCACGGCAGTGCAGATTGTTCCAAGAGAAGTGCTTCTATGCTTTTTCTTCTAGTACAAGTTGCACAAATCTTGAAGCAAGCGAAGGGGTAAGTAATCATCATCTACCTTTCATTCATGCTTTAATAGTTGTGCAACTTTTAAGAGGAAAAGCATAGAAGCACCTCTCTTGTTCCAAACCTGATGATATGCAACAAAATTTTGAATGAGAACATATGATATTTCGAAGAGCATACTATGTAGCCGGTGATGATGAAGGGATCATTGACAACGGCGAGCTTGACATCCTCACTCTGGAGGGCGACCCTGGCCACGAGCCTGACGGTCCTCCGCTCTGGAGGGCAACCCTGGACACGAGCCTGCCGATCCTCCCAAAACCCGCCTCCAAACTTACGCACAAAGGCACGAAAATCCATCCAAATCAGTACATACTCCTACCAAATCACATCAAAAAAGAATAAATAGTAATTCCGATCTTAGGCCCCGTTTGACAACTTGGAAACGAGCTGTTTCTGCTAGAATCTGGGAGAAACCCAACCAAACAGGCTAAAACTCGGAATGATTCTCCTCAGAACATTTCTTTATTTTCCACGCCGTGGCTGAATCACCCTCAACCCCGTTTCTACTAGAATCTGAAACCGTACCAAACGGTTTGCAGAAAGTGATTCATGATTCCGATTCTACTTGAAACGTTTCTACCAAGAATCTGGAACCGTTTCCGTTTCTACTAGAATCTGAAACCGTACTAAACGGGGCCTTAATCTTGCCAACATCTCAAAGTGCATGATAAAAATCAGGAAAAAAGGAGGGACAATCGGTGGAAGGAGGAAGGCCAGAAGCTCGGAGGCGAAGGCTGATGAGGTGAGGGCGAGGGCAAAAGGGTGTGAGCGGAGGGACGAGGTCTATGAGGAGGCGGCCTGGGGTTTCGGGTTTGCGCGCCCGACGCGTGAGGGAAAAAAATATGTGGGGCACAGATGGGAATCGAACCTGCGGCGACTTCGGGAGGAGGAAGCTGCGTTACCACTACGCCACACGACTGTTCAAAGGAGAGCGATAAAAATACTTAAGCCCTGTTACCGGGTGAGCTAGGCAGGCGACGTGACCGTTTCCGGAGTGTATGTCGGTTGAAAATGGCGTGGACACACGGAGAGCGCAAAAAACCTTACATCTTTATTATACGTAGTATTGTCTAATTTTTGCTGTTAATCAAACTGCCTAGTCTTATCTTACACCGAGACTAGCGAAGTAAAAAAAAACTTCAATAGCTCTATTTTAAGCACCAGGTTTGGACGAGACATTAGACAGCTCACGAGTTTTTTAAAATAATACATTTTTTATTCAAAATTGCAAAAATATACTACGAAAAAAGAAAATTTCATAAATATACCTCTATAGCTCGTTGGTTGGGCGATATTTCTTTGTAGCCTAACCAACGGGCGACAGAAAAGAAACATAGCTCGTTCAACAGGCTACAGAGAAATATAGCCCGTTCATCAGGCTACAGAGAGAAAAATAGCCCGTTCATCAGGCGACAGAGTCCTGTGACCTAACCAACAGGCGAGTGGATTAGGGTTTAAGGCATTTGGGTGCAAACTTTTATAAGCAATTCAGAAACAAGGAACTGATGAATATGTTCAAAAGAATGTGCAAGCAGAACCAGGAGAGCAAGTTCAGAACTCTGTGGAGAAACCTTGATGAGCTGACAAGAAAACACAAGGACGAGCTGACGAACGGGTCTAGTGAGTGTGAAACACATGACTAGGCGGGGCCTCTTTCCCCCTGCCAACAGAAGATGAGGCGACTATTCGTCGTCGAAGGCAAATGCCAATCAAATATTTCTCGGATTGGATCAAGCACGAACAGAAATAGAAGTGGTCACTGTTACATGACACACATGGTGCCAGGTACGTTGTGATGACCACTAACTTTGCAGAAGTTTACAACTGGGTAATGAGAGGGATGAAGTGCCTCCCGCTGGTTGGAATTGTTGAGGGAGTTCTGCGGGGCACAACCAAGTACTTTGTGGACAGACATCAAGCTGCTGAGATAGTAATGAGAGATGAGAAGTACATGTACTCTTCCATGATCACTAAATACATGGATGAGAAGAGTCAGAAGGCGGTCAAGCATAGAGCTATCAAAGTTGGTGCATGAACACTGCGCTTCGAGGTGATCTGTAGGGATAAAGGACGGTGTGGAACCAACCAGAGGGTTGTCACTCAGGAGTGCATATTACAAGATGATTGCAAATGCTCGTGTAAAAAAAATTACCTTCAAACACGATATCTTACGGCTCGTCGAAAAGGCTTAAGCGTTATAGTTTGTTATAGACTATAATACTTAGGGTTATTGCGCTATTACAATTTACATCCAAATCAATCTGTAAATAAAATATTTTCCCATAATACGATAGTCCATATATCAAATAGCAGATCTCATCCATTCTTACAAAAAATTACCTTCAAACACGATATCTTACAGCCCGCCGAAAAGGCTTAAGTGTTATAGTTTGTTATAGACTATAATACTTAGAGTTATTGTGCTGTTACAATTTACATGCAAATCAATCTGTAAATAAAATATTTTTTCTATAATATGATAGTCCATATATCAAATAGCAAATCTCATCCATTCTTACAAAAAATTACCTTCAAACACAATATCTTACGGGCTCCCGAAAAGGCTTAAGCGTTATCGTTTGTTGTCGACTATAATACTTAGAGTTATTGCGCTAGTGCATTTAGATGCAAAGCAAGGTCTAAATAATTTTTTTTTTCAGAATATGGTGGTCCATATATCAAAGAGCAGATCTGTCCAATTCTTCCGAAAAAATATATTCAAATACGATATTTTACGCGCTACCGAAAAGCCTTAAGCGTTTCATAAAATAGATGCTTTTTATAGCCATTTGGTTTATTCAACTGAGTTTATTTGTAAATATTTTTGCAAAAATGGGACATCTAAGACGCTAGGAACAAGTGATATTTATTTCATGATTTTTTGAGCCATGGTTTGTATAGTTTTTTTCTTCAGAATTCATAAAAGGGTCTTTATGTAAACTTAATTTATACAATTTAATTTTGCATGCAACGTAAAACTTTTCGTGAGATATTACGAATCCTTATAGCTTAATAAAAATTTAGAAATTTATTTCGTTCGATTCAGAGCTTCAAAAATCACAAAACTCTTAAACCCTAATCCACTCGCCTGTTGGTTGGGTCATAGGACTCTGTCGCCTGATGAACGGGCTATTTTTCTCTCTGTAGCCTGATGAACGGGCTATTTTTCTCTCTGTAACCTGATGAACAAGCTATATTCCTCTGTAGCCTGATGAACGGGCTATATTCCTCTGTAGCCTGTTGAACGAGCTATATTTCTCTTCTGTCGCTCGTTGGTTGGGTTACAAAGAAATGTCGCCCAACTAATAAGCTATAGATGTATATTTATGAAATTTTCTTTTTTCGTAGTATATTTTTGCAATTTTAAACAAAAATGTATTATTTAAAAAAAAATTCGACAGCTCACAGCCTCCTGTGACTAGAATCAATCATGTCGGTATCCAGTGAAACACATTCATCACCGTAATTTGTGAAACGTCACCTTTAACGGTGGACGAGGTCCAGGGAGACGGCGCCGCGTCCTGCCTGGCCCTGCCAATCCTATCGTCTCAGTGTCTGACCTGACCCCCCGAGTACTGACTCGACTGAACACCACCAAAAGCAAACCGGACCAAAGCGCCTCGTCCCCCACCCCCCCTCACCTCACCTCACCTCACCCAGCGCTGCACCAAAAAGTGAGGACTCTTCCGCGCTCTTGCTCTCCACAGTACAAACACCAGCGCTCTAATAACTACACGCCCACCACCCCACACACCCACTCATGTTCATGTTACATGTACCCAACAACACCCAAGCCAAGCGCCTCAGTCTCGCTCGCGAAAATCACTTTTACCTGCTCCTCCTCGCTGCGGTAACCCGTAACCAACCACTCCTCGCTGCCGCGGCGCCAAGCGATGGACGACGCGTGGCCCGCGCGGTGGCCTCCTCCGCCGCCGCCGCCCGCGCCGCCGCCACCGGCACCGCTGCTGAGCCAGGTACGGGTACGGCCCCCGCGCGACTTTGGGTGGGTGGGGATTTCCGGGTTTTACTCGTTGCGAACGCGAGCGTAGAATGCGGGGGTTTACGAGGGGTTTTTGCTAGAGCTCCATCCCCGAGCCCTCTCCTCCATCTCGCGAGGGAGGGAGGCGCGGTTTTGGGGGATGATTTCGCGGGAGGCTCGTAGGATCCGTCGCCTGCGCCGTTTTGAAATTGCGATGCTGCGCAGAGTTGCTTACTGTCGAGATAGAGATACGTACTCACATGGTGTTTTGTACTGTGCGTGTGCAGATGGACAGCATCAATCTGCGCTACCTCTTCCGCTCCTTTTCCGGGCAGGAAGCCGTGGCTGGTGGCCGAGCGGCGGCAGTGCCGCAGCAGCTGGTCGCAAATCCGTCGAGCTCGCAATCCGGCCTACCTGCGAAAGCTGTGCCGAGCAACTCATTGCTCGCTTATGTGCCTGGTAATTATGTACATGTTAACCATGTACCGGACCTCAAGGCGTTGCTCGATAGGCCGAATGCGAGCAATGTTGCTGGTATCATTGCTTCTCCGCTTAGTAGCACTGCGCCTCTGTCTAAGTATCCGAGGCATGGTTTGTCAGCTAGCAGCAGCGTTGAGCAGTCCTCCTTGGGGGCGTTGTTTCCGAACAAAAGTGTGAATGCGCAGGGTACTTTTCCAGGAGAAGGTTCAGCTAAAGATGGTATGGTTCCGACTTCCAGTAAGCTCAATGATAGCAGCCTGATGGGCAAAATTCTGGATTGGCTTTAGCCTAACTATACGGGGCAATTGTCACATGCAGGAATATCCCACGGCGCCATCCAGATTCAGGACTCAAGTGCACACACAATTCAGGAGTTGCCATCCAAATCATTTCCTTGTCATCATCCTGCGCTTCTTGGGGATCGTATCCGCATCTCCTGTCTGAATGTTGGTGGGTTCAACTTGCAACACTATCTGCAACCTAATTTGACTACCACTGGGTCATGGGGGAGGTAGTCATTGAATGGCTAGAAAGTTACAGTAAGCATTTTTACCCCTTCCAAAACATGTGTCTGTAATGGCCTCAAATAGAGACCCAGCCATTGAACTACGTAAAATGAGCAGCGTTTGTTGCTTGTATGGCACGTGATGATGACATTACTGTTTTGCATTAGCTGCAAAAAATGTTGTCCGTTGATTGACTAGACAGAGGTTTCCAAAGTGATGGATCTCTTGTGCACAGGCATTTAATATTAAACATCACAGCCAATTAGCTAATCTTTGGAAACTATATTCCCACCACCAGCATTTGATTAGCAGTAAGTCTAGTGGAAACAATAAAAGTTGGGATTGATTATTAGTTTGGATACTTTTGTCAATCTCATGATGCTGTTTCCTAAAACCGTTATGATCACTTAACTTATATTCCTTTTTTCCAGACGTTCTTCTGACATGTTCTTGGCATTTAAATAGGTGGAGAGTTCTTCGTGGGTGCAGAGGGCCATTTTGGAGTTCTTTGCTCGTGTCATCGGTTGAGAATGTCTGTAGCTAAGTTTTGTGAGGTATTAAATGATTGTTGTGCTAATTGTTATGTTTTTTTTTATCTATTTAGCCATTCACAGAATTTTTCCTACTCATAAAAAATATGCACTTGAATGCGGTTGTTGCAGCATGCAGGAGGACCAACAGAAAAGGCTGGTGAAATTGTCCGCATGGAGAATGGCATGAGTATTGCACAATGGTTCAAATATGGCATAGGGGTGAGTATTAGATCTTGTTGTGGCTCAATCTGTTATATGTGTGTGTGTGTGTGTGTGTCAGATGGTATCATGGTAAGTAATTGGAGGTTGTAACTGATTACCTTTTGGACAACGCAAATTAGTTGCAAAACCTGTGAATCGTGATGTATCGCATATGATGTGATTCTAGGCCCTAATGACTGTAGAGGAATTAAACCAATAGGCACTTGATACAATGATAGTTGTGTTATGTGTAATTATGCAGTTTGATGTGAGTTACGAAGTGATTGGTTGCCGTTGTTTGCGTATTAGCAACCAGAAATAGAGTCGTTCTCTTTTGTGAATGCATGTACAATCTCAGACTTGGTATCTATCTTATGGCAAGTAGGGCTGATTACATGAAAGATGATTGCCAGTTGTCTATTACATATTACCTGCAGTAGTAGCAAAAAATAGTGAAGGATATTTCTAATAGTATCTTCTGCATTATATTCCGGGTAATAGCATTAATTGTAGGCTGTGGTAACACTTAAATGTATAAATTCTATAATTCTCTATTTTAGCCAACAACTGAGGCCTTGTGACTTCAAAATTCTAAAAATCACGGCAATTCTCACTGCAACAGTAGCCTTAAGGATCCAGAACAAATTCATCAGGGATAAGTAAATCACAACTACTATTCCTCTCACATGGCATGTTCTTTTACATGATGGAAAAAAGTGAACAACTCCCCTTTTGTTGACTCCCTATTTGTGCCCTTTTCATCTACCTTTTTCGTTCAGATAGCTTCATACACATATCCTTATCTTGTCCCATCTTGCTGGTATTGCACTTTTTTTTTAATAAACAAAACAAAGCTTAGTGAAATACATTTTCCTCACATATGCGGTTCCAGCATGCCCCAATCATATGACAGTTATCTGCTACCTTCAGGCATGTATACTGAGCTGCCATAGCATTCTTTTCCCTTTTTGTTTACATCTAGGTTGGAGCATCTATTGCTGGCACTAAGTGGGACTGGCCAGAATGGGATCGTATGGACTCTTCTACAGAAGAATACAAGCTGAAAAGTCTCCTTACAAGAAACAGTAGTATGGAAAAAATGGCGTTATTGAGTGGATATGGTAAAATCACTGGACCTATAAACAAACCAGTTTATTCCAGTGATCTGTGCAATGAAGGTGGATGGTGCACTAATGTTGAGAAGCTAGTGAATAAGCCAGATGAAACATATTACAGATCGAGTGTAGATGTTCACAAAGCTTTTACAAAGAGCTCTGCTGTACAGCAGAATTCTGAAATAAATTTAGGATTTGCTAATAACCACAGTGTTCATGCAGTGAACCTAAACCCTATTAGCAGGCCAAGTGGAAGCCCATATTTCACAGCAAACATGGGAGGGAATCACACTGGAAGTCATTTGGCACATAGTTATGCAAACCTTTTGGAGCAAAACTTTGATGCCTCATTTCTTATTCCTGGGCCAAGTTCTACTGGAGTTTTGAGCTATGATAGCAGGGCATGCAGGTCTGATTTTCCCCAGAAAATAGTTCAAGACAGTTTGGGCAGTGCTTCAAACACTGATTTGAAGCTTGGGCAATCATCTTATCATCAATCTATGACTACCCTGTTTCCATTGGTGCAGTCAACAGTAATCGATTTTCAGAAATCTCAGTCACAACTGCCAACTCAAAGTGAGTTTGTCCCTTTTTTGTTCTTGTTTCGTTATTTTCTCTGTGCAATGCCATTTGAGGGTGGAAATTACCTGCAATAACTACTAATAGGGCATCTGTAATTTTGTGTATGCATAGCCATGCCAAGATTTTGCTATAGTAGTGCTGAAGTGCGTAGACGACAAAGACAATAAGAAATTTAATATTGATTTTTTTATGAAGGTGAATGGCAATAGAAATTTGCGTTGATTTACAGCACCATAAAAGAAACATTTGACTTGATTCTTCATTGCATGTGTGCTGCCAATGAGAGCAGTTTTTCCCTGTGATATACATATGATACCATGACCATTTGGTGCAGATCCTTGTCCAAGGCAAACAAGCAAGGTCAACAAAAGTATAGAGGAACATACTGAACCACCATTTGGTACAAGAAATAAGAAACAATCACGTGAAGTTGCTAATGGCATCAATCGTTCTGAAGGTGATGAGCTTACAGATGATGCAGTCAAGAATTCATTCATCTCATTATTTCTTTCGCATCTTGAGAGGAATAGCACATCTGAATCCATTGACGATATTCTCAACAGTAATGAGCATTACCTTCCTAAGGCTCTGGATGTTGCATGCAGTTCCGATCATTCTAAAATTGCAAGTAGACAAGTCGAGCCAAGGGCTAACAATAATCATTCAAAGTTGGCCCCAACCATTATGCATACGAAAAAGAGATCAGATGACAAGTCTCGTGCAGTTCCTTCCAGTGGATATATTCCTCAGGATGTACCTCAGACAAATAGTCAGGAACCTTTAATCCATGGTGATTGCCTGTCGCATTTCCGGCCTAGTCAATCTAATGCTGGAATTGCCAAGATTTGTGCTGGAGTTTCATGTCCTGCAAATTGCATGAGTTGCAATAACGTGGCTGATAAATCTCATCAGGTTGCACATGCTGAGACTGGGGTTCCCTATCTATACGATAAAATGGTGAATTGATCTTGCACTTGCATCATCACCACCAACAAGCACTAAAATGGCTGTTTTTTTCTTTACTTTTTTTAATTGATGTTCAAAGCATTTTGTGCAGGCCAGGGGACATAGTACTTTTGCATGTGTTGATGGTGTATGCACACATGAAAGTTTGAGAGCTTTTGCCAAAATCAGCTGTCAATGTGGGAAGTCTTGTTGTGCTTCATCTAGGGAGTTTCTACCTAGGTTTGGCAAAAATGATCAATCAACACTGGGAAAATCAATACATGGATGTTGTTGCATAATTCAAGAAGATATTTCCAAACTTGGTTTTAGAGCTGGTCACTTGTGTCGGACTCATTTTTCTAATGATGGTGCTCCAATTTTAGCCCATAAACCTACTATTGAAGGTTGGTTTCTTCATAAAGGAAGTTTGCTATGATGGACAACCCTTCTTATTTTCTGATTTTTTTCTTGAATGTTACCTTATCTTACTTCAGTGGCATAGCTTCTTATATTTCAGGGCTAGATGAACGTTGTACCTGCTCCACTTTAATATCAAGGTCATCGCTATGTTGTAGAGAACATATCTTGCAGTCTTCTTGCCATGCATGGCCCATTGATGGGTTTCAGTACAGAAGGTAAATTGATTTATTAAATCCTTTTCTTTTGATTTCTATTCTGACTGGTTTTGGCAATGCACAATGAATCTTTGTTGTTCTTCAGTGTATACTTTTGACCAATGTTTTAGTTCCATAACATTTATGTCTTCATATTCTGGCCTTTTTTTAACAGCTGCTAGCCAATCGCCCAATGGGTGTATTTAGTGCTAATTGGCATGATAATTGATAACATACGTCCGTCTCTTAGTAATAAATCTTTTTTGTCTCAGCATATGGGTATTGTCCTGGTTAACCTGTTTATTGATTGTGTTATTGGCATGACTTATGAGTGTGTTATTGGTATGACTTGTGGCTGTATTATTGGCATGACTTGTCTTCTAGTATTTTTACTACAACATACCTTGATACACCAAATCATTTAGGACCAGAACATGCACAGGTGTTGTGGCTTAACTTTTCCCTTTCGGCAATGCATGGTTTATCATGTTTTCCCTCACTTTACTTTCCCTTTTGTAACTTACCCAAATTTTAGTAAAAAAAAATAATCTAATTTTGTGCCTTTTCAAAAACTTTTAGAGATATTCAAAGAATTTTCCCTCAATTTAAAAATGCTTTCCCTATTTTCTAAAAAAATTCCAAAGTGATAAACCTTTCCGTAGGCCCATCTGGGCTACCCACACCATCCGTTGGCCCAACTCCTTTCTCAACCTTTCTCCTCCCTGACCAATCTCCATTGGCCCAAATGACTTAAAGGCTTGGTTTCAAATCTTATTCACAATAACTTAATTTCTAATATTTAATTTCAAAAACTTATTTTTAGGAATTAATTTCAAAATCTTATTTACAAAATTTATCCTCAAAGATAAAACTTGCCCAAAAAATATAAATTCTATTGCTATACTCTTCCCTCTTTACATCTGACGCCTTAGCCTTAAATCTTAATTTTATTGTAACAATTTCTTGTTTGTTTCCTTCTTTTTAAAGTTGATCTCCAAAACGTATTTTCAAATTTTATTCCAAATTATTCCCAAGACTTACTTTAAAATTTTATTTTCAAATATCATTTTCAGAAATTTGTTGTGAAACTTATCCTATTTTAAAAGATTGATTTTCAAGGCGTATTTTCCAACATTATATTTGCTTATTTTTAAAACATTATATTTATTTTGGAAACTTATTTTCAAGACATCAAAAAATTTAAGAGAAATATATAATATTATATTCCCCAAATCTAATGTTTCAAAAACTCATTTTCATGACTATTATAAAAATTATGTCGAAATTATCTTTGAAACGTGTTTCGAAAACTCATTTTTGACTCTCATTTCCAAAGCTTATTTACGAAATCGTTTTCAAAAGCATAATTTATTTTGACTTAATCAAAGTGGCAGCTCTCCTACCGCTCTTAAAAAAATCGGCTTGGCCTAAAAACATATTTTCAAAAGCTCATGTTCGAAAGCTTATTTTCAGAAACTTATTTTTGATACTTGGCTTCAAAACTTGTTTTTGTTCAGGGAAACTCATTTTCAAACTCAAAACCAAAACATTTTTACAAACTTATTTTCAAAGCTTAGTTTCAAAAGGTTAGCCTCAAGTTTATTTTTAGAAACCTGTTTTCAAAACTTAATTTTGTTTTCACAACTTGTTTCTAGAGCTTGTCTTTAAAACTTAATTTGGAAACTTGTTTGCAAAACTCATTTTGAAACTATATCTTGGAAACCCATTTTCAAAAATTATCTGTTAAACTCGTTTTCCATGTTTATCTTCAAAATTTATTTTCAACTACTTTTATGGAAGCTTATTCGTATATGCTCATTTTTAGAGCTTATCGTCCAGAACTTATTTTCAAAACTTGTATGCAAACTCATGTCAAACTATTTCAGAAACTTACATTCCAAGAAATATTTTTGTTTTCAAACTTTTGCTCAAAGCTTATTTTCATGACATTATTGTCTAGAATCATTTGCCAAAACATATTGAATACCTATTTCTAAAAAGTTTTTTTTTTTTTTTTAAAAAAAAACTCATTTGCAAATTTTTTCGATTTTCCGAAAGCTTTGTGTAAAACCTATTCTCAGAACTTAGAATTTGTTGGAATAAATTGGAATTCTTTAATTAGTGAGTTGAGGATGTGATTTGGTTTAGTTGGGGTAATTGGATTTATTTAGAGTTTGGTGGAATAAGTTGGATTACTACTGGTTGTTGAAGAACGGATATAGGTGCACCAATCTAATTGAGATGGTGGATAATGTTGGATAATATTGGTGGATTGATTGGATATTTGGATCATTAAGAATGTGTGAGGTGTTGAAATTTTAATTGGATTATGGTGGCCAATGAGAAATCGATATCGATGGATTACTTTAATCAACGAGTCAAGAAGGTGTGATTCGGATTGATTGGGGTAGTTGGATTCATCTAGAATTTTTTTTTTTTTTGGGTTGGGGGGGGGGATTAAATTGGATTACTAGTGGTTGTTGAACAATTGGTATAGTTGCATCAATCTATTCAAGATGATGATTGTGAGATGGATAATGTTGGGTACTATTGGTGGGTTGATTGGAACGTTGAGAATGTATGAAGCATTAACAATTTATTTGGATTATTTTCAGCTGATAAGAAATTGATATAAGTGGATTACTTTAACCAATGAGTTGAGGATGTGTGATTTGGATTAATCGGGGGTGATTGTATTCATCTAGAATTTGTGGAATAAATTGGGTTACTAGTGGTTGTCGAACAACTGATATAGGCACACCAATCTAATCGATATGGTGATTGTGAGATGGATAACATTGGATAATATTTGTGGATTGATTGGATCATTGAGAATGTGTGAAGCGTTAGAATTCTGATTGGATTATTGGTCGCTGATGAGAAATCAATATCAGTGGATTACTTTAACCAACAAGGTAGGTGAAGATGAGGAATGGTCAGATATACTTCGGTGAATATTCTTTGTGGATACTAGTTTGTAAATTGAATCTATGCAAACGATATTTGGTGGAGAACTTATTCAATCACTAGAAATGAGGATCGCTATATTTAAATTAATTGGAAGTACACGTGGAGCAGAGAATTTCCATACCTGTGGTGTAGGAGTTACACTGGAGGGATCATGAGATTGAAATTGTTGGTGGATTGAATAAACAATGACTTTAGTGTTGCGCGAGGTTTGAATAACAAGTAATGTTACCAAATTTTGCAACAAACCAAATGAAGCTCAAATATGGCGAAAGCTACTAAATTTTAGAAGGCAAACTCTGGCATGCATGTCCTCACCATTCATTTTCAAAACAAATTTTGAAACCATATCCTTGAAACTCAAAAAGGAATAAGTCTATTTTACACTCCCACACAATGAAAAAAGTCCAACTAACCCCCAAACTATAAAACCTGTTATTTAACACCACCATCTTCTAATACTAGATTAAATCACACCTCAAGGCGGTTTCGTTTGGTTGACATGGCCATCTCCCTGGGCTGTTTTGCCACTTAGGCATGCTCGCGTGGCAAAGGTGGCCCCTTCTCGGCCTCTCGCCAGTAAACTCTGGTTGATGAACCCTCCTTTCTGCTACTTAAAAATTATTTGAGTGTTGTTTTACTTGTGAGTGAGCATTGTATGTATTGTTCTGTGTGCAATCCGACGTCCGAGATCCTGCCTCTTGGCCAATACCATTACACTTTTCTTTTTGCACAATTACAACAAACAATTATATCATGTTCCTTTATGAAGAATAGGTGTTAACTCAGGAATGTATGTAATCTTTTTTGCATTTATTTGTAATAGCAAACTCCATACAGACATCAATTCTTTAATCGAACTTATCCCTTATGATTTGTGATCCATCCTGCTCTCTCCTGGATACAAGGACAGATTTACTGTAGCCAGGCAAAGATGGATCTTTATTTTGGGGCAATTACTGTCTGATATTGTTTACATTGTTCTTTGAGTACTTGCCTCTTGATTTTACTTTCACTGCACTTTTGTTCTTTTTTCTTAGCAGATTGGTACAAATGTGTCCATCTGTTAATAGAATTGTGGTTATTTTCTATATCATGCATCATATTTCATAATTATTGAAAATTGTGCTGCTCCAGCTATCTCCATGCTTCTTTTGGCCTTCATTTATTTATTTGCAGTTCTATGGGAGATACAACCAACAGCTTGACCAAAAGACCTCTGCTTGATGCTTCTAATAAGAAAGAACCAGGTCCTTGTTGGGATGGAAGATGCTGCTACCCTGTAGTCCCAAAATGTTTGGCAGGTTGTGGCTTTACAAAACACTCTGATGTCAGAATTGGCACTAGTGATCATACTGTACCAAAAGGCAAGCATGATACACAAATTCCTGCCAGATGCTGCACATTAGGAGAGAGTGAAAAGTTAATATGCCCATGCTCAAGCAATATAATTGCTCGAAGAAGCAATGCTCAAGCTTCTTTTTGGAAAGACGTCTCTAATAAAGTAATGAACCAGCCTTATGTTCCTGTTCCAGAGAGACTGAAGAATGTATCAGAAGCATCAGTGGCTGGTGGCAGTTGGCCCTATGGAGCTGTAACAGATAAAAGGGGTGCTTGTGGACATTCTGGAATATCTAAAGAACAACTAAACTCCGGTTTCTCTTCTGGATCCTCCAGCGCTGTGGTGACAAAATTTTCGGCATCACCTGAATTTAACAATATGTCCTCATGTACTGCTAAATATGGTGTTGAACATAAAAATCTCGTGTTTGATGAAGGATCAAGAATTGAGAAATGTTCCTCATCCAGCTATGTGCCTATCAGTACAGGATGTGAAGAATCCCTAAATGGTTTCTCTAGATTTCACTTGGACCCATCAAAAGTGAAGCGAAACCGTAATCAAATTTCTGATGGAAGTACACTGAAGGAAAATGACAACAAGGAACCATGTTTTCAAATGCCAAAGAAATCAAGAACATTTAGGCGCTCTGCAAAACATTCAGAATCAGATAATTGTACTAGGAAAATTAGTTTCCAGTCATCCGAAAAGGGGGATTCTCAACCACAGAAGGATGATAGTTCATTTTCTGGCAGGCTATCAAAAACAAAGCGAAAACATGGTACCGTGCATCTGAATAAGCCTGTGAAACGGCTTCACAGCCATCACAAGATTTTGGAAGGTGATTATGAGCAATCAGATGACAAGGACATTTTGCTTGGAGAATTAAAATTTTCTGATAGAAAAAAGCAAGCAGAGGATATGACCACCCTGGATAGAACAAAACATCAACAAGAAGGGAATCGAGTATTTGTCCGCAAACTGCCTAAATTTGTGTCTCTGAACTGCATTGTAAATGAACCTAAGAGTGAAGGTGCTTGTAGTGGGAGTGCACGTATCGATCCTAGTTTAATTGCTACAGGAATAACGAATGATAATCGAAAATCTCCCAAAATTGTTCCTCTTAATCTGATTCTTAAAAAGGCTAAGAGATGCCATGCTGTCAAACCCCTCTGTAAGACAGAAAATATCCACTTTTCTGAGGAAAAGAGATCAGATTGTTCTGTAGATAAATCTTCCTTTGGTAACGAAAATTGCAGCCCACAAGCTGAAAATGAAATGCAGAGTTCCAAAAAGAATAGCTATTCATCTAATGCCTTCAGGCCACACGTTGAGGCTGACTGCAAAAGTCCCTGCAGTGGTATATTTCTGAAAACACTTCAACTAGTATCAACATGTAACTACAGTGATTTGTTTATAATGCTGGAAATATGAAAAGCCTCTCATTTCAGATCTTGGCGAAGGTGAGCCTATTGGCCTAACAGATGTGGAGACAAGTCAGCTTTCAATATCTGCATCAAGATGTACAGGTAGGACATGGATGAACATAGTACATTTGATTGTATATTGCTGAAATTGATTATATTCAATAAGGTTGACTATGTTTGTCTATGTATCCTTTTTTTGTAAAAATGATTTTGTGTGGTTCATCATGTGACATTGGAGATTAACTATAGCACAAGCAGTAATTGTCTTCTTTACAGAAAAGCTGAATCAGCACATTTCCTTAATTTCCACATGAGATGGTAAAGAAACCTTGTTTTACTAACATAATGTACCAACCACATACAGGAGTCAAGAATCGAAGAGCAAGTGTATCTCTTAATAGGATTAAGAGCTGTGAAGAATTTGCGACTGGATTAGCATGCAATCCTCATGGTGATAAAGACAATGCAGTTCGAGCCTGTGAAGTGAATGTTGGAAGGTTGTAGTTCCAGTAGAGGCAATCATTAGATTTCCTTAAAAAAGGGATATGCTCTAGAGATAATATACTATGTCTATTAATTGTCTTGCTATATTACTGTGAAGTGAATGTTGGAAGGTTGTAGTTCCAGTAGATGCAATATTTAGATTTCCTTAAAAAGCTCTAGTGATAATATACTATGTCTATTAATTTATCTTGCTATATTACTGGCTGACTTGACAAAGTTCTGCTTAATATCTTTCACAGATATAAAGAAAGGCTTAGCTCAGATGCTTCATGTTGTGTCTGTGGAATCTCAAACCTGGAGCCTTGCAATCAATTGATAGAGTGCAGCAAGTGCTATATCAAAGTTTGTCATACTATTTCTTACCTGTACCTAGTACTACTGCTTATTTACATAGAACCTTATACTCTGTGTAGGTGCACCAAGCTTGCTATGGTGTTCTAAAAGTTCCAAGAGGACAATGGTTCTGTAGACCCTGCAAGATCAATACCCAGGACACAGTAAGCAAATTTATTTTCAGGAAAAAATATTCATGCATTTATATTGTTAGGAATAGCATTTGTATTCATCATAAGGCCAATAGACCAGAATATATATATGTATCTATATATATATATATATGTATCTATATATATATATGTATCTATGTATATATATATATATATGTACAAGCGGGTACAAAAAGAAAGCCTATGGAAGACAATATCTATACAAGGCAATATGAGATACTACAATCTTTATACAAGGCAACTAGCAATCTCTATTCAAGACAATATAGGATACTGTCTAGCACCCCTTCATCAAACTCATGGTGAATCAACAACACTAAGTTTGAACTTTGGAGAGATAAAAGCTGTGCTAAGCTTTAGTCTGTGCCTTCGTGAAGAAGTCTACCAACTGAAGCTCTGAAGGCACATACTGAAGAGCCACGACCTGATCCTGCACCTGTGATCGCATGTAGAAAGCACTAACACCTATATGCTTGGTGAGCTCATGCTTCACCGGGTTTTGAGCAATGCTAATAGCACATGTATTGTCACATAAAAGTGAAATCGGTGTGGAAACAGAAACACCAAAATCCTCAAGTAACCACCGTAGCCAATTAACCTCTGCTGTCAAAAGAGCCGTAGCTTGCAATTTAGCCTCAGCACTCGAACAAGAAGCTGCTGTCTGCTTGTTAGTCTTCCAAGCAATGAGAGAACCACTAAGAAAAATACAATAGGCAGAAAGAGACCGACTATCAAAGTGATCACTAGCCTAGATAGCATTAGAATATGTTTGGAGTTGTAAAGAGCTGGAATGTGGAAAGAAAAGACGGTGAGAGATAGTTCCACGAAGATATCGCAAAACACGAAGTAGATGACTAGTGGAGCTGAGTGGGAGCAGAAACTAACTGCATACGAAATGTCAGGACTAGTGACACCAAGGTAAACGTGACTCTCAACAAGATAGCGATAGCAAGTAGGATCCTGAAGAGATTCACCATCAGTAGGTTGAAGGTGAATATTGAGCTCTATGGGGGTCTCGGTTGTGCGCTGATTAGTGAGGGAAGCATGATTAAGAAGATCCTGAATATATTTCTCTTGGGACTGAAAGAAACCCTCAGGTATAGATGAAACCTTAATCCCAAGAAAGAAGTGAAGGGGACCCAGATCAGGCATGAGAAACTATTCACTGAGACGTGCTTTCACAAAAGCAATATACTGAGAATTATCGCCAGTGATGATCATGTCATCAACATACATAAGGAGAGAGTCCAACCATGAGTCGAAGTGTGAACAAAAAGCGCAAGGTCATGAGCACTAGCAGAAAATCCAGCCGCAGCAACCAAAGGAAAAACACTCAAACCAAGCACGGGGGGCTTTCTTAAGGCCATAAAGAGAGCGGCGAAGCCGACAAACTATGCTATCAGGAACAAAATATCTTGGTGGTGGTTGCATATAGACCTCAAGCAGCTCACCATTAAGAAAGACATTCTTGACATCAGGCTGAGAGATGGACCACTGGCGAACATAGACCACAACAAGAAGAGTGCGAACAGTTATCATGTAAGCTTAGGAGCAAAAGTCTCATTAAAATCACGACCATACTCCTGCTGAAAACCACGTGTCACAAGACGAGCCTTGTAGTGCTCAAGAGAACCATCAGAGGGAGTCTTAACATTATAGACCTACTGCAACAGGAATGGACACGTGGAGCAGTTCTGTTACCGGAAGAAGGATGTTGCTTGTCGAGATGACCACCCTCCCTTGGCGCTGCTCAGAGGACCTTTGCTGGTTCTGAGTCCCCTTAGGAGATTCTCACCCTGCTACGTTGCATGGCTGCCTCTGCACCGACAGGTTCTACTGGCTTTGCTACTCAGTCTTCTAGCTGTTATGAATAGTACTTGTATTCATCATGAGGCCAATGAGCCAATATATATACATGTACATTAGGGTATGGAGGGAAATCCTAATATCTATACAAGGCATATCAGAATACTGTCTAACACCCCCCCTCCCCCCCCAAAACTCATGGTGGATCTACAACACTGAGTTTGGAGAGGTAAAAGTGATGATAAGCTCTAGTTTGTGTCTTCGTGAAGAAATCTGCTAACTGAAGCTCTGAAGGCATATACTGAAGAGCGACAACCTGATCCTGTACCTGTGACCGCATATAAGAAGCATCAACACCAATATGCTTGGTGAGTTCTTGCTTCACTGGATCTCTAGCAATGCTGATAGCACCCGTACTGTCAGATAAAAGAGGAGTCGGTGTAGAAACAGACACCAAAATCCTCAAGCAACCACCGTAGCCAAGTATCATCTGCTGTCAAAAGAGCCATAGTCCGCAACTCAGCCTTAACACTCGAACGAGAAACTGCTGTCTGCTTCTTAGTCTTCCACGCAATGAGAGAACCACCAAGAAAAACACAGTAAGCAGAAAGGGATTGACGATCAAAGTGATCACTAGCCCATGTAGCATCAGAGTATGCCTGGAGCTGTAAAGAGCTGGAGCGTAGAAAGAAAAGACGGCGAGAGATAGTTCCACGAAGATATCGTAGAACACGAAGATGACTATAGTGGAGCTGAGTGGGAGCAGAAACGAATTGACTCAGGATATGGATTGGATATGAAATGTCAGGACGAGTGACACCAAGGTAAACAAGACTCCCAACAAGAAGGCGATAGCGAGTAGGATCCTCAAGAGGTTCACCATCAGTAGGTCGAAGGTGAATATTGAGCTCCATGGGAGTCTCGGCTGTACGCTCATCAATGAGAGAAGCACGATCAAGAAGATCCTGGATATACTTCTCTTGGGAGAGAAAGAAGCCCTCCGATTTAGAAGAAACCTCAATCCCAAGAAAGTATCGAAGAGGACCTAGATCGGACATACGAAACTGCTCATTGAGACGAGCCTTTACAAAGGCAATATACTGAGAATCATCGGCAGTAATGATCATGTCATCAACATAGGGAAAGAGAAGAGTCCAACCACGAGAAGAAGTGTGAACAAAGAGCGCATGATCATGAGCACTCGCAGAGAAACCAACTGCAGTGATCACAGAAGAAAAACGCTCAAACCAAGCACGAGGGGCTTGCTTGAGCCCATAAAGTGAGCGACGAAGGCGACAAACCATGCCCTCAGGAACAGAATACCCTGGTGGTGGCTGCATATAGACCTCATGCAGCTCGCCATTAAGAAAGGCATTCTTGACATCAAGCTGAGAGATGGACCACTCACGAACAGAGGCGACATCAAGAAGAGTGCGAACAGTGGTCATGTGAGCCACAGGGGCAAAGGTCTCGTCATAATCACGACCATGCTTCTGCTGAAAACCACGCGCCACAAGACGAGCCTTGTAGCGCTCAAGAGAACCATCAGAGCGAGTCTTAATCTTATAGACCCACTTGCAAGTAATGGGACGGACACGTGGAGGAAGTGGAACAAGATCCCACGTGCCGGTGCGCTCAAGGGCAGCAAGCTCTTCCGCCATCACATGTTGCCATTCTTGATGAATAACAGCATCACGGTAAGAAGTCGGCTCGGCCAGAGCTGCACCAACAAAGCCAAGACGCTCAGGAGGCCGAATAGACTGTCGATCGCGAAGAGCATAACGAGGAGACACTGAAGAAGATGGCTCATCAGAAGGAGAAGATGGCACATCAGAAGGCTCCTCTGCTTGCGGACGATGAGTGTAGTAGAGAGGATAGGGAGAAACAATATCTGAAGAGACCGTTGGATGAGAGGACGGTGGAGAAGAAACCGGCGATAAAGGAGACGCCGATTGTGAAAGAGGAAAAGTGACAACTGGAGTATCAGGAAAAGTCAGGAAAGACAGTGGCTCAACAAGGGATGTAGGGGAGGTAGAAGAACGAGGGTAGAAGGGACGAGACTCATCAAAAGTGACATCCCGTGAGATCCGCATCCGTCGGCCAATAGGATCCCAACAACGATATCCCTTATGCTCAGCACTGTATCCCAAAAAAACGCACTCAATAGACTGAGCAGTCAGCTTGGTGCGTTCACGATGTGCAAGAAGAACATAGCACACACCCAAAAAGGCGAAGTCCAGAATAATCAGGAGGCATGCCACAAAGACGCTCAACTGGGATCCCACCCTTAAGAGTAGAAGAAGGTTGGATATTGGTCAAGTAGGTGGCAGTGGAAACAACCTCAACCCAGAAGTGAGGTGGAATAGCGGAAGCAAGCATAAGAGCACGAGTTGTTTCAAGAAGATGACGATGCTTGCGCTCAGCCACACCTTCTGAGCATGAGCATCAGGACATGAAAACTGAGAAAGAGTGCCCTGTGTAGTAAGAAAAGCTCGAAGAGCTCCTGAAAGATACTCCCCTGCCGAGTCAGCACGAAGAACACGAATGGGAGAATCAAACTGAGTGCGAATCATAGTGGCAAAATTCTTATAGATGGATAAAACCTCACTACGAGATGACATAAAATATATCCAAGTGTGATGAGAGAAATCATCTATAAAAAGAATATAATATCGATGACCCCCTTTTGAAACAAAAGGAGCCAGACCCCAAACATCAAAATGAACAAGATCAAAAAGACGTTCTGATATAGACTCACTAGAATGGTAGGGGAGTTGTAGCTGTTTGCCAAGCTTACAACCCGTACAATGTAAAGAGGCATCACCAGACACAGAGCCTAAAAGACCACGATGAACTAAAGAAGACAGACGCGAACCACAAAGATGGCCCAAATGGTGATGCCACTGAGCAAAAGTCCCGGTAGAAGAAACAACGGATGCTGAAGCAGTCGAGGAAACAGAAAGAATGGCAGAGGCAGCGGAAGGTAGATGAAGCCAGTCGAGCTCCCAAAGACACTGAGAGTCATGGCGGCGAGGGCCAGTCCCAACTAGAGCCCCCGTGCGACGATCTTGAACACAACAGGAGTCAGCATCAAGAATAACACGACAACCATGATCACTAAGCTGGCCAGCGGATATGAGCTGCATGGTCAGTTTGGGAACAGAAGAAATAGCAGGAACATGAAAAGAGGACGACAAAAGATTGCCTCGTCCTGCAACAGAGAGAGAAGTACCATCTGCAGTCTGCACAGTGGTAGGAACAACAAGAGGACTGATGGGATGTAGACAAGTGGGATCAGATGTCATATGAAAAGAAGCTCCAGAGTCAAGAATCCATGGTGTGATACCTGATGGTGGTGGTTTCTCATTAGAAGACTGACTAGCAGAACCAGCGGAACCTGTCGGTGTAGTGGCAGCCATGCGATGCAGTAGCGTAAGAATCTCCTGAGTAGAGTCTGAACCAACAGAAGTCTGTTGAGGAGAAGCGCCCAAGAGTCCAGTGCCTTTAGAAGGGCGTCCACCTCGACGAGCAAGGTCCTTCTTTTTCCTGTAGCAGAACTGCTCCACATGTCCGTTCTTATTGCAGTATGTGCAGTGAAGTCCTCCACCCCCAGTGGGTGGAACTGGAGTAGGCTGTCGGAGTAGAGCGAGACGCCACCAAAACTGAGGGAGATACCAGCAAGCCTGCGCCACGAAGACGAGTCTCAGTACGAATAGCTGCAAGAGCCTCCAACAGAGTGACACGAGGATGACGAGCAAGCAGCTGGGCACGAATCTACTCGAACTCAGCTCGAAGATGTGTCAGCAAGTCGTAGATGCGGCGAAGCTCCAAATGAAAGTGCTGGCGCTGACAACACTGGCAAGTGCGGCAAACCTCCGGTCCCAAGGAATCAATCTGACGCCACACCGAAGACAGCTGCGCTTAGAACTCATCCACAGTAGAATCACCTTGTTTTAGCGACTGCTCCTGTCGCACAACAGCCAGGTAAACAGTCACCAGCAGGCTCATAGCAGTCGCGAAGATGTGCCCACATCAACTGTGCTGAAGACAAAGCAACAATGTCACCAGTAAGATGCACCTCCATTCTAGCAACCAAAATAGCAGAGGCACGAGCACAAACATCTTCATCAATCCATGCCTTGTGAGTAGTAAACTGAGTCTGAAAAGACTCCACAGCATCGGTATAATCATCAGAGATCTTCTGACGAGCAGCATCATTGGCCTCCTTGGGAATAACAGGCGTGGCAGGGGGAGTTGGACGAGGCGGACATGATAGCTCGCCGGTAAGAAACTCCCACAAACGCTGACCACGCATGTGAAGGCGCATATGAAGAACCCAATCTCGATAATTGAGACCATCGAAGATAACCGGGCAGCAAGGAACAGAAACAGTCCCCGAAGAAGAGCCGGTAGAAGACGCCATTTTTTTTATTTACGAACCAGACTAATCAACTAAGCCACACGAGCCAGACCGAAACCAACACAAAGCAGAGCAATTGGTCGAAGCAGGGCAAGTGTGGTGGCGAGCGGGTCGGCGGCGAAGCTGGCGGTCGGGCGACGCCCGGCCGAAATAAATCGGCGACCAAGGACCAATCGCAGTGTGACGTCGGCAGTTTGGCGGCGAAGGCCGGAGGTCCGCGCCACGCGCCAGGCAAAGAAGGTCGGGCGTCGCGCGGCCAGGTGAAGAAGGCCGGTAGTCGGGCGTCGCGCGGTCGAGCTCACGTGGCCGGTGTCGTGACGGGCGTCTCGCCGCGGTCGGCAGCGTCTCCGGCGTCGGCGGCGAGCGACTTCGCTCGGCCGACGGCGTTGGCGGGCGAGAGGCCGGACTTTCGGTGAAGCGGCAGCCGGCAGGAGTGGCGCCGGTGTGGAGAACGAAAACAGGGGCGGCGTGAGAAGATACGCCGGAGGAAAAGTCCAGAGGAAAGGAAAGGAGGAGCGCAAGTGCAACGCTCTAGGCAAACCCTAACCCTAAACCTAGCTCTGATACCATGTTATGAATAGCACTTGTATTCATCATGAGGCCAATGGGCCAATATATCTCTACTATTCTAAAGCAGCACTTGGTGGCAGTGGTCCGTTCTTCCCACGTCATTAATTGCCGCTTAATTGCCCTGCTTAATTGCCATACGCAAGAAACGTAGCGTTGCTTTAATTAGCCAGCTTTCGCAAGAAACGAAGCGTTAAAGATAGATGTTTGATTTTGTGAAATAATTTTTTAATTTTTAAATCTTTATTTTTCGTTATCAATTTTGTTTTTCGTAGCGACGCACGGGCATGTAACTAGTATACATGTACATTATGGTATAAAGGGAAAGCCTAATATCTATCAAGGCATATCAGGATACTGTCTAACACTAGCGAGAGACCACCTTCCATATCTCCTTCAGGTATCTCATCATGGATTCTTGACTCAGGTGCTTCTTTTCATGACATCTGATTCCATCAATCTTAATTCCACAGTCCTCTTGTTGCTCCTATTACTATTCAAACCGCAAAAGGTACCACTTTCTGTTGCAGGTCGAGGAACTCTTTTTTCTTCCTCTTTTCATGTTCCTGCTGTTTCTCATATTCCCAAACTAACCATGCAGCTTGAGAAAGGCATTTTATCATGTTCCCAAACTAAGAACACTTGTAATCATCATGAGGCCAATAGGCCAGAATATATACATGTACAAGCGGGTACAAAAGGAAAGCCTATATAAGGCAATATCTATACAAGGTAATATGGGATATGAACAATATCTATACCAGGTAATATAGGATACTTTCTAATACCCCTCAAACTCATGGTGGATCAATAACATTGAGTTTGGAGAGATAAAAGCTGTACTGAGCTTTAGTCTGCGCCTTCGTGAAGAAGTTTGCCAACTAAAGCTCTGAAGGCACATATTGAAGAGCCACAACCTAATCCCTCACATATGACTGTAAGAAGCATCAACACCAATATGTTGGTGCGCCCATGCTTCACCGAGTCTTGAGCAATGCTAATGGCACCTGTACTGTCAGACAAAAGAGGAGTCAGAGAAAAAGAAACACCAAAATCCTCAAGTAGCCACTGTAGCCAAGTAACTTTTGCTGTCAAAATAGCCATAGGTCGCAACTCAGCCTCAACACTCGAGCGAAAAACTGTTGTCTGCTTCTTAGTCTTCCAAACAATGAGAGGACCACCAAGAAAAACACAATAGACAGAAAGAGATCGACGATCAGAGTGATCACTAGCCCAGGTAGCTTGAAAATATGCCTGTAGCTATAAGAAGCTGGAGCGTGGAAAGAAAAGGCGATGAGGGATAGTTCCATGAAGATATCGTAAAACATGAAGATGACTATAGTGGAGCTGACTAGGGCTAGAAACAAACTGACTCAAGATATGCATTGAAAACGAAATGCCAGAACGAGTGACACCAAGGTAAACATGACTCCCACCAAGATGGCGATAGCGAGTATGATCCTCCAAGAGGTTCACCATTAGCAGGTCAGAGGTGAACATTGAGCTCCATAGGGGTCTCAGCCGTGCGCTGATCAGTGAGAAGCACGATCAAGAAGATCTTGAATATACTTCTCTTGGGACTGGAAGAAGTCCTCGTGTAGAAGACACCTCAATCCCATGGAAGTAGCGAAGAGGATCCATATTACATATGATAAACTGCTCACTAAGACGTGCCTTCACAAAGGCAATATACTGAGAATCATCTCCAGTAATGATCAGGTCATCAACATACATAAAGAGAAGAGTCCGACCATGAGATGAAGTGTGAACAAAAAGTGCCATCATGAGCACTAGCAGAAAGACTAGCCACAGTGAACACAGAAAAAACGCTCAAACTAGGCATGGCAGGCTTCTTTAAGCCCATAAAGAGCGGCGAAGCTGACAAACCAGGCCCTCAAGCAGCTCGCCATTAAGAAAGGCATTCTTGACATCAAGCTGAGAGATGACCACTCACAAACAAAGGCCACAACAAGAAGAGTGCGAATAGTGGTCATATGAGCTACATGAGCAAAAGTCTCATCATAATTAAAACTATGATCCTGCTGAAAACCACATGCTACAAGACAAGCCTTATAGCGCTGAAGAGAACCATCAGAGCGAATCTTAACTTTATAGACCCACTTACATGTAATGGGACGAACACGTGGAGGAAGCGTTACAAGATCCCACGTGCCAGTGCGCTCAAGGGCAGCAAGCTCCTCTGGTATCGCATGCTGCCATTCCTGATGAATAATAGCATCACGGTAAGAAGTTGGCTCGGCAAGAACTACGCCATTAAAGCCGAGGCTCTCAATAGGTCGAATAGACTAACGGTCGCGAAGAGCATTGCAAGGAGAAGGCACTAAAAAAGGTGACTCTGCAGGAGAAGATGGCACATCAGAGGAATCCTCAACTCGCTGATGACGAGTGCATTATAGAGGATAAAAAGGAACAATGTCAAGAGAAACCTCTGGAGGAGGCACCGGTGGTGAAGAAAACACCACCTGTGGCCGCCACTGGAGAAGGAGCCACTGGTGGAGGGGTAGCACGAGGCACAACAGATGTGGAAAATGGTGCACGCATAGCCAAGACCGAAGACACCAGCAAACTCGCACTACAAAGGCGAGTCTCAGTACGAATAGTTGCAAGGGCCTCAAACAAGATCACGAGGGTGGTGAGTGAGCAACTGGGCACGGAACTGCTCAAACTCAACCCAAAACGTGTCAAAAAGTCGTAGACGCAGCGAAACTCCAGTTGAGGGTACTAACGCTGACAGCATTGGCAAGTGCGGCAAACCTCTGGTCCAATAGAATCAAGCTGATGCCATACCGAGGATAGCTGTGCATAGAACTCATCCACGATAGAATCACTCTGCTGCAGCGACTGCTCCTGTCGCATTACAACAAGGTACAAAGAATCGCCAGCAGGCTCATAGCGGTCGTGAAAATGCGCCCACATCAACTATGCCGAATACAAAGCAACAACGTTGCCAATGAGATGTACCTTGATGCTAGCAACCAAAATAGTGGAGACACGATCATCCTCATCAATTCACATCTTGTAGGCAGTAAATTGAGTCTGAAAAAACTTCACAACATCATCATGATCATTAGGAGCCTTCTGTCGAGCATCATCATCAGCCTCCTTGGAAAGAACAGGCATAACAGGGGAGCAGGACGAGGCAAACAAAGTAGCTTGCCAGTGAGAAACTCCCAAAGTCGCTGACTACGTATGTGAAGGTGCATATGTAAAACCCAGTCGATAATTGAGACCATCGAAGATAACCGGGCAGTGAGGAACAATAACTGTGGCCGAAGAAAAACCAGAAGATGACATTTTTTCGGATTTAAATCCAGTTTTGAGATCCTTTGGAAATCCGATCGACGCACAGGGTTTTTCTTGCGGGTCACGGGCGATGCGGCTGAGGCGCTCCTAGGTGAGTGGCGGGCAAATCCGATCTTGCAGGCGTCGGCCAGGCGGCACCTTTAGGTCGTGTGGGTGTCGGCCGAGTGGCACCAGGAGGAGCGATGTCGGCGTTGGGCGTCGCACCATGAGGTCAGAGGCGTTGCGTCGCGTGCAAGCAGGCGCCGCGGAGGTGGTCGACGGGAAGCCGAGCGAGTGGGCCGGCCGAGGGCGGACAGCCGTGAGTAGCCGCATCGGGTGGCCGGCGAGTGGACGGGGTGTCGCGAAGGTGGCCATCAGAGCGGACGGTGGGTGGAGGAGCCGCGTCACAGAGGTGGCCGGTAGGGCAAACAAAGAAGCGGTCAACGGGAAGAGCTGGCCAACAAGGAGGTCTGTTGCAAGGCGAAGAGGCGGCCGACGGGAAGAGCCAACCAACAACGATGTGTTAGATGACACAAGTGCAACTTCGATGAAACACTAACCCTAACCTTGCTCTGATACCATGTTATGAATAGCACTTGTATTCATCGTGAGGTCAATAGTCTAGATTATATACATGTATAAGTGGGTACAAAAGGAAAGTCTATATAAGGCAATATGATATACTAACAATCTTTATACAAGGCAATATAGGATACTGTCTAGCAACAGAAACATGATAGATAATGATCCTTGCAAGTATTTGCTAGTGGTATGCTACTGGTATTGACGATTAATCTCTTTAATGACTTTCCTTTAGGAAAATATTTGCTCACAATAGAGCTTAATGAGCTTAATTTTTTCCTTGTTAAATTCGTTAACTAGTGATAGATTTTATGGTGTAAGAAGTGTTGCTTACCAGGCTCTCCTTATAATTTTTTTTCAGGTCTGTGTTTTATGTGGTTATGGAGGTGGAGCTATGACAAGGGCATTGAAAGCTCAGAATATTCTGAAAAGTTTGCTCAAAGGTTTCACAATTGCAGCAAGATCAGATAAATATATTCATCCATCAGGGAATGAAAGCAATGAATGTTCAAGTAATTTACATGGGGAAGATACCAAGCACGATTCATTGTATGCACCGAGATCAACAAGATTGAATACTGTATCTACAATAGATGTACAGAAGCCAAAGGATATTGCACACGTGGAGAACATTATCAGCAATTCCTCGACCACTAATCACAATTCTAGTTTACTTGGTCCACGAACGATGCAGTGGGTTCATGTGGTTTGTGGGTTGTGGACACCTGGTACAAAATACCCAAATGCCACCACAATGAGCGCTTTTGATCTATCGGGTGCTTCACCTGCCAAGAGAAATAGTGTGAGTTCCTTGCACACATATTCTAATGATGATTTATACGCATATTATAATGATGATTTATCGGAACAATCTTTTTCCACATGCAAGTTGAAAGCACATCCAATGCCAAATGCTAGCCTAGGCCATGAATTTCTTCTCATCTTTAGTTATGAAGTCACTCAAGAGTGCCTCCATGTTTTATAGGCTCTAACAAACTTATGAACTTTATCTTGCCTTGATTATTGCAAATTCTTTTGGTCAGCAGGCATGCTCAATGTGTAACAGAACTGGAGGCTCATTTATGGAGTGTCGAGATGTAAATTGTTCAGTGCTCTTTCATCCTTGGTGTGCACATCAGAGGGTATGACGTCTGCACATTTAATAAGCTTTTTGTAGGACAAGTGGACACCAGACATGTTCTAAAAACATGTATTTACTGCATGCTCAGAAGATATATTCCGCACTTTGGGCTACAACTTATCTTTTTCTACACTAGGTAAATTTGTGATGATATAGGATATGCCAGAATCCTTTACATGTCCTTCAGCCAATCTAAGAAAAAAGGGATGGCTTTTCACTAGATAATTTTCCGTGGAGGCTTTTTTTATCGTTACAGTCATGTGTTGTGTTTGCTCTAATATTAAGAAAAGGGTTATTTTTCCTTTTTCTTGCTGTATTTTTTATTTGGTTGTAAAATCGTATTTGGTTTCTTCTTTTTTGTGCGTGCGCGCATGTTGTTGATTGCGAAAAGAAAAAGATAATAAATGGAGATGCGGTGATGGATCACCATTCACAAGTCAATTAGCAGATCCATTTTAATGATCACATTTACTATTATGTTGGTGGAGCTTGTATTTTTTAAGTTCATTGTTGCTTGTGATATCTTGACAGGGTTTGTTGCAAAGCAAGCCAGAAGATGGGCGTAATGAAAACGTTGGTTTTGTTGGGAGATGCCTGGATCATGCTTGCCTTGATTATCCTAAGAAGGGATGCTTAACAAGCAATGAGCGGACATGTGCACGTACAGAGGTAATATTTTGGTTTAATTTTTCTGTTGTCCATTAATCAAAATCATTTATTATTTTGAAATAGGGTTTTAAAGGCCGAAATGGAGAAGATTGGTCTGGTGCTAATTACAAGAAACCTGAAGAAAATAGTGGTGAGTGCAGCGTTTCCCAAGAACAAATCAATGCTTGGCTACGCATAAATGGTTCAAAGTCTTGCATAAGAGGACAGGTAGCTCCTTTCAGTAATCTTTCACTACAGTACAGTTGGTTAGCTTCAATATAGTATATCGTCATGTATGCTGTAGAGAGACTTCATAATTTTCTGTATATTACCGGGTCAGCTGTTATGACAAACCCCTTTAATGTTTGATGTGTCTTTATTTTCATTTCCAGAAGGAATACATCCATTACAAGCAGTTAAAAGGGTGGAAGCATTTGGTAGTTTATAAATCTGGCATACATGGACTTGGTCTCTACACATCAGAGTTTATTCCGCGTGGTTCTATGGTAGTTTGTTAGTTTTTTTTCCTTTTTCTATATAAGAATTTAGCAAATAAAGACATTCATACAATTCTGCATCAAAGTATTTCAGGTTGTAGAGTATGTTGGTGAAATTGTTGGGCAGCGTGTCGCCGACAAAAGAGAGAGAGAGTACCAGTCTGGGAAACGACAACAGTATAAGAGTGCTTGTTATTTCTTCAAGATTGACAAGGAGCATATTATTGATGCCACCCAGAAGGGTGGGATTGCAAGATTCATCAACCATTCATGCCTGGTAGTAAATTATGCTCGTCCATGTCTTCCAATCCAGTTATAACTGAGTTTCTGACGCAGGCTTCTTTGTTGGATCAGCCAAACTGCGTTGCGAAAATAATCTCAGTCAGGAACGAGAAGAAGGTACTCCTTTTTTTACTATGTATATTTCTCGCGGAAGTTATCTTTTTGTATTGTAGATTATAGGCCAAAGGCAGCATCCGCTTTATTAGAGAGCTAAAGATGTCCTTCAGCACTACCAAAAGCAAAATAAAAAGAGCAAATACTGGAGGTAGCAGCTTTGTCAGGCAAGCAACAGCCTTAAATGCTAATTACTCTCCTTCAGTACCACCTAAAACACTAGAGCAAACATAACACTATACCTAAACAAACAATAGCTACAAGCTATATAAGTCTCGTGTGTTTGCAAAGTATGAATTTTGTTAGAAGTAACATATAGTCCTATTCCTTGTATGTTAGGGATAGAGTCATATTCCTATTTCTATTGCTTGCCCTCTTGTACATGTATATATATAGGCCCTTTGGCTTCATGATGAACACATGCGCTATTCATAACATGGTATCAGAGCAAGGATTTTAGGATTAAGGTTTTTCGGCGGCTTTCTCGTCGCCTCTACTCCTCTTCCCGTCGATCTTGCCTCGCCGTCTTATCCCCGCTGTTGTCCTCCTCTTCGGCAATCCTGGCCTGCTCACGACTCCACGCCAGCGACCGGTCGGACTCCTTCAGGTCGCTCGCCGCTGGCCATCTCCAAACCGCACTTCTTCGGATCCGCCGCCGCACTTCTTCGGACCCGCCGCCTTGGCCGCCGTCCACGCCGACTCTTCGGGCCGACCCGCCGCCTTGGCCGCCGTCCACACCGCCGACCCGCCGCCTTGGCCGCCGCACTTCTTCGGACCCGCCGCCTTGGCCGGCTGCTGTGGACGCACTTCTTCGGGCTCGCCGCCTTGGCCACCGTCCACACATCCTTGGCCGGCTGCTGTGGACGCACTTCTTCGGGCTCGCCGCCTTGGCCACGTCCACACCGCCGACCCGCCGCCGTCCACGCCGGCTCTTCGGGCCGACCCGCCGCCTTGGCCGCCGCGTCGACCTCCGGCGTCGCCGACCTCTGCGCCCCGCGACAGAGCCCGCCGGCTGCCGTGGACGCCTGAAGCCGGCGCCTGCCGCGCGTGGACGTCAGCCACGCCCGCCGAAGTGGTTCAAGTTTCCAGTTTTCACGTCCGTGAAGGCACTCCCGTGGGACTTGTTCACGTCCGTGGGGTCTCTCTTGGACGTTGCTGGTTCTCTTGATCTCAAACTTCAGTGCTAGTTTCAGATCCAAAAAAAAATGTCGTCATCTTCTGGTTCTTCAGGGACTGTTTCTGTTCCTCGTTGTCCAGTCCTTTTTTATGATCTCAATTATCGAGACTGGGTTCTTCATATGCGCCTTCACATGCGTGGTCAACGCCTGTGGGAGTTTCTTACCGGCGAACTTTTATGTCCGCCTCGTCCTGCTCCCCCTGCCATACCTGTTATTCCCAAGGAGGTCGATGATGCTGCTCGCCAGAAGATTACTGATGATTATGATGATGCTGTGGAGTCCTTTCAGACTCAGTTTTCTGCTTACAAGACATGGATCGATGAAGATGCTCGTGCCTCTGCTATTTTGGTTGCCAGCATGGAGGTTCATCTTACTGGTGATATTGTTGGTTTGTCTTCGGCACAGTTGATGTGGGCGCATCTTCGTGATCGTTATGGGCCAGCTGGAGACTCCCTGTACCTTCTTTGTTATGCGACATGAGCGATCGCTCACAGGTGATTCTACCGTGGATGAGTTCTATGCACAACTGTCTTCGGTGTGGCGTCGGCTTGATTCACTCGGGCCAGGAGGTTTGCCGGACTTGCAGTCTTTGTCGGCGTCGGCACTCATTTGGAGCTTCGCATTTACGACTTCACGACACGTCTTGGGCCGAGTTCGAGCGGTCGTGCTCACCGCTTGCTCGTCATCCTCGTGTGACTCTACTAGAGGCCCTTGCAGCTATTCGCACTGAGGAGACTCGTCTTCGTGGCGCGGGCCTGCTGGTGTCTTCCTTAGTTTTGGCAGCACCTCGCTCTACTCCTCCGACAGTGCCGCCTACTTCAGTTCCAGCCACTAAGGGGGGAGGCCTTCACTGCACCTACTGCAATAAGAACGGACATGTGGAGCTGTTTTGCTACAGAAAGAAGAAGGATCATGCTCGTCGAGGAGGACGCCCCTCTAAGGGCCCTGGCCTCTTAGGTGCCCCTCAGCCAGACTTAGTTGGTTCCGACTCTACTCAGAGATTTTTATGCTCTTTGGCCGCATGGTCGCCACTACACCGAGTTTCTTTGGATTACGCTACTCAGTCTTCTAGTGAGAAACCACCATCCTTCTCAGGTATCACACCATGCATCCTTGACTCTGGAGCTTCTTTTCATATGACATCTGATCCTTCGAGTCTTCATACTATTAGTCCTCTTGTTGCTCCTATCACTGTGCATACTGCAGATGGTACTTCCCTTCCTGTTGCAGGATGAGAAAATCTTTTGTCATCCTCTTTTCATGTTCCTGTTGTTTCTTATGTTCCCAAACTGACCATGCAGCTCATATCCGCTGGCCAGCTTACTGATCATGATTGTCGCGTTATTCTTGATTCTGACTCTTGTTGTGTTCAGGATCTCCGTGACGGCCCTAGTTGGGGTGGCCCTCGCCGCCGTGACTCTCGGCGTCTTTGGGAGCTTGATCGGCTTCATCTACCTTCCGCCGCTGCGGTCTCTCCGTTTCCTCCACCGCGTCAGCATCCGTTGCTTCTTCTACCGGGACTTTCGCTTAGTGGCATCACCGTTTGGGTCATCTTTGTGGCTCGCGTCTGTCTTCTTTAGTTCGTCGTGGTCTTTTAGGCTCTGTGTCTGGTGATGCCTCTTTACACTGTACGGGTTGTAAGCTTGGCAAACCTCTACAACTCCCTTACCATTCTAGTGAGTCTATCTCACAGCGTCCTTTTGATCTTGTTCATTCTGATGTTTGGGGTCCGGCTCCTTTTGTTTCCAAAGGGGGTCATCGGTATTATATTCTTTTTATAGATGATTTTTCTCGCCACACTTGGATATATTTTATGTCCTCTCGTAGTGAGGTTTTATCCATCTATAAGACTTTTGCCACCATGATTCACACTCAGTTTGATTCTCCCATTCGTGTTCTTAGTGCTGACTCGGCAGGGGAGTATCTGTCCGGAGCTCTTCGAGCTTTTCTTGCCACACAGGGCACTCTTTCTCAGTTTACTTGTCCTGGTGCTCATGCTCAGAATGGTGTGGCTGAGCGCAAGCATCGTCATCTTCTTGAGACAACTCGCGCTCTTATGCTTGCTTCCGATGTTCCACCTCACTTCTGGGCTGAGGCCGTTTCCACTGCTACCTACTTGACTAATATCCAACCTTCTTCTGCTCTGAAGGGTGGGATTCCAGTTGAGCGTCTTTGTGGCATGCCTCCAGATTATTCTGGACTTCGTCTTTTTAGGTGTGTGTGCTATGTTCTTCTTGCACCTCGTGAACGCACTGCCGTATCGCTCGATCTGTTGAGTGTGTTTTTACGGGATCTGATCTTGAGCATAAGGGATATCGTTGTTGGGATCCTGTTGGCCGACGGATACGGATCTCACGAGATGTCACTTTTGACGAGTCTCGTCCCTTCTACCCTCGTTCTTCTTCCTCTCCTACGACTTCTCTTGTTGAGCCACTGTCTTTTCTGACTTTTCCTGACACTCCAGTTGTCACTTTTCCTTCACGATCGGCGTCTCCTTTAGCGCCGATTTCTTCACCACCGTCCTCTCCTATACAGGGATCTTCAGATGTTGTTTCTCCCTATCCTCTCCACTACACTCGTCGTCCGCCAGCTGAGGACTCTTCTGATGTGCCATCTTCTTCTGATGAGCCATCTTCTTCAGTGTCTCCTCCTCGTTATGCTCTTCGCGATGGACAGTCTATTCGGCCTCCTGAGCGTTTTGCTTTTGTTGGTGCAGCTCTGGCCGAGCCGACTTCTTACCGTGATGCTGTTATTCATCAGGAATGGCAGCATGCGATGGCGGAGGAGATTGCTGCCCTTGAGCGCACTGGCACGTGGGATCTTGTTCCACTTCCTCCCCGTGTCCGTCCCATTACTTGTAAGTGGGTCTATAAGATTAAGACTCGCTCTGATGGTTCTCTTGAGCGCTACAAGGCTCGTCTTGTGGCGCGTGGTTTTCAGCAGGAGCATGGTCGTGATTATGATGAGACCTTTGCCCCTGTGGCTCACATGACCACTGTTCGCACTCTTCTTGCTGTTGCCTCTGTTCAAGAGTGGTCCATCTCTCAGCTTGATGTTAAGAATGCCTTTCTTAACGGTGAGCTGCATGAGGAGGTCTATATGCAGCCACCACCGGGGTATTCTGTTCCTGAGGGCATGGTTTGTCGGCTTAGTCGCTCTTTTTATGGGCTCAAGCAAGCCCCTCGTGCTTGGTTTGAGCGTTTTTCTTCTGTGATCACTGCCGCTGGTTTTTCTGCCAGTACTCATGATCTTGCGCTCTTTGTTCACACCTCTTCTCGTGGTCGGACTCTTCTCCTTCTGTATGTTGATGACATGATCATTACTGGCGATGATTCTCAGTATATTGCCTTTGTAAAATCCCGTCTCAATGAGCAGTTTCTCATGTTCGATCTTGGTCCTCTCCGATACTTTCTTGGAATTGAGGTTTCTTCCACCTCTGAGGGCTTTTTTTCTCTCCCAAGAGAAGTATATCTAGGATCTTCTTGATCGTGCCTCTCTCACTGATGAGCGTACAGCCGAGACTCCCATGGAGCTCAATGTTCACCTTCGATCTACTGATGGTGAACCTCTTGAGGATCCTACTCGCTATCGCCATCTTGTTGGGAGTCTTGTTTATCTTGGTGTCACTCGTCCTGACATTTCTCATCCAGTTCATATCCTGAGTCAGTTCATTTCTGCTCCCACTCAGCTCCACTATAGTCATCTTCTTCGTGTTCTACGATATCTTCGTGGAACCATCTCTCGCCGTCTTTTCTTTCCGCGCTCCAGCTCTTTACAGCTCCAGGCATACTCTGATGCTACATGGGCTAGTGATCACTCGATCGTCGGTCCCTTTACGCTTCGTGTTTTTCTTGGTGGTTCTCTCATTGCTTGGAAGATTAAGAAGCGCAGGCCAGCTGCTCGAAAGTCCGAGGCTGAGTTGCCATCTATGGCTCTTTTGACAGCAGAGGTTACGTGGCTACGGTGGTTGCTTGAGGATTTTGGTGTTTCTGTTTCTACACCGACTTCTCTTTTATCTGACAGTACATGGGCTATCAGCATTGCGCGAGATCCAGTAAAGCATGAACTCACCAAGCATATTGGTGTTGATGCTTCATATATGAGGTCACAGGTACAGGATAAGATTGTGGCTCTTCAGTATGTGCCTTCAGAGCTCCAGTTAGCAGATTTCTTCACGAAGACACAAATTAGAGCGTATCATAACTTCTTTCTCTCCAAACTCAGTGTTGTTGATCCACCATGAGTTTGAGGGGGGTGTTAGAGATATAGTCCTATTCCTTGTATGTTAGGGATAGAGTCCTATTCCTATTCCTATTGCTTGCCCTCTTATACATGTATATATATATAGGCCCTTTGGCCTCATGATGAACACATGCGCTTTTATAACAACCTGTTCATTACAAGGTACAGGTTCTTGCGAGTTTCGACTACTAGAGATCTAATGTGTTTTAATGCCGTCCAGGTGGTGTTCTTTGCGGAACGCCATATAAACCCAGGTGAGGAAATTACGTACGATTATCACTTCAACCGAGAAGATGACGGCCAAAGGATCCCTTGCTTTTGTAGATCAAAAGTCTGCAGGCGATATCTCAACTAGTTAGCTGTGTAGTGATACTTGCCTATTCAACTTTTTTTTTGCAAGCATGTGTATATAAACTGTAGTCAGACTTTCATCCATAGATGATACTGAATGATTGATTAATCAAGGGAACTGTGAGCTCCCCTCAATACAATAGTAAAACACAACTCGGGTCCAATATTACAATTGAACCTTGAGTACAATACCAGTAACCAGAAGATAAACGACATGGTACTTTCTAACGCAAAGGACCCCAATTACGTTCACTTGTATGGTTGTATCAGCTGTAACTGGGGTTACAGAAAGGGTTCTTGTCATCATAGAAATCACTGCTGAGGGCTGAGTAGATGATAGGTCAGCCTGAATCCTTGAAAGCTCCTCCTTTGGTCTTCTCCACCAAAACCTTCAGTACAAGTTCAAATATGAAGGCTCGATTGTGTTACACAAATTTCCTGAGTTCCTGCATGATTTGTTCAATGGCAATGCTATGCTTTGCATCTAAACATGGTGGAAAGAGCAACCGAATTACAATGCCTCTTCATTCAACAAATCGGAGGCAGAGTCATCAACCGTAGCCGTATGAAGCTTCTTCTTGGCCCTCTTTGCATCCGGGCCGGCGCCTCAAGCCAGCACCCACTGTAGGAAGACTGGCTGAGCGCACTCGGAGCGCTCGCCGCCGGCCGCGGCTTTCTCATTGCCACCACCACCTGCCTTCTTCCACTTCTTGAGCCCGTCGAACACCCAAGACCTCTTCTTCTGCTCTTCAAGGTTTCCTTCTCCTCGATGCCTTCCTCCACCGCAGGCTCTTTGTTCTCACCGCCGTTGTGGAACATTGCTGCCAGATGCCTCCTCTTCCCCTTCTCGCCTTCTCGGCCTTCCCGTAGGGCATCGCTTCCGACGGCGAGCTCTCGGCCATGAGGACTGGTGCGTTCTTGGTGTGGTTCTGGTCCACTTGAGCAAATGGAGGCCTCAATGTGCTGTTCGTGTCATGCTCCTCCTTGCCTCTGCTCTTCCATGGCGAAATGAAGGCCTTGTGCTTGGTCTTGTCCGAGGCCGCCGCGGCGGGCGGCGGATCCCGGAGGCCGATCTCCGACCACTCCTCCACGGACGACGAAGCTGGGGCTTCCACTCCGCCGCCGACGTCCGCGGCGGGGCACTCGATCACCGACTCCGAGCGCCGCGAGGCGCTGCACGAGGGGCTTCTTGGAGGAGTTGTACTCTGCCGCCCAGATGCACTTCGCGTACAAGAGCTCCTGCAATCGCACGAACGGACGCAGAATTCAATTTATTGCTTGGGGGTATATGAGATTCGAGAAAGAATGAAGATATCTCAAGGTTAGTTAGGTACCTCGAGGAAGAGGAGCTTGTCGCGGAGGATGGCGGGGCAAACGATCAAATGCCCCTCCAGGGAATATTCGATGATTTGCCCAAAAGTTGATACGTAATAGATCATTTGCTCCGTGTGTCTCACTGACAATGAGACACATGGGCAAAATGATCAATTGGCACATCAACTTTGAGGCAAATCATCAAATATTCTCTCGGATTGGGTGGGGATGAGGAGGGGAGAGAGAATAATTAAGATATTGTTTATATGTTTTTTTAATATAAGTTATATAAATATTAAAATAAATAAAAGGGTAAGTAATTAGTAATTATTATCTATTTTTTATTAATGTTTTAATATTTATACAATAGTATGAGATAAGAAGGATGTTTTAATATTTATACAATAGTATGAGATAAGAAGGATGGGAAAGGGAGGGGTTTTGTTTGGTCTTAGCCCAACCGTTGAGGTATGGAACTAGGAATAAGGATTCGGTGCAGTTCTGTGAAGATTGTAACCCGCGGGACCGTCCGATCAAAAATAAACGGTTTAGATTGACTAAAATATTGTACAGATTGTTTTTACTGTACAAAAACATTCTTCATGATACTGTAAGCAAAATATTGTTCATCCTATTTTTAACCGATCCGGATCATCCGATGCTTCGATCGGTTCGCGCTTATGAGGACTGATTAAATTGCAGTCCCCACAGGAACTGCACCAGATCCCGGTCCTGAAACTAGCCGTTGAGGGGTTGGATCACCGTTGAGGGGTTGGATCAAATGTGCAAAGGAAGTCCAAATGCAGTGGGTTCATACACATAGTTCAGACTAGCCGGGGTCTAGCTGCCATCGTGAATGAAAGAATAATTGATGATTTACTTTTATTTATTTATATAATTGATCATTTGCCTCACGATACTTTACTGACGTACAGACCTTGTGGGCACATGTCAGTAACATACATAAAATAAATGATCAATTGTACCAACTAAAATGAGACAAATGATTAATTCTCCCGCGAATGAAAGGTCGTCTTACTGTTGAATCGAGCTATGGGTTGGCAAGCCCTTCGTGACATCAGACAATCAGAACGGCAAGATTACACGGGATATGGTAGCCAAAGTAAATCACAAAACATAACTTATGGTAATTTAAAACCACCGCAAAGAAGCAATGGGAAAGGATCTCAATAGAGCCACCGTTCAGAATAGTCTGTAACGTATTCCACAAAGAAATGATGCTGTAATCAGATAGGAGCGCTCGGTGATTTCTCAAATGTAACAACAGTTTCGACGAGCACTGAGCCACTGACTCAACTGAAACCAACCACTTTCTTCAGCAATAGTAAGAGAAACTAGACAAGTAGACAGTCATAAGTTGATGAGGCATTTGATTATTTGCCACAAAGTTGATGGTAATTGAATCCTTGTCCTAATGATATGTGACCCTAGAGCTCAAATATCAGTGAGACAAGGACGTGGCAAATCATCAATTACCATCATCTTTGTAGCAAATAATCAATTATGCCTAAGTTGATAATGCACAAGGCGTGTGTAGGAGAGCATCTCTAAACACCACTTGCTGGAACCTATTCATCCTCAATTCTGGGGATAACATGATCGACAATAATGCTTATATCGGCAAGGCGCCTCTGCAAATGCAAACAGATGTTCAGAAATTTAGGGATACCGCACTGATAAAAGACATTAATAAGACCGATAATCAAATGGGAACACTGAAATATACAAAATATCTCATTCTAGTGATCATAAATGTTCAGCAAAGAGGCAACGCTGTAAAATATGTTCATCTTGTGTTTAACCTGTCCTATTGGCTTTGCTAGAAATTTACCATGGTAACCTATAAAGATAAGCCATAAGGGTAGATAACGTTCAACAGTCTTGTAGGACTACACACACACACCATTTCAGAAATAAAGTCAAGAACTTACTGTAGCTATAGTTGTATTAACAAGGATCGAAAGTATTGGCTACCCCCTTATTCTCTCTTTTAGGTCCATGAGAACAGAATAGGAAGACAAGGCCATATGTTCAGGGTCGCCAAATATCAACATGTTCTTGAGATTAATTAAGTTCATGCATTGAAAACACTCTTTTGATATTAAGGAGCCTGTGACTGCCAAACAGCTGTAGCTAGACTAAATTCGCTGATTCTACACTTAAGACTACTTGGGAGTTGGGAGCCTTATCATAACCACCCATGAGACTACATCAAATTTGGAAGTTCCTAGCCAGTGGATGGATTTCTGCAACAACAAAAAAAGCTCACCAAATGTGCAGGGCTTATTTCTTACCACTACTCACGGCTAATTATAATTCATGTCCTTGCTTTCGTACTATGAGAAAGTAGGTTCACCTCTCGCCATGGTTTCTCTCACGAGTTTTTTTTAGGTCCAGTAGTTTCAAGATGGTAAAATTTATGTTGTCTTTCATCTCACAAATCTGAACATATGTACGATGATTTTACCTGGTACTATGCGTGCAGGTCCTCAGCCTACTTCTCCACAAATGATTCCACAGTCATCAACCACCGGAGCAGCTCCATCCTTTCCTTATTCGCCATGTACTCGTGCAAGAACTCCGCGAGCTCATCATCCACCTCCCTCTCCTGCAAGAATTTCCTCACCGTCTCTCTCTCCTGAGGATCCAGTTTCCTGCTCCTCACAGTGACAGCACACAAACTTCACAAACCACAGAGATCGAAGTACAAAATCACAAAGCGCTAAACAAACAACAATCCGTACGTGAAGTCGCGTCCGCCACCGTTGCCAGCGCCGCAGGCACCCCTGAGGGTGAGGACGTGGCGGACGGTGAGGTCGTCGGGCCAGGCGGAGCAGATGAAGCCGAGGACGTGGTCCGCCCGAGAGACCTCGACGATGAGGCTGAGGTGGAGGCGCGGCCTGCGCTCGAGCGACTCGACACGGCGGAAGAGGGGCGCGTCGGGGGGCGGGACCGCAGCGCCGTCGAACATGGTGGCATCGACCTTGACCTCATCGGGCCCGCGGGCGGCGCGGAGGCGCACCCACTGCTCCCCCGGGCGGTCCTCCACGGCGAACGACTTGAAGCTCCTCGGCGGCTGCGAGAGCGGGAGGCGACGTGCCAAGGGCGTGTGACGCTTATGAATGATGTAGTAGTAAGGGGAACGGGGAGTGAGGGTACCGGGTAGGGAGGGCGGTGGTCGGAGATGTAGGAGATCTCGGAGCGCAGGAGGCGGAGGAGGCGGTCGTCGAGGGGGGAGCGAAGGGGCGCGACGGCGGTTGAGGAGGAAAATGCGGGGAATCTGTGGTTTGTGGAAGCCGCCGCGGCGGAGAGGGACAGCGCGCGGCGGAGCAGGGCGCACGCCATGCGTTCGAGGTTTTGCCTCTACAGCGCGCTACTTTTCTCTCGTGCGCTTCGGATCGGTGGAGGCGTTGTGTGCCGTGCGGCGCGAGCGTTATGATTTTTTTTTAGTTGCATAAATATTAAATATAAATGAATGGTAATCGAGGATTACTTATCCCTTTATTTATTTTAAGATTTATGTAACTTGTATTAGAAGGAAAAACATAGAAGCACTGCTCGTAAGGTATTTCCCCCTCGCATATTTCTTCTTGCAAATGCAAATAGAATTACAAAATTAACTCTCTCTCAGCAGCAGCTCTTAATACTACGTTTTATCTGTCCTACTAGTCAGCTAATAGTAGAGCCCAATTTATTGTAAATCTTGACCAGCTGATAGAAATACAAAGAGTATGTTTAGCTGTTTGTAGGGAACTTGAGCTGGCAACTGATACTTATTTTAATAGTCGGAGGTTGATGCCATGCCAACATCTTGGTCCAAATAGGGCAGTACAAAAGACAATAGCACAGAGGATGTTTTTTTTCTGATCAAGAGGACAGTTTTTTCTGAGTCAGATTGTATATGCAAATATATGTCTGCTTGTTTGCTCTTCTGCACATCCTTCTTATGCGTTTAACAATTTTTCCCTATACCCACTAAAAGGCTGCAATTGTCAAGCTTGAGCACAGGTTTCACTTTGCTTCAAGGAACGCCTACTTGGTCTTTCATTTGGTTTGCTTTCAACCATGCGCCATGACTTGTCTTATCTCTACTATTATAAAGCAGCAGTTGGTGGCAGTGGTGAGTTCTACCTACGTCATTAATTACCCTGCTTAATTGCCCTACGCAAAAAACGAAATGTTGCTTTAATTAGCCAGCTTTCACAAGAAACGAAGCGTTAAAGATAGATGTTTGATCTTGTGAAATAATTTTTTTATTTTTTAATCTTTATTTTTCGTTATCAATTTTGTTTTTCGTAGCAACGCACGGACATGTAACTAGTAACCTTACATGGCGTACCTTGACTGATCCATCACATGCCTCATCAAGGTCCATAAGAAGGCAGTTAGGGCATAATCTTCTATCCGCATTGAAATATACATACAAGATCGACAAAAGAGATTCACATCTCAGGCCAACAAAAGGATATGCATTTCTCTCAACTTCCTCTGTCCCCATTTTCATTATTTTGGGGCATAATCCTTTTATTGATCCCCCCTCCTCTTTTTGCTTGTTCCTCACAATCTTAGAGAAGTATACTTGTCATCTCAGCTTGCATTATTATTTTCTTACAAATATGCCGCTGTTGACTTCGCTGCAGGAGTTTGATGTTCGTGGTGCTGTGCCTTTGGGATTCTACAATGCTGCTCTCAATGTTGGCCTAGGAGCGGGTGTCATATTCTACCACTAGGAAGAGGATTTATGATTTTGTCTTCACCTGTGCCTGATAGATTTTACCTTGGAGGTCATTCTTCCCAAGTTTGCAGCTTCAGCTTGGGTGGATTATCATCCTTGTTGGGTTCCAGAACAAGAGGAGTTGGCCCAACATAACCACGAAGGCTTGTCCCTAGCGAATCTGATAATGGCTCTGCTGCCAGGGTATCGAACCATTTTCATGTATGTATGTATGTATGTATGTATGTATGTAGATATATATGTGTGTACGCGCGCGCTATTCTACCGCTACGTGTAGAATAGGCTATGCTACTCCCCAACCATGTTATACCATTTAACATGATCAACCGAGCCACTCCACTCAACGGAATAGTTCATAGCATCCTAACTAGTAAATAACTAATACAAGCTATTTCTAGTTTATACATGAATATTTCTTTATTTGATTTAATTATAACTTTCAAAATTTAAGAGTAATTTAGTGGTACCATCTACTACCTTCTAAGGAAGATAAAATTCTCATTCTTGGATGGGGTTTCAGTAATATGAAAATGCTGTTTTTTTAATTTTGTTTTTGATTCCATGTTGTTTTTCTTTTCATGAAATGTTGCTGAGGACACACACTTAGGTGTCTATGAATGAACTGTGAAGTCTTATGGGGGTGCTACTGATCAGATGTGTGACGAGAAGCTTTTCAGTCAGACATCTCACTTGCTAAAACTCCTCCCACCTAACCTTATTTATTTCACCCTAAGCATCAACCACTCATTTCAGTCGCTCATCAGTCCATAGAGATTTGATAAACGTCATTCGGATGTTTTTTTTTTTTGCTGAAATCACCCAAATCTAGGACCATTAAATCATTGTTGAGATTCAAAAGTATCGATTACATCCGATTCTATGATTTGATTTAACGGCCCGGTGATATCCGGGTGAAGTATCCAACGGTCCAAAATTTGAATGTTAGCTAAGACAAAAACATCCGGATAATACATATACACTCCCCGGTCCATAACCCATCAGAAGAGCACTATACCTACACAACCCTATCTATCTACACCACCACCTGTCGTCGCCCACATCCTCGATGAGAATGTCCCGAAGCTCCACCTCTCAGAGAGCTCTGCCTCCACTGGTGATGAGCCCCTGCGCTACTCCGCCTCTTGGGCTCAGATCCGGTTAGCGTGTAGCCCCACACGTCAGTGACCCAACGTTCAGAGAATCTCATCTCCTTGGTCTCTTCCTCCACCATATAGACGTAGCCTCCCCATATTAGGATGGCATGGTCCCCATCGGCCTACCCTACCTCAACAACCCCTTCCTCTTAGGGCTCCTCTCCCCGACGTTCTCATCCCCCTTACATGCACCTCCTTTGGGTCAGCTGTGCTCCACTGCTGCAGCCAACAGCGGCCTTCACGAAGTGGGATAATATCCCAGGCTCGTCGAAAGAATATGCAATAGCCCAAATCATCTCCTTGCCCGGTCAGACGCTGGCGCACCAACGACAAGGCATCGGGCCACTATATCCTCCTCCTCGTCTGGTATCATCTCCTCACCTTAGTATTGCTAACTCCTCCAATGGATTTTGTTGCATGTGTTTTCTTAATTTATTGCAGCAACCTTTCTCGATTATTGTAGGAAGTATTTCATTTTGTTGCCTCGTGTAATTGGAAAAATATTGTAGTAAGTGTTTTGTTGTATTTGTTTTATTGCACCACAGATTTCTTTGTTGGGAGCTATGATTTGTTGCAGCCCTTTGTAGCTACGGTTTATTGCCATTGAAGTAAGGTTTTGTTGCACGCTTAGTAATCATTGTTGTGCTCGCTATCATTTTTTGTTGCGGCCTTTTGTTGGTAGCTCGAATCGTTTATTTTGTATTTGTTGCATTCGGATTAAGATTTGTTGCAAACTTAGAAACCAAATTTTGTGTCTTTGTTGCAAACTTAGAAACCAGTTTTTTTTTTTTTTTTTACCGAATCAAATGGCTCAGAAGGATGAAGCCCAATTGCATGAAGTTGGGGAAAAGTAAAACAAAAAAACACCAAGCTCAATTTCATGAAGTTACGTTGGGGAAAAAACGTGGTCGGCAGGATTCGAACCTGCGCGGGCAGAGCCCACATGATTTCTAGTCATGCCCGATAACCACTCCGGCACGACCACCTCATGGTTCGTAAGTCACTATTTATTCTAAGTATACAGACATGTTACATCCTCCAACTCTTTCCAGGCATATTGCATCTGGACTCTGGAGACGGGCAACGTAGAAATCTGGACAAATTATAACTATATTAAGTTTCAGAGGTTTGAGAGCTCCTCAGACCCTCCACATCGTCTCCGTTTTCGAGCCGTCGGATGATCGAGATCATGCCACATCGCCCAAAACCGAACGAGAGCATAAAACAGCACCGCACGCCATTTTCTCGCCCGAGCGGGCGCCGTAGCGCAGCGGTAACGTCGCTGCTTCGCAACGCGGGCGTCGCGGGTTCGAGCCTCGCCCGTGTGTGCACTGCGCTTTTTCTTGTCGCGACGCGTGGCGGGGCTGCGAGGCCGCACACGTGCCGGCGGGTTTTTTTGCGAAAAAGTCCCTGCGAAATTGCGTACGGCTCCTTTTTTTTACAAAAAAGACCTCACCAGAAAAGTGGCTCGAAAAAACGCAAAAAAAATACTCAAAAAATTATGTTTTAGTCCATTTTGCCCATTTCGATCCGTTTTTATCAGAAAAACTTTTCCCCCCAAAGATATTGCTCCAGACAGCCCGAAAAAACGAAAAAAAAAACCTTAAAAGATCCGAAAAAAATTCGTTTTCCCCGCATTTTCTCGTTCATAAAAAGAGTTATATTTTCCCGCCTCAATTAACCGGTCGCGTGCGCGGCGTACGCCGCGCTGACCTTCCTAGTTGATGGAAGGATGTGGAGAGTTCCGCGTATGACTGCAAATCCATAGTATCATATCATAATCCAGCAAAATGAATTTCATGAAAATTAAACTGTGTTTAGATTCTCAAATATCAAATATCATATTGCTTTACGTGGTCCTTTTGAAATGGCCAGCCACTCCCAACTCATTCTATGTAACGAAAATTATTAGATGACCCTTCTTCATACTTGCTCATTTTTCTTGACAACACGTTTACCATGATTATTATTTAATAAAGCCAAGCTTCATTTGTGCTTGCTTCCAAGTCTACTCCACTGCAAAGGCACCACAGAAATATGAAGTGTACTAAAACAGCATACATGCAAATCTTGCATCGCAGTATGCAAGGAGGAGCCATTATCTGTGCCCATTATTGGTAGACATGTAGGCGCTCAATACACAATTCTCATTCCCCTTAGACGAGTAGCAAGTTCTAGATGTGCAGATCAACAGAATCCAAAATCAAGAACAAGAAAAGAAGAGGGTAAGGTAGGATTTCCACATCAATGTTGCAAAGGGAGTTAGTTTCCAACAGAACCCGACAAATGTTCAGCGTTGTTAGTTAGTACTAAGAACAAGAAGCAGCAAGACACCCAAGACAGAGGCGGAGGCGTCAGTGGGGCTGAAGCCTACGTACCCCGTTAGACCAGCACAAAAGACCTTCCGCGATGGCCCATGGTCCATATGGCCATACCACGAAACATTAAATGGTACGTTTTTCTCTTTTCATAATTACATACTTATATTGCATACAATTTAAATTTCAATTATTTTACAATATATCAATAGGCATAGTAGTTGATTTTAAATGTCTCTTTTTTAAACCTCCTCTTTTGGAACTTTCTGACCCGCCACTGCCCAAGAACTATCGAATCCTTAGCACAATCCCGCCCCAACTAGAGACATACGTAACAGAACGTAGCACCATCGCTTCGCTGGTAAGACGGTAACTGAACTTCATAGGCAGGAGCGAATTATCCTTATCCGCATGGACATGGGCGGATGATGATTAATTGATGAGGATGAATCTAGCCCTAGGAGAGAGAAAACTAACTGAATTGCTCTGGAAGGAAGAGGAGAGGAGAGGAGAGGAGAGGAATTGGATCTGGGGATGGGACTCGGATCCTCCGTCTTCTGCTGGAGCCACACTCTTCTTCCCAAAGAAGATGACTTCCGGCAGTGTACGCCTCAACGCTTTTTTTTATTGGAGATATACGAACTCAATGTGGATTCCGGTTTTTCCACGTCACTTTGACGGATTTGTCTGGTATTACAACAGCATAGGATGATAGGATTCCAGCGTGTTGTTGTCTTGTTGACCGCTCAGACGTGTTCCTGCTTAAACAATTCATTCAGGAGCGCTGCATTTTTGGGGGTGAGCTTCTTTAAAAACCCTTGGCCTCCGGGTCATACCAACCGTTGATCTATGATGTGACGATCGGCCACGGCGAGGATTATACTGGCCAGGCGGAAGCGCTGGGCCGTTCTACGGCTGCAACCAAAAGCTTCACGCCCTTGTAATGCACCCCGCACCACACGGCACGGCACTCGCGGGCGACGCGCGCGGAGCTCGTCTCCTCGGCCTTGACGTGCGGCACGGCACCGGGCCCGGAGGGCCCACGTATCGCTTTGTGCTCATGGGTCAAAATCTCATCAAAATTCGATGAAATTTTGAATTACAGACCCTCCCAAATTTTATAATCTCGGCGAAATTAAAAAATCTTACAAAATTTCAAAATGCTACAGTAACCTATAATTTCACCGAGATCTCGATAAAATTGACCAAAATTTGAATAAATGTTGACCGGATTGAATTATTCACGTCATTTCCCGTGTAGGACAATCGGTAGATTATAATTCTCGTGAAATAGAAAAAACTTTAAAAAAAATTCAAAGTGTGATAGTACCTAAAATTCCGCCGATCTCGGCTTTTTAGACCAAAATTTCGTCTATATGAACGGAGATCTCGGAAATTTCGTTTCAAAATTACCGGACTCAAATTTTATATTTTGATTTTTGTTTGAATTTTATCCAAAATATCGAGATTTTGCCGAAATTTTGTTTTTCGGAGAGTGTCAATATGAAACCCGAAAACGAAAATTCAAACCTGCTTGTGCCTTGACGCCTGCCTGCCCGCTCGAGTCGAACGAACGCAACGCCAGTTCACCCGAGACACTTGTGGACTTGCCCATCGCGCGCACAGCGCACCGTGATTTTGCTCCTCCACACGGTGCTAAAAACCGTGAAAGCACAACGCTCCAACCCGTGGCCTTTAATTCCGCCCGTCCACGTACGCCTCCACGGCAAACGCACGGAGCCGCACACCTGTGTGTGGCTCCATCCAGAAATCCGCACATGTACGCTTAGAGTGTGTTTAGTTCATAGGATGAGGTTAAATGGGATAAGATGATTCTGTACCATTTTGTTTCATTATTTTGGATGAATGAGATGGTTCAACATCTAGAGAGAATATTCCTCAAATTTATATCACTTGATTCAGGATAGGATGATTCTATTCAAGCAACTAAATGCATGACTTTTTTCTTGAACCATCTCACGCACCATTAATGCCCGTGATGAAACGCGTGTTTCTTGAATCGCGATCGTACTAGGAGAAGTGCTAGAAACATATGCTGCAACTTTCAAAGAAGACAAGACGAAAATAGTTGTTAGCATTATGGAGTTTTGCTTAGTAACATGAAGATACACTATACAATGTAAACAGTGTGATGCTTGAAATTAAGACATAATTTGATGATCTTGTGTAGCCTGGCACCATTCTGCCATGGTAAAAACAACCATGAAATGTCCAGGTTCCTCTGAAGCGGAAAATTGTTGTGCTTGCGGATCTCATCCATATAAGCGAAAAAAAAGGGATTGGTGTATTTGTATCTACCACTGGGAATACAGATAGATATATGTCATCTAGTAAGAGGCTCAAGCTGCACCTCCATTACACCAGGACTTGATTCTGAATTCTTGGATGTACTGTCAGGATGCAAAAGATCAACTGAATCATCTTCCTCACTCTTCCCTAATACCCAATGTCCTCTGAAGTTTCTGTCGCTGCCCCTTCGTTTGACCTCCTTATATTCCAAGGACAGCACTATAACTATAACTGAAAGCACCCACATCATCAAGGCCCAAGTGAGCCCCTCTACATTCTCACTATCATACCTATGGCCTAAGTGCTTCATTCCTGTGAAAAGCGCCACAATTCCAACAACAATTGCTGACCTGCCTGTGGTAACATGTAGGTACTCCCAGAGGACACGGTTCTGGGACGAAACCTCCCCGTTAGCTGGTCTCTTAGGCCGGAAATAAGCATTTAGTGGCTGAAGGCCTGCCAACAGTAGAGCCACTACACCAAATTTAACATGCACTGAACTGACATAAAAACCTCGGAGCTCGGCTGCAGCAAAAAGGACGCCGAGGAACATTATAGCAACTCCTGAATACTGCAGATAGACATGTATTTGGTACCACCCATCACCTTTCAAGCTCTTCAAATATCGGGCAGCCAATATTCCACCAGGAAGCAAGATGCCCCAGGCAACAAACATCATAAACCCATGAACAGCCAGAACGGGACGCAAGTCCTGTTCCGCCTCAGCCGAACCTCTCAACAATAGAACATGTATGGGGCGACTGCTTGTGACCGAGTGCATGTTGCTGTCCGTCAGGCCAGCTCTCGACCAGCTTGCACCCATGGCCCAAACAACTTTAAGGGGTGTGGTTGGATCAATAATATTCTTACATTCCACCGTTCCACTGCAAGAAGGTTTAAGCGGACGAGTAAACTCAAATGTAATAATGCCATTTTCTGATTTACACCTGGCATAGGTTAAATTCTCAGATGTGAGATGGATACCCATTGCACTCTTTCCATCAATCCAGTAACTTTTGACTCGCCCAATTCCATCATTGCCGACCCAGCCAACATAGGCAAAACTATTTACCATCCCACTCCCGAATCCAATAGCAAGATACCCGCTTTTCTTCTCGCCTCGAGCTGCTATAGATACATAATCAGGGGACAGAGTCCAAAACAGAGTAACCTGCTGATCATCCAAAACTACACTGTTATTGTACATGTCACTTAGGCCTCCATCAACCACTTGAACCTTCCATCCCATCTTTGGCTCGTACAACGACTGGTAGTAGACTAGATCGGGGGTATTCCGATCAGGCAGCCAAACCAGTTCTGTCGGGGTTGCTGGCACACCATGAGCATCAGGGCCACCAGCATAAATGACCTCGGTTTTATTCCGTAGAGTGGCATTTCCACCAATTGGGTCTGAAGTGATATACAGGGCCATGTCATGCCCAGCCTGCACTGAGAACATCACTGGCACACCCCTCTCGACCTTCAGCAGTGGCGCCTCCTTCTTGTTGATGTAAATCACCTTGTCAGGGTTTGGTGGGTTTGGGTAGCGCACTGCTGGAGCGGATGTCACCACCAGTGGAGTCTTCCCATCTGCAACGATCCTCTCCTGGTCCTCCTTGTTGTCCGCATCCAACGGTCCAAGGCAACTGTCCACCGCCTCCGACAAATTCACCCTCGCAAACCCAAAGGTTGTGTCTCTCGGGCCCCCATGGTTCTGCGGGAGGTACTGTGGCCGCAGTGTGTCCGGCGGCCGCAACTTCCCAATGGCCCAGACCACCGCCATCTCCTCCGCGGCACCCACTGGCACATCATACTTGACATCCTCACTGTCAAGTTTCCTCTGATACCTCACGAAAGACACCCCGTCCCGCCGGTGCCCGTACACCAGCCTGGAATCGCTCCTCCCTTCGTCATAAACCTTATCCGGGCATACGCCAGACAACGGCGAGCCGCTCTTCCCCAGCGTGCATTCACTGTAGTCCGTTATGTAGTAGTCCTCAGCAAATGGCATACCTTCCTCGGTGAAGCCGGTGACCACGACATCGGAGTGGACCATGGCGGGGGAGTTGGCCTTGGGGTCCGCCCACCCGAACGCCATGTAATACTCGGAGCCTACGGTCGCCTCGAGGCCGATCTCGACGGTGCCGGCGGAGGCGTTGAGCGTCCAGCGCAGGCGGTAGGTGTCGGAGAGGGGAAGGCAGTTGTCGAACATGGTGGGCGCGGGCGCAGGGAGCTGGGAATCGGTGGCGTTGGAGCCGAGGAGGAAGACGTAACCGAGGTCGGAGGAAGTGTCGGGGTCGAAGAGCGCGAGGAGGGGCGGGAGCGGGCGGGAGAAGGTAAGGCTGAGGGTGGCGTTGCGGAAGGTGGAGTTGAGCAGGAGCGGGGAGAAGGGGCGGCCTGCAGCGAGGTCGGGGAGGGACGCACCGTCGGCGGCCCAGAAGCGCGAGGAGGCGGAGGCGGCGAGGAGGTCGAAGCGGGTGAGCTGCAGCGCGCAGGAGCCGTCGGCCGAGAGGCGCACCGTGCCGCGGAGCTGGTGCTGCAGCATGGTGATGTCGGCCGAGAAGTTGGCCGTCAGGTTAGTGTGCGGGCACGCGGCCCGCGAGGCCGGGGGCGCCGCGAGCACCGCGACCGCGACGAGGGCGGAGCGGAGAGCAGAGGCCATGGCCTGACGACCAGGCAGCGCGGTGGTGGATCGAGGTCTGGAGCGGCCAGGTGGAGAGGGATCAGAAATTGGAGTTGGGTTTCGAGGTGGGGAGGGAGGCGCCGACTGGACGGCGAGATGATGCGGTGGGAAGGGCGGGGGCGGAGCGGTCTATGGGTATGGTTTGGCTGAGACCCACTTCGGCTTTGGGGGCTTGGTGGTGCGGCGTGGGGGGTGGGGTGGTGGCGACTGGTGCGGGTGGGAGGCTGGTAGGGAAGCACCAGGACGTGCCTGAAAAACCGTGAATTTTGTTGTGAAACAAGGACGAACATTGTACATCAAACAAAATGTAACCTTCCAAACAGCTAAAATAATTACAATAGCATAAATATTAACTTCCTTTCTTGGAAAGAGAATGGCGCTCAGCCGGTCACCCCACGTGGCAGCCCGCGTTTTTGCGAAAACCCCTCTCCGGTTCTTCGAAATTACGGATGGGTCCCTATGCGATTTTAAGCGTGTGGCCAAATAGGCCTGCGAGCATGGTCAGGCGGCGAAGGGACACGTGGTTGGGTGGCGGACAATTTTTTTATATTGATGTTTTTATGAACAGTGACAATAAAGACTCTAATTTTTCAATGAAATTAAACAAGTAATTTAGACAATTAGGGAATTTAATCTGTATGATTAATGTAGCATCATAATTTTTGCTCATTTGAATTTGTTTTAAATATTTTGGAATTTTCAGAATTTTATTGCTAACTAAAAGTTTAAAATGGATTTTCTATAAATAAAGAATATTTAATAAGATTAATGTTTAAGTGGTTTTTTTAAAAAATATGTTAATTGAGTTTTAAATGCTTCAAAGTATTTTACAGAATTTTCTTGGGTTTTTTAAATGTATTTGCTATTTATTTAAATCTATTTGTATTTTTGAAATTGAAATAAGGAATTTAAATTTTGGTTTTCATGCTGATAACGTGTTGTGAAACGTACCCGTTTACACGCACCAATCGACAGCACGCCAAGACAATCACACGAACAAGAACAGGATCACACACAGAAATATGGGGGCAAAGTTATCTCTTTATTAGATTGATTTTTTTGTACAAGCCAATGTTCAATATATAGTAGAAAAACTCATAGAGATAAATTTGAATTCACCCACAAATGGATATAGTCCTTCCATACTGGAACAGAGATTTTATCTATTTTACAACATTCCCCCTTGAGTGAATACCGCGTAATGCACATGTCTCATCAAAAACCCCTCCCAAAACCCATTAGGAAAAAAGGGATGGAGAAAAGAGTATTGCACTCGCACTCCGTGTTGCACTAGTTGTCTCATTAAAAACCTTCATGTAAGAAACTTTAGGAAAACTCACTAAGGAAAAAGAGTACAACTCATAATCTTCAAGATATAAAATATGATCTTCGGGATCATGCAAAAGGGGTTATGGTTCACAAATTTACTTCCCCTAAACTTTGCAAATCTCTAAGTCGTCTCATTCCAATGCCATTAATGCACCTTTGGAAAGTAGACTTTTGTAAAGATTTTGTGAATAAATATACTAGATTTTCACGTGACTTAGTTTTCATTATTTTTTCCTCACCATATTGCTCTTTACATAACCTATTTGCATTTGTGCAACACAAGTAGCATTATCCTCATTGATAATGGTGGGGGTATCGACGGTATTATGATCACATGACTTCTGTATATGGTTAATTACACGTCTCAGCAAAACACACTCACGTAAGACTTCATATAAAGATATAATCTATGAGTAGTTGGTAGGAGTAGCTACCAAAGTCTGCTTAAAAGACCACCAAAAAATAGATGTAGCACCGCAAAGAAACACAAAACCAGTCTGAAATTTTGCATTGTGGGTATCAGACAGATAGCCAGCTTCTGTATATCCCACCATGGTTAATTCTTAGAGCATATGAAGAGGGCAATTGCAACTGTGTTTTGCAAAGTGCCGTGATCTCATGTTGATCACCTCATGGCTAAAAGGATTAATTTTATGGACTCTTAGTTTATTAGCAAATGTGTTTTTGCAATGTGTTGATTTGGTTATTTGCAAATGTGTTTTACAAATAAGCGGAAGGTTATAGGTTTTGATCCTAGAGCATGTGAATAGGATTTACAATCGTGTTTTACAAGTTGACTTGATTTCGTATTGATCATCACATGGCTAAGAGGATTGAACTCATAGTTTCTTAGTTTATTTGCAAATGTGTTTTGCAAATAAGTTGGATTTTAATGTAATTCTTTGGAGCATGTAATTAACATTTGCAAATGTGTTTTGCAAAGTGTTGTGATCATGTGTTGATCCTCACATAGCTCAAATAATTATTCTTTGTTGATTTGAAAAAAAAAAGTTTATATGTGAAACTTGATTTTTTTGTCTAGGAGTCGAAGCTATCATAGGCTTAATGCCAGTAGTATCATAGGCTGGTAGTATGGCCTTATTAAAATCGGTACTACTGCTCGTTTGAGCGGTAGCTATTTTTTAGAGAATGTGTTTATTGGAAAATCAGCGAGCCTGACACTATCACTATGTTAAAGCCGTTACTACCGGAGGTCCTTAATTCTGCCCATGAGTGCAATAATTATTTTTCAAAAGAGGGTGTTTCTCTAAGTTTGCTTAGGCCGATGCTACCAGTGTGTTAGGCAGTAGTACCGCGTGGCATTAGTACTGTACTTTGAACGTCGGTAGTACCGAGGTACTGTACCCAACAGCTAGTACCCGGTTGGAATCCAGCCGTTGGGTCGGGACCAGTACTACCGGAATTTTGTCGCCAGTAGTACCAGATTTTCTGATTTTTCTAGAACTACCCCAAAACGGCTAGTTTTCTTTGTGTGTTAGGAAAGGAGGCCTTGGGGGCATTGCTGGTTGCTGCTCTCATTGTGAGTTTGTGGGGGAAAGTTTACATGTGTTGCATTCTCCTTATTGCTTCTTGAGCTAAGAGTGAGCCCTAATTACTTGTGTTACAATTAGGAGTGGGTTGAGAGCCTCACTGTGCATGTGTTGGACTTGAGGCGGATACTATTGCATGTGTTGCATTAGGTGATCACCATAGTACATGTGTTTTACTTGGTGAGGCTTAAACAGAAGGTTTGGCTTGTTACTCTTTGAGGTTGCTGCCTCCTAGATGGTGTAGAGTTTCGTGTGCAGGAATTTCTAAATAGAGGTTGTGAGAAGCCCGACAAAGTTTGTGAAGGTTGGAACTCGTCTACCTGAAGGGGTAAAGAAGCAACCACTAGTGGAATCGAGGCGATTGCTCATTGCAGAGCTTATCCATCGTATTTAGGCTTGCCTCAACATGAATTAAGGGAGACCGGCAAGTTTCTGAGACCACGGAAAAAAGTTTGGTGTGTCTCTTGTGCTCATTGACATTCTTGTAATTCTTATTCTTATTATTGCTTAATTGTATTTAGAATTGCAATTTATTGTGTAGAGACTTAATTAGTTAGTGCACTTAGTGAGTCTAGTTGATTTAAGCTTTGATTGTCAAAACCTCAGTTTATCACTTCCACATTATAATTTGTTAAGGTTTTGACATAAGGAAAAGTAGACGATTAGCTTTTATTCGTAGTTATCGTAGAGATTTTTTTTTAAAAAAAAAAACTACCTATTTACCCCTCTCTAATCGACATCCTCGACCCTACAAACATGATCATATTGGTTAGAAAGATAGAAATAGTTTTAAAAAGTGGCACATAAAGAAGACAAAAATATATCTAGAAAAACTTTGAGACAAATCCCTAAATGGATGTTGTCGACGATTGGGGAACAGGCCCCCGCCGAGCTTACTTGTTGGTGGAGGGACCAACTGTGACCCCTTCTTACGTGAGGGATTACTCGAAGAATGGCTCACCAGATTCCAACGAATGTGGACACGTTAGATTTACTCCTGGTTCGGGCCTCTCGAGAAAGAGATAATAGCCCTACTCGGCTCTCGTTTACTCTTGCAATGTGTCTGAGTTTTACAGTCTGTGTGCTGCTACTGTTGTTGTTATCTGTCCCCCTCACGATGGGGACCCTTTTATAGTTTACAAAGGATCGAACTCCATGACCCCACTACCGCGACGTTTGGACCTCGCCCAAGCGTGGCAACCGGTGGATCCTATCTTTCCGCCACGCTCCCACGGGAAGCGTAGCGGGCCCAGCGGAAGTTACGCTCGGGTGGTTATTCCTACCGACCGAGACCTCGTAAGGTCGGCCGATGACCACACCGAGCTTGGACATCTTACCGAGCTCGAGCTCGGAATCGATCGAGTACGTGGCATTCTCGGTCCCACCGAGCCCGAGCTCGAATCGCCGAATGCGTAGCCTTCCAAGCTCTGATTTAGACAATCCCAGGGTAACGACCTCCTGGTGGCTCGGGCGGGAGCGAGCTTGGTCGTTGGTGGCATCCGAGGTAATTTATGGAAATTACCCGACCCCCCGACAGATGTGTATGATTTGTAGGGGGGAAATAGCACTTAATCTCCACGTACCCCCTTTTATCACACTATAGCGAAAGAGAGATAAATCAAATAAATGTCATCCTCATGTTTGTTTTGGAAAGTGAGGAGACCATTTCTCCTTGGCACGTAAATCAAGAAGACATTAAAATAACTATATTACTTTTAATTATTACCATTAAATACAATACTTAATGCATGTATGTAGAGAATAATAAAGATGAATATTTATTAGGGGTATAGAGGGAACATCACATTAATTTTGTATTAAATACGCGCTATATTTATGGAAAAGTCTATTAAAAAAATAAGCCTTATAAATTTGGACGGGAAGATTATTTTTTTAATAGTTTTGTATAAAATATAGGATGTATTTTATATTTTAGTGCAAATTAATACGAAGTTCCCCATTATACCCTTAATAAATATTTAAATTATTTAATATTCTCTACATGCATACATTGAATATAGTGCTTAGAGATATTATCTCATGTTACAAATAATTATCGTTTTGGACACATGTGTAGTTAATTTTTTGAAACTTTGATTGCAATATTTTTTAAAATATTTTGGATACATGAAAAATCGTATATGTAGATTTGTCTCGAAAAATATTTTCATAATATTATAATTTTATTGAGTTTTATAAATATATTATAATAGACATTAGCGATTAAATATGTATTTTAGAGACCATATTGATGTCTAAAATAATAATTGTTTATAACAGAAGAGAATAATAATTAGAGACCGTGTAATTATTTTTAGTATACACATCATGAAAGAATAAGCCATGTAAACTTCAAGGACGGAATTATCCCTTCATTATATTCCGGAGGTTTTGAGAGCTCTGAGAGCATCCACGTCGCGCCCGTTTTCGGACCGTCCGACGGCTGGGATCACACCACGGCGCCCCACACCGAACGAAAGCTTAAAATGAAACCGTGCGCCGTTTCCTCGCGCAAGCAGGCCGCGTAAAGCAGCAGTCAAGGATTGAAATTTTGGACCAAAATCCAAAATCTCAGCCGAGATTTCAGATTCCGGACCCCTCCGAGATTCAAAATCCCGGAAAATTCAAAAAAATCAAAAAAAAAAAATCAAATTTCAAATTTCTCGGTGAGATCTCGGGTATCTCGGGCGAGATCTCGAGTGTTTTTGCCGGATTTTGATTTTTGTGTACTGTATTTGATTGTATTTAGGGTCAAGATCATCCACAAAAAATTTCTAAAATTTTTGATGTGTTTTTGACCATTTTTTGGTCGGTTCAATTTGTCGGTTTGCACTGTCCGAATTTTTTAAAATTTCTCAAGATTGATCATCATCTGAAAATTTTATGGGAATATTATGGATGTGTTAGGACCATTCAAAAAAAATTCAAAATTTTCTAAAGTGGTTTGAACTATTTTTCAATATGTAGTATGTTGTGTTGCCCCAATTAAGTTACATTATGGCTTCTATGTATGGAATAAATATTTCTCTATAATACATAGGATGATAGGAACATATATAAAACTTTTCAAATGACTTGAAGTTCATTTGTTACATGTGAAAAATCAAAAATTGATTTTACATATGGTTTTTATGACAACTTTACCACTGTTAGATTTTTTTAAAAATTACTCATGCTTGATCATCATCTCAAATTTTTATGGAAACATTAGTTATGTGTTAGGACCATTCAAAGAAAATTCAAAATTTTTTGACATGTTTTGGACCATTTTTTGGTCGATTCAACTTGGACCAAGATCTCGGTGATTTCGGCCGAGATCTCGGATTTCCCGGTTAAAAAAAAAACGGATTTGAAATTTGGTTTTTGTATTTCGTCTGGATTTTGTCCGAAATTTCCGAATCTCGCAGAGATTTCGGATTTCGGTGACCTCTGAAATTTTACTCAAAACGAGATTTGAATCCTTGGCAGCGGTAACGCCATTGCTTGCGTCGCGGCTAGCGCGAGTTCGACTCCGTAGCGCTGATCGTCTTTTCCGCTGACGCATGGCGGCGTAACGCAGCGTGGGCGACGGCGTGGTTTTTTTTGCCAAAAAGCCCCTGCGAGTTTTAAAAAATGCGTGACTCCTACTTTTTGCGAAAACCCCCTCCTTGCCGGAAAATCAGTCCGAAAAACGCAAAAAAGCCTCCAAAAATCCGAAAAAATACGTTTTGGTCTATTTTTTCGTTCCGATCCATTTTTTCCTAGGAAAACTTTTTTTATTAAAAAATATCGCTACGAAAGGCCGAAAAAACGCAAAACAGCCTCCAAAAATCTGAAAAAATACGTTTTTATCCGTTTTTCCGTTCCTAAAAAAATTACATTTTTCTGCATCAGTTAACCGGTTGCGTGTGCGGTATGCGTCGCGCTGACCTTCCTAGTGCTTCTTACAATAAGTAACCAATAAAGCTCTCACCTTCCTTTTAAAAAAGCACCAATGCAAATCAGCAAATGTGCCAAACAATATACCACCATCGCCGGGTCAAAAGAACACCACCCACGAGGTCAAATCAAACAAACCAACCGGCACCTGGAACGCAATTACACGCTTTCACGGGGGTCCAAACCGCAAAAGGCTAGTATGCAATAAAACCCCGGTAAGATCCACCCAATCCATCGTCACCCGGAGCTTGCTCTTTCGATGCGCGGGTAGTCGTTGCCGTCTCGTCTCCACCACCGCCTCCTCCCCTCGCCCGCCACACCGAGCCACCCACCACCCCCCATCTCGGATCCCAAGCCCTGTGCACGCAGGCCTCCCCCGCCGCCTCATCTATGCGGGCGCCGGCGATGCTCCGGTGGGCCGCGGCCACGGCGGCTCTTGTGGTTCTGCTCGCAGCCGCGCCGGCCGCCGGTTTCTACCTCCCTGGCGTCACCCCGACCGACTTTGGGAAGGTTCGATCCCCTCCTATCCCCTTTATGGACCTGGGAATGATCGTGTTCGTGCTCGGGTTGGATCGGTCAACGGGTTGGCGATTCCTTGGTTGGGATCCGCAGATCTAGCTCTAGGTTTTGAGTTTCGTATGTTGATTCCTCCTATCCATTCGTGTAATCCGATCAGTTTCGGTGCGGTGCTACGGGAGTTGGATATGTTTGAGCACGGGATTCGCATGGTTGCACCTTAATTCGCGCCTTTTCTCCCCCCTTCTCGTTTGCTGCGTGCTTTGTTCTGATCTGGAATAAACTCATTAGATTTCGATGTTATCATAAATTGGTGACTGTCTGCTAAAGTCAACGCATGCGATGTGTTGTTTCTACTATTTCACGTAATTTTAAGCTGCTGTCTCAAGTAAGCATCTTAAGGATGGTCCTTGATCTAAAGGTTTTGTCTAAGCTCTCCGCTGTACTGCAAAATACTTGAATTATCAGTGTATCGTCTCCTAGTTTAGGGGTCACGTTATGTATTAGTATCCCTTGTTGAGGATCATTCATGTTACATGAATTACATTTAGAATGTTATGTGCATGACCAAGTTCTTATAGTATTGGTGGTTAAGACACAGAATAGATGATTGATTGAATTTGTATACATGGTGATGATAGGGTTTGGTTGGAACAACGAGCAGTGTCATATGAGGAACGCTAACCACCTGTTATAAACCATAGCCTCCTAATAAAAGATCCAAAGAGCTACCAATAAATTGTCAGGATACATGGATCGTTGGAAGTTGTTGCTGCTAAGCAAATATATTGGATCAATTCTTAGTTTGATCCACAGTTTGGGTTCAATCAACTGATTAAGTGGAGTGACCATCCCTGATCTCTGTAAAACCCCAATTCACAGTAATTACATATGCACTAAAAGCACTTGTTTTTAAAGGGTTATACTTCTTAAAAGGCCACTGCCATCTATATAAATGATCTGAACTGTAATTTTTGTTTGCCATTTATTTTTCATAATATTTTTTTTTAGTGTTTGGTGTACCTAGGTTTAGTGGTTATTCCAGCTTATGTGATTTTGACTATGGAAGTAGATGCTCAACAAAGCTAATATAGCATAGTACATAAAAACATAGATTCTAAAACCGTACTGGTGAGTGAACTGGTCACACATTGGTTAACTTCTTCAGCAAGCAGTGTACTGATTGGACCAGCAGCTCAATAAAGATTATTTTAATATTTATTGTTCAACTAAACAAATAATACATCCTACCTCAGTGGGTGGGATACTCCTTGGGAAAGCTGAGTTCAGGGCACGACTCCAGCTTCCCAAAAACCTGGATTATGATATTTATTTTTACTGGTTCTTTTCCAAAGAATAGTCAATTGTTAAATAGGTACCACCGTACCAGACCTGGCTCAGATTCCTGTTTTTGCACTTGTAATTTGATCTATATCTGAAACGCTGCATCTGATACTCCTAAATGTTATCTGTAACAAAGTAATTGTTTATGGCACTATAGCATTTTATTTGCTGCTAAAATTGCCCAAAAACTGTTTTCCCTGTTTGTCTACAGGGGCATCCACTTTTGGTGAAGGTAAATAAGCTGACATCAATAAAGACTCAGCTCCCCTACACGTATTACTCCCTTCCTTTCTGTAAGCCAAGTACCATAGTCGACAGCGCTGAAAATCTTGGTGAGGTTCTTCGTGGTGATCGCATTGAGAACTCTCCCTATGTGGTTAGTATCGGGTAACAGATTAATTGAGGTTTATGTCCTTGGGTAATGTGCCTAATTTTGTGTTTATCATCCTCTTTGTCTGAGCTATAGTTTCAAATGAGAGAGCCCAAGATGTGCCAAATCGTTTGCAAAACTACTGTTACTGAGAAAGAAGCAAAGGAGCTCAAGGAAAAGATAGAGGATGAATATCGTGTGAACATGTAAGGACCATATAGGTAACTTGCACATCAGTTCACATAGTAATTTTCCAAAGTGACAAGATTTGCTTTACAGGATTCTTGACAATCTCCCACTAGTTGTTCCCGTTACATCACAAGATAAGAACACTGTCGCTTATCAAGGTGGATATCATGTTGGTGTCAAGGGTCAGTATGCTGGAGTAAGTTTGTGTGTTCAATTGATACTTACCCTTGTCTTTACACATATGATCTAGACTAACGAATTTTCATGTACAAATGTATTTTCAGAGCAACGATGAGAAATACTTCATCCACAACCATTTGTCATTTATAGTGAAACATCACAGTGGTGATGATTCAGAACTATCTAGGATAGTGGGATTTGCAGTCAAACCATACAGGTTTTCTTTCAACTTTGCTTGTTGGTATTTTATTGTCACATGCTTTATGAAATGGACCTAATTTATGTGTTCATGGATATATTTTCCTGCCAGCGTCAAGCATCAGTTCGATGGGAAATGGAATGATGCAAACACTCGTTTGAGCACATGTGATCCGCATGCTAACAAGTTTGTAACAAGTTCTGAATCTCCTCAGGAGGTTGAAGCTGGCAAAGATATCATATTCACCTATGATGTTCACTTTGAGGTATTAGTTTTCCTTTTGTTTTCACCTATAGCATGATCGCTTTCTACTCTTTGAATGTTAGATCTGCTTCAATAATGATTTTCATGGAATCTTATGTTACTTTTGCAGGAGAGTGATATTAAGTGGGCTTCCCGCTGGGACACCTATCTGTTGATGACTGATGATCAGATTCATTGGTTTTCTATTGTTAACTCTCTCATGATCGTGCTTTTCCTATCTGGTATGGTGGCCATGATAATGCTTCGCACTCTGTATAGAGATATATCTAGGTACAACCAGCTTGAAACTCAAGAAGAAGCACAAGAGGAAACCGGCTGGAAGCTTGTTCATGGAGATGTGTTCCGTCCTCCAACCAATTCTGACCTACTATGTGTTTATGTTGGAACCGGTGTCCAATTCTTCGGCATGCTGCTAGTTACGATGATTTTTGCTGTTCTGGGTTTCCTTTCTCCATCAAACCGGGGAGGATTGATGACTGCAATGCTTCTCATCTGGGTTTTGATGGGGTTGCTTGCTGGCTATTCTTCTTCACGTCTCTACAAGATGTTCAAGGGTTCTGAGTGGAAGAAGATAACCCTGCGCACGGCTTTCCTATTTCCAGGAATTGCTTTTGTTATTTTCTTCATCTTGAATGCTCTTGTATGGGGGGAGAAATCATCTGGTGCCGTTCCTTTCACCACTATGTTTGCCCTGGTCCTCCTTTGGTTTGGTATCTCGGTGCCCCTCGTGTTTGTTGGGAGCTATCTTGGGTTCAAGAGACCTGCCATGGAGCCTCCAGTGAAAACTAACAAGATTCCACGTCAGATCCCTGAGCAAGCTTGGTACATGAATCCAGCCTTCACCATCCTGATTGGTGGCATTCTTCCATTTGGAGCGGTTTTCATTGAGCTCTTCTTCATCCTGACCTCAATCTGGCTGCACCAGTTCTATTACATCTTTGGCTTCCTCTTCCTCGTGTTCCTTATCCTCATCATCACCTGTGGTGAAATCACAATCGTGCTCTGCTATTTCCAACTGTGCAGCGAGGACTACATGTGGTGGTGGAGGTCTTACCTCACCTCAGGATCCTCTGCACTTTATCTCTTCTCGTATGCTGCTTTCTACTTCTTCACGAAGCTGCAGATTACTAAGCTGGTGTCTGGCATCCTGTACTTCGGGTACATGCTGCTTGCCTCCTTCACGTTCTTCGTGCTCACTGGTACAATTGGCTTCTGCGCCTGCTTCTGGTTCACAAGGTTGATTTACTCATCTGTGAAGATTGATTAGCTGCCAACACGGCAGAGTATAGCATATGTTTTCAGCTTATGAGTCGTGAGAACTGTATGATTAATGTGAGGTGGGGATCATTCCCCTGTTTTCTCAGGTTTTTCAGGAAAGTTACTTATTAGGATTAGGTTATGAACGAGTTATGTTTACATCTTAGTGATTAAGAGTTACAAAGGTAGAACACATTGTGATGGAGTTTTCTTTTTGCAAATTTTTATGGACCGGTGTATAAATTCAATTGATTATGACCGGTATGCTTCTACTGGGTCAGTTACTGGTAAGGTTCCAGTACCAGGATGAAAAAAAAACCCTGATAGCAACAATGTAATCACTGTGTTGTAGAATAAATGGTGTCCCTTTTGCTTCCTAGCTTGTCTTTCCATCAATGGGCGTGTTGGTGTGCTTAGGTGTTTGGCTCATAATTTTATCACGAATTATTACGCTAGCTTCCGAAGTTTGCTGGGGGGTATCAACATGAAAATGCTCCAGCATTCGTGGCATGTTTTCATCATGAGTGTTGGCATGCATGAAGGCCCAAGGGGACATCAAATCTTGTAGTGGCGTTATTTGTCAGGCAGGAGACGACCATTGAATGGAGCAACTTGCCACAGTTGCTTTCACTTTTTGGCTGTCTTGTGTATACTGGATGCATGATCTCGACGCACGTCGTGCCAACCGCCACACGTCTAGTTGTAAAAATCGCAGGAAGTTTTGGGAGATTTTGCTTTCCCAAACATTGAACTAATATGTAATTTTGTTTTCCCAAAAATTAAACTAATATGTAATTTTGAAAAGCTTTGAGTGGCTTTTTAGCAAAGACACGTGCGTCCATCGTAAAAAAATGGACTAATATGTTTCCACAAAAAAAAAATAAACTAAGGGGTTTCAGGGCTGGATAAAAAAAATGGACTAATATATAATTTCAAAAAGTTTTAGGCACCTTTCAAAAATATGCATGCCAAAAAACATTTTTCAGAATAAATTCAGAGGATCTGCTGTAAAAAAAATGGAGTAATATGTTTTTGCAAAAAAAAACTCAGTTGTTTCAGTGCTTGACCCCAAAAAATGGACTAATATATATTTTCAGAAATATTGAGACATCTTTTTAAAAAAACGCATGCCAAAAAAAATAATTTTCAGAACTTTCGAGGATCTTTCCATAAAAAGGATTAATATGTAATTCTGACGAATTTGGGTGCGGTTTTCACAAAGGAACGCATGCAACGTGTCAGCCGAGCAAAAAATGCTCGACCGCACGGACACGACCACGGGCGGGATTCAAAACCTTGACCGGTGAGCTGGAGGCGAGGCGAGCTACCATTGCACCACGCGTGTTTAGCGTTGTGAACGCTAAACACGCTAAATTATTGAAAGTGTACCAATGGAGTTTTCAAAGCGTTGACACGAAGCGCTGCGGAGCGAGTACGTCGCTCCGAAATGGTGTGGAGGGCACAAGCGATGTGGAATCCTTTCGGATTTAATATACGGAACACTAAATGTGTATGTTACTAAGGCCCCGTTTGGTACGGTTCCAGATTCTTAGTAGAAACGTTTCAGGTAGAATCAGAATCACTTTCTGCAAATCATTTGGTACGGTTCCTGATTCTAGTAGAAACTAGTAGAAACGGGGTTGAAGGCGATTCAACCCCGGTGTGGAAAAAGAAGAAACGTTCCGAGTTTTAACCCGTTTGGCTGGGTTTCTTCCAGATTCTAGTAGAAACGCCTCGGTTCCAAGTTGCCAAACGGGGTCTAAATGTGTATGTATGGCGCCACGCCACGCAAGGGCAATGGGGGCATGCGCTTGCCCCGTGATCGGACGGCTGCTCTCCTTGAAGACTCAACCACATCCACCTAATTAGCAGATTTTTTTTAACTGTTAGCATCACTATTTTTTCTTCACAAAGTACCAAACATAAGTACCCTCATCATTCTTAAATTACAATAAACAACGCCACACATAGAATCTTGTAACATTTGTGCTGCCTTTCGATTCAACCAAGGTAAGATTAGGGAAATATCTGAATGTCCTATAGTATAACAAAGCATGCAAGAGTTATTTTTTAAGAGAGATGTTTTTATGCTTCTTTCTAATAGTTATACAAATATTACAACATAAATAAAAGGTGGATAGTGATTACTTAACTCTTTGCTTGCTTCAAAATTTATGTAATTAGGTAAAGCATAGAAACTCTGCTTTTTTTTTTTAATCGTCTTGGGTATGTTTGTCATGAGAGAGATTGGCAACACAAGGTAACACATCGTCCACCTAGTCTCGCACACTAGGCATGGAAAGAATTATTTTCAAAAACAAGTACTCATAGGTGCCATTGGAGGAATTGTTTGGTGAAAACTTGGGAATCGATACATAAGTAGAGTTAGCACAGGAGCAGTTCCATCAAGGGGTATGGAAATTTACAAAGTGAAAGCTAGGGATGGGAATCACACTCACCGTGTATGCAACTGCATCAGTGAAAGCAGTGGAATGTGCAAACTTCTCAATGACATATTAGCACTTAACTGACAGAAACAAGCATATATATGTCAACTTAAGTGCAGTAGATGGAGGTGGAGGCAGTGAGGAGGAGAGGCTTCCGGTCATATTCATCAGCTAGCTGGCCCATTAGAGTTAATCCTATTGTCCTGAAAATCCCTCCCACATGCAAGTACTCAACCAAATAATGAACAAATTAAAAGAAGCTTTCGCTTTCTTTGATAGTAGCTCTGGTTTTCTTTAAAAAATAATGATTATCAAGATAAAAAAGAAATCATTTTCAGTATTTACTTGTGCACTGAATCTGTTTTCTTCAATCCACACTTAAATTCTTTATCCTCGATTAAAAAAAAAAAAAACAAATCCTAACGTTAATGAGAACTATATCTGAAATTGCAAGAGCAAATAGCACACTTTGCTTCTGAAATGCAGTGGCATCCTAAAATGAGGCAAAAACACAGATATGCCAAAAGAATGTGTACCCACAAACCTCTTTACAGCAATATGTCTAATAAGACTCATCCACACGTCATGGTCACGTTGCTTCAACTCATGTTCATTTTTGTTCATTTTAGAAATAAGTAGTAAGCAAGAAGATTAAGTTTATTTTTATTCATTGGAGGATGAACATTTACATTTCTAACATGAAGACAGGAAAGTCAAAAGAAATGACTATGCAATGTTCAAGCGATATTTGTAAACCAAAATTTGCAAGCTTGAGCTGTTCAGAGATAATACCATCACTGCAGGAGGAAAGAAAGTAGTAAGTAATGGTAGCTGAGCCTGACTGTAAGAATTTCAGGTAACACAGCACAAAAGGCAAAAGAAAACAACCTTATGTTAATATCAAGTATCACTTCTTAAACTTGTCTTATTAGATGATTCAAGTTCTAAATTCTGTGTGCTGGGACTAAAAATTGGAAGAAAGAACAAAAAAGTTATACAATATTATATATTTTTTTATCTGAGCTAGGTCTAACTGCCAGTGTTTGGTGATTGTTATGTGAAACCATATCAGATAATTTGAACAACTATAGTTACCAAGTCTACAAAGTGCATTTCCAACAACTCTCTACCAGTGCACATTGGTCCTCCAAAAGTTTTGCTAAAAGCTACTGAATAGGCAAATTGAATTGTGTAAGGAAACATGCCTCTCTTCTTTCTCTTCCATCAGTCCCCTGCAAATCCAATACAACAGTACAGGGCTCAACACCAATGAAGTGTATTGCCCAGACACCTTTAGTAGTTTGGTTCCTAACAATAAAAATAGAACATCAACATTATTTTCCCTAAACATAAATCAGACTTTAATAGTGTATGCTACATTTGAGATGCAATTTCATGATAAGAGAAGGGGAAAGCGGACAAGTGGACATACAAAATGGCAAGCAAAGAAAGAGATAGCTGCTCTATTATTTAATCACAAGTAAATAAAATAAACAGCATGATGCACAAATTTATAATCATGTGGGGGAAGGAAACGATAATATCTTCCCCTAAATGCATCGAACTCCCTAAATTTAGTACCGAGGAGTTGGTTCAACAATGTACTGTTTCCTGCTCGAAAGAAAAAGTACGATGAAAATAAATTTCTACAAACTATGTATTGTCTATTTGTAAAAAAGAGCAGAAAGTCCACATATCAGCCAAGAATACATGTTTCAGTTCAGTGTCAGGCTATCAGCCAAATGCTAAAAATAACATTGTATACTGAATATCAGGAAAGACAAACAGGTAACCTCTAAGAAAAGAGAGCATGCAATATATCTGTCATTATTCATTATCACAGAAGACATCTGTGCATTTGGGAAAATCAGATGCTATGGGACTACATTGCTCTTTATTTGCTTGAGATCTATCATTCATGTCTGCGAGTTCATGGCTTCAGAAAAGACACTCACTTTAGCCAATTAAGGCTGCGAACTATCCACATTTATCAAAATAACCCTGGACAACGCTAATTGAAAAAAAAAACATAGTGGATCACAGATATGAAAGTTGTTAACAATGCCACCAAAGAGGGGAAATTACCAAAAGGGAGGCTGGAGGTGGAGGCAGCAAGGAGGCGGAGAGGCTTCTGGCTATTCATCAGTTAGCTGGCCCATTAGAGTAAATCCTATTGTCCTGAAAATCCCTCTCACCTGCAATTACTCAACCAAACGATGAACAAATTAAAAGAAGCTCTCGCTTTCTTCAATAGTATGGGTCACAACCATCATTTCAAGATAGTAAGCCTTAGCCAAAAGCCATTACTTTGAATTTGATGGCAAGTAGCTAATATGAAGAAACTGAAACGACAAAAGAATTGGCTGAAGAAAGCTTTAAGCAATATAGTTTTAACTACTATCGTATAACATACCTGTCATATCCTTCGATAAGTTGGATTTTTTATGTGGAAGGGATGGCCTCCAATTTCATTTCTTAGAAACCATGACTTCTAAAATGTACCAGTTTTGCCGCTACCAGAAGCATTTAGCATGGTGAGACTCAGCAAGTTCACACCATGCACAAACTGACAAAAGAGCTCCAAAGCCTCGTAGCTACTGATAATTTCGCACAATACAAATCATGAACTTCAAAGTAAGCCCTGAACTGCACACCAATTATGGCTATTCTGCATCATGAACCATGCATACAATGACTCCAACCTAACTGAACCTATAGATACTCCTTGTACCTGTACCCGCCGCCACACACAGATCCCATATTCCCATCACAGAGAACTCAGATACAGCCGGCAACGGACGCCGAGGCGGGCAAGAGAGGCGTACCATGTGGTGAAGACCTTGATGGACTGCGCGATGGCGAAGGCGAGCACGGCGGCGACAAGCGGGCAGTCGCCGAGCACGGCCAGGTAGGAGAAGCCCGGCGACGCCGGCGGTGGCTGGGTGGCGTCTCCCATGGACTGCCGGCTCTAGAAGCTTCCTCCTCTCGAGAAGATCTTCGCCAAAAAAAATTGTCGCTACGCCGGCGGCGGCTGGGCGGCGTCTCCCATGGACGGCCGGCTTTAGAAGATTCCTCCTCTCGAGAAGATCTTCGCAAAAAAAAAAAAAAAAAAAATTGTCGCCACGCCGGGCAAATATACAAGCGCGAGCGAGGACTCCAAGGCGCTACGCGGGCTTTGCAGTTGCAGCGACGTGCGCTACCACTCGAGCGAGCTATACCAGTTTTGTGAAACGCAGAGTATACCATTTACTTAAGCCGTACTAATAAGGATGCAATGCAAAGCGGGTGATGTGACACGCGCGAAGCAGAAATTTTTACTATTTTTGTTATTTTTTTTTCATAAATAGCTGCGGATCCGATAAAATAATATAAATAACGTTTAAATAGTACAATCCTGCGAATGAGAAAAGCTAGATTTTTTAAAATTTCAAGTACTCCGAATTCGCTGGAAAGGAATTAAAAAAATGTAGCTCTCCCCGTTCGTAGAATTGTACTGTTTAAACGTTATATGTGTGATTTTAATTTAAAAAAACATATGTGTACCCTATAATCTCGCTATAAGCGCGAGCGAGGACTCCCAAGGCACTATATGTGTAGAATTAAAAAAAAACATTAGCCGGAGGGCTAGTCTTGCAAAAAAAAAAAAAAACATTGTACATAGGACTAGATATACTAAGGTTCAAAATCTTGCCAAAATTTGCTGAAATTTCGTCGAAATTTCGGATCTCGGGCCCTCCCGAGTTTCATAATCCTGATAAAATTAAAAAATCTTAAAAAAAATTCAAAGTGCTGCAGTACCCTATAATCTCACCAATGTTATGCGAGCTCTATTTTTAGCGATGTTATGCGGTACGTGACTCTTACGACGATTGGTGATTTGGTGCAGCGTCCCGGTGCCAGAAGGGGAGAATTTTTTTTTAAAATAATACTTTTTTTAAATCAAATTGCGTTTTTAATATACGGAATAAAAAATTTGCAAAAATAATGTGCCGTCGCCAAACGGTATGGCGAACACCCTATTTTCGCCGAACCGTCTGGCGAATACCCTATTTTCGCCAGACAGTTCGGCGAAAATAGGCTAATTGCGCTATTAATTGTTCAGAAACATGGGTTAGGCTATTTTCGCCGTACGTTGTGGCGAAAATAGGGTATTCGCCACACCGTTCGGCGAAAATAGGTAGTCGCCATACTATACGGCAAAAATATATAGTTCGCCAAGCCGTATGGCGAAAATAGGTAGTCGCCAAGCCGTACGGCGAAAATGTATAAAATATGGAATAAAATAATTATACCACATGCATATAGTGTTGGATGTTCCATTTATGCAAAAATATGTAGGTATCGTACCATATTATGGAAAAATATTTCATCTACGCCTTTGTTCACTGCAAAAATATACTGCAGCCTGTAAAATGTCACGTTCGAATGTATTTTTTGGCACGAATACCGCAGATTTGCTCTTTGATATATGGAGTACCATATTATGGGAAAATTTTTCATCTACGCCTTTGTTCACTACAAAAATATACCGCCACAATAACCCTAAGTACTATTGTCAACAATAACTTTTAGGCCTTTTCTACACTGTAAAATGTCTCGTTCGAATGTATTTTTCAAGCACGAATACCGCAGATTTGCTCTTTGATATATGGACTACCATATTATGGGAAAATATTTCATCTACGCCTTTGTTCACTACAAAAATATATCGCCACAATAACCCTAAGTACTATTGTCAACAATAACTTTTAGGCCTTTTCGGCAGCCTGTAAAATGTCTCGTTCGAATGTATTTTTCGGCACGAATACCGCAGATTTGCTCTTTGATATATGGACTACCATATTATGGGAAAATATTTCATCTACGCCTTTGTTCACTACAAAAATATACCGCCACAATAACCCTAAGTACTATTGTCAACAATAACTTTTAGGCCTTTTCGGCAGCCTGTAAAATGTCTCGTTCGAATGTATTTTTCGGCACGAATACCGCAGATTTGCTCTTTGATATATGGACTACCATATTATGGGAAAATATTTCATCTACGCCTTTGTCCACTACAAAAATATACCGCCACAATAACCCTAAGTACTATTGTCAACAATAACTTTTAAGCCTTTTCGGCAGCCTGTAAAATGTCTCGTTCGAATGTATTTTCCGGCACGAATACCGCAGATTTGCTCTTTGATATATGGACTACCATATTATGGGAAAATTTTTCATCTACGTCTTTGTTCACTACAAAAATATACCGCCACAATAACCCTAAATACTATTGTCAACAATAACTTTTAGGCCTTTTCGACAGCCTGTAAAATGTCTCGTTCGAATGTATTTTTCGGCACGAATACCGCAGATTTGCTCTTTGATATATGGACTACCATATTATGGGAAAATTTTTCATCTACGCCTTTGTTCACTACAAAAATATACCGCCACAATAACCCTAAGTACTATTGTCAACAATAACTTTTAAGCCTTTTAGTGACTGTAAAATGTCTCGTTCGAATGTATTTTTCGGCACGAATACCGCAGATTTGCTCTTTGATATATGGACTACCATATTATGGGAAAATTTTTCATCTACGCCGTTGTTTACGCTGATAGAATTAAATGGTAAGACATAATATGAGAAAGGACAATAACAAAAGCATGTAGATGCACAAACAATCTTAGTACGCAAACTCAACCTTAGTACGGCAGATACAACGGATATTAAACAGTGACGGCATTGCTAGGAGAAGTGCCAATAACACTGATTGTAATGGTGGAACAAGTGATCGTTCCGCCTATGTTCGTAGAGTGGGAATGATGCCATACATTTTCTACATATTACATCACCTGTCAATCTTGTGCGATTTGTTCTCGGACACCGCTCAATCTCTCTTATAAAAGAGCTCCATGGCCGAGGCTGATGCTCCCAAATTGCCGCCGAATGGGTAGCCTATGCCATACGTCTCGGGGTGTAAGAAGTAACTTGTTTGTGTGCATTCTGTGGAGTCCTGCCCTCCCATATGGGCATGCCTTCCGATTTCCGGCGCCCTATGTTAATACCACCGGGTTGCCGGATGGCCTTTGTAATGCGTCAAGGATTTGTTGCATCACTGCGGACCTCGGCGTTTGCTTCCCCTTATCGATACCATTCGAGAGGACGAACCCTCTTGCCCTTCCGAGACTTGCCGAGACGCCTCCTCTGTTTTGGCTCGCACTCCACGATATGGTCCAGGAGGTGTGTGTTGGGCTTCTTGTTGTACAACCGAAACGTGCCCTGCGCCAATGCAGTATGCCCGTTGTGGTGGTTGGAGAATACCGTTTGCGTGACTCGGTCCGGCTTTTCGGGAGGTAGTAGCACCACGGCGAGGGTTGCTCTCCCGGTTATCAAATACGGAAGTTTGAGATGTGGGTGGTACGTCTCCGGTCCACCAGTTGAAGTACCAAAGACCATGCATCCTCGGACAAAGGGCACCGATAGAATCTTCTATCCGCTTAGATCCTCGTCGCCGGTATCAACCATTTGCCGAGGCCGTGGTCGCACGATTCCTGGCTTTGCGTTGGCCCCCGAGGAGGATTTTCTTGCCTTAAGCCATTTTGCAAACTTCTTTTGAAGTCTGTATGCGATGAATTGATTTAGAATGGGTACATCGTAGCTGAAACATGAGGCACGTGAAATCGACCGATTGGTTCGTCCCTTGCCCACCGCCCTTAACTCCTGGTCGATCTAGGTAGGGGACATATCGGTGGCCTCTCCCACCGTGTGAAGTTCTCTCGCGAAGTGGGGTAGGCGTCGTGGCGCTTGTAGAGAAATTCGTAATCACGTCGTTCCTGGTCGATCCATTGGAAAAAGCAACAACGGCCGTCGTCCTAAAAACAAATAACGATGCATGAAATGGTACTGTTACCGTAATTAGGGTATGGACAACATTTGGTTTACCAAGCCGCGCACAACAAGAGTGAGCGCGGAGGCCGTATCTCCGTCGTGAAGCTGCGTAACCTTCGCCACCAGGTTGCGATCACATTTCGGGCGTGGCAACTCCGGCAGAATCAAGCGCCAACGCTACTCTCATCCGGGTATTGGGGGGTTAGCCTTCGCTTGCTGAAGAGGCGACGGTAGAACGACATCGTGGCCTACTGTGTGTGTGGGAAAAACAGACTAAAGTTTATGGAAGTTATGGCTGTGTGATGCACATATCCCTCCCTCGGTGGGTTTATAAAGAGCCGGCGAAGGGGCAACCAAAGGAGAGTCTCGCGGACTTCAGAGTATTTCAAATCCGCGAGCATCGGATGCTTCTGCAGCTCATGATGACATGAGCGTGGCTATGCCCACAACTTTAAACAAGAATCTCCGCCATAGTGGCTTTTGGCAAAGCATTATGCAATTGAAATGACAAAGGTCGAAAAGTTGATATGGCAAAAGTCGAAAAAGCAATAATGACACGCGGTTGATATGACTAAAGATGACAGAAATATATAATAGACCACGATATGAGGAAGTACACAAAATAGATAGTAAAGCATAATAGGACAAAGTACCCAAAAATAACGCACATCCTAAGCTCGATCACCCCGGTGGTGGACCACGACCACAGCCCCGACCCTGGCCACGACCCCTAGCTCTCCTTCGCGACGGCCGAAGGGTGCATCGTCGAGAGGTCGTGGGCGAAGCACCGCGATGGTCCCGCTTTGGCCGTAGTCCGAAGGGCTGTACCGAACCGGCGGGACACGCAGCGGGAGGCAACAGTCTGGCAGGAGGCTGCGTGATCGCGTGGTTGGAGGAGGCGGCGTGTCTTTGCGTGGCTGGAGGCTGCGTGAACGAAGCCCCTGTGAAGAACTGATCGGGCCAGTAGTTAGGGACGCCGTGCCCTGACTGGGTGTCCGAAGTAGAGGCATGTCCTACGAGGCCTACAGTACAGACATTAACATTTAATTATAGTGAGAAGATTAGATTCAAACGGGATCAATCGAATGTTTATCGGCTACCGGGTGTGGGGACCATGGTAGGCCCACGTGGTGGCGTCGCTAAGCTGGATCCTCCCGTGCCTCGAGCCGAGGCACCTGGGTGTGGAAGCTGGACCCTGGCTGTAGCGGTGGTCGAGAAGGTGGTGTCCAGGAGCTGAGACCGGGTGGCGGCCTAGACGAGGTGCCAGCCGAAACAGTCGGGACTGGGGCCTGCCAAACAGCACCAAGCTCCACGATCCGTCGGGAGTGCAGCTCGACATGCCGCATGGCCTCTGATAGCTGCTGCGCTGTGAAAGTGGTCCCCTGCTGCAGCCTAGACAGAAAGTCGTGACATCTTTGCCGCAAGCCCTCGCCTCGTCCACCTATCACGTACAAACAAACATTAAACATAACGACATAGCATTGAAATTACAATTGCATTAATGAGTAAAAATACAACGAGACTTACCATCTGGTGCAGTGCCAGTCCTGCGTGGCTCGAGTACAAGTCTGCGATGCCAAAGAAGAAACACTGGGCCGGCCGCCTCGCGTGGGAGACGAGTACGGTCCGGGGCACGCATCAGACAAGTACTCCTGGTAGGAGGAGGGTCGAGGGCGCGACCTCCTCGACAACGTCCCTCCGGCGCCCCCCACAGCGCAAGCCACGGCGCCATCCTCTGCAGACAAGGTCACCATGGCCTTCTTGGGTCCCTGGGTGGAGAACTCGCACAAAAGACCTCATTACTACAAATATGTCGTAAGCACTTAGCATTCCTGTAGTGGCGAGTAACTCACGAGTGCACTTTCGCCGCACGCGTTCCCTCTAAAGGAACAGGGACCACCTGGCGTAGTCCAAAGCGCCTGAGGACTTGGTGCGGCGCGTAGTCCTCTGAAGACGTCGAAGACGAAGCTTCCTCCTCGTCTTCCAAAGAAGGCCGGGTCCTCACACAGAGCATGGACAGGCCCTCGCAGCTCTCTCTCCTACACGCGCTCGTCATTTGTAGGGGTCCTGACGACATTCCCGTCCCTCGGGTGGTCGAAGGCCTCCGTGAAGGCGAAGGTACGCCGCGACGCACTGGACACCGCCACCGTGGCTGCAATAGAGTAGAAATAATCGTAGCGGATGGCATTGAAATTACAATTGCATTAATGAGTAAGAACATGTACCCGTCGCCTGGTCCAGAGCGAGCCCATCGTTTGGTCGGTTCAGCAGATCACCGCCGCACATGTCGGCGGTGTAGTGCCGAGGGTCGACCAGGGTCGACCCACGAGAAGCGCCGAATGACCAAAGTGAAGAAGAAGCGGCATCCCGGCCGATTGGAGTTCTCGCTTTTCTTCACGCACGCTGCCGCAAAGGGCGCGCAGACGTGGAAGCAAGAACCGCCGAACCCCAGGATACCGCCGGTACATCGTCAGGCTCGAGTCCGCAATAGCCCGCGGCGTAGGCTATCCAACGCGCGGCCCACGGTGTCGCCGTGACTCGACGTGAACATCACCCACCGAACAACCAAAGCAGATAGGCCTCGAGGTGCCTAGCAACCTGGTAGTCCGTGGGCTCGCCGCCATCCGCCGCACTGCAACAATTGAAAGAGTGTGATATCACGTTAATGCTATGCAAAGCTGGAGTAACATAGTAATATGTACAATCACTAACCTCGAACTGTGCCAACCACCTCCTCGATGGCCCGTGCTTCGTGCCTACCGGTATCTCTGGGTCTATCTCCGCGACCCCGGCGAAGCGCAGCAGTAAGTCCGCGTCCCACCCAACAGAGCCACCGAGGCCGATCGCTGCCGGCGATCGGCAATCCAGTTGAGCATGGCGACGCCCCGCAAAGATCACCGTCATCTCCCGACAGCAGGTGAAAAGTGTGCGTCTCCGGCCTCGGCCGTCAACCAAACACGCTAACGGCGAGTGGTCAGACGGAAACGCCGCGGCCGCTGCGGTCGTCACCAGTGCCTGGGGGTCGTGCTCGACGGGGTCGTCAGCTGAACCCTCCACCATGCGGACTAGCGGAAGCAGCCCGGCACGTGCAAGCCTAACGAAGAACCACAGAGTTGAATGAATTGAATGTAATGAACACTAATTGTACGAACAATGGAACATGTACAAGCATCGCAACTAACCTGGTGTGGAAGCGAAAGCGCCAACGCACCATGCCTTGTTAGGCACACGAATCCGCATAAGGGCAACTTGTCATTCCTCCTGTCGTGGACGTGCGCGCACGGTGCCGCGCATTCAAGACAGTGGTCCAGGAATGAGTCGACATTCTCCATCCCAGCACATAGAAATGTTTCAACATAAATCATACTACACAACGTACGGCAAGCACGACATATGTGAATAAAAGTACACAACGTATAATAATAAAAGACATGAGGGTTGAACATAAATAAAGGTACACAACATGTGACAAACACAACATATCCGAATAAAAGACACAACATATATGAATAAAAGACAACCAATCACGTCAATATTACAATACATATATGTATAAAAGACATAAGGGGTGAACATAAATAAAAGTACACAACATGTGAGAGACACAACATACATGAATAAAAGACACCCAATCGCGTCAATATTACAATAAAAACATCTAACGTGCATATAATAACATATTTTGATACATAGCCACCACCACTTTCAGAACATACACCCTACGTAATCGGTTTGCCTTGTGACCATACTCGCCGACTCGTAACACCTCCTAAGAGGGCCACCCACTTCAGATTCATCCATGTCGTTGCGAATGCGCCTAGTCTGTGGATCGACCAGATCGCCCTTCCGCACACCTCCGCAAGGTTGGATCCGGCAAACAGATGCCCTCATCTACGTTAATCGCGGTGAAATCACCGTGTGCACGAAAACCACGAAACTCACCCGACCAGATATGGACAACATGATCCTTCAAGTAGAAAGGGGACATGTATTGCGACGTGTTCATCCCAATTTGCCCACAAGCGACCATCACGTGTGAGCAAGGAATATGGAGAAGTCTTGGCTTATTGCGGTGCATTCACACCATCCAGATGCCCCTTGGCCTAGATTAACCTCGTGCGTAATAACCGTGTCGGTTCCCAATCCCCTTTTGCACCGAAGAGTCACCTCGGCGGTATTCATGACCCGTAGCTACGCACCATATGTCGCTGAGCTTTAATGGTTCGCTCCTCCATGTAGGTCATCATCCGCGAACAATACGGGCGCTTTGCAATGTGGAGGCATGAAGTACCGCTCGCATGCCTTTTGGTAGTAGCTAACGATGCCGTGCAACATGCCTTCAAGGATGGCCACAAGCGGAAGCGACGGAGGCCTCGGATGACCCAATTGTAAACCTCGGCTATGTTCGTTGTCATCACGCCAAACCTGTTCAACATAAACAGTTTAGAACAACAGGCCAAATTGTTTAGCGCTGTTTTGATATTTTAATGTACCATACTAACCTGGCGCCTCTGGTGTCATGGAGCAATGCCCACTTCTCTAGAGGCTCAGCCTCTATCCAGTGCGAGAAACACTTAATGTTCCTTGACGTTCGTCTCCTCATATTAGGAGGATCGAGCTCCCCAAGGGGTGTTAGCCTTTTGGGTGGACATTCGTTCGGCGTAGGTGGTTGCTTCTTCATCTCTTCGATATGCGCACTGGTGTGCTTATCCAACTCGGCAAATAGCGCGTTGAACTTACGTGCCTGATTCTGCTTGCATAACCTCTTAAACAGATTCATAGTTTTCTTGCTTTGAACTGCCTGAAGAAATTGGCACCCAAATGTCTCATGCACCACCTGCTCGCAGTGTCAGGCCACGAAAATGGTTCATCTCGGTCCTCCAGAGAGTCTTGATTGCCGAGAGGATACCTTTGTGACGATCATGAATGATGCACATGTCGGGCCGATCACCAACTACCCCCACCTTCGATGTGCGAAAAACCACACCGCCTATCCCGATTCTCACCCTCAACAAAAGCAAAGGCCAATGGAAGTATGTGGTTGTTCGCATCAATTGCAATGGTCGTTAGAATCTGCCCCTTGTATTTTCCAGTCAAAATGTGCCATCAACACAAAGCAATGGACGACAAGATTCGAATGACGCAATGCAAGGCCCCAATGAAAAGAAAGCACGATTTAAATGTACAGATCCCATTTGCAGACCGCTTCGCTTTCTTTGAAAGCGGTGTATGTGCCAGATTGGTTTGCTTCAAGATTTCAAGCACACGAGGTAGGTTGCAATACGATGCCTCGTATGTGCCAAACCTCTTCTCTAATGCTTTCTGCTTCGCACGCCAGGCCATGGAGTAGCTTATCTGATACTTAAATGTTTGTAACATTGCTTTCTGAATATACGAACACTCGATATCCCGCTTCTCAATTATTTCATTAAACATCACGCTGGCTATTACAGCCGCATTCAAGTTACGGTGTTTGACAAGAACATTTTCTAGTCTGCATGTGTGCTCGTCCACTCTTGATGCAATCCAATATGTCTCACACTTCGGCTTGTATGCATGTACTTTAAATTCACAACCATCGATTACGCACTTCACTGTGTACTTATCTGGGCTAGACAGGACAACTCGAAACTCTCTTTGCAGCGATAGTGCCCACAAGCTCACTGCCAACTTCAATTCTGAATTGTTCGGGAACATTTGATTCAACCGAATGGCACCAGTACCATACTCACAATGCGAGTCATGGCCCCACAAAGCTTCCATACCCGCTTTGTTCTGCCTGTTCCATTCATCGGGATGGGTACCTCCATTGAGCGAGTGCTACCATGCATTTCATCATCTTCTTCCGGTCATCATCTTCGCCGATGGTATCGATCGGGTCCAACATTTCGGCTTCCTCTTACATGCCGCCATGCGGTCGTCTGTCCAATTGATCTACAAGTTGATCGATATCCTCCCCTTCATCACCGACCTTCGCGCTTTGTCGCATCCATGTGATCATCCCACGCCGCCGCCTCAACCGACACCGGGCCGAACTTGTTCAACAGAGCCGATGTGTCGCTCTCGCTCACACCGCAGTACTCACCTCTTCCCTAGGGCAAGCTTGCACCAAAGATCACACAATCGAGGCTAGATCCCTTGCACCATCTTAACCATTTCTCGCCACAACTGTGGTTCGACCCATCAGCCTTCAACTCCCACACACCGGGTCACCCTTGCTACGCGTGTATACGATTTGGATGCTAACAGAATAAACACTTGGATCCGTGGGGAAAAATTGGGTCAACCAAAGTTTTATATCACGAATGCTAACGATGTCGGGGACAAGTGCTCGCCATGGTGACCGCAAAGCGCCTTAAATCCACTCCATTACGCCCATTTTTACTTCACCATCGCCATAATATACCCTGAATTTCACTTGGTTCGACATCAACTGCGACGACATAGACATAGACATAATTAATTTTTCCTTCCCTACAGCTAATTAACTACCGCGCTTATCGATACTATATTCGTGATAATATTATAGCGCATGTCTAATATGTCTATTTGCTAAATGTTCAAAAAAATCGGCATTACCGATTAATCGCCGATTGGCTCGTGATCGAAGACCTAAAGATTCTATTTTTTAAGTTTACGGTGATAGAGCGTGGCCGACCGATCGATAAAACGGGATTAATCACTTTTTCAATAATTGACCGATTTGTTCAGTTAATCCTAGGTCGACCAATTAGCTACCGATTTATGATTTCTTCAACAATGCTAATAATTAAATTTCATTACTGTACATTTCAAAACATTTAAATATGCAAACTAATATCACCACTGTAAATTAAATAACTAAAATCGCTACTCTAAACTAAAGAACTAGAATTGCTACTCTAAATTGCAATCGATCTATATCGCATCAGAATTGCAATCGATCTATATCGCTACTCTAGATTGCATTGATCTAAATCGCTACTCTAGATTGCACTACTCTATATCGGTACTCAAAATTAAAAAACAGGAAATTAAACGAAATGGCGATGCGATGTTACCTCCTCCTTCTTCTTCTTCTCCTCCTCCTCCTCTTCTTCTCCTCCTCCTCTTCTTCTTCTCCTCTTCTTCTTCTTCTCCTCCTCCTCCTCTTCTCCTCCTCCTCTTCTTCTTCTCCTCCTCCTCCTCTTCTTCTTCTCCTCTTCCTCTCTCTCCCTCTCTCCTTCCCTTTCTCTCTCTCCCTCTCTTCCGGCCGGCGGCGCCCTCTCTTTTCTTCTCTGGCTTCGGCGCCGAACAGGACACAGATCGATCGATTCGATCGATCTGGCGTGGGCCAAATTTTACCGTGCTATTTTCGCCACACCGTGCGGCGACAACCTATTTTCGCCGTACGGTTTGGCGAAAACTCTGTGTTCGCCGTACGGTTTGGCGAAAACTGGGTGTTCGCCGTACCGTGTGGCGAAAATACCCTTGATTCCCGTGCGGCCGGTTAATAGCGCAATTAACCTATTTTCGCCGAACCGTGTGGCGAAAATAGGGTATTCGCCGCACGGTTCGGCGAAAATAGGGTATTCGCCGTACGGTTTGGCGACCACATATTATTTTTGCAAATTTTTTATTCCGTATATTAAAAACGCAATTTGGTTTAAAAAAAGTATTATTTAAAAAAAATGGGAAAATCTAAAGAACGGTATACCGTCAAAGGCAAAATAACGGTGTACGTGCGGGATCGGTTCCGTACCCACGAACGAACAGCCCAGATGGTTTCGTGGCGCGCAGGGCACAAGCCAAAGCTGCATCCTCCGCCTGAGGCAGAGTCAACACAGTACACATCAAAAGCTGCCTCATCCCAAAAGAGAGCGCAGTACACAAAGGAACAAATGCTGCCCCTCATTAATCCCACCTCCAAAATCTTGGATCATCGGCAAAACACAAACACAGCCCTAATTCGGTTGCCGAGAAGAGAAGGCAAGAAATTAAAGAGCAAAAAATGCAACTGCGAGCAAGAAAACACAAACACTAAAACTCGTGAAATAGTCTTATATGTAAAAAATCATAAAACTCATCCATGAAACCTAATGAAACTTATATGTGAAACATAATAAAACTTATCCGTGAAACCTAATGAAATTTATTTGTAAAATATGATGAAACTTATCCGTAAGATAAGTTTCATGAATTTTCCTAGTGTTTCATGAAACTTAACACCGAAACTCATGAAACTTATCACCGAAACTCGTGAAACATTATAATGAAACTCATGAAACTTATCACTGAAACTGATGAAACTTATCACCAAAACTACACTGAAACTCATGAAACTAAACGCTGGAACTCATGAAACTAAACACTGAAACTCATGAAACTTATCATTGGAACTCATGAAACTAAACACTAAAACTCGTGAAACTAAACACTAAAACTCTTGAAATAGTATAGTTGCATCCGAACGGTATAGCATGGTATAGTTGCACTCAAATTGGTTCCGATGAAAATGAAGTGGAGGAATATATGCGTGGGATCAGGTGCATCAACTGGATGGAAAATCAACACCGGATCCTATTCCGTTAAAAGGGCCCTAAACGGTATAGTGTAGCGTAGCTTCTCCCAAAAAAAATTCCAGAAGGGGACGCACAAGGCACAACGTGTTCGAGGTGAACGAGAAGGGGTACGACAACTGCACCATGGCCGGGCTCGCCGGCAACTGAACCTCCGGCAAGGGCTTCATCCCGCTCAACGAGTCGCGCTCGCGCCGCTACTACATCTGCGGCAACGGCTTCTGCCAGGCAGGCATGAAGGTCGCGATCACCATCGATCCGCTAAGCGCCACGTCGACACCGCTGCGGATGAGGGCTCCTCTGCAGCCACCGCCGCCGGTTGCACCGCGTGGCTGGCGGTTGCCGCGGCTATCGCTGTTGCAGTTCAAGGGCATGTCTAAAATCAGTTCGATTTTTACAGGAACAGAAAATTTGTTATGTATGCCATACAGGGCCTGATTGATCTTATGAGCTTGATTCTCAGCACCTTGAGCATTGTGCTGTGCGTTCAGGCGTTCGTTTTCCGATGGGATTCATGACTTTTGCATTAGCTTCCTGAAGCAAAGTTGCATTTTGCGTGTCGTGTAATGTGATGACCAAGGGAGAATTGAGCTGCTGCTAGTCTGCTACGCTATTCTGCAAGATTATCCAAATCACCAGGAACCATAACGAAAAGGTCCAGAGAAAGAGAGTAAAAAGCAAGCAATGGAAAATTTCTTGCATCACACAACCCAGTTCGACGAACCAAGATGCCATATTGCCATGTATTACAGGTTGTGACGACGCAAGGTGGCTAGAAACAACTAGTCCTATAGAAATAGTCGAATAGAACCCCTTTCTTTATATACACCACTTACTATCCCTTTGTCTATCACCGGTTAGAACTCCATGCCTTGGTCTCGGTGTGCTACTTCCGACGGATCGTTCGGGCCATCAAGCTCGCTGTTCATAAAGGGAGGGGGGGGGGGGTGCTCAAATTCTAAAAGAGCAACAGGGGCTTTTACAATGCGGGATTTCATCATCTGGAATATGGTGTAGTTGACTAAGTCAAAGGGGAAGCTTACTTCGGCCGCATCTCTTCGGTAGTGCTTGCAGATTGCTCGGTACTAGAAGTAGCAACTGAGCTTGCTGGCTTCTTGAACTGAACCAAGATAACTGTCATGTTGTCACATCCGTCACCACCTGATACAGGCGCCAAGCATCGATCAAGCAGCTTCTCACACACAGCAGATAGACTATCCTCCTGCAAAAGTTTTGGTAAACATTATGAGTTCACATAGCAGAACACTATTATAAAACACAGTTATGAGCTATACTTCATGCACATAATCTAGATTATACACACGAAAAAAAAGAGTTGCTTACAGTTTTCATGTGTTCATGAATAAAATCCACTACTTCTTGACTTGACATGCAGTCCCTGTGACAGGAAACATTGGGTCTCAATAAATCATCCAGACAGAAACCACAGGAGCCATAAAAAGTGGAAACACGCATGTATGTATGCTAAAGCTCATCAATCAAGTCACAAAGTTAATAGATTGCAGCAGCATCAGATCCCGTGACAAAAATAGAATGATAATCGAACGATTTTTAATTTTCGATAATCGGAAACGATTTTCACAGTTAATAGATTGCAGAAGCATCAGATCCCGTGACAAAAATAGCATGATAAGGGTTGATGATTTAAGTCAGCATCATATTACAGACAGTCAATCTATGCTGCCTTCTATGTGGCAGTGGAATCCGTTCTTAATTTGAACAGTGTATATGCGTGAGCATTAGAAATGACATGAATAAACAAAACTATGTTTTACAACCTCAAGATCATGAAATCAGATTGTTTGACATTGTGATAATCGAACGATTTTTAATTTTTGATAATCGGAAACGATTTTCACACAGTTAATAGATTGCAGCAGCATCAGATCCCGTGACAAAAATAGCATGATAAGGGTTGATGATTTAAGTCAGCATCATATTACAGACAGTCAATCTATGCCGCCTTCTATGTGGCAGTGGAATCCGGTCTTAATTTGAACGGTGTATCTGCGTGAGCATTAGAAATGACATGAATAAACAAAACTATGCTTTACAACCTCAAGATCACGAAATCAGATTGTTTGATATTGTGATAATCGAACGATTTTTAATTTTCGATAATCGGAAACAATTTTTAATTTTCGATAATCGGCAAAATCGGGTTGAAAATTGTCAGATACCGAAGGGTTACAAAATCATTTATTATTTTTTTGTTGGGGGGGGGGGGGGGAAGCAAAAACTGACCGGCATTCACCGATAATCGCGATATTTGGCTTGAAAATCAGCCGATCAAGTGAACTTCCTCGGCGGTCAAATTTTTGAGCGATTTTCACTCGATATACCTCGATAATCGCAATATTTGCATCGCATAAATTTTTCTGAATTTTTTAATTTAACCGGTTTATCGACTGGTATATAATGTCCCACCGGCTCGATAAGGTCGATTATCGCGATATTCGGCCGATTTTCGATGACATGTTGAACCCTGGTGTTGACTCTATGGCGTGTAACTGCAGCTGAGTTTCTACTACTGCCAGTCTATCTAAAAGTCTAGCAACACCTGCTAAATGCACAAGATCATCCCTTGATGCAGACTATGTCGCAAAGGAGGTAAAGACTGTGATCTACATCATTTCTGTACCGCACTCGTCAAAATAGATCTAAAGCCATTTCAAGATAACTAAGATATCATAAGACAAGCTGGCATTCGCTAATTTAAATTAGTAACAGTAGTTTGGATGTATATGCATCTGGAAAAAGGCACAACTTTTATATGGAAATGTGGTTAGTAGTTATATATCAGCAGTTGCATGCCCCAAAACGTGTGCTACCTTCCAGAGATTACATAACACCTCAATGGAGTTATGTCTCCACGGTTATAGGTATCCAAAATGCTTTGCCAATAAAAGATGGTGTTATGTCTTTGGTCTATCCTTATCACGAATTATTGTACTTTTGCTACTTAAGGTTCAAAGCTGCAAATATACCACAGACATTGTCCAAATTTCAAAATTTCAGCACCAATTGGTAATAACTTCGAAGTATTATATTTATTATGGTTGACAAGAAAATTCTGTACAATGTCAACTTGCTAATATAACCGTGTTTTCAGGTTTTGCATGAATTCTTGAATGACATGCATTCTAAAGATGATGGTGATGATCGTTGCAATATGTAATGTCCAAATCAATAAATGAAATGTGCAGCATTGGCAAGCTTCTCTTTTTCTCCTAGAAATTCTTGGATGGTAGTTATAATAGTAAAATACAAGGAAACCAAGGAAGATAATTGTGTGATTCTCCTCAAGTATCTTGTCTCATTCAAACGGTATTATTGGGATGCTTTACTATCATATCATATCATATAAATATAATGAACATCCGGAAAAAGCAAGTAAATTAGCTATCGCGATAAATCTGAACTCTACGTAAGAAAATGATTGGTGCAAAAAAATCATACCATATGCCATCACATGCTAAAACAATGAATTCATCATCCTCAGAAAGTTTAACCTGACCAACAGCCAAATCAATCCTGAGTTCAAATAATTTTGTTCAAGGTAAAAATACTAACAGAAAAGGGGCAGCAAAACCCACTGTGTTCAATTCAGGTTCAGCGGTGACAATCTGTCTCTCGGCGGGCAAATGCTCATTTTGCTTCAATTCCATATCCCCTAGAGGAAAATCACAAAAAAAAAATAGATACATAAAAAGACTACATGCAACGAATAAATTATTTCTATTTGAGAAAGAGCAAGTTCTACCAATCGCCCTTGACAAGTTCAAACTTCCATTGACTCGCCCAGCAACAATGAAACCGCCAGCATTCAGTATCCTCTCTTTTTCTGCCTCAAGGTCTGGTTTGTGATCTCTTGACAAATTGTGAGCCTATACAACAGATGAGTCAGGAAAAAATATTCTAGCATTTACACTTGGCAGTTAGAGCTAAACAGAGTTACAGAACATACTTGACCATTCCTTGAGATAACACACCGGGAATCCCCAGCATTTGCAACAATGAGTTGATCATTTCTTATGATAGCTACACAGGCTGTGCTTCCGGAGGTTGGGCCAGGAAAATCAGAACGAGGACCCTGCTATAGTAACTTAGTTAAAGAAACGTTATATTCAGTAGAATTTAACAAGAGCGTTTTTTTTTAAAGAATGAGGGTGAATATGCATATAAGGCCCCAACATTATTGTCCTGCAAGCAACATCTATGTTAAGTGCTAAGGGATGTTGGACATTCTTTCCAGTTATTTGTACGAAAGGATTTTGAATGAGGTATTTCACCAAATGGCCTTTCAATCACTACATGTTTTTGCCCTGCTTGAAATACAGACAGGACATTATCTGCTGATATCTAGCATACACTGATACACCTATGATTCAGAAGCAATAATATTAGGCAATGACTCCAGAGCTGTTCTAGTATTTTTAAAGGTACCTAATTACCTACTAGAGAAAGGTATTCCAATATCCTATTAGTTGGAGATAGGGTATGAAGGAATCTGCAGTCTGTTTATGATTGCTGAGTATTAAGATATTACTACCCCTGACAGTTAGCCCACCAGTCCAACCCCTCCTTGCAGAAACCCCACTAGCTGCCCAATCCTTCCCCGAGCAGGACCCTAGACCCCCTATACAATCCATTTGCTTAAAAACAGCACCACTTTTAAGAAAACCCCTTCTTAAATATGGATTCAGAATTGCCAACACCCAAGCAGCTTTTATCCCATCAAATGTGTGTTATAATAAGAAATACTCCAAAGCTTCATGCCATAAAAGATAAGCCTTAAATTTCATACTCCAGCAAACAGGTGTGGTAATGAAAAAAAAAGAGATGAGCAGTTTTACCTCCTCAGTATCCCAACCGTCCCCAAGTTTATCGGAATCTCCACTTTTGGGGGACCACATTATGCCCTCAAACATGCCGGCAAACTTCTGGCCCTTGTCTCCCAGCTCAGCCAGTTCTCTCCACCCTCTTTGCCCCTTCATCATCTCATCCATTCTGAAAGAGCAAAACATTGTGCAGATTCATCGAACCACCAAACATATGTCAGTTTCACCCAAATGCAAATCATGCTCAAAATAGAAAACATGATATGTACCTGAAAAACGCTTTCTGAACAGAAGTGGCTAAATCACCAGAGGAATATTCTTCATTTCGTAATACTTGCGTGTGTAGATGTTTGGCACAGAATTTAGAGACTGCTTTTCCTGAAATAACAAAGGATAGTTTTGTCATGTTACCAGATAAAACATTCGTTCATCACACATAAACAGATGACATAGAATGCAGCTATTTTTAACCATAAAAAAAATGAAGAAAAAAATGTCAATTTACAACTGACATATATCCTATGCACTTGTACCTCTTACACCTAATCATTAAAATGGAAATGTGAAACTGTTGACTTATTTTATTTGCCATTGCCATGTTAGGATACTGGAAAGCCAAACACAACACAGATCACCTCCCCAGAGTGAGAACAGCACCTGATCAATGCTAAGCATGTTTAACTGAGACAATTCCCACAGTTTATAATGCCAGCGAACATTTTTCAACATTCAAGCAATCCCTTTGGTTTCAATAAAATCCATTGGAATGAATTGAAAGGTCGTGAACCTTCAGGAGGGAGTAAATAGGACAAGCACAAAGGATGATCTAATAACAAGTGCTTCCAGTAAGCATGACCAGGATAATTTTCTGACAGTGCTTATATACATCAAAAAGCACTAACACAATGCCATGGTGCTAATTATATTTATGTTCAACAGAATATCAACAAACCCACAGTGCTTTTGCAGTAGAATCTTACCACCCATCGATTTGGTCCAAGGTAACGATACCAAATTTAGTACTGGTAAAAGTTGTAAAGAATTCAGATGATATTAATCTAATCAAAGCACCTTTGATAAGCTTAAACCACATTCGGTACAACTGAAGAAACAATATAATAGTAAGTTAGACAAGAAGAGAAAACAATCACAAGTTACCTCCATGCCCATCATAAACACCAAAAAAGGATGTGCATTCATCAAGGTGTGGCAAAGCAGCATGCTGCAACGTAAATACATGCTGGATTAGCTTTTAAAGAGAAATAAGCATGCCAAATTCTTCAAAATAGTGTAACAAGTAAACAACTATTATCTTCAACAAGCTAACTTCAGTTATGACACAACACTCTAAATCCGCAACTTCAGTCATACATCATCAGAAATTCAGAATCAATTTATCTGACCTATAAATGGACTCCCAATGCAATCCGCAAGCCAACAAACCGCTATATCAAGCTTTTCGTTTACCCATAAACGCCATTGAGCGAATCACAAACATGAACTCCCAATGCTAGTAACAAGCCAACAAACCGCTATCTCGAGCTTTCTGCTCATAGGGCAAACGCCATTGGGTGAATCACAACGGAATTTATTCTAGGTGGTCAGTTCCCAGACGACAGGAAACAACAATCCGCCGGTAAACTCACCATGCAAATCTACACACTAACAGAATCGCGAATTAAACCCTAAGCAGCTGCCAATTTCACACGGATGCATCTCACTCAAAGTACACCCTAGCTAGTATCGAACAGAACATTCCCGGGTCCCAGCCGAAAGTAAGGCGCGGGGGATGGAGGGGGGGGGGGGGGGGCGACTCACAGCATCCTCCATGGTGGTCCGCCATCCCTGCATGGAGGCGAGGCCGAAGCGGAGGCGGTCGTTCTCACCGTCCGCGTAGTACTTCTCCGTCTTGGGCGTGCTCAGGTACGCCCCCATCTGCTCCGCACGGCCGCGTCAATCCAACACCTGCAAACAAAAGCACAACAACCCCGTCCCCGCCGTTACAGCCAGCGCCGCACATTCCATCACGATGCAACGATGGCGATCCGAAACCCAACCCCAACCCAGCTCGGCGGATTGCAGCGGCACGAGCCCGCACGACACAATCTCGCGGTATTGCGGTTGCGATTCGGCGAGCGGAAGTGGGGAGGGAGCGTACGGCGAGGAGGAAGGAACTCACGATCGAGGAGGCGGCGGCCGAGGAGGGAGCGGAGCGGTGCGGAGGAGCCGAGAAAGGGACGGGTGGGTTGGGGATGGTCGCGTATTTATTTGTAGGGAGGTGGAAGGGAAGGAGGAGACGGCGGTGCGGGTGTGCGGCCGCGGGGGGGTGGGGGGGGGGGGGGGATCAGGGCCCAGGGGTAGGGGTGGTGTGGGGGGTGGGATTCGGGGAAGATTGCGTATCTCCTTTTTTCTATTCACCGCCATATTTTCCTGCTCCCTCCGTCCCTCTGCTCTGCCTCCGTGTACGGTTTGGTTTGACGATAAATCTGAATCATTAAGCTTTATTAAAATTCAGTATTGTTATAATTTGATTATCGAATTGGTTATTAATATTTTGGTCAAAGATCGATAAGAAGATAAGAAAATAAAGATGACAAATCTAAATCATTAAACTTTATTAAAATTCAGTATTGCTATAATTTGATTATCGAATTGGTTATCAATTTTTTGGTCAAAGATCGATAAGAAAATAAACTAGACAACTAAGAGGAATATAATCTTGCCTAAAATTATTAAAAAATCAAATACATACAAAAATTGATCAACGCTACGAAAATTTGTTAAGATAACCATTGATAATCACCATGGGACTATTTGGTAAGACTCTTGCGTCGCACCACCGTGGGGGCGATCTTCGGTTCAAACTCTAAGTTCAAGGAGCGTTGCCGTATCACCTTTCTAATATAAATGGTATACGTTAATCATCATCCCCTTTTTCATTTTGAAACGTTATTTATACTTCTCGCTAAACAAAGCATGAAAGCTGGTTTCCCGTACAACGCTATGTTTAATCTGAATATATCCTTCGTTGTGTGGCCAATCTTACACTATACTGGTTCATCTAAACTTTATTAGGAAACACATGTTCGATTATAATACTCAATATTTCTGCTATAATTACACTACGAATTAGTGGTGTTGTAGCAAGCTATGAACCACACAAGACACGGAGAAAGTTCCTGTTCTTGGATCGATACTCCTGGCCGGGACTTTGCTTGCAGCATCTGGAGTATGCAGCCCAGTTTTGGGCCTGCGTCATTTTGTTTCGTCACTGTCAAACTTTTTAATCCCCAGCTGTCTGAACACCACATCTCTTCGATTTTTCCCCCCTTCATTTCTCCAATTCTCCCCTGGCTGACGACTAAAAAAGGATTACAGTGGAAGGGGGGGGGGGGAAAAACAACAGCACTTGGTGAAAAAGGATTCAGAGTCATAAGCTCACAACAGCTGGGCTCTTAACGTGTGCCATTATTTGATCGGTGCCCTTTTTGGAAAAGAAAAAAGGGCTAAACGTAGTTGGTAAACGGCGCAATTAGCTAGATGGTTACACCTGGCAGGCAGGCATCCTATCAAGACACTAATAGCCTTTTAATGACAACAAAAATGCCAACAACCTAGACAGCCCCACCGTACTTAACTTCCATAAAAGAAACACACGTCAGCTAATTTCCAGCAATATTCTATGTTTAAAGTTGGTACCCCTACTTATGGGCTATGGCACAAGGATCCTCTAGACATAGTAGCTTGCAGTAAGCTTTTCTTCTTTTCGAACAAAAATTACAGATAGAACTTACAACACACGGCTTGTTAACATATCTTAACTATTATAATAATGAGTTGGTGGTGATGGTGAGTCTGCTAGGCCTTGGATCAGAATAGTGGGGGCCCAAGGCCCAGTAGGTGAGTCACTATTGTCTTGCTAACCTATAGTTGTAAATCTGCAGTACAACTCAATATAGATGATTTGATTTATTTACTAGCTTACAAAGATATGTTTTGCTTGATATGTGTGTTACAAAAAATTGATTTATTGTATGGTTTAGGATCCTGCATTATAATTATGTATTATTCTCTTTTAAAATTCCGTTGCAACGCACGGGCATCTTACTAGTATATGTATATATACATATATATGTATATATAGTACAGGAGATTACGGAATGAAATCCCCATGGCTAAACATTATAGGCTCCGTTTAGAACGTCAAAACTGTCGTTCAAGATAAAGATCTTTAAATTGAGCTTACAAATATAATTTAGGTTGTCTCTGTCTAACAAATCAGATGTTGAAAAAAAATAGGAAATATGATTGCTTTTTTATTTAGTCACGTGTCTTTAAAGGTACAAACTTCTGAATAGAAAAATAAAAAAGTTACTACTAATCTCAGAATGGAATGGTTGGATCTTTCTTCTATCCTGTCCGGATTCTGTGTGTCCTTCTTCATCGTTATGCAGGCTCCTTATTTATACTGGACGAAGGGATGACAGTTACTATCCTATTAGAGATGTTTTCACAAAAAAAGGCGCCTTCTCGGCTTCTCGCCAAAGGACGTCTCTTCGTAGGGAGTAACGTCTAATTAATTATATGTACTTGTTAGAAAGAAACCTCCGCATGCTTAGTTTTATGTGGGAGTAATATCCTCTCCGACCATTTATTAAGTCAGGGTGAATGCAACTCATTCCCCGACAAGTTAACTGGTCGGGAGAACTGAACTATAAGTTACCCCAACCAGTATATATATAACTGATTGGGGTGAGCGGGAAAAATTTATCTTCGACTAGTATTATCATACAGGTCGGGAGTATTTCCATGTGACAAAATTTAACTCTGATTGGAATCATAACCGGATAATGGGTCTTGGCCTCATTATTATTGGTGGGCTTTTATTTAAGAAATCATAGGCCTAAAGATTATAATAAGACATATTAATCGCTCAAAAACTTTTTCCATACCTACGGAAATTGAATTGTTTCGTGCAAAGTTTCTACTTTCAAACGGGACCTTGGAATTTTGAATCCTCGTCACGGTTAGATTAACCGGTGCCTAACCGGTTGTAGCTACCGCAACCAACTACTTGGTGACCACATTGTATCTCCATGCACAAGAAAGTGTGCTCGTTTTTTAATGCACATAGCCCGGGATATGTTTCATGTTTAAGCTCCCAACCATATCATGTTCATCAGTTCATGCGCGCCTATGCAAGAACGAAGAATCTTTTCTGTACACTAGCTCCGCTTTTGCAACAAATTTATAAGCCATCTTTTCCTCTCGCAAATCTTTTGGCCACTTCGTGCTTCGTGGTATGTTTCTGCACGCAGAGCTCGGATCCTGGGGATTTGCTGCCATGTGTGCGCCACTCGCGACGATCGATTAGATTAAAATAATCACGCAGCTAGCTCACATTGCCGAGCTGCGAAATAAACAAAGGATCCATGCAAACCTGCCAGATTATGCCTGGACATGCGGTAGTTCATCGACCACGCTTAGAGGTTGGCACTCGAGCTGAGTTTCTTTGGGTTGGCTTGGGGCACCACGAGTACGGTCTGATTTAAAGTCTAATCCGGCATATAGTAGGCCGTGTTATGTCAGCGTAGCACTATAGCTCAGGTCATATCGGTTCGAGAACCGGGTATGATGGGTGGCACAGCCGGGCATGGCAGCGCAAACCGGCACGTCGCGAGCACGCCAGCACGGAGGCAGGGCGCACTGCCACACGAGCCCGCAGCGGGGGAGGAGCGAGGGGGGGTTGTACCTGCAGCGGCCTGTGGCTGCGCCGAGCCCGCGTCGTCGTGTCCGCACCAGAGAGGAGGAAAGGAACGTCGCGCTGAGCCTACACCGGAGAGGAGGAAGGGAACCCTCGAGCTACCGTCGCCTCGCCCGCCCGCCGCTCGCCGCTCGCCTCATCGTGGCCTCGCCGGCTCGCCTCACCGAGGCCACCGCACGCCTCATTGTGGCCGCCAGCCACCTCGCAAGCATGAATCGGGCCTACACCAGCGTGGGCACCCTTCGCACGCAAGCCCGCGTTGTGGGTGCCCTAGCACGCACACACCAGTCCTGCGCTGCCGTGGCCGCTCGTCGTCTTGGCCGCAGAGGGGAGGCAAGGGGATGAGAGAGGTGGGAGGAGGGGTGGAGGGAAGTGGGAGGTGGGAGGTGGGGCGGATGGGAAGGAGAGGGGTCGGGGTGACAGGGAACAGCCAGTAAAAAATAAATAAATCATTGTACAAGATTGTAAAGTTGTATGTATGAAGTGTGTAGCCTTATAGAAAATTTTCTAGTTCCGCCGTTGTTGGGAGTCAATGAGCTACATAAGTATCACAACATGTTGATCTTCTCAGAGCATATTTGGTAAAAGAAAAACCATATTCTCCATTGTAGCAAATTTCAATTCCAATTATGGTAGATAGACCATTGCTGAAGCGGTGGGAGACTGGTCCTTTAATCGAAGAGAGGTAAACAAAATTGACTGTGAATATGCACGCAACCTGACATGCTACAATGCGGTTCTTGATCAACCCTTTTCATCCTGTGTTAATGCCTGGGCGAGAGAGTAGGCAATGGTTGAGAGAGAGAGTGAGAGAGAGAGATTTAGAGAGGCGAGCAAGAGGAAGCAACAGGCAGGGAGAGAGCTGACCAGGGTTCAAAACCTGTTATAAGAAATGAAAATTTCTAAAATATGTAGTTTTATGATATAAGTTCTTTTAAAAGCTATAGTTTTGTGAAATATAAGTTAAAATCTATAGTTTTCTGATAGTTTGTAAAAAAATCTATAGTTATGTGAAATTTACTCTTTTTTCCTTTGGAGAGAAAGTCGAGCATCCATCTTTATTGTTCCATAAAGAACACGATGTATGTGCACTGGAATCCAACTTGTACAATACGTAGAGGGTGTGGTTTTGGACATAGAGGGGCTGTTTGGTTCATAGTCAAATATTGCCGTAATTTGCCACACATCGAGTTAGGCAACTTTGACTGGGTTAGGTATCCGTTTGGTTCATATCTACACTTGTGGCAAGATTCTTTCTTGCCATCCAGATTCTATGTGCCATTGATTCAAAAAAGTGTGACAAACTTCATTTTATTAGTGTGGTTTCAATTTTAATAACCTAACCTTAGGTAAGTTTGGTAAAAAAATTATTAAAAGAATGATAAACTTAGTATATGAATTAAACATGCCTATAGTATCAGCATTGATGTTTTATTCTGAATGTTTAGCTGGAACTTCTCTCCGTTATCTCCCTTCTTCCCTTTTTAAAAATAAAAAGAGCCGGCAGATTCCTCCGAGCATAATCTCTTCCGGAAGTCGCCATCTATTTTATCTTCTTCGTGGATGCAAGTGCAGTTGACGTCAACATTTTTGGACGGACAACATGTCCTGCCTCCCTGCCCCGACCTTTTGCTTTCCACGAACTTGAGATAATAATAATTACTCATTTAAAACGACCTAGTGATGGTAAATGATAAGTTCTTCATCTTTCTAATCTTTATCCATCTCGACAGTAGAGATATAGCATAGATTAAGTCGAAGATGACAAGTCACTGTGACAGAGTTAAGAGTATATCATAAACTAAGTCTAACGGCATCAAATTAACATAATAAGTAATATTATTTTTATCTATAGTAAAAGAAGGGCATTCTAGTATTCATCTGGTAATAAAAACCACACGAAATATCTAAGAGAGGTGCTTACATCTTTCTTCCTCTGTCTGAGTTACAAATCTCAAGAAACGAAGCGAAGGGGTAAGTAATCATCATCTACCCTTCATTCATTCTTTAATATTTATACAACTTATATTAGAAGGAAGAGCAGAGAACCACCTCTCAAAATCTAATTTAACGGACGTACGTGTGACGAGAGAATCTCTCTTAATTCAATCGTCTCAAATCAGTAGCGCAAAGCCCATCGGCCCGTACCCGCACCCATACCCATACGGTACCACCGCCACCGGCAAGCGCGCACGAGCCGCGTGTCGGCACGCACGCCAGTCCGCGCGACCCCATCCCCTCCCCGACCGACCAACGCGACAGAAACGAAGCGCAGCAGGACGAGAGATCTCCGCTTCTCCTATCCCAACCGATCCGATCCGAGATCCCGATGGCGTCCGGCCAGTGCTGCACGTTCCTGGAGATCCTGCTCGCCATCGTCCTGCCGCCCCTCGGCGTCTTCCTTCACTTCGGATGCTGCAGCGTACGCGCCATCCACCCCATTCACCTCCCCCTCTCCCGACGATCCATCTATCTCTTGTGCCGCGCGTATCCTGGGTTGGATCGACTTGGATCGGATCCATGCAGCAGTAGTTTGTAGCTAGGTGGCTCTAGAATCCGTTGTGTGTATCTGGTTGATTTCCAGTTAGATTAGCAGGCCAATTTTGCAATCTGGTGAGTTGGCAGCCGAGTAGCAGCAGGCAGCCGGTAACTCGAAGATATTGGGACGGTGCCCTGACCAGAGTTGCGAGTTCTGAAGCGCCAAATGCTACTCTGCTTCCTAATATTGTGCGGTATCATCGTAAATTTAGTTTTTGCTTCCTGTAGTGGCGTATTGCATTGCACTGGGCTTGGCCTTCCGTTTTGTTTCTTCCTGGATCATATGAGGGGCTGGTTCAATGTTATGGCGCATATGAAAATATTTGCTTGCTATATACTATGATTTGTGCAACCCGAACTGCCAGCCCACCAGAGCAGATTGAGATTTTTCTATGTTTTTGAAACTTTTTCTGTGTCGTATTACAGCCCATGTGTAGTTGGTCTAGACGTTTAGTCATCTGCAGTTTGGTTTTACAGATGGAGGACCTATATAAGGTGCATGGGGACCATTGAATTAATTTTGGCTACCATTCTACTGATACAGTCTCTTGAATCTGTTACAATCTGCCTCTTCATTTTGTTAACAAATTCAAGCCATAGCCAGCATCACAATTTATTCTCCATCACGACAGTCTTGAAGGTCTAGAATGAATCGGTGATGCACAAGCATGTTTTGTGTTGGTAACTTTACTGATAGTACCTTTTTTAATTTTTTTTTTTTTGAATCTTGATAAGTGATAACATGCTAATAGTGAGGGCCGAGCATTGCTCGGTTGGTTGGAGCGCATGGAGCGCGCTCAGCCCACCTGCGTTCGAGTGCTGCTCAACGTGGGCACTCGCAGAGCTGAGAGCGTGGGGGGGGGGGGTGCATTTGCAGCTCAGTTGTTGTCCTTTTTTAATGGGCTACATATCATGTGCTGCACATATGCAATAATTAAATCCGAGCCGTCCAGATCTCATCCAATGATCACCGTTGGATTAATTATTGTATATGTGCACAAGATGTGTATGTGCACAGGATATGCTCCCTTTTTAATGAGATGCTAGAGCTCTTGGCCATTTTTTTTTAAAAAAAGAAAGATAACACGCTAATAGTATTGATCTTCCTTTTATCTTAAACAGATGGAGTTCTGCATCTGCTTGCTGCTCACCATCCTTGGCTATGTCCCTGGCATCATCTACGCAGTCTACGTACTTGTTGCTCTCAACTCAGACCAGCACCAGAGGGAATACTATACCCTTGCTTAGCCCACTTTAATTCTGTAATAACTTCTGCTTTATGGCAAACTGCCAAGTCTTGGTATCGTGTATCTTCATCTGCATTATCTGACATGGCACTGTGTGTATAATTTCTTTCATCTTGGTCTCTTGTGATCCATTTACTCCTTTTTTTTTCAGTATGTTAAATGCTTACATTGTGCTCCAGTTTCTCCATTATGTAGTCCTGACACAAGGGAATAAATTGTTAAACTGTGAGCAATTATGATTGGTCTTCGATGTGGTATTTGTACATACACCTATATAATGAAAATTCTGATAGAAGGGATTTTTCCTTCATTCTTTTGGAATTTTCAGCCTCTTTAGTCAATTTATTCATAATTTAGTTTAACTTCACTACTGATAGGAATAGCACCCTTGTATTGCATGTGTTTTTTTAGAAGCTTATTACATTTGCTACTAGGCTATGGCCAGATATCATTGGCCAGCCTCATGGGAAAAATGTCTTTAAAACTTGAACCAGCAATTGTCATTATATCTTGACAGGCATTCAAATTTGAAGGTCAGTATGCCTATATGTATGATAGCAATATAGCATGAAAATAAATATTTCTAATCAGGAATGCTCAGTTACCTACACCATCAGCAAGTAGATTATGAAAATTCCATGTTGAAAGAGAGAAGGCAGCGTGCTTGGTCTGCAGAATCATGCTTATTTGTAGATTGAAACAACCCAGGTATTAATTAAGTAATAGGATTATTAGACAATAATAAATATAGTAATTAATGTATTTTGCTTGTATAATTAATTAGGGGATTTGCCGTCAAACCTGCAGACGGGGTATCAATTGCTGAGATACTAGACCTGTTGGGACTAGGTCGGTATCTCTTGCTAGATCGGGTTCATCACTCAGCAATCTTAACTTACATGTTCGGATTGCGGGTATTTGTAGCAATTAGAAGCCCAATAGCTAGCCACCTGGTAACTCGGTAAAAGAGCATAAGGGAGTAGCTCGGTAACTTTGACCAACTCCACAACCAGCCAAAGCAATGACTGGCCAACACAGGGAGTGCTGTCGGGACCCCGAATTTGCAAATCCGGACCCTCTGTGTATTCAGCACTAGTCCAGGAACGCGCTAGTGCACACAGTCTTAACATCGGTAAATATCACAATCATACCACTCGATACTAATAAAGTACTTTATTTAAGTAACCAAACTGGTTGCTTGACCTTATGGCCAAGTTACAAATATACGCCTCGCAAGGCGAAACTTATTCAGAGTGAAATAATAATAGCAGCGGAAAATCAAATAACTTCGTGGCGCCATCCAGTATACCACAGGCAACTGACTGGGCTCGCTCCCTAAGTAGACGGTTCCTCTTGGAGCTCCTCCTCCAAAGCTGGTGTAGTCTCCTCTTCAACTGGTGTTGTATGGTGGCAAGGGTGAGTACTTGGTACTCAGCAAGTCATGCACAGAATGCAGCTAATATACTACATGCATGGCTTAATACAAAGGAATAGCTCAAGGTATATTTGCGATGTGACATTTGACAAGTAGTATAAGTAGATTCGAAAGCAGTAGAAACAAGTAAAGTGTAGATAACTTTTCAAGAAGTTTAGTAAACATCTTTCCCATCCTAATCCACATTTCCAACATCATTATTAATCCAGCCCAACCTTTCAAGTCTAAGTTATTTTTGAGAAAATCTAACCCTTATTTGTAATTCGAGCGATGTCCAATATCGCGGACACGGCTATTCGAATAGATTCTACACTCTGCAGAGGTTATGCACTTTACCCACAAGATACAGTCAAACACCACAAAGGCGAGTTCAGTAACAAAGTCTTTGGAAACCTCTAACAATACAAGTGGTCCTCCTGTTATTGCGCACTAACCCTTCCCTTAGCTAAGGCGAAGTCTAGGCCAATCAACCGTTAGATGGATACTGGCCTCGGCCCAGACGCTCCCAGTACAACTTACACAAAGGGTGTAGTTGACCTCACGAGGTCCCACAGTGCGTTATCAGCAACTTAGTCAACTAGGTCCGTCCCATTACAGACATGTGGTTGCACGTTAGACCCAGTTCAAAGGCTCGCAAGGTTAAGTCCTTAGGGTGACCAGGGCAAGACTACCCGAAGAACCAAATCAACATCCCCAATGCCACAACTGGCCCACCTGATTATTCTTGCCACATGCCCCGGTCGAAAACTATTTATCAAACCCCAGTTAATTACCATGCACCACGTGCCATCAACATCACATGATACCTTTCCAAAACAGGTTCAATATATCATTAAGTCGATATTAGTATTTGATTGTCCAAAATCATGTCATGAGCACGTAGCAGGTCTAAGCAGTATACTACAACGGTCTAAAACCCATGTTGGCAATCTAATGATGTCCAACTAGTAATCCACAACTATGGTGACAAGGGGTCATGGCACATACTTAGATAATCAAGGTGTCATACAACAAATTGGTATTTATCTAATCCCCCATATTTAAATAAAGTATTTTCTAATTGAACTAGCATGCAATAGGTTAAATCAAAATAGATTTCAAAATAGGATCAACATGGTCAAAGCACAACTTGCCTTCAAAAAGTACTTGCTCTTGGTCTTGAGTTGGATACTGAGTTAGTACTTCTCCTTCGAATCCTTCCGGCACTTCAACGTCTACTCGTAAAGCGTGCAAATAGCAAATACACGAATAAACAATAGGCAAAAAGTGTCCAAACATCCAAATAAAATTCATAAACAGAGAGAACATAATTTTATGAGTTTTTAGAAACTGGAATCGTCAAATTTGGAGTTAAAATGCAAAAGTTATGATTATTTAAAGTTTAAATAATCAATTAAATAATTTTACAGAGAAAAACTTTAGTCCAAAAATTAAATAAAATTCATATTTAGGTAGATCTCAATTTTATACAAATTTAGAAATTTGAATCACTCAAATCGGAGTTGAAACGCAAAAGTTATAAGCGTTTGAAGTTTGAATCAAAATCTGAAATCATTATTTCGAATTAATAAATCATTTTCTTTTTCGGAAAATCATTTATTGCGTCAGCAGGGACACGTGGACCAATCGGGTGACGACGCGTGGCCTCGGGTCCACGGACGGCGCGACGATCTCGGCTCGGTCCCGCGTGGGCTCGACCCACGGCTCGCGATCCGACAGGCGGTGCCCCTCTAACACGCGGGCGCGTGTCGGCGTCACACGACGCCAGCGTGGGCGGCGCCGACCGCGACGGCCAGGCTTCCCGACACGTGGCGCAATCTCGCCGTTGATTTGAAAATCAACGGCCCAGATTAGATCTGGCTAACGCGCTTGGAAAACAACTCCATCGACCGGGATCGTTCGATCTTGATCGGACGGTCAAGATCAATCTATCGCTATGAACGTGGTTCAATCTAAGCCGTTGGATCTAGATCTAACGGTTGAGATTAGATCTGGAGATTAACACGTGATTCTTTACCGTGGGTGGCGTGGGCCGAATCTGGACCGTGCGATGAAGATCCGACGCGGAGAAGCTTCGTGGAGTGCGATGTCCACGGCGAGCTCCGGCGGCCGGCGTTGAGAACGAAGACCACACCGAGCGGCGTTCGGCACGCTCGGCGAAGTGGGTGGTCTCTTGGTGCGTCTCGAGCGGGGATTAGGATCTGGGCTCCTTCTAGGCGGAAGACGACGGACGGCGGAAAAGCGCAAGCCGCGGCGGACACCTCCTCCAACTTCTGGCGAGCTCGCGCGACGGCGCGCTTGAGCGGCGTGGGTTGGAGCTACGGGTGCGCAATGAAACGGCGATCCCGACACGGGTGGCGGCGCAATAAATAGGGCCCTCGGCGTCCGTGAAACGCGCGAAATCCGAGGTCCTCTCCGTTCTTGGGCGAGTCCTGGCGGCGACACGGTTAGGGTGGCGTGGCGCAGCGCCGGCCGTTGGATCGAGATCCAACGGTCGCGAAGTTTGGGTCCGGTCGGACTCGGCGAGCTGGCTCGGTCGGGCTCGGGCTCGGTGACGTGGCTCAATCGTGGCCGTTGGTTCTGGATCCAACGGTCACGCGGTTAGGGTTCCGGCGAGCGGGTTCGGCTTTACCACGGGCGCGGTCGGGCTCGGGTCGGACTCGAACTCAAGTCTGACTCGGGCTCGGTCGGATGAACAGTACTTGACCCAACTCGAATTTCCAGCGATTTAATATTTAAAATAATTCCCAGTAATTCATTTAATTCATTAAAAATAGCAAAAGACTCAGAAAAATTCTGGAAAATACTTTGGATCATTTTGGACTCAAATAAAATATTTCCAACAAAATTTTATTTGCAAAGTTTAATTCTTTAATTATTTCAAAATGGAATAAATTCAAATAAATTCCAAATAAATCCAAATAAATTCCAGAAAATTCCAAAAATTCACCAAAGTGCCAAATCACTCATGAATTTAAGGAAAGCAAAATTTTGGGGTGTTACAAATGCAGACCCCCTAGGGCAGCTCGACAGTCAAGGCAAGGACAAGAGACATGCCTCCATTACAGCGGAGAGAAGCAAAGGCACAAGTCCCTCATGTAATCTCAACCCAACCAAGACACATCCATTCCTCAGTTCTAATTGAGAGCAACCGAAGAGCTCACCTCTATTCTAGAGCCACTCCCCATTCCAGAGGAGCAAACCGAGAGCAAACAAGAAACCAAGCCAGAGCAAGAAGAAGAGCCTCAAGTCGGAGCAAGAAGAAGGACATGAAGCAAGGAGTCCCCAAGCCAGGAGGTGGTCAAACACGAAGCAAGAAGAGGAGCAAGAAGACCTCAAGCCGGAGAGTACCTCGACCACCTCATCCTCCCCAACCCGGCAGAAACAACTTCCTCACACCCGAACCACAACCCAAGGTGCACATTAGCAGTAGGGTTACTACTTGTAGACTACTTAGAAGCAATAGATTGGGTAGCTAGCAAATAGATCGGGTAGTTCCTTAGCCTCAGTAGGGAGGAACACTAGGGGTTGCATAGCTCATTCCCGGGACATCTATCTCTTCTGGTGAAGCATCTAGGCTCATAATTTTATTTAGTTTTGGTAATTAATGACAATCATGTTAAAAGACTAATGATTTCTCTTGAGTTTGTGAGAATAGGTTGGTCCACATCACGGCATATGAAAAACAAAAAACATTGTGAACTAAAGTGGTCAAGAAAAGAAGAATTAAGATCTTGAAGTCAAGGTACAAGAGTGGTTAGGACCCTTTTATATTTTTACCGATCTTGAGTTAGAAGAAAAAGATCGGTTTACTAGAATAGATGCCATACTATCAAGAGGGAGTAATGGCTAGTAGTTTGATGTTGATCAAGTCTAAATTGGCTCAAAATCCTTTTAAAAATCATACCTGGTTGCTTTTGGTCTTAGGTTTAAAATTGATTTTTGCATTATCAGTATTTCCGGCAGTACCGAAGTACAAACCGCGGTAGTACCGGGTTTTATACAATGGTACATATATTCCAGAGAGGGTCTTCTGTGCTCAATTTTTTTCTCTGGGCCGGAAGTACAGCGCTGCAAATTGTGGTACTACCGCTTGGCGGTAGCACCGAGCATACGGATAGTAGTTTTTTAAACAGAAGCACACTCCTTATTGCGAACTTTTTGAATTTGGAACTACTGCAGTACAAAGGGCGGTACTACTGAAGGTTGGTAGTACCGTAAAAATCGAGCGGTAGTTATTTTACAGAATGGGATGTTTTTGGGGCGGTTTTGCTATGTTTTGAAGGTCGGTACTACTGAAGTGAAAATGGCGGTACTACCTGAACTCGGTAGTACCACAAATATAGTACTGGTACTCATTTTACAGAGAGAACATGTTTTTGAGCCGATCACACTTCAAAAGTCGGCACTACCGTACTTTGAACGTCGGTAGTACTGCGTTTCCTATAACGATTATTAACTACCGCATTTAATGCTCTAACTAGACCATTGGGCATGGAGCAGTACTACCGGGCTTTGCACGCCAGTAGTACCAAAAATGCTGAATTTTTTAGAAATTTGCTTCGAATGGTTGGATTTGTTGGCGAGGGCTATAAATACCCCCACACCTGCATTCATAGAGCTTCTTGGACACTCATTGAATACATTTAAGCTCTAGCAAGTCTTCTTTCTCCCTTGAGCATTAAATTCACTATTTGAGAAAGTTAGGAGTATTCAAGTGTGATTTCATTGATTGAGCCACTTAGATACTTGATTTAACCTCAATCAAGTGTCATTACCTCATTCTCTTAGAGGTTGATGCCTCCTAGATGGCTTGAAGGCGTGGAACCAGTGATCTTCTCAAAGGAGATTGTCAAAAGGCCCGGTTGGTTGTGAAGGCAAAGAACTCGCCTACCCAGAGCGGGAAAGAGCTACCACGAGTGATCGAGGGATGCTTAATTTGCGCAAGGAGCCAGCTTGAGTTGGTCAAGCTTACCTCAACATGGATTAGGGGAGACCGACAAATCTCCGAAACAACGGGATAAATTCTTGGTGTCAATTTCTCTTGTGGTTTGCTTTCTTTGTTTACTTGTGCAATTTACCTTCCTAGTATACTTAGTGATTGATGTTTGTTTTAGGATTGTATAATTTGCTTAGACTTATGTTGTTGGTGCACTTAGATAACCCTAGAGCTTTTAGGCCTTATTTGTTAAAATTCTCAATTCTAATTTTATTTGCTTAGATTATGCAATTAGAACCTAGAATTTTAAAAACTCCTATTCACCCTATCTAGTCTGTTATCCTTGGTCCTACACCCGCGCAATAGGAGCCGCGGGTATCGTCGTTCTACCGTCCAACCTAGAGCCCCCCCTCATAGACCCAAAACAGTGGCAAATAAAAAATCTAAGCTGAAAATAAAATCATGCAAACCAATCAATAGGACTCCATTAGAGCAATTCGGCCATGGAAGGGATTCGGCAAGTAGGACAAAGAAGAGAGGAGGGAGAAGAAGGGAGAAGTAGAGAGAGGGAAATAGAGGGAGAAGAGCCGACGGGCTAGGGTCGGCAGTAGAAGGGAGAGTAGGCCGGAGAGGGAGGAGAGGAATATAGTATAGAAGAGAGGACGTAGCAATCGGTTGGAGAGGGGAGGTGGCCAACTGGTGGGCAGAGGCAGGGAGGAGGGAAGTTGAGAGAGGGAGAAGAGGAGGAGTGAGGAGGAGGCGGTCTGATTGGGGGAGAGAGAGGCTGAGAGAACGACGATCGGAGAGGCCGAAGGGGAGAGCCGACTGCCGAAGTTGAGTCAACCGTGGAGGAGGCTAGCGTCCAGTTGAAGAGAAGAGATCGGAGGATGAAGGAACCGACGTCAGGAAGGCTTCGACCAGAGGATGAAGAGGTGAGGGGAAAAGAAAATAAAAGAAGGGAAGGGGAAGAAAGGAAGAGAAGGAAAAGAAAAGGAGAAGAAAAGAAGAGAAGCAAAAGAAAAGAGAGAAAAAAAAGAGAAGAAAAGAAACGAGGATTCAAAAATTTTGTCCCCCATGTGATTCGCGTAGGTTAAATTACCGCATATTGGTCGTAGGAAAATTTTCAATTAATTTCTAAAAGCTACGATTAAATAGGTAGAAAATATTTAAAATTGCAAATATTGTATTAATTAAATTTTTTGTTTTGATTACTGCTAAAATATTGAAAACTGGGGGGGGGGGTCAAATTAGTGTATTTTAGTTAATGGGTCCCGTAGAAAATTGGACACCGTAAGGTTGTTATAGATCAATTTTTGTGGATTTTAGTACTTCAAATTGTCAAGTCCCAAAACAAACCTAAAAGACCATCCATCCCACATTTCGAGCGAGGATGCACGTTTCAGTTCTATACCAAGTAAGATTCCTTTGATCAATTTCATTAAAAGTCTTTAAATTGATTTCAATATATCTATGTGTATCATTCATGCATGGAAAAAATATATTTAAGTTGAAAATCTTAAATCAGACACGGATGTAAATGCGGTTTGAGGAAATGAAATTGATGATGTGATATGTGGATGTTGATTTAATGAATTTGCTCATCCAACGAAAGGAGCCGTTGGCGTATAAATTATTATGGTGGGTAGAGGGTGCCGATGAGAAGGATTGTCATGCCGGTGGAGCTCTCTACATAGGTTAAAATATAAAAATAAATAAACTACACTTGGGCAATAAGCCGTAATTCCAGTATCAACCATAGTGTGTGAAATCGGTTAGAAAAGATTGTCCTATGAAGGTTTTGAATCTCCGTATTGGGTAAGATTTATATTAGGGCACCCCTGTGGGATATACCAGGTGGCCCATGGGGTTCGCCAAAAGGTGGTGATATATTTGAAGTCATGAACCGAGTTACTACTGACGAGTGACAACTAACTATCAAAGTACAACTATATCTGCGAGTCTATGGGGCAGCCTGGGATAGGTATTCCTTACTCGAGTATAGGGTTGAAGATCTAATACTAGATTAGTGATAAACGTTCTAGGGCCTCTTTTGTGTGGGTGGGTGGGGGGGGAGGGGGTCACTATGGGTAAAGTGATACAAATCTACGCATGATTAAAATTATGAATTCATGCCTGTCTTGTATTGGAGGCTACAGAAACTAAATCTGTCTATATACAAGTGCTACTGGTTGATTTATTAATTAAAAGGCCAACCCTTAAAAAACAAAAGCTTAATTTAATAAAAATCCTAATTTGAGGGAAAGTGACCTTCTGTGGTAAATGAGAGAAAAACTCATGTCATTGCATTGTTATTAATACTTACTGAGTACCTCTGTACTCACTCTTGCTTAATCTCCCCTTTGCTTAGAAGATGAGTTCTATGGATCCACCGATGAGGCCTGGGGTGGGAGGTGATTCGCAGGACCAGGTTTTATCGGAGGACGATTACTACTACTACTATCAGGAGGAGTAGAGGCTTTGGGAGGCCGTCATATGGTGTTAGACGATCATTGGGGTAAACTAGAAGTTGTAATATATTTTTGTTGTACTTGGATTTGATGTATAATTATTGTACTAGATATGTAGCCCTGCGTGGATTTTGAATGTAATATATTTTCATTCAGTCTCTAATTATTGTTCTGTTGCAACACTTTGAACACGAGATAGTATCTGATAAAATGTCGGGTCGCCCGATATTTTGTTATTCACTATGCTGAGATTCGTGTAATTAACTCGGTGTAATGACAGTGTTACTGTTATTACCTTGGGTTAATTATGTGGGTCGCCACATACTAACCTCTACACTTGGTTTACTGGCTTTTACCTAAAGAAGCAGATGTTCCTAAAATTTCTCCTTTTCAAAATAGGTAAAAGTACATATAACACCTTAAATTTTGCTAGAAAGTCTATCTAGCAGTATGAACTATGAAATGGGACATTTGACCCTCCAAACTTTGCAATCTGGTTTAAATAACATCATAACCCGGTTTCGCATAGTGGTTTTCCCCGCGTGGCGTAATGAGTGACTGGTTTTACAACGTAGGATAACATAGTCAAGTTTAGATCAATGATGGATGAGACTCACATGAGCTTCTCTTCCAAATTGAAAAGGAGAGGGAGGGAGCTACATGGGCTGATAGCCATGGAAGCATGATTGGGAGCTCAACGGGGGGAAAGTCCATGTGTGCCTACATGTCATTGACCTAACTTAGCCGGCGTGTCATTCTACATTTCTACATAGCAAAACCATCTGCTCATTGCAACATACGGACAATACTACTGTACAAAATCGGGCCATGGTGTTATTTGAACTGGATTGCAAAATTTAGAGGGTCAAATGTCTAATTTTATAGTTTGAGGTGCTATATGGATTTTTGACCAAAGTTCAAGTGTTAAATGGATTTCTTCCTTCAAAATATGGTATGTTTGTCGCATGTTGTAATGCGCAGAAAGGCTTGGTGTCGAGTGCTTCAGCCCTATGGCTATGGCAACATATTCAGTGCAATTAAAGTTTTCGTGCAATCCCACTAAAAAAAGTTTCAAAAATTTCGGAAAAAAAATCATGGATGTACATCTCAACTTACCCCATCTACGTATAAAATTTCATGATCAAACACGTACTATGCTAGAAGTTACAAAAAAGACAAATTTTCTGCTGTCACTTGGGGTAAGTTGAGATGTACATTCATGATTTTTTTCTGAATTTTTTAAAACTTTTTTTAGTGGGGTTGCACGGTGGTTGCACGAAAACTTTAATTGCACTCGATAGTTTGCCTAATCACCTAGTAAATTAATTATCCCTCGTTTGATGGATCATATCTTGCTACTGGTTACAGCAATCGCTTGATTCTGTCACTTGTTGCGTGCTGTTATCTGCGCTTTTCTGAAGGACGGCTTCGTGTTGATGATGATTCAGTGGGGAGGTCCTAAAATACAACCAGACCCATGTGGTTAAGCGATTTTTTTAGATCGTGAGCACCTGAGTAGATTGTGTGTGCAGCTGGTCAAGAAGCCTGTTTAGGGGTTACATTTCTGATTGCAGCGACTGATTCTGTCTGCCGTGCTGTACGAAAGATGCCTCTAATCTATTTAGGTAGTGCATGCATTGCAAACACTATTACTTCATATTGTTTTTTTGCGCCCTTTCATTGGACGTCATGGGTGAGTGTGACCAACATGTTGCTGTTTTTTACGAGCAAGTCCTTGTATAATATTTTGTGTTGGGCCAGCAGTCACGGGAGAGATCACGATAGAGATATGATGCGGACACTTCTGAAGTTGACAACTTCTGAAGTTAACAAACTGCAAGCAACGATATATATATATATATATATATATATATATATATATATATATATATATATATATATATATATATATATATATATAGAGAGAGAGAGAGAGAGAGAGAGAGAGAGAGAGAGAGAGAGAGAAGGTGATACTAGCGTTCGAAAGTACGCGCTCGAAAACAGTGTAATACATTTTTTTTAACGTGTACAATAATTTATGATTACGCGTGCAATATTAAAAAATACACAAGCAACACCGAGAAAATATTTGAAAAAAATCACTCTCAGTAGATTAGACAAACTTGAGTAGTATTGGATGCAACCAACCTATTTAAAAAACTGGTGTAAACCTATTAAAAAACGACAAACGCATTTCTAAAAAATGATGTTACAAACCCGCATCATTTTGGAGGCGCATATGCAACAATAAGAAAAATACTCAGTACAACACCTCAAAACAACATGTTTCACAATCCATTGCAACAAAAGATGGGCAACAAAATAAGTACCCTTTGGCAATAGGAAAGAATTCTTCTGCAACAAATAAACCTTCGACTACAATAAAAAACATGTTGCTACCAGATCCAAGAAATGTACATTGCAACAAGCAAAAACACTTCTTAAAGAATTTGAGGAAGCGAGCTGCTACATTTTGAAAAATCCCTGCAACAAGCCTATTAGAGAAGGAGGTGCGAGGATAATGGCCAATAGTAGAGCTCTCGGATAGGGATTGCAACAAATTTGATAAATTCATGCAACAACTTTACTATGTTTTGGACATGATTAGGACCGTTTGGCCCCACCATCAACGCCAGCTCCTTTGGAAGGGGAGACCTCGGGCAAGCTCCACCTCTAGCCGCTGTCTTAATACAACTAGGTTTTGCAAAATTCCGGTCACTCCTCATATTTAAAGATCTTTGCACGAGTTTTGGTTGTTGGCGACGACTTTGCACCAGAGGTCGGCTGTAGAGTTTGGGATGGTGCCATATAGAAAAAGGGGAAGGGGGCGGAGAGAGAGAAGATGGATTACATAAGAAACATGAGAAGATAAGGACGAAAACGAGTGGTTGAAATGTATAGTAGCGATTGGGGATGGAGCGTCTGGCCCAGAGCAATTTCGAAGAAAAAAAAAGGTTTGGGGTTCATGCTTCATCACATTCTTGTGCCAACAGGGATCAACCAATGTGTGACTCTGATTTTGTTAAATTAATTTTAGTCGGGTCTAACAAAAACTTATGGCAAAGCAAACATGTCCTGCATCTGAATTGGGTTTGCGTCACTAGTTATGGGCAATCAACACTCGAGGAAGGCATGTTTTTTTAGATCAAGAGGGCATTTAGAAATGCCCCAGTTTCAATTAAAGAAACTGACAAACAGGCTACAAACTTGTTCAGCAAAGCAAATATTTAAACAGTCCCAGCATCTAACAAAACACCACACCAAAAGGGCTATTTCTTATCCTTCATCAACACACAACTCAGGAAGTTACAGAAACGAAGATAGTTCAAAAGGAATGAGGATAAAAAAGGGTCATTATTAACACTTCTTTCAGTCTTCGTTCAAGTAATTTCAAATCCTGAAGGCAATGGCGCTTGAAGTCTTGTCTCCAGCCTTTTGCAAAATCGGTTTAGTTGAACCGACATCCCTTCTTTGTATAACAGACTCCAATTCTTCAGCAAAAAGAGCATTTTTCTCCAAACCGTTCTTCACTTGACCAGCACTGAAAATAAAAATCATGTTATTTCTAATACTCCACAAACTCCACAAGGTTGAAGCACAAATAGTATTCAGCGCCGCATTTTTCTTATTACTCAGCCAAAAGGGGGCTACAGATTCGTAATTATATCCAATTTCTATATAAAAAAACTCACCAATTATGTCCCAAGTATTCTTAGCTACCCCACATTCAAAAAAAAAGATGGATAACCGATTCATTCTCATCACAGAAACTACACAAAACTCCCATATCCATACAACTTTTTAACAAATTGTCTCTAGTCATAATCCTGTTGTGAGAAAGAAGCCAAAAGAAAAAAAAATAGATTTTAAGGGGAACAATTAGACTCCAAATTGCATGAATAAAATCAGGTAGAACACCCCTAAAATTGATAATAGCATAGAGAGATTTAACAGAATAGATACCATTGCTGTTGTATTGCCAAACTAATGCATCATCGGTATCCACAAGCCTTATACTTTTAACCACTTCTAACAATTCAAACCAAATAATCATCATTCTGTCGGGGAAGGTTCTTCTAAAAGTACACTTAAAGTTAAAACCATCCCAGATTTCAGTAATCGTATAACCTTTCTCATTAGTCAACACATAAAGCTCCCAAAATTGTGTAGCTAAACAAGACGTACCAAACCAAATGTCTTCCCAAAAATCTAATTTTAGTGACATTCCCCACACTCCATCTGTACCCAAACTTAATAGCTTGCATGGTAAATACCTTTCTAAAAAACAGAATTGTGCTCATGTTTACAAAGGAAAATGTTCAGGTTATGAGTTTTATATTTGAAATTACCCAGGTCCTTCCACTGTTGTTCTCAATACTATAAAACCTTTTAGTCCAGGAAGCTAACAAACACATATTTAAATCTCTACTAGTTACATGCCCGTGCGTTGCTACGAAAAACAAAATTGATAACGAAAAATAAATATTAAAAAATAAAAAAAAATATTTTACAAGATCAAACATCTATCTTTAACGCTTCGTTTCTTGCGAAAGCTGGCTAATTAAAGCAACGCTTTGTTTCTTGTGTAGGGCAATTAAGCAGGGCAAGTAAGCGGCAATTAATGACGTGGGAAGAACGGACCACTGCCACCAAGTGCTGCTTTAGAATAGTAGAGATAGAGATGTGAAAGCTGGCTAATGAAAGCAGTATCGTTTCTTGTGTATGGCTTAATTGGTATTTTGTTCCATTTCAAAATTCAAAATTAAGCGGGAAAATGTAGAATGGACCACTGCCACCAACTCGTGCTTTAGAATAGTAAAGAATATTAGGCAATCCAAGACCACCATAATTTTTCTCCATACAAACCAGGTTCTAATTAGCCAAGTGGAGCTTACTATGACCTTCAAAATCATTCCAAAGATAATTAGCTGAGAATTAATCGAGGAAGGCAGGTGGTCAGAAGAACAAAGCGATTCTGAAATTCCTTTTGAGAATCTCCCGATCATCTCGGCGTTTTGGACCGGAACAGTGAAATGCTCACGATTCAGACTCAGAGACCGAAGCGCTTACAAAGTAAAAGTGCAAAGCTCGGTGAAAGTATGAGCCGGAACGCTTCGAAATTCAAGAGAGAGAGAAAGGGAGCTCTTGCCCACTCTCTCTCCCCATCCCGCTCCCGCTCGTCCGCCGCAGCATCGCCCACCTCGCCGTCGCCGTCGCCGTCGCTTAATTTGAGCGGCATCCGTTGCAATCCTTGCCTGCCTGCTCTACCAGCAAAGCAAGTTCCCCAACACTAAGCCCATGGCTCCACCATCTCACCCCCCTTCTCCGTCGCCAGAGAGCAGGAGCGCGAGACCTCAGCCTCCGCGGGGAGGAGCTCGATCTCCTCCGCGGTATGCAATCCATTCCCCCTCAGCTGAATTTGATCCCCGATCCCGTTTTCAGGAATTTGTGTGGGTTTTCCCCTTCGGCGGCGATTTCCCTTTGATTCGTAACCAAATGTCGCGGGATCAGATGGGGCGCGTGGGGGCTGAGGACACAACGCCTTCGCTGCACGCGTCGCTGGTCGCGGAAAGGAGCACTGAATCGGTGAGGTACCATCGTTCCGGCTTCCGGCTGCGGAGGAGAGGGTGCTTCTCCGATGAGACGGGGTGTGCAGGCAGCTGTCGATTCGAGTGGGTGGGTATGAACGAGAAATGGTATTACTTGATTGGTTCAGTTGGTTGCGCTTAGCCCTTTGTACATAGCAGGTACATGGCATCTTAGCTAGTATGTGCTATCAATTTTGACAGCTATGCAATGTGCACTTACGAAATTTTGACAGCCATCTAAAAGTCTGCCTCATGAACAATAGTTTATTCAGTTCATCCTGGTTGAGATTCTCAATTCTGTAGTCAGTGATAAGGGCTGGGAGCATTTCATGGATGAGGGATCTCAACTGTAGCAGAAACCTGATCTAATAACTAGTTGGCATTTCCGGAGTATTCTTAGAGTCAGGAAGTTTAGTCATGGATTGCATCCTGCTGAAACTTGTTATCCTAGGAATTTTTTTTTAAAAAAAATACTTTTTTTTAAAAAATGAATTGTGGTATTAATATGCGGAAAACAAAAATTGCAAAAATAACATCTATTCGCCGAACGGCATGTCGAAATAGTTATTTTTGCCAAACAATAATCATCAATGTGGGGCAACAATTTCCTCATGCAGATTTATTCACTTTGAGGCAATGCCAATAACCCAGGTGCAAGACTGGATTTGTAGTCCTGTTGATATATCATTCTAATTGATTGTGCTTTCTTTCTTCTTCTTTTTTGAGAGGAGATTGTGCTTTCTATAGTGATGAATTGATGCATTTGTCTACGTTTAACCATTATTTCTGTAATGACCACCATTTATGTTGAGAGTTGAATCTATCAGTGAACTCAACTGACAAGCACATTACTGGTTAAGAACATTAGAATCTAGATACATCCTGTCACTTGGTGCATAATCTTAGTCTTGTGGCAATTCCCCTCCAAGCTATTTCCTGACATGCTGGAGTTGACCTGACACATTCAGACTTGCCAGAACATGGTTGAAATGCCAGTGAATTATTCACTTGAAGGTAGTGCCGTTAATAGTCTGGCTGCAAGTCTAGATATCTAATCTGGCCGTCTATTTCGTTCTGATTGATTTTGCTTTCTGTATGCATTTGGTCACATTTATGATTTAACCACTATTTTTGTTATTACGAGCAGCTCTGTTGAACTGAAACTGGCGATGACCTCAACAAGGAAGAAATGAGTGATTAAGAACTTTAGATGCATCATTTTTGCTTGGTAAAAATTACTTACAGATTTTAGTATTGTGACAATTCTCGCTATTCTCTGACATGCTGCAGGTAGTCTTTGCTTGACCGGACGCATTTTAGACATAACAGAACTTTAGCTGTCATCGGGGGCCTATGTTATTCTTGAATATATTCTGAGGACCTATTAAGCCCATGGATCTAAAGTTAACAATTATGCATCCGGCTTTACAGTTTTGTTGTCTCAGTATGCATTATGCACCTCATGATTTTCCAAAACAAAAATGGAATAGGTTGCTTTGCTCTGCACATATGATTTGCATACTCATTCTGTTTCCATGAAGCAGGACTTATCTGGTGAGTTTCAGATAAGTGACTCCATGAAAAGGTTGGCTGTGAGTTGCAGCAAAAGGCAAATGACAAGTAGTACTTGGGCATTCGGTGGAAGAGGAAATTTCGAACAGCTCCAACATCAATAGGAAATCCCGATCAGACATTCACAGAGAACAGGGAGGAGACAACATCACTTCGCCTTGACAGTGAACACGGAGGCTAAAATATCAGTATCATGAGTTCTGTTCTCTCTATATTGTTAAGCCTCTTTTAAGAAAGAGGTGTCCTAAGGTTTCCACAGCTCTCTGGTTGTTTTATTGCTTCGATGTCCTGTCCTTAGAATCTATGCCACGAACCTTGCACACCTTGTTTGTAAAAACGCTTTTGTTATTTCCCCAGAGCTCATGCCAATCTTTCAAAAAGAAAAGGTTAGCTGTGCTGCTGCTACGAGCGCTTAGACAAGGTCAGTGCTGCCCTGCCCCCGATTAGGTTTGTTTCCACCACTTCATTACCCTACATGTTTGAATAAGCTGAATATTAACTATGCACAGCATAGAAGTAGGGCTCCATCATTGCGTTCAATATTTGAACAACGTTTCAGTACATAATGCTTGATGTAAATTAAGTGCCATTACTGTTCAGGGCTTTTTAAAAGGATAGGCAAGATGAAATGATCAATTCTCAAAGAGTGAAAGGGTTGGGAAGTCTGGGGGGTCTGTATGGGAACTGTGTGGTTAACATGGAGCAGACAGCAGAGCGGTCGGCAGGTTGGCAATGGAGGTGTCTGTCTTTCTGCTGCTGTTGACTATCTCCAACAATTTCCCTTCATTCCATTCCCTTCCTTATTCCCTTTCCTAGATTCATTCCTTCTATCTCCAACAGCATCCCCTCGAAGGGAATTCTCTCTGGGATTGGAGAGAGAATCCTTTCTCTCTCCGAATCCCTTCTGAAGGGAAGGCTGAAGGGAATCCACTGAAAATAGTCTCCTCCACGCATTTGGGCCCAACTGTGGGTAACAGTCAGTCCTCAAACCCTCCTTATCCTAGGAACACTCTTTTATGCTCAGCACTGACTTGGATGGCGTATTCTAGATGCAACTTTAAACCCTTTCCGTCAGGGCAATGCTGGGTTCAATCAACCCGCCCAGGAGGATGCTCATCATCAATTCGTCATCCCTCGACAGGAGTTGTGCTAATTCTACATGTATACGTGTGTCTTATGTTTGATTTTGTTCCTGTTGACAAATCTCGTTAAAACAACTAAGGCCCTGCTTGGATGAGTGGTAATTTCTTGGGAGGTTTTGGGATTTAGTTCAAATTTGAACTAAATCCTAAAACATTCCAATGAAATACCCCTAATCCAAGCACCCCCTAAGCGGATAATGTTATTACGTTCTTGTCAACAATACACTTTACAAATTTAATATTTAGATATTCACGTAGAAAAGCTTAGGTGCATACTGGCTTGTTAAGTTGCCGTTGTATCAGCCTCTCGTGTTTTGAGAGAACAGCTTACAAGAAAAAAAAAGCCTAGGCAGGATACCGATTCTGTCTCGTGTGTCCTGCCTGGTAGCACAGCATCATCTAAGGTGTAGATCGTGTTCTAGTGAACCGACTGCCAGGGCCGTCTCCAGAAATTTGGGGCCCCAGAGCGAAATGCAAATTGAGGCACTAAAATTTGAAAAATTCATGTGTACTATAAATAAAAGTATACTTTCAGATAATTATATAACTTCAATATGTGCTTTTTCTTACAAAATTTAGGAATATATCAAATATCAATGCTAGTACTGACCTCATGTTCTACTAAAAAGCATCATCCGCCTAGTATTTCTTGAAATAAAATCTTCAATTATATCTTCATAGTTAATCTTCTCGAAAACATCATTTTCAAGTGCTATCATTGCCAACCCATTGAGTCTTTCTTGTGTCATAGTAGAACGCAAGTAGGACTTCAACAACTTGAGTTTAGAAAAGCTCATTTCCGCAGATGCAACAGTAACCGAAGTCCGAAACGCCGGTTATGTTTTTTTTCCTTCAGATCCCCTACGGCCACGTGGCTACCGAGGAGCCTCCTCCTCCTGGACCCTGGTCCTTTTATGTCGCGCCACTGTGGAAGCCCATCTACGTAAAGTACTAAAGCCGTGACAGACAAAACCTCCTGGTCCGCCCCGAGTCCTTGATACGCCCAAATTGGCCCAAATTAAATCGTGCAGATTAACGCAACGCACGCGACGCAGCGGATGGTAAATGGAACTCGTCCGAGTAGCAGCTTGCATGGGCCTTAAAAGCGTACCGGCTTGCACTGCATTTAATTTTATGGCCGGGCCGTGGGGTTAACGCCGGATGAATGCATGCGAGGCTGCGTCGGCTTGCCGCGGCCCTACCATCACAAATTCCTATTAGCTTCTCTGAATTCTGATCGACTACCGTGGTCACTAGTCTCTGACATTTGCCGCACGGATCAGATTTGAGGGCCCTGTGCCGATCTGGGCCCTGTGCGGCTGCCCATATCGCACTCCGCCATCGACGGGCCTGCCGACTGCCTGCCCTGTTTACTTGATGCACAAAACCCTACTCTGCTTACCCAAAAAAAAAAAAAAATCTCTTCGTAATCTTTTTTTGTTTTTGTTTACTTTGGCTCTGGTAATTATAATTAGCCCTGCATCTGGTCCGGTGATGAATGATGATGCCCTGCTTGCAGGCCTAGATCATCCTGGGTCACGGTACGGCTTCCTACCTGGTCGAGACGGACTCTCTACTTCCCTAGTACCACCAGCAGCACACCGAAATGGTAGGGGCAGGCGGCTAGCTCGAAAGGTCAACTGCTGAAGCAACGGTGGCCACAGGAGCTGCTCCGCGCAGCGTAATTTCGTTGCGCGGAAAGATGATGCCGCCACCAACCGCGGACAGATGGGAACCGAAAGTGCGGTGCCGACTGCCGAGTGCTGCTGACTCGGTGGAGTACCGGAGTGGATGGAGGTCACCGACCGCGGCTGGCTGCGCCTGCGCCCCCAATGGTGCCGTGGAAAACGAGGGCTCAGGTGGGCTCCACCACAGCCCGGCACGCCACGCTACCCGGCCGGGCCGCACCGCAGCTGCAGGCCGCCAACGCCAAGCCGCTGATTCCATTCGAGTTTGTCTGTGCGTGTGTCGCTTCGCCGCCCCGTCTTTTCCCCCTCGGCAACGCGTCGTCTCCCAGGGCCATCCGCTGCGCGAGGGCCCCCCCCCCCCCCCCCACGCAGCAGCGCCCGCACGTGGCGTCGCCCTCCTCGGCCCGTTCGCCCCGCCGTGTGTTCGCTGCCGCTGCCCCGGGACCGGATCCGGTCAGCGCTGGCGTCACCCTCCAATCCCGCTCGTTGCCTCCCCTTGCCCGCTGCTCTGCCTAATGCGGTCCGACGCGCGCCTCCACTTCCGAGCGCCCCCCCCCCCGCCCCCCCCCCCCCGCTCGCCTCGCTGAGTCGCTGCGTGCGCCCGGTCCGCCGCTCCCGCCAACCCCCCACCTCGCCGACGCGTGGGCCCCGCGCCCAGTCGGCAGTTGCGGCGTGGCTGGCAGGTGGTGGACTTGGGGGGGGACGGGACGAGCTCCCTCCGCTCCTCTCTCTCTCTCTCTCTCTCTCTTTCTCCCTCTCTCTCGCTTTTTCTCTCTCTGAGGGCCGATCCCTAAGCCAACAGCGCGAGAAATTAAGAGAGGAGAGATCCTTGCCCTCCAGAATTATCCACCCTTCTTTCTCGCGCATTTCGCAGCTCGAATCTCGCTGTTCCCAACCAGGCCACCGTCCTGTTCGGTTTGGGTTTGACTGTTCTTGAGGCCCTCGCTGGCTAGCTGCCTCTGTTTCCGCTTTCTTGCCGCGTTCTTTTTTGGTCTAGGCTCTGTTCGTTCGCTTGTTTGGTATGCAGCAGGTTTTTTCCTGCTGAATCCTTGCCATGGTCAGCCCGCTCCGGGTCTGGGCGCAATTCATCCAGAATCACGCCATCTGTTGGCGCATAAACAGTTGAGGAAGCAAGGCCTTTTCGGTGTAGGAAGTTTTCGTCTCCCAAAATTTCCTTCTTTTGGAACTGCCTGGCAAAAAGAGGTGCCTTTCTTTTCAATCTTTCCTGGTCTTTCAGCTTTAGAGAACCTCTCCTTGTTGTTGTGATCTTTCCTGTCCGATCACCGAGCTAGTAAAAACTTCAAGCTTCAAGAAGCTCTTTTGAGCCAATTCAGCCTTTGGCACAACAGCATCTGAGCTCATGCAGTAGCTTCAAGAAAGATCCCCATGGCACAGACCAGCTCAAAACAGTAACCGAAGAAATGATACCGTTTGGCTCCGTTTCCCCCGTCTAAGCTGCAAATTTTGGGGGTTCTTTCCGGCTGCTGCCCCCATGGACGGCCTTCCTGACACCGACGTGGCGCCGTTGGCGGCCGCGCCACCGCAGAAGCGCGACGAGTGGAGCGAGAGCGGCATTGTGCGTCTGCTCGAGGCTTACGAGGCCAAGTGGCTGCTGCGGAACCGCGCCAAACTCAAGTGGAGCGACTGGGTCGACATTGCTCACGAGGTGTCCGCGCATTTCTCCTCGGAGAGCACCGCGGGGAAGCCTGGGAGCAACAGTGCCAAGACCCCCAACCAGTGCAAGAACAAGATCGAGTCGATGAAGAAGCGATACCGGGCGGAGTCCGCCGCGGTGGCGCGCGCTGGCCCTGCTGCCGCTGGCCCGTCGTGGCGGTTCTTTGCCCGCATGGATGGTCTGCTTAAAGGGCCAGCTGGTTGTTCTGGTCAGGCGCAAGCGGAGCTGAGCAACAGTATAGACCTGCGAGCCCCGGCGAAAGCAGAGGTCGAAGCCGAGGCAGATTTTGTCAGGCAGCTGACAGATGCAGGGCCAGGTCCGCTTTCTGATCTGGTGAATGCAGATGCAAATGGCTCTGTCCCAGAGCAAGCGGAGAAGGTTGGTAACAGCGGGCAGAAAGAGAGCAGGGCTGCGGAGAGTGACGTCAACGTAAGCTCTCCAAGGAGCAAGGAGCCAAACGAGGATGTCGAGGAGCTGGACAAGGTCTGGGACCTGTCTAAGAAGAGGAAGAGCACAGAATTTGACATAGCGAAGAGCATCGAGTTGCTGGCTAGCTCATTCTTGAAGATTGAGAAGGCCAAGATGGAGATGTACAGGGAAACAGAGAAGATGAGGGTCGAGGCTGAGATTAAAAAGGGCGAGATGGAGCTCAAGAGAACAGAGATTATGGCGAAAACACAGTTGCAGATTGCTAAGCTTTTTGCCAAGAGATTAAAAGAGACCAGCAGCAAGACTGGTGGTAGCTCATCCGTAACAGCGGAAGTAGATACCATTACCAAGAAGGGCGAAAATGGTTAGTTTCAACGTAACTAACTCCCTAGTTCCGCAAGAACTTCCTTAAAATTTTGAATATGGGCATATGCTGTGTCTTCAGTCTTTACATTCTATAGCTGTCACTCTTTCGGGAAAAAAAAGGCATAGAAACCTTCAATGCAAATCGAAGTCAATGCGCATTTGCTACGCCTATGTCTGTATTTTATAACTATTCTATCCTGGGATTTACGAATAGAATAGGAGAGTCCAGTCAGAAGTCATTCTTGTAGTGTATAATTATGAACAAAATGGTTTTTTACCTCAATTTTTTAGTTTTTGTGGCAAATGTAAGAAGCTGATTATTATGAATTGAAATGGAAATTTGAGGACACATTGAGTTTATATGGTCACTGGACCGTATTGTTTCGTTTTCACTACCTTGACTATTGATAAGCTATAAAAGTTAAGGTAGGGACCTCTTGCTGTACCTCCTCATCAATTAAATAAATAGATAATAGCTTTACCATGTCAAAATCCTCATTCAACTCATAATAGAACTGCTTGACTGTAGGAAATAATGCAAGCTCACAATGTGTAGTTCTAGTGCAAGATTTTGATTGTGTTATGCAGATATTGCTGCTGTGCATGGACTAAAAATACTATTGCCTCAATAAAATGCCATGTGTGGCAATCACATGGTACTTGAATTTACTTACTTGCTCAAATGTTATATTAGAAAGACTATACTGAAGACGAATGGGTGTAGCAACAAATCCAGTCATTTACTTCCAAGTAATAAATTGTGGACCATGAAATGGCTTTGTATGGGATGCTTTAATGAGCTGGATTGGACTATGAGGAGCCACTCAGCCTTCTCATTTTGCTAGTGATATGCCTACAAGTGTAATAGGATCTTGTTGAAACTGTCTCTGTTAGTCTGTTTGCATGTTGGCACCATCATATGAACAGATTGAGCTTAGAAGTACTCCAGAAAAAGCATTACTATGTACTTTTAGGCTCTAAATATTTAAGTGTGTATATCTGATTTGATTAACATGCCACTCTTTGGTCAAGTAATTATTTCTTTCGTATTTAGATGAAGCTTTCAACTTTCTACACAGAGTACCTTTCTATATCTTATCAAGATTGATCATGGTAGCATATGGCCAAGTAAAAGAATAAATTAGATTCTGAGCATTTCTCAATGGATCTTGAATCTTTTCAACTTGGTAGCATATATGCAGAATCAGCCAACCGGATCATATACCACCTGGGTCAATTCCTGGTCTTGGCAAAATTCTGTTTATCATATTGAGTTGCATGCACCAGCCAGTTCACCCAAAAGCTTAAGCTGATGAGGAAAGACGGACAGTTCACTTATACTTCCAAACACTTCCCCCTACGTATAGGCTCTCTCAAGCCTTAGACGTGGAATAGAAGTGGACTGCAATTATTATTCTTTAATTGCATCAACCGGGTTTTGAACTCAAGACCTCTTGGCTCTGATACCATATTGAGTTGCATGCACCAACCAGTTCATCCAAAAGCTTAAGCTGATGACGAAAGACGGGCATTTTACTTATACTTCAACTTATCACACTGTGCTAGAGTAAATTATGTTCTCCTTATATTGATAAAATGCACGCGAACACACCAAGTTATTGAAGGATTATGGTTTATGTTCAAAAGATGAGACCGTTGTGAAGCATTTGTGAACTTTTGAAATGCTTCCATCTTCAAACTATCACAATATGAGATGTAGAAAATAGCATTCAGCAATCAGTGCAGATTGTCTGAAGTCTCAACTAGCACCCAGTGGAAGTGTGATGTTTATTGGAACTTGGAAGCAACATGCTGAATGGTCTGTTTGGTTGTTTGCATTGCTAATGTTACCTTTTGTTTTGCTGTGAGCCATTCTCTTCTGACCTTTGGGCTTATGAATTTCAGGTTCAGGGTGATTAGCCATGCACAGCAGCTGATTCTCTTGTCAAAGCAGGTCGTTAGTCTCCTTGGTATTGCAGTGTTCTTGTGCACCAAATGTATGAGTTTGATCGATCCAGCTTCAGCATGCGTGAAGAAATAGTTAGCTGTATAATTGAAATGCAATAATGGAAGCAACGACATGATTGTTTCCCCTTTAGTGGGATTACAGAAGAAAGTTTAGAACCAATGCCTACTTGTCGGAAAGTTGTCAACTTCCATTCCTGAAGTAATTTACTGACAACCATCATTTGTATCATACAATCTCTACTCTGCGAAAGACGGAAGCAGCAGCCACCAATGAAAATGTTGCGAGAAATTGTATCGTATTGAGAAGTTGGTTTTATCATGTATTATATGCACGATTTAGTTCAAGGTTCACGTAACCTACTACGAGTGGAATTGTTACTTGCTTTACCTTGTCCTGTTAATTTGAAACTTCACGATCTCATCTGTATTGTTTACCATCTGTGACTTCAGCTCCCGAGCGCGCCCAACATGCTGGTTGAGGAGAAAAGGAAAGATTGGGCCTTATCCAGGATCGTACAATTATCTCAAAGTGTGCATACATATCAACATGTATGCTGTAACTTTTCTTAGTAAAAATACAAAATTTGAGCTTAGAAACCCTCAAGTCTATGCTGATGCTGAGGTTGTTTGAAGATGTCATTGTAAAATGGTGTTTTATGCGGAAGAACGGCTTAGGCCTTGTTTGGCAGAGCTTTAGCTCTATCAGATTCGTGGATCTGGTGGATCTGGGTATTTCTAGTTCCACTAGATCCGTGGAGCTGGAGCTGTTCAGGTGGATCATCTTGTTTACATTTTATAATAAAAAAATAAACTTAATTCACTTTATTTTAGCTTACAAGTTTTAGATCTTAGGTGGGGCTGAAATCTGAAGCTCTGCCAAACAGGTCCTTACTCTCATCTCAATTCCAAAGACATTTGTTCTTCCTTAAAGGTGCGCGGTGTGCCTTGAGTTTAAAATCTATTTTTCTAATTTGGTAGTGTTTTCACCCACGTATTTTCCATACGCTGTTCTGGAACGTATGAATTTTGTGGAAATCCTACATTAATTGTATTTTTCTATGAGGTTATCTATTTTCAACATGACCGAAATTTTCTTAAGCATAAGTTATATTTTTTATGAACTAGATCGACATACAATTATATATACTCCCTCCATCCTATTATATAAGGCGTAACTCCTACCAACGCAGAGATCAAGGAAACAGTTGCGTCGCGCGGGGCTCGAGAGGGTTAATGCATGCATACATGCGTATGAGAGATGAGAGAGAAGGTTAATGCATGCATGCATACGCATGAAAGATGTGAGAGAAGTCAGAACATGAGCTGAGGAGACGCCGCATCCTGTATTCTGGGACTTGAGAAAAAAAACAGTTATACCTTATATTTTAGGATAGAGGGAGTGTGGTACATTAATCTTCGTACAAATCCAATTATCACAAAAATCACCTACAAACAGCAAATCTGTTTTTCTATTTCCACAAAAAATTCTACTAAACTAGCAAATTTACCCGCGTAATTGCGCGGCTAGATATTATGATAAGATTATCTTTGATATATAACTATATTTTCTATAACTGTGTATTTTTTATATAACTATAATATCTATATAGATTAATATGCACTGTTATAATCTGGTCCCACCAAAATAAGTGGTGAAGATTCTTAGACTCTTTTTTTTAATCTAAACCGTTATTACCCGGATCCGTTAGATAGACGGTTAGATATTTTTTTAAAATAATAACATCTGATTGTGGAGATCCTTGGACTCTTTCTTTTAATCTAAGCCGTTATAATCCGGGTCCACTCAGATTAAGGGCCAGATATTTTGTTTTTTTGTGAGAATTTTTAGCCAATTTCTCTTTTTTTCTTAGCGGTTCTCATGAGCTAATTTTATTTAATTTATTTCAGATGTTGGTTATTTAGGGATTTTACTTTAGAAACAAATCACAAACCCGCGCCTCTCCCTTCTGCTTTGAGGCTTTGAGCCTCTGACCCTCTCCCAGTCTCCCTCCCCACCAACCCACGCCCCTCCCTCTCCCCACGCAGCCGCGCCACGCCCCTCCCCATCCCTCTCCCTCCCCTCATTCTCCCCCAGTCCCCCACCTCCTCCATCCCTCCCCACTGGCTCCTCCCTCCTCCTCATCCCACCTCCTCCACTGGGCAGGCGCCGCGAGGCGGGCACAACGGGCGACTCGAGGAGGCTACGGTCTCCCACGACACACTAGGCGACGGCTGTGGGAGGCGAGCGGCCTTAGCGGGCGAGCGAGGCGGCGGCTGTGGGAGGGGAGTGGTCGTGGCGGGGCGCGGGAGAGCGGCGGGGCGTGGGAGGCGAACGATGCAAACCGCCGCGGCGAGGCGAGGCTACCGTGGCACCGAGAGATGAGGCCACATCACGGCGGGCGAGTGAGCACGGAGGCGAGGTCGTGCCCTGCCACAGGCCGCGACAGTAGCATCGTGCCGCGTGCTGTGGTGATCCATGCTGCCCGTCGTACCCGGTTGCTGGCTCGGCACGGCCCAAAATACAATATCAGACCAACACGACATGACTCTCGTATGTGCTAAACCAGTTTGAATCATGTCGTACCCGCTGTATCTCGGGCTAGCCCGAGGAAGCCCGGCCTAACTGCGCATCTCTACACTACCGAGGAGACAATATCCCCGGCTTGCAGCTCGAACGCCGTCCGATCTGCATCAGAGTCGAGACTTTTCTCCTCTTGGGCGTAAAGCTCGCTGTCGCTGCTCTGGAAGAACTTTGTACGGCTCACCGCCCCTATCCGCCGCGCCCCCCAACCCCCCGAGGTCGTCGGCCTCTTCATCATCTTCCCCGGTGCAGGTAAGATGGATGTGGACTTAGCAGCAGCTACGAATTATTAGCTCCTCTTTCCATTCCAATTTATTCTGCTTTTTCTTGGCATATTTATGCTCAGATTACTAATAGAGTCTGTTCTTGATGGCTATTCATTCCCCAATCCAGCAGATACACTACTCTACACGGAGGACTGGTATGAGGACGGCGCGGCCCAAGATCGGCGACCGGGGGACCAGCGACGTGGTGGTTCGGCTGCGGACGCCGGAGGGCCGCGACGAGTGGCTCTACTGCCACTCCGACGTCCTCGCCGCCAGGAGCAAGTACTTCGCCGACCGCCTCTCCGACGACTGGCCCACGTGCCAGATCCTCGACTCGCGGTACTGCGTCGAGGTCTACTGCCAGGAGCCGGACCTCAGTTCCCACGTCACCGTGCTCCGCCTCCTCTACGCCGCCGAGCCCTGCTCCCGCTTCGGCGTCCGCGGCGCGCTCGGCGTGCTCCAGGCCGCCGTGCACCTCGGCTGCACTCAGATCGCCGGCGCGTGCGTGGACTACCTGGAGTCCGCCCCGTGGGACGAGGCTGACGAGGAGGAGATACTGAGGACCATCCCCTGCCTCGGCCCGCAATATGGGTGTGTCCTTGCGCGCCTCAGGCCGATCGATCCGGCGCCGGTGACCAGCATCTTTCTCTCGGCTTTCCGGCACGCGATATCAACGTCGTCGGCGGCAGGACCGTCGCGGGAGCTGAAGTCTGCCGCTCAGGAGCAGCTGGAGTACATGCTCACCGAGGACGACGACGCGCCATTGTTAGTTGTTAACGACACTGTGAAGTCTCAAGTGAAGGATTGCGTTGCAGGTTTACTGAGTAGGTTCAGTGATTTCACGAGCTATGTACTGACGAAACAGAAGGAGACGCCTGATTTGGGCGGCGATGGCGAGCTTCAGCAGGAGCTGCATTCTTTTGTTTCTGATATCTCCTGGATCTGTCAGGTCTTGAGCAAACTGGAGATGATGAAATGCCTTGCTGTCTGCTGGGTTGGAGTGTCATCCGATGTCGTCGACGTTGTCGACACAGTGTGCACCGGATTCGACTGCCTGAAGACCAGGCTGAAGGTGATAGAGGTGTCTGCAAAGGCCCTGGAGGCGATTGCGTTTGGCAATATTGTTCTCCCAGCGGAGGAACGCCGTCATGCTGTGAAAGTTTGGATCGGCTTTGCAGGGAGAACGAAGCCTTTGGTTGAGCAAGCCGATCGCGACTACGAGGGTGATGCCGAAACACCGAAGGTCAACTTGGACAATGAGGTCTGGCAGGGGCTGGAGTCAGCAATCGTTTCGATTGTGCTGACTCTGCCGTCAAATAGGCAAGCTGAGATCTTGTCGGAGTGGCTTCAGTCAAAGCATATTAGGTATCCAGACATGACGGAGGCATTCGAGGTCTGGTGCTATAGATCAAAGGTTGCTAGAAGAAGGCTGTCTTTCTTGGGACACATTGGTCAGACTTGATTCTTGACCCGTGCTGTCAAACTGAAACACTGGGGTATGAGCTCCATCTAATTGGCATATCTACACTAAACTTAACTTACCTAGGCGTACATCTATTACAAGACAATAGTTTTTATATGATGGTACTCGTGGATTAGAATTATTAATGAAAAATATTGCAATGTGAAAATGTTCGATGTACATGATTAACCACTTTAAACCATATTTAACTATAAGATTAATAATATGGCAAGCACAATGCTAATATAAAAAGAAAGATCGGGCATACGTACTAAAAAATGGAGTCATAATATTTATTGCAGAAGTGTTTGCTGTAGTATTATTTAATGTTATTGTAAAAAATTTATCTGTGAAGCCAAAATTTTTCACAACTTTTATAATACAATCAGTAATATTCTCACCGGTGTGTGCTACGTCAATTAATTTAAATATTATAATTCTCTTCTGTAATTGCCAGTTATTGTTTACAAAATGAGCAACTACATTAAGGTAATCATTTTTAGCCCTACCGCTCCATATATCTGATGTCAAAGACACAGAAAAAATATAAGTACTAAAGAGCTCTTTTAGCTTACTACGATAAATATTATAGTATTTAATCAGATTTCTAGTTGTTATTTGTCTAGAAACTGCAGAAAACAACCTATGATTATGAGCGGTCTTAATATAGTTTGCAAATGCTGATAACTTACTAAAGTTTAAAGGTAGATCTAGGGAAGCGATTAAACGACAAAGAGCTTCACGAGTTACCTCAGGATTGTAGTCCTAATGACGGACCGTACCGTCAGGGTTGTATTGCACCTGCGTTTGTCTCGTAGCCAATCCTGTCTTTTCCTACAGCTCTCAGCATGTCTCTTCAAGTACCCCGTTCCACCTGAAGATTTTGCAGTTAATTTGTGCTTACAATATTTTCAAACAACACACTTGTTCTGAATGCCGTTTGATGTCTCAAAAATCTGGTCGAAATCTTTTCAGACTCCCAATGTATTGCGTCTTGATCTTTTTGCCCCGATGCTTACCAACGCAATAGCACTTGTAAAGCTTAAGGATGGTACAGGTGCTGCAGCTTCTTCAGTTTGATAGGATGCAAGAAGCTCTTCAGGTGAAATCCCAAAATCAAAAGCTAAGAAGGACAGAAATCCTGGTTCTCCATTAAGAAAACTGCAAGAAATAATTGCGCTATTATTAATTTCATAACATTGAAAATAAAGAAAATCATAAAATTAAATTAATATTCTTACCTTGATTTTTTGACACTAGCCAGAATGTAATTTTCAGATTTTTTTATTTTTCGGCAAAACTATTTTAAATTTTGCCAAATTATCACTAATAGCACAATAATTTTCACAAGAGAATGAAGGGAAGAAATTGCAAGTGTGCTGGTGGGAAAATGAGAGAGGGGGATGCTACCCGATTTATAGGAAAAAATTTTAGGTTTTTCGTAATTGTTTTGAATATTTTTGGGAATTTTTTAAGCCTCCAACAGCCGAAAACGATTATATTTTCCAAATAAACGGATTGTGTCGTGCTTATCGTGCCGGGGATAAACGGACCGTGCCTGGGTACCAGCCTAAGCACTACCCGGCTTGTTGGGCCATACCGGCACAACTTGTTTATAGCCGGATTGTATCGTGCTTGCGTCGTGTCTGTTGTGCCAGGCCTCGAGCCCACTCGTTAGACACGGCCCATTTGACCACCTCTACCCACATGAAAACAGAAAACAACCAGGAGGCCCACAGAAGAGCCATTCTATAGCCAGCGGAAACACCTGAAGCCCACTCGTGTATACATCAACTGTGGTTACGTCCCAAAAGAATTCTCTTCTCCATGGACCATGGCCACCTCCATGGTGTCCCACGCCATGGCCATGGCCACGCCCCGCTGACGCTGACTCCTCCCCATCGCACATCCTCACAAGCTCACCGCCGCCTCCCTCGCGTCCATATTCTCCGACGCGCGTTTTGTCTGCTCCACCCGTTTCCTCCCCGTCACGCCCCTTGCCCCTCCTCCTCCACCGTCGCCGCCGAGGTAGGCATCGACTAGACCGAGGCGGAAGTAAATGAGGCGGGTGAGGGGGACGATGAGGAGGCCGTGCATACCAAGAATTGGACTGAAATATAAGATCTTTGCATCGGCTGCAAGAAATTCAACATGGGAAAATGGAAATGACAATTGTCGGTCAATCCGCAAAATCGTAGCTGACACTGGAGTTGGACAAAATGACCAAAGCAAATCAGAATCTGATCCTTGAGCTTAATCTGATCATGAAGTTTCTGAAATTTGTTTAAGCGTCGCTCCTTTCTTCGATGAGAAATTTCCTTATGCATTATACTAGCGGTACACGGCAGGTAGCAGATATTAGATCTAGCTATTAATTTGTTAAGTGTATTTGTACTACTCTACTACCGAAGAAAATATAAATAAACACCAGCTAATCTGATCAATTCAATCGAAAAGAAAGAGCGACGTATATTGAATTTAGTGTGCCGTAAAAGAGGTCCTGTCTTAAAGTTGGGCAGACAGGTTGAGTCCTTCGCTGGGTCCCGTTCTGGCACCTTATCAGGTTTAATGGTAGCCGCGTCGCCGTCGGAAGCAGCGGCACGTTGAGTCCTTCCATTTGTTTGAGGCCGAAGAAGGCAGCGGCCGTGAGCCGTCAAGCCTCAGGAATCTCCTCCGTCGGCAGAGCACCTTTCTCCTTTTCGTTTCCGTTTCGTGTTTGCGCTGTCCGCTCCACTGGCTCCTGGCCGGCGACGCCTGACATCCCCAATGCCCCCCCGGTCTTGCCGTCTTGGTGTGACATACACATACTGCCATTCGGTCTGAATGTATCACTCGCTGATCAAGGAATGAACCATCATGCCTGAGTGCGTTTCGTCACTGATGAACGTTGCTCATTAAGGGATGTGTCCTCCTTTCGGAAGGTAACAAGGTAAGACGTCTTAATCAGCAATGTCACGCACCCATGTTTCTGGACATGATACACCGGAAGAGCAGCTCCGTGTCTTGTAGAATCCGTTCCGTTTCCAGCTGCGGAGCTAGATAAAAATTGGTGCGTGGGAAGCCTAGCTATGGCATCAGAAACGTCTTCCGATGACAGTGAGACTCAACTGAATTTATACTAACCCGTGCTGTTCCCCAGGTTCTGCCTGTCGAGTGTCGGCCTGCGACAGAACTCGGGACATCGGATTTAGATAAATAAATTACCTGACGCTATCTAAATAGCGCCCATGGCCTAATGGATAAGGCGTCTGACTTCTAATCAGGCGATTGTGGGTTCGAGTCCCACTGGGCGTGAGTAATTTTTTTCCTTTTGTTTTGTTCTTCCTTTGACCTTTTGTAAGCAACGTACTCTATAAAGAGTCTAGTAGTTTAGGCAGTATTAAATCTAGTATAATAACTCTTCTAATAGCGGGAGGAAATCCGCGTTCCTGGAGTGGTCCTCGTGCGCCTTGCTACCAATGTGCCCGTTTGTCGTGTTCTCCGTGCTTGTGTTCGGCCTCAGCGCCATGCCGTTTCAACATGAGTAGCACTGTCCCCGTCACGGCTCGTTACGTCCTTTATTTGGATGTTTCCGCGCCATCACGGCCCGTACACAGCGCTGGATTTCACCTTGCCCCAGGTGTCACTCCTATCGCCTACCCAATGCCGCGTGTCGCTCCCATCACTCATGGATACAACACGCCGTTTCCGCCATTGCCACGCCCTCGCTGTTTTGCCTCCTTATCCTGGATGCTGCCATTGCCTCTGGCGAGCTCCGCCATCGCCATTTCTTCCGTCGGGCCTTTTTGCCTTCTGCTCTCAGGTGCAACCGGTTTTCCCCTTTTCCCTTCGCCTTTCCTGTTCTTGGTGCATGTTCGATTGATATGCGTCTTTTTGCCGTATGTCTATGTGCGTTTAACATCCAACTCCTTCTGTTGCTCTTGTTATGCCTCATCGTTGAGGTCTAATTAGCGTCGACGGCCCATCCGTCTTGCTTTTGGTTTGTACTATTCTTACCTCCCCCCCTCTTTTTAGTTTCAGACGAACTGCCTGGTTCTTTGTGTTCTGTTTCTTCGATTATTTATTCGTCAGGCCGCTCTGCCCATGTGCTGGTTGTTTATGTACATTTAGGCCTTTGTGTGTGTTCAGGTCTATGTTAGTATGCCTTACGTCTGCCTTTACGCTGGTATTATTATACAGGGTATTCTATTTGGTTAATTCACAGTATGCCTTATGTTTAGCTTTACACTGGTATTGTTATACAAGGTATTTTGTTTATACATCTTAGAACAACTGTACATCCCAACAAATGGAGATGCTGCAGAAGATGTCTGTGTACATGACGAAATAATTTGTTCTTCGAGGACAAAAAGATGGGCATAGCTAACTGAGGAAACATGAACAAACATGAACCATTACAATATTGCCAGATCATGCTCAATCTAACAAATTAAAGAAACCCCAAAACTCGATTCCCTGAATCTCTTAAAGCACGGATACATGGCCGAATAAAAGGTAAAAAAAAAAAAAAAACAGCATTCTTGTGTTGCTCATCCGCTAAACAGTAGGGTAACATATAATGCTTCTCACAGATATTATTCAGAAATATGAGCCTTTAGACTCCCGAGAGGAATCAGCAAAACAGCACAGGGAAAGAATTGAACAGCACAATATACCGAACTAAATATAACCAACACATTCGACTTAAGACTAAACAATTTCAATTAGGAAAAGATGTATCTATTGTTTCCAGTAGATAAGCCCACCTGATTACTGAACTAGACATAAACCAAGGAAGGGCACCATACTACACATCTAATATGCAGATGCGCTACAGACACTAATCGGTCACCGTCGAGCGGGTCCCATGGCATATTTCTAAATGTACGTGTCCCTCAGTATGGGTAGCGCATACAGCGTCCCTGCAACGGGCGGGAATGCGAAGGCGCATACAATGGCACTTATCACTTAATTGGATATTGGATGATGATCGTCAAGTGTAACAATAACAGTTGATTCTCGGTCAGATGAGGATAAAGAGACCAATGGCCAGCAAACAGCACGTCCAACTTAGTCGCCGCGCATTAACTTACAAACTCTGGTATGCATGTCTACAAATTTAGCAGACATCTGGAAATTGCAGATTTATCAAAGGGGAACTAACCAGTGGCATCTGGAATTACTCGAGCTACAGTTTTTTTTTTTTTTTTTTTTTTTGAAGTAAAGGCAGGAGCTCTGCCAAATCTATTAAGTAAGGGGAAGAAACAAGGTCTCATCCAAGAGAAGACAAGTCAAGTAAGAAAGTAAGGACAACACCCAAAAGCACTACAAAAACCCCCAACCGCCCGGGAGTCTAGAACTGCCGGGCGGACCTCGTCACTAAACTGTAGCTAGAAATGTCACTAAGAGTTTTTTGAACAACATCGGACACCGGCGAGTAGCAACTATTGAAGATGCGCGCATTCCTCTCTTTCCAGATGTTCCAAAACGCGAAAATGATACTTCCGGCCAAGATCTTGCGTGGACCTTTTGGAAGGAGTCCTAAAAGATTTTGCCACCAGTCAGAGATTGACACAGCAGTCCAAGAAACCTGGCTTAGCAAAGGCAACAGCTGCAGTTTTCTGAACAAAGCAAACCACGTTTGCTTTGCAAAGGGGCAGGTTATCATAAGATGTAAGGCCTCATCCTCCCCTGAACCGCAAAGACAGCAGACCGGAGTGCAAGGCCAACCTCTTTGGAGAGCTACAGTTTTCGATGCCGGATTCATCAGGCGACATCTAGAATCCAGAATAACTCTAATTGCAGTTTCTATCAAATCTACGGAGGGAATTGGAGAAATTAACGACAAGGCACCAAGCATATGGAGAGCGCCCTTTATTTATTGATAACAAATTCAAGACTTGCGTCTAAAGAAAATACCAAATCCAAAATAAAGAGAGCATGAGACGGCCGGTTAGAGAGATCTTACAAAGGAGTACTTGATTCCAGCGGCCAAACCAGGGTCTTTCATGATCAGATCTTCCTTCGGCTTGCTCGCCTTGCCGTCCATCTCTCTGTGTGCAGCAGAAAAAAAAAACCCTAAAAATATAAGCGAGTACTACTAGCTAATATGTGGCTAATAGATGTTAAAATTGATAAATTGTCAAAATTACCCCTGTTTTATTGCAGTCATGTCTACTACTCCAGACTATGGCCGCGTCCGTAATGCAGTGATCGCTACGATTCTGGATCTATCAATCAATACGATAGCGCAGGCAATTAAGGGAAAGCAAGCAGCCGAACTCACTGCTCACTCACTTCGTAATTGATTTCGGTGGGAGGGTAATTTCGTCCAATGTAATGTATTAGCTGGGTTTAGCCAGCTAATGAGATAACCATTAGCTGGGTGCCCAGCTAATAATTAGCTAACCTATTAACTGGACCTGTTTGGATCCTTAGCAGCTAACTATTAGCTAGGTGGATCCAAACAGGCCCTAAACCTCCGGCTCCTAGCTAGCCTTGTCGATCTAATTTTTTTTTCCGCGAGGAACCATCGCTATTTATCCAGAGGAGGACCGAGCGTACGGGTTCAGGACTCCGAGTCCGATCCGCTCCGCCCTCTCCCGAAAAGAAGCGCACAGATCTCAAAGCACCAGCACAAGGGCAGATTAGTAACCTGAGCTTGCGATTACTCCCCCACGATTAGGCCTCCCCTGATTGCTGAATTGCTAATCTCATGATACAAATGAATGAATGCCCCCCTGTTCTTGGTGCTTATCGCCACGCCATGCTCTGATTTCCCAAATAAGTGGACTGCAGACCTTGATTTGAGTACTGACAATGGAAACTTCCGTGCCCATGCATTTTCTTCTCCAACTGTGGTTGATTTGGATGGTGATGGAAATTTGGACATCCTTGTTGGTACTGCCTTTGGCTTGTTTTATGTTGTCGAACATCTGTTAAATTCTTAATCTCGTAATGCTCCCATCATTGATAAATATACAGTGTATTTTAACTTTGCACGAGGATTAACAAGAAACAAGCAATGCCACCACATACAAGAAAATGACTTTTAAGCTCAACTGTCATTTCATATACTGTGTGTACTTAAGTTCCCATAGAATAAAGTTTCTTGTCTAGAATAATATAATACGTTGGTGTAAAGTAACAATCAGTTTGTACCATCCTACTTTTTGCTTTGGAAAATTAGACTGTAATTCACTGAAAACCTCACTAGGAAACATTGAATTCCCACCATTATTTATACAGTTATATGTGTACTTTTGGTGCACTGTTAGGTTTTTTATATGTAAACATCCATGTGCTTTACATATGTTAATTTTATCCGTGTAGGCAAGGTTAGGAACAAATTCCCCCTTGAAATGGTTGAGATTCGTGCACCAGTCATTGAGGCAGACATTAACGATGATGGGGAAATCAAGATGATAACCGCTCATGTGCATGGAAATGTAGCAGCTTAATTGGACTGCAGAGGGAGAAGAAATCTGGGAAGTTCATCCGAAGAGTCTTATTCCACAGGCAAGTCTCACCCATTTCTTTCTTAAGGTGTTAAGACTATCTCCAGCAATTTCCCTTCATTCCATTCCTTTCCCTATTCTCTTCCCCATATTCATTTCCTTTATTTCCTACTATCTCCAGCAACATCTCCTCGAGGGATTTGTGAAGGGATTAGAGATAGAATCTCTTTCTAAAAGGATTCACTGTTTGAATCCCTTCCTAAGGGAATCGTGAAGGGAATCAACTGGAGCACTTGGGATCTATTCGCGAAGGGATTTGAAGGGAAAGGGAAGCTGCTGGAGATAGTCTAACTGATTGCTTATATAAATTTGGTTGCCTATCCATATACCAAGGTAATCCATGTCTATTGACATTATATAACTCCAATTGCTACATGCGCCGAAGCTTCTTGCTTAGTTTAGCTCAGGAGAATTCATTCATCTAGAATACTGCTTAGATCCTTTAGTTAAAGATTCTACCTGTCTGGACTGTGATTCGGAACATCGTAATTTATTTTTAGCAAGAATGAAGATATCATGGACTTTTTCGGCAGCATTTTCTTTGATGTATATATGTTTTTATATGCAATTTCCTCCTCATCTCATGGGCATGATCTATTGTGTATCTGCGATGCAAAGTATTGTTTCGTTCTTCAACTCGCACACTAGCAGACTAGCTATAGTGTTGATTCTTGAACCCAATAGACCTTATTTTAAGGAGGATGCTTGATTCCTTCCATGCAACCGTAAGTGACAACTGACAACTAGTATTGCTCGAAATATGCTGAGCGACTAGAAATGATTTTTATTCTAGACAAACTAAATACCTCTTTTTTTCTCGAGAATGGAAATAGAAACCTAGACCTCACCAAAAAACGCAAAACATGTACTCCCTCCGTCCATAAATGATCTATGTTTAAGCTATAGACACAAAGACCAACGTAGTCCATTTACTCCACATCGTGTGAGTTGTGGATCGTTTTGTGATCCCCGCATGCATACAAACCACCAATAGTGGTCAAGCATTACTTTCCTAACTGCATGCTGGCGCATGATGATTCGTAGTTGCATGCTGCACATTAAATATGCATGATATACGAAGAGGCTACTTGTTAATATGAAGACCATTGCTAGATTTCTTTATTTTTACTAATACAAATATTATTTCTTTACGGAGGGAGTACTATGTTAGCCCTCGGAAGCGCTTCAAGATCCAATTAAAAGACAGAGTCGTGATTTAAATTTTGAGCCTGCATTAATCTCGAGGAGGTACTCCTACTTTGGTAGTGGCGAACTGGCGATAACGCACACGGTGTACCGTGTACACGTGAAAAACACATTCGACGTCACCGGGATTTTCTTGCCGCCACCATGGGCCTCTTGAGATGAATTATTACTGGGGTTGCGCCGTCGAGGTCTAACACGAGCTGAAGCGTTGGGCCGGCGCAGGTACGAAGAAGGCCGAGTAGCACGGTCAGCTCTGGGCGGAAGCAGCGTCGGCTAACGCTTTTCTTCGCTGCGGCGAGAGGCCCCGCCCGGGCCGGTCGCACCGGCGCAAAAGCAAGCGGCCTTGGGACCAGACGGCGGCGGCGAGCTTTGTGTGGGCGCGGTCCAGGGTGCGGCGGGTGCCGTGCGCGGATGATCGTTCGCACGCGGCCGTCGCCCTGCTGCCGTACGTACGTGCCGCGGCTCCGGCACGGACCTGTCTGAGAATGGCCTCTAAAACGGTCTTTTTGGATATTTGAAGGTCTATTCAGGCCTGTAGTCATCCCAAGGGGGTGTGCTATGTGCGTCTCTATTGAAGAGGCCCGAGGGGTTCATCCCTATATGGAGAGGCCGTCTTCACGTGTGCTATGTTTGAAAGAGAGTTCAGGCCATGATTGGAAATCGACCCAATATAAAGACCTAAATTAAATACAGGCCGCACTATTCAAGGCTCATAGAGACCTGATTTTCCAGGTCATCCTTGGGTTCAGAGAATCCAACAAAACCGCACGGCCTTTAGCATCCACAGGTCCTGAAGACTGCCTCCAAATGTTGCGCACACTAGTCTCCAAGCATGTTTGCTTGGCGTTGCCCCTAAACCTGGAGGCATCTTCCAAGCAATAAAAATACTTGCATGCCTCACCGGTCAGCTAGAACGGATGATACTTGGAGTAAAGATTGAGAGAGATGGTAGCAGCGGCGGATCTAGGTTTTTTACGATGGGTGTTCGGAGTTACAAAAATATTATTCAATATAAAATATAAAGGTTTACGGTAGCGAGAATACAAAAGTACAAATTGTTCTTATTAGGGACAACACATAAAATAATTTAGAGATTTGTGGATTAAGAATTTTCAATCTACAAACTTGCTCTTCATTTTTAAATACTCTACATGGTACATTTAAAAAATTACGATTCGTCATTACAAATCGACATAAAACCGATAGATTTATGAATTAGGAGTCAAAGAGTAAAATTCACCTTTATGGTTGTCGATGCCGAATGCTCAACTGTTGCGTGTTGTTTTATCATCACTTCATGCCCCGCCATATGCCCTGCCTGTCACCACCGGCGTCACCTTCCATCCCCAGCTCGACGCTCACCACGGCCACATGGGGTTTCCTGCAACAAGCCGCACGCTGCCCTTTGCCTCGCCGGACACCACCACCTTGAACCGTCAGCCATCGTTGGTGTCACACCCTCGATTCCTGAATCGGTGCTTATCATGGCCACAGGGGCTAGGGCTGCCCTGCTGTGTGCTGCGCCTTGCACCCTCGCTTGCCTTGCCGCCTCCATTTGTTCGCTAGTGCCAGTGGCAGCTTAGTGCTCGTCTGCTGCTCTGCTCTCGTCGGCGTGCGTCTACCTCGTGGCCCCGTCTATCATTGTCGAGCTACCGCTGTAGAGAGAGCGAGAGAGTGTGAGGCATGCGGAATGGGGGAGGTAGTTGTGTGTTGAGCTTGAGGAATACTAGGCCCTAGGCGATTGAGTCGCGTAGGGAAGTTTTGGAGAGAGAGTGGGTAGGACAAGTTGAAATAGACTTGGAGATTGAAATACATATTTTTAAGCCCACTTACTAGTATATACACATAATATACCTACTATATGCTAGATTTTTTTGCCAAAAAATTGGGTGTACATTTGTACACCCATATCCATATGGTAGATACGCCCAGGTTCACAATATCGACTAAAATTGCGAGATCGTATCGGTCCGACTCGAGAAACGGAACCGGTTGATAAACCGGTCCAATTGAAATTCAAAAAATTTAGAAAGATTTATCCAAAACTAATTGTTGGATTAATTGGTGAATGGTATTGAAATGAAAGGATATTTGTTGGAGATCTAACTTCGATCTCTCCTAGGCCTAGCTAGCAACATGTTTGCTACCCAACTACGATTCTCTCGAGGCATATGCAGAAGCGTGGAAACTGGTTTAGGCGCCACGCTAAGATTTATTTATTTATTTTTCCTATATGCATGTGTTGGCGACGAACTCCCCCGTAGTCTAATTGGATCATCCACAGCCACAGGTGTTATCCAAGTATCTAGAGTCGACATCGACGATGATCTCATCATCTCAGTGCGTAGAGATATCATACCCTCTCTGACTTGTTCACGCGCGCGCGCAGATTTGACGTGAAACGAATGCGTCCTGGTACGTGTGTGTATAGCCAGATTTGAGCTAGACAGTAGACACTGAGGCCGTCATATGATAGAGCTAGCCTAGCCAGTCTAGTAGCTTTAACGTTCCAAGTTCCAGGCTTCACATCCACGGCTCTCTTGAGTGATGGAGCAGCTGCAACCTGCGATCGATACCTAATCCTCTCGCTGATTAGTCCATCAACACCAAACAAACCACGAAGAAATCAAGGCCTCTCTCTCTCTCTCTCCCTTGATTTCCTTACTGATTAGATGCCGCGATATCAATGACTCCATGATGCTACGAACTAGTAGTAATTAATTAAGCTAGCTGAGCTGAGGCAAGGAAAGTTAAGTGCCCCACTTATTACTCGTCCACTTGCCTCGAATGGCTCCAACACGATGTGCTCTCTGAGATTTCTCCAGAGGTCGCCTGCCGCCGTACCGAGAAATTAAGGGTACGGTTTGGCAGCGACAAGATGTTTCCCCGTGTCTGTGTTAGTATACCTACACGCAGGAGCTAGCTGTATAGCTGATTAGACACTACCTTACAAGTGAACTGCCACACTATAATTAACCTTTCTAACTATTAATTCGTTCGCCCTTGTTAAGTGTTGTGACTTAATCCCTGATCATAAATAGTCGTCGTTATATATATATATTAGTATGATCTTTAAAATATAACTTTAACTACTAATTTTTATTATAATATATTCATAAAACTCAATAAAATTATAATATTATAAAAATATTTCTCGAGATAAGTTTATATATATAATTTTCATGTATCCAATTTAAATATTTAAAAATATATCGATAGTCAAAGTTTTAAAAGTTTAACCATCATTATGTCCAAAACTGTAACTATTTCAAACAGGAAGGAGTACTTCTTAAGATTTAGAAAGGTACATCATAATAAATTTTAATAGGATTAAGATTTTATTTTCTTTTTTAGTAGCATTTTTTTTAGGAGGACAAAGGGGTTATATAATAGGGTGATCACGGAGAACCCAAACGATCAAAAAAATACAAATCAACTCATCCAAAACAAAAGGTGTACGAGATGATTACAGACTAGATTATTCTTTAGCACTAGATTATTGTATATGACAAGGATTGAAGGGTCCTAAAAGATTCGAGATATTATGAGAGAGCAATAATCCCTTGTACTTTTTTGAAGTTGTGTTTAAAGAATTTGATGTCGGTTTTGCTAAATCTTTTCTCTCTCGTCGTGGTTGCTTCAACACCGTTATTTTGGTTCTCTCTACCAGATTTATCTTCTTCGTTCTAGACCATGCATGTTTGTACTGTATCTTACAATACTCTGATCTGATTCACAAACTGCTATGCATTTGAGTATAAGAGTGTAACGGGCCATTAGTGGGTGTGTGATTAGTACACATGTCTACATATGCATCCAGATGTGAGATGTGAACGTAGATGCACTTTGAGCTATCCATGACCTGGTGACAATTAATAAGTAAACAGCTGCCAATTCAGTCAGTGACTGAAACTTTGGACTCTTGCTCAGAACCGATGACTTTGATAGGGCATAGCGCTTTTCTTGTGTTTGTGTTAGTCACATGCTAAGGACTATAGGATTGTTCAACAGGAGGAGCTAGCTTAGGGCAGGTCCCCTAACACAAGTCGTTGTCGTCATATGTAAGTACACTACAGGAATCCGAAAAGCCGACGAAAATAAGCGAAAAACCGACGAAAATATCTATTTTCGTCGGCCTGCCGACGAAACTATACCGACGAAAATAACTAGACGAAAATACAACTATTTTCGTCGGCGGCCGACGAAAATACTCTATTTTCGACGGCTTCAGGTAGCCGATTTAAATTATCGCGCCGCCGCCAAAGACCTATACACAAGCTGACGTGGCAACTTATTTTCCACGGCCTGGCCGACGAAAATAGTTTATTTTCAACGGCCTGGCCGACGAAAACAAGTATTTTCCACGGCCAGAGTCGATTTAAAATAATTATTTTCCACGGCCTGGCTGACGAAAATAAGTATTTTCCACGGTCTACGTAGCCGACGAAAATAAGTATTTTCCACAGCCCAGCTGACGAAAATATCCACCTCAGTATTGTCGACGGCCAGACCGACGAAATTATGTAATTTTTTTTTAAAAAAAACAAAATATCAGAAAATCACACATGAACAGTGACAGAAATTTTACAACACAAGTCACAGAAATTATGAAATTCAACAACACAATACCACAATTCGACAATACCATAATTTCACAATACCACAATTCGACAATACAATACCACACATAAAATTCATACACATTGTTTGCATCATCTCATACACATTGTTTGCATCCACATGCCATCACAAAACAATGATCATTTGCATCATCTCATCGACATGAACAAAAATAAATCATTGCAAGCCATTTAACATATGCTTCATTGTTCAACTCGGAGGTGTATGAAAGTTGTTGCCACTACCTGCATCACCCCCTGTGTTGAGATATTGATCAACAGGTGTCCCCGAACCACTAGCAACATCACCTGCAACATTTGTTTCCGGTCCAGTAGGCGGTGTTGTCGATCCCTATATGAATCAAAATAGTTATTAATTAATTTCACACGAAAGACAAGTTAGTAAATACCATTTCTAAAAATGACAAGTTAGTAAATACCATTTGCGGGGATTGGAAGAAAGGAGGTGGAGGAGGAGGACGAAATGATGGCAAGTTAACGGCAGCGGATCCAAGGTGCGAAGCTAAAATTTCCTAAAAAAATTATTGAAACAAGAACAAAAACAAATATAAGTATTGTGACACCATTTAGCAAACAAAATGATCAAGTTCATAAAAAGTACATATAATTTGGCCATTAGCACTATATGGAAGCATTGATCATCAAAATTTGTCATTCCACTTCATGAGGCACGCATGATACAAATTTGATAAATTTATTGAAAATGATCATATCAAGTGCTCTAAGCGTAAATGATCAATTATGGAGGATCATCAAAATTCGCCATTCCACATACATAGTCAACCATAACAATGCATTTGCAAAACACATCTAGCACATATAGGGATCGAATTTAATAAATTTAGGTAAACTAACATTATGAATTGAAAATGAAATCGTAAACAACTTTACTTACTTGAAAGTATTGTTGTTGTTGTGCCTGCCATTGAACAAAATAGGCTTGGGTTTGCATTGCACTCTCGTGTTCTTTGCCTCATCATATCTCGTTGTTGCCTCGGACCTCCGTTGTTGCCTTAACTCCTCCTCTAGTCTTGTCTCACGTGAACTCCGTGGCACCGCTTTGCGATGAGTGAGATGACCTCGCCTCTCCTAAGGCTTCACTTGAATCCACGACCCCATTGAACATGGCAAACCTGCCATGTTTCTTACCACCTCCACTTGTGTACAAGGCCACAAGATCGACATCTTCTCTCCTCCAATCGTACTCTTCCCCATGACGTTCGACCATTGTTTCTCCATAGCGTGCCTACAATATTAATTAAGGTAAAAATAGGGAATTTCGTTTAAACCAAATGTACCATGTTGATACTACTAACCAGGTTCTGCGTCGCCGACGAACTACAAAGCTGCTCTGGGTGCGTAGGATCACCTCCTTTGTGGCCTCGGATATATGCTTCAATGTAGCTTGGCGCATTGCCACTTTCAGCCTCCTATAGCTCAATGTTAATTAGTAAACATAAGTATAACCGAAGTTAAATAAATTAGAAGTACACCATGTCGAACGTACCATTCGACGTGCGAGACGAAGATGTCCATCAGCGCCATACCGTTGAGTCACCCTCGGACCTGCCTGTCGGTTGCCCCTCTTCTTGCGTGACTGCTCCACGAAAGCTGCCGACGACCAGTAGGCACAGAGCGCTTGCCATGCATCTGGGCATTTCCGTAACCAAGGCAAGTCCACCTCGAGGTACTCATCCTCTCGAAGGTATATCTGTGACGCACCTAACTTCTTGTTCATGTCCCCATTTTTGATCTTCTTGTAGTACAAGCACACCGCTTGTATACGAGCATTTGACAACATGTCCTTGATAACCCTGGCAACAGCTTTGTCAAACACACATCTGGCTTTAGCTGCAAGTAAGTCCTCCTGACCCTCTTGCAAACGGTACCTCTCCTAATTGGAAAAAATTATGAGTTAGACAATTTAGTATAGACGTCAAAATCTATTAAACCAAGTGTAACCAATATCATTACCCAAAAGTCCTTCCACACCCTCTGTGCAACATTTCCCTCTTGGCCATCTATAGCCAACGTATAGTGATCCCACTTCATTGCTGGCTTAGAAACACCTCTAACCACAACCATCCCCGGATAGTGATACCGACAGAGAGATCCTAATGTAGCGTTCACAGGCCTTAACCGATTTCGACCCTCCCAGGCAACATCAATCCATTGCCTGCAAAATACAATTCTCAAGTAAACTAGATTATTAATAGTGAATTAATAACAAATTTTAAGTTCAAACTTACCAATCACCATGTGGCACGATCGCCCTTCTTAACCTAGGGTCTGCAATTGCGGGAGGAATCAAATTAGATCCCCCTCATCCCCTGCATCATCACCATCTCCAGAAACATTATCTTCCTCAGCCCCATCTTCCCCAACCTCATTCTCCTCCTCCACTTCTGCATCTTCACTATTCCCACTTCACCTATAAGTATGCATTAAGCTTTGCTTTTCATGCATTACTGCTAGATCATATATCGGTAGTTGTCACTGTCAGTTGCTTGCATGTTGTATTTAGCGGCTGGTTTAACTATATGCAAATGTTTTTATGAGTACAATCACTGGCTAATTGCTTTCAATGTTTCAGTGATTTTTGGAGGGTTAATTTGGAATAGCTGATCTTGCACACATGAATTCTAGCTAACCAACACCTGTTGGTTTTGGGTTGGCTTTTGGTTGTAAACGGAGCATCGGAGCACTATAGCTAGCCAAGTCCGCTAAATTAAGGGAAAATTTTGACTTAATTGCCTGGATCAGATCTATTTTGACTTAATTGCCTGGATCAGATCTCTTCGTGTTTAATTTGGCAAAGCTGCATGAGGAGCTCTAGAATTAGTTTCAGTTCAATTATGATAACAAAGTCCTAGCTGGAGTACTTAAGCAAAAACCCTTCGATATATATTTCTAGCTAGCTCCGATAATTCGTTAATAAGTTGAGGAACTGCTCCCAGTTCAAATTTTCTTCTCAACATTTTCTGTCATTGATGCTGATGCACGCATGGCTCATGGTTAATTTAGACAATTATTGAGAGATTATATACATATTTAGCCGTGATGAACGCTTAATCGATTGATTAATTATCTGTACATATCAAATTAAAGACTGCAATCAAGAGTAGGTGCCACTAATAACTATCAATGCAAAGCTGCACACATTACTACAAAATTGTTACTCCTACTATGTAACTTGGTGTGGTGTAAACATCTAGTTAGTTTCCTAATTGGTCACTGCAGAGCCGTCATGGCAAGCGTACTTGTTGCTTACAGCTCAAGAGATCGATCGAGTAATTAAGTACGCTCAAGTCTCAACCGTTTACTAGCTTGCCGTGATCACAGTTAATTAGCTAGGTATCATCACACTGTCTGTCGTAGCAAATCAACAATTCGAACTCTACATTATGTTGCTAGCTAGGTAGCCCATCAGATCACATGCTAATCTTCGTTAAAAACGTCGTGTTGCTACTGTTAACGCTCCCCAAAGTTGCAGGTGTTCGTTTATGGCTGATCATAGTGGATGCGTGCAGTGTAAGAACTTGTGTAAAAAGGAGTAAATGTGTGGACATCTAATCGACCGATCTATGCATGTATCGACGGTTTGACACATGCATGGTCTCTGGTAGAACTCTGGCAAAGCAAAAGCTCCGATTGATATGCTTTTGCCATTAGGAGTGGGGGCGCAAAGACTCTTGCAGCCGAGCAAGCAACACCCAAGAATCAAACTGGAAAAACGTACCAGACCTCGAGTTAATCTAACAAGACTACCCAAGCAAAAAAGAAAAGCACCAGAACAACAGACATATATGCAGCACTGATCAACAGCAACAGCATAGCAGCGCAACACTACTACAAAAAAAAGTTATACTAGACACCTCATCATTAACTGTTTTTCATAAAAACCGTCAGAGATGAGTATCGAACGCATCACAGACGGTTTTTGATTAAAATTATCTGTGATGTGCCCCTCATTACAGACAGTTTTATTCAAAAACCATTTGTGATATTCCTCCTCTCATCACAGACAGTTTTTGGCTAAAACCGTCTGTGATGAGGGGCACATCGCAGATGATTTTAGCCAAAAAAATCATTTGTAATATGTCCGATACTGCTTTGTATTATTCTAATCCTAACCCTAGCCGATCCTTAATCCTTATTCGAGCCCCGTCTTGGCGTCTCCACTCCCCATCTCGCCTGAGCGCCGAGCGGCCCAGCCGCCTTGCCTCGAGTACGCCGCCATCCTCCTATCTCCACCCTCCGCCCGTCCTAGGCCTCCCAGCGCCCTCAGCCCCAAGTCTCACCGCCCTTCGGCCCCGAGTCCAATCGCCACCCTCCCACCTCCGCTCGTCCTGGGCCTCCCGCCGTCCTCCGCCCCCGAGTCCCACCACCCTCTGCCCGCTCCCCTCCCGGCGCCCTCCGCCTCCCAAAGCAACAGTCGGCGGGCGAAACCCTCACGGCCCACATCTCTGCCATGTCCCACCCCGAAATGTACGACATGATGTCCCAGATGAAGGTGCGCCACAAATCCTCGAACCCTACAAGCCCAATTCCTCTCCCCCCCCCAACCGGGTTTTCTTCAATTTCTCACCGTTTTACCAGTCTTTGATGGTGTGCTACTGTCGCACGCGTAGTCCATGATTGACCACGACCAGGAGAGGGTGCACCACATGCTCGTCGACAACCTGGATGTCATCCGTGCGCTCTTTTGGGTGAAATTTCTCGCAGCCTGTTCTCTTAGGTTGTTTGCATTTACTTGCGTAGGGAGAAAGGGAAATGGCGATGCCTCGGCTGTCAGTGCTCTTGAAATCCTCAAGATTTTATCGGTTTTATGGAGTCTCGTTATGATTTTTCCTTGTAGGGATTTCGCATTTCGTTAATGCAGAAGGGTAAGTTCATGTCTATGATGAGGATGTAGCTTAGCTGGTAGTCTCTTAACATATTAGGGCAAAACTTTTGTATTGTTAGCTCTTCCAATTTGGCCTGGTCTATGTTTGCATCGAGAAGGGGTTTGATGAACATTTATGTAGCAAAAACTTTCTTGGTTGCTCTTTACATGGTTCAGATGGAAAATGCAGTATTGCAGTGAGATCGTGGGGTTTAGTATATTAGCGTTGATCATATGCTACAAACCACCGCCATTGCCTAACCAGCCACCACCACAGCTATACCAGGTATGATTGTCTTTATGATTATGCTGTATTAAAGTTAAGTTATTTCCCTTGCGCAAAGAAAATATAAACATCTTCCCAAATGTTCATGTATTTACTTAGCATTTATTGTTCAAAGTCAAATGCTTGAACTGCCTTGATGAAGTAATTATTTGTTATCATCACAAGAGTTTTAGGTTTTGAAGAACCATTTCCAAATAAGTAATTTGTGTCTAATGTTAACTAACATCTTGCTGACCTGTTGTTGAAATCTCTGTGTCTAATGACATATGATCTACATTACTCTACAGTTAAATGAAATAACATGTAAATGACTCTTCTCATCTATTATCAAGTAGAATAATGCTCAGAGGGCACGAGGCTAACCAATAAATTAAAATTACTAATAAATGAAAAATCAACATCACAGACGGTTCTAAAGAATAAGAACCATCTGGGATGATACCACATCATATACCATCTGTGATGAGGGGCTCAACCGAGATGGCTCCAATTTAGAACCGTCTGTGATGATTTTTTTCACTGACGGTTGGAAAACTGTATATGATGATTTATAACCATCACTATCAGTTTGATACATACGGTTCACAAAATCTTCTGTGGTGTGATTTATCGTTTGTGATGATTTTGTCTTTAATAGTGCAAGCTTTATTTGGTGCATATATGATTTATCTGAGGTCAATATAGTATGGCATGCACTAGTCATTAATTCTAGCTAATATTCTACTTGCAGCGTAATATTGGCCTTGTTCTAGATGAGTCAAGATTTTAGCCTAAAACTCTCTGGTCATGCACATGGATCTCGGCGGAAAATGGATATCTCAGACAAGTCTTAATCATGCAATTTGCATGGAACCAATGTTGAGATTCATACGGTTAATTACTTCAAGAGAGAGAGAAAAACAGGTTCCACCAAATAAGCAAATTAAAAATAAGGCAAAGAAATACTCCATGCTCAATTAGTATTTTACTGGATAACTCAATATTTTCTCTTTTCTCGGGAGCGGAGGCTATCTAGCGAGCATATGCTCCTCAAGTCCTCGACACAAACATATATACACCTGCGACGCAATATTAATTCGGCAAGTTATATATAACACTGATATAAATAAATGAGACCCATGCATGCATATGCATGGAGTGGCTAGGCCTATATTTATATAGAGAGATAGGTAGGATTAGTTACTGCATGAGCTACACTAGCTGCTAAATTAACTCGAAGCATCTCAAAAGAGGCTATGAATTAGCTAAAACAATTGCACTGGGAATTGACCACCAGCTGATGCAAGATTCGGACTAATTAAGACCATGCATAACCGCTATAGCTCAAAGCTTCAGTGACAAGTCGATCTCGTCCCCATTCTGGCCGTGGCCGTAGCGGCCGCAACCGCCGTCGGCCGCGTCAGCCCAGCTCACCACGGCGGCTGGCGGCGGCGCCGCCTCGTCCTCCGCCGCTCGCGTGGCACGGCACGTCCAGAAGTCCCCGATGCCCAACCCGTGGACGACCCGGGTGGACGGCGGGCCGGGCGGCGTTGGGGACGACGGGGCGGCGATGTCTCGGTTGCGCTTGGCGAGGGTGCGCTCGAGCTTGTGCGCGTTCTGGTGGCCGCCCAGAGCCTGCGAGCTGAAGAACTTGCGGTGGCAGTAGTTGCAGGAGAAGGCCTCCCGGTGGTCGACGGCCAGGGCGGCGCCGCCGGTGGCCTGCCGGCGGCGCGGCGACGTCTCGAGGCGCAGGTCAAGGTTGACGCCATGGACGACGTGCGCCGCCGGCTCGTTCTCCATAGATCGATACAAGAATTCTTCTCTCCTTCCTCTTCTTTTTCTTGTTAGTATGGGAAAGCAGTAGGCAGACGCGAGTGCGTGCTAGGATGGTATAATTAGAAGAAACCATGGACGCGGTGGTGCGAGCCGGTATATAACGAGTGGTTTCGGGTCGGATCCGACCATAATGTGCCCGAACGCGCGTACATGTCTTGTCTTGTTACAGCTTACAAGTATGTACTCGATCCATGTAAAAGCAAGCCACTGGTTGACAGCCAAGAAAACAGATGCAGGCAAGCCTTGTGATATGCGACCGAGCCTTGTGATAGGATGGTATAATTTTGTTTTGACTCTTTTATTTTGATTTTATGAAAAATTAGAAGTAGTTTCTTGTAACTAGTTGGGTCCAGATTCTTAAACGAGGAGATCCGGAAGAGAGGTGATGAGTACCCATGCCATGGGTACCCCCATCAGCCCGGAAGCACGAACGGGCTGACCAATCATGGCGAAGGCCCAGCACCACCAAAAGGTACTTGGGCCGCGGGGAGCGAGCCCCGACATGTGCAGGGCCGACCCCGAACGGTCGGCGGACTCCGGTTCCGGGCGGTCGGCATGCTCCGGCCGCCCAATATTAAAGCTCAAGCTCCACCTGCGCACAGGGCCGGCATGGCCCACGCCAGTGTCAGACGGCTGCCTTGTGCGCAGCGTCCCCTGACGTCCGTACCGGGGTAGGCGACCCCTTCCCAAGACTGTCAGAAGAGCCACCGAAGGAGTCAAGCCCCCGTCCCATCGCCTGGCACATCGCAGAGGAGTGCGCCCACTCCCGAGGCCAAGGCAAAGTCAAGCGCCATTAAAGCCGCCGAGGCAGACAGGAGCATCGCGCAAGGCGTCATCCGGGCATCATCGCGCAAGACCGCACATCGCGGAGCCACCAACCCTGCCTCGGGACGGCGAGGGGACGGTCGGACAAGACAGAGCAGACTCGAGACACGCACGCCCCCCTTTCTAGTGGATTTCCTAAAACACCCGTGTAACCCGCCTCCTCCGTCTATATAAAGAGAGGCGGGGCCCGAGAGGAAGTGGAGACAGAGAAAAAGGCCCTCTAAGAAGCCACGACTCCCTAGCCAAAGCACGAAGGGGATCGGACAGCCGACCCCCCGCCTCGCTTGTACACCCCTGGTTCATCGCCCAAAGATCAATATATTCGCACCGAACGAACTGGAGTAGGGACATTCAGCCCGAACCAGTATACATCATCTGACTCCTTGAGTCGACCATTCGGGGAGAGGGAGCGCGCGACCCCATCCGACCATAAATTCGTATTGCCGGTGCACGAAACACCGACAGTTGGCGCGCCAGGTAGGGGCATCTCGCGCGTCTTCACCGACATCCTCATCCTCGGGTTCCCATTTCTCCTCCCTGATGGCCTCCTCCCACCACGATTCGCCGATGTCGAGGGGCTGGATCCGCTTTGGCGCCCTCGATTTCGTCGTCACCGCCGCGGGAGAGCTTGTTCTCATTCATTGCCGTCGGACCGGCGCCCTCCGCTAACTGAATCGATTCTTTGGCGTCTCGGCAACCTCGGCCTCGAGCCCCTTGCACGCGGCAGGCGGGCCGTCGGCCTTGGCGCTGCCCCAGCGACATCGCTTACGGATGCGGCGGCGGCGGAGCCACCCTCCACGAGCTCGCGGCTCGTGGCCATGGCCGACTCTGGCACGACTTCCCTCCACGACTCCATGGCGGATTCCTCCGACCATGGCTCTAGCTCGACAAGGAGTGTCCCCTCGTAGGGCCTACTCGCTGAGTGCAACATGACGGGTGCGGCGGAGCCATCCTCCACCAGTTACCCTCGGGACCCTCCTCGCGCGACGAAGCGGGCGGGAGGAATCCCAGCGAGGAAGACGACGTCTGACACCAACTACGCCGCTGACCTTCGGCGGCGAGCGAGCTAGAAGCTCGAAGGCCGAACTCGATAAGCTCCAGGCGAGCTGAGCGCCGTCGGCTAACCCACCACCCGTCTCGGCCAGCGCGCCGCGTGCGCGTCAGTGCATCGGCGATTGGTGAGAGGCGAAGCGGCCTTCCGTTCTTCCCTCACGCCAACGAACATTGCCGCGGCGGCAATGCCGCCGAGGGCTGCCTGAGCCAACGGAGCGAAGCCAAGGCCACCTATCGAACCTCCGGCTGGTAGAACGCGTCTTGTCATTCAAAGACGCCCAAGGTTCGGCTCTCGACGGACGGCGCCACCTCGGGCCGCTGAGCCACTCCCCTCGCGAGATCAACGGAGCCAGCCAAAGACGGCCCGCTCCACGAGCTCCCCAGGCATCATACACCCCGATGCGCCATCGCCTGGGGATAAGTATGACCTTCGCACCACCCTCGAGGCGCGAAGGAGAGCTACCGATGCGGCGCCCTCGCAAGTCGCGATAGCGAGCGGCGCAACCATCCCGACCAGTGTTTCGACGGTCCTGGGCGCGACGCTGCGTTCACCCGCCACATCCGCAACGCCGACTTCCCGACCAGATTCCGGGCTCCGACCAACATAGCCAAGTACACAGGGGCTACCAACCCCAGTGTTTGGCTAGAAGACTACCGGCTCGCCTGCCGAGCGGGGGGAGCGACGGACGACTCCTTCATCATCCAGTACCTCCCCATCTACCTTGCGGACTCAGCTCGAGCCTGGCTCGAGTACTGCCGCGGACACCATCGGCAGCTGGGCCGACCTGACGAACCTCTTCGTCGGGAATTTCCAGGGCACGTACAAACGCCCTGGCAACTCTTGGGACTTGAAGAGCTGCAAGCAGCAGCCGGGGGAAACCCTCCGGGACTACATCCGCCGCTTCTCCCAAAGAAGGCAACGAGCTCCCGACATCCGCGACGCCCGACGTCGTCGGGCGTTCATCTACGGCACCACGCGGCGAGGCCCTGGTCCACAAGTTGGGTCATGCGAAACCGGACCACCAAGGAGCTCCTCGACATCGCCACCAACCACGCCTCGGCGAGGAGGCCGTGGGGCCATCTTCGAAAGGAAGACGGCCCACAAGACAGCCGACCTCGAGCGGCGCCCCCTCCGACCGCCATACGACAAAGGAAGCGGAAGGGGAAGCGAGTCGCGAAAGGCGAATGGTCGCCGCCGCCGACCGACCGCCAAACAAGCAGAGCTCGGCAGACGCCGACCGATTCGAGAAGTTGATGGATAGTCCGTGTCGAACCACGACTATCGTCAAACACAAGTATCGGACTGCGAAGTCTGGCGGTTCCTCTCGGAAACCCCACGACATCACGGGGCAAGGGGAAGAAGCGCGACCCAACACCCGACGGGGCAAAGGGCGATGAGCCACCGACGAAGTTCCCACATTTCGGCGGCTGTCTCATGATCTTCGGAGGGACGAGTGCTACGCCGACAAGCGGCAGTAAACTCGCCCACCGAGAGGTTCACACGGCGACCCCGGCCGTGCCTTCCTACCTGAAGTGGTCGGAATGCCCGATCGCCTTCGATCGGACCGACCACCCCGACCACATCCCGCACCCGGGACGCTACCCGCTCGTCGTCGACCCCATCGTGGGGACGAAGCGCCTGACCAAGGTGCTCATGGACGGCGGCAGCAGCCTCAACATCATGTATGTTGAGACCCTCGATGCCCTGGGGGTCCCCCGCTCCGCCCTCCGGCCGAGCAGGGCGCCCTTCCATGGCGTCGTACCAGGCCAACAGGCCCATCCCTGGGCGGTCGGCCTGTCCGTCACCTTCGGGAGCCCGGATAACTTTCGCACCGAGAACCTCACTTTCGAGGTTGTGGACTTTCCCGGCTCCTACCATGCCATCCTGGGACGGCCTTGCTACGCGAAGTTCATGGCAGTCCCCAACTACACCTATCTCAAGCTGAAGATGCCGGGGCCGCAAGGTGTCATCACCGTGGCCGCATCCTTCCAGCTCGCTTACAACTGCGAGCAAAGCAGCTGTGAATTGGCCTCGGCGGTCGTCGCTTCCGCCGAGCTCGCCCAGCTCAGGGAGAAGGTCTCCGGATCCGCCCCCGACTCCAGCAAGTCGGGGCCTAGCTCTTTCAAGTCCGCAGAGGACACGAAGGAGGTCGCAGTTGATCCCGAAGATCCCGCCAAGACCGTGCGGATCGGGGCCGCCCTCACCACCAAATAGGAAGGCGCGCTCGTCGACTTCCTCCAAGCAAACCGAGACGTCTTCGCTTGGAGACCCTCGGACATGCCAGGAGTACCGAAGGAGGTCGCCGAGCACTCCCTGAGCATTCGACCGGGATCTAGACCGTGCCGCCAGTACCGCCGTTTCGACGAAGAAAAGCGTCGGGCCATTGGGGAAGAAATCGCCAAACTTTTGGCCGCCGGCTTTGTAAGGGAGGTGCGTCACCCCGAGTGGCTCGCCAATCCCGTCCTTGTAAAGAAAAAGTCGAGGCAATGGAGAATGTGCGTTGACTACACGAGCCTCAACAAGGCCTATCCAAAAGATCCATTCCCATTACCTCGCATCGACCAGGTCGTAGACTCCACCACCGGGTGCGAGTTCCTTTCTTTTTTGGATGCCTACTCAGGCTACCACCAGATAGCGATGAAGGAGTCCGATCAGCTTGCGACTTCCTTCATCACCCCGCATACCAGCATCGTTACGTCACGATGCCTTTTGGTCTGAAAAACGCAGGCGCCACGTACCAGCGATGTATGCAGGCATGTTTTTCGGACCAAATTGGCCGTAACATCGAAGCCTACGTCGACGACATCGTTGTCAAAACCAGGAAGGCCGACGACCTCATCACCGACCTGGAAGAGACTTTTGCAAACCTCCGACGGTTTCGCATAAAGCTCAACCCCGAGAAATGAGTCTTCGGGTCCCCAAGGGCAAGTTCTTTGGGATTCATTGTCTCCAGCGGCATCGAAGCCAACCACGACAAGATCTCCGCTATCGCGAGGATGGGGCCGATCAATGATCTGAAGGGAGTTCAAAGGCTGATGGGGTGCATCGCGGCGCTAAGTCGCTTCGTATCCCGCCTCGGTGAACGCGGGATGCCACTCTACAAACTGATAAAGAAGTCCGACCACTTTTCCTGGACCCACGAAGCTCAGGAAGCCTTTAGTCGACTAAAGGCCTTTCTGACCTCACCTCCGGTCCTGGTCGCCCCGGAGCCACAGGAACCCTTACTCCTCTACATCGCCGCCACGACTCAGGTCGTCAGCGCGGCACTTGTTGTGGAGCGAGCAGAGGAAGGCCGCGTTTTCAAGGTGCAGTGACCGGTCTACTTTGTCAGCGAGGTGGTCTCCGAAACAAAGGTCCGATATCCTCAGATACAGAAGCTACTCTACTCGGTACTCATCACCAAGAGGAAGCTTGCCCATTACTTCGATCGACACCCCATCTCCGTGGTGACCTCCACGCCGCTCGGAGAGGTTATCCGCAACCGCGACGCCACCGGAAGAATTGCCAAGTGGGCTCTCGAACTCAGTGGCCTCGACATATCGTACGTCCCCAGGACGGCGATCAAGTCCCAGGTCTTGGCGGACTTCATCGCCGAGTGGACCGAAGCGCAAGTCCCTGCAGTGGTCGAAGACCCGGAGTACTGGACGATGTACTTTGATGGGTCTTACACCAAGAATGGGGTCGGCGCGGGGATCGTCATCATCTCCCCACTCGGTAACAAGCTCCGGTACGCTATCCGTCTACTCTTTGACGCTACCAACAATATCGCCGAGTACGAAGCCCTCGTCAACGGCCTTCGAATCGCCGCCGACCTAGGCGCACGACGGCTCTATGTTCACGGCGACTCCAAGTTGGTTGTCGACCAAGTGATGAAAGCCACCGAGCCCCGTGACGCTCGGATGGCCGCCTACTGCCTGGAGGTCCGCAAGCTCGAGGAGAAGTTCAAGGGTTTCGAGCTCCATCACAGCTACCGACGCTACAACGGTGAAGCCGACTCCCTCGCCAACCTCGCCTCCGGAAAAGGGCCGGTTCCCCCGGGGATCTTCGTTTCCGACCTCAGCAGCCCATCAATCCGCTTGGACCCAAGTGCTGAGGGCGCTACCGACCCCCCAAAGGCGGGCGCTCCCGCCGATCTCCGGCCAGATGCTCAGCCGTCTGGGTCGGATTTGGGCGTCCTGACCGTCGAAACCGACTGGAGGCAACCGTTTGTCGATCGATTGACAAACGGGTCGCTCCCCGCCGATGCCACCGAGGCTCGGCGCCTCGCCCGACGGGCTAAGTCTTTCGTCCTGGTCGAAGGTGCCCTCTACAAGAGGAGCCCGTCCGGAATCCTTCAGAAGTGCGTTCCGACCGACCAAGGGAAGCACCTTCTGCTGGACATCCACGGCGGGGTGTGTGGACACCATCCCGCGCCGCGGTCCCTGGTAGGAAAGGCCTTCCGACAAGGTTTCTCTTGGCCGATCAGTAGCAGATGCAACCCAAATCGTCCGCACTGCGAAGGATGCCAATTCTTCGCGGACAAACGCATCTTCCTGCGCAAGCTTTGCAGACGATCCCCATCACGTGGCCCTTCGCGGTTTGGGGGCTCGACCTGGTCGGACCCTTCAAAAAGGCGCCCGGGGGCTTCACTCACGTGCTTGTCGCCGTGGACAAGTTCACAAAGTGGATCGAAGCCAAGCCATTGACAAAGATCACGTTGGCCCAGGCAGCAGGCTTCTTCCGCGATATTGTCTACCGGTTCGGGGTGCCCAACTCCATCATCACCGACAACGGGATGCAGTTCACGGGAAAGGAGTTCCTCGAGTTCTGCGACAACTTCAATATCCGAGTCGACTGGGCGGCAGTGGCACACCCCCGAGCCAACGGCCAGGCCGAGCGAGCCAACGGCATGATCCTCCAAGGACTCAAGCCGCGAATCTTCAGCCGACTGAAGAAATTCGCGGGACGGTGGGCCGCCGAGCTACAACCCGTGCTTTGGAGTCTGCGAACCACGCTACCCGGTCGACCGGGTTCACTCCTTTCTTCTTGGTGTTTGGAGCAGAGGCTGTCCTCCCGACCGACCTTGAGTACGGCGCGCCAAGGGTACAGAACTACAACGCCGCACGGGCAATCGAGGAACAGCAGGATGACCTCGACCGACTCGACGAAGCTCGAGACGTCGCGGTCTTACGGTCGGCAAAATACCAGCAGGCGCTGCGCCGCTACCACAGCCGACGAGTTCGCGGTCGCTCATTCGAAATCGGCGACTTGGTGCTACGTCAAGTCCAATCCGCGAAGGACAGGCACAAGCTCTCCCCGCCTTGGGAGGGCCCTTTCACCGTCGCGGAAGTCCTCCGGCCCGGCACCTTCCGTCTCAAGGACACCGAAGGAAATCTCCTTACAAACGCGTGGAATATAGAGAAGTTGAGAAGGTTCTATCCCTAATCAGCCTGCCCCTTCTCTGTACCGCACGAAAAGTTTCCAAAACAAAAGAAGTCGCAACTGTCGAAAGATCGACCGAGTGCTCTCTCTCCCTCTCTCGCCCTTGATCTACCACAAGTACTATGACCTCCGCCCCGAAAGCAGAGGTCCCAAAATAGTACTCTACCCATGTCGAAAACGACGAATAACCGACCTACGGTTGGTCGGACCAACCCATTCCGGTGACGAGCACACTGCTGACCCGGACTATGATCCCAAAAGACTACGGATGTGGGCGATCGCAAAAGTGGAAAATCCTCGAGGAAGAAAAAAAAAGGAGAGAAAGGAGCAGAGGGCAAAAGAAACACTTTATTCATTCACGGAGGCGCATCACCCCAACCAAGAGCAAACCGCCCGCCGTTGTCTTGGTGTGCGCCCCGCCAGCCGGACAGCGCACGGCGCCTCTCAACCAGCGCCTGCACCAGCGGCGCCCTCACTTCCGCGGTAGAGGAACGCCCGACAAGGACGCCAACTCGCCGTATGTCCTCGCGAACAGCCTCGGCCTCGACCTCCGCCACCTCCTGCAGCCAAGCCTGATGAGCGTCTACTTCCTCGTGGAGCTGAGCATAACGGTCCGCCATGGCGCGCGAAGGAAGCGTTGTGGAAGCTTTGGCAGAATAACAAACGCACCAGCGTTCTCTCCTTTTATAACCTACAGTGTGGGAGGCACTAAGACGGCGCCTCAAGAACGCTGGCAATGAGCGGAAGTCGAAGCGTCCCAGTTCCAAAGACGACACGACCTCCAAGGCGAGTTAATCCGCCCTTATCTCTAAGGAGAAACATAAATCTCTTTCAAAAAAAAAAAACCTGTGAAAACTCAAGCGGTGCGTGACAACTGCACCCCTCAGTCCCCACGCACCACTCGGGGGCTCCCTTACGACCCCAGGGGTCAGCGACCTAGATCGATGTTCGGTAACCGCTCCGACCGAGCTGCCCCCCCTCTCTCATAGTAACCTCTTCAAAACCAAAATGCTACAGCCCACGCCCCCGCGGCTACGGTTTCGAAGTAGCACTTTGCGCAAAAAGGGAGGCTACTTGAGCGAAGGGCCAAGCGCCGGTCGGATGGAGCTTTTCTCGATTTAGGTCGGCAAGCCGACTGATCAAACAAACTCCCTCGAGGCAACCTCCTCGAACCAAATGCTACAGTTTAAGCCCCAGCGGCCCCGACTCCCGAGTAGCGCCGCAAGAAAAAGGAGGTTGCCCAAGAGGAAGGCAACTTGATCGATCGGCATAGACCGACCCCGGTCGTCGTTAAAAAGCACACAAGTCGTTACCCTGAGCCGTACCCCAACCGACCAAGCTATCCACCTCGCGGCTATTTCCCCCGGACCAAGGTACTACGGCCCACGCCCCCGCGGCTACGGCTTCGAAGTGGTACTCTGTAGGGGGAAAACAAGCCCTCCGAGCAAGAGACGCTAGGGACGGTCGAAGCACCCCCACTCAGGGCAACGTTCTAGCCGGCCAAGCGGAGCCTTCGCGAAGGAGACGGTCCGACCTAGGCACCTCTCCTCCGCGAAGCGAGCGTTCTAGGTAGCCTATCCTATCCCGTGATTTCTTCAGACTAAGTTGGGACAACGCCTACGCTCTCAGGGCACCCCTGCGGGCCCTATAGCTATGGTCGTAAGATTGCCCAAACCACAGAGGAAGCACGAGGTAGACAGGCACAAAAAAAAGGGGAACTCAAAAGCGGCCCGACACGTCGGACCCGATTGAGGCGATCACGTTCGTTACATGCACTACAAAGAAAAAGAAGAGAAGGAAACTAATCATCTCCCTCCGTCCGACGGAGGATTTCTCGCGGCGAGATCCGGCGGGCAATCTCTTGGGCGCACGGGTCGACTCGGGCCATGAATGCGTCGATCTCCTCATCACTTCGGTCAGCAGCAACACCGCTCCCGACCGCCCCAAGGTCGACGCCGTCATAATAAGAGACGGTGTTGACCAGGGCCGAGGAAGCGCCAAGCACCGCCGCTTCCCGCACCGACGCCTCAACGCGCTCAGGGACCCATCCGAGTATGGTGGGGATGGCGCTGGGGCCTGGAGTAAGTCCAAACAGCCGGTCGCAGACAGCCTGGATGCCCACGCGGAGGACCGTCAGCTCGGCCGTCGTTTCGGCCGCGTCCCTCTCCGCCACCCGCTTGTCCACAAGGGCCGAGTCACGTGACTCGACCGCCGCATCCTGCTTCTCCACCGCCACCCTTCGCGACTCCAGCGCGTCGCTAAGGCTTTTTTGCAGGCCTGCAGGAACAAAAACAGTGTCAGAAGACGCCCGTCGCAGTGGCTCCCAAGGGATTGAACAACTCACCAGCCACGGAGGCTTCTTTGGCACGAAGTTCCTCCTCGACCTTGGCAAGCGCCTCTCGATCGGAGCGGCAGCGGCAAGCTCCCTCGCCGTCGCGAGCTCCCCCCGAGCAAGATCCCGCTCGCCGCGAAGCCGGTCGGCCTCCCTGCGGGCCGACTCGTTTTCCTCTCGGAGGCGGGTGGCCTCCGCCCGAGCGGCCCGTTCTGCGCGGACCGCAGAAGCCTTGGCCGCTTCAGCGTCCGCCAGGGACGACCTGGCCCGCTCTCCCTCGGCGGTCAGGGACTCCGCAAGTCGCTGAGCCTCCCGCAAGGCTTCAGTGACTTCCTCACCGGCCCGACCAGCGGCGACCCTCCCTTGTTTCGGCAACAAGCGCCCTCGGCCGAGCAGCTCTCCCCTATAGCACTCCCGTGTGCAAACGCCGGAGGAACATCGACTTGTCTACCGCCCGGGATGTCAAGCGCTGCAAGTTCCTGCCCGGTCAGTCTCCGTTTTCCGGTCGAAAGAAACACAAAAGACAAAACCCCGTCAAAACTCACCGATCTGACCAAGCGGGACTCCTGAGCAATGGACTTCCTCGCCCTGGACGCGGCGTCAACGGCGCGAGTGAGGTCGGCGTGGACCCTCTCCATCTCCTCCTCCAAAGCGTTCCAATCCGCGCGTTCTGCCTCGTCGTCCAGAACGAACGCGGGCCCACCGGCCGGTCGGGCCGGGCCAGACAAGGCGGTCGGCGGCATCTGCCTCGACTTCCCGCTGCCCGCGGCGTCTGCGGTGGCCGATTGCGCGCCCTCGCGACACTTGGACCGCCGAAGCGGCGGTGGCCCGGCGGGGCGGCAGACTTCGCCGATTTGTCGCATAACGCCGCGGATCGATACTTCCCGGCGGCAGAGTCGCGCCGACCCCCACGGTCGACGGTGCGGGGA